>JAJMIL010000005.1:0-1251380 GCA_030583545.1 Debaryomyces maramus
TGGTGGCTGCGAGTCGCTGCCACTGCGTGAATACACGAGCTGCCGGAGATAATTATCCTCCGTGGGACAGTACACAGCAAAGTTCGCTCGGAACCGCCCGCTCTTTTGGCATATCTTCTGGAATGCCACCGGCTGGATGAATTCTCGCCCTCGGCAATCATGACGACTCAACTCACGGTATCGGCGCCGGATGAGCCCGCACTCGCACTGGTACCCAAAAAATATCGGAAGCGCCTCGATTGGCAAGCACCGCGGACTAACCTTGCCGGGCGAGTGCTCCACGCTCTCGGTGGTGAATACGCACTGCTTCGCGTTATCCATGAGCCGTCTCTGAGCAGCCTTGTTCTCGTGCAAGAATCGGAACAACTGGTTGCACAGGATGCGGCTGCAGTACATGCCGAGTTCGTCGAGTGGAATGTTGAAGTTCTCGCGGACGTCGCTGTGGAACACCACCGCAAGGCCTGTTTCGCGATGCACCCCCAACCCAAACCGCGGCTCAAATATGTATGCGGACGTGTCGTAGTCCACCGGTTCACTTTGTCTGCGGTAGGTATTTCTGAATGCGCTTCGGCGGTTATCCAGCATCTTGCATAGATCGTAGCTGAACTGGCTTGAATACGCGGCCTGATACTCGTCCGGCAGCATCTCGAGCCCGTCGTTGGGCACCTCAGCAACGTACCCGTCGTCGTACAGCGCAAATATCTCGGCGCACGTCGGCATCCCGGGGGGAAACAAAGAGTCGTACGAGGAAGAATTCATGGCCCTATAGCACCAAAATAATAATTACTTTTTTTAGTAACACAAAAATGATACAGACCGGGACGGCGACGTGGGACGTTGAGTTTAAATAATGAATCGGCGGTGTGCATACAACGAGGTACCTTGCATTTGTATTCTCTCGCTTATTCTAGTGCGTAAGATACGGCTCTGATGGGCCCCTCAGTCCTTGTTCGTTGACCGATCGACCATCCTGGTCTATTGTCTGATTTCCCACACGGGGGATTAATGTCAGTCATCCAGAGAGTGAAACGGGGAACACGACACAGGGCACAACCAAGAGGGATACCACACCAAAATGCACTACGACAAGACTCAAACAGGGAGCCAAAGGGAACAGCGAGAGAAGGTACAAGCAGACAGAGGGTAGCCAGACAAGGTACAATCCGATAAAGTACAATCAAACAGAGCGTAGCCAGACAAGGGACAAAAGACAGAGAGCAGCCAGACAAGGTACAAACAGACAAAGTACAATCCGGCAAAGTACAGTCAGGCAAATCACAGCCAGACAAAGTGCAGCCAGAGAAATCACACTCGCACAAAGTGCAGCCAAACAAAATGCAGCCAGAGAAATCACACTCGCACAAAGTGCAGCCAAACAGAAAACAGCCAGACAAAGTGCAGCCAGAGAAATCACACTCGCACAAAGTGCAGCCAAACAAAATGCAGCCAGAGAAATCACACTCGCACAAAGTGCAGCCAAACAGAAAACAGCCAGACAAAGTGCAGCCAGAGAAATCACACTCGCACAAAGTGCAACCAAACAGAAAACAGCCAGACAAAGTGCAACCAAACAATCCACACTCGCACAAATCGCATCCCCACAAAATACAGCTCCACATCTGGACGCAGACCCCCGTCCCAACCTCACATTTTTGAGACGCATTCACCCTTGACACCGCCCCCCAAAACCACATTGCACACAAGCACATTTTCAAGCACACCAGCACATTTTCAAGCACACCAGAACAAAAAGTTTTTCAAGCACACCAGCACATTTTTCAAGCACACCAGATGCGGCTCGAACCGATGTTGACTTGTGTATGTTCAGACAATGACTCCTGAACAAGCAGAAAAAGCTCCATTCAGTGTTTTTGATATGACCAAAGTCTGGCCTCAAGGCGACTATCCTTTGAGAAAATTTGGTAAGATGGTCATGAACAGGAATCCAGAGAACTATTTTGCTGAGGTCGAACAGGCTGCCTTTAGTCCTGCTAATACCGTTCCTGGGATTGAGCCTTCAGCTGATCCTGTCTTGCAGGCAAGATTGTTTTCATACAGTGACACTCAGCGTTACCGTTTGGGAGCTAACTTCAATCAAATTCCGGTCAATCGTCCACTCCAAGCCTATTGTCCATTCCAAAGAGATGGTCCTGGCGCCGTCAATGGTAATTATGGCTCTGTAGCTAACTACCCTAGCTCGTTTGAGCCACTCAATTACCGTGCGGACGCCACTCTTTCCGAGGCCCATGAGAAATGGGTTGGTGAAGCTACAAGTTTCCATTGGGCAGCTGATGAAGGTGACTACTCGCAGGCTCTTGAGTTTTGGAAAGTGTTTGGAAGAACTGGTCAACAAGATGCGTTTATCCACAACATCTCTCATGATGTGAAAGCTGCCAAACCTGAGGTTCAGGACCGGGTCTTTGAGATGTTTAACAAAGTTTCACCTGAAATTGGTTCTCGTATCAAGAATGCTACTTTGAATCTCTCTCCTCGTAAGTAGATACAATTAGTTTAATCCGAATTACAATATATGTGGTATGCGAACGACTCGTTCAGGCATTCCTTTTTCGGGGCCGCGCGATTTTGTATGAGTGCGGCCTTTCTCTTCCTTGCAGAATAACCGAACCTGAATACTGCATGCGATTAATTATCATACATAAGCTTTTTCGCAACCAGTCTCTGTTTATTAACGACCGCAGCTTCTCCTATCCGTCAATATTTCTACATCTAGCATCTCCTGAACCCGGCTTCCACACCTCTGTCTATCATATGATCATGCTGCGCCTCCCAAACAAGGGAGCTTTGCATAACTACTCCATCTAATTCCTTTGACAACTACTGGTTCACGAACTACTTCTTCGTTATCTCTCTATCGCTGAAATGGTATTCTTCACACCAATATATTGCCGTAGTCTTGAAAACTCAGCAAAGAATACTACAATAATATGTATCACATGAAAATTATAGTGATTTACTCACATTTTAGATATCACAAGACTTTACAAATTAATCTCATCATTCTTGCTAAATTTTTGTCACTTCATGATAGTCTACCCTAAAGGACGACTTACATATATAATATGCAAACTTTACTTAACTTGTCATTATTTTAAATTTCTGTATTAATTTTGGGTTAAAATCAGATATATTTACTAGCGTGGACATTGCACTCTTAGCCGTAATTCCTACACAATCAAGTTCTTAATCTCATCGATTTCAGTTACTCTGTATATGAAGAAAAAAGAACTGCCCACATATCAGCTACAATAGCCATTAAGGCAAACTAGAGAAACTTGAATTACGGCATCTTTTTTGGGGGTAGGTACCCTATGAAAGAATTTGGGTTTAAATTAATGATGGGTAGCACAACAAGTACTTACTTTGGTAAAATCTGGCTATTACTAATTCTAGGGTTAATTATATCCTTTTTTTTATGTCCTTTTTCATTTCTAATGGTCAATTTCAGTTGTTGAATTCTACCGTACGACTGGATTCAATAATGATAAAAAATTCTTATCAACTTAAATAAATATCTCGCATATATTTCTGTTGAAGCTTTGATTTATAAATAAAATTATTCGACTTTTTGTGCTGCTAAATATTATTAGGATAGGATGCTGCAGATTATGCTGATTACCATCAAGCACTTGAAATTTGGAAAGTGTTCGGAGGAAGTAGTTAAGAAGCCGTCTTTCCACAACATTCGCATGATTTGAAAGCTTCTAATCTTAAGATTCAGGACCCGGCCATTGAAATTTACAATAAGGTTTACCTCACATTGAATCATCTATCATAGAAGTTACTTTAAGCTTTTTCCCCGAAAGTAGACATAATTATTTTGTGATAGTATATGTAACTGAACTAAATCTTCATAGGTCTTTCGTGGCCGCGTGTTTTTTTATAAAAGCCGCTTTTATAAAAAAACACGCGGCAATCGGAACATGCTCCTTGATGTAATTGTTCTCCGGCCTTCGAGGGACTACAGCAACTAAGTAGCAAATTACACAAGACTATATATATATTTTCTTTCGCTCATAGTTTGTTCCTCAAGCATTACTTCGATTGATACACAGTTTACTAAAGCTATCAAAATATCCTGCACAACTGACAAACCTGTACTAGTGACAGGAGGGACGGGGTATGTGGCGGTACGGCTTATTAAGAGGTTGTTGGAAGAGGGTCTAATTGTACATACATGTGTAAGAGATCCCAACAATAAGGAGAAGCTCAAACATCTAGATCAGTTGTTAAATACTACATCAGGTACGATAAACTATTTTAAGACAGATTTTTTGGAGAACGGATCATACGCAGACGCCATGGAAGGCTGTTCTGTTGTATTTCATACAGCTTCCCCGTTCACCTCCGATTTCAAGGATCCTCAGAAGTAACTTGTAAATCCCGCAAAGTTAGGAACAAGAAACGTACTTAGCATTGTGAATGATACTGAATCAGTAAAGCGTGTCGTATTGACAAGCAGTGTTGCTGCAATTTACGGAGATAATGCTGATCTTTTATGCTTCCCTAATAAAACTATTACGGAAGAAAATTGGAATACTACATCGTCTTTAAATCATAATCCATATCATTTTCCAAAACAGTGGCCGAAAAAGAAGCAACAGATATCTTTTCTTCTCAGCGTCGTTGGGAACTAGTCATTCTAAATCCAAGTCTAGTTTTTGGTCCGGGATTGAATCCCTTTGCAACTTCTTAAAGTTTCAGTATTATGCGCCAATTTGGAAATGGAGCAATGAAAACTGGAGTGCCTGATGTTGCTCTTGGTGTTATTGATGTTCGTGACTTGGCCGAAGCACACTTCCGAGCTGCGTTTAATGAGAATGCTTCTGGTCGCTACATAATATCGGCTCATAATACTTCATTACTTCAAATTGTGATATTATTGCTGCCTAGTTACGAGTCATATCCTATACCACGTAGAGAATTTCCCAAGTTCCTTTTATGGCTAGTAGCCCCTATTGTTGATAAGCATACAACGAGAAAATTTATAAGTCGCAATGTTAATTATGAATTTAGAGCAGACTCTAGCAAAAGTATCAATGAGTTACATATAAAGTATAGACCCCTTGAAGAATCTGTTGTTGAAATGTTTCAGCAATTGATTAACACGAAGCAAATCCCTTTCCAAAAGTAAAAACGTATTTGACGACTAGCCATTTGCACTTCGCCTATTCTAATTTTGAGAAATCTATTCAATGTTAATTATTAAAATTTGAAAACCCTTTCTAGGGTTGCCTACTCTATTTGTAGCTATGCTTCTATATCAATATTTTATGCAATTTAAGATTATCAGAGCTGTAATAATGAAAGAAGTAAAAATTAGCTCAATCTGCTAGAGCTGAGGTTTTCGTTAATGATTTGAAGTTCACAGAGGGAATTAGTCACGCATAGATAACCAAAGGACGGGTATGGGAAAAGTTTTAATCATACTAATTGAATTGAGATAATATGCATTATCTTTTTTGTGGGATTTGTTCATCTTATAGGAATTATATAAGCTAACATAAAGCAAATAGTCGTTACAAGATTGTTGTTTCATCTAGGGGCGTATTTGAGGAAGCGAAAAAGGTATAATATGACAGTTTATTATATAAGCGATTGGTACACTGTCTAGTATGTTGCAGCTAAGAAAAAAAGTACCCACCAGCATAAGTAGGACATGTACTCAAGTGACAAAATGCAATGTTTGATCAGATAATGGAGATAGGCCGTCGCTGGAAAAGAACTATCAAATTCTAATTTTCGTGAGAGCTCGGAAAATTTTGCAGAAGACATTGACAAAATGTACGAAAAAAATAACTGAGTCAACTTAGTGCTTACGTAGCAAGAACATAGATGTAATAATGCAGAGATGATAAATTTTAAAAAGAGATTATATTTTCAATTAGACGGGCTTAAATTTAATAATGCAGGGTTAAAGAAATATAAGAACGGAATTATGTTTTCAATTATATGTATTATTTTTTAATTTTTTATCTACTTATGAGAATATTCAGAGATGTAGGAAAAAGATTAGAAGAAAAGAATTTGAAATATATTAGAATGTGTGGATACGAAATAAAGGAGGGTATATTAGAGAGATACGTTACGTAAGTCAACATCTGGCATTTATCGTGTAATGGTTTAAAGAATTTGAAATATATTAGAATGTGTGGATACGAAATAAAGGAGGGTATATTAGAGAGATACGTAATACGTAAGTCAATAAAGAGTTATGGGCTGCCGAGAAGGATGTATTGAGTATGTTGCAGCAAATGATAGGTGTACACGCGAGAGAAAAGGCGCACCATAGTATGATGAGCGTAATTTCCATGGAGTCTTCAGCTCTTTATAACTTCACATAAACGAAATATGTCTAAAGAACGTATCACAACCTCTATTCTACGCTATATCAGTTATATATCTTCGATCTAATTTCCTTTAGATTCTACTCCTTATTTCTGTTATTTCCGTTATTACCGGCAATCAAAACCGCAAATTGAGTCATGTACACAACCTATAGATGGGTATCAGACATACAATTAACACCCTTTTGCTCTATAGATAAGCGGATTTAACGGAGTTCAAAAAAACTCGGAAATAACGGCAATTTCTCTGGCGATGAAATATATAAGAAGCCTGGGTTCCTATAGTTGAAGAAGATTTCGGTAAATATAATAGTCTATAACTAGGAATTAATATGACAAGAGAATCAGTGTTTGTTTCAGGTGCGACAGGATATGTTGCACTCACCCTTGTGAAAAAATTGATAGAGAAAGGGCACAATGTTGTCGGATCAGTTAGATCAACTGATAAAGGCGAAAATTTAAAAAGGTTGTTAGCCTCTGAGAAATTCAATTATGAGGTTGTAGAAGCCATTGAGTCTGATGGAGCATTTGACGAAGCTTTGAAGAAGCATCCGGAAGTAACAGTGTTTCTTCACACAGCTTCACCATTCCATTTTAATGCCACAGACGTTGAAAAAGACTTGCTTCTTCCGGCCATCAACGGAACGAATAATGCATTCAAGGCAATTAAGAAGTATGCTCCTCAGGTTCGTAAGGTTGTTTTGACATCATCTTTGGCTGCTATTTTCGAGATCGATCATATGTCTGACCCTAATAGTGAATATGACGAAGCTTCGTGGAATCCAATTACTTACGAAGAGAGTAAAAGTGATAGTTTTAAAGGATACATTGGTTCCAAAAAGGTTGCAGAAAAGGCAGCATGGGATTTTGTTGAAAATGAAAAGCCCAATTTTACATTGACAGTGGTGAATCCAGTTTATATTTTTGGTCCTCAAGCATTCGATGAGAATGTTAAGGGAACATTGAATACATCAGCTGAATGTATTAATTCCTTATTAAAATTGAAAAAGGATGATGCTATTCCTGAGATTTCTGGTTACTATATTGATGTTAGAGATGTTGCTGATGCGCATATTGTTGGATTTGAAAATCCTAAGGCTGTGAACGAACGTTTATTGACGGGTGTCGGTGAATTCGATAGTCAGTTAATATTGGATATTATTCATGAGAATTTTCCAGAATTATCTCAAAAACTACCAAAAGGAAAGCCAGGTTCAAGTGTTTTTGGTAAGTCGATGAAGTTGAACACTGATAGGACTCGTAAGATTTTGGGATTTGAGTATATAGGTTTCGAAAAGGTCATAGTTGATTCAGTGAGCCAGATATTAAGAGTCAACAACAAACAATAAGCACATTATATATGAACCGGTAGCTTTAGTTACAAAAATTATGCTTTAGAATTATTAACATGTTTTTATTTTAAATTCGATATAAAATGTACAAGCTTCAAAGGCTTAGAACTTAGAATATTGTATTGAACCTATTCTTAAAAACCAGTAGTCAAATGCTTTTGCAAAATAAGGTAAAGGTATAGAACTGAGAATATTGTATTAAATATATTAAATCGTATAAATACTCTTAAAACCCAGTAGTTGCTTTTGCGGAATAAGGTCCTTCCAAGGACTTTAACTCGTCATCTGTAAACTTAATTTTCAATGAGTGCACAATATCATCAACCCTCTTTTCTGAATTCACACCTACTATAGGGCAACAACCTTTCAGAATTACCCACGCAGTAGCAATAACTGCCATACTGCAACCCCTTTCTCTAGAAATGTTTTCCACGGCATTAATTATCATCTCATCACTCTTTGATAAAGGTAACAATCCAAAGGTCCTAAAATAGTCAGGCCCTTTCTTCCCTTCGCCCTCAGATTCCAAGGCGAATGGACGTGCCAATAATCCTCTTGCAATTGGCGACCATGGAATAATACCAACTTTTCCGAATACTGATTCATTACACAAAGGAATCATTTCTCTTTCTTCTTCCCTGTACAATAAATTGTAGAAATTTTGCATACTGATAAACTTGAACCATCCATTCTTCTCTGCAATATGCTGTAGCTGAGCAAATTCAACTCCCCGCATGGATGAGGCTCCCAAATACCTTGCAAAACCTTGAGAGACGACATCATTTAATGCTCGCATAATTTCATGTTTTGGAGTATTGTTGTCAAGTCTATGAATTTGCAAAACATCTATGTAAGTACCCAACCGCCTTGTCGAACCCTCCACAGCATCGAAGATATGTTTTCTAGATAATCCTTCACAATTAATAAATTCAGATGATTTCAGTTGACCGAGCATTATCTCGTCAAAAGTGATATCCTTTGCCGCAAAACCGACCTTAGTTAAAATAACAATTTTCTCTCTTGGTATTTCATATTTCTTTATGAATTTACCTAAAAGTACCTCTGACATACCATTAGAATAAGCATTCGCAGTATCGAAAGCCCTTAAACCGTTATCGTAACATTTTTTCAAAATTCCCATAACAAAATCTTCATCTTCGATAACCCAATCAGCCCATGACTTCAATCCAAATGACATGCAACCAACTATGATTTTCGATACTTTGAGACCAGAATCTCCTAAATTTTGATATTCCATTTCTAATACTTATACACTTAAAAAGTCTTAAGTTTTGAAATAGAAAACGATTTTGATATTTTAAGTTATGCAATTGCATTTTTATACTGAATTGCTATTGATATAAACATGTCCGCTATTTCCGAGATATCATCTTATCGTTAATTCCGATAATTACGAGAATGTAAACAAATTCTAGAGAAACCATATACATGGGGTGTATGGATGTTTCATATATTATAAATAGAATAATAAGAGGATCTAAATATCTACTTAAGATGAATCTTAGTTAAAGAGTTGGTCTATTTATTCGACCATGCCAGAACCCACGTTCTCCGCTCCAGATGAAGTAAGCTTGGCTTATGAAGATGTATTCTTCCTTCTATGGATGGTGTTCCTCTTGAAGGGTGGTTTATTCCCGCTGAGTCCAATAATTTGGGGACCAGGAAATTGTCACAGTCATGCTGCTTGTTTGGAGGTCTTAGTGGCTTTATCTTAACTTAGACATGCGTAATCGTGGCTTAGTAGTCAATTCAATGGTGGAACCGTTGATATTGGTCTCTTGGAATATCGTAATGTTAATGGGTCTTAAAATACATTAACTTGAGAGCAGACACCAGGGATATGGAGAAGGCTATGATGATTATTTGCTTAGGTGCAAATTCAACTATAATAGCAATAGAAAAAAACATCCCGAATACTTCTAAGATATCCCCTTTAGCTCTTCAGCCACTTTCTTTAAAGACATTCGTTGAAAAACAGTTGAAACCTTGAAATTGGAATTGAAAAAGGGTACAGATTATTTCAATGAACCTTATTACGATAGGATTGGTTCCCACTTTGACGGGCATTTTCCTTTAAAGCACGCAAAATCAGACACATCTCTAAGTAAGGTAGTACAAGTTTGTAGAGATTTCCAAGGCAGGGAATTTATTGTTCAAGTAATATACGATAATTTGGGAAGTAAGGGCAAGGAACTCTTTTGGATTAAAGATACAGATGAAAGATTCTAAGGATACAATTACTTTCAAATGATCCCAAGTTTATGCTCGAATGGTTTTCCCTGAATATTTAGTGACTTCTTTTTTTTTTAAACCTTTTATGTATGAATGATTTTTTAACTGTATTCAAAGTGAATAGCAAAAATTGAAGAATATATATTCTGATTTCGAGGTTTTTTAGTAGCCCAACGGGTTTTCAAAATAGAAGAATATCACTCGCAATGTAAGCTTATTAAGCGTGTTATAGTTTTAAGGTTCCGTTTAAGCAACGTTAAAAATCGCAATTATATTGAAAAGGTTTTGAAAGCCAGCATAAAATTGCGAGTAGATTTAAGACGCAATAAAAAATTTACACGAAATTCTCAAATGTTGTATCGACCAGCATCAAAAATGACATTGTCAGATTCCCACCTAACAATCAAAAATACCAATTTGTAGATAATACAAGCCATTTAGCACCAATTCAAAGGCTTGAAGCTAAGTTTTCTGATTATTATTTAACTGGCATGTCTCTCTACTCTGTCGTTATGTATCTGTAAAACACGACGGAAAAATAATCAAGGATGCTTTATTTTGGAAAGTTATCTTCTATTCGTGTTGTCTTCGTTTTATTGGCCGTATTTACTGCTGTATCTACACCTTCGCCTCTTCCTAATAGGGCAAATAAGAAAGTTCTATCTTTACCTTTTGATGTAAAGCATACTACAAGTCCAGATAATATCACTGTGTCCGATCATGGATCTAGTAAGGCTAACATACCTGTTCCATTGAAGAACACCAAAGTTGAATACCTTGCTTCCATTTATATGGGATCTACTGACCAAGAAGTACAAGTGGTACTTGATACTGGCTCTTCGGATTTGTGGGTCGCTAGTAGCGATACGGGAGGAACCTATAATGCTTCGAAATCTTCCACATTCCGTGATGCTGGCGAAAAGTTTGGAGATGCCTACGGTAGTGGTTCTGCTTCTGGAGAATGGGCATATGAAGAGGTTGCTCTTACTAAGGGCGGTAAGGCTGTTACTGGGGTAAAGTTCGGCTATGTGGATGAAAGGGTGACAATGCCTTTTGATGGTATCCTTGGTATTGGTCTTGAAGGATTGGAAGGCACTGCATGGAATCTGCTGTTCCCAAATGCTACTGGGCCTAGATATCCAAATTTTCCTTCGTTGTTAGTAGAGCAAGGTTTCATTGACAAGAAGGTTTATAGTTTATATTTAAACACAGAAAACGCTACAACGGGTACTATAATCTTCGGGGGAATAGACCATGCTAAATATGAAGGTTCGTTGGTAGAATTACCTCTTTCTGGAAAATTTAATGAACAAGATGATGAGAATAGGTTAGATGTTACTTTGAACGACGTTACGTTCAAAGGATCAAATTACTCAGTCAATGCACCTGTTAACCTTGATTCTGGTACCACTCACACGGTACTTCCTGAAAACGTCTATAATAAAATTGCTGATTTCTTTCAAGATTCTTGTGATCAGTCTAACGATTTTGTTAGTTTCAATTTTGATGGAGTTTCAATCAAGGTGCCGTACTCGGATATTGTTGATTCTGAAGGTGGTAAATGTACACTTTTAATTGACAAGGGAACCAGTGAATTCATTCTTGGTGGGAATTTCCTACGCCACGCTTATGCTGTGTACGACCTTGATAGTCGTACAATATCATTGGCACAAGTGAAGTATACAAGCAAATCTGATGTACAAAATTTGTGATTTGATGTAAAGTAAATTATTATAATATAGTGTGTACTTTTAATTTTATTTATATATCAATACTAATTTAGTATTTTTCCATCGCCTATATTTGATATATTTGTTAGGTACACAAAGCTTTATTTCCAGAAATTCAGTTCAATAGAAATATTATAAATTATAGTTCACTATATCGGATTAATTGTTTCCAAAACGTCCTTCGTATTTGGTTGAATATTATTTATGAATGGATCCAAATCATAATTAAGATTTGATAAGAAAACGTCAAAATCTGAAAATAATTCAGAGTCGCTATTACTATTCCAAAAATCATCTATCGATGAAAATTTATTATCAGTCTTCTTAACTTCGGCATTTGTAATCTCATGTTCTTGGGATTCTTCTAACACATTAGGATCGAGTAGTTGCGGATAATTTTCACGCAAATATGCCAAAACATTTCGAAGAGTAATACATACTCTATAGCAGTGAAAAAAATTAACGGATAAGTGTGTAGACTTTGAATAAATTCTTTCAAAAATTTTTGCAAGGCTTTTAATGCTATTGCTTTCATTTGCGTAGTCAACTTGTGCCCATGAAATTAATCCCGAAGAATCTGGTGATTTAAATAATTTTGATGCATCATTAAGAGAGAATTCTTCATTTGAAACTCTAATTAAAACGCTGCACATTGTCGGTGTGACCCTTTGTAATGGTGTCCAAATATGCGGTGCAATAATGGTTTCTAGTTCAGCACCAAATTTAGAAGAAGTATTGTCGGCAAATTCAAAACCAATTTTCAAAAGAATCATGCCCTTTTCTAATGCCAATGCTAAATAGGTCTTCTTCAAACGACCTTCTGTTACTTCATTAGTCGTTAAAAACAGAATATAATACAAAATATATAATTTGCAAGTTAAATCTATCCTTATCATAAACTCTTGGGCTCTATCATTTACATCATCTTCAAATGACAAATCATCTGAATTGTACAATTGTTCAAAAGTTCGCAATTTGTTCAAAAGAAGACCATTTAAATCAAAAATTATTCTATCTAATTCTCGTCTTTCAAATTTTTTATTAATTCTACTCGTTACACGGACAGCCTCCTTGGTCAACTTTGTCACAATTGCTTTCAATTTAAAATGTCTTATTATAGATGTCTCTTCATCTTTGACCCTTAAAGTATTAGTCTGAAAATTAAAGTAGGGTAATTTAGTATCAAATTCGTCGTCAGAAATTATTAAAGGAAGACTGTGATTGAATGCTTGTATTGCGTCTAAATACGAAAGTTGTGCCCAAATCTTTCTCCATGTGTGCATATCATTAGAATTCAGCACAAGGTTCCGATATTTCTCTGGATCTCTATGGAAACCATGAAATCTAGCCATCTGAATTGCAATTGATAATAATATACCTGAATCAGTTGCGCCATCATCATCTTCGGGGCAATGCATTTTATAAACCTTCAAAAGTAGCATAGCTTGAATACCTCTAAAATTAATCTTATCAACGCAATTTGATGATAACGTAAGGGATTTTGAATGCTCAATATAGGAGGACGGTATTTTCATACTTGCTCTTGTAATTATCTCAACTAATTCGTGTACAGATCCCGTCAACCTATTAGCATAATAATCTTTCATTGGTAATGTTAAATAGGCAAATCTTAACATAATTAGAAGAATCGAAACTACGCCACATGAATGAACATTTAAATTAACTTTCACGTATTCTTTATCTTTGAACATCAGTTTGATCTCATTATTAAACTCTTCTTCTTCAATGAATGGTGCAAATGGATAGCAAATACGGAAAAACCTCTCAACGAGCATAGTCACAATTTTCACTGGGCCTAAAATAGGTAAATCTCCAACAACAGTTTCTATAGGTCGAGTACAATCATCCTCTGAAGGCTGTGCTGCGTTATCTTTGCCATTTTCTATGCCATTCAAAGGATTATTAACTTCTCGATACCTTCGTACTTGCTCACCAAAATACCTTGCAAACACCTTGGACGCATATCTATCATTGAGTAAAATAGATATGTATGATGTAGGCCCAATATGCCTTACCCTCAGGTCCTTCACAATAAGAAAATCAAATTTATCTGTCAAATCTATAACACCTTTATTCTCTTCCATTTTTATAGTATCGTTATTATTATCATGGGACGAAGTAGTCATAATTGAGTCATCTGTTATTTTAGTTCTGGTTTGCAATTCCAACTTATGCATTTCTAATTCTCTTTCCAATGAATTTATTTTTGATTTATAGGACTTGATTTCTTCCAACAATAGTTCATCTGGTGGCGCAGGATAATCTCTTGACCATGGCTGTACTTCATATTTGCATAAATGGGTGCTATCATTGCTTGAACATTTCGTACAATATGGCTTTTTCTTATCACATTTCAACTTTCGTTTTCGACATAAGGAACATGCCGTTGGGACTCTTGATCTGTATCTTTTAGCTTTCGTATCTTTATGGACGTCAGAGTTCATCTTTATCTCTGATCTTTTCCCTTCGTAAAATTAATTAAGAGATTTTATATATTAATTAGTCAGATTCATTTTATTTATGAATTGAAATTCTTCCGCGCTGAAGGTGATTATTGCACGTAACCCATGTCCCTACTACT
The DNA here is from genome assembly GCA_030583545.1 of Debaryomyces maramus. NCBI lineage: Eukaryota > Fungi > Ascomycota > Pichiomycetes > Serinales > Debaryomycetaceae > Debaryomyces > Debaryomyces maramus. The sequence goes on from JAJMIL010000005.1 coordinate 14,303, forward strand.
TTTTCATTAGCCGACTATCTTTCGTAGCACAATATCAATCCCATGACCTATGTTACATGATTTAGAAGGTTTTCCCTGATCCTTTTAAGCGGTATCTTTATTATGACACTAGAACTTTGATTCTGTCTCGTCAGTTTCGAAGAATTAGCTTTTATGAAACCAAATTGGACTATGAACTTCGCTGCGAAAGACAATTCTACAAGTCTCTTTGGATAGGCAACTATTAATTTGTAACGCATATCAGTATGACCTGCCATATTTAATATTAAAATTTGTTAATGTGCTCCAGGTTAAAATCCAAGTCGGAATTAAGGGAATTAAGCCGCCGCAGGTTATGCATGATACTACTGACTATTAGACTTGATTACGGCTTATTTTCAACTAAACCAGGGAATACCAGTTCCATTGATATCCGACTATTTAAACCCAATCAAGTTTGCAGGAACAATAAATAATTTGGCAGTATAATATATAATTTAGAGTTGTAACGTTTTATGTAAATACCTTTATCAAGCTTTACTTGAAACAAAAAATAACAATTTTTCGTTGTCATAACGAATACTAGCAACATATCCATAGAGTTGTTGCATGGCTGCATTATAGTATTAATCTATGAACCCTTATCAACCTCTTTTGAATAACAATTTCATATACAGGAAAATGCGACCATTTTGCAACTAGAGCTCGAAAATTGGAATCATATAAGCACCTTCGGGCCATCGCAAAACTCATAATAATAACTACTCTTTTACCAATGCATCATTTTCAAGACATTTTATTGATCTATCAAAATCGTATGACTTAGAGGAGGTCCATTACCTTTTTTCAAGGTATTTAGCTTGCCTAACGCCCAGTTGCCTAATCTTGTGCTGTCCATTGTCATCCTTAAGCTTACTCTTGAATCGCGGTCACAGAAACTGGAAAATGGTGCAGTATTTATTCCTCTAGTATCATGATTCGACTGCATAGTTTTGTTTAATTATAAAAAGTATTGAATTTGAAAATATGTTGATTATTTTTCAAATTATTTTACTAAACTTTTTAATATTCACCAAAAAATAAAAAAATTGAGAAGCCTACGAAGCTCATATCCAAATAAGTAACTTTCTATCTATCGATAGTACCATGGGTCAGTTACGTCCATCAATTACATAAAAATGAAGATATATTCATTTTATTAGCATCCATGCACCTTTTAATACTTAGCCACTTATCGTGACCCCGGGCGTGCGCGATGAAAATATATTCAGCAATAAAGTACAGAAATTCATCAACACTTTAATTTGAAACCTTTTTAAGGAATCTCCTTAAAACGACGATCAATAATTCGAACTATTTAAGACATGTCCACAACTTCTGCAGATGTCTTGCTCATAATCTTGGCTTTGATATTGCCTCCAATTGCGGTATTAATTGAAGATGGGTGTTCACTGCAGTTTGCCATTAACTTATTATTGACACTCTTAGGTCATATTCCAGGAGTAATACATGCAATATATATAATATTGAAAAGGAGCAAAGAGCAAGAGACAAATCTTGCAGGTAACCATCAATATGCTCCAATTCAACAAAATGGACCACATGCACAACAAATGGCTCAACCTGCCCATCAGTATCCACCTGCCCAGCAAACGCCGGTACAACCAAAAGAAAAGGATGCAGCCGTTCCAAATGGACCACCGCCATCGTATCATAAATAGCCGGAAACTTTCACTGTGCTGGGAAGCGAAGTACCATGACACTCTATGTGATATATTTTGGTATATAGTATACCCAATGAGATTTAAAGTTCATATAAAGATATCGAAATACATAAATTTTAGATTCTTGATCTTATAAACCTGGTTTAGTTGACTAGTGTCAGAGAAGTAACAGATACATGAGATAGATAGGTAATTTTTATGCGACTACAATTTGTGGGACCTTTTCAGGCTGAGAATAATTTATGCCAAAACCGCTATGCACTTTTCCTGTTTATCTCCTAACACTTTCAATTCACTTGAGGTGTTACAAGAAGGAAGCATAAATTATGAAAGCATTAATGTTCCAACTACCAATCTATTGGGGTCGCATATACGCAACTCTCAGTCAAGATGCAGGGACCAATAGTTAAATCTGTCTTTAATCTATGTCATTAGAATTCTATGTTTAGTATTGTGTTGTAATATAAATACTAAGAATATATCCATGTACTAATTCTTGTACTTATATAAAGTTGGTAAATAGTTTGTTGCATCTAACGATGAAGGTATTAATGGAAACAGTCTTACAGGTGTGCATGAAGGTGCAGGTGTCAATTTTTTCTTTCGTTTATAGAACACAGATTTTGCAATATGATACTGAAAGAGCAGTACTATCTATGAAATTCGATGGTGCTTAGAATTAACAATTTTCGGTATTTGACAATGTGGCTATATTGGGCGTTTATGAACCTTATACAGCTACGTTTGAAGACGGTTATTTGAAAGTTAACGATACCACTGACAATTTTTTTGCTTGCAAAAACATTCATTACGACCCTGAGCACATTTCGGAGAACTATTTTGCATTAATGCAGTATCTTGACAACAATAATCCCGAAACTTGTATTCCGGTGAAAGTTAAAAAGACTCAAATTTAAGTCTTAGAAATAAAGCCTTGCTAACGACTATAATAAGTACTAGATAACTTACTTTTAAATTAATATAATATCTCGACTGAAAAATTTATAGATAGATGTAGTGTTACTGTTAGAGCATTTTGCAATTAGTAACTCTTTTTAAGTGCAGAAGATATTAGTTCCAATCTATAAAATAGAAAGGGAAGGACAAATAAATACAAGCTAGCCCTAAAGATGGTCATTAATAACAGTACCTGTATTGAATGAGCCGATGTTCCTTTCTGAGATAATAGAATACAAATACATTGTGAAATATTTCAGGACTTGCACTAAACAGAAGGTAATTAATTGATTGATATATAAAGAATTGTCATTAATAAATAGCTATTCAAATTGTTGATTCAAGAAATCAATGATGCAAACATCTATTGCTTTCCAATTATCAAGCGACATATTAGGTTCACCATTCATGATTGGTGCTAATACAAAAAAAAAATCTGACACACATTATGGCTTCAAGAAAGTTATAATTTAATCGCCGAAGTTTCCTCGTAAAGTACCCCTTTATTCAAGTGCTCCTTCCTTACGGAAGCAATACCTGAAAGATGAAGCGTCAATTCAAGGTCACCTTTTAACAGTTTCAAAACGTGTTTCACACCCTCCTGTCCATCTATCGCAAGCCCATATACATATGGTCTTCCTACAAGTACCATTTTTGCACCTAAGGCTAGGGCTTTTACAATATCAGCACCACATCGGATACCGGAATCAAATATGATTTCCAACTTATCACCAACTGCTTCAGCAATAAGCGGAAGCATCTGCAATGAGGCTACCCCTCCATCCTGTTGGCGACCTCCATGGTTAGAAACTACTATACCATCAACGAACGGCGATTCAGCTGCCTTAATTGCATCACTAACACTTTGAATACCTTTCAAGACAATTGGCCCATCCCAATGCTTGCGAAGGAATTCCAAATCACTCCAGGAGTGCGAAGATCCGGGGAAAATAATTCTGGTCGCATCCATGGCTGCTGATTCCATGTCATCCTCAACTTCACAGCCATGACGCTGCTTAAACAGCTGACGATAAACGGGATCCAGAAGTAACAAGGAAATGCCAATAGAATCTGGCTTTAAGAAGGGATTGTAGCCATTGTCCAAATCATATGGCCGCCAACCAAGAATAAATGTATCTAATGTCACCACTAGTACAGAGTACCCATTTGCCTTTGCTCTACTTAATAAACTAGCCGTTATATCATTATGATCATTTCCCGGCCAATACAATTGATACCACCGGTTACCATCTCCATTGGCTTTCGCCACAGAATCAAACGGATTACAACTTGCCGTTGACAAAATATACGGGATTTCTTCTTCAGAAGCAGCTGCAGCTGCAGCCAATTCACCCTTGGGGTTGAAGATTTTTTGAACTCCAACTGGTGCCATGGCAATAGGAGTTGAATATGTTTCTCCAAAAATCGTAGTGGTTAGGTCAGGGAACCCATCATACTCAACTAGTCTTTTCGGGATTATCAGCCATTTCGAGAACGAAAGTAGATTCTTGTTGTCCGTTTCACGGACACCAGCAGACCCCCAAACATAACCCCAGGCATCTTTCAGTAGCGATTTGAATGCAAGTGGTTCCCACTTCTTCGCATCGTATGGAACATTTGGATCCTTTCCACCTGAAAATCGTTCAATGTATGTAGCAAGTGAATGTGCCATATCGTGTTCAAATACTTAAAATTTTTAGAAGAGCATCAGGATATATGTAATTAAATAAATATAAATATATATATAAGATGAAGGAACTTGCTATTATTGCTATTTCTCCACTATTGTTTGATAGGCTTTAGATTCTCACTAGTTAATTCTAAACTGTAATATGTTGGGGTCTGAAATTTGAAGTACCCGATAATCCGAATACTTAACAGAATTGAAAGTGAGTCACCCATTGGTATATATTATAATATACCATAAAGTGTACGTTCTGATGGGCTGTCAGATAGGCACGTATGAACACTGACAGAGAAATGGATATTTCGACTACGCTAGATGATGAAATTGAAATTAAAACTCTGGCAGAACCAGATGAAGTTGATGGCGGATATGGATGGGTGGTTGTGTTTTCTGCATTTTTGCTAACATTTTCCTCCTTCGGTCTTAATTCTGGGTTTGGTATTTACTTCTCTCATTATCTTGAAAATGACGTCTTTAAAGGAGCAAGTAGGCTAGACTATGCATTCGTTGGAGGCATTTCTTTTGGTGTAGGGATGGCATTTTCTCCAGTGATTAACTATATCCAAGGGAAGATAGGCACACGAAAAACACTATTATTGGGGAACTGCTTTCAATTAGTCTCATTACTTTTGGCAAGTTGGGCTGTTAATCTTTGGCAATTATATTTGACACAAGGTTTATTACAGTCAATTGGGTTAGCACTTATCGGATTACCATCACTAACTTTAGTTAGCCAATGGTTCACGAAACGAAGAGTTTTGGCTAATCTGATCGCTACAGCTGGAAGTGGTGCAGGGGGACTTGTTTTTAATTTAGGTACTCAAGCAGTAATTGACCATAGTGGAGTCAATTGGGCATTACGAGCAAATGCCATCATTAGTGCCGGATTAGTATTCATAGCTGTTTTGCTTGTTAGAACTCGTTCTAAACAGAAGAACATTTCTTTTACTTTCATCGACTGGGATTATGTAAAATGTCCCGCAGCGTGGTTAATGTGCTTCTACTTGGTAAATTGCATGTTAGGGTATGTTATAATCATGTACAGTGTGGCCAATTTTACAGTGTCATTGGGATATTCACCATATCAAGGTTCAATTGCTTCAGCAGTGGTTCAAATCGGATTTATTATTGGTAGGCCTCTAGCGGGATTTATGTCAGATAGATATGGCCCAGTGACAGTGACAGTCATATCTTACTACATTTGCTCTATATTTGCTTTTGCTATGTGGGTTCCTGCGAGAAATTATGCTACGGTAATTTTATTTGCACTAATTGAGGGTCTATTCAATAGTACAATATTCCCTACTTCTGCACCGATTATTGCAAGGATAGCAGGTATTTCGAAGCTTAATATTTGCTTCAGTACACTGTGGGTATTTGTAGGGCTACCAGCAATATTTGCTGAAGCAATTGCTGCAAAGTTGACCACCGGGAATGCTCATGATCCTACACTTTACACCAATTCGGCAATATTTGCTGGTTGTACTTTCTTTGCGTGTGCTTGTTCGACTTTATTATTGAGAGGATACTTGATTGCACGAGATAGAATCATAGCGACGAAACAGGGGAAAGATTATGACTTGCTAAAGATCAAAGTGCCTTTTCTAAATATTATTCAAGAATGCTTCGTATGGCCGGAGAAATAATGGGTAAATTTACTTCGAATTAATATAATACATATTTTAGATAAATAAACAAGCTTTAGGGGCAGCATATATAATTATTATTTCGGCTTTGAAATACTATTGCATGTATTGTCTTGCACACCACTCAATAAACAGCTTTTTGGAGTTGATACAATACTTTCAAAAACAAGTAGAACTATCAATAATATGGTAACAATGCCCATTAACAACGTTGAATCAAGTTCTGCAAAACTTAAACAGAGGATGATAATTCCTATTGGTATTCTCCACACTATTCTGAAAAACCTGGGCATCACATACATATTTGGAGGATCTAAGCACCGGTCGGAGATTCCCATCACGAACATACACACTAGAGCCACACACAAGCCCCCAGTAAAGAAAAATGATAAAGCATACATATTTGGTTCTTCCTCTCCTTCAGCTGTCCTTCTCATAAGTCTGGCTGCATGTTCTTCTACCGGACTTCTTGATAAATCAGTGATATCTAAAGCAGTTAATTCACCACCCGCATCAGCGGCCAAAACGATACTTGCAACCATTGGAACATGTGAATATATCCAGCTAACTGCTGTCCACCCACTGCGCCTTAACGCATGGGTTGCTTTTTTGGTGCTAGACGCATTATGATAAATCCAGAATATTGAGTACGCAATCAATAATAAAAATATACCTCTTGCAAATTTAGCACTGAACCCAACACCTAATGGGTTAGAAGCTACTACTTTATACAAAAACTCACCAATAGCGATAGTGACAAATGTAGCAAATCTCTCTACTTCGTGTTCTATATTCAAAGCCGTAGATGTCGTTAGTTTCATAACTTTCTTAGTCAAAGGATGATAAGCCACAATAAAGGCCATTTGTTCAAGAAACAAAACCGCAAATGCCAACCCTATTTTAGCCCTGGTTGAAATAAATATAACGGGAATCCATAAACAACTAGTAACAATAACGGATGCACCATATAATCTCATTTGGGCTCGGTGCTCTGGGATATACAACGAATAAATAAACAAGGAAATTGCCAACGATGTCCTGCAAAGTATGTAAGGCACAATAGTGAGTGCTGCACCCTTAACACTATTAAGTACCTCAGAATGGCTATTGACAAACAAGGTTAAAAGAGCCAATATCCAGAGAATGTAGGCCTTCTGAGACAAGTCCTCGGTATAATAATAATTTGTAAAGTCCTTGATATCAGCCCACACAACCCAAGCTGGAATAAAAAGTAACACATATTTTAGCAATGATTCTCCACTAGCATGTTCAGCAGCATCTCCTGCTAAATTGATCATAATTCCCACATACATCAAATCCAAAAACAACTCTGTTTTTGCAGATGTTCTTTCTCCTTTAGTTCTATACAATACACCATCCTTAAAATAGTTGAGCGCATGGGGTCGAATAAACCACACAGACTCCCTTGGTTTCTTTATATACTGAAATTCTATATGTCCATATCTTCTAATAAACTCCTCTTCACCTTCAGAATCCGTCAACTCTTGCTCAATATCTGGTTCATTGCTGTTTTCAATTCTTGTTTGCTGGTCCTGCGACCCTACCTGATAATTTTCATCCCTTTCATCTATTAGATTACTCTCACTTGGCTTTATATTATTCGACATTTAATCCGTAATTGAATGTAGACCAAGCGTTATTTACATAAGAATTCGATTATGGAGACGAATTCCAAGAAAAAGAATATTATATAAGCAAAATTTGCAATGTCTGGAACCTTTTGCGAGAATGCATAGATTGATGGTGATGAGCTTCCTAACACTTCAGTAAGAATTCTCTGTTCTGGTGAATGTAAACTTAAGGAGCTTATACAAGGATCCATAGTAATCTACAACAATCTGATAAATAATTGTAATTCATAGGAACATATATATAGTAGAATAATATCGTAAGGCCATAAGTCACAAAATGTATATAACTGAATAAGAAAATAACTATTGTTCATAAACTGAAGAATCATTGATATCCAAATCACCTTGTGCGAAGTCGTAGCTTTTTCCAAAAGTAGATTGGGTATTTAATACCAGTACAATCACACGAGCTACGTCAATCCTATCAATTGTGCTATTTGAATTATCGCTTGGTCCAACAAGTTGGATTTTTCCCGTACCCTTTCCATTTGTCAATGCGGTGGGTTTCAAAATGGTAAAGTCTAAATCTTTCTTGAATTCGTTCATAAGGATTCTATCCGCATAATGTTTTGAAATATAATAGCCATTGAGGGGGTTTCCGGCAAAAAATTCTCTATTCTCAGCATGTATGGCACTAATAAGGACTAATCTGCGGACGCTGGCAAGACGTGCAGCTTCAAATGTTTTCACGGCTCCATCCAAATCAACCTCAAGGAGCTTCTTACCACCAGAACCAGCCGTGAAAACAACGGCGCTATGTCCCTCAATTGCCTTCGCAATATCTTTAACCGAAGCACTATCAAGGGTTAACTTCACTGTTGAAATTGATTTACCTCCAACAAGTGAAGAGATCGATTGCTCTTGTTCGCTTGTTCTGACTACTGCAGTTGGGTTGTATTTCGCATTCACCAATTCACAAAGTAAGTGTTTTCCAACTTGTCCAGTTGCTCCAAACACAATAACATTTTTGGCTAAGCTTGACATCGTCCCTATTAGAATTATGATTAATATATCCTCTATCAATATCTAATTGATTGTAGTTGGAAATAGAATTACATTCATAATACATACTTGCTCTTGATCCCTAAAAGTGCGAAATGCGAAATGCGAAAAATAGAAGTGAAGCCCATTAAATTTCAAGAAAGTTGAACTCATATAGATATATACCTGCAAAAATTCTGTAAACTAATTTTGAATATAAATTATAAATCGTAAAATATGTACGAAAATTAGACTTGTTCGTCTCTAGGTTTAGCTTCAGCTGCGAATCCTGTGGTGGTAGCCATGTCTTCTTTAGAAGGTGGGACCCAGTTACCAGATTTCCATGGTGAGATTCTCAGAGAATATAATTCATCCACTTCTTCTAATGATAATCCTTTTGTTTCAAAAACGAAGAAATAGACATAGAAGAATGAAAAAATCAAACAACCTGTGAAAACAAAACCGTAGTAAAAATGGATTCTAGCTGTAATCATTGGGGTAAAAAATGAAATTAAGAAACCCCAAATCCAATTGGCTGCAGTGGCAACAGCCATGGCCTTTGATCTGATTCTTAATGGATAGATTTCAGAAATAATTGTATAAACACCACCAGCCCAAGTAGCTGCAAATGAGAAAATGAATAAGCAGGAAATAAAAATCAAAGCATTACCGGTTGGCTTTTTAGTTGCTCCGTCGTAGCCATCAACGTATAAATCAACAGAACCCAAGACAGAATAAATGATAAATGAAACACTCATTGCAACTGAACCTATTAATAGGCATAATCTCCTACCTAATTTTTCAATAGTATATATACCAACAAATGTCGAGACGAAGTTTACCACACCTAAAATAATGGAAGTTTGGAAGGAATCGTTTAAACCAACGGCTTGGAAAATGGTTGTCCCGTAGTAGAAGAAATAATTGTCACCGGTTAATTGCTGGATTGATTGTAAAACAATGCCCGTAACTACACGATTAAACATTCTTGGTTTACCAGTAATTAATTGAGTCCATGAAGCAGAACCAGCTAATTTTTCTCTATCTATACCGGCTTGAATTAGCTGAACTTCGGTATAAACTGCAGGGTCTTCAGCAGAGACCTTATTCGATCTGCCTATAGATCTCTTAGCTTCTTCAATTTTATTCTTTTCAATCAAATAACGAGGGGATTCGGGCATACAAAGCATACCAATAATCAAAAAGATTGCCCAAGCAAAACATAAACCTAATGGAATTCTCCATTGACTGGAGTCCGTGTAAGTTTTGGTACCATAAGTTGTACAGTAACCCAAGAAGATTCCCAAAGTGATGAAAAGTTGAAAACAGCAAACTAATGTTCCTCTCAATGCCTTGGGTGCAGATTCACCAATGAACATAGGGGATATAACTGAAACACAGCCAACTGCTAACCCAGTTATCACCCTACCAACAACAATTTGATACCATTTCGTTGAAGCTGAAATCTGGACAATGATACCAATAATGTATATAAGCATTGAAAACATGAGACCAATACGGCGACCATAGACGTCTGCTATTTTTGAGAGAAAAATGCCCCCTACCGCACAACCGACGTTAAAAATTGCTACTATAAGACCTGTTCTAATAGTCGATATAGAATATTCTCCATTCTCAAGAGTACCAAATCTCTCCTTGTAATCTGACATGTTAACAAATCCTGATATAGTACCGGTATCATATCCAAAAACAAACCCACCAAATGCAATTAACAAACAGAAAAAAGATGTTGAAAAATATTCTTTTGCAGACTTTTCTGGTAAAGTTGGCAAATTAGAAGTGATTTCCTTGGAGGTTGGAATTGCTTCTGGATTCGAAGGAGTTGTGTGATTCTCTATCTCATGATTTTCTACCTTCTCTTTTGCAATCAAAGATCCCTGCGCAGTAGAACTTGAATCTTGGTCTACTGTGTGTTTGGAAGTATTTAGTTCATTCTCATGCTCATTTTCAAACATTTTGAATAAAACTTGAATAAGAATAAGTAAAGTTGTCAAATATAATTTTTCAGGGCAATCTAACTATATAAACCCAAATTTTTTTTATAAGTCTAAACATCGATCCGGAAAAATTTTAAGTTCAAGAGCACTGGATGCAGCAATCGTGCATATATGCAGCATGTTTTTGCTTTTTCGGATTAATTATTTGTTCTTTTAAATCCGATATCCAATAAAATCTAAGAACTTCATCGTTCGGTTGTACTCCGATGGATAATGATGTAATTCTTAGTGAAAGTGTTTAGATTTACATAATATTAATACGTCATATCATTAAATGGATCTCGAATTATATAAACATTCATAGTGATACTATATAAGTAATATTACGCTTCATCCTCAGGATAAATCAATCCGTTTTCTTTTCTAATTTGATCCATGATACCCATCATTAAAAGAGTTTCGTCGTGAGGCATAATATTATTTTCTGTAACAGCGTTATTAATATCTTTTGCAACTGCATTGGCCTCATATATAAATCCATTATATCCACTTTTATCTTCATATTCTATCGGATCACTTCCATCCTTGAAAGAAATTTTAAATTTTTTCGGACAAGCAGGATTAGATGCCCACATTTCCAAAGTAGCTTTTGACCCTTCTAACCTTAAAAATGGTTGTTGCCCATCGGTATAATTAGAGCAGGTTAAAACGCCCTGCTTTCCATCTCCATATTTTATTAAAACAGATGCCGTATAATCAACTTTATCAATCGGATCTAAAGTAAGAAACGATTTAACATCAAATTCCAAAGCATTTTTTCCTACCTTTTCATCTAATAAAATTCTTCCATATGTTATGGAATAGATACCTATATCTAATAAAGCACCGCCACCTAATTTAATATCTCTCACTCTTGAAGTTGAAGGTAAATTTTCAATATCTGCATCATAGGCAAAGTCAACAAATAATCTATTAACTTTTCCTAAAACTTTGCTTTCGAATATATATCTCTTCAAAAGGTCAACGGATGGGAAGAATCTTGTCCAAACAGCTTCCATTAGAAACTTTTTCTTTCTTTTTGCGAGATCAATAACTTCCTTAGCATCCTTAGAATTGATTGTGAATGGTTTTTCACAAAGGACGTGCTTGTCGTTTTCCAATGCTTTTACAACTTGTTCTTTGTGCAATGGATGAGGAGTACCTATGTAAACTACATCAATAAGTTTATTACTGAAAAGCTCCTCATAAGATTCAACGGAGGGCAAAACACCTTCATTATTAGTTTTAGTGATGCAATTAGATTCAACAAATGACTTCCCTCTTGCCGTTGAAGAACTGCCTATAGATCTAACTATATGCTTAATATCACAATTTTCGTCTGTGTTGTTCAAGCACAAATCATGAACAAACTGCGATGATATGTTGCCAGCACCAAGTATACCCCAATTCAATGTAATGGACATTCTTACCACTATTAGTTTATAATTTGAGTAATAAGTCTAGGAAATAGGAAATCTTTATATTTAAATTTCGAAATCCTCCGCGATACCTCCATGTAACATTTTAAAGAAAAATGTAACATGGGAGATTTAGTTGAAAAATGTTACATAAATTTTATTACAACTCTTGAACATATGTTACGACGTACTTAGATATTGATATAAATACTCTACCCCATACCCCAGAATACAAGTCCAAATAACATCCACAACACAATTAAATTAAAAATGACAGTCCAAATTTCTCATTTTCACCACGATCAAATCGCAAAGGATGGTTTCACTATTATAAGAGACTTTTTAACTCCAGAGGAAATCGCGAAATACAGAAAGGCTTCTGAAGATGTTGTTGAATATGCTCGTGAAGGTAAATGGCCTCATGTCAGAACCAGAGGAAAACAATTCCCACCATGGCCAAAGAATTTTAGTCCCGATATCTGGGGAATATCAGGGTTGTTAAACCCTGCTTTAGGGGAATTATCAACTCCATTTCATGAATGCTATTCTTCAGATAAAATCTTGAATATAGCTGGAGATATATTACAAACAGATAAGAATGGTTTGAGCATGGAACTTTTTAATATGTTGATTAATCCTTTAACTGATTTCGATTTAGATTGGCATAGAGATTATATCAAACCAGAAGTCAGCGAAGAAGAAGAGGCCGAACAATTATTACAAGATCCTTACGCTGGTACTCAATTTAATTTGCCTTTGACAGAGGACAAATGTTTAATTGTTATCCCAAAGTCTCATAATAGAATTAGAACCCCAGAGGAACGTGAAAAGACATCAAATGACAACAGAAAAGAATTTATAAGTGGCCAAATTACAGTTGATCTAAATCCTGGTGATATTGTCTTCTATAATAGTAATATATTGCACAGAGCTACCTATTCTAGTAAAAATACCAGATTAACTTTGCACGGTTCATACGGACATGTTGACCATGGCAAGACTAGAGCTAAAGGTGTTTTACAGCACGGTGTCGCTGAATGGTTACCAAGATTTGAAACAAAAGAAGAAAATTTAAACTTATTGAAGCAAAAATTGGAAGCCTTAGCAAAGCAATTCGAAGGAGTCAATTTAGGTTTTGCTCTCGATGGATAAATTAGTTATCTACTTGTCGACGTTTATAGCTTTATAATGAATTTAAGATTGTATTATTTGATCTGCAACGATTATATATATAATAAAGGTATAAATGTATCTAAAATGTGATACGAATCATTCGGAATTTCAAATTTTTTCTCTACCACAAGCTCATACATTTCTTGATCATAGAAATCTTTCCACTGGCTGAATTGCTCAAAATTATAGTCTTTATACCATTCTATATAATCGAGCCAGATATTTGATTCTACGCTGATTCTAAATCGACACATGTCAGATAGGCAGGTATAAATATACAACAACTTTAATGCAAATGGATCCATATTGCCTTTGACATAGTCGTAGAATTTAACATCAACTAAAAATATCCACCGGTAAATTGGCAATGGAAAGTTTGACTCTATCGTTCTATAGAAATCAATCTCAAGTAAATCAATTGATCCTTTGAAAACCTTATGCATTTCTGGCAGTATATTAAAATCATTTGAATATTCCGCAAGCTTATCCCTCAAGTGTTCTACAAGGGGATATCTGTCTTTTTCTGTGATATTAGGGGGGTCTAGTATTTCGCTCTGGAAAAATAATCCTTGATATGAGGTATGAAATAATAAAGGAAACGCATACGACATAGATATCTTCATTCCTCTACATATTGATATTAGGTCTGAAGTGCCCGGATCAAAAGAAAGTAGAGGAACAAGTCTGTGAGGTTGCAAAGCTAAGAATGAAAATAGCAAACATCCCGATATAACTATTTCAGCTGCCTGAAACTCAGTTTTAACAATATATTCTTGGTTTCGTACGGAATCCATCGTGGAATTCGTTCGCCTCAAGCAATTAATGAAATATTCCCCAGTTTTTTCAAATAGAAATTGTTTTAAATCACCAGGATTCAAAGATAATTCATTGAAGTTAATATTGCTCAAGAACGTAATTCTATTATCTTTTGTTTCATTGATAGTATTTTGCATTATCGAACTTATATCACATACAGACCATAACTGCATTGCACTTAGCGAAAATATACTTTGTCTAACTAGTTCTGAATTTTGCCATAGTTTAGGTACCTGAAGATTAAATACTTTGTCTATTTCATTTTTACTCTCTGGCTGTAGGTAATGGTTTTGGAAATAATGCAATAAACGGAACTCAAATTGTGATATATTCAAAAGGCTTGTGGTTGAATTAAGACATCTCTGACTATACAAAAGTTCAAGATTGGAATTATTTATTTCTTCTATGTGTGTAACTTTTGACAACGCTTTGACATCTTTAGATCTATCAGACCTCTTTCTCCTTACTGTGGGATCTGGATATATACATTGTCGATTTGTATGCTCACAATATTCACATCTTGGTTGAGCCTCATTACATTTGATTTTCAATTTTTTGCAGCTTAGACATCTAATCTTAGTTTTTTTAGCTGGCGGAGTACCCTGTGAAGAACTACTATTTTCATTCATACGTGAGTATATATATCATTTGACATCACAAAGTTATTGTCTAAGATCTCCATCAACACTTACATCTACCAAAAAAATTGTTATGATCGGTGCTTAGATAAGCATAAGGGTTAGATAATGATAATTCCAAAATAGATTTACGCTGATTAATGTTACCACACTTCAATTAATAATACAATAGCCTTCATAAGTGTTAGACAATGATAATATCAAAATAGAGTTACGATGATTAATATTGCTATCTTACCGCACTTCAATTATCCTTCACATTTAAATGAAAAATTGATTTAAAAAGGCAGAAAATAAGCTGCTAATTTTTAATCTAAAATTTGGCTATTAGTCTACAAACCAAGAAAATGTCTGCTGCACAAGGATTAACGCTCTACACCGGAAGTACCCCAAATGGATACAAGGTATCAATATTGTTGGAATTATTGGGGGTCAAATATGACCATCGCAACATTGAGTTGAAAAAGGCAGAGCAAAAGGAAGATTGGTTTCTCAAGAGTAATCCTAATGGTCGTATTCCAACATTAATTGACAACACTAATGGTGTCACAATTAGTGAATCAGGAGCTATTATGCAATATCTTGTTGACACTTACGACAAAGAGCATAAGTATTCGTACGAAGTTGGCACCAAGAATTATTATTTGCAATTGGAAACGTTATATTTCCAAATGGCCGGAATTGGTCCAATGCAAGGCCAGGCAAATCATTTCACATTTTTGGCTCCTGAAAAAGTTGAATATGGGGTAAAGAGGTATACGGATGAAACCAAGAGATTATACTCTGTTCTCGAGGAGCGCTTGCGCCGTAATGAGAGCAATGGACCATATCTCGTTGGTGATCATTATTGTATTTCTGATCTCGCCATATATCCTTGGGCCAAGTTTTTGTTTGCCTTGGAGATCGATGTTAAACAATGGCCATTAGTGAGTAAATGGATTGAAACCTTGGATGGAATTGCCGAAGTTCAAAAAGGTATGTCGATTCCTAAGCCTTCACCATTCCTTCAAAAATAATAGATTATTATCATAGAATAGAATCATTTAGATATTAGAATTGAGATTATTAGATCAAACTTGAACTTACGGTAAATATTGTAGTGTTAAAGTCTCGGATCTTAGGAGAGCTTCGAATATTCAGATCGTATCACGTGAACGGATTACTTCTTGGAAAATCGTTGTGATAAGATTGAATTGTAATAAATTAGAAGACTACAAGCATAGAAATTGAATATAGAAAGTATGATTGGGTCTCGTCGCAACCCTTCAGATGATGAGCTTCCTTTTGGTGATGGGTCAAACAAAATATTTGGGATGGAAAACTTCGGTAATACATGCTATTGCAATTCTATTCTCCAGTGCTTGTATTATACAGAAAAGTTTCGTATTCAACTAGTTCAACATAATAGAACCTCTCATGACCGAAAAGTCGTTCTTGATGGTGTGAAACCGCATGGTTTTACATTAAAGTACGAACAAATGGTCGCAAAGAGAGCTAAGGAACAAGGCAAGGTCCCACCAGCTCCTACAACAAATGAAACAGCAGAGAGGCCTAAATCATCAAGGAAAGGTTCGATATTTGGTATCAAATTCAACTCGAATTCCAATAATAACTCCAATAGCGGAAAGACTATTAATGGTTCTAATGATTCGGATCTAAACAAGAATTCCATGATAGTGGAAGCTAGAAATTGCGAGACTCTTTCCATCCAACAGCGGATATTGATAAAAAAGAACCCAGACTTTCAGAACTTACCATTATTGGTGACCCGACTGTCATCGGTTTTGTCGAATCCGGCTGATAAAAATAGCTACTCACAATCTTCTTCGATGTTGTTAAGTAACGAACAAAATAATACAAACGGCACAGGTGGAACCCTGAGCCAGAATGGAAATCAACGAGAAGAAACTACAATAACACCCCAATCGTGTGTGGTTGTAGTTGGTATACCCCAACCAGAACCATATTTAAGTAATCAAATTTACCCGATTAACCCTAATCCTTCAATAGATCAACGTAAAAGATCAGCTTTGATCAATGGACCTATCATAAACTTGGACCACTCCTTTCAGCTCCCAACAGAACAATCGGATTATTCTGCGTTATTGTACGCATTGAAGGATATCTATGAAAGCATGATTGAAAACAGATCCCAAATTGGAGTAGTTTCACCAACATATTTCATTAACAAGCTAAAGGAGAAAAATTACTTGTTCAGACAAAATAATATGCACCATGATGCTCATGAATTCTGTAACTATTTGATTAACGAAATTATCGAATGTTTAGATAAAGAGAATGGACCAGAAAATAATTGGTGCAATAATTTATTCCAAGGGTTAATTACAAATGAGACCAAATGTCTTTCCTGCGAAACAATTACTTCGAAAGAAGAAACGTTTTTGGATTTATCAATAGACGTTCCTCCGGGCGAGAGCTCTTATTCATTGACTTATTCATTGAACAATTTTTCCAGACTGGAAACCCTAACGCATCAAAACAAGTTTTATTGTAATACTTGTTCTTCTTTGCAGGAGGCTACAAAAACAATCAAATTGAAAAAGCTTCCTGAAATTTTGGTGATTAATTTCAAAAGATTCAAATATGATGAAAATGTTGATAAGATGGTGAAATTATTTGATTCTATTTCTTATCCATTCAAATTGCGGTTATTTAATACGACTACCTCAACCAAGAAGGAAGAAACTAAATCAGAATTGGATTTTACTCTTTACGAACTTTATGCATTAGTGGTTCATATTGGCGGTGGACCGATGCATGGCCATTACATATCTATATGTAAGATAAAAGCACAGCTATGGTTACTATTTGATGATGAGACAGTTGAGTTGGTGGATGATGAGTATGTTATGCGATTCTTTGGAAATGGCCCAGGTTTAGCAAGTGCTTACATATTGTTTTATCAAAAATGCGATACAAAAGATGATTCTGAAGACGCCATTGACTTTGGTTTTAATATAAATGAAATTTATGACGGTGGAGATTACAGTTTAGCACAGAAATTCCACAATAATTCTATCTATGATAGTACAAGCATATCTACATCATCAATAAAGAAAACATCTTCCACTACATCATCAAAAATTTATAACAACAATACTGTGCTCGAAAACTCAGAAATCAAAGAGAGCTCATCTACTAGGTCTTCAAATGAAACTTTTGAAACCAAGGAATTTACACTGGCCCTGGGTGCATCATCTGATGCAGGCAGTGCTTCAATGAAGCCGTTCATAAGCTCGTTCAAAAATGATACTTCTAGTAAAGAATCTGCTGATCCCCGTACATGCACCCATTCTTTGTCATCATCCACTCGAAACAGTCCAGAAAAGGAAAAGGAAACAGTGATTCCCAAACCCGAGAAGAAAAGCTGGGTAGGTGGCTTGAAGAGACGAGAATCGAAGTTGATTAACAATTTCCCGAGCGTAGAACGAAAAACTTCGACAGCAAGTATGAAGACCATATCAAGTGGAAATTCTAACCAAAAATCAAATATAGGCGAAGCAAAGAAAAAAAGAGGTTTTTTCAGTTTCAAACGGAATAAATAAGGAACTGTCCATTACTTTTCGTATGGTATTAATTTTTCTTATGATAGGAGGATGCGACTATTCAAATATATCATCAAACTGATTATGGATAGTGTTTTGAGAATAAGAACTAATGTTAGGAAATTTTGAATATAAAGTTCGTCATATTTTCACTGATACAATTTACTTATATTTCGATCAATTCAAATCATCCTTGACAAATATCACCGTATTAATACCAGGTAATGGTATATACCTATCATTATAGTATATCTTATATTGCTATCGGAGTGAATATATATTCTGCAACAAAAAATTAAACGAACAAGGTCGAACCTATTTCTTGCCTGTCTCTGTCAGTATAGTGTAGACCAGAGTAAAGAGAATGTCCAAGCCATTTTACTTCAGTCTTTGCAATCTTGGTTTTGTAACAACACGTGATATTGAATAAAAAACAATTTTTATAATTTAGAAATGAAGACGAAATGATTAACGAATAATCGGTGTTTTAACAGTGATAATAAAATAATAGCATTCTTTATCGGAACCTCGATTATAAGCATATCACTATCACAATTTGGTATTCAGAAATCTCCGACATGACTACTACAGTGTCTACTACTTTGAAAACCACTTCTACTTCGGCCTTAATCACTTTGGCCTCTGGATGTTTCTGGGGAACAGAAAGAGTATTCAGAAAATATTTTAGTGGTAATGGCTTAATTGATGTCAAGGTTGGCTATGCTAATGGTACACCTACAATTGGTAATATTAACTATGAAAAAGTTTGCTCAGATACCACTAATTTTGTTGAGGGTGTTCAATTTTCGTATGAGCCTTCAGAGTTACCCCTTAATAAAATCTTAGACATATTCTTCAGAACACACGATCCAACTACATTGAATGCACAAGGCCCAGACCATGGTACTCAATACAGATCTGTTATTATGACACATAATGATGAGGATAACCATGCTGCTTGGGAGATAAAGGATAAAATGCAAAAAGAATGGTACCCAAACCACAAGATAGTTACGATAATTGAACCTATCAAGATATGGTACGATGCTGAAGAGTACCACCAGGAGTATTTAAAGAAGAATCCAGGTGGTTATGAATGTCCTACACATTTCTTAAGAACAAAGCCAAAGGTTTAATGTTATTACATTTACGCTGGGGACCAATTGGAATCTCATACACCAGTTCAACCTGTTTATGAGCTGTTGAAGATGTAATTCATAAGGAATGTAGTCAGAGCATATACTTGTTATTAAGCCACTAAACTAATTTTCGTAGTAAACATTTGTTTATTTTCTACATCTGATAGTATATATGTATATATGGTTGAAATATGATTTACGGATTATGTATAAAAGTGTTGTAAGCAAATGACTACCCTAGGACCATTTACTTAGCAGCATTCATTATGGATTCTCGGCCTGTACATAAATTTTTACTATACGCGTCAGATTTTTCAAAATGAATTCTTCAATACTAATTAAATGCTTGTTTTACATATTAAATTTAAAATCAGAAGATGTCATTGTGGGTGGATAAATATAGGCCTAAGAGGTTAGAACAATTGACGTATCATAAATCAATCACACAAAATTTGGCAGCTTTGG
This sequence comes from Debaryomyces maramus, assembly GCA_030583545.1. NCBI lineage: Eukaryota > Fungi > Ascomycota > Pichiomycetes > Serinales > Debaryomycetaceae > Debaryomyces > Debaryomyces maramus. Next base: position 34,141 of record JAJMIL010000005.1, read on the forward strand.
CTAGTACAGGTGATTTTCCACATTTATTAGTTTATGGCCCGCCAGGAAGTGGTAAGAAAACTAGAATTTATTGTACGCTTCATGAATTATTTGGTCCACAGGTCGAAAAATTGAAAATAGATGTCAAATTATTCACTACGTCATCAAATAGAAAATTGGAATTTAATGTCTTGAGTTCGCCATATCATTTGGAAATCACACCGTCTGATATGGGCAATAATGATAGAGTTGTGATTCAAGATTTGTTAAAAGATGTTGCGTCCACGGAGCAAGTGGATTTCACCAACCAATCAAGATCTGCTTCGAAACATAGATTTAAAGTTGTTATTATCAATGAAGCGGATTCATTAAGTCGAGATGCGCAGGCTGCGTTAAGACGAACGATGGAAAAATACTCAGCCAATATTAGAATCATTATGATCTGTAATACCACGTCTAACATCATTTCGCCTATCAAATCAAGAACATTATTAGTGAGAATACCTGCCCCTTCCAATGAAGAAATTACTAATGTTTTATCACTTATTTCCGACAAAGAATCAGTAAAGTTTAATCCACCTAATGAATCCAAAAAAGAAGAATTTTTCAAAGAGATATCCAAGTCATCGGATCGTAATCTTAGAAAGTCGTTATTATGCTTTGAAACTATTCTGATGCAAAACGAACTGATTTTAATTAATAATACAAGCCAGGCAATAATAACATTAGACTGGGAAGTCATTATTCAAAACTTAGCCAAATCTATAATTTCGAATAGAACTGTTGCGAATTTAGCCAAGGTAAGAGTAGTTTTTTATGAATTATTATCTCATTGCATTCCACCTAGAATTATTTTGAAGAAGCTATTATTTAGCTTAATTGAATTGTCGAATCGCAAAACAACAGTAACGCAAGACTTGGCTGAAATTGGTGCCACATTTGACGAAAGGTTAAGTTTAGGACAAAAGAGTATCTTTCATCTAGAGGGATTTGTTGCCAAGTCTATGGTGGCGTTAGAAAAGCAGTAATCGAAGGTGTCACGCACACAAACACATATATATTAACATTTACTTACATAGTGAATAAAAAAAAGAGGAAAAATCTATAAAATAACACTAATGCTGTACTTTATTATCTCCCTGTTGCTTACTATCTCTTTGGTTACCATTATTAGCATCACTCGAACCAACAATATCTTCATAATTTGGCGGTGGTGCGTGTTGCTGATCTGAATGGGAACTTGAAGTATATTGCTGTCTGCTGGAGTTACTATCATCTTGTCTTATCTTACCAGAATCTTGATCCTCATCTCTGACTTGAGGTGAAAGATTATTAGTATCATCAGACACACCTATTTCATTCTCATTATCAATCCTTATATAACCTTCTCTATTGTCAACCCGGGCTCTGGATTTAGGGTATTCAATCAATATATAATATAATGCAAATAAAACACCCGGTATATGGCCAAGGATGGTCAAGATAACTGATATAAAGAATTCTGGGGTGATAAAAATGTTATTTGTAATTAAAAAAACTGGCAATGGTGGCAAGATAAATGCCAATATTATTAAGATTACTCGCTGAGCACAATTCGGGGTATTGTTATCTTCGTATCTGGGCATCTTATAAATAGTGGGCTAAATAAGTTTAAAATTAATTATCAACTATATATGGGTACTCCTTAATTCCGCATTTTGATATTTGAACATGCAAAAAATCTAATATCGATTTATTAGTCTACTTTCTGATGGTAATTTAGTAGGATGGATTATATAAAAAAAACAATATGGGGTCCTGACCCTAAAGAACAGGTATGTGGATCTTATTTCTTTGGGACCTTGTCTTAGTTTAGACTTTTTGTTAATATTCTTACTAACCATGTTTTTAGATGAGAAAGATTAATCAATTACTCCGGAAAAATAAGAGAGAATTAGATCGATCAATGAATCAATTGCAACCATTAAAAAAGAAAACGGAATCTTTGGTTAGAAAATCTGCCAAGGATAAGGATTATAAATCGGCCAAAATATATGCAAAAGAATTGATTAATATTAACAGGCAGTACAATAAATTATACCTATCCAAAACACGAATAGATTCGATTAATATGTCAATAAATGAACAATGGTCTATGAACAAATTAACGAGCTCCTTACAAATGCTGACAGGTGTTATGAAGGATGTTAATCAGATAGTTAGTCTAGGCGTAGTTCTGGGAACTATGCAAGAATTACTGAAGGAGTTAATGAAAGCAGGTGTAATTAATGAAATGATGGACGACATGGTGGACCTTGAAGGTGAAGATGACGAATTAGAGAGTGAATCTCAAGAAGAGGTTAATAAGATTATTCAAAGCTTGACTGAGGATAAATTTTCTAAGATTGATAGTGAAGTTCCAACAAGCAATATTGACGTAGAGGAGGAGCAACAACCTGCATCTGAGATTGATTTAGAAAATGAAGTAGATCACGAAGCTCTAAATGAAATGAGAGAGCGCTTAAAAGCATTGCAAGAATGATTATAGATTTAGTTTTTGCGTTTAATGCACACTGAAGTGAATAATCAGATCCAATTTTTAGGCATTACATAACAGCACAGATATAATAATCAAATTGTACTTATTTATATGAGTGTATAATAAATTAATTACTTTTTTTTATTATTGAATCATTATTATGCTATAAATCATTATGAAATGCTAAGGGATATTAGAAGAGGACGATGTACATCCATCAATGCATGCCGTAATCCATAAACACAAACCATAGGAAGTAACAATCGAATTTTATAAGAATATGCAAACCCTTGTTGATAAAGAATTTCTTGATTGAAAAGCGATCTGTTGTAGGACCTTAATGTTCGCTTTGAAAACATTTTGACAAAATATCTCGAAAACTTAAGAGCTGATCTATATAAAACTTTTAAATCATCCAAGCAATATCCAAAATAACCCTAAACGCATATACTTTACTTATTTAGTCTAGATAACTCTCAATTGTCGATTTTTACCACAATCACCATATTCACAATTTCTTCACTTTAGTATCCAATTCTTTTGACCAATTATCCAATTCTTGGGTAATTAATTCAATCTTTGTAACTTGCTTCTCTATGTCGGATATCATTCCATCATACGATTTAAATTCATTATCTATATGTTAGTACATTAACTTCAAAACGAATTTTAGAACCGAATAGATTGCAATGAGCAACAGTAGTAATACAATGATATGAAAATCTCAATACATACTCAAACCCTCTAAGTTATTAGCATTACTTTCTAAGTTATTAAGTCTTTGCTCCAATTTAATGTAATTTAAAGATTGATTCGTATTTAGGTTTTCTATTAAATTCAAATCAATGGTAGACACTTCGGTGTCAGATTCTACCAATTTAGATAAAATATTCAACGAGTTTCCTATGAGCCTCGTAGAATCCTTCAGTGCAGTCATTTTGCGTTGCTGATATTCAACGTTGCTAAAACATGGTCATAAATCGATTAGATTACTGCACCGATAATACTGCGCACAGAATAGGGAGATTAAAAAAAAAGACTACGAGCCCAAATTCGTTATTCTATTTTCTTCAAGGTACTATAGATAAATATATACCCACCTTATTTACAAGTACATCATCTTCATTCACCTTTATAACCACCTCTCAGCGACCTCTAAACATTTTATACACATCCTCTTTAGATGACTGAATGTTTGCCCATTTGCTTGTTGGATTTTTGTTTAATTTCTCAACATAATCAACTTTTTCAGGTTTGTCAATACAGTGCTTGATACTAACTCTAATCTTAGAATTTCTATCAATAATCTCAAATAAGCCCGGTAATTTATCGGCAGCTTTTCTTAATGCTTCTTTAACAACTCTCTCGTGTACATTTCCCTTTATTTCAAATAAGACTTTACCTGTGGTAACACGACAAGCCCAATGAGAAAACGCACCTTTACCTTTACCCATTCTTGTTTGATTACCTTTGATACAAACTGGTGTATTGCAAACAAATCTTGTAATTAGCTGTCCATTTGAAGGTCTGATTTCTCTTTTTATAACTTTATCAGCTTCTTGTAACTGAGTAGCTGTCATACGGATCCCATTGGATTTTAATCTCAAGCCATACTCTCCAAACTCTAAGGAGTTACCCTTAACAGAGCCTCCAGTCTTGACACTGACTTTTCCTTTGAAAGCTTTTCTTATTCTTTTGAAACGTGGAGCATATTCATGCTTATGTCTTATACCATTAAGTAAAAATGCATTACTATTAATACTGGTCCTCAAGTTGTTTAATCCGAGCGATGGAGTGCCAACTTTAATCGAAGATAATAATGACCTTCCAAGTCCTAACATAATGTCACTAATATTCGAAGAACTATCTAGGATACGTTTACCAGTTAATTACCTGATGCTTTTTAAATAACCGTCGAATTCGACCATTTTTTCCAAAAAATCCTACATTTCATAAAATTACACAAAAGCGATTTTGATTAAAATTTTTATATACATGAACTATCAAAATCTAAGTTAGCGAATTGTAACATTGAAATAATTAATTAAGTCATTTTCAACATTCTTATGTATTTCATTAATTTCTTCATTGGTTAAGTTTCTGTCCATGGATTGATAGTTAATTCTATAGCATTGAGAGATCTTTCCAGTTTTTGGATGGATGAATTCATCAATATTGGCTACGTTTTCAACTAAATCATTCCCGTGCGTACGGACTATCTCCATAACATCATTAATATGTAGCGACGACCCAGTAGGAAGCCAAAAGGAAACATCTCTCTTAATACCTGGGAATTTTGAGTATGGCTTAAAAGTAGCTATTTTCCCGTTTTCAAATTGGGTGCCAAATCGTTCATCTAACGTCCAAAACAATCTGATATCTGGTATACCAAATAATAACATAGCTATTCTATCCAATCCAACACCGAATGCCCAACCTAATCTATCGTTTTCTAATCCGGAATTAAGTAGGACTTGTTGCTGGACTAAACCACAACCGCAGCATTCTAACCATTCACCTTTCCACCACACCTCGATTTCCCATGAAGGGGATGTCCATGGAAAATAAGCTTCCACCCATCTCACTTTCAATGGTTCATTCAAGTAAGGTTCCGTTGAACCGGCCAATTTAGCAGATTCTCTAGCACTTTCAAACACTTGGTTGACCATATATTCAATCGTTTTCTTTAAATGTATACTAATTAATTCAACTTGTCTATCTGTCATATATGTTTGTTTTGGATTCTCTGAGTTAGCAGGGTTCTTCCTGAAAGGATCTTCGACAATGATTTCAGTCTTAGGAATAGATTCAATATCTGCTAAAATTTGATCTTCCAAGTCTGCTGCATTCTGTGACCATAGTCTAGCGCCTTCCATTTGATGAAAAGCTGGGTAATGGGTTCTATCAATTTCATCTTTCCTATATACATCAGCAGTTATAAAATAACCAGGTGTTTCACAAGTTTGAAAGCATTCATTCTCGTGCGCTGAAGTATGAGTTCTTAATAGATGGTCCTTATTAAGGTAATAAGTATCTGATTTAGATCTACCCGGGTGATCTTTGGGGAATCCCAATACGTCGAAGTTCTGGAAAGTTGTCACGGTTGGCTTGAAATCGTTGTAAAATGTATATCCCATTTTTTGGAAATTTGTTTCTATTAAATCACGCAAAATTCCAATTGGGTGATTAGGATCTTGATGCAATTGCCTCTTAGTCAACTCTAAAATAAAGGGAGGAATATTAGTCCATTCATCAGTTTTATAAGTATGACTATCGAGATGAATTTCGTTCGGATATTGCCTCGAAGTAGAGGTTGAGTTATATTTGCGACCCACGAATCCGATTTTCACAGCAGAGGACGCTTGTCCGCATAAGCTGGATACCCTGCGATAAGGAACTAACCTCGACATTCTTGTAGTTTCAGACAGATTTTCACTAACCTATGATAATTTTGGAAATTTATGGTCGCTCAGAAATATTATACTGCATATCAATTAATGAAAAATCCTAAAACAAATACTTCAATCGTAACAGCGTAGTTATATCTATACAAGTTCTATAACATTATAATTAAATCCCATCCTCTAATTTTATTTTATCTAGAATTAATCACCAAGTTTCTTGTAAATAACGGCCATTATTTTCCATATCCATTAAGTACTTATCAGCATCAGAATCAATCATTTTTCCATACTTGACCAAGATTTCTACCAATGTCACCCTAACTTCTCTCGGCATGGAACCACTGGAGCCGCAAATGAAGACAATCGCATCTTGATTTAATATTAGATCACCTACCAATTCTAGCTGTTCATAAAGCTTATGCTGAACGTACTTTGACTTTGACTCTTGATCTCTGGAGAAACAAGGAAACATTTGTAACTTATCCTCGGCGCACAATTTGTCCCACAAATCACCAAAAAGGTAGTCTTTACCTCTGAAACGACAACCATAAAATAAATATAAGCTTTGCGAAATATCCAACAGGGTTATATGCTCAATAAGTGATTTCATTGGAGCCACGCCTGTACCAGGAGAAACCATAAGAATGGGAGGTCTCCTGAGATGAGGGAGATCGAATTTTAGGTCTGATTTATGAATTGAAAATACAAGTCTTGTATCCTGTTGAAGCAGCTTCAACCATTTGGTGCACAAACCTCTTCTAACCCTTCGAAGTATAGTCTTATAAACTACAACGGCAACGATCAACTCAACCAGATTCTTTGTTGGTCTGGAAGCAATCAGAAATAATCTTGGCTTAATAGTTGGAAATAATTCTAGCAAATATTCGACAGGGATTTTTAGATTTTGTTGAAATTCCAATATAGTTTCTAAGATCAGTCTTCTAGGACGGTTAGCATAATCATACAATTCTTCACTTTCTTCAACCTTACTGAACTCCTTTAATTTCTCCTGCTCCCTGGCACCATCCTCGGTAGACGAATCACTGAAATGAGCCAAAGTCATGAAAAAGGATCTACGAGGTATTGACATTATATCCAAGTGATGAGTTAAAAGTGATCTAAGGGTAAGTTTCAGCTCATCTATTAACCCTCCCTCTATTATTGGCTTTTCTCCATGAATAACTAATGGTTTATCGGCAATAGGTATCCAGTGAGGTTGCAGTTGAATTAGTTGTTCAACACTATTGTTATCATTTGAAGGATATAATGCAACAGTGTCGCCAGGAATATACAGTAAATTATCAGATTCAATAATTATATGCCTAACATCTTGGAAATGGTCTTCAGTTGTAAGCCTTTTACTAGATTTAAGTTTCCCCATAACCAAACCGGATGATTCATTCTTTACTCTAGATATTGATAGATCTTCCGGTATATCAACAGTTGAAACATCATTATGTTTATTTAACACTTCCACAGGGATATCAGTAGGAAGTAGTACATTATCATCATACGTGAGTGGCATACCACGAATATTGTGAGTTAATGCTTCTATTAGTGTTGTTTCCCACTCACTGTAGTATCCATCAACACCTTCAGGAGATAGTTCATCTGCCTCACATCTTGGAGATAACTCGGAACACCCTAACTGCAATAGGCGAGCATGTATTTTTTTTATAGCATAGTTAAACTTGGGATATGAGGAATCCCCAACTCCAAAAGAAGTGAGTTTTATGTGATTAAGAAGATCGTTCGGTAACTTTTTCTTCAAGATAAACTTCATAAATTTCTTTGCATTTCTTGGTAGTTCTCCTTGACCTGTTGTGGAACAAACAATGATTAAATATTTTGTTTCCGTAATCAAATTTTTCAACGGATAATGATCTAATGTCAGAACTGTAGTTTTCAATTGGTAGTATTTAAGTCTTTTAGCCAAAAACTGTGCATAATCTTGGGCATTTCCAGTTTCTGATCCATACAAAATGGTAGCACCAGATGTATTTGGTTCAGTATTAGTCATTTCAGACCTTTAGTATCAATATATCAAAGCTGATGATTTACCAAAGGTATTTCCAGTACAAACAACGACACACTATTTGAAAGTAGTAATGAATCATCTGATCTAAAAGGGTATAAACTGTAAAGAGAATTTTGGTAAAAGTTTGCAGGTTACGCAGTGTGCTGAAAATCTAAACACGTTATGGATGTTTAGTAAATAAGTACAGGCTTATCAGTCGAACTATCAACCTTCAAATAGATAAAATGGCACCGAAGAGAAAGGCTTCTGCAAGTAGCACACCGAATACGAAGAAGCAAAAAGCTACACCATCTACGGAAGACTTTAAACAGTTTTATTCATCAACATTGAAATTAGTGAACAATTTACGTGATGAAGATAACGAAAGAAATCTCGTCACTCCGTTCGTCAAGTTACCCTCAAAAAAGTTATATCCCGACTACTATAATGTGATTGTGAATCCTATTACCGTAAGTGATATTCAGAAAAAATTATCGAAAGGAAACTACTCTTTGGGGAATGCAGACGAATTTCTTGGGGACTTCAAATTGTTGAACGATAATGCTACAGCATACAATGACCCAGAATCGTGGATTGCAATTGATTCGTTAAAAATATATGAGTTCGTCAAAGATGAAGTTGACCAGTTCATTGGTTCGTCATCAACGAACAATACACCTTCAAAACAACTAAAATTACCTAAATTAAAGGTTAAGAAACCAATTAAGCCAACAGAAGAACTGAATGCAGAAGGAGGAAAGGATGAAGAAATCAAATTTGAACAATTACCTGAATTGTGTGAAACAATTATCAATGAAACTATTGATGCCGAATTTCCTGAATTAGGTGTTATAAGTGGCCCATTTATCGAGGATATTGACAAGAAAGAGTACCCTGATTACTTTAAAATTGTTGAAAAACCAACTTCGTTTAATAAAGTGTTAAATAATTTAGGTAAGAAGAAACTTCTTTCATCTAAGTTGTCACTAATGGAGAATTTAGAAGCTTTCCACGATGCAACTACCTTAATTTTCTCAAATGCTCAATTATACAACGATCCAAGCTCATTGATTCATCAAGATTCAGTGAAGTTGAGTGAATTTTTCGAACAAAAATACAATGAACTAAAGTCAAGAATTGAAAGCCAACAAAATAAAGGTTCAAGTAAATTAAAATTAAAGTTAAAGAATCCAGCAAAGAAAGAGACCGTCCCAAAAGTGAAAATTAGTTTGAAATCAAAACCATCAGAATCCGAAGAAAGTAACGTCGAAGCTCCTAAAAAGAGAGGAAGAAAGAAGAAGGAGGAAGCACATTTAAAGGAAGAACCGAAAGACCACGAAAAGCTGGAGGAAAAAGTTAAAGAGGCAAATACGGGTGTAGATGAAGGAATCGACGAAAAGCATGCTGGCGGGCAGATGGATAATCTTTCCGGTAATCAAGAAAATAAGCTCGATGAAGACGAAGAAATAGGTGACTTAACAACAATGGAATCGGAGGCTAATGTTATGGGCAAGACGTCTTCATTAGGTCCAATCGAGGATGCTTTTATTCAAGATATTGCCCTTTCATCATCAATGTCAAGCTTGGCGCACATCACCCAACAACTTCAACAACAAGCTAATTATCAAAATTCGTTAAGTTCACTTTCAAGGGGCCAAATTCTTAAGCATCAATTATTCCCAAGACATGAGGTGGCTCCTACTTCGACATTGTTTGAATATAGGTTTCCCACAAACGGATATTCTTCCCAAGCATACTCTCTCTCTTTACCATCAGATTCTTCATCTTTCATAACTTTGAAAATATGCTTGCACAATTTGCTACATGAAATCAAGAAAACCGACTTGGTCAACGGACAAGGATATGCTAATCTGACTTCTGATGGTGAGTTTCAATGTAAATTATTTGTGAATGATGATGAAGTTACCAATGCTGGTGAAATTTCTGAGGAAGATAGATCAGATAAGGATAAATTATTGAGTATTCAATATGATTTAAAATTAAGTTATGGATTGAATATCGTTAATTTTGAATGTAAAGTTGCTCCTAGTTTGACTAAGAAGATAAAGAAGAACCCAACAAAAACGGATAATGAAGAAATAGCTGGAAGATATACCAGACACCAACTTCAGCAATTGAAAATGTCATGGGAAGTAGAAAGAACCAGTTTTATAATTGTGTGCCATAGCCCTTAAATAAGTGGATTTACAAATTCACTAATTAAATTGTAATATTATAAATATACGCCTAAAACTTAGTTATTGATGTCATTAACAACCTGTAATTCTATTTACCGATACAGAAACTTGAAAAAACAACACCTAAGATTTCTTCAACACCTACAGCTTCTCCAGTAATTTTTCCAATTCCGTCTACTGATTGTTTTAAGCTTTCACAAGCTAGAACTACATCATCCTGTTCTTTCCATATTTTGAATTGCTGAAATCCATATAGAACATCGTTAACAAGTAAATCTTGTGCTCTTTCTGATACTGTAATTGGATCAGTAGTTTCGGTTAACGATATGGATTTGAATATAACAGTAAGAGCTTCGGTTAATTCTTGAATTCCACTACCAGTGACGCATGATACAAAGTGAAAACTCGTCACCGGCAAGTTAAGATATGTGCTGTAGTGCTCTATTAATTTAACTCTTGACGAATCTCTCTTCGTTAAGAGATCTTCTTTATTCAAAATAATTATAATTTCCTTCAGTTGTTCCTTCAAAATTCCAATATGGCTCGCTAAGTGGTCAAGGTCATCATTTGAATTATTGTCAATAGGTAACACTACTAATACTAAATCCCCTGATAAGGATTTTAATTTTGCCCTTTTGATGCCCTCAATTTCAATCTTATCAGCACTAGTAGCCCGTATGCCTGCGGTATCACCAAGTACCACTTTATATCCATTTATATCCATGGGTATGTCAATAGAATCTCTTGTGGTTCCTGCAATTTCGCTCACTATAGCCGCATCCTTATTTGCTATGTAATTCAATAATGAAGATTTACCAGCATTTGGTGGCCCAAGTAAAATAAGTTTGATACCCTTCATTAGAACTTCCGAACCTTGAACTTTCTGTAAAAAGGTATTTATTTCATTAGAAAGGGTATCGACGTTCCTTTCAACATTACCAAACAACTCTGCTACTTCATCTATATCATGATCTTCTCCAAAATCAATAACTGTTGTTAATAATGCAACATTTTTAACGATTTCTTCTCTCCAATTATTAAACACCTTCTTCGTATCACCAGTCATAGCTGATAATGCTGCAATTCTTTGAGATTCAGTTTCAGCATCAATCGTTTCTCTTATTCCTTCAATTTCAGTTAAATCAAATCTTCCATTAATGAATGCTCTCTTAGAAAATTCACCATTTTCTGCATATCGTATATTAATACCATTACCAGGGTTATGTAAATTTTTAATAGCCTTTAGGACAGATTGAATAATTGCGGTTCCTCCATGCAAGTGTAATTCTAATAAGTCTTCTCCTGTGTAGGTTCGTGGAGACTTGAAGAAAAGTGTAAGTGCTTCATCCAATAGTATCTTTTCTTGTGGAGAATAGAGTTTTCGTACACTAGCGATTCTTGACTTCGGTGGTTTAGTACTTAGTGTAAGTTGGCTGTATATATATTGTGATTGTGGTCCTGAAATCCTGATAACACCAATGGCTGATCTTCCGAATTTAGTTGATAATGCATAAATAGTTGGATTATAATTTGCTTTAACGCTAGAAAAAAATCGGGTTATGGTAACTTCATGATAATTGACAGAGATGCTAGGACGAATAAGGTATTTTCGAGTATTATTTACTATGCTATTGATCATGGGTGTTCTTATACTAATTACTTAAATACTGAATATTTAGTTCATTTTTCTATACTGTATGCGCAGCACAAGAGTTTCGTTCTCATACAAAAGATAAAGCTCACTTTATTAAGCATACAACGAGAACCTTGGCCGTTATAATGCTACTATTGAATCCTATCAGATATGCTAGAATATGGAGAATTGGTAATTTATGGAAAAACCAATCATTGCATACTTCATTAATCAAATTACACGAAAATCCTTTGGGGTTACCGAAATTCAAAATCAAAAAAGATGGGAAGGCACCTGAAATGCCTCGAATGCTGAAGGGATTACCAATAAAACAAAAGCTTACCAACGTGAAAAATATACTATTAGTATCGTCTGCTAAAGGTGGAGTTGGGAAATCGACTGTTGCGGTAAATATAGCTTTGGGATTAAAGGGCCTAGGCAAAAAGGTAGGTATACTCGATGCTGATCTTTTTGGTCCTTCAATACCTAAATTGTTAAATTTGTCAGGTGAACCCCGTATTTCTGATGATGGCAAATTACTTCCCTTATCCAATTATGGGTTGGAATCAATGTCGATGGGATATTTAATTAAACCCGAGAATGCCGTCGTATGGAGAGGATTAATGGTAATGAAAGCTCTACAACAACTTTTATTTGAAGTAAAATGGTCCAATTTGGATTACTTAGTAGTGGACATGCCTCCTGGTACAGGGGATACACAATTGACAATAAGCCAACAACTAAAAGTTGATGGAGCCGTGATTGTAACAACCCCCCAAGATATTGCACTCATTGATGCGGTTAAAGGTATTACAATGTTTAACAAGGTCAATATCCCAATATTAGGTTTAATTCAAAATATGAGCTACTTTGTATGTCCTAATTGCAGCCATGAATCACATATATTTGGATCAGATGGTGCTCGGAGAGAAGCTGAAAACCATAAATTAGACGTACTTGGTTCTATTCCACTAAATGAAGAGATATGCGTTCAGTCAGATCGCGGGAAACCAGTTGTCTTATCGCATCCAGATTCACTAATTGCAAATCCATACGTAGAGATCGCCGAAAAGATTATTGGCCGCTTGGGATAAAACCTCCCATCAGAAGAGAAGGGTCCCACCTAACCAATTATAATCTTAGTTTCAAGTCACTCTCTTGTCCTGATAATGTGAAATTGAGATCATACTAGGTTTAAAATGACATATGAGTATGGATGCAGAATTGCCCAACATATTTATATTGCGATGACCTCCATACACTTACACATATTTATATGTATAAACCTACAAATTAATATTGATATAGTATCCTACAAGTCGGGTCAGTAGCATATGCACTTCAGCAAGCTTGAGATAAGCGAAATTTGCCCTTCATAGATCAAATCAAGGCTGTATTTTGACGTAAACACGTTGAACGTTTTAATGACACAAAAGATTGTTTTAACAATCGAGCAAAAAATTAATTTTTGAAGTATTTTATGATAGCATATTTTTACTTATTTCAATAATATATAGTGATTATAAAGCCGTTAGTGTATTCAGAGTAAAAATGCCATCCACACCGAAAACACCCCGTACGCAAAAAAATCTAACGATGAAGACACCCAAATCGGTCTTGAAAAAGACTGTATTAAGCTACGATACCAATGATTCATACGTGGAGGAAGAAGATACAACATATATATATAACGAAACTACAAATTCTGTTTTAAGTGAGGATGAAGAAGATGAAGAAGATGAAGAAGATGAAGAAATTGATGATATAGACGAAGAAGACTTAGATCTTGATGATACAGACGTTGAGATCGAAAGTGAGAAGTTTGATTCCAAAGTGGAATTACTGGATTCGCCTGAACAAGTTAACGAAAACCAAGAGCATTCTGAATTTCGTAAATTTCTTGTTAAACACGAAATCCCAAGAAAGTTATTACATTGCTCAATTGGTTTCATCACGTTGGGGGTTTATGTGTATGGCGGATCTCAGGATCAATTCATAGCGCCATCGGTGGCTCTATTTGTTATTATTTTCATCAATGATTTCATCCGTTTGAAGAACCCCGAATTGAACAAGAAGATTGTTGAGAAATGGTGGTTTTTAGTTAGAGATTCTGAGGTGAACTCGTACAACGGGACCTTATGGTATTTGGCTGGCGTACTTTTTGTTTTCACTTTGGCACCAAAGGATATTATGCTCATGAGCGTTTTATTATTAAGTTGGGCAGATACTGCTGCGTCAACTATTGGTCGCCAATTTGGTAAATATACCCCCAAACTCGCTTCTGGCAAATCGCTTGCCGGGTCATTGGCCTGCTTCCTTGTCGGTTTGTTCAACTGTTACTTATTCTATGGTTTCCTTGTACCTAAATATCATGATAGAGTTGATCAACCCGGAGATATCATTTGGTCACCAGAATCAAGTATCTTAAACTTACATGCCTACGCTATAGTAACGGGCCTCGTCGCAAGTATATCAGAATTCATTGATTTGTTCAGTATTGATGATAACTTTATCATTCCAGTAGTAGGCGGCACAACATTATACGGGATTGTTAGAGCCTGCCAAATTTAGAATTTTTGTTCTTTCATTTCAAAGATAGCGTGAAGAATGATTTGGGATGACTTACATTGGTTTCAAAATCCAAGATTTCATTACTTCATTTAAAACCATCTCCAAGATGACAATTTCTTGTTTTATATTATATACTTGTAATAACATACCTAATATATCATTGTGTTTCATTGCAAAATAATGCAGCATAACCCTGACCAGTGGAGGTACACATCGATATAACGCCCAATTCTTTGTTTTGAGCAGATAAGCCGTTCAACAACGTAGAAATAACTCTGCCTCCTGTTGCACCTAAAGGATGTCCAATTGCAATAGCACCGCCATAAGGATTTACCTTTTCATATTCAATACCTAATTTGTCAATACAATAAAGTGACTGAGATGCAAATGCTTCGTTTAATTCGAAAGTATCAATATCTTTAATGTTAACTTTTAATCTATTCAATAACTGGGGGATCGCCTCAGATGGCCCAATACCCATCAAATCGGAAGGCACTCCTGCTACTGACGAGCCTAGAAATCGTGCAATTGGCTTGATCCCAATTTTATCTGCATTATCTCTAGTAGTAATAATAACGGCTGAAGCACCATCGGAAATTTGTGATGAATTGCCGGCTGTTGTAGTTCCATCTTCCGAGAATACAGGCTTTAGAGTTGACAATTTTTCGATCGTGGAGCTGGCCCGAATACCATCATCTTTTGAAATTTCGATGACATTCAATGTCTCTTCTTCCGTGTTAGTTCGAGCTTGAATAGGAATGATTTCTTTTGAGAAATGGCCAGATTCGCTGGCTTTCGCAGCCTTTAAATGTGATTGAAGAGCAAACTCATCTTGATCATGTCTTGAAATTCCGTACTTTTTGGCAACATTTTCGCTGGTGATACCCATTGGCATTAATACATTTTGTGCTTCTAAACTGGCCTTCTCTTTGAACGATGGAAATATCCGGGTAGGAATTCCACGATGGGGAAAGTAATCGTGTGTCATTGATTCCACACCGGCAGCGATTGCAAATTGATTTTCACCACTTAAGATCGAATATGCACTGTAAGATAATGCTTGTGCTGAAGAAGCACACTGTCTATTAACCGTATTAACTGTTGTTTTTATAGGAAACCCAGAAGCTTTTACCGCAAGGGCAGATGCCTTTTGACCTCCCAAAGTTTGTAATACAGTGCCAACCAAAATATCATCAATTAATTCTGGATCAACACCAGACCTCTCAATTGAGCCTTTTAGTATCTGATGTAATAATTCTTCAGGGTACATTTTGGAGTTACCACCTTTGATTCCTCTGGTTATTGGTGATCTGGCTGCAGACAACACAACAATATCAGATCCTTTTTTTCTCAACAAATTTGCAGTCGACATTTTGAATAAAATAGTATAGATACCAAAGGTTCTACATAATTACTGGGGGTTGGTTCACATATATAGACTTGTCCCATACACTGTCTGGGGACTTTTATTTATCCAGGGCTAATTGTTTATCCGACAGCAGCTAAATATTCCAAAAAAAATGCGCAAACCCGGAATCGAACCGGGGGCCCAACGATGGCAACGTTGGATTTTACCACTAAACCATTTGCGCGTCTAATTCTTCTTGAGAAAGAATGTAAGCACATATATACTGGTAATCAAAATATGATTGTACATGTATATAGGGTGACTCAATAGTAGGATTGAGGACATCAATTAATTGAATCTGATTTTAAGGAGATGATTTCTTGTTCGACAATTTCTCCATCCTTAGCCATCGAACTTTGTATCTGAGCTCATGAAATTAATTGTATTATTAACACAAGTTACCATTTTCAAAGAATCCCTCTATATCAATTGAATAATAGAGCTTGTATGATCCTTTTCGCCATGACGAAATTTCATGGGGTAAAAATAATCAATAAAACACAATGTAGCAAAACTTAGCAATAATTCTTGACCCGGAACAATTATATCATTAAGCATTTATGCTCCACACAATTATGTAAAGTTTTGTCGAACTGAAATATACATTGTAATTGGTTATTTACCCCGAAGTTTTCCCCCTATTAAAATGATCGTAAGTTTATTATCTTGTTTATTGGTGGAAAAGTTTTGAATAAGCCAAGTATTGTGCGGATTAATGTCGCTCGCAATAATCCGAGAATAATTCGTTCCCCATATTCGAAAACATAATCTCCTTAACTTGGCGTTCTGATAACAATTTTAATAGCCTTTATGTAATGTTGACGTTCCGTTCAATCTATCTATCAGAAGCCTATTTTATTGTACGGCTAACAAAATTTAATTGAAGGATAAAGGTGAACTACTACAAATTTATGCTTGGGGTTATTAGGTTTTCTGTCGTGAGCATTTTGCATTCGAGCCCTTTGTTTCCCCACGGAACAACTTCTAGGCTTATACAATTATGCAGTGTATATTGTTCACCGTATTAAGTATCACATTCTTGTTGGGTGGGAATTCTTATTGTATATTCAATTGGATGTTTAATCGAGAAAAAATAGATCCGAGCTGACAACTTGGGTATATACGTAGTGTTATAATAATACGTATATTTTTCCGACTAAGAAATGGAGCACATAAATAGCTGCGAAATTTCTCTATTTTCTACGATCAACATGGATACAATTAAATATGAAACAATCTAATATCTTAGTTTTTATTTTGCTCGTACTAAGCAGTAGAATCGTAAAGGCTTTTACAACGAACAAAGAGATGGACACTTCATCTTACAACAGACCAGAGATTCATTACACTCCGAAAGTAGGGTGGATGAATGACCCAAATGGTTTAATGTATGATAAAACCGACCAGGTTTGGCATATGTACTTCCAGTATAATCCTAACGATACAATTTGGGGACAACCTTTATATTGGGGACATGCCACTTCGAAAGATTTAATTCATTGGGAACACAAGAAAGTTGCAATCGGTCCAGAACATGACGATGAAGGGATTTTTTCGGGAAGCATTGTAATTGATAAAAACAATACTTCCGGTTTCTTCGACGATTCGATCGACAAAAATCAAAGAATAGTTGCCATTTATTCGAATAACGCTCCTGATTCACAGACACAAGATATTGCTTTTTCGTTAGATAAAGGTGAGACTTTCACCAAATATAAGCAAAATCCAGTTATCGATGTCAATTCAACCCAATTTCGTGATCCAAAAGTTTTCTGGCATGACAAAACAAGTCAGTGGATCATGGTTGTTCTGAAGGCACAAGAATACAAAATCCAGATCTTTGGTTCAAGAAATCTAAAAGAATGGAATTTACATTCTAATTTCTCTTCTGGGTTTTTTGGTAATCAGTATGAATGTCCCGGTTTGATTGAAGTACCTATTGAAAACTCAAATAAATCCAAATGGGTAATGTTTTTAGCTATTAACCCAGGGTCACCACTTGGAGGCTCGAGTAACCAATATTTTATTGGTGACTTTGATGGGTTTGAATTCACTCAAGACGATACCTTCACTCGATTAATGGATACTGGTAAAGATTTTTATGCCTTCCAAACTTTCAGCGATAATGAGAATGGGGCTGTTGGTTTAGCTTGGGCTTCTAATTGGGAATATGCTAATGTTGTACCTACTTATCCTTGGAGAAGTTCAATGACCTTAGCTAGGAATTATACATTACGTTACGTCAACCAAAATGCTGAAACTAAGTTGTTGACATTAGTACAGAAACCAATTTTGGGTTCTGAGTCTTCAATTAAAACTACAAATAGTCTTGAAGAAAAGAATTATAAATTATCCCCTGAATGTCCAATTAAGACTCACTTCAATTCTTCAATAGGTTTATTAGATTTTAACGTGACTTTCAAAATATTGAAGAATAATCTTAGTTACGCGAATGATACCAAGATTGAATTTTTAATTAACTCCAATGAATCGAATTCTGCTAAAGAATCAATCAAGTTGGGGTTCGATACGATGGTATCTTCATTTTATTTTGATCGTAATATTCCTGAAGCTGAATTTTCCAAGAACCCATATTTTTCGAACACATTATCGACTTACGTTGAGCCCGATCATTTTGATGAGAATGAATTACCGATTTATAATGTTTATGGAATAGTAGACAAGAATATTTTGGAATTATACTTCAACAATGGTGTTCAAACGATGACAAACACATTTTTTATGAGTGAAGGAAAGCTTCCTGAACAAATAGAAATAGTTGCAGGCTCTGCTGGTTTGTTTGAATTGGAAAATTTAACAATTAGGGAGTTAAGTAAGTAATTTATAGATTACAAGAGTAATGGTAAAATAGAATTCTTATTTTGCACCTTTTTATAACTGAGTAGAGTCCCCTACATATGCTAACAGGTAAATAGGGATATACAAAGAGGAACTAACTGGGTGTAAGGAAGAACGCCGTCATAGAAAATACAGATAAAGACTCAATTGTTACAATATTAATCCCCACCCTCACGACCTTGTTGATAAGATGGCTTAGAGTATTCGCGTAACTGCCCCTATCATAACCCTTTCAGATACGACCAGATAACCCTGAAGAGAAGGTAGTATTCAGTGCTGTAATTCCCTGCTAATATATCGATCTAGATGATAGTGAACTAACTAGCACTCCCGAACTCCTGAGTCAAGAGTGACTTCGCATTAGTTTGAGTTCAATGAATATTAGTTTAGTTTAAGGAAGCAGCCAGGTTTCGGGAGTATGGAACTTTGGCATTCTATACTTTCTCCGCATAAGCCGCGCTCAAACAATTTTTGAATTTTAGCGAATGCTTAAAATTTCTTTATCTCGCAAGACAATTTATTCATATTGCAATTTTTATGAGAATATTCTTGCCGTGAATGCCATTAACCAGGATTACATTCCCCTATTCGAACCTTAGGTCTCCAAATTTATCAATTTCATCAACAATTCAGCGAATTTTTAAGTGGTTAAAAGATACTTGCGGAAGATGCTTATTTTTCAGTAGAAGTTAGTGATAATTAACGCAGCAATCACAACAGGAAGCGCCCTAAAATACAGTAGATATCCTGAGGCTTTTTATATATACTAGAAGAGAATTTTCATTACTCCTGCCACATTTAACAAAGTAAGGACATATGGATGTTCCATTATTCCCAATTTTGAATTAGAGTTTCTCCACATAAGCCTGTGTATACTGTGCAGGACATAATTTAAACGAGATGCTGAAATTTCTTGGATTAGGGTGTGAAATTGTTACTCTCATTTTTGTCGACTCTAGCCAATTTCAATATATCCTATGTACTGATAACTTAGAAATAACTCTTCTACTAGAATGGTTAAACATGTAACGGAGACGTGTAAGTGGTATATAGAAAAACCTAGGAGTATACTTCAATTATACAATTATACAATGAATCATTAAATATCATTTTGTAAATCATTGGTGGTATTCTGATTTCCCTCAACAATGCGGAGAGACACAATAGACAGAGAATGTCAAGGGTATATAAACAGCAAAAATGTCTGCGTTTTAACATTTTTTGGAGTACCCATAAACGAAATGACTTTAACTAGTGTTGCAATATCAGATTCGAAACTCAGAACCCGATTACCCAAACACGGTGATATTAGGAATAGGGTTAAGACGCTTGTTGACGTGGACAGCGAAGATGGATTCAGTAGCTCGAATGAACAGGTTATAGAATACGCCAATGACGAAGGGATATATATTCAAGTTAAGTCCCATGAAAAGGATCGTATAATAAAGGCTACTGTGTCGGCAAAGAAAAGTTTTGTAGAAAAACACGAATTACCTAGAAAGGCGTTCCATTCAAGTACGGGTCTTTTCACCTTATGGTTATACGTGAACGGATACAGTCAGCGTCAATTAGTGAAGCCTATGATTGTCATGGCAGTTATGTGCTTTTTGCAGGATTTTATTAGATTTAGGGTACCAAGCTTGAATGCAAAGTTGATAAAAATGTATTCTTCCATGATGAGAGAAAGTGAAACCCACAAGTATAATGGGATCCTTTTCTTTTTATTGGGGTTGATAATAACATCTTCGTTGTTACCTAAAGATATTTGCCTAATGTGTAATTTGTTGTTGAGTTGGGGTGATACTTCGGCATCTATGGTCGGTAGAGAACTTGGTAAATATACACCCAAGCTTGGAGCTAACAAGTCGTTAGCAGGTTGCATTGCGAGCTTCTTAACTGGTTTAGGCTGTTGCTATTTATTATACGGGGGTTTTATTCCTAAGTACCACCATCTTGTTGACATGCCCAATGACATAATGTGGTCAGCAGATACATCAAAGATGAATATCCACTGCTTTGCTTTAGCCAGTGGCTTGATTGCGAGTGTATCCGAATTTATTGATTTATGGGGCATGGATGATAACTTCACAATTCCTGTATTAAGTGGTGGGTTTTTATACAGTTTGGTTTATTTATTTCAAGTTTAATACGTTAATTTATATTTATTTAATTAATATACCTGATATTAATTTATCGAATTTCTGATTTGCATAAATTCGCTATGGTCCATAGAGTCTTTAAGACCATCGTATCTAACTAATTCTAGCCAACCTTCGTCAATTCCACTCTGATAGAATTCTGCTGTTTTTGATTTCACATTATAATTGGCCTTTTTTAAAAGATACCGTAACGTTGTGATTTTATCCCATTCCTGCTCAACTGCAACGCTAGGCAAAAAAGTACCCAGATAGCTTTCACCGTTCTTGGTGAAATTAATCTTTAACCCATGGTCACCTATATTCCAATCATCCCACTTCTTAATAGGCTTGAAATTGTCTAATAGTGTTACTGAAACGGACAACTTATTAAATTCCAGCTTACTAACGGGGGGAAATCTTGGGTCTTGCAAGGAAGATGTAAGTGAAAACTGAATTGTACCGGATTCAATAGGATGCTCTTGGAATGTTCCAATACATCCCCTTAATTGATCATTCTTGTTCCAAGTAATAAATAAAGGTGCCTTCGTAGGTAGCTCACTTTTTGGTGGGATGAGCTTCTTAAAAGTTCCATACGAGATGTGGGACGAATCAGTATAAAGCTTGTTGTACAATGATTCAAATGCTAAACAACATAATGACTTCGACATGGTCGGGATAGAGTTAGTTGTCTGTGTGGTACAAGGGATTCAGAATCCAGAACTGCTTATAAGTGATAACGGCACGTGACTCGTATCGGAATCATATTTGCCTTCTCTTCCATACTTGACTTCAAGATTGGAAAATCTTGCTAAGATATTGCAATTGGGCAACATGTGTGCCTACCCATGTCAACCTCCTGCGCTACTAGAGACTGACACCCTTTTCGAATGGGCTCAACTGATAGTTCTGTCCCCTTGCATTCCCCTTTGAGCCGTCGTAATGAAAAATACAAAGAAGAACCAACTACAACTACACAAGTAGACCTAGACCATGACACGGATCGAAATTATCAGGAAAACGAAGAGTAAATGGCTCCCTTAAACGGTGCTGGTACAGAATGAAAAGCACCACCATACCAGAAAAGTCAAAGTCGTGTCTTGACCAACAGTTCGTTTTCGATTAAAAAAGCGATGCTACGATAAGCCAGACTATATTTATGGGATGCAAGAACAAACATGGGGGTTTGTCTTTCATGTTTAAGAGGTGAAGAAGAAGACGGCGAGATCAATGAGACCACGTCATTGCTCGGCCACGGCATCTACAGCGACGAAAACTACCAGGAGGAAATCCTAAAGCAGCAGCAACGCCAGAACGAACTTAACGTTATAGTGAACGACTTGAATGACAACCTAATCGACGTGTCCACGTTTCTAAACAAGAACACCTTCGAACACGTCCAGTACCCTATTATCATGAGCAACCAGGATAAAGTGAAGGTCATGGAAGACTTGGACTCCTTGGATGACAAGGTCAAACAGGAATGTCAAGTACGCCTTCAAAACTCTTTGTACTTGAAATTTTGACGACGTAAACTCCACCACCGTTGTCTACCCCAGAACGATATACTAAATAGTTACTACGAACAATACATACACCATATTTTAGATAGGGGTTTCTATCCCTCCCTTGGGTCCGTACTCCATTTCGTAGGCGAGCATCCGAGGTTCTTTTACCTACTGCCACATACGCGAGCCTGCCAAGTCCGCTACCCCAACTCCCCCTAAACCCTATTTCGAGGTGCCACAAATCGGTTACACCTACACTGGCTCCGTCCCCGGCCGCTTCATCCCCTTGCCTATCTCTCCATGTCTACTGTAGATTGCACCAAAGGCCTGCTACCACCGCTCGTCCGATTGCCCAAACTTTAAACTTTACGCCATTACTCTCTTCGCTTTGTTCCGCTGTCCCTCAATCAGCCCTTTCGGACCCGCGTCCATCTTCTCCACCTCCAACCGACCGTTAACCGCCATCTACACGGTTATTCGTTCTCCGGTTCCAGTCCCTTACTTAATCTCTAGTTCGTAGAAAAGACTAAACTAGGAGAAATCCTTCGCACTTTACAGGTTAGACATGATAGAAGTGTTATTCTTTCTATTGTTTACAGGTTAAAGAGGCGTTACGGACGCATCTATCCCCTCTCCACACTTTATGCGCTATGTGAGGAATCATCGAACCGCTGTAATAATACTACTTTGGTCCTGATTCCATTCATCCGTAATACCTTTTGTTCAACAAGAATAATCTATCCCCGGTTCGCGCATATCATACGGCATATAGTCGTTTCGTTTAGAATTCTGCGGTTATATCCAGGGAAATTGCTTTCAAATACTGTATATAGGGGTTGAATAAAATAGCCAGAGGGGCTCTTACATTAAGTCCGTTAAATCCGCCGAGTTTGACTGGAATTTTTTTTTTTTTCAGAAATTCTCTTATTATTTGACTATTAATGGTAGAATTTTAAGAGGTTCAATAAAAGAACTGTTAGTTCTAAGATATTTATATATCTCGATAAGACGCCGAAAATTTATCTCTCGCAAAAAAGACAATACGTTTAATTGATAGGTTGGTGGTAACAGAATTTTTATAAGCAAGCACAATTAGTTAAGGCATATTCAAATTGATAACAGACAGAGACGACATGAGTTTAAAGAATTTGGAATTCAGCGACATGGACTTCGAACAGACGTACAATATGTACACGAATTTGCAACAGAAGAAGGCGTTGAACATGATGGACCAATTGCAGAAGGTGCAAGCATTGAATCAGCAATATTGCTCGAACATAGGGACGCTAGAGCAGATGGAGGACATGGGGGGCATGGACATGGGGGAGCACGGCGGTAGCGATAACGATGGCGCCAGAGACAGGGGACACGGAAAAGACGAGTTTGACCAGTTTTTCTCCAACACCGAGTCCAATGCGTTGGAAAAGTTTTTGGACAACTTGGCCAACCCTAGCGGGCTGGCCAACCCGATGCATATGTACTCGAGCCAACACAGCAACTACCACCACGAGTTTCCCATGTTTGAGATGCACACCATGAAGCCTCCAACCTTGCCTACGCCGCCACCCCAGCAACATTCGATTTCGCCGGCCGATTCAAATATGGGGGGACACGGCGTATTGCATGATAACTTGAAGAAGGAGTTGACCGAGTCATTTGGCCATCCTTCGATGAAGGGATTATCGAACGATTCAGAGGCCATGCAGTTGCCAACGCCGTTGGACAGCAGACAGTCGTCCACGTCGTATAACATGATTTCGCCTGGTGAACAAGAACGCGACCAAGAAGACCAGGAATCACACTACAGTGGGTCATCAACGCCTCACGCTAACTCGCCTGGGGCAAAGAAGCGTAAGAGATCGTGTCACAAGCCGTTATTGACGACTGAGCAAAAGCGTCTTAACCACTCTCATTCAGAACAAAAGAGAAGGCAATTGTGTAAGTTGGCCTATGAGAGATGTTTGCACTTGATCACCAATATCAATGATTACGCCGAGTCTTCTATCGATAACATGAAGAAAAAGTCAAAAAGAAAGCAAATCAATAAGGATGGTTTACCCAATTTATCAAAGCATACGGCATTAATGAAAATTAGTAACGAGATGACTTTGATTAAACGTCAAAACGATGGCTTAAAACGCTTGCTAAATATGGCATAAGCTCCTTGTTTTAATGGATTGTTGAAAATGCCTACAAAGGCACTATTGGCACAAGTATTCTACTTGGTATAACATCCGTTCGTTCAATTCTGGTAATAAAATTGGTTAGGTTATATATTTATTTGTATTAGTAAGTTTGAAGTTTAGAGTAATATTATGATTAACGATTAGTACTTTTCTACTGTCTTTCTATTGTTTTGTCTTAGTATTGTTTATGTATTAAGATGGTGCCCGTTCATTTGCTTCAAATCGAATGGATGGTGTGTTCCTGTATACAAATAATTATCAACAAGGTCGATGAAAATAACAGTATTAAACTAAAGGTATTATCCATTATACCATTAATAAAATAGGTAAGATGGCATCTCAAAGTAAATCAAATTCCCCAAGTGTTGTCATTCCAGATCATCCTGCAAATGAGCTCGCATATGGAACCGATGATCAAATTGGTGCATTATTGAAACTCCTGCCTGTTTACATGCCGAATGAAAAATTACCAATCGAAGAATCATTGAATAAATTAAGATCAAGCTATAAATATTTATACGTGGTCAATTGGCTATACCAATGCAGGGGATATGTCAAGTTGCAGTCTGAATATTTCGATATAGATCTTTTTGAAATAGAGCTATTGAATATGGTGAATCCTCCCCCGATCGATGAATCGATATTATTCATAAATAGATTGAAGTTAGCACTTATTTCCACAGTACAGAACTCCAAATGTTCGTCGATCAATAACTTTGAAAAAATCTTCAGACTCTGGTTTGGTTTGGAAACAGCATTAGGTGGTAATGAAGATGAAGAGGATGAAACACCTGAACCAAGATTCGATAATTTGTTGATCGAAGATAAATTTGAAATCTTGTTTACTTTGGTTTCGTTTATTTCACAATATCAGAACTTTAGAAACTACTTAGATAAAAATAATATGTCGGCAGAATTAATTAAAGTATCCTCGATCTATTCAGAAATTGTTAAACCAGGGACAACGGAGGAATACATTTTGTTATTTGATAATACCAGATTATACAAGAGAATTATTGAATTTCCTGAATTGTCAATTCCTAAAAAACGTAAGCTAGCCCCGGAATATCCTGAAGAATTCTTTGAGCCAGAGCAATTTGATATTAAAGAAGTAAAATTTGAAATTGTTACTCGAAACATTTATGAATTGAATTCCTTTTTGATTGAAGTATATGGCAAACGTAAAGAGAAAAAATTCAAGACTTTATACGCTGAATTAGCTGATGACTTAATATTTGAATCAATTTTTACTGCAGAAATTAAAAAGAGAAAGATATTAATGAATAGAAGAAAGGAACTTCAATTGGCTAATCTATTGGCGACAAGAAAGAGATCGTCAAGATTGGAAGCGAAAGAAAAACAGAGGCAAGAAGAATTAAGACTATTGAAAATTCAAGAAGAAGAAGAAATGAAGATTGCTGGCGAAAAAAGATTAGAAAGGAGAAGAATGATGAAGGAACAAGGATTTAATTCAAATAATAACAGTCATTATAATCCAGTTACTTTATCACGAGAGGAAAGATTAAAATTAAGAAAAATTAACCACGATTCAAATATAAATACTCAGACCCCTGAAGTGGAATCAGCAATTGAATCTCAAGTGAAGTCCGAAACAACACCGGTTGAGGAGAATAATATCCAACATTCTCAACAAACTGAAAGGTCCAGGAATGATGATGATAGCAGTAACATCGAATTTGCACCATTGAAGTCAGAGCAAGTTACCTCAAATTCAGAGTTAGTTTCAGATCTAGTGAATGAATCTAATCATGACGAACAGCATAACGATCACATATACCAAAGCCAGCTGGAAACTATCCAAGACCAAATCAAGCCGGCGGTTATACAACAACAACATAATGAACCTGTATCTATCCAACAGCAGGATGAACCGGTATCTACCAAACAGCAGAATGAACCGGTATCTGTTCAACAGCATAATGAACAGGCTGCCATCCAACAATGGAATCAACCCGTTGCTGTTCAACAACGTAATGAACAGACCGCTATCCAACAGCATAGTGAGCCGGCAGTTATCCAAGAATATAGCGCTCCAGTTTCTGCGCATCAATATTATGCTCCATCCCCAGTAACTCAAAATAATGAGGCGGTTATTAATCAACAAGGACAACCTCTGTTCCCTATTAAAAACCCAGCTATGCTCCCCTCATCTCAAGCCCCATACAATCAACCAATTCAAAGTTTTGGCTACAACTCAGCAGCACCTACAGAGAATTTTAACTACCCTGCGCAACAAATGAATTATAGCAACATTCCAATGCAACCAATTCCAAATTTAGGTGCAAATTACGTTCAACCAGTTCAAAACTTTAATAATGATCAAAGACAAATGCCTGAAAACTCCAATAATAATAACATACATTCAGCTCAATATCCAAATACTTCTTCGGGATCGCTTCCCACAAATCCTGCTCCATCTGAAGAGCAAAAATATCTGGAATCTTCTCACTAAGCTGATCTTTTATATATTCAAAATATAGTAGATTATTCATTAATTAGTATGTAGTAGTAATAGAGGAGTTAAAAAAATGTGTATTAAAAACTAAAAGTGAAATAATGTAGAAAGAGTGTTATTTTTGAATCAACCCCCAGAGTATACCGTAATAGGGGAGCTGGTTATTTATAGATGAATCACAAATTTAATTCATTCAATATCTGGCCAGCTAATGTTTTGTAATTCCAGGTATTACCCAAAAGTTTCTTAAATTGAACACCGTACAAACCAACCAAGGGTACTTTAACTATGTGGATTTCAAACTTCAATGGCGATCTCTTTGGTCCATTATGACTACCCGAGCTTGGGGAATGTTGATGCTTTGCCTTATGTTCCAAAGTTGAAGATATTAACATATCACTGCCACCACCTATCATTAATCCATTCAACGAATCGACTGAATCGTCTTCAGTGTATTGCTTTGGGCTTTCATCATATTCGCCATCTATATATTCACCACCCTCTCCATACATCAGTCTTGTAAGTTTAGCGGTTGCTGGTGTATTAGGGGGCATCATCACTTGAGAACCATTCTTTTTGCGGTATGATCCCAAGAGTGAATTTCCGATGGAGAATTTTCTTCTATGTCCACCACCAATGGAATTCGAAGCTCTATGGGTCTTACCACTATTGCCTGATATAGGTGAAAGGTTCTGTGTATTTACATGCAATGAACCTTGTCTACTTGGACTCTTAGTCTGGTTAGATTGAGCTTCAGAAGATTCTGGCTCTGGTGTCTTGATTCTTGGAGGCACATCAGTATTTCTTTCAATAGATGATGAGGTCGACTTAAAAGCATCTCCATAAAGCTTTTGTTCTTCAGTATTCTCTTCGGATACTCTTTCGTCGTGTTGTGAATCGACAATTGTATTCGTGTTGGTTGACATATCATCAGTGGGTTGAGCTTTATTTTGCAAGGAAGGTGCATGTGCACATACAAACCCACCTTTGACTTCTTGAAATTTTACTCCCAATTTACTTAACACGTTAATAATATTATACCGAATAACTGGTAATGGCTTGGTAGATGTAGTTTGTACACTGAAGAACCCTTTTAAGAATAAAGTCTTTGGATATTCAATAGAAGGCATACTATTCTGCTTCGCATTATTGAATTGATCAATAATTTGTTCCTCAGTCAATTGAGGAATTTCTTGATAATCAACTTCATCTAGTGTAACATCATCAAAGAAACCATCATCACGAGTAGTAGTTCCAGGTTCTCCAACACCTTCGTCGCTGTTTTGTGATGCCAACGCATTGGGCAATGGAGGATGTGCTTGAGTTGGATTACGATTACGGTGATTGTATGAGTCCTTCCTAATGTGACCTCCAACAGACTTAGCTCTTGCAGTAGGATGTAATTTCCTTTCTCCTGATGCACTTGGGACTTTGGAAGGATTACTAGCATCTGGAGGGATTAGGGTATTTGTATTCGTATTAATATTCGGTAATGGTGGCAAGTATTCACTAGGAACATATCCACGATACTTGTTAGTAGTGTTATTAGTAGATGTTGATGACGAACGATTATGAGATGTCTTAGGAGCCTCGCTCTTTATAGGAACGGGTTTCAAAGTATCAGCCGGTTTCGTAGAAGTATTCGAAGTAGAAGAATGCAAATTAACTTTCGAAGATGATGATTTTTCCTTAGCTGTAACTTTCATGCTTACACCACGACGAACTAACGGATCATTCTTAGAAGAATTGTTAGAAGATGGTGAGGCAATTTGCTCTTGAGAATCTGGATCAATAGAAACCCTTGGAACTGGAGGAGGTACAACGTTATAATCTGAAATATTTGGTGACCCGCTATTCCTATTAGGGGATGTTGAAGTGTTCTTATATTTCTTTGAAGATAACCTTCTGAACAATGAATTGAATCCACCTTTACCTGCGTTTGGATCTAAGGTATCTGTATTAGTTGAAGAGTCCCTAGGGCTATGTGGCTGCTGCGTTGGAATAATTGGATGGCCCTTATGTTCAACTGGAGGGGATGGCGAGCCCTTATTAAATGTACCAGGTGAAGTAGATGTATGTGCCTGCTCTGGGAAAGATAATGTGGGTAAATTTTGTTCTTGCTTTTGTTGTTTAGGAGTTTCACCTTGTTGAGGAGTAGATAATTGGTTACTTATTTGTCTACGCTTTTCGTTCATTTCAGACTGTTCTGCATGGGCCTTAAACGAATCTTCCTTAGCCTTCTTACGTTTTTTCATCTCATGGACCAAGTAGTATATCGATACCAAAGGATGGAAGCCTCCTGTAGGATCAGGTAAAATATGAGCATTAGGTGCAGATGCATATTCCCTTCCCTGCTCAGTAACTTTGAACCAATTTTCACAGCACATTTGGTATTCGACACTCGTAAGTATACTGGTCAATTCTTCCGTGACTGATTGTACTGTACCAATGTCAAACGATGCTATAGTCTTAACTATTTCTGGATCTAATGGCAAGGTCATTGGTACTCTTTTAGGCACATACGAAGGAAGTTGGAATTCATAGCCTTTGTTCATCCATGGATGCTGTGAAACTTCAAATAATGTGGCTCTCTTTGAAGGATCAATGACTAACATTCTGCTCAACAAAGAAATACATTCCTTAGACAAAAAGGCTGGATACTCGACATTTCCTCGCTTAATCTTTTCATGCAACACTGATACGGATTGATCATCAAATGGTACTTTACCACAGACCAAAACATATAAAACAACACCAAATGACCAAACATCAACCTCTGGTCCAGTGTATGGTTTGGCACTCAACAATTCAGGTGCCGCAAAATATAATGAACCACAATAAGTTTTCAATAAAGATTTGGGTGAATATAAATTTGACAATCCAAAATCAATGATCTTTATATCACCTTTGGAATTAATCATGATATTTTCGATCTTCAAATCTCTATGAACAACGTTATTCTTATGACAATAATCTAATGCCAGGGCTATGCCTCTGGCAAACTTCCTTGCATTTTTCTCCTTTAATGAGCCGTGCGAGACAATATAATCTAACATCTGACCACCTTCAACATATTCAAACAACATGTAGTAATGGTTGGTCATCGGAACCATTTCGTACAATCTGCAAATAAAGGGATGGAATAATAATCGGCCAAGAGCTCCCTCACGAATTGTACGTTTATCTCTAGTTACCTCCTTTTCAAATTCTTTCTGTCTCTGTGCTGCGACTTGGGAATTAAGAACAGGGGGGTCGTTTGCATGCGCCCTCTGGTACAACTTAGCTGCTCTAGGAACAATTTTGACAGCACATATCTCGCCCGTAGAATTATGCTGAGCCAACTTCACTTTACCCATCGAGCCCGCACCGATTGTTTTAATGAAATCCCAATCGCCAATAGACTTTCTATGAAACTGCTGTTGCTGTTGCAGCTGTTGTTGAGATTGAGATTGCTGTTGCAGATTATGATGGTGATGCTGGGAATGCTGTCCATGTTCATTTGCTTGCCCTGATTGTTGCTGTGTAGAACGCGGCTTGTGACCGGAAGAATTACCACCAGATCCTTTCGATGGGGAGGAAATAGCGGCGGGGGGCAAAAGCTCCTGTTTCCTTTGGGGTGAAGCAATCGGCTGCTGATTAGGTAACTGCGCATTCCATGTTGGTGGTGTGGGAGGAGGTTGTGGTTGTCTGTTCAAGCTAGGAGTCCTTGAATGACTGGCCGATGAGACACGTTTTGGAACTTGCTGTTGTTGTAAGCTTGAATTTCTGGAATGAGACGCGTTGGCCTGGTAGCTGGCAGATGTCACATATTGCTTGTGATTGTCTTGCTGCTTAGGCGTCATTTCAAGGTCGTAGTCTGGTCCCAGCTTAGAACCTTGATCATTGGCATCGGTGCCTGCGTTTTTGAGATTACTACTAACACTTCGTAACATTCTGGGAGTAGCCGGCTGTATAGGTTGACTTACAGGTTGTTCCTCTCCTGGCTGAGTTGGTAGTTGGTTGGGGGTATGATATCTTTTTTGTTGGTTTTGTTGTGATTGAACCGGATACTCGTAATTAACCAGGGGATCCATTTGCTATTTTCTATGAGCAAAGTTTCTGGTAATTCTTGGAATGTGAGTATCTCAATCAAAATAAATATCAAATTAAAAATTGAGGTATCAAGTATTGGTTTGAATATGGTTATTCGTTACTTAGAATTTATAAAATTTAAGACAGTTACAGCTCAATTCATGTATTACTGCTGGTAGTTTATTACGTTTTAATGAGGTAGATTGATAAAAAAAATCGAAGGGCGTGTGTTTCTCAAAGCGAAGCCCCTTCATTGCTTGGAATTCCTATCTGGATTGGTTAGTCATAAATACGGTGCTAGCACCATACGTATGTAATAATGATCAGGGGCATGTAGTAGAGTAGTACACCTAGTATAAGACAATTTATTTATTTATAAATTCAGAAAATATGTAGCTATATAAGCACCATTCTTGTGAATGATTTTGATAATCAGATGGACATTAGTCATACTTGAGTAGAAGAAATGTAAATCAGGTTAGGTTTAGTGACCCTTGTGGTGCTTCAAGTGGGATTGGTATTCCCAAGTGTAACCAATTATAACGACAGCAATAGCCAAGTGGACTAAAGGCTTACCGGAGGCGTTTTCACCTTCGAAGTAAGCAGCCTTATATTTTCCGAAAGGAGAGGTTGGCTTCTTTGGAGCTGGAGCTTGGCCAGTTGGCAATTTCTTGTAGAAAGAAACAACTTCGGTCATTCTCTTAGCATTTGGGTTGGAGCCAATGTTCTATAGGTGAGTTAGTAAATTGTTCATTCGTTGTGGAATGATCGGATTTGGGTCACAGAGGAGGTCAACGTAGCTTTATATTGGGGAAATTCAGGCACACCGCCATATTCATGGAATTACATGCTTCATGATGCTTCTCTAGAACTTTTTTTTGTAGATTTCTCGCAAGTTCCATTCCGATTCACTTGAAATTTCAATATGGCAAGAATACTTCATAGAAGATAGCATGGCCATCAAAGTCTATGTCTAATGTGTCCTATAGCCTAATTTTCACGATTTATTACTGTATTACTCGTCTTTTCATCTAATATGTCCATTTTGTCTAATTCTCTAATTTCCTCGTTATGTCCACAATTTCATCCTCCCAGTTCTATATCCTAGTTCTAAATCATACACATCTTTCACTTTCCATTCGATATGCCCAGAATTGCACGTTCAAGAAGCTTAATACGTCCCTCCATTTAATATAAATTCCTCTGTGTTTTCCGAAAAATTCTTACGTTGTCTGTCTATCGACATAAAAATCTTCACATACCTTGGCAGAAGCAACCTTTGGTGGGATTAAGGTAGACAATTGTCTTCTAATAATAAATGACATTATGCTTAAATTATTGAATGAATTACTTTAATGTAAGAGTATAGTTTTAACACTTCTATGTTTTTTCAAATCGGTTTGGTATTCGGCCACTAGTTGAAAACGAGTTCTCATTCGCTAAAACCACTGCACAAGTTTTTTTGCGAACGTTGTGCCGTTGTGTCGAAGAAGGCGCACGTGATATATCAGACTACACCATGTATAAAATGAACTATATTTTGTTATACTATACAAAAGAACCTTATAGACTCTAGGCTTCACTTATAAATAATACTATTTTGTTGTTAGTAAGGATTCTCACATTAGGAGTGATTATTGTCCGCGTTTTTGCACAGATTCATGGTAAATTTCACCAATTGTAGATGTAATCCGCCAAACACTCGGCATAATCAAATAAAAAATTCTAAGTAGACATACCATTGTTACCTCTTATGAATACATCTCCGTAATTCTTACTGCTTGAAACGCCAGCGACAAATTCTTTGGTTTCGTCTAAAACGATATTCATGTATCCGTCTATGCTTTGGAGGTTACCCAAATATTCAACGCCGTTATGCAATCTAACTGTGACGGAGCTACCGATAATCTCGCTCAAAAAGTGCGATGGGTCTTTCTTCAACGCTTCTGCTGGCTTCTCATTAGTTATTTCTGACATTGTATTGTAGTGGTTGATTCTATTCCGTGGCAGATGTACCGTTCAATAGTCAAATATAGGCAATTTTCGACTGACATCGATATCGCACATTGTGTGCGTGTGGGTACCATTTATATACACTATTTTGTCTCTATATAGATTTGATCTACTCTACACTGGATGATGAAGTAAAACAAAGTACACGGGAGAAATTGTGAAGCGGTCTTCCATTTACAAGTGTTGGTAGTGGTGCCAATTAACACAACTTTCGAAGGATGCAAAAAAAAGCACTCCGCGACGGGGAATTGAACCCCGGTCTACCATGCGACAAACGGTAATTCTAGCCACTAAACTATCACGGATATGTTTACTTAACCAGACCACAATTTCAACAACAAAAGGCTAGATGACAAGTATAATCAATTTCCGTAGACTTGCTAAAGTTTTCGAGGAATACTGTTATTGAGATACGTTTTTAGATGAAGTAGTTCAAAATGTAGAATTTTTGTTGTGTCGCATTTGTTGCGGAATCGATCAGTTTTCTTACATGCACCAACCTATCTCTTTGTACAAGCAAGATAATAATGATTCAAAGAAGAATACTTGGACACTCTGTATTGGTTAAGTCATGGGGGTTTCTTCCGAAAAGGAATTTTTCTGCATCTTGGAGGTATCTCAACGGAGATTTACCGACTTATAAAATTGCAATTGTTGGAACTGGTCCAGCAGGATTTTATACGGCACACCATTTGCTTAATAAGGCTTCACCCCTGAAACAATTTAAATTGAATATCGATTTCTTCGAGCGGTTACCGGCTCCATATGGATTGAGCAGATATGGTGTTGCGCCAGATCATCCCGAAGTAAAGAATTGCGAGGAATATCTTGATAACATTATGGAGAAATACCATAATCATGAGAAGGAAAACCTGAGCCACGTAGTTCGATTTATTGGAAATACCCATATAGGAAAAGACATCACACTTCAAGAACTTGAATCGAATTACCAATCCGTGATTTTATCTTATGGTTGTACAACTGCTGATAATCAATTGGATATACCAGGTGGTGATTTACCAGGCGTTATTTCAGCCCGTCAATTCGTGAATTGGTATAATGGACATCCGGATTTCCATGCTAAAGATAGTCATTTTGTCCCCCCACCGTTGGAGAAAATAGAGGACGTCACAATAATTGGCAATGGTAATGTGGCTCTTGATGTTGCCAGAATTCTATTAGCTGATCCCGCAAAACATTGGTCTTCAACGGATATTTCTAATGAAGCCATTGAGGTATTATATAAGAGTAGTGTCAAAAATGTTAATATTGTTGCTAGAAGAGGATTACTTGAATCGGCTTTCTCGAATAAAGAGATTAGGGAATTATTAGAATTATCCAAAGATCAGAAGGTGAGGTTTATACCAATTGAAGATAGTGTTATTGATAGTATCCAACCACTCGTCAAAAATTTGGGAAGAATTGATAAGAGGCGATTAGCCTTATTGGAAAAATATTCGAAGCTGTCGCAACCTACTGATGAATCTGATAAAACATGGTCTCTACAATACTTAAAAACACCAAAGGAGTTCAAGGTCAATGAATCTTCACCCGAATTGTTAAGCTCTACAGTATTTGGTAAGAACGAATTGGTTCATGAACTGTTGATTAGTGAAACCAAAATCAAGCCTAAAAACGGTGAAACCGAGGTCATTAAGAATGAATTGGTCGTCTTATCTATAGGATACAAAGGTTCTCCTCTTATCGGCTTTGAAGAAATGGACATAAGTTTTGACCATCGCCATAATAGATTATTGAATAAAGAAGGACGTATATTATCAACATCATCATCGGGAGAAAAGCTGCATAATCTTGTTTACAAAAAAGGTTGGTATACTTCAGGATGGATTAAGAATGGTCCAAAAGGGGTTATTGCAACCACCATGATGGAATCCTTTGAAACTGCTGACAACGTTTTAGAGGATCTTACGAATGGAGTTCATACCACTGCTACGTTAGGGTCGAACGGTTTGGAAGAAAAGCTAAAGGATAGAAATGTTGTCAATTGGGATGGATGGCTAAAGCTAAACGAAGAAGAATTACTAAATGGTGCGAAGGAAGGCAAAAGTAGAGATAAGATTTGCGATAGTAATAAAATGATTGAAGTGGCTTGTAAATAATTATTAGAACTACCAATATATGACTATATAAATCAATATTTAACTTCATAATCTTTGAAATTTTTTTAAATGCTATTTTGACATCCTGTAATTTTTATGAAGTAACGAGTGTGTTCGTACTTGCCTAAGCTGTCTGGCCATAACTTTCCTGGACTAAAGGCTGCCATTTCGGCTTCGGCTTCGGCTTCGTCTTCGTCCGAAGCTTCATCACAGTTTGATGCACCTATACGTTCAAGATCACAAGGTAAATGAGGAATATCCCTCTTGTTGATGAAATATTCATATCCACCATGACGGTAAATACTCATTGGGGGTAATTTAGGAATTATATCGTTCTTATGGACTACTCTAATGAAACCGGTGTCAAACTCACATTTTTCTTTGATACTTTCAGCTACTTCATGGGTAGAAAAGATTTTGTCTGCAAACTGCATCATTTCTTTATTACCAATTTTTGGAGCAGCAAAAGAAACCACTAGAGGATCATGGCCCATTAATTGAAGTTCCATGCCACTTAGTAAAGTCAACGCCGCACCTAACGAATGTCCAACCACCACAACCTTGTATTCTGGATGATCACATTTCAATTCCAGAACAGCTTGGATAATTTTGGCACAATGATTCTTCAAGAAATTATAAAATCCCCGATGTACCTTGCAACCTTCGCATTCAACCTTCTCGGGCATATTTTTGAAAAACGAATCAGAATTGACCATTGGATCATAGTCGACGGGTATTATGTCGATGTTACCTAGCCAATCTATTGTGGAAGTCGAGCCTCTAAATACCAAAAAAATCCGTTTGTCCTTATGATCCAATGCATAGTATCCGGATCCAACTTGTCCCCATGTATTAAAGTTAAACGTATCGACGATTTCAATATCCCTGTATTGTTCTGATTCACATATTTTCATAGGACATCCAATATCTTGATCCCCAAGAATACCACTTTCTAACCCTCTTTTAAGACAATAGGCTATTGCCGCAAAGTTGGCATAATCGGTTAGTTCATCATAATCAGCAGGTGCGTCAATATCCACTTCTTCGACGTCAGACTCAGAGTCAGATTCGTATGCTTGGACAAATACTAGAAAGCAAAGAAAAATTAAAGTGGTGTATTTCATTGCTCTTGGGCTATCAATCCAGAAGAATTGGAATGCCTTGTATCTGACTTTTATAGATTTTTGTAATTTTAGTATGTTCTTTGGCTGCGAATAACAAAAATGCTAATATTTGTGGTTTTCGCAAAATTTGCATTTTTTTAACTGTACGCCATAAAAGCAGATAATATCCTAAAATTCTTCCTTATACACGTTACCATTCACTTTCGCAGAATAAACCTTTTTTACTTTCGACATGTCAACTCATTGCAGTCTATGATCGTATATACCTTTACTCTATGCTTGTGTGTACTACAATAAAGCTGCAGAATGAAAAAAAGAACGAACTGTTTTAACCTTAGTCAATCGATTTGGTTTACCTTAATCACCCGCATTCGTGGAAACTATTCTACGGTAACCTTAAATAACTTCACTTGTTTTCATGCGGTGCAGACAATAGAAAACTGTTACATTTTTTTTTAAGTGCAGTGAGTGCAGTGGAATATTTAACATGAAACACTAAGGAATGCGGCCGATTTCTCAGATTTTGATGTAAAAATGCACTAAAAATGCTCTGGAATAGCTGTCCGGTCTTTTATGCTCCACAAATTATATATTAGTTTAGAAGTATTCATGATTCTTGTACAAAAGAAAAGATTCTCAAGGAAATCTGATCGGGATGTATAGAAATAGATTGGTCTGTGAAAAGAAGCATTCCGCAGTATTTCATGCCTTGATTTTTTTAGTATGAACGCTACATTCATGACTTACTTAAAAAAAGTACTAATGCCCGGTTCTACAGGCTAATTTTGATTCCTGGCCGTTTATTTATAGGTTTTTACAATAAGTACAATACTTTATAGACCAAAACAATAGATTCATTAGGTGTTTTAATGTGAAATGCAAGATATGAGTTTGCAACTTTTTTACGAGTTTTGTGTAACTTGACGCATTGGTATTTTCCACTTTCGACCATAATAATATATCTCCATTTGATTTCTTAATAGAGACTAGATTTAAATCTCTTGCTTATTTATATTACGTCTGGCTTATGATCCACCCTTAAAGGACGCTTGAAGGTATAAGAATCCAGAAAAAACACTCGTTAAGTAAAGTAAGCTGCATTCTTTCGATTTATTTAAATAACATATATTGGTATTACGTGAAGCCTCTCTTTTCCACATAATCCCATTCTTAAAGGACAATAATTAAAAAAAAATGTCGGAAGAGAAGCTGCCAGATACACATGAGGTCACAGATATAGACGAATCCAATCTTCAAACATGCAAGAAATGTAACTTGGCTATATATGAGGGACATGCGTATGAGTTAGGAGATGATAGGTGGCACATCCACTGTTTTAAATGCTCCAAGTGCAATCTGTCATTGGGGTGTAACTCCAATTTTTTGGTTCTAGGAAACGGGAATTTGATCTGTTCAAACTGTTCATACTCCTGTAAACAGTGTGGGAAGAAAATTGACGATTTGGCTATTTTGACTGGGGACCAAGCATACTGTTCGTCATGCTTCAAATGCCGCTCATGCAAATTGAAGATTGAGGACTTGCGGTACGCCAGGACATCGAAGGGATTATTCTGTATGACCTGCCATGAGAAGCTAATAGCAAAGAAAAAGAAGTATGACTTGAAGAAGAAGCAGATTGCATTATTACAACAACAACAACAGCAGCAGCAGCAGCAGGAACAACAACAACAATTACAACTTCCAGGGGAAGATGAGACTAATGAGAACCCAATGCAATCGACCAAAATGGGCTATGAAGCGCTTAGAAATATTCCGGAACTTTCAAATTCCTCGACCCCAGCATATAGTAATTCTTCGAGCATAAGAGACAATCTTGACAATCTTTCTGACATAGCCTCTACCAGTCAGAATAGATCATCTTCAAGCATTGCTACTAAGGACAAAGTTCTTCCACCACCGCCACCTCAAAAAAAGCCACCTTTGAATCCAAGAGAATCCTATAATTCTACTAAAACTGATAATTCTGTTCCCTCATCAGGCGCTTCTAAATTTTCTACCCCGTTAACTGATGCTGTTCATGGTGTTTTCAAGAATGATGAGATAGATAATGATTATTCTATTGAAGAGGTTAACGATAGTGATGATGAGTTGAATAAGAAAACGCAAGTGGGTGGCCGGACTGGACATTTACCTCAACAAAATCAAGTTAAGGGGGCATCGTTAGACTCTTTAGTTAATTCGAATCAGACACCTATCCCCAATAACCATAATGGTATAATGCTTGATATTGTTAATTCTTCTGAACCAACAACTCCTAGCCAATCTGAAAATCAGTTACAACCTGCTGCTACTTTTACCCCAAGTACCAATATGGGCGATGGAAATTTCCGTGCCGGTTCCCCAACTTCAATTTCAAGAGCCAAATTCAAAGGAAAGAACTTACTTATTTTATCACCCAATAATTTCCACGAAGAAGCACATAATACACCTGCAAGAGCACAATCTCCACTTTCACCATCAGCCAGTACAGACAACCAGCAAGATAGTAACAAGCAAACACTATTGACACCTTCAGATGATCCCACAAAACCTAGAGCAGGATGTCCCTCACCTTTTGCAAAAGCCAATAGGCAAGCGCGAGTGGTCGAAGCGAATGATTATACTTCAGACACAAATGGTTCATTCTTGGATAATGAAGGTAACAGACAGGAAAGAGAGGACATCCTTACCACGCCGAAGAAGAAGATTTTATCCCCTTCGAATACTAACATGGCCTCTCCACCACCCAACTTGCCATTGCCAATTATACCATCTAGTCCAACAAGAAGAGATAAGATTTTAGATACTCCATTTTTAACAGATACCCAAAAGACGGACAACGCTAAGGCTGAGGAAGGTACACCAAAGGGATTGGGCTTGGCTGGAATCGATTACGAAGAGAGGAAAGTTGACGATGATCCCATTAAGCAAGACCTTCAATCACAATTTGAGCAATTACCACCATTACCAGTTGCCCGAACTCCAACACAAAAATCTAAAGCAACTCCTGCAGTAACGAATCTTGAAGACTCGTCAATTAACGATAAAGAAAAGGAGACACCTGAAAATAAGCCTGAATTGTCAAGAAAATCTTCTTTGCTTAGGACCCCCAAAATCAGTTTGAAACATAAACGATCAATTTCTGGTGGAAATGGTGGAATTACAGGCAAATTCGGATTCTTGAAATCAAATTCAAAGGATGAGCCAAATTCTGCAACAGATCTCACTCGTCAAGCTTCAGTAGGGTCGTCAGCCTATGTGACCCCACCTTTACCGCGTAGTTCACCAGCAAATTTCGTTGGTACATTCCAAAGCAATGCCGGCTTTACCAGAGAACACAGTAGATCAACGTCTGATACTCCATTTACGGATAATAGGAGTGTTGATCCAGATCTAAAATCTATTAAATTAGAAGTATACCAATTAGAGGCTCAAAGGCTGTTTTTGTTTGATGAAAACAAGAAATTGAATATCGATAGTATCAAATTGACAGAACAAGTAAAATCTTTACAAGATAAAGTGAAAGCGGAGTCTGTTAAGCTTGAGGATTTAACAAAAGAGGTCAGTGCATTAGAAAAGAAGAAGCGAGATCTATTGGAAGTGAACCAAAGCTTATCAGAACAAAATCATAAGCTAGAATCTACGAACGTTTCTTCATCTACAATTCATCAACTTCCTTCTAATGATACTTATTCGAATTCTTTAGCAGGTACTACGATTGGTAATACACTGACAAAATCAAATGCCAATCATTCTAATTCATCGTCCTCTTTAGTCGCAGGAGCGCCTTATGAACAAATGAACCAAGATGAACAAAATGCAGAAACGCAAAAAGCGACAAGATTGAAATTCTGGAGGAGACCAAAGATTTCACCAAGCTTAGTTCCATCGCATAGTAATACTAATCATCAGGCGTCTCAAACCCTGACACCTCCACAGAATCATGCACATATGTATGGCCAAGGACAAGATGCACTGAATTCTAATAGTAAAATAAGCCAAACTTACTCGTCCTATGCAATCCGCCCTCCCAATAGCAAAAACTTCGTAAATGCTAATGGTAATAATATCACTCATAATACCGGCAATAATAACAATAGTAATCACAATGGAACGCCTACTATGAATGAGAAGGTACCAACTGAAGGTAATAAAAAAGGAATTGGATCTTTCATGCCAAAGTCAATTTCTTCAAATATCCTTGATTCGTTCGCGAGTGGAAATAATCACAATGGTAACAATAATCATAGTAGTCTGGCACTGCCTAATAAGGATGGCGGTAACAATGATATAGGTGCCACAATATATGAGGTAGACTCTGCACCTCTTTTCTCTTCTTCCATTCAAAAGAGAGCAGCATATGAAAACGAAAAGGTCCCACTAATTATAACGAAGTGCATTGCAGAGGTGGAAAAGCGAGGATTGGATATGGAAGGGATATATCGTATTTCCGGAGGTAATTCAGCTATTGTCGCCCTTGAGAATGCATTTGCAGACTTACCGCCAAACACTAGAAATGATGAGAAGCAAATGCTTAGTTTGGAAGAGGCTATCTCCGTTGATATAAATGCAGTTACTTCGGCATTGAAGCGCTATTTGCGCAAAGTGCCAGAACCTTTACTTCCGTATTCGTTCTACGATGAGTTTATTAAAATTAGTCTGTCTATTCCAAACACCAAGGTTGAGAAAAGACTAACCGACTTAAAGGCAAAGGTTCTTAATAAAATACCTGCTACTAATAAGTACGCGCTTTTCTTGATATGCAAGCATTTGCACTTGGTCAATTCATACTCGAATGTGAATAGAATGAATTTCAAAAATTTGTCGGTTGTTTTCGCTCCTACTTTAGTACGTGATGAAACTGGAGAGAAGGAAATGGTCGATATGGGCCATAGAAATGATGTTACAGAATTGATGCTTAATAATTTTGAAAGATTATTTTATGATTAATACTCTTACATTAAAATTACCATCATAGGTATCTCTTTGTACAAATATAGTACATTATACTATTCAATGTGTTTCTATTTAACGTTATTCTTTAAGTTTTCATATTTACATTGGCCACCTTCCGTATGGCCGTCTATATACATTCAAGTTAAGTAACAAATGCAATGCTAGTACTATTTCATAATAATATGTGATCTTGTAATCGTATTAATGTATATCCTTGATATTTGGATTCAGATACATTTCGAATCTTCTATGACCCACCCGAATCAAATGCTCTATAACGCTAAACAGCTTTTTGGGGAGATGTCTATGTTTGCCGAATTCTTCCCGAATGTACAATCTCCAATGTTCTTTGGTTGAATCTGGTTTTGTCTTAACTGTTCTTATGCATGAACGGTATAGCTTTAGTACCTCCCGTTGTAACCCTGATAGACGTGCCATAATTATTATCTTGTGGTACTATAAAAGAAGTTCAGCTGGGGCAATCTTTTGGTCTTTTAAGC
Source organism: Debaryomyces maramus (assembly GCA_030583545.1). Taxonomy (NCBI): domain Eukaryota; kingdom Fungi; phylum Ascomycota; class Pichiomycetes; order Serinales; family Debaryomycetaceae; genus Debaryomyces; species Debaryomyces maramus. The sequence goes on from JAJMIL010000005.1 coordinate 75,817, forward strand.
CGAAGTCAATCTTGCGACATTTATAAATGTCGCACTTGATGTCGCAAAGGATGGCCTTTGATTATAGAGAATAGCCTGCACTGATAAGAACAAGCACCCAACTATTCAAGTAAAAAGCTATTAATAATGAGCTATACGCTTGTATTAGAGTAGATTAAATGAGAGAGCTTCTGTACTGTAATGCCTGAAGTCTCTAGCATGGTAAAACATAAAAATGGTCAATTCTTTCCTACAGAACAATAAACACGTTCCTTGATCCTTATTATTTATTAAACATAACCTATGTCTATGTAAAATGCAAAACTATTCCCTCGTCCCAACAATCGAATGCTAATATTAATAGATGATATCTATTTCATGTTAGTGAAATCAACTTCACCTTCTCTGTTTGCTTTGCATGACCCACCGATTCCACAGTTGCATCCGTCCTTTAATCTTCTACCACAGGAGCATGCATTTTCTGGAGTAGGAGCAACATTTTCAAGTGATGCTTTTTCACAATTGCACTTTAAGGCTGGTTGTGCGCCACAAGAACAAGTGGATTTTTGAGCACAGATACATTCATTAGATGAGCAAGCCATTATGTGATTAAATAGTTGTTTCTTTGTTTGTAGGGTTATTATAACAAATAATTAATTAATAAATAAAAGAAGCTAGGAATGAGGTGATTTATCGCCTTTTTATATGATTTTTTTTGCAGCTATACAAAACATAAACATACACGTGACCATTTTTTGCTTATTTTAGGCCAATCAGGATTATAGCATTACTCAGCTACTTGACCAGCTTTACTAATGGCAGTGTTTTATTGGTTAACAGCTGTATACTGGAAGACAGAGTAATCTATATTTGGTGATCATAAGCAGCACTAAGGTGCCTCCGCAAATCTAGCTTATTGTCCGCTAGTTGGGAATGTGAAGCGTAAGAGTCAAAATTTCTTTGAAGTGGTTGAGAATGCAACATTGAGGTATTGGCACCCAAACGCTTTTTAAAACGGAATTGAATATATATTGGTATTATCTGACGTAGTCTGTAATACCAAACATATCAAGTACCAACTCTTGAGACCGGCAGCTGTACTAATAAACTCGTATTAAGTTTTGCAATTACAATAGTTTGAATTTGCAGCAATTGCGACTGCGATAATTTTAACCTTGTACAGTATAGACCAAAGATGGATACGTAAAGGAGACCAACAGTAAGGTATTTTACATTTAAATATGGAAAGCGAGTAAGTTGAATGTTTATTTACTAGTGTTACAAATATATACGGAAGATAAGCATATTAATTACCGAACTTTTGGGTATAGTTGGTAAAATTCTTGAAACGCTCGCCAAGTAAGGACCCTAATTCCGAAGTTGAATTTTCGGTATTATCATTTTCCGGGATATTATGCTGCTCGTTAGCCTGTTCGGCGAAACTACCGAATAAGTCTTTAGCTTGGGAGTTAGGTTGATTCTTGTTTCCATCAGCCTTGCCCAGGACGTTGGCATTATACAAGACCTCTTCGAACAAATAAGATATGGATCTAGAATTCGAATTAGATTGGTTCAAAGAATTCTCTTTCGACTGATTCGCGGTATTTTCTTTTGAATGGTTATGCGATGTATCTTCGTTGTTTACCAATGAATGGTATATGGTATGTGCAGCTGAGGTATTTTGCTTGTTGGTCGTTGAATCTAAAAATACATTGAGCTCGTCATCATCTCCCGTCAAGGGTCTTTGCTTTTTGGCGCTATTCGTCGTACTGGAGGGCCGTTTCTTCTTGTTACTATTTGGTAACTCTATAGTTTCGAGATCAGGTAACGGAACATCGTCTTCATCAGCCTCGGGCACTGCGTTCAGATTGTCACCCCTGTTGCCTTCACTTGTGGTGTTCGGGTTATTTTGTAGTTCTGGTGGAGGAAGATCACTATCGTCATCACCATATCTTATCCTTACACCTAATGGTGTTCTCATAATATCAACTTCTTTATCATTTCCTGCAGACGAACTGTAATTTGGCGTTCGTGGAAAACGTTGCAAAGTATTATCGTCAGAGGCCAGTCTTCTATCGCTTGGTTTCCTACTAGGAGTAGACTTTGGTGGTAGTAATATCGGCGAAAGTCTATCCAAATTCTTGGATTGAGATGATTCTTTTGCTTCGTTTTCTTCTCTACTATTTTGGCCGCTACTTATATGACCCCTTTCAGATAGTAATACAGGGGGCTCCGGTAAAGTGGGTGAGGAATCAAGTAGATTTTGTATCATTGATGACCTGCGTCTCGCATCATCTGACATTTCTCTTTCCCTTAATGGGGTTCTATGTTGTGATTTTTGTGGCTTTCTTGGTGATATGGATATTTTATGGTAGTGGTCAAGAGACTGTCTTATCGTATGTGTCACCATCGATGGTGATGCTCTCTTCAGAGGTGATCTTGCATTTATGGACTGCTCCTCACTTGATAAAGTAGGGGCCAACGTGAGTGGTGTTTGAGAACGATAATCGTTTCCCGCCCTTTTCGCTGATTCACTGGCTTTTGACTCGACCATAAATGATGCTCTTTGCTTTAATTGTGGCGTGGATGCTTGTATATTGTATTGGTTTTGTTGTGATGCCTTTTGTTCTCCCGTCGGCCATATCGGAGTCAGTTCCTCATTATCAAAACTCTTCAATGTTGGTCTCTTCAATTGCTTGGCTTTGTCTTCGGTCTGAGCTTCGGTCTCATTTTGGTTATTTTCTCTTTCTTCATCATCATCCAGTAATAAGAAATTATTCTTCGAATTGGCTATCGTGTTTAAATCCGTATTTAAATTCGCTGGTGCCTCATAACTTGTTAGCTCAACGTTCGCAGCTTGTTCTAAGAAGTACTTCCAGAAATTTACATTATTCCATACATTCGACGACGATGTTGCGTATTTCTTCAAAATCGGAAAAATCTTATCGTTAATAACTGCATTCGACTTGGATAAGTTTTTGTCGATCTCCTGGAGAACTAATGTAATTCCCTGTTCTAATCTTTCAAGTTCCAAAGTCGCCGATTCCCCGTCAAAACTATCTTCCCCTTTTGCCACGTTAGGATTGATCGTGGACTTCCTATGTGAAGACGATGGTGCTATAGAATACCTCTTCATCTACTCTGGAGTTTGTATTATGGGGTTTAAGATGATATATTTGGTTATTTATTTGTTTTCAAATACTTGGGTTTATACGCGTACCAACATTGTGCAGGTTAGGTTTTCTAATTTACAGTTTATAATAAAGTGGATTTTCAACGAAGAGCTCTAGCATTACTCTAATGCATACTAGAATAACAGCACTATTTAATAATAACTGATCCAATACCTAAGTGATGGGAAATATAATGTCTGTTTCGTTTGCTCCTGAATGTACTGAGGCCAAAAACCAATATGATGACTGTTTCAACAAATGGTACACTGAGAAATTTTTGCAAGGAAAATCATTGCAAAACGAATGTACTGAGTTCTGGGACACATACATCACATGTGTGAATACTGCTTTGGCAAAGCAAAAGATAAAGCCCATGGTTGATAAGGCCAGAGAAGACCAGCCTTTCACTTCGGAAGAAATTAGACAGAATGCTGGAACATCCTATCCGAAAAACGAAAATTAAATACTCGACTTGTATGAAATCTTTGCCAGGAATATAGTCACTTGTATATATATATATAGCTACGGTAATACCATTATTGTATCGTTCATCCATTTCAGTACATACTAAACATTGTAGACTATTATAAGTGTATCCTGTATATAAACAATCACTATTCACCTGAACAGTAAAACTTCAGTTAAAAACACTTAGTAAGTATTATACAACGACCGTATTCATAACGATGCTAGTGGAGGAAGTACCCAAAACCGGAAGCTCAAACAGCACTACAGTATACTTTTCGTCTTCCATCAACCTCAGTGCAAGGCCCTCTTCGTTTGCATCCAAATATCAAGATAATGGACAAGATCAAGATGACGCTGGTAATTCAAACATAAATAGGCATTCTAAAGGAAGACCAAAAGTGAATTATAATTTGAATCATTTAATGAATGCGCAAACACAAGCTAATGATATACAGGCTAACTCTGGTCCGCTTAAATCCACTCAACAAATACAACTTGAGCGGATAATTAGTAAGAGGTTGAATGAGCTCAATAAAGAAACTACCGTTAATAATTTCGAAATACCCAAGAATTTTTCGTTTCAGAACGTAAATTCGGGCAGTGATAAACGGAAAGCAAGACAAGGAAACACCCCTTCCACAAAGAAGATTTTGTCGTCTAAAAGAAACTTGAACCTGTTTTTTGAAGAAGAAAGGAATATAATCGCCATAAACTCCATCTTGAGTCTTGATTATCAATTCATTGATCAAATTGACTCAACGATGTCATCTAGCTCGGCATCTAAGAAGAGAAAACTTAACGAAAGGACATTCAAACCACGATTGAGATTGTGTTGCATATGTGGATCAAATTCCAGTTATGCACGATGTACGAACTGCGGGTTATTTGCCTGTAGCGTGAAGTGCAATAAATTACACGAAGATCTGAGGTGCAACTGATTCTTGCTCACTAAGCTAATGATTTATGACAATGTAATTTAAAGCATGATTTGTTAATAAAAGTTGAATAATGATATGTTGTTAAAATTTAAATAATAATTTTGTTCGAAAGGACCGACTATCCCTGTAAATAAATTACAATAATTTTGATATATTTCTATCATGCTCTATAAAATAAGAATATACACATTAATTACAATTCCAGCGCCGTTAAATCCTTTTTGATCCTAAAAGGTCTGCCTCTCCAGTCAATTTCATGGCCACACATGGCCATTATCCATATTGGCAATGCCAATAATTCCCTCATTATCCAGATGTAGAACCAATTCATGAATGATCTCGTTAATGGTGGTAAATGCGATTTTTGTAGCCAATTTATCTGGTAGTTGGACTGTGCAATGTTGTTAACAAGTGTGTAATATTGCACATAATCTGTCAATATCCATATAGACATATGTACCACGAAAAGCTTCCAATTGAACCATGTCTTCCAAAGTAGGGTCGACAATGCGTAGTTGCCAAACAAACCGCAAACAAGGGATTCGGTTGTGGGCTCTACTAGTGTTGCCATTAATACCATATATTTCCTCACCCGCAACCACCTCATTCTTCGGGTTATATAGTCGTTAACGGTGTTGTCTGTCCCACTCAACGGCTGAATAACAAAATCTCCTGTCAAAGCAGTTTTGCTAAATAAATTTTCCCAGAGACAAATGGCTATCATGTTGTCTTCTCCGATATATCTGGAAAAGAGCTTTAGCGAGTTCCCAGGCCCCAATGACGTATAATACTTGGCATCTGCTATAACGGAATCAGATCCAAAGAACGACGATTTGGCCGCCGGAATCTTGGCCACCGCAAGATCCAAGTCGGATTTCCTGTAGATGTTGGATTTCCCGTTGACACACGGGGCGACTGCAAGGTTGTTCAACGAAACGTAGAACTTCAGGTGCGACGTCAACAAGAACATCTCGTCCAACTTAGCCCCGAGCTTCTTCAAAAACCGCTTGTGCGACTGGCCGCTGGAGTTCACCGGGCTGAGGCTGTATTCCAAATCGGTGTCGTCGTCCGTCCGCGGATTGACACTCATCGCCAACGGCATATGGTGCACCAACTTGACCTTCCGCGCGCTGCGATTGGGCCGTCCGTTGTTGGTGTCCTCGTTCAACGCCTTCACCGAGTTGCGCAAGATGTTTGGCGACGCCCACACGTTCGAATCCATGATCCACAAGATATCGTTCTCCGCGTTCAAAAACCCCTTCGAGAGGTTGTTGACCTTGGGATTCGGCCCAAACCGCTCAATCGACCGCCCGCTCGCGAAATCGTACCCCAGCGACACCAATATCGTCGCCCTGACGTCCGGATACTTCTGAATCAACCTCTCAAGAATCGGCATCGACTCGTCCCGCGGACTGTCCACGCAAAACAAGATCTGAAGCTTCTCGCGCGGGTAATTCTGCTGGAACGACGACTCCAAACACGACCCCAACTCCGGGTCGACTCCCTTGATCGGCCTGATGATCGTCACCGGCTCCAATGTGTCCTCAAACTTGTGATTCGGTGGCCTGTCAAACTTACTGAGGATCTCAAAAAACCCCAAGTACGCCACCGTGAGTATCACCCCATACCACACTAAGAAGAAAATGGCGGTCGCCACTCTAGTTGTGGATAATGCCTCTATTTCCCCGGCCATTATTCAATACTCTGTGAAAGTTCTCAAAACACTTATTTTGACAGCGATTTTTCACTTTGAGATGTTCCGTATAAACCGTCTTGCGCGCGTTGGCCGCTTTTTTCCGCTAATCTATGGGTGTATCGATCTTTAATGGCTTTACACCGATACACCCAGTTTACCCCCAAAAATCCATAAAATTTACATTTTATTAACCTCGGAAAGTACTTTAGCGCATATACCCAAATTCCTCGGTTAATGATATACTACACCCGCGCAAGAATAGTGGACCAAAGGTGTATATAAACGTTGTCCGACCCCAGAAAATTTTCAATAATAGAGAATCATAGTTTTTTTTATTAAATTCGTTGATTTTTTGATGGATAATGAATTTAGATTCTAAAACCATGTTTAAAACTTTAAGAATTAACAAAATGCCAGTCTCAGCTAAACAATTTTCGACATCGGCCTTAAAGGGTGACTTATTCAGATACCAAAAGGAATTGCCAAAATTGCCAGTTCCGCAATTACAGGATACTGCGAGCAAATATTTGAGATCGGTAGAGCCATTTTTGAGTAAGGAGCAATTGCAGAATACCAAGGCTAAGGTTCAGGAATTCACCAAATCGGGTGGTAGTGGAGAAATCTTGCAACAACGTCTTAACGAGTTTGCCAGCGACAAGGATAACTGGTTGGCGGAATGGTGGGACGACTACGCATACATGTCGTACAGAGACCCGGTTGTTCCATATGTGTCGTACTTTTTTTCGCACAAGGATATCAATAATGCGGTGGGTAAGGACCAGTTGTTGAAGGCGTCGTTGATTGCGTACTACACGCTTGAATTCATGGGCCAGGTGCAAAGCGAAAACTTGGAGCCGGAAATCATCAAGGGTAACCCATACTGTATGAACGCGTTCAAGTATATGTTCAACAACTCGAGGGTTCCAGCCGCAGGCAGCGACATCACCAAGATGTACGACGGTGCGCAGCACAGATACTTCACGGTTATCATCAAGAACCACTTTTACAAGGTGTACCACCACACCAAGGACGACCAGCCATTGAGCAAGGTTGACATTTACAAGCAATTGCAATACATTTTGCAGGATGTCAACAACAAGCCAAAGGGTGTGGGTATCGGTGCTTTGACTTCGTTGAACAGAGACGAATGGTTGAACTCGTACAACAACTTGGTCAAGTCTCCAATCAACGAGGCCTCTTTAGAAACCATATACGCCTCGTCGTTTGTTATCTGTTTGGATGACAACAACCCTATTACTATTGAAGAAAAGACAAGGAACTGCTGGCACGGGGATGGTCAAAACAGATTTTTTGACAAGCCTTTAGAATTTTTCATCAGTAGTAACGGTAACTCCGGTTTCTTGGGTGAACACTCCAAGATGGACGCCACTCCAACCGTACAAATGAACAACTTTGTTTATAGTAGCATTTCCAAGGAAGACCCAGCCAAGTTTTTGAGTGAAATCGCCAGCGACACCAAGAAGTTGTCCGATTTACAAATTGAAGCCACTCCAAAGGTCTTGCAATTTGATATCAGCCCGGTCGTCAGAAGCGAAGTCGAGCAAGCCATTGAGAAATTCCAAGTCACCATTGACTCTCTTGACCAAGAAACCTTCCAATACTACGGTTACGGTAAGAACTTGATCAAGCAATTCAAGGTTTCTCCAGATGCCTACGTTCAAATGTTAATGCAATTAGCCTACTACAAGATGACCGGCAAGATTAGACCAATCTACGAATCCGCCGCCACTAGAAAATACTTGAAGGGTAGAACCGAAACCGGTAGACCAGTTTCCATTGAATCAGCTGAATTCATCAAGACCTGGACTGATCTTGATGCTACCGTCGAACAAAAGGTTGCTACTTTCCAAGCTGCCTGTAAGCAGCACGTCAAGTACTTAGGTGATGCTGCTGATGGTAAGGGTGTCGACCGTCATATGTTTGGTTTAAAGCAAATGCTTAGGCCAAATGAACCTGTTCCAGAAATCTTTAGCGACCCTATCTTCGGTTACTCTTCGAGTTGGTTCCTCTCAACCTCCCAAATTCCTTCTGAATTCTTCCAAAGTTGGGGATTTTCTCAAGTTATTGACGAAGGTTTTGGGTTGGCCTACTTGGTTAACTCAGAATGGTTAAACATTCATATCTCATGTAGAAAGGGTAACGGTTTGAGATCCGACGTATTGAAGGCCTACTTGGTTGAATCTGCTAACGAAATGAAGCAAGTGTTAGGTACCACTTTAGCTCCAAAGCCAAAATTATGATCGCATCATATCCATTTTATTTATGCCTTCATTTCATAGATAATTTTATATCTATATCTATTTTTTCACTTAAAATAAATTTATTTAGTTTTCGATTAATTTTAACAATGAAACCATTGTAATGTCTAATTTTATATGTCGCAATTTTTTTTAAATTGCCAAACCTGATCTGATCTACTTACACATTCAGATTTTAGCTCAACCCAAATTAATTATAGAGTATTGAGCTCTTGTATACGTTGCAGGATATCACAATTGCCGTTGAAGTGTTATAGTAAAGCTATAAACATCATACTACTTGCTCATCTTGCTTACTTTTTACTAGACCCTGAAGTTTTTTTTTATTTATTTCATCAAGTTATTTATTTAATACGGCCGAATTCGTTCAATTCAATTTAATTGCATTCCAATAATCCTAATAGATACATCCGAATAATAAATGAAACCAGTGATATACATAAAATGGCAAATAGATCTTCAAACACGCATAGATCTCATAAACGACAAAAATCATCGTTAACAAACATTGGTTATTATTTCCCTGGGCAACAACAACAACTGCCTGAGCAACAGCAGCAGCAGCAGCAGCAACCACATCAGGAACATGGGCAAACACAGCAGACGCTGTTTCACCCGCAATATCACCTGTCGCCAGCGGGATCACAACAATCACACGGCATTTATGACTACGATCCCTATAGCGCATTAAACTATAATTTCAATTCGACAACGGCACCGAGCTCCAGTACAGGTACTGGAGTCAATCTTTCCCGGGGTAGTCATTCAAAGCCAGTTCCAGCTTCTCCAAATAGGAACCAATTAGGTCCGCTGTCATATTTCCAATATCACTCACCTACACAGTACCCTGTTCCCGGGTCAATTGACCAGAATTTTGGGCCTTTCCAGCCACAAGTTCAACTACAGCAGCAGCCATATCAAGAGACATCAAGTGTATATGATCAATTTGCGTATCCCAAAACAGTATCCGAATTCAATGAATTACCTCAAATTGAATCTACATCGAGACGAGGTCAGCCAGTAAAACATAATAAGAATTTATCAGTCGCTAGTAGATTTAATTTGTTTAACTTGGGTGAAGGCGATTCTGAAAATGAAAATACTGCTGATACCGGTGACATTAAGCCCCTTAGTACTAACCCGATTTTTAATGAACTTTTGCTCAATATAGTCAATGTGGATGGATCGAATGTCAATAGTTATTTATTAGGAATATTGGATAAACTAAATTCTCCATTTCCCATAGATGATTTCTATAATTTTCTCTATAACAACGACAAGCAATCTTCCTATCGTCCAATTAATCCAAGTTATAAAATTGATAAGACTTTGGCAAATTATTCCGTTCAGGATTCGTATTTTGACTTTTTAAACCAATTGTTAAATATCTTTAAAATCCCTAACCTGATAATTGAATACTTTCCGAATATAGCTAATCGTGAAAATAAGTTGCTTGGGATAAACTATCATGAATTGTTAAGGACCTTTTTGGCCGTTAAGATCTTGTTCGACGTTTTAATACAATTACCCTCAAATGAAGATCCGCAGAAACATACTATCCCAAGATTATCCATCTATAAAACATATTACATCATTTGTCAAAAATTAATTAACCAATACCCGTCCCATACGAATACCACTAATGAGCAACAAAAGTTAATTCTTGGTCAATCAAAGCTTGGAAAGCTACTTAAGTTAGTTTATCCTGATTTACTAATAAAGAGGTTAGGAAGTAGGGGTGATTCAAAGTACAATTACCTTGGTGTTATTTGGAATGAGAATATTATTGATGATGAAATCAAGAAGCTTTGTAATGAAAATGATTTATCACATCTAAACGAAATCTTTGAAAATAAAGACAAAGCTTCTTCGAAACAGAGAAGACGCAATCATTCAATTACAAGCTCTTCGACTGTTCCAGGTTTTAGGGTGAAAATGAAAACGAGATCTAAATCTGAACCGCAGATAAGAATTAGTTCTAATTATTCAGAGTCCGTCATGAAGGAAACTATTATCACCCCAAGTTTCTCATTTATAAAACCTCATTTGAAATTCCCAGTTTCTGACAACTTCACTATTTTGGAAGACAAAGGTAGCAACACTTGGTTTACAAATATGAAATATAGGGCCTATGACTTCTTTATGAAGAATAATTTACCATTCTCTGTAAATGAGGTCATAAGCGTCATTTTTCTTGATAATGATAATTTAACTGAGAAGAGCTACCTTTGCAATGGTTTTATTGAAAATCTCATTAAGCCATTAAGTGCTGAAATCATCTCACCAAATTTAGATCTATATTTATATTCCCTTGTTATTATGGAACTACTACCGTATCTTTTGTTCATTAAAACTTCATCTCAGGTTAATTATCTAAAAAATTTGAGGCTAAATCTACTTTATTTGGTTCACAATTTTGTTATTGAATTGAACAACTTGAATGTTGAAAATCATTTTAAGATTAATAATGCAAGAAAGTTTCTTATAATGATAAAAAAATTGATCAATATCAATGACCTCTTGATAACTTTTATTAAACTTCTTAATAAAGAGGACTCATCAAATAGTTCAATCATGGTTCAGGATGTTGAGAATTATTTAGACTCCGCTGGCGACAGAAATTCTTCCTTGGCAATCGATGATGATAATGATTTCAGATTAAGCTTTAAACATGACATTTTATCAAAGGATCTACTTTTTGCATTGAAGGCGTACAACTTTGATCCGACACTTGATCGTGAATCCAAATCGGCTTTGTCGCTCAACTTTATTAATGAAGAAGCCGATTTAATCCAGAATTTTTTTAAATATGATCTCTTGGGTTTCTTAAATAATTCAGACGAAAACCAAAAATATGAGCTGGAAGTGTCTACTACATCTAATGATGACACAGACTCCATACTTTCGCTCAAAGAAACTTCAAAGCTAATCTCATTACTCGAATTGATTCATGAAAAACTATTGACTCATAATTTTAAGTCAAAGTATCCGATCTTGGTTTACACTAACTTGATTAACCTTGTGTTTAATGATACATTGAAGTATATTTTTTTCAAGTATCAAAAACTGCAACACAATCAAAACAAAGATGAAAATCAAAACAGTTTTGGTAATTGGTGGGTCTTTAATTCCTTCGTACAAGAATATTCAGGACTCATGGGTGAAATGGTAGGCTTAAACGATACACTTTAGTCTTAAATTTATGGTGTCCATTCATCCATATTTACATGCTGTATTTTTGCATATGTTACATTTTTTCTTGCTTTCATAGAGTGTTTTGTTTAATTCAATGTTTTCTTTCTCTTTGCTACTGCAGCAACTTATCTTTTTAATTTATTCAGTTTTATATATATAATCAATAGAAGGTATATGCTATCAATAATTGATCGAATTTAAGTCTTTTTTGGAGATGAAATATGCCTCGGATATAATTATAAGAGTAATTAACCAGCGACATACATGCGTTATTCTACAAGTCCCACAAGTATATCAGGATTACTCTATCAAGGTAAGTAGCATATATTAAGAACTGATAAAAACGTTTCAAAATGTTACCCGGTGCGAAGGTTGTTCCATACAAAAAAAAATCTGAACTCTTCTATCTACTCACCTCATTGATCCCCGTGGAAACATTATCATTACTGAAGGATGACTGCATCGCAAAATTCCATTAAGCTATTGCATGGGAATTCACATCCCGAACTTGCAAAGTTAGTTGCAAGAAAACTAGGAATGGAGTTAGCTAAAGTAGGTGCATTTCAATATACTAATAAAGAAACGGCAGTTGCAGTAGGAGAGTCGGTTAGGGACGAGGACGTCTATATTATTCAAACAGGTTGTGGTGAAGAAGAAATAAATGATTTTTTAATGGAGTTGCTTATTATTATTAATGCTTGTAAGATTGCAAGTGCAAGAAGAATCACAGCTGTTATCCCCAATTTCCCTTACGCCAGACAAGATAAAAAAGATAAATCAAGAGCACCAATAACGGCAAAGTTGATTGCCAATTTATTGCAAACAGCAGGGTGCAACCATGTAATAACCATGGATTTACACGCATCTCAAATCCAAGGGTTTTTCAGAGTACCGGTTGACAACTTATATGCGGAACCATCAGTCTTAAGATACATCAAGGATAATTACGGAAACGAAGATTTGATTATAGTGTCTCCAGATGCAGGTGGTGCTAAAAGGGTTGCCTCCATTGCAGATAAGTTAGATGTGAACTTCGCTTTAATACACAAAGAAAGACAAAAGGCTAATGAGGTTTCTAAAATGGTTCTTGTTGGTGATGTCTCAAACAAATCATGCTTATTAATTGATGATATCGCCGATACTTGTGGTACTTTAGCGAAGGCTGCTGACCTTTTGCTAGCTGAAGGTGCCAAAAAAGTCGTAGCTATAATAACCCATGGTATCTTTTCATCAAATGCAATCGAAAAGCTTAATAACTCGAAACTTGATAAAATTATATGTACTAACTCGATGCCGTTAGAAAACAAATTATCTCAGTGTCCTAAGTTAGAAATAATAGATATAAGTGCTACTTTGGCAGAAGCCATTAGAAGGCTACACAATGGTGAGAGTGTTTCTTATTTATTTAATAACGCACCTGCCTAATTTAATTTATATATTTATTGTACAGTGATTAAAAAGTAATAGTATCTTATTCATTATACCAATACTTCTATAAGTTTTCCTCTTTTGCATCAACAATATACCAAATAACACCTACACTTAACTGGAATGGATTAAATTCTTCATCATTAAAATTCTCCTCTGTCACAGAATTTTCATTAATCCCTGTAACTCGTCCAACCATCCAATCCTTGTCTTGAATAGAGTAAGTTATTTCTTTATTGTTAGATTCATCATTATTCTGTACCCTCAAGAAATAATGTGGGGCCCCGATGTTGAATGCTGCCCATGGCTGGAGGCTTTGCTCATCTTGGTCATCTCGATCTATTCGAGTTGGTAAAAATAATACCAAATCACCAACTTGAAAATTGTTCATCGTGATTTTATTATTTAGTTTATGCATTAATCCATTGATTTCCTGGATTTTTGATTTGTTTTCTTTGGTTAATTTCTTTGCAAAACCTTCAACATCTTTAAACCTTTTGGTAATAGCCCCTAGGAAAAACTTGTCTTGGAATAAATCCTGGTTATGGTTTTGAATACAATCTTCATCTTTGAAGCCTATTGTCTTTATGAAGTTATCAAATGTTGACATAGAACCTTCGTCGGCTTTAAATATATTAGTGAACACTTTCACCAACTCCAAAGACTTCTCATTGGACTTGATAGTATCATCCGTGGGTATATTTGCTAAATCTTCAGGGATTCCATCGCTCATCATTGTAGAAAATGATTTAATTGTACCAGCTGTATTAGGCCTTTCATCCTCCTCGTCGCTTGCGTTAGATGAACGATTTATGAAGGGATCAAATTCTTCAATCCATTTCATGGTTTCATTCACAGAATCGATGACAGTAGAAGTTGGCCTCTTGCCAGTTGATGTTGCAAATGGCGTCTCATCTAAAACATTACCGTTTGCTGACATGGGTATAATTTTATCATTTTTCTTGGATCTCAAACCTTTTACCCTAGTTATTTTAAATTCGTTTCTTTTCTTTTCGCTGTTATATTCTTTGATTAACAAAAGCCCCATAGATTCCAATATAAAGCAAACTTCAACAAAAGACTCGAAGTGAAGTTGAACCAAACACTTAACAAAACCAAAAAGATCAATTATCATATTATTCAAGTAATTTACCAAGACATCGATATTCTTGTGTTTCTGTTGCGTCAATTCCATTAAGTTCTCAAAATCCTCTGTAATTTCATTGATTCTAGTATGTAAGTGCTTAATTTCTTCTTCAAGAGAAATTCTTTCGTTTGTAGTCTCAGTTTCTTTGGATGCCATATTGGATAACAAGTCATTTTTCATATTATTTATGTCACTTATCTCATTGTGTAAACTGGCAATTGTGTCTCTCAATATTGTAACCTCTTTGGTCGATTCCGTATGAAAGCCACTAAATTTTGCAACTTCTTTTTGCAAATTTGAAATATTACTTTCTTTCACATTAAGATCTTTTTTAAGTTCATCAACTTCCTTTTGCACGTCAGCTTTTTGCTTTTGTAATTCTGAGGAGTCTCTACTTTGCAAATATTCTATTTTGGTCATTTTTTCTCTAAGTTCGTCCTCGTGAGCTTTTCGTTCTTCTGTTCTTTCGATTTTCAAATCTGCTAAATCTTTACGTAACTTGTTAATTAACTCTTCATTTTCCTTATTGATGTTTAAGAGTTTGTTATTCTCGCTTGTTAACTCGTTATTTTCTTTTCTAAGGCGGATATTATCTAAATGTTTATCAATTGTAGAAGAAACGTCCAATGGACTTGATTGAGAAGGCGATTGAATATTCTTTTCTGATCGGTTGGGTGGATGTACACTTTTTTGCAACAATTGTGTTGGATCGGATGTAGAGTTGCGAGGTGTTTTTGAACTTTGGTCAATTATTAAACTGATTTTTCCAGTATTGTCAACAGCTGATGTCGAGTTAGAGGAGCGTGTTACTGGCCAATTAGAAAGTTCTTTGTATTGTTGCTGATGAAGCAAATTTTCTAGTTTATTAATTCTTAATTTGAGCCCCTTGACTAAATTAATATCATAATCAATCTCACCATTTTCATCACCTTTCTTATCTTCTGCTGATTTGGTAACTTCATTTCTCAGGTGTGATGAAGATTTTCCATTGCCTTTCAAGTCACTTGAAACTGGTGATGTGTATGAAGATAAAGAAGAAACTACTTTTGTCACTCTCTTCATATTATTAGTTGATTTAATTAAATCCTGAAAATTCTTTTTTATCAAATCAACAAATTTCTTGCTTCCTGGGGAAATCAGAGTCGATAAGTTACTATATTGCTCTAGTGCATCAATATAAATTGTAATATCTTCCCTCTCAATCTGAATGTTATTAATTGCATTGAATATTAGATTATTCTCCCCAAATCCCCCATTAACTAGAGTGACATCAATACTTGGCAAAACAATCTTGAAAGAAGTCGAATCATTTATATTGTTTAGTAATGACAAGAAGTTGCCAAACTTTTTTAACCACATTCTTCTAAAGAGCTTTTCATGATCAATTATTACTGATAATTGCTCTGATACGTTATTTACAATTCCCTTAGAATAAAATTCGTGCCACTCAAATTGTCTTCTCTTTTCCACAATCATAAACCCGAATAACAATGGCAAATCTATAGTTAAGGATAAGTAATCCTCAGATGACTTAATATCACTGATAACTTGAAAAGATACTTTGTTATTTTCTAAATTATTCTCGTTACTATTAGCTTCAGTTAATGCCTTTATATTATTTTTAATATTAACCATACGCATTTGTAAATTTGCAATATTAGCAAAAATACCTAAGCTCTCATTAACTAGCTTAAGTTTAAAGGAATATAAATGTTGTAAAACTTTGTATATCTGCATTGCCTTGTCAAAGATTTGAGGGGACACTTCATCTTTATGAATACGATAGACCCAGTCTAACGATATTGAAGCATTGGTGGATATTTTATCAATGTCATGAGATATTAATTGAGTTAATCTGGAAACATCATTAATTATATTATTAGAGCCACTATCATAGTCTTTGAAATTTTCGATCGATTCATTTCTTAATGCTTCAATTAGCTTGTCAATTGAAAGTTTCTCCTCATTAACCGAATTAATTGACGAAGACATTGAGTTGAATTTACTAATCACATCTGGTAGACTTTGAGATACAAACGTAGATGACTTCTCTAATTCACTTTTGCTCAAATAGTCCCGTAAAGTAATATTTTTTGTACCGTTTGAAAACTGAAAACTAGGGAATTTTTGCAAATTGTTATAGTGATTTTTCCAACCTTTATGCAATGTCTTTAAATTTAATAGCTTGACATAGTTTAAATATGTATTGAAGCTCTTTTCAATTCCGTTAATGAAATTAGAACCAAACTGGAATATTATGTTTAAGCACTTAAAGATCGTATTAATTTGTTTAACAGTCACTTTCATATGCTCAACCATCAGTAAACAATCTTGGTGTATCGCCTTACTCCAGCCATCATTTAACTTTAAGCTATTAGTCAATGTCTTGATATTCATCTTTTCTTGCTTTTTTAATGACGAAGGTAAGGGCTTGACTATTTCATGATGTCCGTCCTCATTTTGCTTAATATATGCTTCGATAATATCTTCATCTTTTCCTTCAGCAAATAGTCGCTTGTCAAAAACATATAAGTCATTCACTTCATTAATCATGTTGAAATTCACCTTCATGCCAAATGAAGTTAACATAAATATATTATCAACACTTGATATTATATATTCAGTAAACGATTCATAGATGAATGCCTTCAATCCATTCATGCTATGAAACCTAATTGGTTTGGGAATCTTCACAGATTCCCCGTTATGTGCATTATAAATAGTCAAATATGACATTGGCGTCGTCATAGGTATATCTGCCAGCATCTTAACTTATCATTACAACTTCCCGATAAGCATCAATTCTCACAAGATAAGAAAATGTTTAGTTAAAAAAATTTGGAAAGTAATATTAAATTCTTGCCTCGTAACTAGTAATAAAGAATCTAGTTGACAATTATTCGTTATGTATGCTTTAGATAGTAAATTAATGGTTAACTTATATTTTGCCGCTGTAGTTTGCAAGAATGGCAACTACTTATAAAATTCGTCCCTTCTATCTACTACTGCACATAACCCCTGTACTATAATTACTACATTTTATTACAGAAAAGAGGTATGATATAACTGTTTTTCGTTTTAAAGCAACTAGTTACTCCAGATTATAATCCTACAGCACATACTTGTAATAACAGGACTTTGAAACATAATTAGGACAAGATAATCGAATATCAAATATTTTATGTTATTTTCCTGTATATAGTAGTATAATCTCTTCAATTTCAATGAAATATCTTGAGTGATGATGGTGTAAATTAACCAACATACAACAGTTAAACGAAATCATGTTAGATGGCCATTCTTTAGATGTGATATCACGGTTCAAACAATCGGTGTTATCAAAGACGTTGCCGGGAGCAGCACCAGATATTGGAACCAATAGTAGAGGCAACAAGATAAATCCACCCCGGACCACAGATAATTCATTAACACCACAGATCGTTGAGTACGAAGGATCCACACATTTAGTATTGACCAACGATGCTATATTAAGGAGTAATTATCGCAATAAGCGCAAATGGCATGATCTTTATGGGGACAGGGATGAAAATAGCGATGACTACGATTCTGATGAGGACGTGGACGAAGACGACAGTGAAGACGAACACCCGTTCAAAAAGTTGAAGTTAGCAGAGATATTATCGCCATTAACACACCCTTCGGAAGTTATTACTCATCCAGCTATCCTGAAGACGTATAAGCTGGCAATATTCAATAAGTTAGCAAGTGATCTCATAGAATCAATAGAATTGGAGCAAAACAATTTGAACTGGCTTAATAAACTATTGCAAGTTTTGAATGGGGAAGATTGGTTTTACTTGTTGGAGGAAAACCTAGGATTGCTCAAGTATGACCACGGTTTGAATGATGAATCTAATGAAACTCCAACAGGAAATAATGATACGAAGAGCAACGCCAATACGAAGTCCCAACAATCAGAAAACAATGCGCCTGATAGCCGTCTCGAAGACAAGGAAGCTGATTCAATGGCTGATGAATCCGGACAAGACAACACCCTCGAAGAGAAGCAAGAGGAAGATGAAGAACCACCAAAGAGAATCACAAGAACTTCAACATCCCAAGTTGAAAAGGGTTCGAATGAGGTCAGCGATCCTTTTTTTGCTCTCCCGGAAACATTGGCTAAATATGAAGCACACCAAAACCAGCAGTTAGACGAGACAAGTGACGAGTTGGCAGTTATTCAAGAAGATTTGATTAACTATTTACAAGTTGGAATTCAAAGACAGCAAGAATATATCAAAAACTTGTCACAAATAAGAAATGGTTTGGTAAGAGTTGATAGGTTGAAACAAGATCTACATAAATGGGGTAAAGAAATGCATGATAAAAAGAGTAGTTGATATTATGTATACATTATAATATATTATGTTTAAATTTTGGAAACCAGCTATATTTGCAGTTGTTTACAAAGCAGTAGAACCAGATTCCGTAATCATACTCTATTAATCTCTTTACTTTTTGCATCAACTAATCTATCTATCAGTATACTAAAGCTGATTGATGATTATATAATAATCGCGTTTTGATTTGGAACTTTAGCCAACGCGTACGAATTCCTAAATATATAATACCATACTTTTCATCTTTTTTTCTCTCCATCATTAATTATAAGTCAATAATTAAGAAAGAACAGTAACTAGATATGCTTGAAGGTAAATTCGACGAAGCTTCGCTTTTAAAAAAGATTGTTGATTCAATCAAAGATTGTGTTAAATTATGTAACTTCAATTGCACAGAACACGGTATTACTGTGCAAGCAGTTGATGATTCAAGAGTTTTATTGGTTTCATTATTGGTTGGTCAATCTGCCTTCAGTGAATACCGTTGTGACAGAGACATCACTTTAGGTATTGATTTAGAATCATTCTCTAAAATTATAAAGTGTGGTAACAATGAAGATTACTTGACTATATTAGCTGAAGATAGTCCTGATAATGTGATGACTATCTTCGAAGACAAGAAAAAGGAAAGAGTCAGTGAATACTCCTTGAAATTAATGGACATTGACTCTGAATTCTTGAAGATCGACGATATGGACTATGACAGTGTTATAAATATGCCATCTGGGGAATTTTCTAAGATCGTCCGTGATTTAAAGAACTTGAGTGAATCGTTGAACATCATAGTCACCAAAGACTCGGTTAAGTTCAGCTCTGAAGGTGAAAATGGTACCGGTTCCGTTGTCTTAAAGCCTTACACCGATATGGACCACCCCGAAGAAAGTATTAACGTTAATTTAGAAAACCCAGTTGATTTGACTTTCGGTTTGAAATATTTGAGTGACATTATTAAGGCCACCAGTTTGTCAGGCACAATCACTATTAAATTAGCTGACAAGACCCCAGCTTTGTTTGAATACAAATTAGATGCCGGTGGATACTTGAGATTCTACTTAGCACCTAAGTTTGACGAAGATGATTAATAGATTAATATGTTATAATGTATATTATGATGCCAATATAAATGTAGTATAATTATGACTATTTATTCCCTGGATTTACCGAATACCTAGTTCCAGACTATGCTAATCGCTTCACGCAGCCATGGTCTCGGTCTCACCAGACACGATGGGTGCCAAAAATGCAATTCTCCTGCCCGACTTCTGGGAAATCGGCAATATCAAACGGAACGCATCGTGTGTATTCAAATAGTATCGGTAGAGCCTCTTGGACCTGATAAACCCTAATGACTCGTACAACCTCAATGCCCCGCTGTTAATCACCTCCGTTTCCAACATCACCTCGTCCACGTCGTCCCATTCCACCATCCGTTCTATCGTAAGCTTCGCCAAGTTCGTGCCTATTCTCTTCCCCCGATGCACCGGATCGATCACTAACATCCCGATGTATCCTCTCATTCGAACCTCCCGATGTGGCTCCACCTTGGATACTATCACCCCCACGATATCCTCCGCGTCCGCACTTTCTCTCACCACATAGCAGTATTGTGGCCAGGTATTCAAGAAAAACCAATAGACGTATATCGAATATGGCTCCAGAAGATGGCACGATATCAAATTGGATACCTTATTAAATTCTTCTTGCAGCTTGCCATTGAACTGGTAGTATAGGAGACCATCAATTTCCGTGATTAGGCTCATTCTATTCTCTTTTCGATATCTGGGCCCTGTACTCACAGTTATCTTGGCTCTACAATAGCTGTTCTGGGCCTGGCAAACTGAAAAATCGTCTTTATGTCTAATGTCATTTTCGAGGGTATTTCCGTTCCTCCAGCCTACCGGTAGTGTCCTTGCTCTATTAAGAACGAGCCTCGGAACTCCCGTTGCTGCTCGAATTGCGTGGTGTTCCCACTAACACGCTGTTTCTTCCCTACGTTTCCCGGTACAAATCGGAGGGGCTATCGTGAGAAAATACTTGCTCCCGCTATATAGATAATCGCAATAACGCCAGTAATAGCCTTTCAATTGCCAACCTCCAGGTTTACGTTTGATACCTATATACCCATCCATAGTCGACTAAATATGTATACAAAGATGTATACGTAAAACCATTACGTAGTGTAAAGTACGATGACA
Organism: Debaryomyces maramus; assembly: GCA_030583545.1. Taxonomy (NCBI): domain Eukaryota; kingdom Fungi; phylum Ascomycota; class Pichiomycetes; order Serinales; family Debaryomycetaceae; genus Debaryomyces; species Debaryomyces maramus. The sequence goes on from JAJMIL010000005.1 coordinate 96,676, forward strand.
TAAGCCTGTGTAGTACTCATATGGTTCACAGTCTCCCGGGGCTTTTGATTTTGCTACCATTTCGGACTTTTCTCATGAGCTAACTTCGACGATCCCCGAGGGTGTGAATTTTGACCACGATTTACAAAACTATATAAAGAGGAGAAAATTCCTATTTTTCATCAATTGGCTTACATTGAGAATAATTAATTGAAATAATTATATTTTAACAAATACTATATTCTTTTACGAAAACATATACAAAATGTCAGTGTCCGATGTATTAACTAGAAAATCCGGTGTCCTTTACGGTGATGACGTCCGTCAATTATTCTTATACGCCCAAAAGAAGCAATTCGCTATTCCAGCCATTAACGTTACTTCTTCTTCCACAGTTGTTGCTGCTTTAGAGGCTGCTAGAGACAACAAGTCTCCAATCATTTTGCAAACCTCCCAAGGTGGTGCTGCATACTTCGCAGGTAAGGGTGTCGACAACAAGAACCAAGAAGCTTCTATCCAAGGTGCAATTGCTGCTGCTCACTACATCAGAGCCATTTCTCCAGCCTACGGTGTTCCAGTTGTTTTACACACTGACCACTGTGCTAAGAAATTATTGCCATGGTTCGACGGTATGTTGAAGGCAGATGAAGAATTCTTCAACAAGACTGGTGAACCATTGTTCTCCTCCCACATGTTGGATTTGTCTGAAGAAACTGACGAAGAAAACATTGAAACTTGTGTCAAATACTTCAAGAAAATGCATAAGATGGGCCAATTTTTGGAAATGGAAATTGGTATCACCGGTGGTGAAGAAGATGGTGTTAACAACGAAGACGTCCAAAAGGATTCCTTATACACCTTACCTGAAACCGTGTACAAGGTTTACGATGCTTTGACCCCAATTGGTCCAAACTTCTCTATTGCTGCTGCTTTCGGTAACGTTCACGGTGTCTACAAGCCAGGTAACGTCCAATTGAGACCATCTATCTTGGGTGAACATCAAAAATACGCCAAGGAAAAGTCTGGTTCCTCCAGCAAAACCCCATTATTCTTGGTTTTCCACGGTGGTTCTGGTTCTTCCCAAGCTGATTTCGATGAAGCTATCTCCCACGGTGTTGTCAAGGTCAACTTAGATACTGACTGTCAATACGCTTACTTGACTGGTATCCGTGACTACGTCTTAAACAAGAAGGACTACCTTATGCAACCAATCGGTAACCCAGAAGGTGAAGACAAACCAAACAAGAAATACTTCGACCCAAGAGTCTGGGTTAGAGAAGGTGAAAAGACTATGTCCAAGAGAATTACTGAAGGTTTAGAAATCTTCCACACCAAGGGTCAAATCTAAGTTTAGTGTATATGTTTGTGCTTCTCTATACTAAATGTGAATGATACGATTTATTTATTTTGTAATAATGCTTTATTTGTAGTAAAAACTTGGCGGTATATATACATGATCTATCTCGTCGACGTCTTTCGTTAACCTTTACTGTTGGCGACAACACGAATGCTGTCCATTTATTCTTTTGCTTCGACTTTTTCCAATATATTCTTGATTTTCTGATACTCGGGCATACTCTCATACGGGCTAAATCCCTTCGTTTGTATATTTGTTCCGATCATTGCATTAGCCTTGACGTATTTAGCGACACATCTATCAATACAACATTGTTCACCTGTATTTAATTCACTTTCACCGTACTCGCCTGGAATACATTTATTTCTACATGTATCCAAAACTTTGCTAAATGTAGTTGACATTGCGGTATATTGAATTTCCGCTATTTTAATCTTTTCTGGATCTACCAGCACCTGTGTATACTGTGAGCTATTTCCTATGAAGAATGACATTTCTCTTATATTGTTATCATAAACTCTATGCTTTAAATTAGTTCTTTTTTATTTAATTTTAATTTTCGTTTGAAAATTTATCTCGAAAACTCACCCTCATATTTTTTCAATGATATAACAAACCATATTGCAAATAGACCTCATAATTATTAATAATGCATGTATTGTTAACTAATGACGATGGGCCTCTTAATGATGTGTCATGTCCTTATATGAAGTACCTTGTGGATGAATTAAATACGTCTACAGACTGGGACCTATCTATTGTGGTTCCCAATCAACAAAGATCTTGGATTGGTAAGGCACATTTTGCTGGAAAAACGTTAAATACTACTTATATTTATACAAAGCATTCTACGAAAGTCAAAAATCCAGATATAAATGCTTTTGAAGGACCATTCAATACAATAAACGAAAGCTGCCATGCAGATCCCGAATACCAAGAGTGGTGTCTTGTTGATAGTACACCAGCTGCTTGTGCTGATTTAGGAATTCATCATTTGTACTCTGAAAGAAAAGAAAGTCCAATTGATTTGGTTATAAGTGGCCCCAATTTTGGTAAGAATTCCAGTAACTTGTATATATTGACTAGTGGAACAGTTGGGGCTGCTATGGAAGCAGTGACGCATGGTATAAAGTCGATCGCGTTATCGTTTGCATTTAATAACTTGGATCATGATTATACTATATTGAAGGAAGCAGCGAAAATATCAGTTCGGTTGATTAAGAAATTGTATAGGCAATTACAAGAACTGAAGGAAGTTGATCTCTATTCTATCAACGTTCCGTTAATCGAATCCTTAAAGTTGGGTGAAACAAAAATTCTTTATGCTCCGATTTTGGAAAACTACTGGGAATCGATTTACTCCAAGAGTGAAGAATTAAATGAATATGGACAAGAACAATTTATTTGGAATCCTGATTTCAAAAAGGTTTATAAAGATGGCTTGATCGACCAAAGCCATAGTGATAGTAGAGTTTTGTTGGATGAAGGTGTAAGTGTTACTCCATTGAAAGCAGCTTTTCATATAACTGAACCACATTCTGGAGAAATAGTTTTGGATGAGGAAGATGATGAGCCATCAAAGTCGTTGAATGGTTTATCATTAAATGAAGTAGTAACATTTTTGATAACTATTGACAAAAATTCCTATGTTTATGCACCGTTGGTAGATGCGTTTAAAAAGCATTATCCAAACATTTCAATTACTAACGATATTTCAATTTTATCCAAAATTCACTATAATCCAAAATTAAAAGTTTTTCATTATGGGGAATATGAAGATCTTGACATAGATTTGATAACCCAATTCCCGCAACAATATTTTATTCCATCTTACATCTACAGAAAGGCTTTAATTCGCAAGCATTTCCTTGCGAATACAGTACATCACTACGTTGTTAAGAATCCATCGCTGATTTTGACAACAGCTGTCCCTGAAAGCTATCAATTAGAAGTGGATTATGCAGAATTCCTTGATGATTCTTTGGATGACTGTTACGAATTAAGAGACGAGATTAATAGCGGTAAGAAAACCTGGATCTTGAAACCAAGCATGTCAGACAAGGGTCAAGGTATTAGAATTTTTAAGACGGTCGATCAATTGCAGAGAATATTCGATTCGTTTGAAGAGAATGATAATGAAGGACTGGATGAAGTAGCTGACGACAAAAATGGGGTTATTATTTCTCAATTGCGTCATTTCATAGTGCAAGAGTATATGAGCCATCCATTGTTATTACCTAAATATGCCAACAAAAAGTTTCATTTAAGGACCTACGTTGTTTGCTCTGGTAATTTGAAAGTCTATGTCTACAAGAAGATTTTGTCGTTATTCTCAGAAAAGCTGTATGAAAAGCCACATGAAAATGACATAGGAGAAATTCCTATATCTGGACATTTAACCAATACCTGTTTACAGGAAGGCGAATCACCATTAGTTGTTCCATTCTGGGACCTTGATAATGAGGAATTCCCTACTGCAGAAAAGGAAAAGGTATTTCAGCAAGTAACTAAAATTACCGGTGAATTGTTCACTGCTGCTACAAGCGTAGACAAGATGAACTTCCAGCCAATGGATAACGCAATTGAAATCTTTGGAATTGACTACTTGGTGAACGATGACTATTCCGTGACTTTGTTGGAAGTTAATTCATATCCAGATTTCAAACAAACTGGTGACGACTTAAAAGACCTTATTTCTGAATTGTTTGAAAGAGTTGCTGCGGAAGTAGTTGGCCCATTAGTTTCTGGAAAAAAATCAGAAGTTTCTGATAGTACATTAATACCTGTACTTGAACAATCAAATAGATATTAAATAGATGTTAATACACTAACAAGTAAGCTGCAAATGGTGGTCCCGACTTCGGTCGTGCACTTTGGTTATGAAAATTCTTCTTTTTGTGTAACGAAACAATTTTCATTTCGACGACGATTGAAGAAACTAATAAGATACAGAGACGATTCAGTTCAATTCGAATACTAGTTAATTTTAATTTACATCAATCAATTAGATAAATTAGAAGCTAATTGTTATTGTATTTAAAAAATACATATCACATACTATATAAAATAAACTCGACATGTCGACACAACGAAAAGCATATAAGAATCATCTGAAAAGATTTAATAATACTTCATCATCATCATCATCAAATAATAATAGTTCATCGAATGAGTTGACTAGTTTGTTGGAAATGTTCCCAGATTGGGAATCAGATGATTTAGCAAGTTTATTGTCCGAACATAATAATATTTTAGAGGTCGTTATTGACTTGATTGTTAATAATAAGGTGTCCAAATGGGAACCAATTAAGAAAGAGGCCAAAAATAAGAAAAAGGACAAAGAAAATGACGAATTTGTAAATGTGCCTAGTACAAGCGTTACTTCAAACACAACAGCGCATAGTAATACTCCAGAACAAGGTCATAAGGTAAATAAGCATCACAAAGATAGTCATACAACTACTAATAAATCTAAGTTTGGCTCCAACAGACCTAATAACAAGAAGGTAAATCCTAAATTTAATGGCAAAGAATCATCGCCAGGTACAACAACGGCTTCATCTACATCTACATCTACATCGGCACCATCTACAAATTCATGGGCCGCTGCATTGTCCTCTAAGGACAAAGCAAAGGCAGCTGCTAGTAAGTTACAAAAAGAATCGAAGTCACAACCAGAAGAATCTGAACCTGAATTACAACAAGCCAAGCCTGAAGAAACTGAAGTAATTATTGAGCAAACGACAGTTATCGAGACATCTGCGACCCCAACTTCAGCCAAACAGGCTTTAAAAGAAGCTTCTGTTCCGCAACCAAAACAAGGATCCTGGGCATCTGCTATTACTCCAAAACCAAAATCCAAACCTCGTTCTAATCAACCAACTGCTGAATCACAGGAAGCTGGTTCTACTTCCCAACCACAATACAAGGAAACTTTGGAAGAGCCATATGAATCCGTGGTTATCGAAGAAACAACTGCTACCATCCCAACTGAAGCTCAAGAAGCTGCTAACCCTCAAGTTGTCTTACCAAATCCACCTCAATCTTTAGGATCCGTTGGTGTTTCCTTCGGATCATTGTCATTAGGTGATGAAGAAACTGATGCTCAAGCTGAACAACCAAAGGAAGATGCTGCTGCTCCTATCGCAGACCAAGCTCAACAACAACGTTACGGTTTGTACAATAACCAAAACCGTTATAACCAACAAATCTACCAACAACAACAACAACAGCAACAGCAGCAACAGCAATACAACCAATCTAAACAACAACCTCAACAGCAACAACAACAGCAACAACAATTCAACCAATCAAAGCAACAACCCCAACAACCTCAACAACCTCAATCGCAACAACCTCAGCAACCTCAGCAACCTCAATATGATTACTACAATCAATTCCAACAATCCCAACAATACCCTCAACAAGGCTCTCAAACCTTACCAGGTGCTCAATTTGGTGCTTACCCAGGTATGGACTACTCGGCATACAACCAGCAGGCTGCTGCTGCTGCTGCTGTCGTTAGCTCCCCTGCTGCTTCTCCAGCTGCAACTGCCAACTACGCCCAATACAGTGCTGCTTCTCAACCACCATCTTCTGGCGCTCCAGAAGGTAATGTTGCTGCTCAATCGCCAATCACCTCTCAAATCAACCCAAACACTTTACAACAACAAGTTCCAGCCGCTCCATTTGGTTACCCATACTACAACTACTACTACAACACCCCTTTCTATGGTAACGCTGCAGGATTAGGTGCTCAAGGTGGCTTTGGTAATGTTGCAGCCGCCGGTCAAACCAGCGCCAACGCCAACCCAAGTGCCAGCCAACATAGTAACGGTATTTCCTCCGGTGGATTCATGGGTGTCGGTAACAGCCAGGCTTCTCAGTACTACGGTCAACCAAACCAATTTGGTAACAGATACCCAGGTTACAACTCATACTCGCAACCTGGTCAAACCCAATCCGGCCAATCGAACCCATCGAACAACCAAAGTGGTTCAGTTCCAGCTTCCCAGGGCGAATCTAACGACGCTCCAAGCTCGAGCAACCCATCCGCCAACCAACCATCCCAGGTTCCTCAACAATCCCAACCACAGCAGCCAGTCATGCCCCAATACGGCGGTTACCAACAATATCCCCAATACGGTGGCTACCAGGATAACAACCAATATCGCGGATGGTATTAGGATTATATAGCGATTAAATAGCTCAGAAAATATTAGTATACTAAGTTCATGTAGCCCCTGTGGCATATTTCTGGTAGCGATACCTTTACGATACATCCACGATACACCTACAATACTTCTGCTTCTTGCGGCGAGTTCGTGGCCATACACTCGACCGCTGTCAAAATGGCTGCGAATGTCACAACCCGAATCCTGAATAATCCGTGCATACGTCACATCCACCATCTACGTCCAGCGGCGTCTACACCTTCAACATCCATTTCCACGCCATCATCATCCTCCAATCCCCCTTTCTCGCCACCGCTAGTCTACACCTCGTCTCTCGCTAAATCACCATCACCATACTGTCCTTCCATGCGTCTGCAAAGAAGGACCACCCAGATATAGAGTTCAATCGCGCATTTCAGATGCATACAGCGGTTATCGGCCAAATTCTCCCCACTCACTCCATACGACCGTATTCAACTTCCGTCTACACCAGCCCACTCATTGGCCTATACCATCTGTCCTTATGCCAGTCGTCCTACGGCGACCAGGCAGTGCAACTGTATTACGTTCTACAATACCTTGTTACGTAACAGTAGCTTCTATGCACCAGCTTCATCACTGTGTATGCACTTCTGCATACATACACCCAAACCAAAATCCCCCCCATGCTGGCTCTAGGCTGGTCATTCACTCTACACGTTGCCTTACGAATAGGTACTTATCGAGTGGTATGGCCACGACCTTATTGCTGGCCCACTGTAGCCCTGCTCACAGTAAATTCCCGCACTAAGTAATTAGTACTACCGCCTTAGTAAAAGGCCGCAATTGCTAGGTAATTCTCATCCCTAACAAACAATTGAGTACAGCAATTTTAATCGCCATACAATTCCATTATACAATGTGTCTCCCTATATTTCCAACACTATATAATTTTGCCTATCCCTTTAAATTATTTTGGTGGTTGTTTTCCCATAGTATATTTTAACACTATTAAATATTACAGTACGTATAATATTGTTATGTCGCACTATCACATATTTAGCAATACATCGTTGCAACATCATCTACTGCCATTCTAGTAGTAATGTACGACGTTGTATAGTACAATTGCTCACCCAAAGCCGTAGTAACGTTGGAGTATGTCAGTTTCATAGATTTTAAGAGAATTGGTTCGTAGTTGGAACCGCTGCAAAAAAAAAGTTGCGAAATCTTACAACAGGACTACACCACGATGGCACTATGGTACGGGAAAATTGGGGCTACGGGAGGTATGGATATGGTTCGTTTCAGCGTTGGATAGTAGACCAGCGGTTCAATGGATGGAACAATCGAAATGATGCAATATCCGTATATGGGGCACCGTCAAAAAGGTGGTGGGAGAGAGCGGTCGTGGCGCGGACGAAAACAGGGCAATCGCGTTTTTGTTTGTTTATTTATGATAGTATAGTGAGGCGATCACATATAAGACGAGAAGAATCCTAGTTGTCTTAAGAAATATTCAATTGACATACTAACAGAATAGTTTAAAATGGCCCCAACAGAAAAGAAAAGAACCACCAGAAAGAAGAAGGATCCAGATGCTCCAAAGAGATCTTTATCTGCATACATGTTTTTCGCTAACGAAAACAGAGATATTGTCAGAGCCGAGAACCCAGGTATCTCCTTCGGTCAAGTCGGTAAGTTATTAGGTGAAAAATGGAAGGCTTTGAATGCTGAAGAAAAGGTACCATATGAAACCAAGGCTGACACCGATAAGAAGAGATACGAGAAGGAAAAGGCTGAATACGCTAAGAAGAATGCTGCTTAATTTAGCTTCCCTGCTTGCTTTGTACCATATTGTTTTTGTATGGATTCTGTTTATAGCGGTTCGTTAACGATGTGTTGACAGACTAGAGTAATAGAATCCCTGGTATCTATGTGTATTGTAAATGTATGTTTGTGTACTTACACTATTGTAAATGTGAGCGTTAAGGAGTGCTACTGCGGCTTGATGGCACAATGTAGTTCAACGGACATGCCTGTTGGCAAACGCTTGTAACTGGTAGCCTTCAATCAGACTTGCGGATATGTTTTGCTTGTAGTTCTACCATTTTTTCTAGTATAAATTTGCGAAATTTTCAGATTTTCGAAATTTTGCAACAAATATTCAGTTGTAGTAAATTCAGTGGCTAATACTAATTTAATTACAAATGTACTACGCGACACCATTTAAATGAGTTTATGTATATTATGACCTATTGTTTCTTACGAATACAGATTTTAGGAAAGTAGTTGTTATAGCCTTTCTCTATTTCAACCCGGTAGTCTTCCTTTGCAAATCCATTTTCAACCAACTTTATCAAGTTGTTCAATTCAAGTACGTACATCACACATGTTTTCACAAGGGATTCATACCAAGCCGAAATTCCGTCACCAATAAATGTTTTTCCATCGTCATCTTCGATGCTTTTGCTTATGGAGGAATATATCTTTTTACTATTATTGAATTTTTCAATAATTATACGAAGAAACTGCTTGATCTTATCAAGCTTTTGCGATGGAGACAACTTATTTAAAAAATCAACGTTAACAGAGTTCTTATAATGCAGGAACTGGGGTAAATTAGGAACTCCAACTGATGACCATGGCTTCATTTGAACATTGTAGATTTTTTCTAACGAACTCAATTCGAAGTCGGGCATAATATCAACAAGCTCTAGTCCATGCAAAATAATGAAAATCATTCTTATCCCGTCACTTAACAAATTCATGCCCTTGTGAGAATTAACGGAATAAACATTATTATATTCAATGGTTTGTTCAAGTACAGGTAAAGTCTCTTTCTGGTGTAACTCATTCTGTTGCTTCAAACTTTGTTTTTTGGGTCCAGCCTTTAGTTTCTTTAACTTCTTAGGAACACTAGTTGTAATACTGTATCTTTTCAGCTCATTTATTTTATTGATCTGATTCAGGTAAAATTCAGCGATAATCTGAGTCAAGTAGGAAATATACCAGTACATCCAACTCATTTCAAAGGGCTTATGAATGTCTGTTTCTATTCCACCGAGTGCCACTTCTAACATGACTGATAATTTTGTAATATAAACGAACGATGATATTGGTAATGCTGGCTCATCGCCACCAAACTCTGGACCATCAAATCGGTCTCCAATACCGTACTTTTCCCATAATTCTAACTCCAACGACTCACTATTCACCTGCAATGTATCCCAAATTACTATTCCTCTTGACATCAATTGTCTTTGACGACATCTGTTGTTTGTAACACAACTGAAGTTATGATATATACCAGTTTCGATATCAGCTAACAATTGATTCAATTTCAGTAATATTTCATTTTTTATATTATACACATGCTCTGGGGTTCCTTGTATTGATGTCCAACTGTCAGGTTGAAAAATCAGGGATTGTAGACACGTAACATTTTCCATTAGTTTAGTAGAAATGGAAGTAATTGTCTCCTTTGACCCAAATATAGTCCTATCATCCCTGATTAAGTATAATTGAAATAAACCTCTCGTGATACCATTATATTGTGGATTTATTTTGTATGCAATATCATAAGTCAAGAATTGACTAAACTGATTCATGTTAAGTATTTCGTTCGATTGACAGACGTAGTTATAAATGGACAGAAACATTTTTTCTAAGTTACTGAAACATTCGTCATTCGTAACCATATATAATTCTGCAGGGATGCTTCTATTATTTGAATCAAACTGTATGAACTTTGAAAATGTTCCCGGTGGGGATTGGAATTTTTCGAAATTAACTTTGGATAAATTTTCGATGTTCTTTTCCGCCAATTTTAAAAAACCAATTTCATTCTTAATATGCCTATTTTCCTTCTGTTCAAACATCAGAATTGAAATATTCAAGATCTGTTGAAGCTCAATCATCCTATGTACAAGTTCAAGATATTCACAAAGTATCCTTTTTTCATTTTCATTAATTCCACTCTCTTGAGTAACCCAATGAATAGATTCATCAATATGATCTATAATGCTTTCTGGTGGTATATCTGTTAAAAAATCTAAGTCCATGTTTCTAGTAGTTAAATCTTCTTCTTCGTATAAGGTATTGAATGCAACTTGTAACGAAATTCCAACAAATTTAACAAGCCCCAAAATATAACTATTCAACACCCTATGAACCAACTTCCATTCGAGTGTATTTTTATCGTAGTTTTGTTGTTTATTGAATCGTTTGTTTTCAAAAGTGCAATCACCCAATTTACCCTGGTAATTTTCCAACAAGGTCTGAACATAACGACAAGATAAAACTGTCACGGGCAAAGAGGAATTGTTCAACCAACTCATGTACAGCCTAAGTGATTCATTCATTATGCCAATTACTTCATTAGTCTTCAAAGGGTGAGACGGGTCAAATTGGTAGTCCACATCAGTGAGAGGAATTAATCCAGTATCCAATTTGGTATTGCCAATTTCTACTGCTCTAGTTCCTTCTAGTAAATTAAACAATGGAGACTGAACAACTTTATTATTTTGAATCGTTTTTACAGATTCAAAAAATGTATCTGTAATATCAATATAATCACCTATACTCAAGTTGTTCAAGGCTACTTTGTTAGTATATCAATTCTACTGGTCATTCTGAAATTTGAACATTCTATATTTAATACAACACACATACCATGATTAATTGTCAGCATTATGATAATGTTGGACTGGAATTCTTAAGCTAGTATATTAATATTGATCTAGATTGGAACCTATGAAAAGTTTTACCAAATGGTATAACAGTTCACGTGAAATACATGAAATCGTTACAAAAAACTTGTTCCTTGGCTAACCATATATCTAATCTGTATACATGTCCTACAAATTTTTATATCTCCTTTATTATTCTTACTAACTAGTTAACTATATAGATGGGTCCTGATTTATATCGCTTCTTTCATAAGGTTATTCTTTTATTTAAGAATTTTCTAGTCTTTTTAGTATATGATTATCTATATTCCTATATTAAAACACAAATCCGGGCGATTGGTGTAGTGGTTAACATACTTGCCTTCCAAGCAGGTGACATGGGTTCGATTCCCGTATCGCTCAATCCCCTTTTTTTTTTTTGATCTTAACGCGAGTTTACCATTTGTTTGTTTATAGTTTTGCTTCATCATCACAGATCAAGATAATAGCTTGTTCTTTGTACCAGTCAATATAATAAATACAACTATCAGATGACTACTGATAAACCAACTCTAACTTCTATCAAGAAGATCAAGGATCTTGATAGTATTAGAATGGCTATGGCACATGTTTTCCAAGACGCTCAGTTAAGTCTATCGGGCCATAGAAAACTAGTAATTGTTTTGAAAAATATACAACAAAGAGCAATCCAATTAGGCTACGAAGAGGGATTTACATTGAAGTTTGTTAAGCTTGTCAACAAAATTTTACCCTTGAAAAAAGGGGAACAAGTTGCAGATAGAGTGGCCAAATTTTGTTCAATATTTGTATCGGCGTTGTATAGAGATGAAGCAATCTTGAAAGAGGAACGAAACGAAAATAAGGATATAGATGTGTCCATGGGTTCTCAAAATTCTGATTCCGAAGAAGGTGAGGAAGAAGAAACACCAGCTGGAAGATTTGTTGATTATCTATTACGCCATTTATTACGTGGGATCCAAGCTAAAGATAAAAATGTAAGGTATAGGGTAGTTCAAATGCTAGCGTATCTCGTTAATTATATTGGAGAGATAGATGAAGAATTATTCAAAGCATTACACTGGTCTTTGAATCGCCGACTTTTTGATAAAGAATCCAACGTCAGAATTCAAGCAGTTGTTGCAATATCTAGTTTTCAGTATATCAATTTTCCAGAAGATACAGAATTTTCATCAGGCAATGAAATAAATAAGGCTACTCAGAGCTTGTTAATAGCGATTCAAAATGATGATAGTGCAGAAGTTAGAAGGGCAGCATTGTTAAATTTAGCAAAAAATGAAGTTACGATACCTTTCTTATTAGAAAGAGCGAGAGATGTGAACTCAATAAATAGAAGGTTAGTCTATTCTAGAATCCTAAAAGAATTAGGTGATTTTAGGGAACTTGACTTTGAATTACGAGAGAGCTTACTCAAATGGGGGTTGAATGATAGAGATGATAGTGTTCAAAAAAGCGCTGTTAAGATGTTTAGCATTAATTGGTTAGATTTCGTTAACAATGACATACTAGAATTAATTGAGAATTTGAAAGTTGTTGATAGTGATGTTGCTGACTCGGCTATGATGACATTTTATAAAGAAAGACAGGATAAATTAGCAAGTATTGAAATAACTGAGAACAGCTGGAAAGAGCTTACAACAGAAAAGGCATTCTTTATCAGAACATTCTATGAACACTGTGAAGAAAATAATTTGTATGATTTGATAGAGAAAAATTTCCCAGAGTCCGTTGAGCTAGCAGATTTGTTATATAAGTATTTGAATTTAAGAAAGCAAATGATGGATTCAAATAGCGAACTTATAGAGAATTATGAAACTTACAGAAACTCGTTAAAAGAATTTGACTATGACTTAGAAAAGCTTCAATTTGAAGAGCATGAGCTATTCCAAGGAGTCGATGAAAAGGAAACTTCTAAAGAAAAGAAACAGAGGATATCAAAGACTAAGGAATTAAAGGAAGAGTTCCGGAAAATATCAGAAGAGAAAAAACAAGTACTAGAAGATGGTAGAGAAATGGATGAAGAATATACCTCATTTCATGAACAATTGAAAGATTTGGAATTTGTTATTCAGCAATTGTTGTTGGTTTCAAAGCAATATGACTTTAGTGACGAAATTGGAAGACGAAAAATGTTACAAATTATTCGGTCTTCATTGGCAAATGATAAGTTATCCGATAAACTAATTGAAAGCTCATTGAAAGTCTTAAGGAAAATTTCGATCAATGAAAGAGATTTTTTGGCTATGTGTACAGAAATTGTGACTGATATTCGAGATTCATACATGGATGAAAATGACGAAGATACTTTCCATTCGGCTATATCTGGATTCCGTAATAGTGATAGTGAAGACGAGGATGAAGACGAAGATGGAGAAGATGTAGAAGCCAATGACGAACAAGAAGGAGCTTCTTTTAGCGAGAATGGCACGAAGAATGTAAACAGTGTACCTCCACGAAAAAGGCAGAAAAAAGAGCCAAAACAGGCACCTGATGATATTATAATCCAATGTTTGTTGATAACACAACATCTATTAGAATTAACACAAGAGCCACTAGAAAACAATTATTCTTTAGGTTCACTTATTGAAAGCTTGGTGCGTCCTGCTGTTTTGAGAAACGAACAACCTTATATAAGATCCCTTGGATTAAAATGTTTAGGATTATTTTCATTGTTGGATAAGCAATTGGCGATTGAAAATCTTTATCTATTTGGTATGGCTGCTACAAAAGCTGACGAAGAATTGAGGATCATCTGTGTCAAAATAATCGTGGATATTCTATCGACATATGGCGTTTCAGTTTTAGACATAGAAGGAGGAGTGGATTCACTTTCCTTAGCAAGATTGTTTTATAAAATCTTAAGGATCTATGAAATGCCTGATTTACAGTGTGTTGTTGCTGAGGGGTTGTGTAAATTATTTTTGGCTGATTTGTTAACAGATTTTGGTAAGAGTGATAAACTCGATGTGAAGAACGGTCATCTGGAAGAGGATGATAATGAGGAAGAAGAAGACGGCGAAGACGAAGACGAGCTTGATGAAGAAGACGACGCAAAACAAGAAAGAAAAGCCAGAAAACAAAAGGCCAAGGAGAAGAAAAAAGAAGAAGATCAAGAGAAGCAGTTATTCGAAACGTTAATTTTGACATATTTCCACCCACTAAATGCTAATAATCATGCTTTGAGACAGACTTTAGCATTCTGTATACCAGTTTATGCCTTTAGCCATCCAAAGCATCAAGATAAGGTGGCAAGCATAAGTGGTGATTGTTTCTTCAGAATGTTTAGAGAAAATGGAGAATTCACGAAATATGATAACGTTGCATCACCCACCTCAATTATCCAACAGTTAATTAATTGGTGTGATCCAAATAACCTTGTTAATCGAAATCAATCTGACATTAAAAAGTCGCCTGCTCATTTCTGGCAGTCAATGGGTTTCTTGCAAGCAATCGAACAAGACACATCTAAGAATATCAAAAAAATTATCATAAATAACTTGAACAAGCTATACATAACCGAGGAACTTGGTTCAACGATATTAAAAGGTTTGCAAAATGCAATTGAAGACACAAAATCTGTCATTGAATCAAATCAGCACGATCCTGACTTTATCTTTGATAATATAACCGAAAAGAATTTTGACAAATTTTATCAATCTATTAAAGATTTAATCGTAAAAGCAGAAGGAATCGAGTTAGAAAGGTCTAAAAGTGAGGAAAAAGACTACCTGCTTATGTCCGAAAGAAGCGGACAGCTGAATACGTCGAATGTAGGTAAGAGCCTAACGGTCGAGGATATCGAGCCGGTACATGACAAGAGTAATACTTCCCTTCTGAATAGAACCAATGAAACCAGGCTTGGAAATGTTGAAGAAAACTTAAACGAGATTGACAAGTTGCTAGACGAGGAAGAACACGTTGACTACGACATTCCTATGGATGCCGAATAGGCGCTGCTAGTTTAGTTTACATAGTCCTAAACGAGTACTTCTCGGATGGGTAAAATACACAGTAAATATACACTTAGAGTTTCTCATTCTAAACGAGGATATTTTTAAACGACGGGAACGAGTAATTTTACGAGCCGCAGAAAAAGAAAAATGTACTATCGCGTTGAAAAAAAAAATATAAATAAAACTGAAAATACTACTTGAAAAATTATTATATTTGAAGTCGAAGACGTTCATAACTTGAAGCATACTTGACTCTACTCTCAGATTCAACTCTAAAGTCCTCAGCTTAATAATAAATAATAAAGTATTAACATGCCGTCTGCAGTCCAATTAGCTAAGAAAGACCACGAAAAAGATTCTCAGTTTGCCAAAGCCTTGCACGGTGAATCTTACAAAAAGACTGGTTTAAATGCCTTGATGGCAAAAGCCAGAGAAGCCTCCGCTGTTGCTACTGATGGTTATTTCAAGCACTGGGATGGTGGTGTTACCAAGGATGATGAAGACAAAAGATTAGGCGACTACTCCAACTTGACCGCGCACTACTATAACTTGGTTACTGACTTTTATGAGTATGGTTGGGGTTCGTCTTTCCATTTCTCTCGTTACTACAAAGGTGAAGCATTCCGTCAAGCAACCGCAAGACATGAACATTTCTTAGCCCACAAGATGCAAATTAACGAAAACATGAAGGTTTTGGATGTTGGTTGTGGTGTTGGTGGTCCAGCTAGAGAAATCTGTAGATTCACAGACTGCTCTATTGTTGGTTTAAATAACAATGATTACCAAATTGAAAGAGCTAACCATTATGCTAAGATGTACAACTTGGACTCTAAGTTGTCCTTTGTTAAGGGTGATTTTATGCAAATGGACTTTGAACCAGAGAGTTTTGATGCTGTTTACGCTATTGAAGCTACTGTCCATGCTCCTGTCTTAGAAGGTGTCTACTCTGAAATTTACAAGGTTTTAAAGCCAGGTGGTGTATTCGGTGTTTACGAATGGGTTATGACCGATAAATACGACGAAACTAATGAAGAGCACCGTAAGATTGCTTATGGTATCGAAGTCGGTGATGGTATTCCTAAGATGTACAAGAGGGAAGTTGCAGAACAAGCATTAAAGAATGTTGGTTTTGAGGTTGAATATGAAAACGACTTGGCTGACAGAGACGATGATATCCCATGGTATTATCCATTATCTGGTGAATGGAAATATATCCAAACTATAAGTGACTACTTAACTATCTTCAGAACCTCTAAAATTGGTAGAACCGTTACCACAGAAGCTGTTGGATTAATGGAAAAGCTTGGTTTAGCTCCAAAAGGTTCTAAGCAAGTTACCAATGCTTTAGAAGATGCTGCTATTAACTTAGTTGAAGGTGGCCGTCAAAAATTATTCACTCCAATGATGTTATACGTTTGCAGAAAGCCTTTAAATGCTAAACAACATTAAACTATTTAATTAATTAATTATATATATTTATATATTTACATCTTCATATTCTTCTATAATAAGATAAAGTTCAGAAAAATAATTATAAGTAAATGGTTGCTGTAAATTTGCAAATTTCACGCAGAGAATTAATGCCTAGAGTATAGAGCTTGTCTTCTATAATTATTTAAATATAACTCAATTCATTGGCGAGAATATGGTTCTTTCCAATCCAAACCTTGAAGGGTACAGCGTTGCCCGTAATATGTGGTTGAAATACTACAATGCTTCGAAAGGAACATTTATTGCTCCCAAAAAATGTACGGGTTGTTATAATGATGAAAAGTTCGTTATTTGGGCTGTTTCTGTAGCTGCACAAGCAGTTGTTGATGGCGCTAGAGTTTATAAAGAGCTTATCCCGTTAATTGATCCTGCAATTAGTATATTTGTAAAGTACCAGAATAAACACCTTAGGGGATATTCTGCAGCAGAAAATGATGGCAACGATAAAGATATTTATTACGATGATGATGCACAAGTTGCTAGTGCAATAATCACCGCATATGAAGTTACCGGAAATAAGAAATACTTGGATCAAGGTAGAGAATTAGTCCGCTTTTTGATGGGTGGTTGGAACAACAACCCCAATGCGAAGACAAAGGGTGGCATGAAGTGGCACTTGACCAATGCCTACTTGAATTCTTGTACTACTGCTGAGACTGCTAAAGCTTGTTTGCAGATTTCAAAATTCATTCCTGGCGAGGCTAAAATATATATTGATTTTGCTGCTAAATGTATTGATTGGCAAATTCAAGTCTTGCGTAGTGAAGACGATGGTCTTATTATGGATGGTGTTCAAGATACCTCTTCTAAACCAAACAATACCAAATGGACTTATAATGCTGGAACTACGTTATCAGCAGCCTCCCATTTATATCACATAACCAAGGATTATAAATGGAAGAATATCGCTGATGACTTGGCAAAAGCAAGTATTAACAGAAATGTTTTCTTTTATGATCGTGACTATAGTAATGATAAAAGATATTGGAGAGACCCCTCTTACTTTGTTCAACTTTTAATCGAAGGTTTAGCTGACTATTTATTATACGTTGGTAATGATGCTCCAGAAGGGTTACCTCAAAAGATTGAAGAAGAAGTTAGAAGACATCTAATTATGTTTTATGAGTATATGAAAGATCCAAATGATGGTTCTTATATTCAAAGTTTTGAACCACATCTTACATATCGTGAGGTTTACGACTCTAAATACAAAGCTGAGTTTGGGGACAGGAAAGGTTGGTCACTCAAAAAGGATGATAAAGGTGACGGTGATATACCACAGAAGTGCTTAATGGGATATGGTTCTGCAGCAAGGGTTTTCTTTCAAGGAGCTAGAGTTGTACCAAAAATCTAGTAGATCCGTTAGTTGTGTTCATTTACATTGTGTTATAGGTTACATTCTTGGTAGTTTATTGACTATTTATTTTAATGGAAATTCTATTTTTTGCTTATGACTTTTCATATATTTTCTTCAAACTATATGCGTGATAAATATAAATGCAAACATAATACTAGACCTTTAACTTTGGCAAATTAAATGCTGGGGTCGATGGTAACGAGAACGATGGTCTCTCAATAACAACTATACCATCGCCAAACTGGCTTGCAAACATAATAGGTCTATATTTCGTAGTTAACCAAAATGGTTTAATTTCGCTATTATCCATTTCGTCTGATTCATCATCTTGTATTTTTTGTCTTAATCTATTAATTTGACTCTGTTTTAAGGAAAGCTCTAATATTTCCGCATCATCTTCGACAATATCTAAGTTACCATCAAAATCATTGTCTTCATCATTATTAGTATTATTATTAGTTTGGATTGTCAAACCGTCTCTATTTCTTTTCTTATTAACTGCATTAGTAGTGTTCTGATACGCTTTATTGATGGGGATATTGACATTTAAGTCGAAAAATGCTAACCAAGTTGATCCATAGATCCATACTCTTTGTGAATCTGATGATTCAAAAAATATTCCTTGAGGCTTATCTTCTAATCTTAAGAATTGTTTAGGCAAAAATTCAGAATTTCTTTTAGACCATGGTGTTAATAAGGTATCAGTATTCGAATCTTTACCAGCATTAGTGAAAAATTCATATAATTTATTTTCTTCCGTTACTACTAATAACGTATTGTTACTTGTGAAGCTTAGTAAATGTGGAATCGAAGACAATTTAGTCAAAGCATAAGGAGATTCATCATCATCTAATGACAAGATTTCTATGGATCCATTAAACCTTGAAATGGCTAAATATTTCTCATCTTTGGAAATAGCAATTTTCTTAATTGAAGAATTATAGCTTAGCTTTGATTTTTTATCAGCAACTGCCTCAATTGTATTTACTTCATCTTCTAAAGAGATTGCTTCATCTTCCAAATTGACTGAAAACTTGTAGAGTTCCTCTTCTGGAGTCAAAACTAATAATTTATTTTTGGAATAAAACAATAAATTCTTAGCCCCTTCAATCAAGGAATCAAAATTTTCATCTCTGATCTTGGAAACCTTGAATTTATGTTTGTTTTCATCAAGTTCAGTTAACACGAATACTTTCACTGATGTTAACCTTGAAACAGCCAATAAAGTTGCATCGTCGTTCAAACTAACACTAGTGATATTTTCATCATCGGTTAATGTTAACTTAGCCACTAGCTTATGCTTACTATTTGACTCTTCATCGCTAAAAGTTTTCCAGATTTTGACAAGTTGATCTTGCCACATAACAATTAGGTTTTTTGACGAATTAATCACGACATTTGGTTTTTGTTGTGTAATAGACAATTTTCTATATCTACCATCATGGAATTGTTGAACTGATTGTATGACAATGGATCTTTCTGCACCTCCAGATATCAAGAAATTGCAGCCTTTTGCTTCGAATATTGACATTGATCTCACATCATTAGAGTGTAGTAATCTACTAAAACTATGAACCCATTTGGAAGTTTTGCTTTTGTTGGTAATTAAATCAAATTGATGTATCTTACGATCAACACCGGCAGAAAAGATTTTTTCTTCACTTATATCTCTTGATAAACATAAAACATCTGCATCATGGACTTTAAAACTTTGCAAAAGCGTAAAATTTTCCAAATCCCAAAATTTAATGGAGCCAGTCGAATCACCACTTACAATTTGATGTTTTCCCGGTAAAACCATAACAGACCATACTAATGTACTTTCAGTTTTCGATTTATCAACTCTCATTGTACCCATCAATCTTCCTCTGGTTTCCCCAGAAGCTGACCAACATCTTAATCTGGCATCTGCACAACCGCCAATTAATCTTTGGCTCTCGTACCACTTGATACTCAAAATTCTCAGATCCTGTCTTTGGCATATCATATCATGTTCCAAGGATCCAGGGCCACCTGAAATATCCACGATTACTGCAGACCCGTCATCGCAACCTACAGCCAATTTGTTACCCTCTTGATTCACGTCAATGGACCAAATTACTCCTGCATTACAATCATAATTGACTATTGGCTTGGATGTGGATAAATCCCACTCAGTTATATATGTGGATCCTCCAATGGAAAACAATCTGGGAGTAGAATCTTCGTCTATTGACCAGCACAAGCCCTCAATAGAACGGCCACGGGACCCAGGCAACGTTAATTCATGAGTCCAATTGTATTTAGGGTTCCATATTTCGATATCACCATTACTTCTACCAATTGCTAAACGTAAATCATTGGAAGCAAATTGCGATGATGAGGATGGATGAGAAAACGCTGTAGCTGTGATTGTGTGTGGTGTATAGTCCACAAAACGACAACGATGAATATCCATTTTCTCTTCTATTCTTACTGTAAATAGTAGATATGTTATATATACAACAAGTCTCTTGGCTAATGAAGAGTCCTACTCTATTGCCCAACATGTATACTCATCTCGAAATTTTTCAGCTGTGAGCCAAATAATTTATGATGAACGCACGTGACCAAATGAGATATCGATATGGATATTTCATTTTGTTAATTTACAAGTTTGCCCGGTTTGACGTTTGAGTTGCATTTAGATGAAATGAAAGTTCATTCTGTCTACAGACTTATGTCCCGTATCATGCTTTCAAAATCGAACTCATAGAATAAGTCCTACAGGAGAAAAGTATGAATTGAAATCACATTATAAATTATTATCATACTACAAAACATTCGCATACACATAATACAATGGTCGAAAACCTAGCTGCAATTATTATAAAGGAATTCCCTAGATTGCCTGAATGTAAACGGAAAGCCTTCGGTGCTGGAGGAAGTAAAAGTTTTAAACAATTAGAAAGTCAGCGAGTCTATCAAACAGCTTATATGCGAGGTGTCAAACTTCAACACTGGTAAGAAACGAAGTATCTGCTCTCTAATTTTATAATTGCTTGACAGCGGCAGACGTAATAGAACTAACCGCAGCTAAATTGGTATCGTCGGCGGATCCTTGCTCCTGCTGCTTGCGGTCTAAAACTGCTCTCAATCTGTATTCCTTCTCCATTTCCTTGTGTAAGTTTCTGAAGTGAATGAAGAAAACAATAGCAAATACTGCTCCAACGATTGCCAAAGCTGCGAAATACCACACTAAGTGTGGATCCTTCAATGCTGGACTAATAGCATCACCTATAGCTGCAGCAACACCGGTTGTAAACAAGAACAAAGCCTGAACAAGACCCTTCATGTGAGGAGGAGCCCTTGTATAACCCAACTCATAAGCAGTAGTATTGGCAAAACATTCAGCAGCAGCTGATAAAATGTAGGGTACTACCAGGACCCAGGCATTAATTGGTGATACTATTCCCTTATTCACACATCTTGTGGCTTGGTCTCCACATTCAATCGTGTCATAAATCCTTTGCTGGATGATTGCAGCGGCTGCCTGGGATGCAGCTGCTAATAAGAAACCAAAGGTGATTCTCCACGCAGGTCTAAACTCGATCCTCAGTCTACGCAATAAAGGATAAATACAATAATCCAACAATGGTATAAGCGCAATGATCGTTATTGGATTAAAATTATTGTACAAATCGTTAGGTGTTCCATCACTTGTCATGGATCCTGATTGCGCAGTTAGAGCTGGCGTTGCACCAGTACCACCAGCATCACAAAGATTGAAAACCACATAGTACAGGAAAACTTTACAAATGTTAATAACTTGCTTGACATCCAATACCCATTGGTCAGTCCAAGTAATCGGTTTCTTTTTCTTTTGAGAAAAGAATTCTTCGCCTCTCTCTCTCATTTTACTTGGGAACGCGTATTCCCAGAAGGTATTATTCCTCAATCTCCTTATCCAGCCTCCTCTAAACAGAACCCTCATGATTTTGTTAGAGTTGACAAGAACAGAGCCTTGGAGCTCTTCCTTTTTAAGCTTAGGACCCACATACCAAAATACAAATGGCATAATAAGGTAAATAATGATAGGAATAAAAAAGGCGAACCAGAAGCCAATTCTTCTTTCGATATAGACACTTGGAATTGGGAATAGAGCACCGATATTGATGGCCCAGTAAAAGACTAAAGTCATTCTTTCCAACGACTTTTGACGATCGACAATGACCGTTTCTCCAGAGGGCAAAGCCTTAACGACGTCAGTCTGTTCAGGGTATTGGTCCATCAAAAGCGGTAATAAATTAGGCTTAATGAAACCTGTACCAAAGGCCAACGTAATGGTCCCCAACACAGTGGGGACAATTGCATTGCCCGACGAAATAACACCAGGAGCAGCAGCCACAACAAGCAAAATATGAGCAAAAAATCCGCAAATAACACCAATCCATATCGCTTTGAACTTTCCGATTTTACTATCCGCAATATAACCAGCATATATCGGTACAACATAAGCGACGAAAGTCAAAGTATAAGTTACGGCCGTTGCAGAAGGTACACCCAAGCCCAATGCACCAGGATTCGCACTCCCCGGCATAAGTTTACCGGTTGAACTACCAGCAGGCTTCGGGTTAGTTATAAAGTTACTTAAAAGAGTTTGACAGGAGTAATACGAGGCTCTTTCAGCAAATTCGGCAATACAAATTGCATAGCATGCCCAATCTGCTCTTCCCAAGACTCTTCTCAAGGTGGAAGCTTCTTGCTTGGTAGGTTTTCTCAACCCACTAGGATTGTGTTCATCAACATATTTCGTTGAATAATTGTTGGGGTCGTTATAGTTGTAGATAGCCTCGTCTTCAAACTCTTCGTTCGAAGCAACCGATGCACCATCGTGGCTAGAGTGGAAATCCATCTCCGCGATGTCACTCTTAGCAACATGGCACTCAGTCTTGACTGGGTCTTTCTCACTTAATTCCTTAATGCTGGACATACTACCTAATCAATAGACTTCTATATAAAACATAAATATAAACAAATTCAGGCCCCATTTTCGTTTAAATAGAAAAATAAGGAGATAATAGAAGGGCCAATTGATAAGAGCCAGTTGATAAGCGGCACAAGCGAATAGTAGAATCGCACACGGCACCAAATTGATTAATCGCAGTTTTTTCTTTTTACTTATTAAATGCATGAAGTTCAGAGGTGGGGGCCTGTCACTGTAACGCCCCTCGGTTGCATTTTATCTACATTAGCTCAGATTTGGTTAGAGATTCGGCGTTTTTTTTCGTAAATATAGTATCTATTCATATCTGAAGCCAATGTATTCATTGATTGATCCAAAAATACTCGTATTTCAGAAGTATTCAATTGGGTTAGCTCCAATCGAATTCCGTAATTGTATAGATTATTCAACCGCTCCTTTGTTTTTGGACCGTAAGTTTCGTCCCAAGAAGCTATGGCTATCGGGAATCCCTTATAGTAACTCCCATTCCAGATCACCTATTCAAAATCTTAATAGCATTTCACAATTTGAAGAGGTAACAAACCTTCCATCATCTTCATCATTGCTCAATGGATATCTTCACTCGCCCTCTTAAATGTCTACATAATCCAGCCACGAAAAAGAAAAAGATATAAATAATACTATTGAGAGTAATGAGATATTCAATTCGCTTAATCAAGGAATTACTCTAGAGTTAAACTAATTTAAACCGCGATAGCGATATTCACGTGGAAACATTATATCACATCATACAAATATATAGATATGGTCTAAACAAACCCAACAAAACTATTTATAAGATTCAAAAGTCTGATAAACCATTTGTTTTCATTTGTGCTTAATATCATGTTTATAACTAACTCTTTCTTTTGATGTTTCAGGTTATTTATTGGCTGTTTAACCATGGTCTGCTTTATGACAACATTCTTCTTAATACACCAAACGATAAATAACAAAGCCAACACGCTTATTGAGAAGTTCTTTGTAAACTTCAATAATTGCTTCCCGATCAATTTGAATATTTGGATAGCACGACGTTTCAACTTTACTTTGTAGTCAAGATCAGACTCTGAATCTGGTTCACTAGGGGAGCGGTAATGTCTGCTTAAGCCTTTGCTCATTGGCGAGTTGGGTTTCTTATTCAAAAACTCACGGGAAAGCTTATTTATGATTAAGTTTATTTCTCCCTGCCATGTTTTGAAGTCTTCCAAATTCACCGATTGGCTATTAGCCGGCACCGAATGGAGCGAGTGTGCATTGGCCTTTTGGTTATCAACCGCAGGCAAGGAATAGACCGACGCGGCAACGTTTGGTTGTGCACCCGCCTGTGGTTGTTGCTGCTGTCTCTGCTGCTGTACATAATCATTAATAGATAACATCGTGCTTCTTCTGGAGTGGGAATATATCTTTTGTAAATTATTTCTATATTGCTGGTTCGACACCGAAGCGGAATAGTTACTCGGCAACGGTAATGGTGTAGTTGTAGAATATCTGTCCGACGGTGCCTGGGAAAACAGCGGCGAGTGTGATGGCAATGGTATTTGCGGATGATGCTCCAACTCCTCGTCTGGGGTAAATTGCAAGTCCTTAATTTGATCCCATAAGTACTCCAATTCGCTCAACAACTCCCGTGCCTCCAATGTACCACTAGCATACACCTTCATGGTATCGATAAGATACGAGATGTACCTCCTCTTGGCTTCCGTTTTCGACAACCCTTCCTCACGCTTCCACGCATCCCATTTCTTCTTGGCCCCTTCATCTTCCAAAGTAAACCCTACCGGACGCGGCATAACGCCATCAACGTTACCTTCCGTCGCCTGCTTATAGAGCCCGTAGAGCTTGATTCGGTTCTCTGCCGGAGGGCGAGGTAATGACCCGTAGTTGGAACGTGATGATAACGCCCTGATTGTAGTGATAGCCTTCACAAACACGCGATCTACCGTCGTTAGTATTGGTGTCTTTCCCATCGGACTGTTCCCCGTTTCAGTTCTCTATACATACCAATTGAATCTGACATATGTGCACTGATGATATCAAAAACCTTATTATTTACGTATTTTAATGCAAAATTTTCCACTGGCTTGACTGCAAAGTATAACCGAAAGACAATTCACTTGTATGGAATACACTTAAGTCGATATATTAGTTATAATGGCCTAATCGTCACTTATTTTGCTATTATCCACTTTGTCTGATTATCTTGTTTACTTCACACACTAATTTGAGGAGGAGGAAATGGCACGTGATCAAAGCTATACGGTGAAGGCTCTTCTTCCTAAGACTACAGCAGGCTACTAGTGCTACGGTTACTGCTACAACAACACATGATGAATGACTTCGATTGTTCTAATCCGACAGGGCATACTCAAAGATGTAAGCTAATGAAATGGACCTGTTGCACCCATATTGGTAGAGCACAACGGTGAGTAGTAAGCTTGAACTATTCTAGTTTGCACCAAAATAGGAACCAAATATAGCATTATCTATTAGCACAAGGCATAAAAAAATAAAGATTCGGCACCAGAGTGTTGGCAAACATTGGCAATGGCCAGGATGGAGTAAGAGATTGTGTTTGTTTCTGCATCTGTGGATTGTGTTTTTTTTTCATGTCATCACGTTGTTAGAGAGGATTTACAAAAGTTGGAGCAATGGTCGCTAGTATTGAACTTGAACGAAAATATCAATTAAACCCTATTAAAACACTTTTGTACATAAATTAGTTTTCTGGAACTATAATTGCGTTAGTAAAATGAACTGAAAAATGTGACGAATTCCTCGAAACCCCCCGGCGAATGCATACCCGATGCACCGCGCCGCAGCGTCCCAGTTGTCAATACATACCATCAATTTCACCATCGTTGATGGCGTCAATAATGTCATGAGGGTTTTTACCTTCAACACGACAGCCGACTGATTGAGCAGTACCCAAGATTTCTTTAGCGACGGAAGCTAAGTTCTTACCGAAGGACTTTTCCTTCATTTGTCTGGCGATTTCGTAGATTTCTTCTAATGGAATGTTACCGGAGTGCTTGACGTTCTTTTCCTTCTTTCTGTCTCTTGGTGGTTCCTTCAATGCGGTGATCACTAAAGACGAAGCGGATGGAACAACGGAAGCAGTGGCTTGTCTGTTTTGGATTCTCAATTGGACAGTAACCTTAATACCCTTGAAGTTCTTGGTGGCCTTGGCGATATCTTCACCGACCTTCTTTGGGGATAACCCTAATGGACCAATCTTTGGGGCTAATGCAGAAGAAGCACCAACTTCACCACCGACGGCTCTTAAGTAAATGAACTTAACTTCACTTGGATCGAATTTTGGAGGCATCTTGATATGTTTACACTAATATAAAAGCCTAACTGGTATTATAGAGTTCTTTTCCAATAAATACTAAAAACCAGAGACAACTGAAAAAAAAATTTCTGTCCATAGTGGCTTCAGAGCGATCGAGCTGAAGAAAAAGCCGGTCACATGACACAAAGGGGCCGCAGCCAAATTGAGACGAAAATACGAATTTGACACGTGCCATAGGTATTTAGCCCTAAAATATAGAGTACTATGTTTTGTAGAGCTATAGTACTACTGTAGATTATAAGATTAAACGGTTGGATTAATGAATCATGGCTATTTATCTATAAAGTTCCGCCAGGAACGTCGTCGGCAATACGAGAATCCTCGTATAATTCATTTCCCGTGGTCTCGTCGGTGGTGGCCGTGGCCAACTGGCGCAACATGATGGCCGGGTGCTTGCCCAACTCTTGTAGTTCTTTGAAGATGATCACCGGTTTTTCAGCCAACTTTAGGATCCGTTCCTTGTCGCCGTAGCAGATGACGAGCACGTATTTCAGCCAGTCGTCACGCGGGATGTGGTGGCGCTTCATGGCCTGCTGGAGGATTTTGAGGCACGAGTCCTCGGACGAGGCCCGCAACTGCTTTAGGGGCTCGTTCGTGGCAGCCGTGGGGATGGTGGTGGTGGTGGAAGACGTGTGGGTGGATCCCAGGGACGCGTTCAGCCGCAACACGGGTTTGGCAGAGCCTGAGGAGTTGACTGAGCCGGTGGACTTGCTTTCGACGAGCCGGGGCTTCGATCTGGTGCTGGGCATGGCTGCGAGGCCCGGTTTTTGCAATGTGAAGTCGGGGTTGCGGGAATCGGACCCTAGGGGTTTTGTCACCGACTGCTGTACCACCTTTCCGGTGCCCATGGATAAGAGCGATCCCGAGGAGAAGCGGTTGGAGTGGATGGGGCTCGCGAGGTTCGAGTTGCGATTTGTCTGCGCCGTGCTGACGCTGTTGCTTCGCACTATGGAACTGTGGTGCGACGAGCCGGCGGCGGCATCGCTGGGTTGGTCGGGCAGCGCTGCGTGGAGCAGCGACTCCACCGTGGCGGACCCCGGATCCAAGGTGGGGGTGGGCAACGGCTTCGAGTCCTTCACCAACCGGATGATCGGTATCATGTCTGTCTTCAACTTGTTAAAGTTCTCGTTCAACTTCCTCATGTCGAACTGGTGGGTGGGCGACACGGGCGACGGTGCCGCAGACCGCATCTGCTGGTATGTCTCGTTCAATTTCTTCACCATATCTCGCATAAGCACCGTCGATAACGATAGCGACTCGAGATTCACGTAGTTATTGTTAATATTCACATTGTTAAGCTGGTACTCCCGGTCGTTCATGGACGCTGGCGGGTGTTTGTGGTAATGACTTTCGATAAGCTCTGTTGTGGCCTTCTTGATCTGCAATCGGGCACTCAAGCTGCTGATGCCTATCTCTTTGAGGTGCTCTGTCGTCACATATGGGAGCAACGACCCCTCGATGTTATGCTCTAGGAAACATCCTCCAAGTTTCTCTTGATCTCCTATAGTAAGCGAATTCACGTAGTTGGCCACTTGCACTGGATCCCACTGAAGGAAAGAATCGTTCGTATTTGTAGATGTCATGTCTAATATCGTCTGACACTCGTTGATTTTCCTACTATCAAATTAGCCGAGTGAATGTTTACCAGCAGGTGTTATTCGTTGCCGTGGTGTCTTTATCGGACTAATGTTAATCAACTAAAGATTTTCCTAAAGTGTCTTGTTTTACACTGTAATTTAAATCAATTTTATGCAAGGGCTATGTAAAGGATCTAAATATTTTTGTTCGAGAATAATTGAAAAATTCGGATAACGATAAGTAGATTGTAATCATAGTATATACGCTCAATGTCTCAATTATTGGCTCCACAAACAGGTACAGTACATGAGTACTTGCCAGGATTAACAGCATTCGAATTTGGGGGAAGTCCGGATAGAGGTTCGGCACAAAATGTGGTTGTGTTTATAGGTGGGCTTGGAGATGGGTTTCTTACGGTTCCATACGTGCCACAGCTCGCCAAGGCAGTAGGATTGGTCAATTCGTCGGAAGGCGGATGGGTGTTCGTTCAGGCATTGATCAGTTCGTCGTACCAGGGATGGGGTGTTAGTTCCTTGCGAAAGGATGCAAAAGAACTCAGCTTGCTAGTGAAATATCTTCGGTCCGATCGGGGAGGAAACCGTAAGAAGATAGTCCTAATGGGCCATCTGACCGGGTGCCAGGATGCCATGCAATATTTGGCTAAGTTGAGCCACGAGGGTAATGTAGACAAAGATATTTTGTTGGATGGGGCCATTTTGCAAGCCCCAGTTTCGGATAGAGAAGCTGTTGCGAACGACGCAGGAGGCATGAAAAACTTGGAGCCGTTGCTTCAAAAATGCCACGATGAGTACATATCCGTGGGAAAGAAAGACCATATATTGCCCCAGGAATACCGCAAGCTTCTTTTTGGTACCCCCATCACCGCCTATAGGTTCAATGCTCTTGTTAGCGTTCGGGGCGATGATGATTTCTACTCATCCGATCTTACCTCTGAAGACCACAAGAAGACCTTCGGCGCCGTCGACACGCCGTTGCTAGTTCTCTTTGGTGGAAAGGACGAGTTTGTGCCTGATTTTGTAAATCGGGAACAGTTGGTGGCGCTGTGGCAGAAGACCACTAATCCCCAGTTCTGGAGCCCATTAAGTAAGGTATTACAGGGTGCTTCGCATAATGTTGGACCTGCTTCCGACGAAGGCGCGGTTGAAGATTTGGTGCAAACGGTAGTTAAATTTATTGAATCTATATAGCACTATATTATCTTTATACATGAATTAATGAACTCTTTCCATCTTGTTTCTAACTCTGTTGACTATACCGTCGTAGTACTCTGCAAACGTTTCTTCCTCGGCAAATGAAGTTTCAAACTTCAAATCTCGTACCTTATTTGATAACAGGAGGGTTTTTAAGGACTTCCAAAAACTCGACTTCTTAGTATTGTGCGTTATCTTAGCGGTATCTGATTTAATTGCATTAGGGGCGATTTCAGACTTAACGGGATTCAATCGTGCATTCAAAAACCGAGCTTGCGAATGCCCACTTTGAGTTAATACGTATTTAGGGGTAATTTCCCGTCTATTTTGATTAAGTAAATGGGTATCAATGAAACGAAGCGGATAGCTAATTTGCTCATCCCTTGCGTACACGATGTCCTCGTTGTCCGATGGGTGAAGCTCTAATCTCCTATCTTGATTCTTTTGGTTATAATGATAATAAATCAAAATATGGAATACAGAGTCCATCACGAAAAATGATGGGGAAGAAGACAGAACAAACGCCTGAAACTCTAACGGCATTACACTATACTTCTCAGGTTCCAATCTGTAAAGATTGGGCTTTATTATGGTACATGATATTTCGCAGCTTGTTTTCATGAACCAATGATGGTAGTAAGCAGTCTCATCTGGGGAAGAATTAAATATTCTAACCAATTGGGGATTTCTTCTTAGATTATATACCAATGATGGTAGTAATTTAAACCTATCATTTATCGAGTAAGTATCAGTCGAGTTTGAAATTACGCTATACGGATTCTGTTGCTGTAAATTCTCCAGCTTTAAGAACGAGCCTCCGAAGTTATATAACAAGTTCACTAGTATTGCATCTAATTCTTTTACGATATTATCAAACTGTTCATAACCCAAAATAGTATCTATTTTGTCTATCAATAGACGACATAATAGAACTATCCATGCTTTTTGATTAAAACTGGCTATTAGCGCTCTTTCTTTTATAATGCTATTTTTGAAATTTATTGAGCTTTTAGACCCGCTTGATGTCAATATTTGTTTAGTTAAAACCGAAAGAGTGGTTTGTTTCTTAATTGTAGTAACTTGCAACTTCCAAGTCATATCACTAGAATCCAAGTACTTTAATTGGAATTGAATATATACTTCCTTGATGCCGGTCCTAATATTTAAGTCGGTAGAAGACGAAGACACATCCATGTCAAAGAAAAGAGATATAGTATCATTCGGATGTAATACATTAAAATACCATTGGTTAGTCAGATGTTTCTTCTTTCTACTTGAGTCAAATGCGGTTACATTATCAGATATATTTTCATCATGCATATGTCCATTTTGGAACGATGATGGTAAATGGTGACCATTTGAAACCATACTTAAAACCTTCAAACCATTGGATGTCATAACCGTCAACTTTGCAGAGTGTTTCGTTGAGTTTTGCATCAATCGTTTTATACTTTTATGTAACGTTTCATCAAAGTGCTTTGAATGGAAGGATTCAAATAGGAATAAATTTCCCATAGTATTCAGAGCCAAGCTTCTCATTTCGTAGAGCCCAACCTGGTCAACTGAGCCCGCGTATATATCGAATGACCACCGTGGTCGATCATCTCTAAGTGGAATGTCAGTGGTCTTCTTTGACAAACTTCTGGAAACTATTTTTGCATTTTCGAAAGAAAGTCCATTTGCAATGTAAGACATATAACAATAAAACTTCAGTGATTCAATAGCGCCCGGTGCTTTCAGCTGTAATATATCATGATGCGATCTGATTTTATACTTGGGATTAGATATGTCGAGGACCATCCCGGGGTCGTTTGTACATGGCCCACTTGTAAAAAATGACACTTTACCTATGAAATTTTTAAATGTTGAATTCGCTAGCATGTTAGTTGCAATATATATAGCCAACCCCGATGACCTCGAAGGCCTGTATGTTCTTGTTAAATTAGGTTTAAGCTTTAATATTTCATTTATTACATGCTTCTTATTCTCGGTTGTTAAGGTTAGTAAATATCCACTTTCAACTAAAGGGCTTCTCCTCCAATCTTCCACCAACTGGGTTTGCTTAAGGCTAAGTTTTGTGATTATCGCATCTGATGCACGTAGATCATCAGTTAATTCACCACTTGTAAAAAATTCATCTCTAGAGAAACTCTTAAAAGACTGATTCATTCCTACCTTGTGGACATGTACATCTTCATCATATGAGAGAAGGCATATGAGGCTTCCTGCCGGTATATCTTCGATATTTCTGCTTATAGAGTCTTTCAATGCATTAAAAGGTGATGGACTATTTTCCAAGTCTTCGACATGCAAGTATAAATCAATAACGAAAATGTAAGCTAAGGGCTTTTTTTCACTCAATTTATTGTCTGGAAATTTGTATATAACGGTGTTTGATTCGTAGTGACGTCTTAAGGGTACGTCGGGATCATCTTTCATCGGTAAAACTGTTTTCTTCTGGCAAAATGGACAAATCCACCACCTATTTGATTCGTCTAACCTTATATATGGACTTATATTGCAATTGCACGAAGAGCATGATATTGCGTTTACATCATCGTATTTTCTAGGAATAGCTTCGTGGTCCCGAGAGGGATAATTCAATGGAGAATATAAACATCCTATTGGCATCAGCAATCTGGAGGTATCTAATCTTGTTGAAGGAAAGATATTCCAATTAAATGATATACCATCTTGATCTTGGTTGTCTTCAATTGTATCATTCATTTAATGTAGAACTCAGGATATAATCAATGGCACCGATTCTAATTTTGCATATTTCCGATCTCAAATCTCTAGCTGCAAATCATTAAAATTCTCGTATATCGGCTAAATTATGGTACTTCAAATTATCTGCTTAACTTAGTTTTTATTACATACTCAAATTCATATCAATAAATGGTCCTAAACATAATAATTATCTTTGGGAACCCATTTTTAAGCTATGAATTGAAAAATGTAAGGAAAAAAAAATAGTGACTCCGACGAGGTTCGAACTCGTGCATCTTTACGATAGTAGAACTTGAGTCTACCGCCTTAACCACTCGGCCACAGAGCCTATTTTATAAAAGACCTTTTAACATACATGCATCTCTGAATAACAGTGTAATGTGTATTTTGCAATTAAATAGATATTTGGCTAATTGGATTGGGGATCTTAGGTAAACATATTCTAAATATCCGTAAAACATCCAACTAACCCCACTGTGGATTGAGTCTAGTTATAATGTATGTATTAGTAATTCAAATACGTTAAACTTCATCCCGTAAAAGAAAACTGTGGCCCTGTGGTGGCTTTTTAATGATTGCAAAATTGCAATTTCGTAAAACCATATAACTATTTTTTGCTATATAAAAGCAGTGATTTTGGTAATAGTAGATCAACAAATTCAGTTCCGTTGGAAGATAGAACATATCAGAGAAAATGGCACCAGTAGCAGACAATTTAAACAAAGAAGAGGGCTCTTCAGAGTTCCGCAATATCGACAAGAGCGATATTGAAAATGCAACCCACCCCGAGTTTTTACCAACTTGGGATCTGAAAGAATTTTATCCACCATTAAAATTCTTTGAACATATTGATCCTGGATCAAGAGCTGATCCCAAACTTCCAAACTTATTTCCAAGGGAATCTGAAATTAAACGGAAATCAACTACCCCAAAATTAGGTACTGAAGTTACTGGTGTGCAACTATCCCAATTAGATGATTCAGGAAAGGATGAACTAGCTTTATTTGTTGCTCAAAGAGGATTTGTTATTTTCAGAGATCAAGAATTTGCTAGCAATGGTCCAAAGTTTGTTTCTGACTATGGGAAATATTTTGGTCCTTTACATATTCACCCTACTTCCGGTTCTCCAAAAGGTCATCCTGAAATACATGTTATTCATAGACGTGGGGACGAGAAGAATTTCTATTCTTTTGCAGACAGAACAAATCTTGTCCAGTGGCATTCGGATGTTAGCTATGAATTGCAACCACCGGGAACAACATTCTTTTCTGTTATTGAGGGACCAGAATCTGGGGGTGATACTCTATTTGCTGATACTGTTGAGGCGTATAATCGTTTATCTCCCGAATTCAAGGCTATCTTAGAAGGCTTACACGTCTTACATTCATCCGTGGATCAAGCAAAGAATTCAAGAAAGTTTGGTTATAGTGAAAAACGTGATCCAGTAAACAATATCCACCCTCTTGTTAGGGTTCATCCAGTTACTGGTGACAAAATCCTTTATGTTAATCCAGGGTTTTCAAGGAAGATCGTAGAATTGAAGGAAGAAGAAAGTGATGCCTTATTGAAGTTCTTGTATGACCATATTGCCAAGTCCCACGATTTACAAGCCAGAGTGAGATGGGAGAAAAATAGCGTCGTCGTTTGGGATAATAGAAGAGTTGCTCATTCAGCAATCCTCGATTGGGATACGCCGGTTTCGAGACATGCCTTTAGAATTACTCCACAAGGTGAACGTCCCATTGCAAACTTACACCAATTAAATCTTCCAGATGAAAACAGACATGTTCCCAAAGATTCTGTTTAATCGTTTTTGGAGTTTAGCGAGTATAATTAATATATATGGTTGTAATGCAATTAGTTCTTTTAGTGCGGATGAATTCTGTCAGAATTTTGCTGTAAGTTCATGCATGTTAGCAGACCTGGTTTAATACAGTAATTACCTTTAAGCCTAATCATATTACATTACCTCATTGAATCTAAATTTTACAAAACATAGTTACCCTCATAACTAATCGTAGCTACTTACTATTCTGAAATTTCAAAGAATTACTCTTATGGCTCTTAGTATATAAATATCCACAGTTTAAAACTCTGTGTATTCTATCCGATATAGTGTAACGGCTAGCACGGTTCGCTTTCACCGAGCAAACCCGGGTTCGACTCCCGGTATCGGAACTTTTATCTTTTTTTTTATTATCATCCGTGCACGTGAGTTTTGAGAAGAGATGGATCTGGGTTTTTTTTTTCATTCTTATAACTAGAAAGCAGATTAATTATTATCAATTAAAGTAATCAACATAATAAATAAAAGATGGCTCCTAGACAGTCTAAAACGGCTAAGAGAAACAAGGATCAAAACAAGACCCGTTCAGTAGAATCTGAGGTTTCCTCAGATTCAGCAGCTAGAAACTTATTGATGAACCAGCCAAAACTAACCCCAAAATCTAAAGTAAAGAAGCCTTCGAAAGCTGCTGTCAAAAAAGAACAAGCAAAAATAAGATTATATGGAGCACGCAGTGGTAAGGAATACAGTGAGGACCAATTGGATATACCAATGTTAAATAAGGCCATCACACCAGGTGTTAGACCAAAAAAAGGAAAAAAAGGTAAGGTCTTCGTTGGAGACAACGACACGTTGACGCTAAATAGATTAGTGAAATCGATCAATGATAAATACGATCTGGTTAATGAAAGTAAATTGGAAAAGTCAAGAAGGTTAGAAGAAATAAGAAACTTGAAGAAGCAAGAAATCGAAAGGAAGGAACAACAAAAAGGTGACAAGTTAGAAGGTAAAAAAAGTGAAGTTAAGAGCAAGGCATCACTTGCTAGAGCAAATAGAAGAAAAAATGCCAGGTCAAGCAAATCCGAGAATGATTCACAATCTTCTGGAAAGACTAAGAAAAAGAGCGTATCATTCGTTTGATTAATTTTTGATTTGGATTCGTATACTAGCATTCATATTTCATTTTCATTGTATATTTAGAACCTACTGATTTACACGATAAATTAAGTTAATTCAAATTTCTAATACATTCATGCATCTCCAATTATAAGATACAATTTTAATAATAATAGCTATATTTTGTATAAACTTTATTCTTTAATCATTAACTCTAGAACACAGTCGAACGTCTTCTTCTACGTACTGCTTCTTGTCTCTTTTTGTCGTACCACCACCCGTACGCAATCCCTGCAATAGAACCACCAATATGAGCAGCATAATCATATTTACCCCATCTGAGAGCACTTCCTGCAATATTATACGCCAACGTACCTAAAAACAATATCCATGCACCACCTGGAACCGGAACAAAGAAAAAAGCTAAAGGTGCTTTAGGTAATAAATATGAGAAAGCACCGAACACACTAAATATAGCACCTGAGGCACCCAAGGAACCAACTGTTAAAGTGGATCTCATTAACGTAGGAACTAATAAGGAAATAAATGATGATATCACCGCCGAATTAAGATACATAATAGTGAAATTGGTGAC
This sequence comes from Debaryomyces maramus, assembly GCA_030583545.1. Taxonomy (NCBI): domain Eukaryota; kingdom Fungi; phylum Ascomycota; class Pichiomycetes; order Serinales; family Debaryomycetaceae; genus Debaryomyces; species Debaryomyces maramus. The sequence goes on from JAJMIL010000005.1 coordinate 132,009, forward strand.
GCCAATGATTGAGCACAAAGTAGTACCAAATGAATGTAAGACAAACATGTTGACCATAAGGTGCAGCAAACTTTGGTGAGAGAATGCTGCACCAATCATAGACCAACTGGAATGCATATTATCTTTTACTAATATACCATATCTTGTGAGAAACCTTGAAAATTGTGGAGCTCTCCACATCAAGAAAACTGCACCATTAACAGCAATAATTGAATAGATAAATGCAAACGGTACCCTCTTAATATTTGATAACGGTGTGTAATTGAAGATATATGGGATCACGAGTGTTGTGGTTATGCAGAAAAGTCCAGTGAAAATAGCCGGCCATTTAAGACTATTCCAGTTGCTCCTGCCGTAATACTTATTGTAACGAGTCCAGGTATCACTCCTTTTGAAATGCCTAGTTTGTTCAATGATGCTTTTTCTCGAAATAGAAATCGGCTTAATCCCCTTGAATGGATTAAGACCAAAAGACGACTTTAATAATACTGTGTTTGAGGTAAGATACCGAGACTTATTGATCATGTTCAGAGGAACATTTTTTGATGTAGTTATAGCATGCTTATATTTTCCAAGTGTCAAAGACACAAGATTCTTATTACTAAAGAATGATGTTCTAGACAACGCAAACGGTTGAAACATAGAAAACTTAAACATTGTCTCTGATAAGAAAAAATGATTAATTCAAGTGAAAATTAATTATTTCACCATAAATAACGTTCGCCAAAATCGCACTATCAAAATCAAATCAAAAATGCATTTTTATTAGTCTACGGAAAACTATTTATTAATCTACCATATCGAAATCATCACCAGAGTCAGCTTCTAAATCGATATTCTTTCCTTTACCAGCCAACCTGGCAGAAGCTAACTGTTGAGTAGCAACTTGTTTTTTAACCTTTTTAGTCATTCTGTCTATTTCAGCTTCGGCATTTTCAGAATTTTGTTCAGCGTATTGCATAACCATTCTTCTACCAAGCAAATGAACACCTTCTAATTGAGACATTGCATTCTCAGCTTCTTTTAATAAATTAAATTCAATAAAAGCAAACCCTCTAGCAGATTTATCGAATTTCTTAGGTACTCTAACCGATTTTAATTGACCAAAGGCACCAAATAATTCCAAAACATCCTTCCTTGTGGCTTCGAATGGTAAATTCTTAATGATAATTTTATTAGATTTATTAGATTTATCATTCTTAGAAGGTTTTGATGGTCCACTCTGTCTATGAGATAATTTTAATTGCAACTTGTGTCCATCTAAAACGTAGTCATTCAAGGTAGAAATTGCAACATTTGCTTGCTCCTTAGTATGGAATTCAACGAAACCAAAACCCATGCTTAAATAATTGTCCGCTTTCTTGGGATCAGATTTGGTTTTAACAGTAGCTACTTTAAAACCAGGTATAGACAGGAACAATCTTGTCAATTCCTGTGAAGTGGTTGCGAAATTTAAATTCTTAACAAATACAGAAACCGTAGGTCCCTCAATTGTCTCCTCTTCTTCCACTTTATTTTCTCCCATAATATCGTTAGCAGTGACTTTAACTTCTACTGCCGGATCAGCTGGTTTTTCAGTTTCCACATTTTCATCCATCACAGGTTCGCGAGTGAATAGATCTTTAGGCCCTTTTTCTAAATATATAATACTCTTACCAAACCTTCTATATGCTAACTTCGTAAATGCAGCTCTTGCGCTTGGAGCATCACGGAACTCGACAATTGCAATCGTCCCAGCTGGAGGCATTAACATTCTTTTTAATTGACCGTGTTGCGAAAACATCTCACCAATTTCTTCAATGGTAGTCCCATATGGGAAATTCTTAACCAAAATAACTTTATCATCTCTTTCTTTCTTATCAAAAGTTGTCAAGTCCACTCCCTTATTTTCAAAGTATTTCCTAACATCCCCAATAACATGCGCTTCTGCTAATGCTTGTTTAACAGCAGAGTTAGAGCTTTGAGCGTCAATCAATTGAGACTTAGGAACTCCCATCTTCGCTGCAACAGACTCTAATACTGCATCACTGTTCATATATAAAGAGTTCCAACTAAATTGTGTTTTAGAGGCCTGGGATTTTCTTTTTAACTCCCTCTGTTTCTTAAGTGGTAAGTTTTTCAAATCAAATTCGTCTAATCTATGATCTTTTTTCTTTTCTCCAGGTAAAATATGCAATAAACGCCCTTGGAAAATTTCTTTATCTAATGCATGGTAGGCAGAAATTGCATCTTGAGTTTTCATAAATTGGACATATACAAACCCCTTAGACTTTCCTGTACGTGTATCAATAGCAATATGAACTTCCTCTAAGGGCCCATAAACTTCGAATAAATCACGAAAGTCTTGTTCCGTGGAAGTGTACAAAATATTTCTAATAAACAAACGGCCAGTTTCTGAGATAAGCCTTTCAGTCTTCTCTTCTGGCGATTCCTCCGTAATTACTTCTGTTATCTTTTCGGTCTCCTCCAGAGGAGTATGTTGTTTAATCTCTAATTTTGATTCAGCACCGTCGTTGCTATTATCGTTCTCTTGTTTTTCAATAGGCTCATTATCCTTCATACGTATCCTTCTTAATTTAAGCCAATCAAGATCAGTAATGTTTTCATCAGTGGCTAATTTACTTTCTTCCTCTGTTAAGTCCTTCAAATCCATCATTTTTTCTTCTTCCTCTTCCGATTCATCATTTACAGGTTTGAAATCGTCGTATTCATCGTCACTCTCTCCTTCGGGGACAGGGACTACTCCTGAAGTTTTAGTTTCAGAAACTCCCTCACCAACATTAGTGCCATCCTGTCTTGCTAATTCATCAGCCAATGCTTGTGCTGATGGACCACCTGACCCATCTGCAAGGTCATAATTGGCCCATGATTTCACTTGATGGGAGGGTTTCATAACTTCCATAAATTCTTTTAACTTAGGATTGTTTTCGATTTCTTCATCAATAGACGATTTATTAGTCTTTTGCTTCTTGTTCTTTTGTTTTTCTTCTTGCGCTAATAATCTTTGTTCCTCTTCTCTTAGCCTTTCGTCTGCTAGTCTTCTCTTTTCTTTAAAGGATAACGGAACAGTTGGATCAGAAAATGTTTTGGCCAAATCAACATCTATCCTTGCCGTATCAATGAATGATTTGTTGAAGAACTTTGCTGATTTCTCGGCATCTTCAAAAGATTTATAACCTATAAATGCAAACCTTCTTGATTCACCGTTTCTTTTCTTCATAAGTTTAACATCGGTAACATCACCTTTTTTAGAGAAGTGCTCTCTAAGTTTTTCTTCGGTAACATACTTTGGAAGACCCTTAACAATAAGACGGGACATTTTGATTTGTTATGGATATTAATTACCGATTTAACTGTAAGACGTTCAACTGAGTATTATTTAATATCATTTTCCTATCTCATCTGAAAAAGATAAATTTATTTAAAAAAAAAAAAAAAAGCCGCACCGCTGCAACTGTTTGTGGATCAATACCTAAGTACCTATTCACTATGATAAATAGATCTTACATCTAGGATAAATTTTGAACTAAATTTTGACCTTTCTTAGCAATATTAAAATGGAGCTAACTCAACACATAGGAATAGTTGCAGAGAATGATCTCAATTGGACTTCCATATTTGTAATAATTAGAGGAGTCGTGACTTTATGGATACTTTTAGCAGCCGTCATATCGTATAAGTATGTTTCAGTTGCATGTCTAGGGGTATATTACATATTTCCAGAGAGTATAAATAATTTCAAACGGGTAGCCGCCGCCCTGTTTTGGCAATTATGTCTTTATTTTCTAGTAAGTTCACTTTCGATATCTAACAAGAGGACAAATATTAATTATATAGGAATTGAACGGCGTTAAATTTGTCATAACTGGGGATGAGGTCAATACAGATTCTGCTGTTCTTATTAGCAATCATAAATCGTTAGCTGACCATATTGCCATGGCTTACTTAGCTAGGCATTCAAATTCTTCAGGTCCAACAAACGCTGATCTGAAACAACCGATTTTTGAAAATTTGACGCTACCTAGAATCAACTTTTTCTCTTGGTTCAGGTTATGGAGAGTCCCATCTCTAGGAGTTTTGTTCAACCTTGCAAAATGTGACGAAAATTGGCAATTAGAGAAGTCTTTGAGCGAAATGGTCTTTAGCAATTTGTTAAAGAGTAAAATTCCTGAGTGGATTATATTGTTCCCGGAGGTAAATATCTGGACAACAGAAGATTCAAATCTTCAAAAAAGACAAAGCGAAAAGTTCTTTTTACCTCTCTTCGAAAATGTTTTATATCCAAGATTTTCGGCTTTTTACAATGTTATCTCGGTCCTAAATAACAAGGAGCATTTCAAATTCACCAAGCTTTATGATATTACAATTCTTTATCAAAAGGATATCTTATTGAAGTCAGCAAATGAGACTAACAACCCTGTGGCATATTTTCCAAATGGACAATTTAATGAAGCGTTAGTTGCAAATGTTGATCCGTTTGTTTCTCCAACATTGCTACAAATATTCTCTTCTGAATACCCAATTACTGTGCATATTAACATAAAGACAAAACAGTTATCCAGAATCCCCAAGAAGAAAAGCAAAATGGAGAAATGGCTAGAGAATTCCTGGATAGAGAAAGACAGACTTCTAGCACAATCTAAACTAAATCTTTCAAGTTCAACACCTCCAGCTGCGGAAAGTATACTATCCAAAAATAGTTCTCTTATCAGAAATGGGTTTTCTAGATTGAGTTCTACAAAGCATGATTAATAGATTTAGTAAGTATTTACATTAACTATATATATGCATGTTATCTCTTAATCTTCTTGAATGAGACTTATCGGTAAACTTCGAATTACTGATTTTTGACGTTCATCTCTTTGAACTCTATAAAAGTGATCTGTAAATTTATCTCCATTTATATGGCTCAAAAACTTTTCATCGTGTGTAATCACTATTAATTGGAAATTCTTCTGCTTTTTCCTAAACTCAATAATTTTATTTAATGCTTGTGCTAAAGACTCGGTATTCTCCAGGTCTAAATTGGTTGTCGGTTCATCTAATGCAATCATTCCACAATTTGCTCCGAAGCATTCAGCTAAAGCAAGCCTTATAAGGATACTAGTTAATACTTTCTGTCCAGCTGAGCATCTTCCTCTCATATCCAATTCAGAGTCTTGCTTATACATAACGACACGATAATTATATGATCTATTACCTTTAGCTTGGACATTGACATCACTTTTGATTGATATTGTATCAACGTCAGTACCTTTATAAGTTTGTCTCCATAGTTCACCTAATATTCGATTTATGTCTTCCATCTTGACACTGTGATATTTCATGATCGCATTATCCAAAGCCTTTGAATATGTTTGTATGTCGTTAGATACTAACAAATTAGTTTGCAATTTAATCCATTCCTCATGATATACTTTATCAATATTTTTATAATCATTAGATAATTCTTCCTTCAACGAATTCATTTGATCCTTCATCTGTCTTACTTCTCCGACTTTACCAGCGTAGTCTGCATTCAATTTGGTTAACAAATTTCTCAAGTTGCGAGATGATTCCTGATATTCATCTTTCTTCAATTGGGCATTAGTACTATCAATGCTATGGATCTGCTTATCGATATCTTCAAGTTCCCTTTGAATGTTACGGTAATCTAAATTGTCTCGAATATTACTTTTAATGTTTACGGATTCACTCATTAACTTTTCAATGCCTTTAATTTTCAATTCAATATTTTGAATATCAATTTCGGTAGCTTTCGTTGACTTTTCTAATGATTTAATTGTTGATTCTATTTCATAAAGCTTAGGCAATTCATATTGTAGGAATGACTTTATTGCATCATGGCAACTTATAAAGGATGATACTATCTTTTCAACACTCTCTACTTTACGAGCTTCTGCCTCCCTTGCCTTATTGTTTTTCTCTCTAAGGTTATTCAATTTATTTGTTTCAGAATCTCTGGTCGCATATAAACCGTTCAAATTATTGTTCATACTTTCTTGCTTTTTATCTAATTCACTAATGCTTCGTTCATTTTCTTCAATAGAAGTCATAATATTAGTCACATCAAGTAATGACTTCTCTAATTGACTAATATTTAGCTTTTTATCCTTGATATTGCTTTCAAGTCTCGATAATTCTTTCTGTTTAAGGAATTTTGATTCTATATTTTCGTTTATTTGTTGTCGATACCTCTTGGTCTCTAAGTTCTTTTCTTGATGAAGCTTCTGCAATTCATCCTTCAGTATTTCTGATGCTCCATAATCATTCAATTCATCCTTCAATAGGTCAACTTGTTCATTGCTATCATTAATTTCATTCTTGATTCTTAAAATATCGTGAACTGGGTTTCTCAAGGAATTCAAATCTTCAGACTTTCCGTTCAATTCTTCAAGCGCGTTCAATTCAACTTCTAATTCTTCCTTGACCTTAGACTGTTTATGCTTCAATTCATTGATACTTATTTTAAGCTCCTCTACCTCTTGAGAAAACTTTCTATATTGCAAAATATCGGAATTTATAGCTTTCGTTGATTCTAAATCTTTCTTTGAAATTTCAACATTCTTTATCAATTCTGCTACATTCATTTTGCCGACATCGTCTTTCAATAATTGAACAAAATTTTGCAAGCCAGGAGAATCAAATGATCTCAAACACAAGGTGCAATGTTTATCCTTTTCTGCAATTTCGATCGCTTTAATCTTAAATTGTTTACTAACCTCAAAAGTATTTAACGCCTCCAGAGTATCCCGAAGATCTGCTTCTAAGTCCATCAATATCTTCTCGTAATCAGCAATTTCGTCCTCTGATATTTCTTTCAAAATAATTTCCCTATAAGCATTTATTTTATTTTCATGAATTTCCAAGCTCGATAATTTAGAATCCATGGTGGCACTTATTGAGTCATTTTCGTGTCTTTTGCTATTAACATTGCCTTTCTGGGTATCAATTTTTTCATTCAATGACGACAGGGTCAGGTTCAATAAATGTTCACATGTTTCAGTACTCAATTCTTCACCAACCAATTTTGTAAAATTCTCTTTATTGTTTGATATGATTTTTGATAGAGCAATCGATTTATGAGTATTAGATTCCTTCAAAAGAGATAATTTGGCATATATATCGGCCTGATTATTACTTGATGAAATTTTTTTGGTTAATTCATCCATTTCATGTTCCAAAATCAAAATTTTGGAGTTATCAGAGTCTATTTTTGTTTCCAATTCGACTAAGTTTATGGATTTTTTCTTATCTTCATATTTAGCTGTCAAACTTTCTAATTGTGACTTTTCAATTTCCAAATTACCTTCATTATATTGCAGTGATTCAAGCTTTTTCCTTAATTCACTAATTTTTTTTCTTCTTGTATCAATATCCTGCTTGCAATACTCTTGATGTTGATTCTCTCTGTTAATAGAATTCACGCTGTCCTGGAGAATTTTTTCAATATCCAGCTCATTCCTTTGATGCAAACTAACCAAATTCTGGTAATTTCGACTAAGCTTTTCTAATTCTTCTTGTATAACTATCTTAAAACTATTTAGCTTTTCAGGATCTTTCATATCTTCATCCGAATATGATACATTCACGGAATCTTGCGATTCTCGAATAATGTTCGACAATTTAATAACATTTTCATTGTAAGCTTCTTCTTTGGATCTTAAGGATCCTTCTGTCCTAATAATTTGGTTATATTCATTCCTTTTAGTGTTCAAATCTTCAGATAACTGACTAATCTCAACATTCAACTGTTCAATCTGCGCAGATTTTTCATTCGTTGTATGTTCATAATTGTTTAACATAGCAGTTAAATCTTCATCAGAATCTGGCAACTTCTGTATTGATTTGTCAAGCCTCTCAAACTGGTCATTATAGGACTTTTGGATGAAGTTCAAATGATCGAGCTTTGACAATGTTTCTTGGAATTCTTGATTGGATAAGAATAATGATTCAGCTTCCTTTTCTTTCTCCTCAATTTTCATGGTTATCAAAGCAATCTCTTCTGTGTATGTATCAACCAGTGAATTTAAGCTGTTCACTTTTTCTTTGACTTTTCTAGCTCTTTCTTTGTCTATTTTCAAATGATGTACGCTTTGCTCGATTAACTTTATATCTGTAACCATGTCTTTTTTGATAACTTTCAAATTATCTAAGACTTTGGTAAATTTCAGCGCTTCAAAGATATCGTCAAACCTCTTCTTCAATACTGATGCTTCACTCAATGGCCACAAACTATCATCCTGGTGACAGAAAATAACGTAATCCAAAATTGCTCTTGTTGCTCCCAAGTATATTGGAATTGAAGTATCTAATTCGGCATTCTTGGTGCTCATTGTAGTTTTCTCCCCTTTATCCATTACAGCTAATTGACCATCTAGGGTCTTGAAAGTGTTTGAAGATACACCTGACCTAGTTTTTTTCTTCGTAAGCTGCATGGTCCTTGTTGTAATCATCGATTTCCCACTAGCATTTAAAAATGCCAATTTAACTTGCGCCGTAACTGAACTTCTGGAAGCTATCGAAGGATCATTTACAAATGCCCCTCCTTTAGAATTGGGAGGTAAGTCACCAGTAGTTGCATATTTCAAGCACTCGATTATAGTAGTCTTCCCACATCCATTCTGTCCACAAATTAAAGTTAACGGAAACCCAAATTGAATAGTTTCGTGTCGTTCTGGATCAAACGATCGTATCCCTTGTATAGATAGTTTGAATAAGCTTGACATATATTGACATATACTTGATTATAGATCAAGGAAATTAAATCTATCGGAATTGTTGTAAAATTATTGAATGAGATGTTTTTTTCCTACATATTGTATTTGAAATCTAAACTTTGCAACACTAATATATATTACTATATAAACACTAAATATGACTATTTGATATGAGTCTTTGCTAATTCGCCAGCAATGTCGTCAACATCCTTATCCTTGACTTGAACAGCAGCCAATTCTTTTTCTAATTCCTCTACATCTACTTCTTCTTCTTCTTCCTCTTCCTCCTCTTCTTCTTCTTCTTCCTCCTCACTGTCAACCTCTTCTAAGTCATCTAATTCATCAAGTTCACCAACACCTCTATTTTCAAAAAGCTTGTTCACTTTTTCGACGAACTCTGCATCTTCTTCGAACCTGTTACCATTGATTTCTAACAGTTTCAATTTTGGTAACTTCTTTTCGATGGCAGTCAACAAATGCTCCAAACTTGGTGGTTCCAATTCGTTATACTGTATCTTTAAAATAGAAAAATTTTCTCTCACCATACCTTCAGCCAAAGCTTGACATAATTTTAAGGAACCTTGAGGCTTCAATAAACAGTCATTAACGTTCAACTCAGTCAAGTGATTCCAATTTGCCAATGCATTTGCCAACGAAACTGAAGCTTTGGTTGTCAAAGTGTTATCCTGCAAATCAATCACGGATAACTTTTTATTGAACGACAAACCATTTCTAATCAAGTTTATGATACCACTGGGTCTGATACCATTTTGGTACAACTTGATAACCTGCAAGTCCTCGTGATTTTTCAACCCGATAGACAAGTAGTTGGTCGATCCATTTTCCAATCTATTTCTACCACAAATAAACGTCTTCAATGATACCTTACCATCCATTTTCTTCGCCTGGGACAATTTGTAAAGCGATTTACCTATTCTGGCGCCAGCAAAGGGTCCCATACCATTGTTAGACAAAATCAAATGTTCGATAGACACAGCCTTACACAAATAGTCTTCAATAGGGTCGATGGTTTGCAAACCAAATGCATTATCACTCAAGTTGATTACCTTCAAGTACGAGCATTGCAACAATGCTGGCAATAAGTGTTGTAATGACTGCGGAATCTCGGTATTCAATCTACCAGTATATAAATCCGAAAAGTCAATCTCAACTATGGTGTCCTTGTGCTGCAAAATGGTCTTGGCTAATGCCTCAGAGGCCTCAATACCAATTGTGTTTCCCGAAAAGTCGAGCTTTAACAACTTCGATTTGGCGCTTATCTCGTCCAAATATGGCTTGATGTCATCATGCGAGTTAAATTTCAATTGTTTGCCGCTAATGGAGTACGTGGTCTCCGGCGTGACTCCTAAATCAACGTCTACAGAGGCCATTTTGTCTTTCTGGTTCTATACTATCACCATATCCACCCAGGGAAGGTCTCAAATTTTTTTAAAAAAACAGCAAGAAACGGTCACGTGCAGCGCTCTCAGATTCGACAAAACGTTAAAAGTTTTCTCATATAGCGCTTAGGAAGAGACTCACAATATATATATATCTAAATCAAACAAAATGTCCGGTCGTATGCCAGCTCCAAAGCCTGAATCAAAGATTGAACAAATCACAAAGACCCCAGCTTTCACCATTGCTGTCAACGCAACCTTGTTCGCTGCTGGTGTTTTCTTCATCCAATCGCCATTGATGGAAATGTTAGTTCCCCAATTATAAGTACCTTTGATCCAACAAAAACACACTACAAGATCCTCTGCAAGGGCCGCAGGCCTCCTGGCGCCAATGATGCCCTGAGAGAAAACAAACTGTACATAATCCTATAGCGTATGAAATGAATGCACAATAAATGTATCCAACCACTGTAATGCTGACTCCAGCGCCCACGACGGGTTGTAGTGCTTCCCTGGCCTGTTTCTGTGGCTCCGGGGACGATCTCACGGCGGCCGTCCGACCTGCAATGGCATCGGTTGACTTCGTGGTGTTACGGCCCCGACCCTGCATCCCAGCCTGCTCCATCGTCCCTCCAGCCCACCTGTCCAGCCCATCTGTCCAACTCACCGCCCAGCCCACCTTTCCAACTCTCCACCTAACTCTCCACCTAACTCTCCCAGAATCTCCAAGACCCATCCAGGCCCACCAAGACCCACCAGGGCCCACCAGGGCCATTCGATGTTGTCACGTGATCCGCCGTTTCTCTACGCCAGTCCTCGGCCGCCGGCCACCTCCCCCTACTGCGGCCTCCAGCTACTACCTCACCTCTCGCTTCCTTACTCTCCGGCCGCCATTCGGGCCCTGGCGACTCCGACTGCCCACGGCCGGACCATCTTCCTCTCAACATATAGACGTATCACGTGACTCGGTTCTCTCGGCCATGGCCTAGCCGTTGGCGCGACCCTATACTCCCTAGTCCGAGGTTGGCACTTTGATCTTCCCCCCACATCTCACCTACTAGCATCTCTCGAGCCCACTTGCACACTCGGCTCCCTATCTCTCCTCTACTTTCCTCGTACGATAACCGTACGATACCGTACTTGTCCATACATTACCCTCTCCCTGAAGCGCTCTTCTGAAAACCCCATCTTCTAGATTCCCGATCAAACCACCAGCAATAGATATCGTACAACTGAAAAACCATCACAAACACTCACTACTCTCATAACACTCACTACTCTCATAACTCTCACTACTCTCACTACTCTCACTACTAACCATCACTAACTATCACTAACAATGTCCGTTTAGCATGTGAAATTTTCAGGTCTACGCTATGCGTACACCGCACAACTAGTCCCTAATGGACGCCGCGCTGAATAATCTGGGGGTAAATATTGAATATCCTCGGTAATTACTTTTGAAAATGAACCTCGGTGTTTTATCACACATGCCGATAATACACTATTAACGCGAAATACTTCTTTTGTCTAGTGCAGTCTGAATGATTGGAAAAGTCAGGCCAATTTGTGGAGAATATTAAGCGGATAAAAATCGTATAAAAACTTCTTCAATTCCAGAGATTTTTTTTCATTATTTTAATTTTTCTCTATATAAACTAATTAGTTTAATTCTTATTAATTACACATACTACTAGAAATTAATTAATATGGTTGCTGCTACTAATACAGTTAATTCGTCAAAAGGACCAGATCCTGCGACTTCGATCCAAAAGGAAAGAGCCGCCAGCAAGTTCGACCCAGAACAAATGCACTACTTCTTAGAAGGTAACAAAGAAAGAGCTGAGCTCCTCAAGTCCATGGTGCAACAAATGGAAAGAGACCCAATTTTGGCTGCTGACTCCAAGTACTACGATTTGACCAAAAACGAGCAACGTGAGTTGAGTGCGGTTAGAATCGACCGTATGGCCAGATACTTGGAAACGGACTCCATCGATGACTTCAACAAGAGATTGTCGCTCATTGGTGTTTTCGACCCACAAACATCGACCAGAATCGGGATTAACTTGGGTTTGTTCCTCTCGTGTGTCAGGGGTAACGGTACTGCCGAGCAAATGAAGTACTGGGCTTTTGACAAGGAAACCGCCAAGTTGAAGGGTATCTACGGTTGTTTCGCCATGACCGAGTTGGCCCACGGTTCCAACGTTGCAGGTTTAGAAACCACTGCTACCTTTGACGAGGAAAACGATGAGTTCATCATCAACACCCCACACATTGGTGCTACCAAGTGGTGGATCGGTGGTGCTGCGCACTCCGCTACCCACGCCTCTGTCTACGCCAGATTAATTGTCGGCGGTGAAGACTACGGTGTCAAGACCTTCGTTGTCCCATTAAGAGACTCCAACCACGACGTTAACCCAGGTGTCACTCTCGGTGACATTGGTGCCAAGATGGGTAGAGACGGTATTGATAACGGTTGGATCCAATTCTCCAACGTCAGAATTCCAAGATTCTTCATGTTGCAAAAGTTCTGTAAGGTTACCGCTGACGGTGACGTTACCTTGCCACCATTAGAACAATTGGCTTACTCCGCTTTGTTAGGTGGTAGAGTTATGATGGTTCTTGACTCCTTCAGAGTCTCTGCTAGATTCACCACCATTGCTCTTAGATACGCCATTGGCAGAAGACAATTCAAGTCCGGGTCCTCCGATAACGAAGAAGGCTTGGAATGTCAATTACTTGACTACCCATTACACCAACGTCGTTTGTTGCCATTCTTGGCATTGGCCTACGTTATTTCTTCCGGTGCTTTGAAATTAGAAAAGACTATTGAAACCACCTTGAACGAATTAGACAGTGCTGTCGAAGCCAACGACATGGGTAAGATCATGAAGTCGATTGACAGTATGAAATCCTTGTTCATCGATTCCGGTTCCTTAAAGTCTACCTGTACCTGGGCTGCTGCTGATGTCATTGACCAATGTAGACAAGCTTGTGGTGGTCACGGTTACTCTTCCTACAACGGTTTCGGTAAGGCCTACAATGACTGGGTCGTCCAATGTACCTGGGAAGGTGATAACAACGTCTTGGGTATGTCTATTGGTAAGCCATTGATCAAGCAACTTATTGGTGTTATTGAAAACGACAAGAAGGTCTCTGGTTCCACCGCCTTCCTCTCCAACGCTAAGGAATACTTAAACGAAAAGCCGGTCTTGAACTCCGCTGCTGACTTGAAGGATCTTAGAAAGGTCTTGCATGCTATTGAAGTTGCTATCATTAGATTAGGTAACGCGTCTATCCACACTTTGAAGGCCAACAAGGGTAACTTCGATTTCGTTGGTGCTGAAATGGTCACCATGTCTAAATTAAAGGCTCATCACTACTTATTAAAGGAATTCTTGGACAGACTTGATGTTCTTGAAAACAAGGATTTACTCCCATACTTGGAATCCTTAGGTAGATTATACTCTGCCTCCATCGTTTTGGAAAAATTCTCCGGTGACTTCTTAGCTCACTCCATCTTACCAACCAAGGTCGTTGGTGAATTGACTTCTAAATACATCCCTGACTTGTGTAAGCAAATCAGACCTCACGTTGTTCCATTGACTGATTCCTTCCAACAATCTGACATGATGATCAACGCCGGTATTGGTAAATACGATGGTAACATCTACGAGAACTACTTCGATATTGTTAAGGCCAACAACCCTCCATCTAAAACCAAGGCTCCATACTCTGCTGCATTAGAAAATATGTTGAACAGACCTTCTTTGAATGACAGAGAAAGAAATGAGAAATCTGCCGAAACTGGTGATATCTTATCCAATTAAGCGGCTTTAAAAATCGTATTCTATTAGGCAATGCATTCAGTTCTGAAGTTGTTCTTGTCATTATTTATATAAAGTGTTTATCATGATTTTATGAAAGTTGTTATTTATTTAACCGTAGCGTTTGAAAATACACATTGATCTGATGTTAATAAAATCTACTGTAGAGCATGCTGTTAAGCTGAGGTATCCGTTAACATTTCCGTTCTAACTCCGACCGCGCCGAATTTATTGCTAGTATCGGAACCTCCAAAGGGATCATACGACTCCATATGATCCGTGTTATCCTATTCTTGAAATATTGTAATATTTATTAATGTTATACGTAAGCCATAAGGCATATGGCCTTCCTGGATAAATCGGGTATTAAAGGAATCGTGTTATCCCACTATTGTACCTTCCTTAGGCGAGATTTAAAGATACCCCACAGGGGACATAGGAGGGGAGAATAGCAGATATATAGCTCGAGCTATTTTCAATATACCTCTTACACAGTCTTATGTAGAGCCATTAACATGTTTGCACGTAAAATAGTTAGTAACAGTGAACCACCGACACCAAGTCAATCCCTTCTTGAAGAGAGACTGCAAAAATCATTTGACCTCAAGTCAATGCATGAATTTCTTGAAGGGTCCGCTAGGGAGTCAGACTTGGTGATGAGATTATATCAGTCCTTGGAAAGAGATCCCATTTTGAGTGCAAGCTTCAAGGAATATGAAAATAGTAAACTTGAAAATCGTGAACAGGTAGCGTTGAGAATAAATCGAATGAGTCGCTACATTGAAACTGACACAGATGAAGAATTTCAAAGGAGATTGAATTTGGTTACCGTATACGACCCATCTCTTGGGATCAGAATAAGTGTCAACTTGTCATTGTATCTTAATTGTATTAAGGGCAATGGTACTGCCGCTCAGTACAATTTCTGGGCACGTACGAAGGAAACGGGTAAGATCAAGGGTTTATACGGGTGCTTTGCCATGACGGAGTTGGGACACGGTTCAAACGTGGCTGGGTGTGAAACTACGGCTACTTTCGACAAGGCTAATGACGAGTTTATTATAAATACACCACATATTGGTGCTACCAAATGGTGGATTGGGGGTGCATCGCACTCGGCAACACATGCTGGTGTCTATGCCAGATTGGTTGTGGATGGTAAAGACTACGGGGTTAAAACTTTCGTTGTTCCATTGAGAGATTCTCAACACGAGGTATTGCCAGGTGTTAGCATTGGTGATATTGGAGCCAAAATGGGTCGTGAAGGTGTCGATAACGGATGGATCCAATTCTCCAACGTTAGAATCCCTAGATTTTTCATGTTGCAAAAATTCTGCAAAGTCACTGCGGAAGGTAAAGTTACCTTACCTCCGTTAGAGCAATTGGCCTATATTTCATTATTAGGTGGTAGAGTTGGTATGGCTGTTGATTCTTATAGAATTTGCGCCAGATTCACTACAATTGCAATTAGATATGCTATCGGAAGAAGGCAATTTAGAGCAGATCCTAAGAACAGAGGTGAATTAGAAGGGAAATTGATGGACTATCCTAATCATCAACGCCGTTTATTGCCATATTTAGCATTGACATATGCTATCGCTGTGGGTACCAAGAGATTGGAAAGAGTGCATACCGAGGTAGTTAACGATTTAGAAAAGGCTGTTCAAGCCAACGATATGAATGCAATCAAAGCAGCCATCAACGAAACTAAATCCTTGTTCGTTGATTCTGGATCTTTAAAATCAACTTGTACTTGGCTTGCCGCTGACTGTATCAGTGAATGTAGACAGGCTTGTGGAGGAAATGGGTTTTCATCTTACAACGGCTTCGGGAAAGCCTATGGTGATTGGGTGGTTCAGTGTACTTGGGAAGGTGACAATAATGTTCTTGGTATGTCTGCTGGTAGAACCATAATCAAGCACGTATCAGACGTACTTGAGAAAAACAAGAAAGTTACGGGAACGTTAGACTTTTTATCGAAATCCAAAGATTTTATCAATGATAAATTAGTCTTGAAATCACCAAAAGAATTGCAAAATTTGCCAGCCGTATTGAATGCGGTTGAAGTTTTGATTATTAGAATAGCAAATCAAGCACTTGAAATATTAAAGAGTTCAGAAAAACAAAATTGGGATATTGTTAGTTTCCAAAGGGTTTTGATTTCCAAATTAACTTGCCATCATTATTTATTAGAAACCTTCTTACAGAGAATTGATTCTGTCAAAGATGCATCATCTGCGAAAGTCTTAGTCGAGGTTGCTGAATTATATGTTCAGACACATATTTTGGAATACTTTGCCGGCGATTTCTTATCATTCAATGTTGCTAGCCCTGGAATAATCAAGGATTTGAAATCTGTTGCCATTCCAAGGTCACTTAAAAACGTGAGAAAACAAGCTATTCATTTAACCGATGCTTTCCAACAACCTGACATGCTATTAAACTCTACTATTGGCAGCTACGATGGTAACATTTATGAAAACATCTTATCTATTACCAAGCAAGCAACTCCAACTTACCCAACAAAACCTCCTTACTCCGAAATGTACCAGGGAATCTTTTCAAGAGCACCACTTGCTGAAAGAGAGAGACACGAGAAGGGCCCTGAAGCCGCAAAAATCTTGTCCCAATAGTTTAGAATGTTACTTCGTCTTACTCGAAATAGAACGTATATTAATCTCTATTAGTATATGGCTTATGAATACATGTTTTTCTTGCTACTAAACTTCACTGTATACAAAAGCGAAAGTCTTATAATTTTGCAACTATTGCACTTTTTCAAGAATAATGCTTGTTGATACATGCCACAGAGGTTTCTACATCCTATAAGACATATACTACATACGGCGGTTTATCCAATAATGATGTTGAATAAATATTGATAAACCAACAATACCCGTATAATGAAAGTCCTATAATTTTACAGTTTCACTTTTTTCGTAAGATTTCTCCCGGTGGCCAAGCTGGCTAAGGCGCGAGACTGTAATGATAACCTCAAAGTAATCTTGAGATCGGGTGTTCGACTCACCCCCGGGAGATTTTTTTTACATTCAAATTGCCCTAATGGTGCAACCCCTTTACTCTCTTCCAAATACCGATTACCTCTAACTGGACCTACTTGTCTTAAGCTATACTGTGCCCCTTTCTTACGCCATTTCCCATTTAAACAAAAGTGGCAATTTTTACGTGGTAGTAATAGTAGCACAAAAAGGATTGTTATTTTTTCGTAGCCAAATATACCTGCTAATATTCATTTAATATCTATTATTTAGCAGATATTGACAGTCTTTTTTGTTTCTATCGTTATTTAATTAGAGATCTACCATGAATTCCGAAAAAATTGTTGCTGTTATTATTGGTATGTCTTTTAGTTGAATGTGTCATCGACAATCAGCTTTTTTTCCCTACAATTACGTATCGCTCAATTGACACATTCCCTGGTTTCGCATGAACCATTAAAAACCTGCCGAATACTAACTAACATCTAGCCTTATTGTTGCCTCCATTGGCTGTTTTCATGAGAGAAGGTGCTGGTACCCAATTGATCATTAATATTGTTTTATGTATCTTCATCTGGTTCCCTGCTATTTTGCACGCTTTGTATATTGTGTTGAGAAATTAGATGGTGGACTATGAAAATCGCTAGAGGGTAATCCTATGATGGAATTTAATATCATATTATATATACTATGTACGAATACCCAAATCTTAATGTGCTATTACAAATTTGTAGAATACAAGTAGTTAATACCTTTGTTAGTCGGTACTCGGACATTAGCATTGCCAGGCTGATAATTGGTTAATCGGCCAATCAAACAAAAGAAACGAACTGCAAAATATCCTGTAGCAATATACACGACATACTGATAAATAATTAATTTATAAGGATATAAATTAGATTTTGCCATAATTAAATAACACATACACATTTGCGTGATAAGAAAGACGGTATGACGGAGGACATCATGACGGAGGATACCAAAGAAATTAAGCAGCTTCCTCCATTTTCTTTCAAGAAAAGGCCGGTAGACAGAAGCCTAAACCCATCAGGTGGGCATTCAGTCATCACCGATATCATCTCACATTCAAGTAGCCCGCTTTCCAAGAAGAATAGCAGCAATACCATGACAGGTACAGAAGGTACTGATAAAGGTAGCTATAACAATATTGATTACAATGAACAAATTCGAGCTCCCAGAATGAGTACTATGAACCATAATACGTTCAAGGACTCAAACATGGCAGAACCATTTTCCACGGCCCCGACAAACCCAAAGGACGAGATATCGCTGTGGGATACCGATGGGAAGGACAGGTCTTGCGATTCCAAGAACGACTCCTACTTGCCCGCTAATTTCGACTTGTCGCAACCCACAAGACGATTTTCAGCACCATCTGACAAAGTCAATGACCTTGCTGAAAATACAATTTTGAGCTATACTACCAATAATTATATTTACGAGAGGGACAGATCCATATCGGGATCCAACCCTGCCTCCACTGGAAACTCTAACTCGAACACGGCCATCAATCTCAAGAGTTTGAACCAGGAAGAGTTCCCGTTGGAAGAAGTACAACATGAGAATTTGGTAAAAGCATTGAATAACTTGAGCAGCAATATCACAACCCAGGAGCGTCAGGAGTGCCAAAAGTCGCCCAGAATCAAGCACCGTTCGCAAATGGCATCGTCGGGACATTTATCGGGTGTTAATGGAACTGACTTGCAGCAGGTATATAGGTTGAAGAAACCATTATGTATACCTGCTGTGTTGAGGCCGCAAGCCTCTGACTCGCCCACATCATCAGTATCTTCTCGGCTCTCGAACTCTTTGGAGGGTTCACCTAAGAAGTTAGTCTATTCAATCCCAGATACGGACAAAAAGTCTAGCAACACTGCTGTCACACCACACGGACCCGTGGAACCAACACACATACACTGGAAGCCAAACAATACTAGCAGCAATTGCATGAAATGCTTTGAAATGTTCGGGAACTTCTTCACTCCGCATAGAAAAAGAAGGCACCATTGCCGTTTCTGCGGTTTGATTTTCTGCTTTGATTGCTTATGGCGCAATAATAATACCAAATTTAACACTGAACCTTCAACACCAACATCTGCTACCAAAAACTTTGACTCCAATCTGGGTATACCGCTTGATGCAGATGCCCGATTCGTGATCCCTATCTCCGAGAACCTCAATGAAAACACCATAACTATCGACCAACTCTTCAAATACTGCAAAGTGTGCAAGGATTGCGGAGGCTATTACCAATCATTAATCCATAATTTAAATGCAAACTTGGTCGAGTTCTTGGACGAAAATAATATTAAAGACTTTAAGTTCCCCTTCATCTTCATTGAAAATTCGTTTCTCAAGAATCTCCAGAACAAACCCCGGCACATCGAAGAAACCACCGACAATAATACCCCTACAACAATCACCCATAAAAATGATATAATGGATGCAAATAGAAAGTCGTCGGTTGCTAGTATTCCATCAGATTGGACGTGGAGTTCATTCTAGAGGTTTTTCTCCACATTTCCCTACACGTGAACTACAATACGCAATAGAGCCTACATTAACATAAACCACGTCTCTTCAGTTCTAACACCCTATTTATTTGCCTTGTGATATATATTTATTGTAATATTTGTTAATTAGTGACATTACTCATACCGTTATAGCAATGTAAACTGCAGTATACATCGAAAAAACGAAAGTCGTGTATTGGTTAATCGCAAGTTCTCTGTCCTTCACTTACGTTCGCCGTTTACCGAAACTACTACACGTATATGATGGAATTTTATAAAAAGTACTTACGACGTGTTTTTGCTATATCTATAACCAAAATATAGCATATAAATTGGTAATTAAGTAATACGATTACTGTCGACTCGATTATTGCCCATTTATAGCGCATTTATTGCAGTAACGTATCGACTACTTACTTGAAATCACTTATTAATCGCTTAAATCGTGCTAGCCAGCCAGATCCTTTCTGATTTATAAGTCGTTTTATTTGGAATACTATACGACTTGTACTGCCACTCCTTTAACCTGTGAGTAAGATTTGCCTGAAAAGAGTATTGACGCCAGAAAAAAAACTTCTGCAAATTAGCCGCCATGTACCAACAACCAAATCACTCGTACCAGTCGTCGGATTCCTTGAGACGGTTATCAGCAAATAACCCGTTCAGACCACGTAACTTCGAGCAGCCCCAGCACTTGAACAGGTCTGCCACCTCTGTTGGTTCCGGCCACTCCAACTCCCAGAACCAGGCCTTTGACGACTGGGTGGAAAAAAACAAGCAATTGATAGAAGAGTCGGATGATGAAGAGTTCTACAGATCACCGGATCCTATTAACATGAACTTGAACATGAACCATACCGCTAATAATGCGGCCCCATATAATAATGATATCCAAGAACTTAGTAGGCCAATGTTTCCCGCTCCAGTTAGAGCTGGGAGCGATAGCAGTGTCAACTACAGTAATAGGTATGTATTTTTTCTTTTATTCTACTAATGATGTGCTCAATATTTGTTTTATGAGTCTAGTTATGACCAATATTTCCCCATGTTGGCTAACTTCGCGTGGACCTTTTTTTTTTAAAGTGGTAGCACCGAAATTTGAATCTGTGCACGGCTGCGCCTAGTTAAGAAAAATAACAGATAAATCGCACAGGCTCACATCTTCACATAAAACAGTTTTAAACTTGCTGTTACGGGAATATTTTTTAATTCATAGATAAGCTATTTGTGGTACTTTTCCAAACAAATAACTGCTAGCATCCATTAGTTATAATAACATACTTGGGTAGCAAGAGATACTAACTTAATAATTAGAAGGATGTCGTCTAATAACCCCTTCGCTTCAGCACTCAAGGAGCTGGAGTCGTTTATCCATCGCCGTGAAGCCCCACCAGTTCCAGGCCAGGGGAAGTCGAAGTCGAGCACACCACCAGCTCGTCCACCAAAGACAGATGGGCCATTACCACCAGCGTATGAGGAGGTAGCAGGACCGGAAAAGGCCCGCAAAGAATACCCTAGGGAAAAGCTGGGGTCGTCGTCGTCCAGGCACCGTAGTTCGTCATCCAGACGTCACCGCTCGCACAGTGATAGCGGTTCAGGAAAACCTAGCCGTTCGCACAGAGAAAGACGCCATAAGTCGTCGAAGAAGAGCCAACCGGAGCCGGTGAAGGCCAAAAACATGGATACCATTGATAAGTTGGACGTGACTGGGTTCTTTGGTGGTGGATTCCACCACGACGGTCCGTTCGATGCATGTACTCCCCACAGAAACAAGAATTCCAAGGTGGCACCGGTGATGGCGTTCCCGGCCGATGGTCCTAACAACTCTATTAAGGGTTCCAGTGGTAACATAGATAAGAATGAACAGATGAACTTGGCGTTTGGAAAGTATGACGGGGGTGCCGACCAACTTGTGGGTAAAGCATCACCAGCCAAGAGGACCGGGAGCGACCCGGCTGTTCCCTTGATAAAGACTAATAGAAATAATAACGATATGACCACCACATTATTTACACCTAAGCAGAACCCATCGGTAATTAATTTTGATGCCAATATGAAAGCGGAACCAATACATGGTTCAACAACAGCAGGTTTAGGATCGTCCACTTTTATCGACGGTGCACCTGCGCCGGTTCCACGGTCTAATTCCCGTGATGATCAATATCTTAGTGTCGGTGGTGGTGGTTTAAGCAGAAAGAAGTCATTAGTACAGAGGTTACGTAAAAATAGTGCCAGTGAGAGTAGTTCTAGAAGAAATTCCAGTGACTATGAAAGATCAGAACCTAGGAGAGATTCATTAGGTGGATACGACAGCGAAAATGTCGAAGGCTCGGGTAACTCATTATTAAGAAGAGTGAAGAGTTTGAAGGTTGGTAGGAAATAACCAATGATTTGAATTTTACATTAACAAAAATCCTAATAACACTCCCAAAGGAAAAACGAAGCATATGATATATTTATATAAATTATCTCAGTGGTTTTTTTTTTGGTACTTTCTCCCTTTGTTTATGTATTATAGATTATTTACTGAAGTTGTTCAGTTACTTTCACGAAATTTTTCCTAATGATGTCTTATACTAATGATTTTATTATTATTTTTTACTGTTGTCTACTTTATTGAGTACTTTTATTTTTATATATATCATATATCACAATGTTTTGGTTTATGCCTATTTATTTGATTAGTATACCTTAGTTTTCACCTAGCCTAATATATTTATGGATAGAAATATTACAATCGTGTACCACTCAATACATTCGCTCAAATAATTTTTCATGATTTTTTTAGTACTGTCCATGATTCAAGAGTCGATAATTTCTATCATTATAATATAAACGGAGAAGCCAACAGTTATCTTATGTATAGAGTTATTAGTAAGGTTAGGTTCAAGCCGTTGTTGAATAATTTTCAACTTAGTTCGCTAAGATCAGTCTCATATACATTACCGACTATTCCATTATTGGATAACTTGAAAATAAGTAAAGACGACTTTAAGGGCTTGTATTCTAATAACACCGTGGACGAATTATGGTTTAGAAGAGGAACACAATTAGTGGAAGGTTTAAACCAACTCTTGGAAGAAAACAATATAAACCCTCCGTCTGATTTAAACGAGTTAATCACGTTAACATTCAACAAACCAGACTTGTACGGTATTTATTCGTATGCTTCATTAATACATAACTTACAATTCAGCTTAGAAACGTTGAAGCCAAATGATTCGGAGATTGGGAGATATGCTATTAAGAAGTGTGAGCCAAAGGACTTATTGAAAACCCCATCTATTAGCCAGACATTTTATAATGAGCCAACTGATCCAAATTTGAGAGACTGGATAACTCATTCGTTTGGCTCCATTGCTGAATTCCGTACTTTGTTATTAAACTCTGCTTATGGTATTAAAGGTGATGGTTTGGTATGGTTGGTTGCGCAGGCAACATACAGTGAAAGTACCATGAAAAATAACCAATTTGGCAATGGTAATAATGATTTGAAATATAGCACTTTATCGGTTATGAATACTTATAACGCAGGCATAGTCGATGATTCTATAAGATCCGGCCAAATAACTAAATTAAAGCAGCAGAAACAAGCCAAAATTGCTTCTTTGAAGAAGAAAATACAAGAACGAAAGGATATTGAAGATTCTAACGAAGAAGCAAATGAAGAAAAAACATTAGATTCTCTTGAAAAGGAATTGTTCAATCAAAATGATTTATCATTAGGAACTGTGGAAGAAGCAGAAGCTGCCACTTTGTATTCTGATAGAAAATTATTACCATTGTTAGCCATCGATGCCTCCCTCAGAAACTATTTACTTGATTATGGTATTTTCGGTAAACAGCAATATTTGGATAATGTTTGGAATTGCATTGACTGGGATGTTGTCGCTAAGAGAGCACCTGTTAGATTTAAGCAATCTTTCGAAATGGATTAATACATGGAGAATAGATCTCATCAAATTGTATATAGAAATTTATATTATAGCTATAAATATATTATAAAAAATTATTATTAAATTGTAACGTTCGATATAGCTTAGTTTTTTATGACCTTCTTGACAATTTCTTCAACTTCATCCCAATCATCAGTTGGAACTCTCGTCATTTCAATGTCACCGAAATATGATCTAATAGCCATTAAATCTTGATAAGATTTTTTATCGTGAACAAATGAAATAGAGACACCGACTCTACCAAATCTACCGGTTCTACCAATCCTATGTAAATAAGTTGAAGGATCTGGGTTTCCCTTCTGATCTACGGGTAAATCATAATTAACCACCATTGACACTGATGCAATATCAATACCTCTAGCTAAAACATTCGTGGTAATTAAAACTTTTGATCTACCTTCACGGAAGTCATCGATCAATCTATCTCTTTCACTGGTCTCTAAACCAGCATGTAAAATAGAACATTTGTGACCTTCTTTCATCATTTTAGCATACAAGATATTAGCCGTTTCCTTAGTTCTAACAAAAATAATAGATGACCCAATCGTTAACAAGCCATATAATTCACTCAAGACTTCGAATTTATGATTTACAGAATCACAATCCATATATAATTGTTTGATACCCTCCACGTTCAATTCTTCTTGTTTCAATTCCAACGAATTTGCATTTGGAACAAACTTTTCGGCATACTTACGAACCTCATCAGGAAATGTTGCAGAGAAGAGGACTAATTGCGTGGCTTTTGGTAAAGTTCTTTTCACTCTGACACATTGATCCCCTAAACCTTGCGATTCAAGCATATTATCAGCTTCGTCTAAAACAAAAACTCTAACTTTTGAAGTATTTATAAGCTTTCTTCTAATTAAGTCCAACAATGTACCAGGTGTACCAACTAATACATGGGCATTGGTTGCTTTGCCTCTAGCTATTGAATCTGGAACAACCAATTGTGACGTAATTTTTGTAAATTTACTCATTGTAGTGATAACTTCAAGTGTTTGTCTAGCCAATTCTCTAGCAGGAGCCAAACATATACATTGAGTACTTGGATCAGATTCATCAACTCTTGATAACATCGTCAATGAAAAAGCAGCAGTCTTACCTGTACCAGATTGTGATTGACCGATCATATTTTTTGGAGGATTCGAGATTAACAATGGTAATGCCTTTTCTTGGATTTTGGAAGGTTTATTGTACTTCATAGCATATAAACCTTTTAATAATTCTGGGCTCAATCCCAATTCTTCGAAAGACTTAACTGAATATAATGGTGAATTTGGATCGGCCTGTAAGTCTGCCAATTTAACTTTAACTTCGTAAGATGACTTTATTAAATTGCTTTCAGGTTCGGCTTGTTTAGAATCGGTAGATTCCTCAGTATTCTTTGGTTTTGATTCTTCTTTGGTTCCATCTTCAGGATTGACAGTTTCCTTTGGTTCATCTTTTGGTTTTGGTTCACTAGTATCCTTCTTTTCCTCAGATTTATCGGCTTGAGCATCCTTGTCTATAGATAAAGAAGAGAGCAACTCTGCTGCATCTGATTCAACTCTGGTTTCCTCCTTTGACATTGTATTGTATCGTTAACTATTATCCTTCTAAACCAAACTGATCAATACAGAAATTAAATGAAAAATATAATAAAAACTCACGTGATCACTTCCATCCAAAAACAATTCAAACTGCTATTTGATTCTTAATGTTGTGAAGAAACTGCTTCATATAACCGTATAGGCACACTTTTTATGACTATGACTAGGTGTTGACCCTATTATATTATAATGTTTCTTTAAGGTTTCTCATGCGAATATTCGGTCCCTACTATAGATGCTTTCGAATTTTGCAACATTTAGACTTAATGACTCTCACGAGAACTAGCGCCAAATAACCCCTTTTTAGAGACTTGTTAGAATTTTCTATACTTCAAGTTTATCTTACAAGTCTTCAGCCAACTATATATTAAGAATGTTGGTCACAAGTATATCTGTAAGCCTAGTATATGTAAAGTGAGGTTTTTTAAGTTTGGCTAGGACCATCCTTATTAGCTCAGTTGGTAGAGCGTTCGGCTTTTAAGGATTTTGATTTCAGTCAAAAAGTCGACCGAAATGTCCAGGGTTCGAGCCCCTGATGAGGAGTCCATTTTTTTTTAATTTTTTGGGGAACTTCTCCTTTATTAAACCTTAAAAAGAACTACATAATTTACCGAATACTAAATGATAGCTAGTTTTATAATATTAGTGTGCTATTAAGATATTTAGACTGCAAATTTCAATAGAAAAACTGTCGAAAGATCACAAAATTGTGTGCTCGTATTCTCACATTTTTCGTATCATTTTCACACATTTATATTAATACATGGACACTATAGCACGAATTAATACATACTTATGAGTAAGAAGTCTTCAATTAAACTGCCAAATGCCTCGTCTTCATTGGGTAAGGAGGCTGGTAGTAGATCTCCACAAAAATACACATTGGCTAATATTTGGTTTGTCTCTCTAGCATTAAAGATATTACTATCAGTAGGTTATCACTCAACAGATTTTGATGTTCACAGAAATTGGTTAGCTATAACATATAATTTGCCATTGTCGAAGTGGTATATTGAGAATACTTCACAATGGACGTTGGATTACCCTCCTTTTTTTGCATACTTTGAATGGGTTTTAGCTCATCTAGTACCCAATTTTATTAAAGAAGATGGATGTTTATCTATCGTTGAAAAGGGATTATATGGCTTGCCTACTATTTTATTTCAAAGGTCATCTGTCGTTATAAGTGAAATTGTGTTGTTTCTTGCCCTTCAATGGTACATTAATACTACAACTTCACAAACTGAATCAAGAAGGGCCTATGCAGTTGCATCGAGCTTGGTTTTATCCCCTGGTTTATTAATTATTGATCATATACATTTCCAGTACAACGGAATGATGTATGGATTACTTGTGATAATGATTAATAGTGCAAGGTTAGAAAAATATTTATTGTGTGGGTTTTCATTTGCTGTGTTACTTTGTTTCAAACATATCTACTTATATTTGGCACCAGCTGTTTTTGTTTTCTTGCTTCGGGCGTATTGCTTAAATATGAATTTTGAGGGAAAGATGCCAATAAGCATTGTTAAAATAGTGAGGTGGAAGAATTTATTTAAATTATCGGCTATAGTAATTGCAGTTTTCGCTGTTGCATTTGCTCCATTCATCTATCATAATGTCATGCCTCTGTTGATCGAAAGATTATTCCCCTTTAGCAGAGGATTGACACATGCATATTGGGCTCCTAATATTTGGGCTCTCTATTCAGCAATGGATAGATTGTTAATACAGATCTATTTCAGAGTACCCTTAAGCAAGCCTATCTTACAGAAAATTTTCAAGTTTGATCCTCAATTATTGCTTAATCCAAACCTAATTAATAAGACCACCAGAGGATTGATCGGTGATATTGAATTTTTAATATTGCCTACTATAACTTCACAATTAACATTCTTTTTAACGTCATTTTATCAAATAATGGCATTGATTCCATTATTCTTACAGCCGACTTTCCGAAGATTTATGGGATGTTTAACATTGTGTGGATTTTCATCTTTCTTGTTTGGATGGCATGTCCATGAAAAAGCAATATTGATTGTAATTTTCCCAATGAGCTTCTTGATTAGCAGAGATAAAGATTTGTTGGGACCATTCAATTTGCTAGTTAGCAATGCCTACGTCTCATTGTTTCCCTTGATATTCACTAGTGATGAATGGATTATCAAGGTTACGTATTCCTTATTATGGTACATCATTTTCCACTTCGTTTTTAGAAGAGTTGTTAGGTTACCTAAGAATAATATTGGTTACGGTAAAGTAATGTTGGATAGAGCCATTAATTGGTACGTATTGGGATTAGTGCCTGTTGTTGCAGTTGTTAGCTTAATTGACTTGTTTGAGCATAGATTTGAAATTTTAAGAAAATTGCAGTTCATGAAGTTAATGATCGTCAGCACCTATTGTGCTGTTGGTATTATAAGTAGTTGGAACGGCTTCAGTTGGTTATACTTCGTGGATGAATATATTTGGGTGGATAAATAAAAAAATAGTTACTGATTGTATATATAAAAAAAAGTTTATAATTGATTCAATGTATTTAAAAATCGATGCTATCTCCTGTTGCATATATATTAGCTGTTTGGCCTTAGAATCTATTAATTAAGTGGAAAATCTAAGTACAGAATGGTTTCGTGGTCTAGTTGGTTATGGCATCTGCTTAACACGCAGAACGTCCCCAGTTCGATCCTGGGCGAAATCATTTTTTTATTTTTTCGTTCATAAACTCTCGTACCCAAACATTAAAATGATGCCAAAATACTTAATAGTATATTACCCGATTGCCGAATTATAAGTTTAAAATTCTATAAGCTTCCGCATATATTACCCGGTGTCTTTACTTATTTAGCAATGGTAGGAATTGCTTTAGTAAAAATTATAACATTATCCGGAGGTTTTCCCCGGATTTATTCATTACCCTTCGGTTGAAATATTTATTATTGAATCTTGCATGTATGGTACCGGCACGTCTATATATATATATATATATATATATATATTTAAGGGTAACAACTTTTCATAAATCATCAACAAGAGTTAATTAAACCAAATCCTATCGAACGTAAAGATGTCAGTAAAACCAGTTAGTTCCAAAAATCCAAACATGATGCAAGATTTTACTCATAGTTTATTTGGGCCCGAAGAAAATGGAAATGTCGAAGCACTAGTAGAGAAATTACCATTCGAGGCAAGATCAATTGAGGATTCAATTGCAATTGATAGTGTCAGTGATCAATATACGTCGACTTATCGAAACACGAGATATCCTAACAAGTTGATATCTAATATTCACCCACAATTGAGTACTTACAATGATTTATTCGTGAATTCTGTGAAAGTTTTTGGAGATAGACCTTGCTTGGGTTCTAGATCATACGATTATAAGAGAGGAATATCTGAAAATCGATTCCAGAGTTTTTCGTATAAGGAGGTTAACAGAAGAAGACTAAACTTAGGATCTGGAATTCTAAAGGTTTTAATGGACAATCCATTTAAAGTGAGTGGTTCTGCAAGTCACGCCAAAATTGATAATCATTTGAGGGATTGGGCTAAATACGGCAAGAGAGCTAGTAATAGAGAAGACAACTGTTCTTTTATAGTTTCTATCTTCTCGGCAAATCGTTTGGAATGGGTTTTGGCTGATTTGGCGTGTTCTGCCTATTCGTTGACAAACACTGCATTATACGATACTCTAGGATCGGATGCCACCAGATTCATATTGGACTTAACAAGAAGTCCGATTGTGTTAGCGTCTAGGGATAAGATTAAACTTCTTATAGATTTGAAGAAGCAATACCCCGAAATGTTAGGTGATCTTATTTCCATTGTTTCTATGGATCCTTTATTTCCCGGGGACAAAACATTAATTTCAGAAGCAAGAAACGCAAGCATAACTCTATTTGATATTAATCAGATTGAGGAACTTGGTCGGTCATCTCGGATAGAAGAATTACCACCAACGCCAGAAACATTATACACGGTATCTTTTACGTCTGGGACTACAGGATCCAAGCCAAAGGGAGTAATGTTAACTCACGAAAATGCATCCACAGCTGTAACATTTTTAACTTCTACCATGCCACAGATTGATATGGGGAAGGCATTTATATTCTTACCGTTGACACATATATATGAAAGGAAAACTACTGGGTTCGCATTAAGTACAGGTTATTACTTAGGCTTCCCACAACTAACAGTCAGTACTCCAAATCCCAAAAATACTTTTGATAGCTTGATGGAAGATTTAAGTATATTTCAGCCTCACTATTTGTCATTAGTTCCAAGGATATTAACAAAAATTGAATCAGTGATTAAATCCACTATTGAGAGTTCAGACGCTGCCACTTCGAAAAGATTGAAAAGCATTGTTGAGTTTAAGTTGAATAAACAGAGCGAATTTGATGGTTCAAGTGGTGCTAATGAGGAAGACGATTCATATCCACCATATAAGAATCTTAGGTCTCTTTTTGGATTTGAAAATTTGTTGTGGACGCAAACGGCTTCCGCTCCGATCTCACCTTCAACTCTCGTATATTTGAAAGCAAGCTTAAATATAGGCTTAAGACAGTTGTATGGCCTAACAGAATCGTTCGGGGCCGTGACCCTGAGTGATCCGTATGAGAGCATACCCGGCTCATGTGGAAGTATTGGTATCGGATGTGAAATGAAATTAGAAGCACTTCCTGGTATGGATTATTATGCAAGAGATAACAAAGGAGAACTATTATTAAGAGGACCTCAAATTTTTCCTGGCTATTACCGGAACCCAGAAGAGACGGCTAAAGCTCTTGACAGTGAAGGATGGTTCCATACTGGTGACGTGGCCATGATTAAAAAAGACAACGGTAGATTATACATCATCGACAGAGTTAAGAATTTTTTCAAGCTTGCCCAAGGTGAGTATGTATCTCCCGAAAAGGTGGAAAACATCTATTTATCTTCAAATCCAATCCTTGCCCAGTTATATGTCCATGGCGACTCTCTAAAGTCATTCTTGGTAGCTATTGTCGGGGTAGAATACGAACCTGGTTTGAAGTTCCTTCGAGAAAAATGTGCTTATAATACGTCGGACATGACTCCGAAGGAAATGATCACTGAGATAAACAAAATAGACAACAAGCTGAAATTTTTGGCATCAATCAATTCTTCACTCGCCAAGAGACTACAGGGGTTTGAAAAATTACACAATATATATATCGATATAAACCCATTAACGGTTGACAGAAATGTTGTTACCCCAACCTTAAAAATTAAAAGAGCTATAGCTGCTAAGTTCTTTGAGGAGGTTTTCACACAATTGTATAACGAGAACTCATTAGTTGCTGCAAAATTAAAGTTATAAGGGTGTTTTAGACATTTTCATATCGCAGATCGTTATAATTTTGAATACAGATAAACTTTATAGAGTAGAACTAAGTGAATATTGTATGACATTACCACTGAATATAATTAAAACGAATGGCGTGTTTACTTGTCTGGAATTATCGGATGATTGTGATACAACAGGCGATTTCGGATCATGTGTCGCACGGAAACTTTAGCAATCTAAGATTAAAAATCGAGTACTTAAGGAGAGGCTAAAGAAAGATTTATTAAACTAGCTATTAAGTAGATAGATAATTAATTGACAATATGGCAGAAGAAAAGATAACCTTAGGAAGATACCTATTCGAAAGAATTCGTCAATTGGAAGTGCGTTCCATTTTTGGTGTTCCAGGGGACTTTAATCTTACATTATTAGATAAGATAGAAGAAGTTGACGGATTACACTGGAGAGGCAATGCCAATGAACTAAATGCAGCTTACGCTACCGATGGATATAGCAGAGTTAGAAGTACCGATACGGTAGGATTTGGATGTCTTGTTACAACTTTTGGGGTTGGAGAATTGTCCGCATTGAATGGAATTGCTGGTGCTTATGCCGAACATGTTGGATTAATACATGTAGTTGGTATCCCAGCGGTCTCCGCTCAACAGAAGCAATTATTGTTGCATCACACTTTAGGAAATGGTGACTTCACTGCCTATCAGCGTATGTCTTCTGCAATTAGTGAAACTACAGGGCTGTTGAATGACCCATCAACTGCGACCAAAGAAATTGACCGTGTTATTAGAGAAGCTTATATCAATCAGAGACCTACGTATCTTGCGTTCCCAACCAACTTGGTTGATGTCGAAGTTCCCAAATCTACTTTAGACAAGAAAATTGATTTATCATTACCAAGAAATGATCCCAATACTGAAGGTGAAGTGATTGAAAGGGTTATTGAGTTAATTGAGAAAGCAGAAAATCCCGTTATATTAGTTGATGCTTGTTGCGCAAGACACGGTGCTACGGCTGAGGCCAGGAAATTGATTGATCTAACAAATTTTAAATTTGCCGTTACTCCTATGGCAAAAGGTGCAAAATACATTGATGAAGATCATGAAAGGTTTGCCGGTGTATATGTAGGGACATTATCGTATCCAGAGGTTAAGAAGCAAGTTGAATCGTCCGACCTAGTTTTATCATTGGGAGCGGTTCTCAGTGATTTTAATACTGGTTCATTTTCTTATTCTTATGAAACTAATAATGTTGTTGAAATCCATTCAAATTACACCAAGATTAAAAATGCTAACTACCCAAAAATTTATATGAAACAATTATTACAGAAGTTTTTGGAGTCAAAGAAGCTTAAAGAATCCATTAAACATTACAAGCCTGTTTCGGTTTCTAAAGACCCCTTCCCTGAAGAAAGCAAGGATGAGAAGTCTAAAATTGATCAACAGTGGTTATGGAGTAAGGTTTCTAGTTGGTTGAAAGAAGGTGATGTTGTTCTCACGGAGACTGGCACTTCATCTTTTGGTATAATTCAAACTAAATTTCCCAGAAATACATTAGGTATTTCGCAAGTTTTATGGGGTTCAATTGGTTATTCTGTGGGTGCAGCATTTGGAGCAGTGATGGCGGCTGAAGAAATTGATCCTAGTAAAAGAGTCATTCTCTTCGTTGGTGATGGATCTTTACAACTAACTGTTCAAGAAATTTCGACTATGGTAAGAAATAAGAATAAGCCCTACATCTTTGTGTTGAACAATAGTGGATATACTATTGAAAGGTTGATTCACGGAGAGAAGGCTAGTTATAACGATATTCAGCCATGGAATCATTTAAAAATTTTGGAAACTTTTAGTGCTGAAGACTATGAAACCAAAAGAGTGTCTACTGTTGCGGAACTTAATGATCTCTTCAGCGAAGCTAAGTTCGCAAAAAACAATAAAATCCGGTTAATTGAAGTTATGCTTGAAACAATGGATTCACCACAGAACTTAGTCGAACAAGCTAAGCTTTCTGCAGAAACCAATTCATCCAATTGAAATTACAGTATATAGGGAATTAGATGAATATATTTACATATACTTTGATTATTCAAGATCATGACTCGTTCTTCGGATTGAAAATATAATCAGGGAATAAGGATTCCCAATCCTCATTGAACAAATCCGACGTCATTAAGACAGGAGGACCACCGAAGAAATCCAAATTTTCATCGAAGACAAATTCTGTATTTGTACCCACTATTGTATTATTGTAGTCATCATGTATTTTTTCTATGGAATCAGGAATTGATTTTATAGAGGAAATTTCAGCATTTAACAACGATGCTGGATCTTTAGGTGAGGTTCCCCGCAAAGCGTTCAACTCTGTATGCAAAGTAGATGGAGTTATTGACGAAGAATAAGATTCTGATTGGGTAGAGGATTGATGTTCAGTTTGATCAAGATAGCTTGATTTTTGTAATTTACCTCTACCCGTGGGAGAAAGACTAGTGTATGTACTAGACTCAATGCGTGGAGTACCAATATTAGTTTTATTTGATGCACTGGTCAAAGAGTGTCCAAGGGTTTCTAATTCATTTTTTCCATAACTATACTGTAATTTTGTCTGAATTAACTTGTGAGATTTTTCAGCTAATTTCCAAGTCTTTGAACAATCATGCAATACTTCCATAAAAAATTCCAACCTCTCTTTTTTCATATCAATTAATTGCTTGCTTGTATTCGTAAGTAATATCACGGATATTGACAAAATTGAGCAATAAACAATGAAAATAGAAGCTCGCCTCAATCCATGGGTTTTTTTGAATCTAAGGATGGCAACATATAAATCCTCGATAGCTTCGTTACATATAACTGCAGGCGAATGATCATCTTGAACCTCAGATTTAGAAATGCCAACAAAAGGCCTATTAAGGCACAAAATTAGAATATAATAGTAATACTTTATACACAGCGAAGTGGGGTTATCTGCTGTTTGTTCTAAAGATACCTTATTCCAAGCCAAATCTATTGGTAAAGATTCTTTCCATTTCATAATCTGTATATTATAGCTAGAAAGCTTTTCCAATCTTGACGTTAGATTTAAATCATCATTGTTTTTATTGTGATCGTCATCTGTCCTTGTGAAAATATCATTTAACATATTATCTGAAATATTAATCAAGTTAATTACATTTTTCAATGGGTTAGATATTTGAGTTTCTTTCTTCACTCTATTTTTATCTTTTGGATCTTGGTACATATAATCATCAATCCATTCTAACTCAGGCAAATCATCAGTTTCAGGAATTGAAGCATCTGACATCTTCAAGCATGAAGGTCTACCTAAAAGCAAACTTATAAAGTGATCAGCCATATATGTACCCCAATAAACTCTACTCCTAATTGCCACATCTAAAGGACTTAAATCATCGTGGGATTTGAGAAACCATACCTTTGGATTTAATTGAAACCCAAGATCGAATCCCATTCTCATTGCGTTACCACTTAACATCCATCCTGTAGAATTTGAACCGTTGCAAATGTCATAAAATGCAAGTAATAAAAAGCTTTGTAGGTAACTGATAGAAGGGTGTTCCAATTGTGACAAAAGCAAGGATCTTGCTTCATTATAAAAATGTATAGATTTATCATATATCTTATCACTGTCAGACATTCGAGAACCTAAAGCACAAATACTCAAAACTAATACTCGAGAACAATACAACATACTAGGCTTCGGATTAAAAAAATCGATCAAAAATGCCTCTCTAAAGAGAAACATATTGTGGTCGGGGTATTGCCACGTAAAAAATAGCTTTAAACAGTGTAAAATATTAGGATCTTTATTCATGTTACTTATTGATGATTCCTCTCTTTTTAGATTTAGGGACGGATTCTTGGTGATTAAATCATTATCATAAACACTAATCGGACCATACACAGATTGATTGGTACTATCAATATCTCCATTGGTAGATTCATGTACAAAGACTGGCTTCGAATCTGTGTAATCACGATCGTCTACTCCGATCACCTCCTTTAAATCCGTAGAATCTACTAATTTTTGCTTTAGCTCAACAGACTCAAGTTTTTTAAATTTCTCAAAGAAAGCCCTTAAATTTTCGACTTGTCTCTCAAGACTTGAAACATAATTAGCTGGTGGTCTCTTCTTCCTCATATCACTGGTGGTTTTAATACAATCAGCACCAATTTTAATGCAATTTGAACATGGACATTCAAAATTACATTTGATTTTTCTGGCTCGGCATCTTTGGCATGATAATAAGCGGGAATTTGAAGAACACTGTTCTTTTTCCTCTATATTATCTAACACCTGCTTCCTCTTCTTCTGTGAAGATGACATCTAGTAGTTAATCGATATCTGGGGACATAAATATTAATAGAAATGATGAAAAGTTATCGCGCGAAAATATTAATTTGGTATATGTAAAGTACTATAAAGCATTAAATTAAGAATAAAATTTGGTAAGTAGTGTAAATAACTGCAATTATACCCACCACTATTAGAACGTAATCAAACACTCTAAAAAATTTACCTTTCCAATCATTCTGTCTATCATATTTATAAGTTTTTAAATGAATTAAAGGTGGATAGATATACACCAATGGAATACAAGCAAAGCATCCATTAAACGAGATAAATTTATCAAGGTTGTTAGCATTCAAATATGCAATTATGCATATGGAACTAATTAATAATGCCCTTATCAAGTTCTTCAGCCATTTAATTGAACTATTATATTTCCCTGAGCTATGATACAATTTACCATCATCATCCTTTTTTGGTCTAGCAGAGTCGTTATTGAATAAGTAAGAATTGAAAATTAAAGATTCTAAAATCTTTGTTACAGGAAATAGTTGCAATGGAGCAGTTAAAAATACCGCTAATGAGTAAAGTAATGAGATCAACTGAACCGACAA
Organism: Debaryomyces maramus; assembly: GCA_030583545.1. Lineage (NCBI taxonomy): Eukaryota > Fungi > Ascomycota > Pichiomycetes > Serinales > Debaryomycetaceae > Debaryomyces > Debaryomyces maramus. The sequence continues at coordinate 167,279 of JAJMIL010000005.1, forward strand.
CCTATGTTGAGGTAAATTTAAGATGATAATTGATTTAACTTTATCACCAAAGGAAGTATATCCAAGAACCCCAATGGATACAAACAAACTGGTTATAATACACATACTAACCGATAAAACCATAGGGAATTTCTCCGGTTGTGCCATAGACGACTCGATTGGTAATATCAAACCAATCCCTTCAAATGATGTGACAGCAACTCCGACCAACATTGACCAGTTGCTGGAATTGAAATTTACTATATTTTCACCCAATCCGTGTGTTGCCAATCTTAAACTCGAGAAATAAAAGATAATAATTAAACCGATAACAATGAATAACGAGGATACTAACGAGATAATAGACAATTTAGCCAAATTTCTGATAAGCACCAATGGGATTAACAAGATGCATTGGATTATGACAATGTTTCTGGTACTTACGTAACTAGCGGATATCTTCAAGTAATTTTCAAGAAAAGAAATGACATTTTCAGCAGTAAACAAAATATAAGTAGAAACAAACCCAATTTGCGATACTAAAATCGAGATTAAAATACAGATCCGCAAAGGTCTTCCATGAGTTTTGAACCCCAATTCACCAAATGATGATTTCTTGAGTATATTTTTCGAACGAATCAATATTATGTAACATAGGAATGTTAGTACACCGAAACATGCCAACATCACCGATGAAAACAAAAGTCCTCCATTTGAAAACGCCCTAGGCAAAAACAAAATCCCCGAACCAACCAATGCTTTAAAAACCAAGAAAAACGTCTTGGGAACGTTGGCCGCACCCTTTTTCTCGGGCTTTGGTCTACGGGCCGGAGGAATCCTACGTTCGTTAGGTAACAACAAGGACTCTTCGTCAAACGTCTCTTCGTAGTGGTCCTCTTCGTCATCGTCGTTGAAATCCTCCCCTGCAAAATGACCGTAAATACTTAAGAACTCCACGAAATTGCTCGTCAAAAAGTTTGGCGGCTTCGTGTTTTCCTGCAATGACTTGTGTATCAAAAATTCTCTTCTGAACCCCCCGGGCACATTGATGTCACTAGCTGTCGACTCTCTCCTCGATTCCGTCAAGAAGTTCGAGAACGACGAAGACCTAGTGCGTCTCTTCACGCTTGCTAAATCCTTATGGTTTGCATTGTCAAGCTGCTGCTGCATATACCGTGCCACGTCTCCCCCCTGCAACTTCAATGTGTCCTCCGGACTAACTAGATGCTTGTTGACCGTCTTCATATTAACATTTTGCGAACTGATATTTGAGATTTGCTCGTGGTAAGAGCTTATGTCGTTAGATGAATTTGAGTGATTCGAGACGTTAGAATCGTTGGAAACCGAATTCGCTGGATTCGTGTGCACCGCCTGCTTCCTACCCATCGTGCTTGATGCGTCTGCCACGTCTTTATTGCCCATTCTTATCAACTTCAAACCCTACCGTTCTACTAATCGCTACACAACTAGAATCAAATGTAATCAGAGCCTAAGTATTAGCGGCGTGTGTGTACCGATGCCACATCCTTGTGGCATCGCTGCCTCTTCTGGCATCCCAGAGCCGCAATTCCAACTCTCTTCGTTTACTGTAGTTGGAAGGTCTTTGCTGTGAGTACGCCCGTACACTCGCAATAACATGGCTCCTCGGCACTACGTAGTCGAAATACGACAATATGACCCAAATATAGCCTATGTCTTACTTCCATTCTCGTCCTAAGGCGATTACAACTGTTATACCAGGTCATGTCTTAATGACAGAATAAATGCCAATCCTGCTTATTATTTTTAAGCTTATCTGTCATGAAGTATTCATCCGGTCCCCATCAACACCTCTTTCGCTGCTTGTTGCTGTAAGTGTCTGTGACCTTAGCACTAAAACCCGTTTGGACTCTCTTTTTAGTATGAGCCCCGTGTCGCCGAACAAATTTCTTCTCGCCGAACAATACGGTGCCCCCATCTCAGACCAATTGGAATCAGAGATTATCATAGCAAAAGTCATTTGCATATCTATCAGTGGAGGAAGTTTATATTTACCCCCTCGCTTGTTTAGGAATGTTCCCTACGGCCATTGATAATAATATTCTCTGGTTCCCCTTCGTAAGGTGGAGGGAGTCGTTAGCAATCGCAATCTAGTAGGTTTCCCTCCTGTAGAACCGTAGAAGACTTCGTATCCTCTATGTTTGCCTATGTATTAGAAGTAACTATATCCGTGCCTCAGCTAGATGATACGAACTTCGTGACAATAAAGAAGTTCCATGAGCCGGGCATTTTGTTTTGGAACCGAAGAACTTCCGCACCGCCAGCTGTTGGCTCCGGGAGATTAAATTGGCAGGCCCCCCAGGCAGTCCCCGCCGCACGCACGTAAGGGGCCATACGAGATTTCAAGCATTTTTGCACCAAAATCCGTGTTACTCTAGTATATAAGGCAGCAAGATCCTTTGAAATATTGCCCGATTTATAGACCAAATACATAAACAAAATAATTCTACAACATATACGTGAATCAGCGAAGCACCATCTATACTCGGCAAAGCATCACAAATCACAACTTAATTGCATAGGGACAGGAGTAAAATAGGGTAATATAAAATTGCAATCACTGCCGGATAAGTGAAATCAAAAGGATATAAAAAAGTAATATAAAAAACAGTAATACCATTGTCAGACGTGCAATAATAATGAAGAGCTACGATGATATGACATACTACCACAAATCCAAATCACCCACATTCACACAAAACATCGACTACATGTCGCCCACCCACGATATCAACGACTACAATTTGCATCAGTGCTGGAAGCAGAACAACTCGCTTGGCGTGCGAACCACTCAGGACGACATCAGCATAATCATACCGTCGACGATTTCACAGAGGTTAGAAAACGTCTGCTGGAGGCGATGGTACAAGCAGATGAAAAATTTACCTGCGATCTCGCCAAGCTGCATCAACTGGGATAAGGAGGACGATGTTACCTGGCTTTACGGGCCAAAATTCGAAGAGGAAAACTTTGGCATCAATGGCTCGCCAGAACCCGACAACGCATCCATCTCGTCCGCGCCAAGCTGCGGGTCTAGGAAAGGATCTATATTCTCCCAGTCGTCTATATCCACAATAAGAACCGTTTCGAGCGATTCGGATATATCCTTCGGGTGTGATTATTCCAGAAGAGGTCTGTTAAAAACTGAGTCCAAACCTAAACCCGATAAGAAAGTTAAATTTAATTACATAATAAGCTCGCGGGAAATCATAAATGGGATGTCCTTTGACTACGGTTTCATGGATCAAATATACTTATAACCACGATACATTAGATATATACATAGAGACATGTCTTAATTTTAATTCAATATTCATTTACTTCACCAGTAACTCGTTGTGGTCTGTAGATATTACGAGATGGAATTCGCAACTGATCGCCGCACCGGTTTCTTTGCGCCCTTCCGCATACGAGATAAGTATTTTTTCAGGGCTTTGCTGTCTCTTTATTGTGTTTTACATAATTAAACAACAGAAATGTAATTTATAAAGCCGAGGGTTCAGATTAAGGCGATCAAGTCTATACTCGTATTTTTCAACTCTATGGTTCTACTTCGTACTTATGTCCGAAATTGCGGTGAATCTAGTTGCTAGAGACCCTCAAGCCGGTAGCTAGTTGCCTGTACAACAGTTCCTCCTGGTGTTATTAATTTGCATCTGACATTTCACATACCGAATGAGCACCTGAAATATCCGCGGTATTTCAGGTGCTCATCCAGGGGCCCGTGAAAGTAATAGAGGTTCAATCTCGAACAGTATAATGCGAAAATGTGCATTGGATGGATCGTGTACACGTATCTCGTATTTAAGTTGGTGCTAAACTATCTATATGCATTTTTTTTCCTATTCTGTGTGAAGGATGTAACATTAATGATGGCTGGTAGCGTATCGGAACATCTTAAATGCATACTGTAATGACTTGTACTTGGCATTGCGTCAAGGAAAAACTACCCGGGGGTGCATTCAAAACAACCACGGTTAATGCCGGTAGCCGAGATAATAGTAGCCAGCGACCTGAGGGTGGATCTTTCATTTGCGAATTGGCCATTACTCAATATGGTTTCGCATGCGGATTTAGGAACTACGCAATTCAGATGTATATACCCAATGCCTGTGATAATGGAAAGGATGGTCGATCCGTCGGATATGGCAATGTCCAGTAGCGATTTGGTGTATCATTTTGCTTTATCGTCTGAGTTTTCATTCAAAACCTGAGTAAACGTTTGCATCGAATTCACGTTATTAATGATTTGGACATTTTGTAACAAAAACTCATCGTGATTTTTCATCAATGTTTCCAAAGGCTGTCTTAGCGCCTTGATGGAGTGTGTAAGTAGCCTATATGGATCGTCTTTGTTGGTCATTTGGCTCTATTCCAGTTGTTTGATAAGATTTTTTTTTTTTTTCGCCAATTTTGTTTTTCTCACCTGAAATGTTTTATATTTTTGTACTTCACTTTTGTTTACCTTCTTAATGAAATATCACGTAACAAATGCATAGTGATGATGATTCTGTGTTCAATGACGACTTAAATGATTCAGAAATTACTAATCTCATTCAAAATATCCCCCTGTCCCTGGGTCTGTCGTCTCTGGGAAAGACCAAATTGCAAAGAAATTTATATGGAGAAATAATCCCCCAGGAATACGTAGAAGTGGAATCTAATGTCTGCCAAAAACAATTCCCACCAACACATCATGAGATAAATTATGACAATCTTTCAGGTTATATTTATCCAACGAATTTTGAAATTCGTGATTATCAATTCAACATTGTACAAAGAGCGTTTTACGATAACTTACTAGTTGCATTGCCCACAGGTTTGGGTAAGACATTCATTGCCAGTACGGTTATGCTTAACTTTACAAGGTGGTTCCCACAAGCCAAGATCATATTTATGGCGCCTACCAAGCCATTGGTAGCACAACAAATTAAAGCATGTTGTGGCATCACTGGTATACATAGTTCGCAAGTGGCAATTTTACTAGACAAAACTCGGAGAAATAGAGCAGAAATCTGGGATTCTAAGACAGTTTTTTTCACAACGCCCCAGGTTGTTGAGAATGATTTGACAGCTGGAATTGTTGACCCCAAACTGGTTGCATTGCTTGTCATCGACGAAGCCCATAAATCGAAGGGTAATTACGCGTATAATAACGTTGTCAAATTTTTATCAAGATTCAACAGCTCCTTCCGAGTGCTAGCGCTAACAGCTACTCCAGCTTCTGATGTTGAAGGAGTGCAAGAAATTATTGATAACCTTTCAATTTCCAAGGTTGAAGTCAGAACAGAACAAAGTATCGATATAAGCAAATATATGAAGCGAAAAATAATTGAAAGAGTTACTGTGTCACCTTCATCTGAAATGAATGAATTTACTGATATGCTATGCACGGCAATCAAACCAATTTTATCTATGGCGAACGAACGGAAAATATATGATATGACGGATCCACTGAAAATTAACGCGTTTCAAGTAATGGATGCTTCACAACGACTTCTAAAGAATCGAACTATACCTGATGGTCTCAAATGGCAAAATTATTTTATTCTACAGATCTTGAATGTTGTGGGCCAAGCTTTTCGTAGACTTAACATATATGGTATCCGCTCATTTTATAATTATTTTGATCAGAAACATAAAGAATTTATTACAAAATTCAATAATAAAAAATCAAATAACCAAAATGCAGCCAAATTTTATTTCCATGAAAATATTAATCTAATTCTAGATCAATGTAAATCCTTAATTTCGAATAAGGATTTTTTAGGACATCCCAAATTGGAGGTTTTGATTAATGAATTGGATGATTTCTTTGAACAACATAAACAAGACGATTCTAGGGTAATAATATTCACAGAATTTAGGGAATCTGCATTAGATATAGTTAATTCTATTGAGAAATTACATGGGAACCTTAAACCTCATATATTTATTGGACAATCAAAAGAAAAGGAAAAGTTTAACGAAGAAAAATACTTGGCAAAAGGTAAGAAAGGAAAATCGAAGGGAAAGAATACAAAGAAAAATGGTAACGATGAGGCTGAACGGTCAAGCTCGCGTACAAGTTCAGAGGATGCCCAAATTAAAGGTATGAATCAAAAAGTACAAAAAGATATAATCAAAAAATTCAAAAAAGGCGAATACAACATCTTGGTTGCCACTTCAATTGGAGAAGAAGGTTTAGATATTGGAGAGGTCGATTTAATTGTCTGCTACGATTCCACTAGTTCACCAATTAAGAATATTCAGAGAATGGGTAGAACTGGGCGTAAAAGAGATGGTAAAGTCCTATTATTATTTGCGGGTAATGAAGAGCTGAAATTTGATAAAGCTATGGGTGGATACGAATATATCCAGCAGCATATAATGAATAATAGATTGATAACCCTATCTCAAAGTAATCGTATAATACCGAAAGGTTATCAACCAATAGTAGAAAAAAAATTTATCGAAATACCAGAGGAGAATTTTGAAATAAATGAGGAGGATGATGAGGATGAAATTATTAGAATTGCCACGATGTATATGAATAACGACCGCAAGGCTACAAAATCCAAATCCAAATCCAAATCCAAACCCAAAAAAATAGAGAAGAGATTTTTCATGCCCGATAATGTGGAAACTGGTTTCAGAAATGTCACGACCATGATTCGAAAAGCTGATGAAGACAAGTCTCTAGCTGCAAATATGAACGGAAAGAATCTCTTAGATAAGATTTTGGATTCTGATTCTGATAACGAATTTTCAAGTCAAGATGAGAATGTTATTGCACATACCAAAACTACGCCAACTACAGATGCCAATTGGAGTTCTGATAAACCATATGACAATGACGGAAGCTCAGTTAGTTCACCCACTACTATTAGTAGTAATCCACAAGCTGCCCCAAAACTCTCAATTAAACGCGGTACGTTGGGGATAAGGAATAGGACACCTCAAATAAAAGATCTTATCTCGAAGGTTAACGATTCCACAGTCGAAAATTCAGATCTTCCTCACGTCAAAGGTCAGATAAGCACTGGCAAAACTCCATCACACTCAGATAAATCAAACAAAGAGTACATTGTAGCAGATACAGTAGAAAAAAATAACACTGGGAAGAAACCTAAAACTTTGGGATTGAAGAGAAGAAAAACAGACATGACGATAACAGATCAATTGAAGCATCAATATAGCAAAGTCATTAGACCAGAAACATCCAATCAAACAATCGCTGTTGATGAGTGTAACGATCATGAGTCTCGTGTTTGTAAAGAAATAACGCATTATCATCTGACGTCTCATATTGACGACGAAGATCCATTGGATGATGATGTATTTGATGATGGGTTGGACGATGAGCTACTATTGATTTCCAAAGACAAACTATCTTCCTTCGAAAAATCCGCGTCACCAAACCCAATTTCCAATGATAACAAGCATGATGATTTATACAAGCATGAATTCGGTCCAAATGAAGGGCTTCTAAATCAAGATGAAGTATTTGAACTATATACGTCGTATTATTCTATATTAGACCCCATTGATCAAGTGAATTTCTACGACCCTTCTAGCAAATTATTTCAGAAAACTTCAAACTCAACATCTCATGGTAAAATAGGACATAGTAGACGGTCTCAAAGATTGATGGACTCTTCCAAATTCATGCTCAACACCACCCCTGAGAAGGCCAAAAAGATAATTGAGGCTCATATTGGAACTGCAAACAAAACAAATAATTTTAATGACCATTTAACGATTAGTAATTATGAATAATTAACATGTAAATAGAAGCATTCATGCATTAATGTACAATCAATAGTAAAAAAATGGAACCACTATTGCAAAATAAAGATGTTGATGCTAGTTGAAACATAAATTACCCGGATATACCATCAATTTCTATAAAAGCGCACCAGAGACCTTTAAAATGGTTCCACCATTTTTCCTTTGGTTCTTCTTCTTTATCTTTATGCAGGGGCATTACGTGTATCAGTGAGGATTCGTCCGAGATCATGTTTTTGCTGGTTGAAAACTATAACCTGACAGCTCCTTGATATTATAGCCTTGTGTTATCTGTATCAAGGGAATTTTTGGAAATATTTTTCAAGATTTGACACTTTTTTAAAGGTCATTATCATTTCTTCTATGTCAAACTTTTAGAAACAGTGAGGACATTGTATTTGAAATAGAAGAGTTGATTTCCTGTCCCATATCTCTTTTGCCCGTAAATATCGCCTTGTGCCTCGCTCGGTTTAATCTTCGCCATGATTAAATCTTGAGCTGGATACAATTATTATTCGCCCAGTCTTATGATTGAGTATTTAAAAATAATAAGCTGTAAGAGGTCAGAAAAAGCTAAAGGTTTCCTTTGAGTGCGATGACACCAATGTTATACGACAGGATGGTGGCATTGTAATTATAAACCTTTACATCAATGTAAGAAGTAGTGAAATTTAGTTCAGTATTTTTGTGTTACCCTAGAATTATGAACCTGATGAAAAATTGAATTGGGATGAGCTATGTCCAACCCTTTTTAACAACAGCAAGTGATATACCTGAACATATTTTAAGAATATATTAACCATTATGTTCAAGAAATTCACTAAAGAAGATGTTCATTCCCGTTCTAATATTAAGTCCTCCGTTCAAAGAGGTTTAAAGAGTAAATTCGTTTCTCAATTCGAAGGTTTAGAACCAGTGATTGATACTATTATACCGAAGAAATCCCAAGCTATACTTATTAAATGTGAAGATAAAATACAATTATATTCCATTGAAAATGAAGTAGTTTTATTTCAGCATTTCGATGACTTGATTCCAGCTTTAAAAATTGTCCATAAGTATCCCCAATGTTTCCCTAAGGTTCAAGTTGATAGAGGTGCCATTAAATTCGTTTTATCAGGTGCAAATATTATGTGTCCTGGCTTAACTTCTGCCGGAGCTAAGTTGCCAGAGGAATCATTGCCAGAGGAGACCATTGTCACTATTTATGCTGAAGGAAAAGAGCACGCTATGGCCGTTGGTAAATTAATCATGAGTACCGATGAAATTAAGTCTAAGAATAAAGGTATTGGTATTGAATTATTGCATTACTTAGGCGACGGTTTGTGGAACCTTACCGAATGAACTATAAAATAGATTTACATACATAATGTCACATACAAGTTTTGGCCATCCTGTAATCCAAAATCGTCTAAAGTGGCGATATTATCTTCAAGAAACTGTTTTATTTTATTCTCTCTTTGTTCATTGAATTCGTCAATATAATAAAATATATTGAATTCTAGTATTGAACGCCCCATATATTTTGAAATAATTCCTTTCACTCTTAATATAGTGTTGTCTATTAAAAAAGTCCTCCTGAACGATACATTTCCTGTCTCTAAATTAATATTCAATTGTATCTTCTTTCGTTTAAGCTCATTTTCTGCTCTCGTTGATTGGGAAGTATCAACGTTGAACATTTTATACTTATTCATCAACTTCAACCACCTTTGGCTATTAGAATTATAAGAATACTCCCCTCTTTTAACTCGGGAAATAAAATAAAGCTCTGAGTTCTCTATTTCTTCATTTTTTATGAAACTCCCATTTAATTTCCTCATTTTATAATCACCATCGTTACCATTAGATGCTTGGAATTCAAACCTAGCAATCAAGTTAATTGTCATTTCTTCAATAGATAAATTATCGAATAGAGGATTTCCATTAATTCTAAGTTCAACGAGTCTAGGGAAGATAAGATATAATCGATCAATTGTATCCCAATCCAGGATCATATTATTCCTGATATCTAGGGAGTGGATATCATTGTAAACCTTGTCTCCCGATACGCATGAAATAGAATTATCTGCTAAATTAATCCTCTCGAATGATTTCACTAAATCAGGGATGCACTGTAGACTATTAAAAGATAAGTCGATTGACAGTAATGTTGGATGATCTAAAACCACATTTACTAGATCTTGATCTTTATATCGATTTCCGGCTAATGAAATTTCTTGTAAATTGGGAAACTTTGGTAGTATTATTTCATTCACTTCTGAAATCTTGATATTGGTAGATGAAAGCTTTATAGAGCGTAATTCTTTATGCAAGTTGCCAGTAAATTCATTGATATAATTAAAAAATCTATTTCCATTAAGATTTAATTCATTTAAGTTACTTAATCTGTCTATAATTTCCCACACATTATGCAAATCATTGACCAAATTGAAACTCAAATCTAAGCTCGTAACATTATTCAAACTATCGAATATTCCTCCAACCTTTTCTGAAAATTCGAATGAAGTGAATATATTCTTTCTTTCTAGAGAAACCGATACTAAGTTCTTGAAGTCAGAGTGAAGCCTATTCAATTTTACAAATCCAAAACTCTCCGCAACCTTTGTTCCAAATTTAACTGTATCTTCAACAGTTTCATCATCATTCGAGTAATGTTGTACCAAGGCTTCAACGAAATTCAATCTTTCTTTCATAATTCTTTTATTATTCATCTTTATAAAGGAGCCCGCTCCTTCAACTTCTGTGGTAAAATATGTTATTCCTTCCAAGGTCCCATTATTTTTACCTCTTTCTTCTTCATCCCATTCTACCCCCAATGCTATAACATTAGGCCCCCATACATGATCAGGTAAATTGCCAATATACTTTATTGTGCCGAGGAACCCATCTACTGTAGATATTCTGTCGAATTGTTTGTACATATACTATACTGTTTACAAAATGCTAGTTTTAATTTGCAAGTTTAAATAATTTTCAAATGCGCAACATAAATTAATACTACGATCTCAAATTAATTTTTCAGAAGTTAATATACTAATTTATAAAGTTTTTATAGATTTAAGCATCAAGACCAAAGTTGTCACCTAATAAGCCATCTAAATCAAATTCTTTAGCCCAAGCGCTAACAACAGTAGTCTGTTCCACTTTAGGAGGCTCTTTTTCACCTCTTGTAGAACTCTTTGGCCCGTCAACATTGGCATCAGAAAGGTCAACTCCATCGCTCGTACTCTTAGAAGCCTTTGGTAAAGTCCAACCGATAATCCTACCATCTCTCCAATCATTTAAGACTGACATTGCTGCAGCTTCTAAGTTTGGAATACCACCCTTACCTAATCTCCCTTTAGTTCTTGCAATATGAATTAAGAATTGCCTGGTAAATTCGTTTAAGTCCGAAGATGGCAATGATGGTAATTGATAATATTTCTTTAATCCATCAGCCATTTCAGTATCTTTTGAAAACTTTTTCAATAACATGTTAATTGCAGGTAAAGGATCTACTATTTGCTTTGGTGGAATAGCTGATAGTAATGCTAACTTAGCTTCTTGATTGGCTTTGCTAGATTTCTTGGAACTTATTACTTCATCAGGAAATACTATACCTGGAGAATCTAAGATTTTCAATTTATTATCAATTTTGACTTCTCTCATTGAAGTAGTGACACCAGCTTGGTTACCAACTGGGCAAGCTTTAGAGTTATTACTATGTCTATTAGTCAACGCATTAATTATAGAAGATTTACCAACATTTGGATATCCAATAATACCTACTATGATAGATCTCTTTAAATTAGACTTGCTTGCATAACTTTTCAAAGCTTGTAATAATGAATTCGCAGTCATTGTTGAGGTTAAGTTTTTGTTAAATGACGTGGAACTGGATCCTGGTGCTGCTTTAACGGGAACTGTTGGAAAAGATGATTTTAAAAAGTTAAGCCATTGGTTTAAAGCATTTGTGGGAATTAAATCAACCTTATTCAATACCAAGATTAATCTTTTTCCTTGATTTTGCAAGACAGCTTGTTCAACTTTCCTTGATCTTGTTGCTTCTGGATCTCTTGCATCTAACACGTATAAGACAACATCCGATGCTTCAACAACACTCTTAAATATTTTATCATATGCTTTACGGGATTTCTCAACTTCTTGCTTACTCTCCTCTTCGTCTGTTTCAACATCACTCAAGTTGTACACGACATCTTCTTCAGAATCGACCATTTCATCGTTTTCTTCTTCGCTTCCATCGTAATCTTTAGCTGCTTGTTGTGCAGATTCTAATAATGCAGCCAAACCACCTTCTTGTTCCTCTTCTTCAGCTTCTTCCATATCATCATCATCAACCATTTCTCCTCTGGCTAATGCTTCCTGTCTTTCCTTTTGCTTTTGCAATTTCATTTCCTGTTTTTTCTCTTTCTCTAATTGTCTGTTTTCCTCTAATTCTGTGATAATTTTATCCTTATATGGAAAGCTTGCTGGAATGCCTGGATCCTTCTTATTTCTCGATCTCCATGTAACATCCTTCTTTGCTAACTTCTTATTTTTTCTATTTTGTGCTGCAGCTTTCTTTTTAATACCTTCCCTCATACGGGTGGTAGATCTTTTTGATGTTGGCTTCTTAACTCTCATATTTTCAGAAGTCTATATACCTATAAGTGTTTAAGATGTATTAATCATTTTTACTAGATGCATTTGAAAAAAAAAATTATTGAGAAGAGCTGCATTTTAAAATCCTGCACTTAGTCTTGCAAAAAATCATGGGTGTCTGATACCTATTGAGTTCTTAAGATTATGGTAATTTGCTATTTATTAGTGAATACTAATAGAATATTGAACTCAAATACAAACAAATCAACTTTTAGTTTCTCGATTATATATGTGAAATTATAACAGCTTTTATATATAAATATATACGCAATGTCAAAGGTCAAGATTCTTCGATCTGTGAATGGAACTATTACTTGCAGTTCTATCCAAAGACTCCCGACTTCTATTATTATCACCAAAGAACAAACCTGATTGGTTTCGCTTGGGGAATGGTTTATTCATAAAATTTGTGTATGGCCGACCAGGATATTTCGAAGTATTTTCTTCAAATTTGTTCTGAGAGTCCTCAATATCTGCTAGATTCGCAGTTGACCTGGTCCGCAACACTGATAAATCAGGTATGCCTTTAGGAGTCGAGGCTGATGAAGACATCATACCTTCCTCGAGGTTTATATTAACTTCATTCTGAGAGAGGAGGTCCAGATAAACAATGCCATTGTTGAAATATTTGTTGAAACCTGGGATTTTTGAGCCTGCTTCATATGCATAATGCTTAATTGAATGAGGTGAAAAAAAGTCAAATCTTCTTAATTTGTGATTCCACTTAGTAAAATGTTTTTTTCCAAAATGATAAAGGAAGAAAAACAACAAGAATATGAATATGATTGAATAAATCGCGCTCTCTTCGTTTTCTTCATCACTATCGCTATCATATACTGCTTTTTTAAAAGTCCCGGATCCAGTAATGAAATCCTTTCCTGATATTTTACTTGGATATATACCAATATCCAAGGCGTTCTTGTCGTTAGTCTCAATTTGGCTGGATGCAAATAATAGGATTTTTCCGAGAGTCCAAGATAATTCACCTCCATTTACTGAATCTGCCGATTTGAAGGGAACATGTACTTTATCTATCTTTTTCATATCCTCTGCTTCTTTTTCGCTCTTTTCATCGGCAACCTCAAGTCCAAGTCTTGGAAGTCCAAATCCTTCATGCAAAATATTGATAACCCAACTTGCCTTAAAACAAGCATCTTTTAAAAATTTATCGGGTTCTAAATTTGAATAATCTCCATTTTTGGAATTAGCTAGAATATCATCCCAACGACTTTCACAGTACGAACGAACCTTCTCGTTGAAACTATGATAATTATATTCACCACCACTTTGGAAAATATCGTTAGCTGTATACCAATATTCAGAGATACCAACAAATTTATCTTTGTCAAAGTTTAATTGGGGTCCATGAATCCCATTAAATAAACAAGGGCTATCCTTACAAGGTACATTCTTCATAAGCAATGGATATATTGTTTTCAAGCACATTTCATAATCACCGACACCCTTAATAGTATATGTCTTTTTTTCGAAAGTATGCTTAACTTCAGCATTCTTAGGCATACAAGGATCGTTAACCTCAGTCCCCAAGTTTGGGTTGATAACAGATAAATTAATTAACTGTTTCAAATATCTCTTACGTGATTCATTGGCGCCAAACCCTAGCCATGTTTCAGAAAAAACATCCCATCCTTGTCCTTCTCCATTAATATTCCTCAACGTTACTTTTGACAAGTCTTCTTTATGTTTCTCGATTTCTTTCTGAGACGATGGGACAAATGCTATTTGCGTAGAGGCACCGCCCATGTCCATAAACCCGATCGATTCATGATCTTTATCTGATTTTTTATAATTGTTAAATTGACCCATTAAATAGTTTAAACTAAGCCATCCATATATACCCTCTGTTTCTCCATCAATGATCTGTATAAAATTCTTGCAGTTGGGTATATAAAAGTTCGTATTTTTCTGCAACGTCGAACATATCTCTTTTAGTATTGTCTTCTTCTTAGGTGTAGGTAATAGCCTCATTCCTGCTGTTGCCAATACAAAAACTGGTGTTTCGCTATGTTTATTTGCTGGAATAATGTCCTGTGCATATTTCATCAACTCTGCAAAATGCTTTGGCCATAAATCTTTAACCGCATTATCAGCTCCGTTATAGGACGAAATCCCAGGGCTCTTCTTTAGCGTCCATTCTGGTTCCTGTGTTATTTTTGGGGGTGATTTTAAGGCTTGGTCGTCTTTATTATTTTGTTTAGTATATGCTTGATCTTCCCATTTATAAATTTGGATTCTAGAACCGGATGATCCAGAATCTATAACAATACCATATTTATGATACAGAGATGAATCTGGAATCTTCATTTTCTTCTAATATTGTGATTCACTCGAAGGTATATTCTGGCGTAGTATTTTTTTCAGAAGGAATACTGAGGTACCAAAAAACTGGAACATGCAGTTTATTTTTAATCCATTTTAGCAATAATTTTGAAATAAGACAGAATCAGATATGATTGTTCTTCCTAATACCCCACCATCACCGGTACTGCTCTCAATTAAGCCAGGTGCATTGAGCAATGAATTAATATCTAGCAGAGCATCTTTGACTACTTCAAATATTGAGAGCCACAATGACTTGATTAAATATGTAGTCAAGTTGGAAGACTACCTTGAATCTTTATTCAAATATACAAGCATAAAAGTCAATTCTACTTCCCTTAGCGATATAATCGATTTCTGTTGTAAATATATAATATCAGAAGCAAATATGGTTCCTTGGACCAACATTTCCTATGACAACAAAGCAGAACAACCAAGGAGGAAGGGTTTGACAAGGGTTTTAAGCAAGTATAAAGATGATATTATTAACTGGAGTGTATTGAATGAGATAGAGGTTGTGATTTCTGCGATTAGCTTAGTGTATACTAAGTTAGGTTCTGCATTAATAAATGAATTGATCGAAATTGATCCTATGAACGAATTGAACGAAGAGACAAATGAGAAATGGAAACAAGTAGTGAGATACTACAAGAAGTCTATGTCGTTTTTGTCTTTTGGAAGTAGGATAAATTCTTCGGTTGATTCGGAGAGCATCAAGTTAAATTCACTTCTTTACGCTTTTCTTAGTAAAATCAATGATGCTTGCATTCAGATGTCCATACTATCTAAGTCATCATGGATTAACAGAAACAAATACAACGAAACTGAAACTTTTGAGAGTACTAATAACGGTACATTATCACGCGTGGCGATTTACATATTGAATGAATTAAAGAATTGTCAAAATATACTCTGCAATCTACAAAATGATAAAAATATTAACATTAACTTACACTATGTCTTTTGGGATGAATACTTGGCTATAATAGAGAAATATGCAGCGGCTTACGCAGGATTGTTCTTATCAATTGATAATTATCAACAAGACAAGCTTGGACAAGCTATAGGTTTAATAAACTTCAGTCTATTGAGTTTACAGAGCAAGAGTATCAAAGAACTTAATCCAAAACGTGGAAAACTTCTTACCAACTTCAAATCTAAAGTCTCGATTCGTAAGAATGAGCATTATATTAAAAACTTGCAGTCCATAACGTCTTTAAATGTTGACAAATCAATTTTTCAAGAAACATCAGGGATAATCTTGAAAGATTTGACATTTCTATTCGATCAATTGGTTCAGTTGCATCTTAAATTTACGAAAGAAAACAATAATATAAAATTTGATAACGTAGCAAATTGGCAAGATGTTGATAAAGACTCCAAATGGCCTCTAGGATGCAGTATACCCTCTAGCTCAATAAAGCCATACGAACCTTATGTTTTGGTGAGCGAATCTAAACAAAATTCAAAGGAAGAGTTCTCAGGACGAGGTGCATATTACTAGAATAACGAACATGCATATAGTAATTTTATAAAGAGGCCCTTCAGTATGATTAATATATGTATATGATATATAGTAATATGAATACAATTATGAACTTTATTATCAAATAATATGAGATCATTAGATAATTAATTTTATAAATTGTTGATTAATTACAAAAAATTTCATTTTTTAAAGAAAATAGAAAAAAATACTAGAAAATTCCAAAAAAATCAATTAAGTAAAACAAAGAGAACCATATAATAAGTAGTAGATCCTTTACTGGTAAATATAAGTTAATTCATTATAAAGAGTATTTTTTATATAAATAAGTGATGTTTATTGATTAATATGGCTGCAAATGAATAGTTTTGGGGTACACAGATTTTCAATTTTTTCGCGCCTTCAAGGTCAGATATTCAAATACTTACATTTAATATCTTTAATATATTAATATTCAATGAAAATAAAAAGTACAGATAGAGTTAATGAATAGAAATAAAAATGGAGTGGATATCTTGCTTTGTAACAGAATAATCAATGTCTCTATCAAAGTTACCTTTAAGAATATTATTCAATCTTGTAAAATAATCAACAAATTGTCTTTCCATTTCTGACCACAACTTATCAAGTAAGTCTTTTTCAAACATGTCACCACCGGTAATAAAATGTTTCTCTAACTTTTTATAAATTTCAGTTGCCTTAAGAGAAATATCTTTGGTTGTGTAACCAGTTAATAAAGATTTAACGTACTTTTTATTGTACTTCTTAGGTTTTCCATTATTCATTCTGACCAAGGCTTCATAATTAGTCACAAATTCAACCAATTTTCCAATATTCTTATTCAAAAGCTTACTGAAATAGGTGTTTAATACCTTATTAAATACTGTATCTAACTGTGATTTCATCTTAGTAGTGCCTTCAGAATTAAATACAGCCAATTGCTCCGTAAGGTAGTAAATGTTTTGGATAATACTAACATTACGATGCTCTCTTTCTTTGTCATCAAAATCATGATTTTTCAATAATGGGTCGTCTCTCATAAACAAATGAATAGCAGCCTCAGATATTTCTTTATAAGAATCATTCAAAGTTGATCTTATCAGTGTTTGATTAATATCACCAAAACCTCTTCCTGGTTGATCTAATGAAGATTCAGTTAATAATAATAACTGGTTGATATTCTTAATGGCGGGCAAAACACCACTGTTCGCAACAATAACAGATTTATTTAATGAGCTGACTTGGGTTTTAATGAATTTGGACCAAATAGAGTTGAATTTTTCGGTTGTCTTCTTCAAGAAGTTGAATACCAAAAATTCTTGGTTCGATTTCTTGTTATCATTTAACAAGTTCTCTAAGTAACATAAAAGCAATGGAATATTCAATTCCGTGGGTGTCACTTTCTTCATAAAAATATTAATATACCCACCAAATACTGCATTCAAATTCGTAATCAAATCATTAGTGTAATTTTTATTATCAACATTTTCAATGGATGGATTTTCGAGCGCCTTTCGCCTTTCACGATAAGGATGGTAGGAACAATAATCATTGAAATCTAAGATATTTGTATCATAATGGAACATTCTACCAATAAAGTATTGCAAAACAAATATCATATCTCTTGTGTCATTGATAACTTCAACCACAGCTTTTGGGTCATCAATTTCATTGGTATTTTTAGAATTTTGTTTCAAGTTCTGTGTATCTTCGGTTTGACCCATTTTGCTAGTATATTTATCACGTTTGGTTGACAACCTTAAGGTACGAGATTTCTTTAAAGGAATAGTGTTGTCTAAACTTTGAGAAAGATTTGACGATACAGAAGACGACGAGAATTTAATTTGCTTTAATTTATGGGAAAGCATTTTCTCTAAAAAGTCACTCATAAGCTGATTGAAATCTCCATTGATATCTTGAAAATCACTAGGAGAAACACCTTTGACAAAATATGTAAATCCCGAATATATTAAAAGGTTATTCAATTCTCTGAATATAGTTTGGGGATAGAACCTATCCAAATTTTGGGTTAATTGTAATACTAATAACCTGAATTGTTCCTTCATGAAGAAACTAAAATGCCTAATAAATTTAGCTGTGACACGTTCGTAATTCGATTTATATTGTCTTAATGCATTCATGGAACTCAAATTATCATTGTTTTCATTATAATCTTGTCCAATAGTACCCAAAGCATTATATAACCCGAGTAGTTTGATTTCAATTGATTCTAATTTGTTTAAGCGATCAAATTCTTTAAATGATTCAATAGCTCGCAAATCATCGGAGTTCATACTGACTTTCTTCAAAATACCACTTAAATCATTATATAATAGTTTCTTGTTGATAGACTTCACTTGTAAACCCTTCGAGTTATTTTCTATTAAATTTACCTCAGGAGCGAGGAATTTAAAATCGATCTCCATTTTTTTGAAAATATGGTTCAAATTTTCAATTTCGTTTATGGAAGTGGTTACATCATTCGACACGGAATCCTTACTAAAATCTAAAGTGACTAAGTCTTTGACGTTACGATATTTTACATTATTCAACTCTTTGGTTAGCTTCTTTATTAAAGAGTCACCATTATCCGATATTGCCCAGTTGACCTCTTCCAAAAGTTCTTCCAATTCAGCATCTCTTTCCCCTTGGAATTCAGCATCCTTGTCTGGAATGTTTAAGCCTTCTTCAGTTTGACTAAATGTATCATGTGTGAACAGAGACTCATCTTGATAATTTTGGTTCAGGCCCAGGATATCTCCCTCAAGCACGTCCACAGCTGGAGGGTTGTGATGATTAATTTCTCTTTGACTAACATCTCCTATTTGAACCGTATGCTTAGTAGCATCTCCTTGATCTTCAGGGGCAAAATAAAGTTGGGAGTCCATATAGTTTTCGATATCTTGAATAGACGAATCTATAGTGTTGTCGGCCTCAAGTTTAGTTGATTCATCTACAACATGGACATCAGACTGCTTTTCAACTAAATCTCTATCCTTCGGGTTTTCTACGTGTTTATTAAGATCCGCATCTTGATCATCACTATCGTCTTCTACCTCCTCGATGCCCAAATCAGGAGAGTTAATGTCGTTTTGTATGGCTGCAGGAATTTTAAATGAATGGGCCGAATCCATGGATGTATTTGGAACTTTTCCATCTTCGAGCCTTTCTTCTAGTTGGATACCAAGGGCGGCAGCACTTTCTAATGGTTCTGAAACATTCCTTTGTTGTACATCTGAAGTTCTTCGTGGTTTATACTTTCTCAACGGTGATGTTGCACCACCTCCAGTGGTATTAGCATATTCATGTAATTTATCAGGGGAGTACGTGTTTTCAGTTCTGAAAACAAAACTCTGTGAATCCTGGGTTACATCAGCACTTTTAATAGGTGCTTCCTCATGGTGGAAACGATCATTCGGATGTGCTGCATTTGGAGCGTCCATGGATTCGTCATTATCAGTAACAGTAACATAGTTTTCAACGAATTCTTCATTTGTATTTCCAGATTGGATTGGATAATTTTGGTTATTGAAATGCTTATCTCGGTTTTCAATTTGATCGATGGAGGTAGATGACGGCCTATCTACTTGCATCACCTTCATGGGTTTCATTGGTAATTTTCCGTTGGATGTAAAATCCAAATCTTTATATAGATCTTGTCTTTTTTGACCAGAATTCATATTCGGTGACTGATGGGATGATGTTGGTGGAGATGGTTGAGGTGGAAGTACAGGCTGTGGCAAATGTTTTCTTTTCAAGGATTTAGTCTTTAACAATTGGGGGTTAGGCTGAGGCTCATTAACGATAATGTCATTTCCGCTGTCATTTCCCGGTATATGTGGGGAGGAATTTCCCAATGCCTTTTTAATAGGACTAGGAGGTAAATTAAAATCCTGGATTGAAAACCCTTTCAAATTTGGGTAGCCGCCCATAAATCCTCCGTATGCATTGGTTAAAAATCTGGCAAACTTCCAAACTCGTTCTGGACCACCTTCTACACTCCAATAATAATCCTTATTTAAGGTCAATATGATGCCATTTTCTCCAGCCTTAGTAATTGCTTTCAATTCGTCCATGTCCCAGGTACGACCAATTTGATAGACATCCTTCGAATCATTATACTTCCCCTTTTGTATTAACACTCTGCCAGAATATTTCACACAAAGTACCAATATACGATCTTTCACGCTTCCAATTTGACTCGGAGGGAGATTAGCTGGCGGAGGCTGCGATGGAAATGATGAATATTCCTTAATGCTAACGTGGGTCTGGTATGAAGTTTCAACGAATGGTCTACCATTTCGATCGGTAATTCTCTTGGAATAACAATCTGCAATTAGTTTGTCAGTCACCATTCTTCTCTGTTTGGATGCTGGATCCTGGGGTCCCTGGCCAGATGCCGGTGGACGTTGTCCTCTAGGTGGAAATTGCCCCCTTTGCTGTTGTGGAGGTGGTCTTTGCGATTGATTAGGAAAACCTCGTTCTTGGTTAAGGCCTCTAGGATACATGTTTTCTTATGTTCACGATCTCTGTGTTTGTTGTTTCTCGAATGAATGTGAGATTAATTTTCTTAATACAATAAATGACCATATAAATATTTGATCACTAGATCATATAATCAATCCTATACTTTTGTTAACTGAGGTATAATCTAAAGTATATCGGTGATTAAATCAAATCAAATATCAAAATTAATGACAGTAAGATTGTTGTTATATTTGGAAATATTGAAAAACTTCGCGAGCATAGTTCGATCGACTCTTTTGTACTAGTTTGATTTTGGCCAAGCTACAACAGACAACTTACAATATATTTATATATATGTATTAGAAAATAGAGAATAAGATACAAAAGTGATACATATTTAATTAGGGATTAATGGGTGTATTCTATTTCTTCTTATTTTTGTTTGACTTCTTGTTATTTGATTTTTTAGTTGCACTGTTCTCATCCTCTATTTCTGGAGTATTTGAGCCAGAGGCCACATTATCATTTGAATCAGTTTCTGGTTCAGGGCTAGCTTTTGCATCCGTATCGGCAATTTTTTCATTGAGCGTTTCTGGTAACCCTTCTTCGGATTTCTCAACGTAATATTCCCACAAATTTGACAAGCTTTTCGACCTGTCATCCATGGCATTTAATCTCCTTCTCAATGCTTCATTGAAGCATATTTCTTGTGCGACAGGAAAGAATTGCTGGACCCAGCCCTTCTTATAGGTCTCACACTCTTGAACGATTTCTTTCAATTCCATTTCTTGGAATTTGGCCTGGATTTCAAAATTCTTGAACACGTCGTCACCAATCAAGCCCTCTTGGTATAGTTTGTTGAATATTGGTTCGTTTTCCTTTAATTTCAATGATCTTCTGATAGCTTCTACACCTCTCCTTAATAATGCTGCTTTCATCACTTTCTGGTGAGGTTTTGTATCCGCTGTAGCCTCAGGATTGTTGTACTGCTGCTTCAAGAATTGATACAAGCTTGCGGTGTGGTTTTCTGAAAATATTGGTTCAATTTTTGTTAACTTATTCAACTTCTTCCGTCTATAAATAATTGAGAAAGCAATAAAACAGGTCAACAAAACCCCCACATATATAATAGGAGTATAAATGGAGATCTTTATCTGCTCCTGTGTTGTCTCTTGTTCATCCATTATATATATATACCAGTAACAAGTGAATCGAAGTTTGGTTTATCATTACATAGAACAACACGTCAATGAAAAACTTAGAGCGACAAGGAAAAAGGTAGTGCACAATACAATTCCAATAACACTAGCAAAACCTACAAAGTACCATTAATATCATATATCCATATTAGACTAGCTAGGATGGCCAATTGGCGATTAGATGCTACAGTTAATAACCCCACAGAACAATAGACTGAGTAATTACTATGATTTTTTATAAAATGAACCAAGGGAAGACCATTATTCGATAGGACATAATGATTTCATGTCTGGCTCAGAGTAAGAATTACCAATTGGATTTGTTTCTTCTAACTCTCACTCCAATGAATCTTGCAAGCTCATCGAAAAGTTCGTCGATTTGCTGTTCAGAATAGGAGTTGACTCTTGCTTCTAAGTTTGTATTGTCCACACCCGTTGCGAGCAACTTCTTGGTGTCCTCTACGCTCATTTGCTCTGACTTCTTCTCTAAGAACTCGTTTAACTCTTCCTGTTGATTTGTGGGTATAACCAACTCGTAAAACTCACATAGTTGCACGATATCATATTTTGTCAATTTCAATAAATCTCCAATTGTTTTCGGGTATGAATCAGATGGCGGTTCATCACCATCTCTATTACACACTGGGGCAATAATTGCCTCTTTATCATCACCGGATAAGTGTGAGTTGAATGTTCTCTTGATATTTCTGTCTTCAAGCAAATCGAGCTGTCCTTGCAATTCTCCAACTAATTGAACTATATCTTCATTGGTTGCATAATCATCCATATCAACTTTAGCCCCTGAACCGGCATTCTTGTCTTCTGCATGCATTTTGCTCTTCACATCCTTAACTTGGATATCCATAAGCTGCTGCCCTGTTTTACCGATCAATTGGGATTGCTTTTCCACGATGGACGACAAGTTCAGCACTTGTTTCTGCAATTGCTCCAAGTTTACTTTATTGTCTGTCATCTTGTTATATTATCTTTCCAAATAAAGGTAGGTCGTATATATTTCGTAGTTCAGACTCTTCTAGAGCTAATCCCAAACGAAAATATGGAATGGTACACGTGACTAAATTGAATATAAAAAGATTACGTCACAACTACTGCCCACCCGCAAACTCATCAACGTTTTATGTGGCCAAGTATCGATAAAGACCGATAGACCTTAAACAAACGTAGAAACGAACAATATGGACAAAATTGAATTAATTGCTCAACCAGAAACTGGCGAGAAAGAAGAATCGCCATGCGAAGCCTTGAACAAGTTGAAAGAGCTTGTTGAGGAAAATCCACCAGCAGACGATGCAGAAGGGGGTGAAGACGACGAAAATAATGAAAGAAGACGGTCACCAAGTCCAACTCGAGAAGCTTCTCGTTCTAAGGTAAGGGATCAAGGTAAGAACAGAGAAGATGCCATCCAGTACAACGAGAGGACCAAGGAAAAATCTCACCCAAACAAGGAAAATAACGATGGGGTTGAGTATGATGACGATGGATTTGAAATACCGCAAGGTAAGATTCCATTAGATGGACATTTCTCTACCAATGAGTTGAAGGAAATAGTTGGGTTGGCCAAAGAGGAGGGATTATTGAATGAAAATGTCGAGGTTCAGGTTCTTGAAAGCAATGAGATAGGGGACAAGGTTGTGATAACAGAGAAGGTCCAACAAGAAGAGAAAGGCGATGAAAAGGAAGAGAATGATAAAAAGGAAGGCGATGGCAAAGATGACGATAACAAGGAAACGAACAAGAAGGATTCCAAGGAAGAAGCGGATGATAAGAAGGGCGAAGAGAAGTCCAATGAAGGGAAATCAGGTAAATAAGATAGATCAGACAATACAGAGAAGAACAAAGACTTAAAGGGTGGTGTTTGTATAATTCAGACATTATGGACGAAGGGCTAAGAAATATGTGAAGCTAACATAAACCATTAGTATTATTTATTTACATAGTAATATAACGTTTGACGAGAGTTGACTCTTTTTAAACTTCTTTTTAAACTAACCCCCCTATATGATCGTTGATCTATATAGATGTAGTTTGAAATAATGCATTAGGCTAAACTGTCATATGTGGGCCTGTCGAAGATGCGCGTAGAATAAAAAAGCGATATCAAATTCGAAGCTTATGATGAAAGCATTCTTTCTAGGGAAAATAGACGATTATAGATGGATTCCACATCTAGAGGTAAGATACGACTCAGCCGAAGTATACTAACGGTTGTATCATTTTTGGGGTTATTGCTATTCAATTTAACTGCATATCTTTATACCAAAAGTTTAACTGGGGCAGATTCACCAGGATGTCGTATTGTCTATATGGGACCATCTTATGCCCGGATAACGGCATTCGATGAAGGTCATACAAAGTTTGCATCAAAATATTCGTTATATCTTTATAGAGAACAGGGTAAGGACCCGTTTCCAGACGAAGAAGAAGGATTCAGTCATCTTAGTGGCATTCCTATATTATTTATTCCAGGAAATGCAGGCAGTTATAGGCAGGTTAGATCGATAGCATCAGAAACTTCAAATATATATTTCGAAGAGTTCTTGGAAGGTAAAGAGGGTCAATTCAATCCCAATGCCAAAAATTACGATTTTTTCACTGCTGATTTTAATGAAGATTTTACAGCGTTTCATGGGCGGACTATGTTGGACCAAGCCGAGTACTTAAATGAAGCTATCAAGTTTATTCTAAGCTTATATCAAAATAGTGACAATCCACCTAAATCAGTGGTGATTTTGGGCCATTCAATGGGCGGTGTGGTAAGTCGAGTCATGGTGACACTTCCAAACTATATTCCTGATTCGATTAATACAATAATAACATTAGCATCGCCTCATGCTGCTGCACCATTAACTTTTGATGGGGATATTTTAAAGATTTATTCGGCAGTGGATAGATTTTGGTTTGAAGGATATCATGGATCATCAGGAACAGACTCAATCTCGGAGCTCGCCAAAAAGAGATTAGAAAACATTTCCTTAGTATCGATTACAGGAGGGTTATTGGATTCTATATTACCTGCTGACTATACAACGTTGGGGTACTTAGTTCCACCGACCAATGGATTTACTGTCTACACTACAGGAATTCCTGGAGTTTGGACCCCTATAGACCATTTAGCTATAGTATGGTGCGGACAGCTCCGTAGGCAAATACTGAGAACTTTGTTAGACATTGCAAATTATGAATCACCCGAGAAAACATATCCTCTTGAACAGAGAATGAGTATTATGAGAAGCAATCTTTTGTCTGGGTTTGAAGACTATACAAGTGGAGACAAGATTGCCAATGATAAATCAACTAGAAAAATAAAATTGAAATTAGACTCTGAGCAATTAAATCCTGTTAGTATAGGATCTAAGCTTAAAATTAGACCCGGTTCTTCTTCAATAGAGAAAATGAAACCGGTTATGAATACATTTGATGTGCCAACTGATAGGGATGTGCAGTTTTCAATGTTGACGTCCATAAATATGGCAGCGTGGGAAGAGGCACATACAGAAGAATTTAGTTTGCGACCAGCTATATTACTATGCAATAAATTGGATGGAAATTATCAAAATGATGATATCATCGATTATACTAACGAAGAGAGCAAAGTTCATATCATTTTGGAATGTATTGATTCGTCGAAAGATTCCAACATGGTACCAAGATCTACAAGCGAATCAAGATCGTTAACTGAATCATCAATAGGAGGAGAGGAAGAACCATTTTATGCAATAAAGTATAACTCGAGTGCTCTACAACAGTACGATTTGGTGATAGTTTCTGAGGCTTCAGAAATTAAGTCTAACGATAATAACGGATTTATGATAGCAGGGTTGTCGGATAATAATTCCACCCAATTTGATTTGAGCGGTGATTTATTTTCGCTTATTTCAAGGGGTGCAAGCATTTCAATTCCTTCAGATAAGTCAATATCAATGAATATCAAGATTCCGGGGGCATGGAGTAGTATATTAGCATATAAATTGGCATTATCCAATCCAACAAACGAAGAAAAATACATCCCAATGTTTCAGACCTTCTTAAGACAGTGGAGTATCGAGCCATACGAAGTTAAATGGCACGTCGACGTCGGTAACAAGAACCAGATTCTATTAAGTATGCATGGAATAGCACCGTATACGCCATTCAAGATCAAACCATTGAAGGAATACGGGTTAAATATTGAAGTTTGGACTGATTCATCGGCGAAAGAACCACTTGATCTTCGTTTAAGAATCGACCTACTCAACAGTTTAAGACTCTTAGTGCTCAGATATAGATTGGCAATTGTGTCGTACTGTGTTTCTATTATCTTGCTAGCATTGGCTTTTCAAATTAGATTTTACAAACAAACGAACAAGTTTCCAACATTCTTATACGGCTTGAGTTGTATATGTGCGCCCAAAGTCTTGGGTGCAATTCTATTTGCATTATCGGTGTTAACTCCAATTGTGACAATCCAGCCATTACAGAAGGTTCTAAACATGATTGACCCAGTGGTGCTACAAGATCCAAACGAAATCAACCTAAGTCTCACGGACGACTTTAAGCTAAACTCGTTCTTCTTGGGTTTGGAGGAGAAGAGTTTATGGTTCATAGGGCCAGTATTCTTCATCATGACGATAGGCATGGTTTTGCTAACCTATTATTCGTTGTTGGCGTTAGGGCTTGCCATAACCTCAACCCTCAGATTCGTGCCATCACGGTTGCGTATATCCCCCGAATCGAGCACCAATACAACCACCACAAGCACCGTGTGGCGCTACCGCCGCTACATCGGCGTGGGGGTTATACTCTTGGTCATTCCCATCTACATGCCATATCAATTTGCGTACGTCATCAGTTGCATTATCCAGGCATTGCAGGTTATCAAGATCCTCGCCAACGAAAAATCGAACAAGAACGTCTTGAACTACCACTTGACACTCCTCTTGTTGATGTTGTGGATCTTACCCATCAATGTGCCCATCCTTATCGTGTTCGTACACAACATGACCATCAACTGGACCACGCCGTTTTCGTCGCACCACAACATATTGGCGATTTTGCCGGTGTTGATGCTCATGGAAAGATACAGCCACAAGCAGGCCATCCCCAAGCTCTCCGCCACCCACTACCGGGTGACCCAAGCCATCTTGGCCTACTTCATATTCTACTGTCTTGTGTACGGCATCCGCCACACCTACTGGATCCACCACTTGTTCAACTTTCTATGCTGCTGGCTCTTGGCCCTCTACTACGACAGCCCCGACTGCCCCAAGCTGCTGTAACTCCCCTCTACACGTATACTCAACTCTTTCCTAATATATTATTTCATATTCATTAAAGTAAACTAATATACACACCCAAAAAGGCTAACCCATCCTAACTTAATTAGCAGCAGAAGAATATTTGGTCACGGCTCTGGTACCTTCAGAAACAGCGTGCTTGGCCAATTCACCTGGTAAGATCAATCTCACGGCAGTTTGGATTTCTCTGGCCGAAATCGTCGATTTCTTGTTGTAAGCAGCTAACTTCGAGGCCTCGCCGGCAATTCTCTCGAAAATATCGTTCACGAAAGAGTTCATAATAGACATGGCCTTTTGCGAAATACCGGTGTCTGGGTGGGTTTGCTTCAAAACCTTGTAGATGTAAGAAGAGTAAGTTTCCTTTCTGGTCTTAGATCTCTTCTTTGGTTCAGAAGAAGCAGTCTTCTTGGCTGCTGGTTTCTTTTCGGCTGGTGCCTTGGAAGCAGGTTTCTTTTCAGCTTTTGGTGCCATTGTATCTAGTCAATTATATAATTATATTTATTGATACCTCAACAAACTCCAAAAATTTATATTTGCTGACTTTTCCCTTATTTATATATGTTTTGCCCTCACTATAATGGGGAGACTGATTGTTTCCGCCTACAGTTAGTGGCCGGTAGGGTAACACTCTCCCTATCGCTGTTTGTTTATGTGTAGCCTGTCCCCGAATATTCGCCACGACGTCGCGACTACGGGGACGATTCTGGCGTTTACTAGAGAGCCGAGTAATCGTCAGTATATACTCTGGACAAGCGTAATAATTGTCATGCATGCGTACATGCCAGAATTCGTCGCTAGCGGCGGGCGTGGCGGCGAGCGCGAATAACAAACAAACACGGGTGTGCATATAGACAACGGGGGAATAGTGAGGTTGTCAGGTTTAATTGCCATCAGTATATAAACGAACGGAAATTCACATAAATCGTAGTGTACAAATATTTATATTTTTAATATTTAAGTATTAATAAACTAAATAACAGATAAATTTATAATGTCAGGTGGTAAAGGAAAAGCCGGTTCTTCGGAAAAAGCATCAACTTCTAGATCAGCTAAGGCTGGTTTAACGTTCCCAGTCGGTAGAGTCCACAGACTCTTGAGAAAGGGTAACTACGCACAAAGAGTTGGTTCTGGTGCCCCAGTCTACTTAACTTCGGTTTTGGAATATTTAGCCGCCGAAATCTTGGAATTGGCCGGTAACGCAGCCAGAGACAACAAGAAGTCGAGAATCATCCCAAGACACTTGCAATTGGCCATCAGAAACGATGAGGAATTGAACAAGTTGTTGGGACACGTCACCATCGCTCAAGGTGGTGTTTTGCCAAACATTCACCAATCATTGTTACCAGCCAAGAAGGCTAAGGCCGGCAATGCTTCTCAAGAATTATAATCTTGATAATTCAATTCCCAAGGGTAAAGAACGCCTTTATCCGTGTATATTAGTTTTACTTGTTAGTTAATGAGGTAAATGTATGGATGTATTCTATGTTATGTGTACTGTAGACGGGGGAGTAGGGGGAGTAGAGGTCGACGACAGCAAGGAGTAGGGATGGGGCCAAGGAGAAGGCATGTTGCGACATTTAGCCGGGTCAGCGCGACATTTCATCGCATCCAGATATTTCGCCGGAGACACTCAATACTTTAGTGGTGCTGGAGTACGCTAGGTATGGAGAAGTTTTCGAATTGGAGAGATAGAGGAACGGGGATCTCCCCGTTCATGCCCACGAACGAGCCACGGTCGGTCGTGCAGACGCTTTTGCAGTTGGCGGTCGTGTTGGTCAAGTTGCCGGTGTTTGTCTCGTTGCTTGCAGTATACTTTGTTTTGCCGTTTCCAGCCATTGGCCGCTTTATTGTGCTTGTGTTGTTTGGGTTCAGGAACTACGACTTAACGGTTGCCGGGGTGAAGAAGTCGAGGGTTGACCAGATCAACGCAAGCAAGCCCACTGTGAACGACTTTGTGGTGGCCAACTACCAGTCGCCCATCGATGCGTTGATCTTGGCCTCGTTGTCCAACGCTAACTGGAACAATATCGTGGTGTTAGTTCCTAACAAGTCGGGAGAATTGTACCAGTATTGTATTTGGGGGTTCATCAGATACACGTTATCCAAAAGCATTGGCGTTGAGACGTCTGCTACGAAAGTAAGCAATTACTCGAACTTCAAGAACAAGCTAGTCTTTTGTTTTATTGAAGGTACGCCATCGAACAACAAGTGCGTGCTTCCATTCGTGGAGAATGTTCATCTGGTGCCAAAGTACCAATTTAACTTCAAAACGGTTATTCTCAAGCTCCAGCCCAACACGTTGACCACTCCGTTACCGATAATTTCCTCCTGGAGGTATTTCTTCAACTTGTTGTCTAATTTAAACAAAAATAGCATAATACGTGCTAAGGTGTTCTTGCATGATGCGAACGAAATCCCGGACTTTTTTGACTTTAACATGCTGAAGCATTGTTTTGAAGTAGGACAATTGAACCTAATTGGCAATGATTTAAACATAAATGAAAAGATTAACTTCTATAATTATTATAGGGATTATAAAGTCAAGAAAAGCTAGGCTTTTTGTATCAATATTATCGTTCTATATAGACATACAGTAATTCTACTATTTATTATTTTACAGGTCTCTGAATCTCCGGTGTAGACCTAATGCTCATCCCTAGGATGGTTGTCATGATTGGACGATTTTCTTGATGGACTCCGACTTCTCCGTCTCTTACTCGACGAACTCTTTTCTCTTAAGCTTCCGTCCGTTTCATGCGATTTATGGCGAGAACTGTGTTTATGGCGACTGCGATGTCTATGACTGTTTCTTTTATCATCTTTACTTTTTAAATAACCAGCCATAGGATCTTCAAATTCGTCGTCCCCCTGTTTGGTAATGTAGCTTGCCATAGGATCGTCAAATTCGCTCCTGTCTTTTATTAATTTGGATTCCTTCTGCTCAGTATTATCTTCCACGTTCTTCAATTCTCGTTCAGCTTCTGAGTAGTCAATGAGGAAATCATTTTCGTCTTGCCCATCTTTTACATAGTAGTATACATGGTCTATCTTAATCTTTTTGTTTAACAACTGGATACCATTTAGATTATCTATAGCCAAAACACACGATTTATAATCTTCATATTTCAAGTAGCAAAATCCCCTAGATTTTCCCGTTTCTTTATCCTTAACCAAGTTTATATGCGTTGGTATGCCATACTGTGAAAATATCTTAACTATGTCTGTCTCATTTAGTTCTATAGGTAGGTATCCTATGTATATATACGATGTATCCTTATAATCAGCATGCCACGAAGCAGAATCACTGACATTATTTTCTAATTCCTTCTGATTGATTTGGTTAATTTTATGAATGGCATTCATTAATGTTTCGGTAGTTAGTATATAGGGTATATCTTGTAAAGATAGGCTGCTACTTGAATATGTACTAGATCACGTGTATAATTTTAGAGATGAGTACTGAAAAAAAAAATATGAACTTACAAAATACTAGATCCAAAGAATACTTTATTACAAACGCAGATAGTTCAGTTCATAAGGATGGCTAGAAAAAGCAAGGCTTCTGAGTCTCCAAAGAATGTTGTAGAAACACAACAGAGAAAAAGAAAGCAAGAGACTGAAGTTCCAGAAGAAGAAGAAGAAGAAGAAAGCTCATCGGACGAAGAGTTTCAAGTCGATGGATTATTAGATGTCGAAGCTAGCGAAGCAGAGGAAGAAGAGCCAGAACTGGAAGAAGAAAAAGAGGAGGATATCGAGGGTGACTCTGACGAAGAATTCAATGATTTGTTAGGTGAAGAACAAGATATCAGTGACGTTGATTCTGAAGAATTTTCTGACGAGCCAAGAGACGACACCGCTTCTATCACCGACAGATTATCCAACACTAAAATCAGAACATATTCAAATGGCACGGAAGAAAGCAATTACGATGAGTTACATACTAAGTTTTCAGATGGACGTCCAAGAATTATTAAGCCCGAAATTAATCCTACATACGATAGTGATGATAGTGACAGTGAAAATTTTAATACAATTGGGAATGTTCCAATATCAGCCTATGAAGAAATGCCTCATATAGGTTATGATATAAATGGTAAGAGAATCATGAGACCTGCTAAGGGTTCTGCGTTAGACCAGTTGTTGGAATCGATTGATTTACCAGAGGGT
Organism: Debaryomyces maramus; assembly: GCA_030583545.1. Lineage (NCBI taxonomy): Eukaryota > Fungi > Ascomycota > Pichiomycetes > Serinales > Debaryomycetaceae > Debaryomyces > Debaryomyces maramus. Next base: position 198,661 of record JAJMIL010000005.1, read on the forward strand.
TGGACTGGCTTGATGGATCAAAACACCGGTGAATCCTTAAAGATTACCGAGGATGAATTAGAATTAATTAGAAAGATTCAAGCGCAAGAAAACACCGATGAAAATATTAATCCATATGAACCAACCATTGAATGGTTTACTTCAAAGACAGAAGTTATGCCATTAACGGCGGTGCCTGAACCTAAGAGAAGATTCGTTCCATCTAAGCATGAAGCAAAGAAAGTCATGAAAATAGTAAGAGCTATAAGGGAAGGTAGAATTGTTCCACCAAATAAGGTCAAGGAACAACAGGAAGAAGAAAAGTACAACTTTGATTTGTGGAATGATAACGAAACTGAATCAAACGACCATATCATGAACTTGAGAGCTCCAAAGTTACCACCACCAACTAATGAAGAATCTTATAACCCACCAGAAGAATACTTGATGAATGAAGAAGAAAAACAAAAGTGGGAAGAATTAGATCCTGAAGATAGAGATAAGAATTTCATCCCACAGAAATACAGTTCATTAAGAAAGGTACCAGGTTACCAGGAGGGATTAAGAGAAAGATTTGAAAGATGTTTGGACTTATACTTGGCACCAAGAACTCGTCACAACAAATTAAATATTGATCCAGATTCATTGATTCCTGAATTACCATCACCTAAAGACTTAAGACCATTTCCAATTCGTTGTTCTACAGTTTTCCAAGGGCATACTGAGAAGATACGTACGTTATCTATTAGTCCAGATGGGTTATGGTTAGCCACCGGTTCCGATGATGGTTCTGTTCGTATCTGGGAAATCTTGACCGGTAGACAAGTATACAAGGTTGATATTGTAGATGATGATAATACCGATGATAATGTGGAGAGCTTGGAATGGAACCCCGACAGCAATTCAGGAATCTTATCTGTTGTTGCAGGTGAGCACATTTATCTTATAGTTCCACCAATCTTTGGCTTTGATATTGAGAATAATGGTAGATTACGTATAGAAGCTGGTTGGGGTTATGATACATTTGGAAACAAGTCCAAGGTTAAAAACAGTGACATTAAGGTCAACTCGGACGATGAAGAAGAGGAAGAAAAAGGAGAAACCAACAACGATAAGGGTGGAAAGAAGGATGTTTGTAAATGGTTCACACCTAATTCAGAACAATCACAATTGGGAATTTCTGCAATTATTCAATGTCGTAAGACAGTCAAGAAAATCTCCTGGCACAGAAAGGGTGACTACTTTGTCACCGTTTCTCCAGACAGTGGCCACTCGTCAGTATTGATTCACCAGTTGTCCAAACATTTATCGCAATCTCCATTCAAGAAGTCGAAGGGGATTATCATGGATGCAAAGTTCCACCCATTCAAGCCACAATTATTTGTTGCATCTCAACGTTATGTTAGAATCTATGATTTAGCACAACAAGTTTTGATTAAGAAGTTAATGCCTGGTGCAAGATGGTTATCGAATATTGATATCCACCCTAGAGGTGACAATTTATTAGCATCGAGTTTTGACAAGAGAGTCTTGTGGCACGATTTGGACTTATCGTCCACCCCATACAAGACATTACGTTATCACGACAAGGCTGTTAGGTCTATCAGATTCCACAAGTCTAACTTGCCTCTTTTTGCATCCGCATCAGATGATGGTAGCATCCATGTTTTCCATGGAACGGTATACGATGATTTGATGACCAATCCATTGTTGGTGCCATTGAAGAAATTATCGGGACATAAAGTCGTAAATAGTTTGGGTGTGTTGGATTTGGTCTGGCATCCAAAAGAAGCATGGTTATTCAGTGCTGGAGCCGACGGCACGGCTCGTCTTTGGACTACATAGTTTCTTTTATGTCATATATATATTAATAAACCTTGGTAATAGATTTTGTTTCCCAACGGCTGCGAATTGTAGTAGCGAACACCGCAGGTCGAACATCCACCATCACGCTAGTTGTGCAATGTCCCTGGGTCCCCACTCTATTCTCTCACAGTTAACTAGTATACAGCGATAAAATCACAAACCGTTTGGCTTGTAGTCCACCGAGAGAAGCCTCCCGTCGGCGTACTTGGTGACAAATAGGTCCTTTTCCGAAGCATCGAACAAATCACCTAGCATGATTTTCACATTATCAACAACCCCCGAATTGTCCTGGTGGAGCACCCAATCCAACTTCTTCCAATCCAAAATGCCCTCATTGCAGAACCTTTTCGGAGTGGGATACGCTTCCACCTCCTGCTTCGATACCATGGCCGTGAAGACATACATGCCTCCGAGATCCTCCCCATCCACAATCCACGACATGGCCCCCCTGGGTTGGTATTGCGGCAAATAGAGCCCTGTTTCCTCCTGGGTTTCTCGTATGATACACGATAACGCATCTTCGTCCTGGTCCAACTTCCCCCCGACACCGTTCCACCTGCCCATCCAAGGGTGTTTTTCTCGGTTCAACAAGAGAATTTCGTTGGTCTCCCGGCAATAGATGATGCCCCATGTGTATTTAAGCTTGATATACGTCATGGCTGGGGAACCATTCCTAGGCCCTTGGTGATGGTGAAAAAAATCTGGAACCAATAATCCAACGCGTTTCCACTATGTACAGTGCGGCCCAGAACAACTACCCCAGATATGTCCACGAACACCACCCCAATACCCTGGATATCCCACAGAAACGCCTCCCCAGCATCTCCTAGACGTCCGCACGGCCCCCGTTCGCCAAAACCACTGTCCTGCGACCGTTGTTCCAATGGGTGCAAATTACACTATTACTACCCCATCTCAATCCACCGCTTCCAACGGTAATCCTATGCCCGATCTGCTCTATTTAATGTATGAACTGCTCTACCCTACGCCAATTCCACCTCCACAACCGCTACCACGATTCCTGGTCCCACCACCAACCATGGCTGCCACCGTTGTTCTTTTCTGCCATCGGTGTCCTCTCTGCGACGGTTCCGAAGCCGCAGCGGTGCCGAAGGCACCGTTGCCCTTCACCGTTATCCTCCATCGCTTCACCGCTGTCTCTACAACGCTCCTACACCCTCTATCTACACCTCATCGCCTCCCCTGGTCCTTTTCCACTATCTCCTGTATTACCTATATAGTGTGGATCACATGCTCACACTTCAGCCAATAAAAAAATCAGAATACTAAACGTGGATCCGCTTCACTCTAGTCATACTATGTTGTCCTATTAATGACTACCCTACAGGTACCCATTAATTACCTCAGGCCCACTGTACGGGCCTGACATTCCTTCGGTTGGCCCCCTCTTTAATTTGTGTGACCCGGTGGCTTCCACTGCTAACATTTTGGAAAAAACCGTCAGTGCGTTTTTGATGCGACACTCAACCAACCAATAGTTAGGATCGGCGTTTATAGACCAACAAATTACTGGAATGTTTTGTTTTTTTTTTCTTTTTCTCTTTCTTTATATATATTGTTATTTTATACTAATAGTATAGACTTATCAAATAATTGAACAAGTAACAGCAAAAGTAAAAATGGCACCACCAGCATTCTCCGATATTCAAAAATCCAGTAACGATTTATTAAGTAAGGATTTCTTCCACTTAAACACCGCGGCCATTGACGTGAAATCAACCGCCCCAAACGGTGTTGGATTCACCGTCAAGGGTAAGACAGCCAAGGACAACTCCATTGCTGCTTCCATTGAAGCCAAGTACGCTGACAAGGCCTCAGGCTTGACATTGACCCAGGGATGGAACAACGCCAACTGCTTGGACACCAAGATCGAATTGGCGGAATTATTGACCCCAGGATTGAAGGGTGAATTGGTGACGTCTGTGATTCCAAACGGACCAAGAAACGCCAAATTGAACTTTTTCTACCAACAAAACGCCGTCAACGCCAGATTATTCTTTGACTTGTTGAAGGGCCCAATTGCGTTGGCCGACTTGTCTGTGGGCCACGACGGCTTCACTGCCGGTGCCGAATTGGGTTACGACATTGCTTCAGCCAAGGTCAACAGATACTCGTTAGGTGTTGGCTACGCTAAGCCATTGTACACCGTTGCTGCCACCGCCACCAACAACTTGTCCATCTTCACCGCCGCCTACTACCACAAGGTGTCTCCATTGGTCGAAGCCGGTGCTAAGGCCACCTGGGACTCGGTCAAGTCTTCCAACGTCAACGTTGAATTTGCCACCAAGTACAAGTTGGACCCAACCGCTTTCGTCAAGGCCAAGATCGCCGACTCTGGTTTGACCGCTCTTGCTTACTCCCAAGAATTAAGACCAGGTGTCAGATTAGGCTTAGGTGCTTCTTTCGACGCTTTGAAGTTAGCTGAACCAGTCCACAAGTTAGGGTTCTCTTTATCCTTCTCTGCTTAAGTGATCTAATGATAATATTGGGCTTTTTTTTAAATAGTATCAAATATTGTTTTCAAGTTTCCTACTAAATATATGGATTATAACACCATGGTATGTACACCTGTGCCCGATTCCATCTGTTTGCCGTAGGCGATTTCTACGACAGCCGTGCGTTCGTGAACGATCTTGGAGAACCAGGAGACTATATCTCTACAATACGCCAATCGTCTACAATCCCTGTCAATGTCTCTCTCACCCCTAGCACAGTGCAACCAGACACCTGGACGTAGCTATCTATATTAGCCGGTGGTCTCTTACAATTGCATATAAACTACATAACTTCATCTTGGTACAACTATGATTTATATACAGGTATCATAATTAAAATTTCACTGGCGATGAAATAGTTAAACAAATGATATACTAGCCCCTTTTAGAGCTAGCAAGTTGTAGGATAACATGTCAGAACAAAGGAGATCAGAAACCGTTACGCCTACGCCTAATTCTAATTTGGCCAAAAGTTTTCCTACGATTGTACAAGTATCCAGGCCTTTTTTTACTAGTGCAGAATTAAAATATATCCATTCCTTCACTATTCCAGAACAGAAGAAATTAACCTATAACCAAAAGAAACATCAGATATACCAATATGTATTCCAAATAGTTAAGATATTGAAATTCCCGTTAAGGGTCTTGGGGACAACCATGAATTACTATCAGAGATATTTTCTTTTCAACAAATTTGAAGAAATGAACGATGCAACACAGCTGGATTTAGAAAAAGATCCGTATACTGTCACTCTCGCATGTTTGTTTCTTGCTTCTAAGAACGAGGATTGTATTAAGAAACTTAAAGATATACAATCGGTGGGCAATAAATTACGTGATATCGATGAAGAAAATAAAACGCAGATGGATTCATCCTATGTCGATGCACAACGGAAATGTATAATGAACATAGAATTCAAATTATTACAAGTCATTAAATTCGATTTTAAGAATGGGTCAAATGTTCAATCAATCGATCAGCTAGTGGTCAAGTTCTGCAAAAAATTGTCCATAGATTACAAGACCACAATGCACTGTTGGTTAGTCAGTTTTGATATTATGTCCACACCATTATGTTTAATGATTCCTCCTCATTGTATTGCGTTAGCAATAATAATTGTTACCTTGAACCTAAAGCCAAAAGATTTACAAACAAAGTATAATAAGGCAGACCCGAATCTTCCTTCAAGCGACTTAAATGAAATATTAGAAAAAATTGACTGTTACAATGATTTCAGGTGTCCGGAGACATTGGTTAACGAAGGGATAATCTATATATTGGATTACTACGTCCATCAAATGAACTTCTCCATATTGAATGATTACATGCCTACGATCGATAACGATACTGGAAAGGAACAGATTTTTAAGTTTATGGAATTGAAGTCAAGGTTTAACGATTTGAAAGTGCTTTCAGAAAAATCTTGTCTTGATCCAAGTGCTTTAAGACAAGATGACTATTTGAAAATATCGGATTACACTGTTGGCGCAAAGGGTTCCTCTAGATTTATCTTGGGAAATAAGAGAAGAAGATTCAATTTAGAATTGGATGCTTTGGAAAATAACGGCGCAAACGATAGCGTGAAGAATGGTAATAAACCCGAAGAGCTGCAGGCCACTGCTTCACAACCGATATAAGAATGCAATTTATTAATTAATATATACACTATCTAATTATCATCTAACCTATAGCTTACTGTAGTTCCCACCTCATGGATATTTGTACTAAACGATTTGAATTTTACTTGCTCTATCACATCGCCCTCGATCAATTTTGCATTGCCCTGAGTATCACACCATTCAGATGGAATATGTGCTGTATCATAATTGGGATCCGTGTGTACCAACACGTTAAATGTGTATTCATCTTCTCTCAAAATAGGCAAGTAGGATACCAGGGAAGTAATTTGTCTGATAATCATTTGTATTTCCCTTTGACTTTCTTCTTTTGATTTTGCTGTTTCTTGTGGTTGTTCCTCATCTTTGCTAGTATCATCATGCAATATTTCAATATTGAACTCCCATCGTTCTACAACCTCTGCGTTTGTCTTTGAAATTATTACAACCACCAACTTACCTATCTTACGCCCGTATACCCATTTCTTAACCTGAACCATGATTTTGCTTATGTATTCCTTAACCTCTTCATCAGCTGATACTAACAAGGGTAGCCCGTATTTTTTAACCGTTTGAAAATCTTCTGGTGGATATATTCCTCTTTGAAATAAAATGCTGTTTATTGCAAACTCAAAATAGTCTGCAACTATCTTCAGCGAGCCTTTAAGTGCTAATTTAGCTAATTGTGATGACGACGTCATTGATGGATAATAGTGTTAGATATAAAAAACTTCAATACAAATTTATCATATTAAATATAAACAGATCAATTTATCGCGTGTAACCAAAAATTGTTCTGGAGTTATTTGCTTCTTTTCAAATTGCCACAGGCGAAATTGCTAAATGGTAAGTGTTATCATAAAACAAGTTATACGTTATGGACAACTAACCAAAATTAGGAACACGGAATCAAGAGAGTGAAGTTGTCTGAAGAGGCCAAAAAGGCAAAGGCTGAAAAAGACAGAGCGAAGATACAAAACTATAGACATCTAACTAGTAACATTTTACAGAACAAAGGGAAACAAGTATTCACGAAAGATACTTTGAATCAGACAACTGAATTGTTATCAATAAACCCTGAATTCTATACCGTTTGGAATTATCGGCGTGAGATATTATTAGATCTCTTTTCAAAGAATACACTTGTGAAAAAGGAAACATTGGAAGATGACCTCAAGCTTGTTATGGTCCAATTGAAAAGATATCCCAAGTGTTACTGGATATGGAATCATCGCGTATGGTGCTTACTTCAACTACAAGAAAGTAATGAAGCAAACTGGAATTTTGAATTGGCAATTGTTTCCAAGCTACTTGAATTAGATAGCAGAAATTTTCATGGCTGGCAATATAGAAGATTTATAGTTGAAAATATAGAGAAGAGCCAGGCTAAGTATTGTGGTAGCCAAACGAATTCCGAAGAGTTAGTCGCTTACTTAAAGATCAATATTAAAGAATATCAATACACTACTTCAAAAATTAACAAGAATATCTCAAACTTTTCGGCATGGCATAATAGGTCAAAGCTTATCCCAAAAATATATTCTTCCCTTAGACAACTCGAAGACAAATCACAATTTTCTGAGATAAATGAAACATTCAAATCACCATACAATATTTTAATTCATGAATTGGAGTTGATAAAGACAGGCATGTACATGGACGTTGAAGATACATCGATTTGGTTATATCTATACTGGTTGCTTACTGATAAGTTTTTCGTGGATGATTTAAGTAAAAATGCTTCTAAAGAAAAGTCACCTTATATCGATATACTTGATGACCAATTAAAATTAATAGAAGAATTAAATGAATTAGAGAAAGATGACCATATACAAGGGTGGGATAATTGCTGGTGTTTGAAAAGTATTATTTTGATAAAAGGGCTCATCAAGAAAGAGAAAATGGGCGGCTCCATTTCAAATAATGTACTCTTGGACAAAGAAACCAAATCTCTTCTTGAAAAATTGATAAAGATCGACCCACTTAGGAAGGGCAGGTATTTAGACCAACTTCAAGGTACGTGTTCAACAATAGCCATATTGTGAGCATGAAAGATATTTTTCTAAATATTTCAATATACAGCCAAAATTCTTAAAATATGTAATTGCTTAAAATTATTTTTTTAATTTAATACTAATTTTTATAATAAACATAATCATACTTACTTACCGTATAATACTCTATAAGAGAAACTTTCAAAATTGCTTATACTATCAGTAACTTGAATTGATGATTAAAATAATTAAAATGGATGCAAAAATAATAAACGATATTTAAAAACTTAGCCAATATCCAAAGCTTTATACTAATTAATATATTGATGTTATATGGCATCACTAGGACGATGTAGGACTATTATCATACTTAAGAGATATTGATATTGTTCCAACCTTTTCTTTAATATATAAGCTTATACCCTTCTATCAGCCATTGATTATATGCAGACAAAAATTTTAGGTTAGTGATGAGCAGCTAATTTTTTTAAAAATATATACTACGATTTGGTAGAACTAACAAAATAAGAAAGCACCAATGGTACAACCAAAGATCAGAGGTAGAAGGGCAGAAAAGAAGTCTAAGGAACTTTCGTCTAAGGGAGATGATATTTCTGCCTTTGAGAAACACGACTCCAACCATGAAGAACAAAATGAAGAACCAACTCTTAATACAACATTCTTTGGATTAGTCGATTCCAATGAGATTGACTACTTTAAGCAAGCTGAATCAACTTTGAATATTAATGCATTTGAGAATGACGAGGAAAGAGAAGGATTTATTAGATCTGTATTAGAAGAAGCCAGAGGAAAAGAACTCAAGTTAGTCACTAATCAGATTTGTTCTAAATTAATGGAAAGATTAGTATTATTTGCAACTGATAGACAATTAAAGAATATATTCAGACAATTTTCAAATCATTTTGTTGCATTAGCTCATCATAAGTATTCGTCCCATGTGTTAGAAACATTGTTAGTTAGGTCGGCGGCATTGATTGAGAAAGAGTTAATCAATAATTTTAAAGAAGAGGAAGGTGGATTTGAAGAAAGTAAGGAAGACGAGGATGTCCCAGTTACAATGGAAACCTTATTTATTAAAATGCTTAATGAATTTAATCCTCATTTAAAATCCATGGTTGACCATCAGTATTCTTCCCACGTTTTAAGAATACTAATTTTGATAACTGCAGGTAAGGAGTTACCTTCAACCACCACTTCTAACTCTACTTTGCGTTCTAAGAAATCTAAGATTGCCAGAAAAATGATTGAGATCAAAGATAATGATGATTTCAACAAAGCCTTCCAAACACCTCCTTCGTTTAGAGATGAACTAAGAAAAATTTGTAACAGCCTTAGTGCCAAACAGGAAATGAAGCGCATGAGAGAATTAGCGATACATAAGGTCGCATCTCCAGTTTTGCAATTAATTATCCAAGTTGAAGGTATAGTTGATAAAGAAAGGACATTTTGGCATTTAATATTCTTAAACGAATCGGAAGATAGGAATTCACAAGAAGAAGCATTTGTTGAATACTTGCTTTCAGATTCTGTAGGTTCACATTTTTTAGAATCTGTCATCAGAAATGGCGGAGCTAGAATGAAGTATATCGAGAGATTATACAAATTATACATGAAGGATAGAGTATTGAAATTATCCAAAAGATCAAATAATGGTGTTTTCGTCATACAGGCTTTATTATTGAAATTAAAGCCTGCTGAAGTTGAATTTATATTAGATCAGATAATCCCAGAATTAGCTAACTTGATTTCAGTCTCTGAGAATCAAAATCTTGAGTTAGGAAAAAACATCATTGATGCTTCTATTGCAAGAAATAATTATAGAAGAGAGGAACTAATTGAGCAATTGTTTGTTAAATTTGCTCCTAATTATGACACAAGTAGCCCAAGCTCTAACACTTCGTCTGAATTTTTGGAAAATATCTTACATTTGACAGGCTCAACCCTAGGCAACACCAGGGATGATTGGCCTACCGCAGAAGAAAGAAGAAGATCTTTATTTTTAGAGAAGTTAATGGAGTACGATCACTCTTTTGTTATTTGCACATGGTTAAATTTCCTTGCATTGCCTGTTCAAAGATTTATTCAAATGTGTTATCACGGAGTATTTTCTCATGTTGTTGAAAACTCGTTAGTTGTTATTCCAGCATCGGAGGGAGAACCAAAGCACATTCTCATTATAAGGAAAAGATTATTAAACTTGTTCCAAAATGAAATTGTTAATTTATCTTGCAATTCTTATGGTTCCCATATAGTAGATAAACTCTGGACTTTCACCGTATTACTTAATATGTACAAAGATAGAATTGGTTCTGAATTAGCTTCCGAATCTCAAAAAGTCAAAGAAAGTACATATGGTAGATTGGTATGGAAAAATTGGTCGATGGAATTGTTTGTAAGAAAGAAGTTTGATTGGAAACTGTTAATAAAACAACAAGAAGAAGAATATTTTGGTGCCGAGAGTAACGAAAAAGGAATCGATAACGGGCAAAGAGTGAAGAAGCCTATTGAGTTGAAATTTGAACAAATGATGAAAGAGAAACAATTAAGAGAGGAGAGAGCACAAAAGGCAGAGGAAGGCTTTAACAAACGTAAAAATAACGAATATGGTTCTAATAATGACCATAATGACTATGGTTATAACAATGATAATAAGAAGCAAAAAATTAGAGGAAGAAATCGTTAGGATATATTGTCTATAAAGTATTGTATTATAGAAGTTTAATTATTTAAAAGTTATTTACAAGTATCTTTTCTATGTACATCTTCATCATCTATTTTAGTAGTAATATTGTATTCATTCAAAGTGATTTCATTAACAGATGTGGGAGAATCCACAACAGTGTCAATTCCTGATTGGTTTTTAGGGAATGCAATAACGTCTCTAATGCTATGGCTTCCAATTAACATAGCACACAACCTATCAAATCCTAAGGCTAGGCCCGCATGAGGTGGGCAACCCATACTTAAGGAATGTAATAAATGTCCAAATAAGTCATCATAATTGGATATCTTTAAGATGCTTTCAAAAATATACTTTTGAAATTCAGGTACATGAATTCTCCTTGAACCACCACCAACTTCAACACCATTAATAACTAGATCATAATGCTCCCCCCTTACTTTCAAAGGATCTGACGCTAATAAATCATAATCGTCTAATTTAGCCATTGTAAATGGATGGTGGGTTGATTCGAACTTGGAGATATCATATCTGGGGAATTCATCTGTTTTATTTTCACTTATTTCCACTGGGTTGAACAAAGGGAAATCGACGATCCAAGAGCCCACAAATACCTTCTGAGAATCGTAACTCTCAATAATTTCTCCTGATGTCTTGTCATAAAGTTTTCTATTCCATTTATTAGGATATTCTGCAATGGCTAGCTGCCTAAATTTTCCTAGAGGCGTAGGATTTTCATAAGGCAATTCTGCTCTTGTTGACATAGCTAAGATGTCTCCTGGTCTAAGCTTTAGTGTATCATATAATTGAGACTCATCGAATTCAGCTGTCTTTTGTATTACATTTTTTTCAACAAACTTTTCATACCAATTATGGGCTTCGCTTTCAGATTTAATACCCAAGACTATTGGTTTACGCCTTGCATAACTATTAGGATCTGTGAAGACTTTCGGGATTTTGCACTTATTAGCAGGGTCAAAAGCACCTTTCAAAATGCATACTTCAATTACAGGGAAATTATCTTTATTCTTTGAGGAAACAAAAAACTTCGATAAGCTATTGAATTTAAGATTTGATCTCAAATCTGGTTTGTCAATACCATATGTGATTAACGCATCTTTATAGGTTAATTTAGAAAAGGCTAAAGAGCTCTTATCGTAAGAATCGAATTCAATCTTTTCTAATAGACCTGAGGCATTCAATGTGTAGGTAGGTACATTAGCTATTTTATTCCAAATATTATGTATAAGGTCTTCAATCACAATACCAACTTGATCACTATTATTAATGTAACTCATTTCCAAATCAATTTGTGTAAATTCAGGTTGTCTATCTGATCGCAAGTCTTCATCTCTGAAACATTTCGCTATTTGGAAATACCGACTAAAGCCTGAACTCATAAGAATTTGCTTATATTGTTGAGGCGATTGTGGTAGAGCATAAAACCTATTTGGAGTTCTAGTAGGAACCAAAAATTCTCTAGCACCTTCAGGGGTGGATTTAAATAATAATGGAGTTTCAATTTCTGTGAAGTCATGGTCGTTCAGAAGTATATTCCGAATTAAATTGGCAACTCTACTTCTTGTTTTCAACGCATTTTGGAAATATGGAGTCCTTAATTGTAGGTATCTAAACTGTGAGGGCAATTCCTTAGGATTTGCATGCTTCAATTTATCTAATCTTGCCGCATCCAAATTTGAATGATTCAATACTTGATAATCATTAACAACTAATTCCCACAGTTTCGTTTCTTCTCCTTCTTTTGCTTGCTTAAGTTGGACATATCCGCTAACACTTACAGAATCCTCCGCAGTAGTATCCTTGAGCAACTTGAATAGTTTCCGTGGTGTCTTCTCTGGAGACATCAAAATTTGAACTATATCACCGTTGATATCTCTTAACTCGGCAAAGCTTCTCGCAGCCATGATTCTCGGTTTTTTATGAATATGTCCATTCAATTTAACTTCAAATAAGCCTTTTTTCAACACGGTTTCGAGCAGTTCATTTATATCTCTTACTGTATGGGTTGCAACAGGGAAATTGAACTTCGTTATGGTTTCTTCTTTGTTTGGTAATCCTGTCATTCCATGGACGCATTGTGTCACTGACAACGTCCTACTTAGCCTTAAAGGCTTCACCAAGGTTATCCTCGAGGCACCAACTTTAGTAGCGAGCCCCAACATTTATGAACGTCTACACAGATTGTACTTATATCAGCACTATCTATCAAGCATAGAAATGATTTTTCATATTTTGGTAATGACACATTAACCATTTGATTCAGATAGCTGAGGTTTAGTATGATCTGTTAACATTCCATAAAACATTGATTGACTAGAATAGCACATTCGACTAGTTAGAAGAGGTATTTACCAAGGGAGCTCTAGCATATACAGTGCATGATCAATATTCCAATTTATTTATTATATACTTTCATGGACAGATATGATATCCGCGTTTTCATTTAGGATACCCAAACCGTTACTTATTATAATAATACCCTTAAATTTGTTCTTAATATTGGGAGCTATAATATATTTGGCAGAAATACCAACAGAAAAATATGTGGATAGAGAGTCAATTACTCATGGGTTTAAGCAGTTAACAGATAAATTTGATTTGGGGTATTTAAACCAGAACGTGTCTGAGAGTGGTCTGCAGTTTGTGGATACGTATAAGAGATACGGGTATAAAATTTTACCTAACAACGTGAAGTTCAAGTTTGTAAATCCAAAGATGAAGAGTGGTGATAATTATGCAATTTTAAAAGGTAATAATAAGCGATATGAGGATGTTGTGTCCCAAGAAATACATGAACCTAAGGATGCCGATATTGAATCCATGAGACCACCACTGAAAGACCAGATAGATACTTATAAGCACGCAAATGCAACGATTGTTGCATTAGTAAGAAATAATGAAATACTGGGCATAAGTAGAACAATTCGAAAGTTTGAAAAGCTGTTTAATTCCAAATTCAGGTACCCATATACGTTTATCAATGATATAGAATTCACCGAAAGATTTATGAAGCGAATGAGGAAACTAAGTGATGCCCCTATGAATTTTGTGACTATTCCCAATGAATTGTGGGACAAACCATCGAGTGTTGACGAAATGCGAGAAGCTAAGGCTATGCAACATTTAGCCGATCTGGCTGTTTCATATGCAAAGTCAGGATCGTATCACAATATGTGCAGATTTTATCTGGGCAACTTCTATAATGTCCCAGAATTGCAGAAATATAAGTACTATTGGCGAATTGAACCGGACGTCGATTTTTACACTGACTTGAAATATGATGTCTTCAAGTATATGGAAGCGACCAAGAGGATTTATGGTTTCACTATCAATTTATATGATATTTCTAAGTCCGTAGCGACATTATGGCCGGAAACTTTGAAATTTTTGAATAAGGGAGACAATTATAAATACGTCAACCCGAATGGTGCATTTCAATGGCTATTAGAGAACCAACAGAACCCCAAGAATAACAAAGAGGCCAATGGCTATTCTACATGCCACTTTTGGTCAAATTTTGAGATTGGAGATATGGACTTTTTCCGTAGTGAACCATATAATGAGTGGTTTAAACACTTAGATTCAACTGGAAAGTTCTACTACGAAAGATGGGGTGATGCGCCGGTGCATTCTGTTGGCCTTGGATTATTTGCAGATACCAAAGATATACATTGGTTCAGAGATATTGGGTACTTCCATGATCCGTATGTGAATTGTCCAAATAGTCCCGAATCAAGAAATTGCAAAGCAGGTCAATTTAGTAGATGGGGTCATTTAGCCGATCAGAATTGTATGGCTAGTTGGATTGATTATTGCATGGATGACCCTAGTGCAATCTACTAGTGGCGACCTGAGAATAAGAACTTTATGAAAGTTACTTCTTATATTGACACAATTAGGGATTAATGCTAGGTAAGTTTGTCATTTGGTTGGTATCACTAATTAAGTGATATCAAAATTTATAGAGAAGAAGCAAATAATTTAAAGCCTAACATTTAAAAATTGTATACAAATTTAAATAAGGAATACGCTAACCATCAGCTTAATCTGCTATGGTAGAATATCTATATAATTGTCTATTTCTTCGATTTCTTCGATTTTGAACTAATTTGATCGTTTACTTTCTCTTCCATTAGTTCTGTTATTTTTATGTACAGAGGGTCGTTCTTAATCTTATTGCACCAGGTAGCCAAACGTGGATACTGCCTGTACAAATCACCCTTTTCGCCGGTAATCTCTTTGATCTGTTCTTCGTTATCGAAAACGTTCTCGTAGATGGGGAATGTGAGGATTACATCCGCACCCGATAATCGGTCCCCCACGAAATACCCAGTATCTTCCCTCGCCAATTGATCGTCCAAATATTGCATGTTCAACCTCCATTCATGGGTATAGTAGCCATTGTTAATTCCCTTCGTGACCATACGAACAAAACTCTTGGTTCCTATAGGTGCTATGTGCTTGGCAACCGAATTGATCAACATGGAGATCAATATGTGCTGCAACGATCCCTCGGAGTAGTGCAAATAATAATCCACCATCAACTGTTGCTGTGGGTCTGTGGGTGTCAATAAGTAATGGGGATCGTAATTTTTCAATAAGTATTGGATTATGAACCCACTTTCGGCAAGCTTGAGTGGTTCCCGTCCATCGTTGTATATAATTTCCAATATTGGTGACTTTCCTGATGGATGAACTTTCAGCAACTCTGGTGACGCTCTCCACGTAGTGGGGTGACGCAAATAGACCTTCACATCATAATCCAACCCCAAAAGTTCTAATAGCCATAGTATTCTATGCGCTCTTGATTGATCAAGCCTATTAACGGAAATGTTAGTAAAACAAATGTCAAAAATTGCATTATTCGTATCTTACTTACCAATGGAGGATAAACCTATCGCCGTTATCTCCTGGTGCCATCTTAGAATATATCTATAGAGTTTTTTTGATATAAATCAACAGTATTTTGGGGTGGCTTTACGAAGGCTTTTTATACTAATTGCACATTGCGGGGAAAACCGTTTAAATTCTCGCTACGAGCATGTAATTTTCAACTCGAGACTCCATATTTCAATATATATATATAGGCATATGATGATATTTACGATGAACTAGACAGTCTCTCTGCTATACAATAAATAGTTTTCCGGACAAAGCACTCTAATATAGAGAAGTAGCTTACAACTTGGATGAAGCCGTCTTCACGTCGATGATTTCATTGGCCTTAATTAAATTAGGTTCTTTGGCAATCATATCAGACCAGGCCTTCAAGTTAGGGTATCTTGCTTTAAGGTCGACGTTAATACCAGACAAGACTCTAGCGTTTTCGACGTTAGCGAATATGTTTTCGTACACGGGGAAACTCAAGATGATGTCGGCACCAGTCAATTTGTCACCAACGAAGTACTTTCCCGGGTTCTTCTTTAAGTTAGCTTCCAAGAAATCAAGGGTCTTCTTGACTTCTGGCCCGTAATAGGCCGAGTTGATACCGGCAACGACCTTGCTCACTAAGAACCTTGTTCCGAAGGGAGCAATTGATTTGGCCATGTCATTGATCAACAAAGCTACCAAAAGCGATTGGAAACTCCCCTCGGTGAAAGATAAGTAGTAGTCGACCAATTCACGGTCTTCTTCTGACGCAGGAACCAATTTCTTTTCTGTATCGTAGTTTTTGATCAAGTAGTCTATAATGTGTCCAGTTTCCGCAACCACTAATGGCTTGGATCCTGGCTTGATCACTTCGATTAGAGGCGATTTGCCCAATGGGTGCACCTCATTCAATTCTGGGGGTGCACGATATTCCTTGGTTCTTCTGTACAACTTCAATTCATAGTTCACTTTCAATTCTTCCAATAACCACAAGATTCTATGGGATCTTGATTTTTCGAGCCTGAGACGTTAGTATTCGAGCGCAATTCAGTTATTTACAATTATGCTATACATACCAATGTAAAATGATTTTATCTTGTCCTGACATTCTGTCTAATATTTGTTTAATTTATTAGCAAAAACAAAGATTACGGGGTCCTTTCAACCCTTTTTATACTATTTGGAATATCCTGTGATATTGATGATATCAATAATCTCCCGCGCACGACTATGATGCTTTAATTTTTTTTTAGAAATTTTTTGGTGATGCCCTTAGTTAGATATGAAGAGCATTTATAGATAATGGGGGACAACACAGGCTTAAATACAGCAGCTATGGACGGTACGAAGAAGATAAAGACGTTGGTGTTCGATGCGGGTCCGTTAATTACTCAGTCGGCCTCATCATTGCAACAACATTCTTGTAACTACTATACTACCCCGGGAGTCCGCAGTGAGTTGAAAGATGATAACGTGAGACAGCAATTATTGATTTGGGATGACAAACTTCAAGTAAGACAGCCCAAGACGCAGTACATACAGAAAGTTGTCAGCTTCGCCAAGTTGACAGGGGATTATGCCGTTTTGTCGACGAACGATTTGCATATTATCGCGTTGGCATACGAGTTGGAATGCGAGGCCAACAACGGAGACTGGAGATTAAGAAAGTATCCGGGAGAGATATTGAAGTACCCTACGAAGAGCTCACACAGTGATAAGAAGAAAGCGGGCGAAACATCAGAGTCCGCAGATCCGGAGCCAAAATTGGAGCAGAAATCGGAGCAAGCAGAACAGGCAGAACAAGCAGATCAGCAAGAGTGCCAACAGGAGCAACAACCAACAGGATCTAAGAAGCCGCGTCGTAGAGGTGGGAAGAAACAAAGAGCTAAACGGGAAGCGCAGTTACAGAAGGAACTCGATGAAGGTTCGACGCAGTCCAATGAGATCGTAGAAGAAAAACCTGCATCTGTCAGCAAAGCATCAGAAGCTACCATTGAAGAGAATGCAAAGTGCAACACCGAAACGGAATCCGAGGTGTCATCGCAAACGGAAGACGAGAATGAAAAGATTAATGAAACCGAGCTCGATGCATCGTATGATGACGACGAAGATGACGGAGATTGGATTACACCAGAGAACTTACAGGAAGAAATGGTCAAGGATAACAATGAGCAGCTTCAGGAGGCTAGCGTGCAAGGGAAATCTGGTCCTTTCATTAAGGTGGCATTGGCCACCGGTGATTTTGCATGTCAGAATGTGGCCATGCAAATTGGTCTCAACCTTATGAATGCCATGTCCGGGAAACAGATCAGAAGAGTGCGTAACTACATGTTCCGTTGTTATGCATGTTTCCGTCTCACACCCATTCCTAAGGATGGTAAGCCAAAGCATTTTTGTCCCAAGTGCGGTGGTAACACTCTCTTGAGATGTGCAGTGTCGATCGACAATACTACAGGTAAGGTCACTCCACATTTGAAAGCAAACTTCCAATGGTTCAAACGAGGTGACAGATACTCGTTGCCTTCGCCTTTATCTAAAAACCAGCAGAAATTACAAGGCCATGGGGGCTACCAGCACAATAAACAAAATCGTCACAAGACTTTGCAAAACCCTCTTATTTTAAGAGAGGATCAGAAAGAATACCAACAAGCGGTCAAAAATGACGAATGGCAGAGAAAGCAGAACGACAAGATGCTTCAAGAATGGATTGGCGGTGGTAGTGCTGATAACTACGTCTCTCCATTTACTACAATGCAAAACATTAGACCTTCAGGTGTAAGAGTAGGCAAGGGTAGATTTGTTAACTCTTCGAAGGGAAAAAGAAGCTAAATACATTAATCTAGTGATACAAATACTTTCATATAGATATCTACTTAATTAACATTAATTCTATTCTTATTTCAGGTACTAACAAGCCTTACATAAATCTTGACTATAAATTTTGGTATACACACTCATGTTAAATACACTGCCTAGAAGATAACTCAAAGAGACATATAGTTAACTACCTATTAAGAAGAAGTTATTTGTTTACAATATAGCATGACAAGTAATAACTCGACTAGTCATATAGCCGCTATGGCGGCGTTTAATGCTGTAAATAATAAAAAAAAAGAGGAACCACCTCCCAATTCGGGGATTCCGCTACGTATAGATACTAAACCAAGATCAAAATCCACCACTGAATTACCCAGGATACCCAAGAATCTGGCAAATATAGCGCCAAGAGCAATCTCTAACCAACAAGTCCCGCGTGTCCAGACTAATATGACAGCTGTTTCTTCGGCAGATAAACCTAAGACTCCAGTGGTCGCTCATCCACAGTCTAGTCCCCAAACTCCAGGAACACCCCATACCCCTAGAACTCCTCGGATTGAAGTTACTGCTTCACCGGGATACACAAGGAGGAGTTCGATTAACCCATATCTGATAAGTACAAGTGATAGTGACTCGTCCAGCAGGGATTACTTTGGACAGCCATTGGTGGGAGTTAGTCTGCGGGAGAAACATAAGGCTAGTCCTCAAGACGTGATAAAACAAATGAAACAATCGATTGGCTCAAAGTATATTTCAAAAGATCAATTGAGTAGTAATACCAAGAGACTCTCGACAGGTACACAACCGAAAGAAATGCTTGATAATGTGAGAAATTCGATTAACTCCAAAGCGAAGAATAACTCGCAAAATAATGAGATGGCCGAGAGAAATCAACTTCTTTTGAGGGGAATCAGAGATAGTATTGATCTGAAACGCTTATCGACGCACCATGACAATAGTGTAGTGTCATTGCCTTCGTCTGAAGAAAGGAATAAAATTATCAATTTGATAGCTCAGAACAATAATCCAGAAGAGCAACGATTGCTTTATGGCAGACGCATATATAGCTATTCTTCTTCTTCGATTGGTTCGTTTCTGGAAGATGAAAATGACCAATTAGCAACACCAATTGTTGTCTTAGATAAGTCAGACATTTTCAGTGAAGGGGAAGCATCCGAGAGAGAAGGTGGAGATAACGAATATGATGATAATGATATTTCGGACCCTAGGATAGATGAAAAGACTGCATCACCAATAGAAATTCCCTTGTCACTGAATGCATGCGCCAGGTTGGGCATTGAAAGCAATGAAAATAAAACAAAAAATTCAATAAACCTTAAGATTCAAACGCCTGGAAAAGAAGAGATTGTCAAATCCAAGCCCAGAAGAAAGCCACCACCAGAATTGGAAAATGAATATTTTTCAAGTAGTTTTACAGATCCAAGCGGCGATGAATATAATACGGAGAACGAAGGAGATGAATATTTTTCTGATGCTTCATCAGGTATTCAAAGGCGAAGAAGCTCAAATGTTAATTTCATTGAATATGATAACTTCTCTGATGTCTCTAGTAGGGCACCAATCAAGATAAGCGAGGATAGCGAGTACTACTATTTTTATGAAAGTGATTTAAGCGGATCAGAGACACCTAGTATAGAAAAAGTTGGTGATAAGTATGATCATAAACTTCCGCAATTTCCACTGATTAGAAGCAAGTCAAGAAAAATCTTCAGGAAGAAGAAACCTGAGCCTACGCCCATTCCTGTCACTCAGGATTTAGACAATCTTTCTCTACCTGAAGAGGAAGAGGAAAAGGCAAATGAATATAGTAGCTCTTCTAGGTCCCCGACACCAATTGTAACACATCAAAATAGACCAGTTCAATTGAAAACCACAATGAGGACCAAGAGCAAGAGGGAACAGAAACATATTTTCAATGAGAATAAACCTTGGAAGAACCATAATGAATTAAATTACGTAACTCCCGAGGAAAGAAAAAGGTATGAAGGGTTATGGGCTAGCAACCGTGGATTATACATCAATTCAGCTGTCACTAGGTTGTTGGGGGTTGATTACAATGACGCAACTTCAGCCGACCTAGACTATAGCAAAGATGTACCTGCAGTAGCCGCAAAAAAATCATCAACTTCTACTTCCCTTGATCCTACTAACATGGATCATGAGAACTTCCACAGTTTACTTGCTGCAGAAACATCGCAATTAATACACGGAGTAGTTGTTAAAAGAATTTGGAAAAGAAGTAAGTTACCTAAAGAGACTTTAGAGAATATTTGGAATTTAATTGACTTCAGAAATGATGGTACATTAAATAAACCAGAATTTGTTGTAGGAATGTGGCTAGTTGATCAATGTCTTTACGGTAGAAAATTGCCAAAGAAGGTGGATACCGGTGTTTGGAATAGTCTTGGAAATGTGGGTTTAAGTGTTGTTTTAAAGAAAAAAAACAAACGTTAAGTTTTTTCATAATTGTATATCAACTTATAGACTTAATAGATTTTATGAAAGGTACTAAACACTAAAATTATGCATTCTAAGTTTTGTATAGATTATATACAGTCGTGTAATTTACATTAATTTATATCAAATATTTCTGAAAATAAGTTCTTTATAGGTATCGACTCGTGCTTATATTGCAAGATGAACCTTTTAGATATGCTTTCGGCAGAGAGACGGGATGATATTTATCAGAGGAATGATATTCTGACGATATTAGACGGAAATGAGTCAATGATAGGAAATTCCTCCAATAATCAAGAAATAATAACACAACCGCCAAATGGAACATACTATTTACCTACGGTCCTTACCCAACTACAAAGAGATTTAATGGAAGTGGTATTCCAGATATTCAGCTCAGAATTGCTTGACGAAATACAGGCAAAACGCCAGAGAACTAGTATTAATAATTTGTTAGATACTGGAGGACCTGAATTTCATGCCATTAATGGACTGGGCAATAATTCCATGAGCACGTATGACAAAACGAATTTATTATTTGAACAACTAAAGCTAATAACTAAACACCCTTCCTTATTAGTTGATCATTTTATGCCTAAAAAATTATTGTTGCTGGAGGTTAATGAAAGATTGGTTAGTTTGTCTGGAAAATTCCAATTATTTAATCGGATTCTAGATTCTTTTATCGATAATTACGCATTGCACAGCATATCAAACCTTCAATTAGGCAACACTAATTTTCATATCTTGGTAGTGGCGCAAAGTATAAAAGAATTGGAACTTATTGAAGGCTTGATTATAGGGAAAAAATTGCATTACAATAACCTAAGCAGCGCTAAGTTATACGACGATAATAGAGGAGTGGTGAGACACGCTGTGGACGATGAGAATACTGATACGGAACCAAGAAGAAAGAGGAAGCATCATGACTCTACGAAATATAATAATAAAACATCGAAAGGTACGCTTTATTTAACCTTGGCTACTACTCAGCAATTATACAATAATTATGCACCATCGTCAAATAATCAAGACTCTCAATTTAACTTAATATTTTCCTTTGACTTGGAACTTGATACCAAAAGTCCAAGTATAGAGCTCATACGAAGTAATAGTTTACCGAATAAGCAAGATACATTGTTGGATTACGATTTGACACGATTGAAGACTCCAATATTGATCCCAATACCGATTTTTTCGCTCGATCATGTTATATTACAAATTCCTGAGCACAAGATCACTAATAGGTTTGGATTGAATAATGAAGGTAAGGATAATTCAATCCATAGGTGGAAGGTCGAGGTATTGAATACACTTGCAGTTAACAGGCATTTGGCTTATGAAGATGAGGGTGCAGACTTTTTCCTTAACATATATGGAAGCAATATGTCATTCTTACGTGAATGGTTTTATAAATGGGATATTATAAATTTCTCATTCGAAGACAATGATGCATTAAAGCATTACACAGATCAATTAAAATTACAGTTCAATGATGACAAATTAAGCAGGGAACTTGAAACTAATTATTTATACGATTTTGGATCATCAGTAGATGATTTAAGAAAGAAAGAAAGGGGCACGAAAAGAATTAAATTAGAAATTAATCGTGAGCACTATAAATTAGATGTATTTAACTATAAATCATACAAATCCAAGTTTGCAGAGTTGATACATGACAGGGTTTGCCAGATCGAAGAATCGATTGCCTCAAGATACACCAAGACTTTACCCTCTTTACGCCTTCGTGAAAACGTACGACAAACAACTATTGATCAGGATGAAGATTCTATAAGTGAAAATTATAGGAAACTTCGGAAATTGAACGACGAAGCTAATTTAATTGAAAAGAAGATGGCGAGAGCTGAATCAGATGCCAATAAATTCAATGAAAAAAAGCAAGACCTAGAAGCAAGATTACAATTTCTTCAGGGCCGTCTAATAGATGATATCAAGAAAGAAGAAGATTTGAATGATATCATTGAGAATCAGGAGAAGGTAATCGCAGAATTGGCTAATGAATTGACGACTACAGATACCGAATATCAAAAATTATGCGAGGAAAATAATGCCATGAGTTTGAATTATCAAAATAATTCCGCAGAAGCAGTCCAATTATCATCAAAGCTTGCGATTTTAAAAGAGACGAATAGAAAACTAAAAATAAAATTAGACGGAACTGGCATCAAAGTATTGCCATCGCTAATCAAGAAGGATGAATTGATCAGTTATGAAGTTGATTTAAATAGATTGAAAGAGGAAAACCAGTTCATTTTGCGGTTTTTCGATGAGAAATTAGATAAATTAATCAAAGAAAGGACTACGATATTAGAAAGCACATCTAATGGATCTACAAGCAGACCCACTAATAGAATAAGCCGTGCTTCCACTCCATTTTAAATAGAAATGTATAATGAATACTTAAGTTTTTGAAACATTTCTTGACACCGGGTCGCACCGGAAATGTAGAAACTTAATCCCTTAAAAATATTAGATGTGAATATTAAATATTAATTAGTATTTGGTTAATAGTTATAATTATAGTAAATGTCTACATCATTTATAGGTGATTTGTTCCTCGAAAAGAGGTATTATGGGATTCCTTTTGTACCGAAAGATTTCACCCAATTACGCTATATGGTACAATTGAATTTGTTGTATGTGTATAACGTTTTGGCAGCATACATTTATATCCACTATTTCAGTGCTGGTTTATGGGGATATTTATACATTACCAGAGATATTGTATTCATATGCTTCGTACATCAATATTTAGGTCTGTTGTTAACGTTTGTAAGAGGACATGGCATTATCAAATCGGGAAAAATGTTGGCCAATAGAGTCAATAAGGCGTTCTTCTCGTTTTTGTTATCCATTCCTCCTATTAAAAAGAAGATTGATTCTGAATTACTGAAAACGATTAAAAAGATTGAAGAAGAATTGATGCAAAATGACGAAAGCTTGATGCAATTTTCAGCACTTCCAGAAGAGGGTTTAGGTAGTGCTACTATTATTCAAGAATTGGATAAGTTACAAGAACTAAAGCACTCGGATTGGAACAACGGTAGGGTTAGTGGAGCCGTGTATCATGGCGGAGATGAGCTTCTTAGCTTGCAAGCCGAAGCTTATCGTAAATATTCAATTTCGAATCAGTTGCACCCGGATGTTTTTCCAGGTGTTCGAAAGATGGAGTCTGAAGTTGTTTCAATGGTATTGAATTTGTTTAATGCGCCGGATGAAGGATGTGGTTCTACTACCTCTGGAGGTACCGAATCGTTATTATTGGTAGGCTTGGCTGCGAGGGAATATGGTAAGAAGTATAAGAATATCACTAAGCCCGAAGTTATTGCACCAAGTACCGTGCACGCTGGGATCGAAAAAGCATGCTACTATTTTGGTATGAAATTACATAAGGTTGATTTAGATCCCAAGACTTTTAAAGTCGACATTAAAAAAGTGAAGCAGTTAATCAATGGAAATACGGTATTGTTGGTAGGATCAGCACCTAACTTTCCACATGGCATTATTGATGATATTGAATCACTTTCAGATTTAGCATCGAAGTATAGGATTCCATTACATGTTGATGCCTGTCTAGGATCATTTATTGTCACTTTCTTGGAAAAGTCCAAAGTGCATGGGGATATGCCAATCCCAAAATTCGACTTTAGATTACCTGGAGTAACATCAATTTCTTGCGATACACACAAGTATGGATTCGCGCCTAAAGGTTCTTCTATTGTCATGTACCGTAATCCAAAATTAAGAGAATGCCAATACTATATCCTGACTGATTGGACAGGGGGTATGTATGGATCTCCAACATTAGCTGGCTCGAGAGCCGGTGCATTGATGGTAGGGTGCTGGGCAACACTCGTCAATTTTGGCGAGAACAACTATGCTGCTTCGTGCAAAGAAATCGTTGGAGCATCGATGAAATTGAAGCTTACCCTTAAAAACAATAAAATTTTGAGCGATTACTTAGAGGTTATTGGCGACCCTATTGGATCCGTTATTGCGTTCAAGGTAATAAATAATCAGAAGGATAAGCTCAATATTTACCAGGTCGGTGAAATATTGAGTACTAAAGGATGGCATTTTTCCACCTTACAGAATCCCGCTGCCTTGCACTTTGCACTCACAAGGTTAACGGTTCCAGTAATAGATGAGTTGATCGACGATTTAGTAAGCGCAGTAAATACTTCCCTTACTGAAGTAACTAATTCTGAGAGTGAAATTGGTGCTTTATATGGTGTTGCTGGTAGTGTTAAAACTACTGGTGTTGCTGACAAGGTGGTAATTGCATTCTTGGATACAATGTATAAAGTATGATTTCCTTTCTATATAAATACCAATTGAGTATAGATAATATATGGGATATATAGGCTATTATATCTTGTAAATCAAGTGTCTCGGTAATAGAAAATTGGCATTTGATACTCATCTCCTAATCGGGTAACGGCATTAACCGCGGTGATGAATCATAATTGTACAGTTTTTTATTTATCTTTTTATTTACTGAACTGTAACTATAGAATCAGCTCATGCAAATAGTCACCGAAAACAAGAATATTACCAGTTTTTAGAGCATCAGGATGGTTGACTGCTCGCAAGTTTCAGTTATATCCAGTATATTTAGCATTCTATCATTATCAAGTTGGGTATGGGCACAATTACCTCAAATATATACTAATTATAAGAACAAATCAGCCGAAGGGATATCGCCATCATTCCTTCTATTATGGTTTATGGGAGACTTCTTGAATTTCACGAGTTGTTTACTTAATGATGTTGTTTTGAATTCCCAAATATACCTAAGCTTATTTTTCTTATGCAACGACATTGCATTATGTTCACAGTATTATTATTATAATAGTGTCTATCCTAGGAAGCACGGTAATATACCATATTCATCGGTTGAGCCTGATGGCCACGATGACAGCAGCGCAATGTTTAGCGATTCAGAAGCACATAAATCCACAGAAGATATTGCAAGGACCAATAATGCATCTATTCATACAGCCACGGAGTCAATACACATCAGACCCTCGTTCAACGGTAAAATAAGTCCTAAATCGGCGGCTCATACTTCGGTTCTGTCAGTATCGTCTATATTATCCCCTAATGGTAGCTACGGCTCTATCAATGATAATCTGCCAACTTTGAAATCCATAGCTATTGGATCCATTATACACATGGCAACAGCACAAGCATTCCCAGTTGGAATTAATAATGATAACGGTATAACATCTTTTTTAAACAAAGATTCAATAGGATTATTCTTGTCATGGGCCTGTACCTTTGTATACATGGCGTCCAGATGTCCCCAGTTATACAAGAACTACCAGAGAAAATCTGTTCAGGGGATTTCTCCAATATTATTTGGTTGTGCATTAGTAGGGAATTTAGCCTACACCTTGTCGATATTAACGAGTTGTGATTTCGTGTTTCAAGATGCCAAAAGCAATTTTCTCTTAAAGGAGCTTCCTTACATATTGGGCAGCTCGGGGACTGTTGTATTTGATTTTGCATACTTTTATCAGAGATTCTTGTATAGAAACACTGGTCTGGATACTACAGTCATGAGTATGCAAAACTGGGATACTATTGAAAATACTCGTATGAGTGATGGAAACTCGAGCTTGGTTTAAAATAACTGTCTGCGTGCCATCGATATTCATTCTTAGACATTGCATTCATTTAGAATCTTGTATATTAGTTAGAAAGTAGATATATATATATATATGTATATATACATACATATTCTGTGATTTTATCTATTAGCATCTACAAGTATCACGTGAATACATACAAAAATATTTTCAATACTATGAAAATTGAACTATATATCTATATATGTTTATCTTACATTATTTAATAGAATATAGATAGAAGAGGCAAATCCTGCTTATTATATTCTTAGAAGGTTACTGATGCATAATATTAGAAGAGCTGGGAGATACAGCTCTTCTCTACGAACTAATTTATCGCAATATACTGTACGCCATTATGCTACCATACCGAATTTAATGACAACTAATGATACAACTAACGATGCGCCCACTTATTCGACGCAACCACGAATCAGACATGATTTATTTACTGGAAGTAAATCTAGTAATAGTGGCTCTTACCAGAATTTGCCTGTCGATACGTATCCAAATCCATTGTATAATATGAGCAAAGAGGAAATATTGCACCTAAATACCCAGGATTACTTGCATTTATTAACCATACCTTACAAGTCGATAACAGAAACTGATAAGTTTTGTTTCAATATAATAGAAGTCGTTAATGAGCTAATAATTTTTGATGCCAAGAGGGCTACTAAATTGTTAATGAGCATTACGGACGGAGAGATGACAAGCATAATAGTGAATACATTAAGAAAGTATTTTGAGAATGATAGAGTCAAGCGTTCTATTTTGGAGTTTATGAGGTCTCCCACTAGCACGGGTTTTCGTACAGGCTTCTTTGACAATATATCATATATATTAGACATCTCGGATAAAACAGATGATGAAAAATCAGAAATATTAATGAGCTATTTAAACAAGCTAGCATTAGTGGGAAATGTAAATAACCAGCCACTTATTCTTAATGTTAATTTCTATAATAAGATATTCAAATTGATACCTGTTTCACGCTACGCAGAATTCTTTTCCTACATGGTCAATTTAAACATTCAAACATTCGCATTACAGCAAACAAACAAGCTAAAGAATACATTGATAATGGGATCAAACTTAGAAAAATTTGTTGCAAGAACAGGATGGATAAATCCGAAGTGGCACGACACTGATAGACCTTCTTTTGATGATGCTCATAAAGAAAAGATGGTTAATTTTTTTTCCATTAATGATTTGAAAGTATTTGCAATGTTTGCAATCAAGAAAGAAGATATTGTTGATGCAACCTTGTACTTGAATTTAATGGTAACAAAATTCGAACGAAAATGTTCAAGTATGATGGACCCTGATTTTAAGAGACGCCCAAGCGAAACATTATTAATGGATGATATTCAATCGGTGCTTAATGTAATCTTAAACTATATAATGGTCTTCAAAGGTTCCCAAAATTGCATTAAGGTATTAAAGTATATGGTTAAAAACAAATTAGAAGTAAAATTTGAGAACCTTCTTTCTATAATGACAAATTTACGTTCACAAGGATACTACCAAGAAGCGCTATTACTAATGAACAGCATCCACTTGGGAAGCCTAGAAAATGGAGAATTGTTGAATTTAATTAATGAAATTTTAAAGTTGATTAAAGAAAAATACCCAACTTCACCCAAAATCCTAATTGGTTATACTGCATCAATATTTAATACAAGCCAATCGAATGCAGAGACCAATAGCGGGTTAGAATTATTAGACAAATTAAATTTGCTATCGGTTGTCTATTCTGAAGGTCGTATTGATCGGATGTCTCAATCATTGTCGGTTATTCAAAAAGCTAATGTTGATCAAAAGTTGACCGGCTTCAGGTTTACGCCAAATGCATTGACCGGGGTTTATGAAATTATATTGAAATCCCTCCAGAATTCACAACTAACGCCTGATTATATTTTCAAGTTATACCAGCCATATATCCAAGCGATTAAGAATGCCAATAGTTCTCCATATCAAGGCGAACAAAATTCAGATGATATATTCCATGCGGATAATCTAAATGATCACATTATCACCCTCCTCTTGAAGTATCTATTAAAAGTAAACCCCGAGTTACCCGAAATGGAAATAATTGCCACGGAATCGAACTTTGACACAGCAAAGACAATTATAACAGAATTTCTTGACACGGTCGAACTCAAACGTAACAACCGTTCTGTTTATCTATTTGATTTGCTTATTTATACAAGTTTGCTGGTTCACCAAGACTACAACTTCGCATCAAAGATGATTAGAATGTCTCGATCCTATGGTCTCCCATTTTCTTTCAACCAGATATACCCGTTCATTATGTTCCATTATTATAGAAGCGAATTCAAGCAAGCTGAGTTATGGTACAATGAGTTGGTGAGACACGGTGTTAGATCCAGAGCAGCTCCTGCCAAGAACCTATTCAAAATTGCTCGTGAATTGAACTGGGACGTTAACGGTTTTGTCTATCGTAAGCTAGGAATTCATAGAAATTACAAGAAGCGCGAGGAACTTGAAAAGCTACACAGAGACCCTGTGCTATTCATTGAGGATAATCATACAGAGGATGAAGTCACTGATGAATTAATAGAGGGTGCTTTACCAAATCAGAACGATTTTAATTTTAGCGATGAATTGGCTTCCATTCTTTATCAGGCAGATTTAGTTAAGAATACCCAAGCATAAATTAAACCCAACTGTACTAATTTTGCAGCTCAATACTTATGTATATAGTCTAAGTAAAGTGTTGCAAATAACACCTGCATATAATGAATATTATGATATATTGATATTTTGGCCGAAAAGGGAAACTTAATTTTGCATCAGCCAAAATTTTGCAAAGACACAAAATCCAAAATACCATCTTATCAAACAAAACAAAGTGAAGGAACTAGGATCGACGATAGTAGATGTATTGCTGTTTCATTATAGAGATCAGATAACTATAAAACCAGTTCGATATACCACAGTTTTTAAATTAGAATAAGAATTCCTTCGCATTCACGTTTAAAAGCGGACATAAATATTACAAGATGAGCTTCTTAGAAGATACAAGCCGTCATATAGTACTGGGGTATAATGAAAGGAGTAAAGACATAGGAGTAAATCCATGGAGAAATGGAAACGTTGATGAGACTATGTCAGATCTAAATGAAGAAGTCCCCATACCAACCCCAAGTAAGCCAGTATCACGACTCCCTTCCAATAATATGAAGAATTCTATTCAAAGTACAGAAGAGGATTTAATGGATTACGAATCGACTTTAGCTGGAGAATCTCCCGAGGAAAAAAACGATACGAATAACATTACAATGGATACAAAAGACAAGCATTTGGACGTTATTGCCATGAATGTGAACAAGACTATACAAGAGCTCAATACCATATATAACCAGATCGGATACTCAACTACGGAGATCTCAATCAAGAAATCAGAGATATTTACTGTAATAGAAGATACGATAGCGAATTTTACTTCGAGCTTGCAACGAGAGAAGAATAATATTGAAAATGAGTGTGAGTGGTTACGCCAACAAATAAGGATAATATTGGCAATGATTAATGATAATAAGGGAGAAAGATCTCTTCCACTAATTGACAGAGGAATTGTCTTCAGTAGTAAACCAATGTATGAACAAGGTTATAAAGACGAGCTATTAGCCAAATTGGCCAATATACAGAATAGAAAACAAGATTTCTATGCAAATTCGCCTTTCAATATAACGTCAACTGGAATACCTGAGACAGATTTCTCGTTTGAAAGTCAGTATGAACAAATCCTCAAGAATATCCCTCAATTATCATTGTTACAGCTAAAGAATAAATTAAATTCTATTTTCTTAGAAGTCTTGAAATTATTTGTTAAATCTTTCACTAAATTAAATGATCTTACAATAGCATACATAGAATTATGTGAGGCAATTGGCGAATATTACTCGCCAAATGCAAACGTTGTTCTATTAAAATCATTACCAAATAAAGAAGAGGCTGAACAACATAGGTCATTGATTGATCAGTTTGAGTCGACTCTAACATTTCTAAATTTATCTAAGAAAGATTCAAAAGTTGAACCCATCATGAACTTGAAAAGTAAAAATGATGACGAGTACGCAGTTATAATATCTAGTCCTCGTAAAGCGCATACGAATAATAAGAAAACCAATCATGAAATACCGATAGAGGAAGGATATGGGAAAGACAACGCCAGTAACAAACCCACGACCGAAAATTTAATGAGCCATCTACGTGATTTGAATTACAAGATTGTAAGGGTGATACGAAGTTTGAAATTTACCAAAATTACACCTGAAGTTTTATCTGATGTCCAGAAAGAGATAGATTATTGTGAGAATGAATTCAACGTAAGAAAGAATGAAATGAAAGAAATTATA
The DNA here is from genome assembly GCA_030583545.1 of Debaryomyces maramus. Classification (NCBI taxonomy): domain Eukaryota; kingdom Fungi; phylum Ascomycota; class Pichiomycetes; order Serinales; family Debaryomycetaceae; genus Debaryomyces; species Debaryomyces maramus. Next base: position 229,555 of record JAJMIL010000005.1, read on the forward strand.
AATAAGTCTCTTACACTAATTAGTGTATTGAATTTATCAGAGGAACAAATCATTAATATTCAAAAACAATACGACATTACCAATAGTAAGAATGCAAATGAAGGCTATTTCGATATGGAAACACTCAAGTTCATTCAAAGCAATCCAAGAGAATTTGGCCTCAACGATAGTCACATAAACTTTATTAATAAGTTTGCAACCGTACTACAAAAGATTAAGGATGCAAAGCAGAAGAAATGGGACTACTATTTAAACTCTTGCGAGAAATTGTGGGCTAAATTGGGTGAGAGTAATGAGTATATTGAGAGCTTTTTGAATGCAAATGATTCGTTGACAGATATATCTTTAATTAATTTTAAAATGGAGTTGAATAGGTTGTACGTGAAAAGATCTGAATTTATTGAATCTTTTATTATGGATGCAAGAGTAGAAATCGAGAATTTGTGGAATAAAATGTTTATATCTGAAGACCAAAGGGCCAACTTTGCACACTATAATTATAGTATGAATGATGATTTTGATAAGGAGACTATCTTAAATGAACATGAAGCTGAATTATCGAAATTGAATAAGGAGTACAAATTGAAAGAGCATATCTTAATAATGTTTTCGCAATTAAATGAATTAATTAAAGATCAAAATTTCTTGAAAGAATCCTCTAAAGATTCATCTAGATTATTGAGTAAGAACTCTTGTAAAATTTTACTCAACGAAGAAAAAATAAGAAAGAAAATAATCAAGTGTATGCCGAAGTTAATGGAAAATTTAAAATCGGAGGTTATTAAATATAACCATGATCAATTGAACCAAGGAGAGAAACCATTTATGATTGCTGGAGAAGACTTTTTTGAAAAATTGCTAGTTATTGAATCCGAGCAATCACAGCAAAATAATAATCGTGGCGGAAGGAATAGAATCCGTAGTACTGGATCAGAATCTCCTAATAAACAGCCAAGGAGTACTAGATCTTCTCCTATGAAATCAATAGGAAGATCGCCTACATTTCAAGGTAAACGGAATATTCCGAATAACAACCTAATTCACAAAAGAGGCGTTTCCCCAATCCATTCGAGGAAATCACCATTAAAAAATTCACCACTGACAAGGCAAAACTCAATTACAAAGGCAGCGAAGTATCCGAAATCTAAAGCGATTAATAGTTTACATCCAAATTCTAAGTTAACTCACGCCATCAATATGAGCTTAAGCAGTCACAGCGATTCAGGTTCAAATACCAGTCTTGATAGCCCGGTAAGGACTGCCACCAGGAGCAATTCAAATATGTCGAGATTTATGGAAGCTCACTTGCAACCCTTAAATTCACCCTTGACTTTCAATAACGATGAGACAAGTAGAATTTTTCATGATGATGATTCAACCAACCATTCAAATATTTCTAAAATTTCGCCATTACGTTTCAATACTAGTACAAATATTAATAACAATTTTAATATTGGAAACAGCAGTTTAACGCCAGTCAAAAAATATGGGTTTATGGACAGTTCTTATATTGACGACAAGGAATGCAAACATTCAAACATGAATAAATTTGGATTATCTCCAATAAATGTACTTGAAATTAATGAAGAAGACAAAGAAAATATCGACGCAAATAAGACATTGAAAAATGTCACCTGTGACAGCTCTACAATTATTGGTGATGATTATCAACAGTGGAGGGATGAAAGAATTAGACAATTAAATAGTTTGACATGATACCACGTTTGTAATATATATATAATAACGAAACTTTTATACGAATTGATATACCACTCCCTAATAGTAAACGACTATACAATTATTAAATGCATATGGGTCTCTGTTTCTGAGTTCAGCGTCAAGATAAATCCGTTGAAGAGAATGAGGGATAACTAGACTATTCAAATTTCTTTTGAAAGGGTTCCTGAGTAAATTCAAAGTTTCTAAGCCCAGCGGGAATTTAATAAGATCGCTTTCATTAAGTATGATTTCATTAGCGCTAGCATTTAAAGTCTTCAAGTTTTGAGGAAATCTAATATTGGACAAGCTAGCTATCGAGTTTAGCTGAATATCTAAAAACTCAAGCGTCTCCGGGAATTGAACCTCATTTAGGCTTATTATCTCATTACAAGATAAATTTAAGTATTTTAATTTAGACGGTAACCACGTTTTATTAATTGGTAGCGTTTCTATCATATTATCTATCAAATTCAACCATGTAATATTGTTAGGAAATTTTAAAAAGCTTAGATTTTTCAACCTGTTTGTATTTAAGCAAACCGATTCTAAGCACTTGAAATGATGAAGCCTTGATTCCAACATAATCTTTATTTCGTTATCTGTAGAATCAACGTAATTTTGTCCTCTTACCACGTTCAAAGTAGTTAGATTGTCGACTAGCGAAGGTGAATCAAGTACCATATCGAGGAATTGAATTTCCCTTTTAGCTTCACCAATTGTCTGTCTCGTCTGACCCTTATTATTAAAATCCAAGTATAGCTCAAATTTAATAGTGGACTTAAAATAGTCTTGAAATTGTAAAAAAAGATTCGAAAACTTTTCCAAGAATATCGTTTCTTCTAATTCGTTTCTTTCATATACATCAATGGCAAAAGACAATACAAATCTTCGTGGTTTAATAAATTTATTCTTCCCCAAAAGCAATTGTTCAAGTCTTTCTGCATCGATCTCTTCGTAGGGACTTTTGTTAAAGCCATTCCTCAGAAGTACATGACTTTTTCGATTAATATAAACAATAGTTCTTCCATAAATACTAGTATCAATAAGTTTGGATAAATCTGAGTCATTTAAAGCTACTTCTTTGACCTTCAAACAATCTGGTATGTTTAGAAAAGATAAGACTTGTAGAACTATCTCGTTGGGAAAACTTAGTGGATTAAGTATGCTTGATTTGTCTGGTTGAATTTTACGACGTTTAATCGCAGATCCGCCCATGCCATTGGTTCATTAATATTATATATAGAGATCCCTGTAGTCGGCTCCCATTAAAACTGATCAGGAGGTCCGCTTAGTACTTCATTTTGAGATTTTACTGCGATTTTCTAAATGCCATCAATAACTAAATTATTTTTACTACTTTGCTAATAAATTATATACTATTAATCATTATTAGGGTTTTCATCAATATTTAAGCTTCGTAATTTTTTGGCAGCTAAAGATACGTTTTGTTTAGTTTTTATGTCTTGCTGTCCATCATCCCCGTCGCCATCCTCATCCTCCTCATCATCGTCGTCGTCATCATCATCATCATCATCATCGTCGTCGTCGTCGTCGTCATCCCCCTCATCATCGTCATCATCATCTATAATGGCTTCTTCATTATTACCTCTCGCCTTCTTTTCAATCTCTTCATCTTCATCATCCACATCAGGATAACCGCCTAACTTTAATACGATTCTATTCACTATTTCATTCCAATCCATCATACCACCCATTCCTATTTCACCATAACTTCCCATAACTTTCTCGACAGGTTTTAAGAATTCGATCCAGGGCATCTCTTCAGAAACCATTCTCAACTGTCTTTTAGTAGTCACTGCATTATAAGATGAACTCACCATAGAAGGTGCTAACAATATTGGGAAAGATGTATTCCAGGCTCGTATGACGTTGGTTAATAAATTATCGCATAAACCCAATGAAATTTTGGCCAATGTATTTGCCGTTAATGGGGAAACAATCAAGATATCTGCCCAACGACGCAACTCGATATGCAAAACAGGATCCAGCCTAGTTTTCCAAGTATTCCATTCATCAGAATCTCTCCAAATTCTAATTTTCTTGCTATGCTCCAAATAATGAAGAGTCTCTTGGGAAACAAAATTTTCACTCGATTTAGTTAAGATCAATTGGATGGAAATTCTTTTAGTAGTATAAATCTCTATCAATTTGTTTATTATTAATTTGACTTTAGCTGTTGATAATGCACCACATACACCCAATAAAACATGCAATTTTCCATCATCTTGTGGAAGCCTTGGATCAATATTAGCATTTTGCTCGTTAGGACCAAGATTACTGTCGATATTGGGTGAAGTAAAGGGTTTATCAGAGGACCTAGCAAAATTATTATTTTTGGAATTGGTATTTGTTGTACTGCTTGACATATTAGCCTGGTATTCAGGACCGGCCCCAATATTTGAACCACTTCTTGATCTATTTTTCGCTTTACCTGGCTTGACAGTTTCATCGACATAAAAATGTGCATGCACTGATGGAACTTTATGATGAGTACTCTGAGAAGGTGGATTCAACGTATAATCCAAGCTCGTCGTCGAATTATTATTAGATCCTGTAATATTGGATGCGGGTGACGTGATTGGACTTATTACATGGTTGAAATTCACCATTGGACCTGGCTCATAGGCGCTCCCACCCTGTACTTCATGTACTCGTTCAGCATTTTGAGATGGAATCAATGAGGCCGCACTTTGGTTTGCTGCCTTCTCTTTCTCATTGAGCACAGCTCCTCCGGCAGGTATAGTCTCTCTTTGGTGTATATTGGGCGTCGATACGGACGAAGTTCCTGACAGAATAGGATGGCCTGCTCCATATTTTTTGGGGTTATTATTCAATATAGGAGGCGGTGATGGGCATCTCAAGTTTGAGACTGCCTTTACAAATGGTGGAAGATCTCGAGGGGGGGGTGATACCAAATTGGAACCACTATTTGTATTGCTGTCTTTATTCCTTTCGCTGTTTGGCGATGATGACTCTTCACGAGTTGGAACAGAATGATCTGATGCCATATTGTTAAGTCTCTTGTCAACTAAGTAATTGGTCACTGGTACCTGTTTCTTCTTAACTTTTTGTAATCAAACATTTTTTTCGATTCTCGTTTGGAACGCTTACATAAACAATAGACCTTTCGGTGGCTCAGAAACATTTGCAACTAATATTGCTACTAGTTAAGCAGGAAAGAGTTGAATGGAAAACAGAGGGTTAATCTGTCTTTAACCAGGAGTTGGAATTAAGTGGAATCTAGATAAAATCAATAAAAAAAAAGGAAATTAAAAAAGGGGCCAAATTTGAACAGGGTCTCGCTAATGAGAACTATGGTAAATTGTAGGTGTTTTGGCTATTTTAGTTAATGATGAACGGCAAGTAGATACCAATGGAATAAGGTTTAAAGTATGAATGTAAGATTTATAATAAATAGTTTTACAGTTCGAAGTGTTAAAGAAAACAATATTATACAACAATAAATAGAGACAATTAAGATGAAGACAAGCCTAGTGATCGGAAGGAATTGACCAAATCTCTTGCTTTCTGATCATCACTTAAAGGGGGTTCTGAGTCTTGATTATTAGTAGAACCAGCAGAATTTTGATCTTGTTCAATCGGGGTATCAGTTCTTGGTGTTTCATGGATGTCATGATCATGGGGAGGGTAAGTTGAGTTTTCGAGATTATACTCATTCAATGGCGAATACTGAGGATAAATAGCATGTTGTGGTTGAGATGGCGGATGTGGGTTGTGAAGATATGACTGAGGTTGCTGCTGAAATGAAGGTCCATAATTTGGGTATAGTAGTGGATTATTATAATAAAACGGATATTGCATGTAGTTATTTGGCATTGCCGAATAACTGGAATTTCCATAATAAAAGTTTTGTTGGTACAGGTTCCGTTCAAACGCTAGGTTACTTATGGCCAGAGGCTTAAACATATTCTTATGATTATTTTCGGGGTTTAATTGTTGTAGGATATAATTATTAAAATCAGGAAACTTATCGAACCGGACAGTTAACGATCGGCCTTCGAAATCAACGTTATCAAAGTACTGGATTAGTTTGTCCAGAGACTCTTTATTGCCGGTGGTCACAATAGCAAAACCTCTACTTAAACCTCTCGCTTGTTGTGAAAGTTGGTTATCGGACCTTCCAGATTTATCTATATTGGCTGAGGTGAAAGATGATAAAAATTGATAACTATTAAGCTTGTTTAGATTTAGATTTAAATTTAAGTTTGGATTGGAGAGTGGGTTTGAAGGACTTGTAACCGGCTGTGATGCTAACAGCTGCATTGGTATTTCCACCCGCAATATTTTTATGTTGTTTGCAGGTTCGATTTCTTCAGATTTTGAAAGTAAGAAGTTCTTCAAGGTGGTCCATGTAGAAGAAAAAGGGATATTACCAATAAATAACCGGCAAGGATTAACTTTTATTGACTGGCCCTCATCATTTTGAACTGTGATGAATTCACTAGTATCAGGAAGCAAATTTTCATTCATTATGTCCGACTTAATATCATCCGATTCACTGGAATTGTCATTGACAAGGTTCATGATAAAAGGAGGGAGTGGCTTGGAAGATGCTGCATTATTTTTTGTGTCTTTGGTAGGCTGGTTTGCTCTGCTCGATGACCGTCTTGTCAAATATGGCATTGAATTATGAATATAATTAGGTGGCAGCATATGCCGTTGAACGGTATTCTGTGCCTGCGGCGAAAACATGTAGTTATAGTTAACTGCTGTGGGTGGTACATAGGGGAAGCCAGAGTAATAACCATTCGAATAAACTCTACTCGAATCCCGTGGTCTATATTTTCCCTGTTCAGACAAGCCCTTATTGAGGAGCTTAACTTCCAAATAATTCAGGGTCCATTTGTAACCATTTAAAGCTTTAATTAACTTGGTCCCAAACTCCCACAGGAAAATTTCAATAATTGCAAAATTATTTTCGGAGTTCTTCCCTTCATGGCTTTTCTGGAATTCCACTATGTCAAATAAATCTGACTCTGTGTCTCGTTCTTCTAGATCGGCCGTCATTGAGTTAATCAAACCTATCAAATTTGATTCACTAGCATTTGACGGTAAATTCGAAAATCTCACTAAATAAGAACTGTTATAGGAGGTGGGATAGAACGGACGGGCGTTTTTATTATACTCCATATTTGATATATGTGACGGCTTATATTCACCAATTGAAGACATATTCAAGGTTGGTATATACCTTATAAATCAATATATATAGATAATATCGTGACGGAACTAGTGTAGATCTGTTCTAAGGGGCACATTTCCTAATTTAAATTTCCTTATCAAATATTTAATTTTGTGATTTTTCTTATTTTGCAACTAATAACCACAATAGAAACGATCCATATATTACTACACAATTCAAGTCTTATATATACCTTACTTACTCAACAGTTAGAATTGAATAATGCAAGAGAAGTTGAAGGAAAGCAACGAAAAAAGCGAGTCCTTGAAGGTTCCAAAGGAATGGAAAACTCCAGATACAAGGGTCAATTATGTCAACTTGACTATCTTTTGCTTGATAATAGCCATGTGTGGACTCCCCATTGGTTGGGATATAGGAACTATAGGACATATAACCAGTACATTGACATTCAAGGAAACTTTCGGGGACATGCAGGGCAATGAACCGAGCCTCTCGTCAATAATGACCGGGGTGATAATATCGAGCTTTAATATTGGGTGTCTAATTGGGTGTTTGGGCATCAGCCGATTGTCACTACGAATCGGATTCAAGAATACCATTTTCATTGGAAATTTTGTCTACTTGGCCGGTAGTGCTATACAAATGATGGCAGGATGGTACCGCTTGAACGTTTGGCTCATGATCTGCGGTCGAGTTTTTTGTGGTGCATGCTGCGGAAACTTGACAGTATTAGCACCCAGGTATATGAGCCAACTAGCGGTCACCCACCACAGGGGTATGTACATGTCGTTGTTTCAAACTTCCATTTGCTTGGCAATTCTTGGAGGCAATATTGTCAATTGGGTATTGAAAGATAACTTTTTGATGATATTGTCCTGCCAATTGACCATTATTCTGCTCACCAGTTCGTTGGCCGTTTTCCTCCCTGAATCACACTACCATTATATTGCCCATAACCAGACAACCAAGGCTTGTGCAGTTCTTCGGAAACTTTATTACGATCTCTCCCCCGACGATCAAGACTGCATCATCGAGAAAACGTCCATTCCGGCGAAACTCCCGCGTGGGTGGTTGCAGCAACCCCGTTACTATAAGCCCCTCGTCCAATGCTGTCTTATCATGGTATTTCAACAGCTCACCGGAATCAATTACTTCTTCTATTACGGAAGTATGATTTTCAGCCAGCTTGGAATAAACACGGCCTTGGTCGCAATTATCATGAGCATTGTTAACCTAGCTGGCTCTATCGTTTCCAACGTCGTAATTGGCAAATTCAAGCGCATCCATCTCCTACTCGTATTAGGCTCGCTCGCAATGAGCCTCTTGCTTTCCGTCTACATGCTACTATCGTATTTCGCCTCGCCCGCAGTATTATTGGCGATGGTAGTAATCTCATGCGTTTTTATTGCATCATTCGCAATAACTTGGGGTCCCATTCCGGGGATCTTGATCACGACCTTATCCAATAATAATAACGACATCATTGGTGTTGCGAACTGTGTGAACTACTCGACGAACTGTTTGATCACCAGCATTACCCCTATAATGATACATGTTCTTGGGTTTGCCTATACATTGTTGTTCATTATTAGTTTGGTTGTTCTGTCCATCTACATATACTATATGTCCACATGACAATATTTTCTATTTGTTTGCCGTTTCGTGCGTGAACTTAAGGTCTGTATACATATATACGGCATCAACGGTCGTCTTGGAGCCTTATTGTACTAAATCGTTGAATTGTATACAATTTGTGTATATAATAAAACGGACAAGTCAATTACCCAAAATATACATATTCTAAATATGCGCGTTCTTGGACCATGCACTGTCCACATATTCGTGCTGATAATTATTTGCTACCAAGCAGGTTCGAAGCTTGTTTTACTAATGTGGTATTCTAGAATACTCTTATCGAAATCTTACGATTGGTAGATAGCTTAATAAAAAATAGAAAGACCAGCATGCATCTTGGAAGAAGTTGTAGTTTCGAAGTTCGTATTGTTAGGGTGTTCTCTATTACACTGTGGGAATAGTTTCCAAGGTTCGCTATTGTACGGTGTGATTTATAGCCTTACGGAGCTAATATTTTTTAATAGACAAGTTTAGACTAGAAGCCGTTAATTCTAACTTGTAGAAGTTTTTTTTATTGTTGTACAGCGTAGGTACATTTATTTAGCCTAATTTATTATCAAATTTTTGAAGAAGTCATTGCTCTTTATTTACCCATTCAAAGGATGGATAGAAAATTTTCATAAGCTGTTTTTAATATTTAGGTTCTTCCTAGGGACTATACTGAAGTATTTTGCAGGTGAAAAAGGAATAAGGCGGCTCAAAAGTGATTTTATCTGCTTGAATAAAATATTAAGACTGTACCTCAAACTCAAATCGTAATCATTAAAAAATCACAGATCCCAATTCAATGGTCTACATCCCTTATAGTGTAGACCCGAAATCAATTCCTTTAAACTAATTCCGAACGTTTATCTAAAGCAGGATCAGGAACTTGAATTGTGCACATACATAATTACATGGCAAAGAAACGGAATCAAGGCAAAAAGAGTCGAACAAGGTCCGGCTGTTTGACTTGTCGGGATCGACATATGAAGTGTGATGAACAGCAGCCCGTATGTAAAAATTGTATCAAATCTAAAAGGAAGTGTTTTCGAGGAATTCGATTGAATTTCACCCAGTATACTATTTATGAACCGACCACAAATCCCTATGTGAACAACCTAACGTATAGGATTTTAGATCAATCGATGACAATTGCTTCACTCTACGAAAATGGAAGACATCAATATAAGCCATACATTAAACTTCATTCGTGGGAAGATTTACGGGAGTCTGATATTCATTTTCAACAAGATATGTATTGCTCAATGCCAATAATCAATGCTTCGGTTGACACTAACACCAATGAAGGAGACGAAGACCAATGGTTTCAGCATTTCCAACCCGAATCCCAAGAAGATCCAGATAACTTGAAAATTAATAACACATCGATTTTGGAAAATCTTGATATTACTAATTTTTTGATGGACGAATCAATGCTACTACCAAACGATATGCAGCAATACCAAACACTGATTCATCAAAAGTACGAACGTCTGCAACAAGGACAATTTCCGGATCAACATACAGCTAATGCTCAACCCACTTCGGTGGATTACGAAATATCGAGTAATATAGGTATGAAGGATTTCATGAATCTTCAACGTCAAAGATATTATTGGTTTTTAGATTTGTTTAATGAATTGAACATTTGGAAGCTGATTATTCCAAATTATTGTTTAAGGTTAACTGAGGTAGACCTTGGAGATAATGAAAGCAATACATTATTGATAAATTGTTTACTTAATTGTTCCTTAGAGACTTCAGTAGATTTGAAACCTATATTGATTCAACAACTAAGACAATGGAAAGGTTTACAACAAATGCAATTAACCGTGGAAAACTTTGCCCAGTTTGAAAGGTTGCTCATTTCAAATGTATTGGTGCTATTAAACATCTTTATCAAATTGCAGCATGGAAAGTGGAAATTCGATCGTCGATGTCAGGTTATTTTTAATAACCAAATAAAGATGTATAACCAATTAATTAGGAAGTTTAGCGATTTGAACGACACCAAGATGAAGAAGATCAAATCGGCGGTGCTAATTAGTTCTATTCATTCAATATCTATTTTGAAATTTTTCATTAATACTCAAAGTAAGAGTACCCCATCACAATATGAAGACATTGAGGAAATATCATACGAGGATAACAAACTAACGAATGAATTTACCACCTTAAATGACTTCGAAGTATTAAACATAAATTCATTCTATAAAAAATTTGAATATCCTCAAGTTAATTATAATTTTCAAATACAATCATCAAAAGCTATCGAGTTCAAATCTGACTCATTAAAGTTAAGACAATTCATTTGGTATCTCATTAAACTTGACTTTATATTAAAAAACCCTACAAATTCGTTAATTGAAATGGATTATAATTTTATTTTCACTGACGAAAACAACATTGAAATCCCTTCTCTAGCTCAACCATCAACTTCAACTACACCTGTAGTAAATGCTAATGCCCAGCCTGAAACACAGACATCCAGTGCCATAGTTAATGCTTCGAAGAAGAAAAGGAAGGTTGACCCTATTCATTCAATCATCTTACCAAATGAAAGGGGTATCGCCATCATACTATTAAGAGAATATATCAATAAGTTGATTAACTCCAATGACGAACCTGCCAAGGCAGCTTCAAATGAATGTATTAAGTCGATCTTGGACTCCATTAATAACTCAATGATTGAACAGGACATAAAGAATCTTTGGACCGCTAACTTTGGCTGGACCTTAAATGATTTATAACACAATAATAACTCAACATCACATACAATATGTAATTAGTCATTCTGCATCCTATAGATAATATAAATATCCTATTGGCTTCTTATTCAATCATCCCCCCAGATAAATAAATTAATCGAAACATATGCACCAAAAACTTCGCAAATCTCGCTTAACTCAAAAAGCGAGTCTAATCATTAAACTCAACTCTATGTAAATATGCCAAATGTATATGAACTCAGAAGTAATTGACATATGTTCCTATTGTATAATTTCATTTGAATATATGTTTTTACTAAAAGATGTTTGCTTAAAAATTCTACACGTCTACAGATTTAGGCCCAAATGAGAGTAGTTTAAAACTAGAATCCTTGTCGTATAGCTGATAAGAATAAGAATATACTTGCTGCATTTTCAAGACCTATTTCAACCAGCAAATATGTTAACTTATAATGCAACTGGGGGATTTTAATTAGAGATTTGTTAAATGAGATCTAACTTTAAAATGATCGGATCGAAATCTACAGCAATTTTGCACCCAGATGATTATTACATTAAAATATCCAGGCGTACATCTGGTTATTTTTCCTGTTCTTAGGATTGTATAGTTTATTGCCTATTATCATTAGGGCTAAATATTGCTCGTATTACAAGTTAGATGATGTTTAATTTCCATTTATCCCATCCCAGGACTAGTTAACTGATATTATTTTTATCCCTTCAATATTCAAGGGTTCACCAAGTAATATACGACTATGAAACAGTTAACTTTCATTCCTTAAGTAACCTGTAAACATATCTTCTACCCTAACATCGGGACATGAGATAAAAACATAGTCCGGCTTTAAGAGTTACCCGATAATTATGGTGATGGACATTTCCAATTAGCGCACGACTTTTCTTCGGGAAAAACTTTTTCAAGGATCAGAAATAAATTTTCAGCAATACCATCCTAACATACAAGAACATATTACACTTCAATCGCAAGATGTCTTTAGGTACTTTATTCACTACTGAACAAATTCGTTCATTTCCTCCAAAAGCTTTAATCAAGCATTTTAACTTAGATGTTAAAATCAGTAATAAGGAAGACAAGGCTTACACCAAAAACTTCCCATTATCCAAGGTTCCAGCTTTCGTTGGTCCAAAGGGATTCAAATTACACGAAGTCATTGCTGTTTCTATTTACTGTATGTATTTACCAATATTTTACTGCTCAATTGATTAGTTTTTAAGTGATGAGAAATCTTTTTATTATTTATACAGTTATCCCTGTCTTAATACATTATGTCGAGAACACCCAATCTGAAGTTATTATTACGGTCAATTGAATTGTTTCAATATTTTTTTGTTTCAATTATACTAACAAGTTTTAGTGATTAACTTAGCTGACCCTCAATCCAAATTGTTAGGTAAGAACGCTAAAGAATACGCTGAAGTTTTAAAATGGTTATCATTTTCTAACCACGAGTTATTACCAAACATCGCCAAGGTTTTCAGACCATTGATCGGTGCTGAACCATACAACAAGAAGCAAGTTGATGATGCCTCAAAGGCCCTTGAAAAAGTTGTCAGTGTCTTTGAAGAAAGATTAGCTAACTACACATACTTGGTTGGTGAAAGATTAACTTTCGCTGATATTTTCTCTGCTATTCTCTTCACCAGAGGTTTCGAACATTTATTCGGTACCGAATGGAGAAAGCAAAACCCAAACACCACCAGATGGTTCAAGACTCTTGTCCAAACTAAGATCGTTCACGATGTTATTGGTGACTTCAAATTCAGAGAAAAGCCAGTTGAATTCACTCCTCCAAAGAAGGAAAAGAAACAAGCTGCTCCACAAGCTAAGAAGGCAGCTGCCCCAGCCGCCGCCGCCGCTGCTGCTCCAGAACCTGCTGCTGCTCCAAAGCCAAAGCACCCATTGGAAACTTTAGGTAAGCCAAAGACTGCTATTGATGAATGGAAGAGATTCTACTCTAATGAGGAAACTAGAGAATCTGCTATTCCATGGTTCTGGAAGAACATGTACGATCCTTCCGAATGGAGTTTGTGGAAGGTTGACTACAAGTACAACGACGAATTAACCTTGACTTTCATGTCTAACAACTTGGTTGGTGGTTTCTTCAATAGATTGACTGCTTCTTCCAAATACATGTTCGGTTGTATGGTTGTCTACGGTGAAAACAACAACAACGGTATCACCGGTTTCTTCATGGTCAGAGGTCAAGAACACGAACCAGCTTTCGATGTTGCTCCAGATTGGGAATCATACTCTTTCGAAAAGTTGGATGGTTCTAAGGAAGAAAACCAAAAGTTCGTTAACAACATGTTGGCTTGGGACGAACCAGTCGTTATTGACGGCGAAAAGAGAGAAATTGCCGACGGTAAGGTTTTCAAATAAGCAAACTAGCGATTATTCGAAGCTATATAGGTATTTAGGTAATACTATATTTACTATTCTTAATTTCTTTCATATTCTAACCGGGTAACTTGAAAAGAGAAAATCCACGTGATCGCGGTATATGGCCAAAAAGTAAAACGGTGTTTAAATAAACTGTGCAATGGTAAAGACAATAGATCAAATCAATATAGTGATGGTTTATATCAAGAACCCCATCCTTCGTCATATACGAAGGAAACCCTTAACCTTGGTTGCACCTATTTCAATTGTTTTGATCTTATATTTTTTCTTTTTTCACTCGAGTGGATCAGGGTCTTTGTCTAAAAACAAATCGAAATACAGCTACAGCAAAAAATCACGTAGCTGGTTCGGAAAAAATAGAGATTCAGTGATTTTAAGAAACTTACCTAAGAATCATATCAGCCACTATGATTTGAACAAATTGACGACGACGTCAAATGCATTGGCTAATAGGGAAGAGGTTTTGATATTGACACCAATGTCGAGATTCTTGCCTAGTTACTGGGAAAATTTACAAAAGTTGACATATGACCATAGTTTGATTGAATTAGGATTTATTTTGCCCAGAACAGCCGAAGGTGATGCTGCCTTGGAGCTGTTGGAATCGGCAGTTAAGAAAACTCAGGGTTCTGCCGCTAAATTCAAGAAAATCACTATATTGAGGCAGGATTCGAATTCATTGGCTTCACAAGCGGAAAAGGATCGCCATGCATTAAAAGTTCAGAAGGAACGGAGATCAATGATGGCGTTGGCCAGAAACTCTTTAGTTTTCACATCATTGTCTCCTTCGACATCGTGGTGTCTTTGGTTAGACGCGGACATAGTTGAAACCCCTCACACCTTGTTAGAAGATCTAATTTCTCACAATAAGCCAGTCCTTTCTGCAAATGTATACCAGAGATTTACGGAGCCAAACACCAAGCAACCTTCTATCAGACCATATGATTTTAATAACTGGGTAGAATCTGATGGAGGCTTACAAATAGCAGCTAATTTGAAGGAGGACGAAATCGTGGTTGAGGGTTATGCAGAGATGGCCACTTACAGACCATTAATGGCCCACTTTTATGATGCTGAGAGTGACAAAAATGCCGAGATGGCTCTCGATGGTGTCGGTGGCGGGGCAGTAATGGTGAAGGCTGATGTCCATAGAGATGGTGCAATGTTCCCATCATTCCCGTTCTACCATTTGATTGAGACTGAAGGGTTTGCAAAAATGGCGAAGAGATTAGGCTATGAGGTATTTGGTTTACCAAACTACTTGGTTTTTCATTACCAAGATTAAAGTGTAATGCCATTTCTTATTTTATCCCGAGATAAACTACACCCTAACTTACATTTTATTATACGGATTCTTCTGAGTATATAGTTAATAGATACTTATCAGGTTCATTCCTTTTATTTCATAGGTGTAGTACTAAACAGAATCAAAAAAAGAAAATGAGCCGCATCACAAAAAAAAAAAAAAAAAAAATTAGATGAGCTCTCAAAATATATCAATTTTTCATTATACATTTGGATCTCTTTTTAATATATCATATCTTACCCAAGTAGTACTTATTAGAAATGCAACTCTCCTGGAAAGATATACCAACTGTTCCAACATCCAATGATATGTTGGACATAGTTCTTAACAGAACTCAAAGAAAGACACCAACTGTTATTAGACCAGGGTTTAAAATTACCCGTATTCGGGCATTTTATATGAGAAAGGTCAAGTTCACATCAGATGGGTTTGCTGAGAAGTTCAGCGATCTTATAACTGGGTTTCCAAATATTAACGATGTTCATCCTTTTCACCGTGATCTTATGGACACTTTATATGAAAAGAATCACTATAAAGTTTCCTTAGCAGCAGTTTCAAGAGCAAAGACATTAATCGAACAAGTTTCCAGAGATTATGTTAGATTGTTAAAGTTTGGTCAATCTTTGTATCAATGTAAACAATTGAAGAGAGCTGCTTTAGGTAGAATGGCTACTATTGCTAAGAAATTGAAAGATCCATTCGTTTATCTTGAACAAGTTAGACAACATTTGGGTCGTTTACCAAGTATTGATCCAAATACCAGAACCTTATTAATTTGTGGTTACCCTAATGTTGGTAAATCATCATTTTTAAAGTGTATCACTAAAGCTGACGTTGAAGTTCAACCATATGCGTTCACCACTAAATCATTATACGTTGGTCACTTTGACTACAAGTATTTGAGGTTTCAAGCAATAGATACCCCAGGTATCTTAGACAGACCTACCGAAGATATGAACAATATTGAAATGCAATCCATCTATGCCATTGCTCATTTGAGATCATGTGTCTTATACTTCATGGATTTGTCGGAACAGTGTGGTTTTTCGATTGAAGCACAAGTTAAGTTATTCCATTCTATAAAGCCATTATTCGCAAACAAGTCCGTTATGGTGGTCATGAATAAAACTGACATTATTAAGGTTGAAGATTTAGAGGAAGAAAAGCAAGAATTATTAAAATCCCTTACTACTGTTCCAGGGGTCGAAATTATGCACGCTTCTTGTCAAGAAGAAGACAATGTCATGCAAGTACGTAACCATGCTTGTGAAAAATTATTGACTGCTAGGATTGAACAGAAATTGAAGGGTACTGCTCGTGTCAATAATGTCTTAAATAAGATTCATGTCGCTAGACCTCAAGCTAGAGATGACATGGATAGATCTGCTTACATTCCTGATTCCGTTAGAGAGTTGAAGGGTTACGATCCTGAAGATCCAGAGCGTAGAAAGCTTGCCAGAGATATCGAAGCCGAAAATGGTGGTGCTGGTGTCTTCAATATTAACTTGAAAGATAAATATTTATTGGAAGACGATGACTGGAAAAACGATGTTATGCCAGAAGTTTTGGATGGTAAGAATGTTTATGATTTCTTAGACCCTGATATTGCCGCTAAATTGCAAGCATTAGAAGATGAAGAAGAAAAATTAGAAGCCGAAGGTTTCTATGATTCTGATTCCGACATCGAAGACGTAGAACTTGACGATATTAAAGAAAAAGCAAACTGGATCAGAGACAAGCAAAAGAAGATGATCAATGATGCCAGAAACAGAAAGGCCTTGAAAAACCGTGCTGTCATGCCTAGAGACCAAGTTAAGAAGTCGTTTGGCGAAATGGAAGAACATATGTACTCTATTGGTCATGATACAAGTAAATTGAGAAGCCGTGTTGGCAAGCCTTCGGCTGCCAATAAAGATGCATCGGGTGTTGATATCTTGAAGAGAAACCAAGGTATTTCTGCTTCCAAGATTAACAAGAAAAAGACACCTGCCAACCAACCTGATCGTCTTAATGACGGTTTGAACGATGGTGCCTTGAGATCCCAAGCCGAGAGATTGGCTAAAATCCAAAGAAGAGAAAGAAACAGAATGGCTAGACAAGGTGAAGGTGATCGTCATTCCACTGCTATGTTGCCTAAGCATCTTTTCTCTGGTAAGCGTGGTATCGGTTCTACTGATCGTCGTTAAGCATTCTATATACTACCTTTTATATTTTACTTGTTTTCATTCAAATTTCACGTTTTAACATTGTGCAATAGGTTATTATCATTTAGATCACGTATCTACTATTAATATACATATTATAATTCGATATCTTCATTTATTGTGGTGGTGTAGAAAACAATAATGGTTAATACAAATCTCGTGATTAACCGTGTTCCGGCTATCAAATTATCTAACTCACTGATTAGATAAGGACATAAACATACTCACAGGCTATTAGATATTGACTGAGTCATTACACAGAGGTTGTATAAATAAGGAATAAACTGTTCTGATCTATATACTTAGGTTATTTGTGATTTCGACATAATACAAGTGTTTAAGGAGATCTCGGTATTATAATTATTTATCAATAAATCTATTAATTGTTATCGTACATAAATCAGGGTGACCATTTACAAAGAGTCTACAAGGAATATAAACAAGGGTGTTTAAGATCTACGGACATAGAAATATGAGTACTATGAATTTTTCAGCTGTTTCAGCACAACTTCCGCCCAATACTGGGCCGGCAGGGACAGTGCCAATTACGGGAGGAAATGGGAGTTCTGCCAACTCCAACAAGAATTTGAGTCATGTTCCTTGTAAGTTTTATAGGCAGGGGATTTGTCAAGCAGGATCATCGTGCCCATTTTCTCATAATTTTGATGGCAGCTTGGCTGCCGATAAGTTACCTTGCAAGTACTTTCAAAAGGGTAATTGTAAGTTCGGCCTTAAATGTGCGTTAGCACATTTCTTGCCTGATGGTACGAGAGTCAACCCGAAGGGTATGCGGATGTCACATTCTAATAATGGTTTGCATAGCACAAATGGTAATGGCAACAATCGTCGGTTTTCTAATAATTTTGGTAATAGGGCCGGAGATCATACTTCGCAGCCAATTGATATCACTGCGGAATCATTGGGATCTATCGGTTCTAAACCTAGTACATCTCTTTCGCCAAATAACAATGTAACCAACTACCTTAATGTGGGAGGCAGCTATCTGTCGAATTTTGGATCTTTTAATCAAGATCCCACGAAGACCTCCATTTTTAGTTCCAATTACACAGCGGTACCTAATTCTCATGTTAATGCCTTTACTTCCACTAATTCGTTTAGTTTACCGCACAGCCAATCTTCAGCTGTTTTAAGATCGTATTCTACGAATGCATCACCACCCAATTTGACTGCATCACCCTTTCAGAGCAATACTTTGAATGCAAATTCCACATTTGCTCAATCTCCAGGGAATACTTCTGTATCCTCGTACAAATTTTCACATTCCTTGTCCTCAAGAATTCCAACCTCTCAATCGTCTTTTTCATCACCATCCAATCTTTATGGATATAAAATTAACGATTCTGCAATTATAGATGACGAAGATGATGATAATGATAGCGGATTCTTTGAAGATTATGTTCCTGGTTCATTAGTTGATTTAATCTTGACTCCTCAAGAATTACAAAGACGTGATTCAAGATCCCAATCAGGTACTTTGTTGGTGAGACCAAACTTAAATTCATTATTGAGCTCGGTGACTAATGAGGAAGAAGAAGCTGAAAAGGCTGAAGGTAAAGACGAACCAAAAGAGGCCACAGGAAAGCATCTGGATGAGAAAAGTTCACATGAAGATGTATTTTTAATGGAATAATTATTGATGTAATATTTGTTTGGTTTATGATTACGAAGGTACCAAAAATAGGACTTTTTTATTATTTAATTCTTTTACATTGACATTACTGATTAACCTGGAGATTAGGAATTGTATGAAAAACTTATTCTGCCTGCTTTTTATTATTTTATTTTTATTTGGAGATTTTGATTTATGGATAACATAATGCTGTTTTGACTATAGACATTATATACGTATATGGTACTTTTTGCGATATATACATTGAATAAAAGAACTTATTTTGAAGCTATATACATATTATTATTCTTTCTTTCCACCTACTTGGTTCTTTTGTGATCTAAAAATGTCAGCACAGCTGACTTGGAAACTTGCCATTATTTGGGAGTTCGTGAAGTTAATTTCTGGTTGTACGCCTCTTATATGGTCAGATTCGAACAATGATCCAACAAGTACTAATTCGTTGGTGAAAGGATCCAAAGTATATGCTAGGTAATTTTCAATTGATCTCACCGTTTCAAGTGGCTTTTCATTATTGATACTGGTCATAGTGAACTTCTGCTTGGTTTTCACCTGAAGCACAAATTGCACTAATGCAGTGATATTGTTTGCATCAGGTAATGCGTTGAACGAAACAATCTTTGGGTTGGATTCAATTTTCAAGAGTTCCCAGTCTAACTTTGAGTTTTGGGGAAAAGTGTCTGCTCTTTTAACTAAACTCTTAGTCACTTCATTACCGGTTATTCCGTCTAATTGAGCCCTAAGGTAGCTCTCTCTCTTGGACTTGGGGATAGCACACGAAGCTGCAAATATTTTGTTTGTCTTCACAAGCTGCTCGACCGCGGTTTCCTTCCAGTAATTAAAGTGAAGCTTCAACCCAGTCTCTCTTCTAAATTTAACAATACTGTAGGTATTAATGGCAAATAACCCAAGTCTTCTGAACAACAACTTGTGCCACGAAGTGACTGGCGACTTCATATACTTAGGAGGTATATAAAAGTCAGCAATAACCCCAATGCTTTTAATTGGAATCTGTGATATGTCGGCCATTTGACTTTTCTTTTTTTTCTTTTGTTCAACTTCTGTCGAATAACCTCTGTAAAACAACGGCAAACGCATCCCAATCATCGGGGTAAACATTCTAGTGTTACCTGAAACGGTTCTTAACATCTTGGATGATAACATCTCTGGAGTTTATACTATTAATCACTTATAGTTGTATTTGGTTGAATAATTAATTGTAGGTTGAAATCAATTTTTTAAAAAATTCAGATTGACAAATTACATAAGCAGCGATAAAAGTTCAAAAAATTTAGAGATGAGTTTGCAAAGAGTAGTAGATCTACGAAACTATTACTAGTTGGTTAGATTTAAAGGATTTCAGATACTATTGAAGGAGTATGCCATCCGTTCAAAAGCAAAAACCTGGAAAGCAAAAGCTTGCTCCAGAAAAGGAAAGATTTCTTCAATGTTGTGGAGATATTTCCTTGGAATTGGTTGCATCATTAAAGAACTCTAAGGATATAAATTTAAATGGATTGATTATAAGATATGCAAAGAAATATAAGTTGAAGCAACAACCTAGATTGACGGATATTATCTCATCGATTCCTGATCAATATAAGAAGTACTTGATACCTAAATTGAAGGCCAAGCCTGTGAGAACTGCATCAGGTATTGCAGTGGTGGCCGTTATGTGTAAGCCACATAGATGTCCTCATATTGCATACACTGGTAATATTTGTGTTTATTGTCCAGGGGGACCCGATTCAGATTTTGAATATTCTACGCAATCATATACGGGGTATGAACCGACGTCTATGAGAGCAATCAGAGCAAGATATGATCCATACGAACAAGCACGAGGCAGAGTTGAACAATTAAGACAGCTAGGCCACTCTATTGACAAAGTTGAGTATATTATTATGGGAGGTACGTTTATGTCCTTGCCTATTGAATACAGAGAGAATTTTATTACACAATTACATAACGCTTTAACTGGTTTTAATGGCCGTGACATTGATGAAGCTATTAAGTTTTCGCAGCAGTCTCAAACGAAGTGTGTCGGTATAACAATTGAAACGAGGCCTGATTATTGTACCGAAACCCATTTAAGTGATATGTTGAAGTACGGATGTACCAGATTGGAGGTCGGGGTTCAATCAGTTTACGAAGATGTCGCAAGAGATACTAATAGAGGACACACTGTAAAGGCTGTATGCGAGACATTTGCTGTTGCCAAAGATGCTGGATATAAGGTTGTCAGTCATATGATGCCTGATTTACCAAATGTTGGAATGGAAAGAGATTTGGAACAATTTAAAGAATATTTCGAAAATCCTGATTTCAGAACTGATGGATTAAAATTATATCCGACTTTAGTTATAAGAGGTACAGGGTTGTATGAGTTATGGAAAAAGGGGTTATACAAATCCTATAATGCGAACGCATTGATTGATCTCGTTGCCCGTATTCTTGCATTAGTCCCACCTTGGACCCGTATATATCGTGTTCAAAGAGATATTCCAATGCCATTGGTTACTTCGGGTGTTGAAAATGGTAATTTGAGAGAGTTGGCTTTGGCCAGGATGAAAGATTTTGGTACTTCATGTAGAGATGTCCGTACAAGAGAAGTGGGTATCCAAGAGGTTCACCATAAAGTCGTACCTGACCAAGTTGAGTTAATCCGGAGAGACTATTATGCTAATGGGGGATGGGAGACATTCTTATCATATGAGGATCCAAAACAGGATATTTTGATCGGATTATTGAGATTGCGTAAAGCTTCTAAGAAATATACTTATCGTAAAGAGTTTACTAATCAGCAAACTTCCATTGTGAGAGAACTACACGTTTACGGTTCTGTTGTGCCATTACATTCAAGAGATCCAAGAAAATTCCAGCATCAAGGATTTGGAACTCTCTTAATGGAAGAAGCTGCAAGAATTGCGAAGGAAGAACATGGCTCCAAAAAAATAAGTGTTATTTCGGGAGTTGGTGTTAGAAACTACTATGCTAAGTTAGGATATCATTTAGATGGGCCATTCATGTCTAAATGGCTTAATGAAGAGGAATAATTTAGCTCATAGTGTCGCTCTTTGTATATTTAATATATAGGTTCCTGTCATTTTCAAAAAAAAAAATTAACCTATTTTACCATACGCCATTACCTTGTATTATACATATAAAAGTACAGATTATTTAGCTTAAATATAACGCCGATTCAATTATGATGATAATATTTACCTCCTGGAGTCAGATTCTGCATTTCCTTTGACCAGCCAGGAATATCCTCACCTGAACCTCCAACAGGCCTTTCCAATACTACGTTTTCTAATCCCAACGCATCACTTAACCAAGAATGGTTAACCATTCCTCCTGCATCAGCTCTTGATTCAGGTTGTAAAGTAAGCATTGGCAGTAAAAAATCTGAAATCTCCAATGCGTCAGCCATTGAAAATTTGTATTTTTCCATTAGAACATCCTTTAATCCCCACGGTTTGAGTTTCAGGATTCTATGAAGTTCGCCTCTCGAATTGAAGAAATCCCTCGTATAATAACCTTCTTTTAACATAGATCTTGGAAATGGACCAATAAGTTCAATTATTTGTGCGATATGGTCATCATCTTTGGTATAAGTTTTTCCATCTCTTGGATCAAATAGGTAATCACCGGTGAGTAATTCAAAAATTAAGCATGCAAATGACCACAAATCAGCCAGGGCACCCCAGTGATAACCTAATAATACCTCAGGGGAACGGTATTGTCTGGTTTGAATTTCATCTGTAAAATGATGACTAGTCCAGCATGCATTACCTAGATCAGCTATTTTAACTGAAATTAATTCATCCTCATTGATGACAAACGAATTATCATTACTATTATCTTGGGATTCGTTATATTTTGATGGTATTTGTAATGGATCCGTCATGGTACCACTACGGTGCGTATTTGAAATTGACATAGATGATAATGAACTATGTAATGTCTCTTGCTTATCATAATTAGGTGTATTAGTATTTGAAGATGATACTGGTACCCCGGAAGCAGACGTCTGGTTGTTTGGCGTGGATTGAATGCCATCAAAAAAATTTTTCAGTGGTGTATTTGCGGTAGAATTAGACAATGCATAAACACTTGAGAATGATTTGTTAAAAGTACTCAATGGGGAAGGTAATGGTTGCGACCCAGTGATTAAAGTTTGTCTTCTAGATCTACGACCGTTTCTTCCTAATGAAGGTGAATTAAGATGTGACTTTGGCTGAGAAGGAGTAAGGTTAGAAGACACGGTACGTTGTGAACTTTCTTGGAATGAGGTATCAGGGGTTGCTCCAACACTGCTGTTGCTTGACTTTGACTTTGTCCTTTCTAACCTTTTCTTTTTCTTTGCTTCATTGGTTTCAACTTCTACCATTTTAACAATTTGTTCAACATCCCCAATCTCAATTAGGACATTTTCGGGTTTTAAATCTGTGTGAATGACTCCACATTTACGATGTAAGAAGTCAAGTGCTGATAAAAGTTGTTTTGCAATTTGCTTCACGAAAACAACAGGTATGCCACGATGTTTATAGCGCCTAATTAAACCCAACAAATTTTCACCGAGGACTTCGAACACCATGACAACATGGACCCCATTGGGTCCCTTGTGGGTGAAAGTATCTAATAATTGGATTGCATGCTCATGACCTGGATGGTGGATATCTGAGGTAGTAATTTTATCTAGTAATTTTATCTCGTCAATAGCAGTCTCTGTATAATGCTTTGCACTTCTAACAATTTTCATTGCCACATGGCAATGTTTATCATTATCTTTAGCTAGCCACACAGTCGAGAAATGCCCCCATCCGAGCTTGCGGACAAGAGTGTATTTATTGTTTTTGTAATTCTCGCCAATAAAGCATGTATGATAACCTCCAGGCGCGTAGTCTTTCAAATCTTCCTCATTTTCAGGCTCGACAGGGTCTGCATCATCCTCATCGTCGTCTTCCTCATCTTCATCACCGTCGTGCTTTTCCTCTATATCAGCCTTGTCGGCTTTGTCGCCGAAGCCAGGAATATCAAAGTTTGTTTTTATTGGTGACAATTCAGGCTTAAAGGACTTGACAACAGGCGAACTAGTCCCACTAGTGGGTGAGCTATGCTGAATCAAGTTGGGACGTAAGTTTGGGGGTTGTAAGTTTTCATTATTGTTACCAGCATTGTGGTTATTATTTTCACTATTGTTTTGATGATCTTCACTGTTGTCTGCCTTTTGAATCGCAATTGATAAGTTTGATTTATGGGAGTTGGGAAAGTTAGTCATGAATTCTGTTCAGTTTTGAGAAGGGATGACAATAAAGTAGACTAATTTGCGTGCTTGGTTGTGAATGAATTTGATTATGGTTAACAAATAAATGCGTTTTATAATACAGCGGAAATGATAATAGTACAGTAAACAGTACAATAAATGATTGGAATTAGGTACCACTAATGCTTCGTTATAATGGTCTAATGGATGTAAAATTCTAATCTGCTTTTCTAGTTAATACCCAAAATAAATATAAATGTAATATATTTGACTGACAAAGGCTAATAAATTTTCCTCAGAGGGTGTTTTGTGTCACAGCCTACAATAGTAGCTCATAGTTCTACAGAATCAAATAATCTTATAAAGTATTAATTAAGATGAAAGAATAGTAGTAGCTTTATAATATATATATATATAACTTAATTATGTACCCCTGATCTATTATTTTGATTTCATATTTTAATTTTATAAATAAATCTAATTATCCATTTCGACATCACCATCTTCGTTCTTCTTTTCAGCACCAGAATCCTTGGATGCTTGTCTAGCAGCAGCCAATTTTTCAGCCATAGCAGCAGATTGAGCTTGCTCTTGCTTCTGTCTGATGGCTTGCTTCTTTTCTTCTTCCTTAGCTAAGTAACGACCTCTAATTATGTTACCGATAGAAGCTAATTCTTCGTATTTGGCGATATATTTGGCCTTGGAAGCGTCTTCACCGTCTTCGTATAACCAGTCTTCAGCCTTCATCAACATGCCAGTCAATTTTTCTTTTTCTTGGTCACTGGCAAAGTCTTTGTATTGTTCGTCCAATTTACCTCTCAATTCGTAGATATATTCTTCTAAGGCGTTCTTTCTGTCTTCGGTGTCAGCGACCAACTTGTCTTCCATGATCATAGATGTTTCCTTTTCGAAGAAGTTTTGTCTGGCTTCTTCTGGCAAAGATGAAGAGGTACAGAAAATTTCCAAGTCATTCTTCTTAACTAATTTCTTGACTTCACGGTATTCTGGTTCTTCGTCATCTTCGTCTTCACCTTCCTTTGGTTCCTTTTCGATCAATTCCTTGACTAATTTTTCTTCAACAGTGTGAGCAGATTCGATGGTATAGAAACCGGATGGATCGTTTCTCAACTTCAATTTACAGGCGATGGATTGTTCACCGTCAGATGGGACAACACCCTTTAATTGCCATTTAGCAACAACTGGTTCAGTACCAACTGATAATTCTTCCTTTTTGGTGTATTTGGCCTCAACTTCAAAGTCACCCTTTCTGTATAAAGTAATGATCTTAGTAGCTGGGAAAGTACCACCTCTTGGGAAGACTTCCAAGTGATCTTCGTCTTCATCTTCCTTGTCCCAGAAATAAGAAACTGAGTATGGGTTGAAGTCTTCGAATCTGAATGGTCTGACTCTCAAGGTTGGAGAGTGAGTGGCACAGATGAAAGCATTACCTCTGACAATAGCTTCATCTTGGTTCAAGGTGAAAGATAATGGCTTGTTGAAAATTTCAGATAATCTGGCCTTCAAAGATGGAACTCTGGTACAACCACCAACAACTTCAATGGAGTCGATGTCGTCCTTAGTCAAACCAGCATCCTTCAAAGCAGCTTCGATAGGAAGGTGGACTCTTTCTAATAAAGGTTGGACAAACTTTTCTAATTCTTCACGAGATAAAGAGGAAGAAACATCAACATCATTCATAACGGATTCAATGTTGAATGGAGCTTGTGTGTTAGCAGATAAAACCTTCTTCAACTTTTCGGCAGCAGTTAAAACTCTGTAGTAAGCCTTTGGGTTTTCGGTAACATCGATCTTATATTTACCTTTGAATTCTTCAGCAAAGTGATTGGCAATGGCGTGATCAAAGTCTCTACCACCAAAGTGCTTGTCGTACCCAGAACCTAAGACCTTCAATTCACCCTTCTTGACGGCAGCAATAGCAACCTGGAGGGAGGAGTGTCCAATGTCGACAAAAGCAACCTTCTTTGGCTCGTCTTCTGGCAAATCGTTGGCCTTGAAGACACCGTAACCAACAGCGGCAGCAGTGACTTCGTTGACAATTCTAACTGGGTTCAAACCAGCAATTCTGCATGCGTCCGAAGCAGCACGACGTTGCTTCTCGGTGTACCAGACTGGAACGGAAAGACAGATGTCAACAATGTTACCCTTGGTTTCCTTGACAGTGATGTCCTTGATCTTATTGATGTACATAGCGGCCAATTGGGTGGAGGTGAATTCCTGTTGCGTGCCCAAGAACTTGATTTGTGCAGAAATACCACCGTCGCTGTTCTCAACTAATGGACAGCTGAAATATTTCTTTTCGATCTCAAAGTCTGGATCGTTGTAGTTTAATCCGAGAATTCTCTTCAAATTACCAACGGTATTCTTTATATTAGATGTTTGTTGATTCTTGGCTGTTTCCCCGATAAATCTATTCTTAACACCAAATCCAACTAATGATGGTGTGGAACGGTTGGAGACCTCATTAACAATGATATCAATACCTCTGTTTCTGGCACAAGCGATAACTGTGTTATCGTTACCTAAATCAACACCGAATGGAGTAGACATTTTCAATATTACTTATATTATAATTTATTCTATTTAAAAATCTTGAATAAGTATTTCTAGATTAAATATAATAGCTGGCGGCAAACACTTTCTTCTTATATGAAAATTTGAAAAAAAAAAAAAAAAAAAAGTTCGGTGATCATAATGTGCGGGTAACACTCATCGTTTAGAATATTCGAGAAGTGGTTATCGTATGCACTATGATAGCAAGATGTTTTAGCATAGATTGATGGGCATTTCAGACGCTCTGCTCAAGAATGGTGATTAGGGACATCCATCCGGGACTCTCGACCAACTGTAGATAGTGCTGGTAGTCCCGATCTTTAACGTAGGTCAAGACTAATTGAAATTCATCGCTGCTCAAGATGGAAGTCTTGGCTAAATAAGCGAGGAAGTGGAAGTCGCAGAGTTGAGAGCCATCGCCAGAATCACGGTTCAAGTAGTTGTAGGCACTCTTGAGGTCCTGGAGGTCACCCATGAAGTCTCTGTTCTCAATGGCGAAGTTTTCCTGGAACATGGGCTTGGGTTCGAGCGGGAATGAGTCCAGGAGCGACACCAACAAGAACTCGACGGGAAATGCGGGCTTGGCGTTGGTTTTGACTTCCAAGCCGTATTCGTTGATTTTCAGGTAGAACACGTCGGGGACGTAACGTTTGCCCTGGGAGTCGTTGATGTAGAGCATGGAGGGCTGGGTGGAGCCGGTGATGATGTCGGCCTTGATCAACGCCTCGGCGCTGTTGGACACCTGGTAGGATCTGGGTTCGATCTCGCCGTTTTGGCCGCCGGAAATAACACAGGTCACGAACTTGGACGAAAAGTGGCCGGTGTTGGAGTGCTTGGTGATGTTGGGGTACTGGACCTGGTATTTGGCCGCCATCAATACTTCTAAACAGGACAAGAAGTAGCTGTCCTTGTGTCTTTTGCAGAGCACAGTACCGTTTTTGGCACCCGAATCGGTCAAGTCGGTGAAGGTGATACCCACCTTGCATAAACCCAACGAGGCCGCGATGTCATCCACCTGTTTCTCGTTTTCCCATGGCAACAACGTCAAACCATCGAGTTCTCCTGACTGTGGTGGCTCGTAGACCGCTTCCACCACGGCTTTGATGCCCAAGGGTACTTTCTCGAACGGTTCGTATCTCCCGTATAAGAACCCGAACCTCTGCACACCGGTGTTTCTCCAGCAATCAATGAACTTGTTCAAGATGGAAGAATCGGCAAATTCAACGTGGTCAACCATACGGAACTGTTGTTGTTGCAAGGTGATCACAGGAGGTTGGCACTTGGAGCAAATACCTCTGGGGTATGGTGCATGTGACCCGCTTGGACAGTTGAGGTTTACATTGTAGTTTGGTTCATCCAATGGTGCCATGTATGAAGTTGCGTTGTTTTTATTGTTTTTCAGTTCATTAACTTCGTTTAAATGTGCGTGAAATGACATATGCTTGAATCCTTTCTCTTTTCTGTAGTCTTTGTCCCATGGTGGTAGTGGCGAACAGTATTCACACATACCCTTATCTCCATGACGACAAAAAGTTGACCTAGGTCTCTTAATCATACCCTCTTCCTTGTCTAGCATATCGTCTACAGGCAATTGCTGCACCTTCATGGGACCTGGTCCTTTGTTTATCGGAATCGAAATATCGTTCATGTTTATGGATACGTTGCCTACTCCTGTTGTGATGGCGGCCGGGGTCGATTCAGCTTTTTTCGATTCGGTTTTTGGTGCTTCGTCAGTTGATTCATAAGTTACAAATAACAATTCTCCATTCTTGAGCCCGAGATCATTCACCGTACGCCCACACAAGCTATTGGCTTGGTCGCCTTTCGAGTTGGGTTTATCACTAATATAAATGCTTTGGATGTCATTTGTACTAAGCTTACTCACCAACTCTTCTAACACCAACAAGAAGTCCTTATCTCCGTCAGCATTTATTCTGAACATACCGTCCCTAGATCTGAAACGAATAATCTATATGAGTTAGTATTTTTGCTCGTACTATGCGTTGCATCGATAGATACGTACCATTTTGATAAAGTTGCCACTGATCTATTTGATGTACTTTTAACCAAATGCAAATGTAATTCAGAAATACTTTAATGTCTTAAAGCAATTTCAATATCCTCGTTCGTAGTCAATGCTGTATAATACAATTGAATTATAATCCAGGTTATGGCAATGGCATAGCATTTGCCTACCATATGTATGAAAGCTATACTCACTATGAGAAAAGGCGTGCGATGATCATATCCATAATGTGTGTAAACAATGATCTTATTGCTACTATCACACCTATGGAAAGCTCTACTTCATACTAAGTGGAAAGTGGACTATGGATAGCACATACCAGTTCCAGTGCTTGTTTCCCAAAAAAAATCAAATCTACAATTACTGGAGACTTATTTGCGGCAAAGTGGTATTCTCGAATCGTAAGACAACCACAGATAATTTTCACAATGAGACCGCTCTGGACTTGCCAGTATCATTGCACACATCGACACGAACCATCCAACCAAGCATAAACCATCCAACCTTGCAAGACGTGCAACCAAAAATAGGTCTGGACAGCTACAACTAACTGCAGCAAAATAAGCTCCTGCATATATTTAATACCACACTATAAGTAGTTCGCGGAAAATCTTTTGTTCGTACTATCCTTCGGGATAGTACATTTGTCAATTTTAACAATACAGAGAAGATTAGCATTGTCCTTGCATAAAGATGACACGCTTTACAAAGAGATTTAACCATTTTTTTTGCAACATGGGTAAGGAGCAATAAGCATATGTCCACCTAACCCAATCTGGTGCTCTCTGACATCTCTATGGATGTATACGATTCAAAAGAATGAATAATGAGCCAAAAATAGAGTTCGCAAGCTCAACCCTAAGGTGCGCTATCGCACTAATCTCAGATAATTTTTTGTTGCGGCAGAGGCATTAAGAGTGCAAGTGTATCATGTTGTCTAGCATATGCAAATGGATGTATTAGCGCAAATGGATACTTATTCCGCTAGGTTCATTTAGTGCTCCTAAGTAGCGCAATAATCTTTCGCAGCTTCACTTGCTCTTTGCCGAGAGAAAAAACGCTAGGACCCTTTTCCGTACTTCAAATGGGCCTATGGGTAAAATTACAAAGCTCGCTTCTTAACAGTAGAAAAAACATCCCAGGGTAACAAATGGACACACGAGTATCTTTAGTTACGGGAAAACTTTGCTCTTGGAATAAAGTTTCCATTAAATGGTCGATTTCAGCTAGGCATCCTTCCAAATTTCACTTTTCCATAGGGCTAGCCACATACAGGGCATTACATTTAAAAATAAATTATCGGAGAAGCAAGTTAATGTAGGATTTTAACTTCGTCGTTCCTGGCACCTAGGCCATTATGCTTTTGCCTACTGAAGATTGTGGCCTCTTACCAGTCTACACGTATAAACTCGTGGTGAAAGCAGAATTCAACCAAATAAGAGCATCCAACTACATTGCACTCCAACTTGTAGAAGAGCATAGGTTAAAGGTTCTACGGACAGAGATGTAGTTATTTCTATTACGTTGCCATGATTCAGTAAACTACAATTAGTATAAGCGTATGAAGCCCAACAATAGTCCAATTAATTCCAGCACGTTGGAAGGGTACCACTGAAATTTACGTAAGGGACGAGTGCGAATAAAAATAAACACTTTTCGATTTCGATTTTCTGAAGATTCTTCTCTACTACGACATCAAGAATTGCAAACATCGATAATGATTAGATCTCCGGCGATCAAGGTTGCTGCTATAGCTGTAGCTTTATTGCTTTTGTTTTCGCTCTCGGTGTTCCTAAAGCCGCAGGTAGTCTACATAGACAAGGATACCAATGAGATTATTAAAGGATTCATACCATCCAGTATTGATGGTACCAGTGATAGTAACGGACATGCGATCGGTAAGGATTCGATTAAAGACGAATTGAAGGAACAATTACAGGGAGAAATGCAAATCCACCAAGGCACGAGTGGCAGTAAGGGATCGAGTAACGATGGGAAGGCTGCATCCGAGAATAAGGATAAGGTCAAGGCTACGTTCGTTACGTTGGCAAGAAATTCCGAATTGTTTGACTTGATTAAATCCGTCAGAAGGGTGGAGGATCGGTTCAACCGTAAATTCAACTACGACTGGGTGTTCTTAAACGACGAGCCGTTCACGGAAGAGTTCAAGAACTTGACTTCGGCCATAGTGTCTGGTAAGACAAAGTACGGATTGATTCCCAAGGAGCACTGGTCGTACCCTGACTGGATTGACTTGCAAAAGGCAGAGATGTCCCGGGCAGCTATGAAGGCCGAGGGAATCATATACGGAGATATGGAGTCATACAGACATATGTGTAGGTTCGAATCGGGTTTCTTCTGGCAAAACCCGCTCTTAGACGAGTACGACTGGTATTGGAGAGTGGAGCCCGGCATCCAGATCCACTGTGACTTGGACTACGACTTGTTCAAATACATGCGGGACAACAACAAGGTGTACGGGTTCACCATCTCTATCTACGAATTCCAGAAAACTATTCCATCATTATGGGGCCATGTCAAGGACTTCATCAAGCAAAACCCACAGCATCTTGCCGAAAACAACCTCATGGACTTCATCTCCAATGACAAAGGCGAAACATACAACTTGTGCCATTTCTGGTCGAACTTCGAGGTGGCCTCGTTGAACTTCTGGAGGTCTCAGGCCTACAGAGACTTCTTCAACTATTTGGACAAAACCGGTGGTTTCTTCTACGAAAGATGGGGTGATGCCCCCATCCATTCCATCGCCGCTGCCCTCTTCCTCCCCCGTGACCAGGTCCACTATTTCGAAGACGTGGGCTACAATCACGGTGTCTACACCCAGTGTCCCTTGAATGCCCAATTCAGATACGACCATAAGTGCCACTGTGACCCCAAAAACGATTTCACCTTCAGAGGTTACTCATGCGGCCAACGGTACTACGAGGTTATGCAAAAAGAAAAACCAAAAGAATGGAAAGACTACACCTGATTTGCTTCCATCATCTCCCGATTATTGGTCCTAATGCACTTTATACCGACAATCTCATTATGAGTACATATATTTTGTCTATAGTTAATAAATTAATACTAGTAAGACCCTTCATCACCTTCTAGATCAATGCTCAAATGAGCCCTGTATATTCTCTATTGTATATCGCAAGTTAAAATATTGTCCAATGATGAAATTTAGTGAACACGTACTTTTAACCTGTAAACGCGATTTGGGAGAAGGATTTGGTAATAAAGAAAATTGAGCGATAATTAATTGATTTTGTCTTTTCTTCATTACACTGATAGGTTATAGTTAATCCTGTATTACTTGAGAAATAATAGATATTAAGTATGGGGTCGGCCAGGTCAAATGCCCGTCTTGTTAGGTTTGCAGTATTTGCACTCATTTTAATAGGATGTGGATTTATTCTCTCGAGAGGATCATATTATAACGCGGACACCAACCCAGGTACCAATTTGAAAAATAAGGTCAGTTCTGGCACCACGGTCGACACAGGAGCTAATGGCGGGGTTATCGTTGGAGGTAACACCGGAGCCAAAGCTGATGACAAGCAGATTGAAAAGGAACTCCAGAATCAACAGGTCCCAGCAGAAGCCAAGCCAAAGATTACTGGGAACAAGAATAAAGTCAAAGCTACGTTTGTTTCATTGGCGAGAAATGAGGACTTGAACTCGTTGCTCGGGTCGATCAGACAGGTGGAGGATCGTTTCAACCACAAGTTCAACTACGACTGGGTGTTCTTGAACGACGAGCCATTTTCTGAAGAATTCAAGGAAGTCACTAGTGCTGTTGTTTCCGGTACCACAAAGTACGGGTTGATTCCCGAGGAACAGTGGTCTTTCCCAGAATGGATCGACCAAGAAAAGGCAGCCTTGACCAGAGAACAAATGAGAGAAAAGAAAATTATCTACGGTGACTCCAAGTCGTACAGACACATGTGTCGTTACGAGTCCGGATTTTTCTGGAGACACGAGTTGATGATGGACTACGACTACTACTGGAGAGTAGAGCCTGATGTCAAGATTTACTGTGATGTTGATTACGATGTGTTCAAGTGGATGCAGGACAACAATAAGGCTTACGGCTTCACCATTACCTTGCCTGAATACGAAGCCACCATCCCAACCTTGTGGGAGACCACCAAGAAGTTCATCACCGAAAACCCTAAGTTCGTGGCCTCCAACAACTTGTTGGAGTGGATCTCCAACGACAAGGGCGAGACGTACAACGGGTGCCACTTCTGGTCAAACTTCGAGATCGCTTCCTTGAAATTGTGGAGATCTGACGCCTACAGAGCCTACTTCGACTACTTGGACAAGAACGGTGGTTTCTTCTACGAAAGATGGGGTGACGCGCCTGTCCACTCCATTGCGGCAGCCTTATTCTTGGACAAAGACCAAATCCACTTCTTCGATGACGTAGGATACTACCACGTCCCCTTCCACAACTGTCCTATCTCCAAGGAAACCAGATTGAAGAACAAGTGTGTGTGTAATCCAGACGAAGACTTCACCTGGAAGGGCTACTCTTGTACCTCGAAGTTCTACACCATCCAAAACCTCCCTAGACCTAAGGGCTGGGAAAACTATACCTGATTGATGCTTTTGCTAGCAGACGTGTCTGCCTACTTGCAAAATCATCTTCTCTGGTCGTACTTTTCTTTCGTATATACAATTTTATTTATGCTGCGCTTACCCCGGCCGTCTTATTCTACAGACGTCCATATATAGCCACTTTTCTTCATTATATACGCTTATATCGTACTATTTTAGGAATAATGACAAATGCCATTGAACTTGAAACAATTCTGAAACACATAATTGCCAAATTATGTGCAGGACGCAAATCAAAGGGTGGAAACATACACTTTTATTACACTTTTAGATCTCGCTGGAGAATTTTATGATATATAATTGATTTGACCATAATTAGTTCATTCAGAGAATAAACAAGCATCTGAGACGATACATTAGCATGTCACAAGGCGAAGTTGGAGTTGCTCCTAAAATAAATATGGCACAGACAGAAAAACACAGGCCAAGCACGCTAGAGTTAACCAATGACAAAAATACGGATTTTGCTTTACGTATTGTGAGTCCCGGATTACCGACACTCAATGAAGAAATGAAGAGCACAATTAAGCTTTCGCAGAGAATAGAGCAGCAGCAGAAGAGTCTCATTGCGGCAAGACATTCAAGCGGCAGTGGAGGGTCGAGTACCGAAGCAGGAGGAAATGGGGGCAGCGAAGGAACAGGTGACACTGCAGAGACAGTTATTGTGAGCGAAAATAAGAACACCTTGCCGGATGAGATGGACAAATTGGCGACTCCTACGACTATTAAACGGTTACAGAGGGAGAATATACCGGCACCATTGGCCATGGCCAGTGGGAGCACGCCCGGTACGAATCCTACGATCCAGTCGGCGCCCATCAGACAGAATCGGGCCCCAATGACAGCACGTACATACCCCCGTCGTTGTGTTCCATATCTGATCCAGGTCCAGCACCAACAGCCGCATGTATATGCCCAAACGCCTAACAGACGGGGCCGGTACGTGCTACCACAGTCTGCCGTAGGTAATGTACCTCATATGGCCCAATTTGGATACAAACGTATGAGGATGGTTCCCTATACCGCTGCTGGCCGTTACTTTCCCATGAGACCCCAGCCGTCGGCGATCGCGTCTTCGGTACCAAGGCCATCGCAAAAATCGCTGGCCGTGACCGACGTGTACCACGGAGACTATACGAAAGCCGCCCCCATGCAGTCACAACCTCTCTCATCTCAACGAGAAGCGTTCGACACCTCGGCGAAGGCAGTGGACAGCTCGGTGGACGACGACCGTATTCCGGTGTCGGAGGACGAGATAAAAGAAATGCAAGAGAAGTACGACAATGACGTGGAGAGCGCCGCCCTAGATGATGAAGACGAACAACAGCTCTTCTATTCCCGCGAGGAACGGGGTCAGATGTTTGGTTCCATCAATTTCATGAATGAAAGCACATTCAACTTCAAAATGTTTAACCAGAACCAGCTGGCGCAGGATCAAGATCTCACAGAAGAAAAAGAGTTAGCGAAGGAAAAGGAGAAGTTCCTAAGAATCTGCGAGACTAGCTGGGATGAGTTTATGAGCAGCCGGATGTAATTATGGGTTTTGGGTATATAGTATTTGGTATAGGAAATAATTTTTCAAAATGTATGGACTGCACGTGATGCAAAAGTTGATTTCTAGCATTTTCAATTTTTGAGGGCAAACCGAAGTATAGATTTAGTAGTAGTCGAACGATATTTAACAGAACATTATCGTATAGCACGTTGGTAAACCTTTCAGATGATAGTATCGAACTCAATACGTATTTTGAAAGGACCAGTGGTAAATTCTGTCTTCAGAACAGGAATAAAACTTAGACCATTGAACCAGTTGAGATGTCTGACGATACCTATAAGAAGCTTTTCGAGTTTCAACCAGCCTTTATTATTTCATGGGACCAAGTTTATATTGAACCAAGAAGGTGGTGACAAGCAGGGAAAGAAACCGGAAAAGAAGCAGGAGGATGACGAAAGAGCCAATCAAAAGGAGAAGAAGGAAGAGAAGGCAAATAAGAAGGAGATGGGCGAAGAAGAGAAGGATATACGTGAGCAAATCAGAGAGAATCTCAAGAAGAAGAATCCGAATTTAGATCCTAATAACATCAAAATTTACCAATTAGACAACAAGTCGTTGGCCCGGGCGTTTGCGGCACTATTCTTCCTTTCGCTTTTCTTCAGTTTTTTCATTGCATCGAATAAGGGTAACGATAATGAGTTATCGTTCCAAGACTTCAAGACCAACTACCTTGAGCGTGGGTTGGTGACGAAGTTGACTGTTGTGAACAGATTTGCTGTAGAAGCGGAATTGATACAAGGTGCAGTTTCCGACCAAACATTCCAAACATTCAGCGGACACCCGGCTGTGATTTTCACGATTGGGTCAGTTGAGTTTTTTGAAGATGAGATGAGTAAAGTTCAGGATAAGTTGGGAATTCCCCTCGACGAAAGATTGCCAATATCATACGAAGATAGAGGATCATGGATTAATTATATTTTACCAATTTTACCTACGGTGTTACTAATCGGGGGTTTGTGGTATATGACGGTCAAACGAGCCAACGCCCAAGGTGGTGCTGGCTCGGGTGGTCCAGGTGGTATATTCAAAATTGGCAAATCGAAAGCTAAGTTGTTTAACCAAGAAACTGATGTCAAAATCAAGTTTAAGGACGTTGCAGGCTGTGATGAATCTAAAGAAGAAATCATGGAGTTTGTAAAGTTCTTACAGGATCCAACCAAATACGAAAAATTGGGTGCCAAGATTCCCAGAGGTGCCATCCTTTCTGGTTCACCCGGTACAGGGAAAACTTTGTTAGCTAAGGCTACCGCTGGTGAAGCAGGTGTTCCATTCTTATCAGTTTCTGGTTCTGAGTTCGTAGAAATGTTTGTTGGTGTAGGTGCCTCTCGTGTCCGTGATTTGTTTAAAACTGCTCGTGAAATGGCACCAGCAATTATCTTCGTCGATGAAATTGATGCCATCGGTAAGGAAAGAGGAAATGGTAAAATGGGTGGTAATGATGAAAGAGAAAATACTTTGAATCAATTGTTAGTTGAAATGGATGGTTTTGATACTACTGATCATGTTGTTGTCTTGGCTGGTACTAATCGTCCAGATATTTTAGATAAAGCTTTATTAAGACCGGGAAGATTCGATAGACATATTTCCATTGATATACCTGATGTTGAAGGTCGTAAAGAAATCTTCAAAGTCCATTTATCAAAGTTGACTTTGAAGTGTGATGAAGATATTAAAGCTACCCAGAAGGATGTTGACTTCAACAAGTACCAGGAATTAAAATCAGAAGCGATTGATAATTTGGCTGGTAGATTAAGTGCCTTGACTCCTGGCTTTGCTGGTGCTGACATTGCTAATTGCTGTAATGAAGGTGCTTTAATTGCTGCCAGAGATGATTCTGTTTCCGTTGATGTTCACCATTTTGAGCAAGCAATTGAAAGAGTTGTTGCAGGATTAGAGAAGAAGTCACGTATTCTAAGTCTTGATGAAAAGAAAACAGTGGCATATCATGAAGCCGGACATGCAATTTGCGGTTGGTTTTTACAATTTGCTGATCCTTTGGTTAAAGTATCGATCATCCCAAGAGGACAAGGTGCATTAGGTTACGCTCAGTATTTGCCTAAAGATCAGTATTTGGTTTCAAAGGAACAATATAAGCATAGAATGATTATGACTTTGGGTGGTAGAGTAAGTGAAGAATTGCATTTTGACACTGTAACCAGTGGTGCCTCTGATGATTTTAAGAAAATCACTCAAATGGCACAACTGATGATTTTAAAACTCGGAATGTCCGATCGTATTGGTAGTATTTATTATGATACTGGTGATAATGAAGGTGGGTTTAAGGTTCACAATAACTATTCTGAAACTACCGCAAGAATGATTGATACTGAGGTCAAAAAATTTGTTGATGAAGCTTATGAAGCTTGCCATAAATTGTTATCTGAAAAGATTGAACTTGTTGATAAAGTAGCAGAGGAATTATTTAAGAAAGAGGTTTTAACTAGAGAAGATATGATTAGAATTGTTGGACCAAGGCCTTTCCCAGAAAGAAATGATGCCTTTGATAAATACATTAAAGATAATGATGCTTTTAAGGGTAAGCCAAAAAATAATTCTAAATCTGATGAAAATAATGAATCAAATGAAAATTCGGAGAATTAAAATTCGATAATTTTCATTTAACATTTCTGTACATAGTATCGCTACAAATAAATCTTGTTTAGTTATAATAGTTATTAAATCTGTAAACATTATACATATTATACATATCAAGACTGACTTAATCATTAAATAGTTCTTCAATTGATTCATGCCCAGTGTGCAATTCCGCCTCTACTGGGGTTGGAGGGTTGCTGTCTATGTTCAACTGTATGCAAATATTGGAATCTTTACCTTCCGGAGAATTCTTGAATTCATTGGGAGTATCCATACCTGAAGTTGAAAAGTCACCATCTGATTTATCGCTATCAGCATCGCTTAATGAAAGTTCAGAATCAGCATCACTGAACATTGCATTGATTTCCTTCGTTATATCGCCTAAAGTGTATTTTACCTTCTTGTCTTGATTTCTGTTGGCTTGTAATAAGCCCAACTTCTCATTATCGTTGGAAATTTCATCTTTATCGTGTAAACCATTCAGTATGTAAGTTAAACGAGACAAATTGGATTGATCACTTTCATTCTCTCCGGAATCATTGATCATCATATCTTCATTATAATCATCTCTGGTGTGTACTAGATTATTTTTTTCAATTAAATGTTCATATCTAGGATCACGATAATGCTGTTTTTCAATAAAATGAGATCTCCATTCTAAATATCCCATATCTGTCATATACCCACATCCTAACATGGGGCATAATAGAACCTGTTTCTTTGATGAACACTCAAAAGGATGACGCTCGTGGTGTCTTGCGAGGTCCAATCTGGAAAGGAAGAATTTTTGACATCTATCGGAATCCTTAAGTTTCATGTCACAAATATAAGGGTTACCATTATTAGATTCTGGAAGAGGAGGTACTTTATAAGTTAATGGAAAATGTTCTATTAATTTCAAAATTGTTGTCTCAGAAATTTTAGGCGACTGTTGACAGTCAGAGTAAACTGGATATCCCAATGCATTCAAAGACTCTTTATGGGTCCCCAACAAATGACTTTGATATAATGTTCTGTTTCCTGTGCAATAGTAGCACCCTTCAAAAGCACACTTGAATATAGATGTAGAAGAATGACTAGTATGATGAATAGATGGATCGGTTATGATCAGGA
This sequence comes from Debaryomyces maramus, assembly GCA_030583545.1. Classification (NCBI taxonomy): domain Eukaryota; kingdom Fungi; phylum Ascomycota; class Pichiomycetes; order Serinales; family Debaryomycetaceae; genus Debaryomyces; species Debaryomyces maramus. The sequence goes on from JAJMIL010000005.1 coordinate 268,146, forward strand.
ATTGATCTTCGAAATCCAAGCTTGTTGTATTACATTCTTCCTCATCTTCTTTATTTATACTATTACCACTTTCGTAACTAGTACTATGCACGTCAATATCTTGGTTTGGGTATCCTTCAGGCAATTGATTATTGCTTGACATATATAGAGCCTCTTGATTAACTCGACTACCCTCACTACTGGGATCCGAATTATCTTCAGGTTGATCATCAAATTCTATAAAGGGATCTTCCAGAATTATTTTATGGCTATTATGAGGTATCAGGTACCTGTAAGAAGGTGGGCTATGTTTGATATTCGGTATTTCATCGAAGTGTAATTTCGATGTGAAACTACCAGAATCATACAAGTTAGATGCAATATGTGATTTTCTTTTAGTAGGAGTTAGGAGGGATAGCTCATCTTCTCTCGTGGGTGTACTAGACCCTTTTATGCCTTTGGTTGGTGATATCTTCAATCTTTTGGTAGGCGAAGGATTCAAAGACAATAAGTTATCTTCCGACGACAGCCCAAAATTACCGTTTAAAATATTATCTCCCTTAAGAGGAGAAGAATCTCGTTGTAAATTGACATTGTGAAAAAGCATCTGGTTCTTTAGATTCTGCTTCAATGCCTGCTTTTTCACTCTGATTCTGGCTTCTCTGACCTTCCGGTTATGCATATCTCGTTCTACGTTGTATGTCTCTGACCATATATCCCCGTCAAATCTCACGTTAGAGTTATCATTCGAACTTCTAAGCGATTTTAAGTGCCCATTATCGGTAATTATCTTTCCGGATACTAGGTCTATTTCGTCACTTTCTTTCTCGTCATCAATCTGTGAGTACTTTAAAAGTATCTCTTCCCATTTATCCTTGAAACGATTCGTACTTTGCAATTTCAATTTATTGATTTCTGTTTGAAATTCCTCTTCTGTTCTATATGTTCCTCCACTTCTATGAATAGTAGCATATGCATCATCATTTCTTGAGAAGTCTTCTTGACTGGTGTCGTATTCATCGCTTGATTCGATAGGCAACAGATCTTCCGCTATTCCATTGAGTGAAACTCGGTTGGATTGTGCCGGGAATATACTTTCATTTGTACTATCATACGAATGCTCCCCTATATTATGCATCCTATAACATTGAAAACCTATTACTCTAATTATATATCGTATTTCGTGTTTACAAATATTTTTGCGAGTAGAGATAAAAGCAGATTAGGAAATTTATTTGCACCGATACAAATTGTTGATTTTGAAGTACGACATATATCCCGCTTCATTAGTAAGATGTCTTCTTCTTCACTAGATCAACAGAGGAAACAATTGGAATATTTGATGAAAAAAAATCCCACAATTCCAATTTTGTTGCCGGAAAATTCAGAAAAGGAACAACCTTGCAAATCACCAGATGAAAAGAGAAGTGGTAATACTAAGAGCCCAGAGGAAGACATGTCAACAATCAAGGATAAATGTATGTATGTAATAATAGATCACTGCATGTCTATATTTGTACTAACTCATTATATAACAGCACAAAAAAAATCATTTGACTATTCGAATTATATTCGGAATAAGAGACAACAAAATGAATTGAAGAAGGCAGAAGAACTGAAAGCGAAAATGGGAAAGGAAGAGTTGGCGTATCAAACCAAAAAAGAGAAAGCAGAAAGCGAACTTCAAGCGAAGACGGCTAAAAAAAGGTTGGTTAGGCAGAAGAAAAAGAATAAAATAATGAAATCTAAGTTGAATTCCCTTCAGTCCTAATAATCGAGCACTTTAGAAAACCATCTAATATCAACAAAATGTCCTACTCTAGCTTACGCTTGAAGAATCGTGTTTTAACCATCGAATTATCTATTTACAGGGACCCTTACAGGCTAAGTCTATATACATTTTTTTTTATTAGCCTCAAGGAAAATATTAAAGCCTAGAAGATAACATTTTATTCTTCGTTATTAACGGTATGGGTTCTTTCATTATTTTTGTTCTTATCCCAACACTCTTTGAATTGTTGCATTTCTTTTAGGCATTTTCTCCAATCCCCAGTATCAGCATGGCATAGTTGCAATTTAAGATTTTCTTCATGACACCCGGTATTCATAATCCTTTGATCCCATTCATCAGGTGCATCATCGTCCATTTCTGAGGATGTCGAACTATTGTTATACGAGCTTTGCATATTTGCTAATGATAAAACTAAGAATCAAGTTTTAATTTTTGATATTCGAGATATAGTGCTGCCTGTACACAAAAATACTTAAATCCTGAATTAGTTAAAGGCCTTAATTCAATAGCATCGAAGTCTATTGGTAATAGTATCTGGGTACAAATTCTGATATAGGAAGAGCCAAGCAAGAGGTATTGGAAATACTTAAAACAATCGGGTTACTGCGTCGGATACGAAAACAAAGAGCTAGAACTACAATTGGCACCCTAACATAATGAAATAGCTATTTCAATGATAAGTGATAAAATGAACGTATTATACAATAGGCATGTACATATACATATAAGTACTATAATACAAGACTTTAACAATTGGTTAAAACCCGAACCCACTCTTAGAGTAAGCCATAGGCTTTAAATCTGGATGAGGAACTGCTTCAAAGGTTTCAATTTGTAAATTCCAAGGACAGTTTGGATCCTTCGTATTTCTGTATCCCTCACCATCATCCTTTGCTTCATTATAATCATTATTTTCTGTGAAATGAACAACACCACCGAGATTTCCAGTGGAATCACAGTAATTTGGGGCACTAAATACGGTGATTAATCTTCCATTGTGTTCCTCTTCAACCCCATTCATTCTCACTTCGTGAGATCTTAACACTTTTCTAATCTTGTTTGCCAAACAAAATCTTTCTGTAATATCCGGGCCAAATTGGATACCGATACCTCTCTTAGAAGGAGCACAACCATTGGAAGATTGTGGATCAGTCCATAACAATTCCATACCGATACCGTTTCTTGATGGCTGGGTGGAACCTGATGTAGGGAAACGGTTAATAGTCTTGATGTCTTCTACTTTCACTTTTTCATCAGAAAATAAGCCTCCATGCATACATAAATATTCGCGATTAATCAACGTAGCTAATGGTAATGCACCAAAGGATTCTGCGAAAGCTTCGAAGATTTTCTTGCTATATTTATGTTCACATTCATCTGTGAAACCGTAGGTCATATTCATATCGTTGGTTTCATGATTACCTCTATTGATAAATACTGATTTTGGATACAATATTTTCAATACATAAAGATACAAAGCAACCTCACAAGACCACGAACCCCTATCAACAAAATCTCCATTAAATAAATAGGCATGCTCATCAGATACGTAGCCAAATTTTTGGAAGAGATTTAAGACATCATAGAATTGTCCATGGGTATCACCAACAACTGTGAATTTTTTGGCTTTTGTTAAGATAAGCTCATCATCGGAACCTTTACTTTTAAGTTTGGAGTGTGGTAATGATACTTCAACCATACTCTCCTCTTCTTTAAATAATTGGCGCACCTTTGCAACGATTGCATGTACGTGCTTCTTTGGCAATTTCCCACCATCTTTAAAGAGCTTGATCATATATTTCAAGTAATTCAAATCTAACCCTTCAATCTCAACCACAACATCTGTTTCTGGTTGTTTCTTAGCAGAAATAGATAATTCAGGGCCCTCCCAATTCTTTTCAATTAGCATATCATCATAATTAGTACTATTGATAATTGAAGCTTTAACATCGCCAGCAATAGCCTTTTCGAACGCCTGCTTTTTCAAATAGTTGGTACATTGCTTGTTATTCTCTAATGTTAACTTATCATTAGGTAATTTCTTTAAAATAGCCTTAAAGTTGGTTTGAGCTTCTTTGTAGTTCAAAATAGCCATTAAAGAGATACCTCGACGGTAATAAGCTTTCATCGCATTAGGATCCGCATCTAAAGCTGCATTACAGTCACTGATAGCGGAGCCATAGTTTTCTAGTTTTATATGAACCTGTGCTCTGTTTGAATAAAAGATAGCATTAGTAGGATCTAACTCGATAGCCTTTGTATATGATTCAATTGCTTCATCATAATGATGATTTTTAAACTTTGTATTACCTTCATCCTTAAGCCTATTAGCTTGATCTTTATCGTTTGTCATGGCAGTATATAACGAACTTCGTACTTCTTTAGCACCAATAATTCGACTATAGAATACGTATTCAAGTAAGCGAAAATAAAATAAGCTGAAAAAAAATAAAAAGTTAGTCACGAGCACAAATAAAATTATTCATTTTTAATGTATTATAAATTATAAAAACCAAAAATCAACTTATTTACTATGAAAACGAGCAGCAGCGAACTTTTGATGTAGTTGAGTATAAAATCATATCGTCTAACTAACCTCTAATACGTAAGCCTGAAGCTTGGGCGCCAATGGCAGTGATACCCGTTATTTTACATATATTTCCTTGTTCTTCAGGTCTATATTTAGCACCAACTAAGGCCTCAGTAACAGATGGAGAACCCTTGTATATGGGCGTGAAGCTGGCCGCGCAAATATCAAACTCTGCATAAGGATCGAAATTTATTTCAATTGCATCGCTAGAAACTGAATCAGCCTTTGCTTTCAACTTCTGGGCTTGCTCAGCCCTTGGACCAGACGATGAAATCGCTAAAAGCTCGCCAGCGAAGTACGAAGCACTAGCGTAGTTCTTGTTCTTGAAGGATTGACTCATAGCGACTTGCAATGCATTAATTTTATGAGGGCTTTGGAGTTTTGCTCTGGTAAAGTATGCCGCCAACTCTAAGTTACGCTTAACATCGGAAGGATCCAAAGCACGACGGGCCAATTCAATTGACAACCCCAAAATGTATTCACGACATAATGTCAAAACGTCTGCACATTTAGTTTCTTGCTCCTCGTCCTCCACTGTTATAACGGTAATTGTGTAAATTATTTCTTTGAAAGTATCGATGGCGCTTTCCAAGTTATTTGCCTTGAATTGCTTGAAACCGAGGGTCAATTTATCTTCTAAAGTATTAAAACCTGGCACAAATGGATGGAATTTGGTAGGGCTATCTTCATCATTATCAGCCCTGATGTAAGTTTTCATGGCTGGCAAATCATCGATACCGGGCAAAAATAATTTTGAAGATTGATAAACTTCTAAGAAACGTTTACGCAATGGTTCAAAATTAACTATTCCCAATTGTTTATGCAACATAGAAGCGGCCTGTTCAAACGCACCAGCGGCAACATAGCCAGCGGGCGTCTTTGCATTACGGAGCCAGTATCCAATTTCTCCATCAGCTGCAGGCTGCAATGAATCCTCAATTTCTACACCTGGCGTTGCCTCAATATCTTCATCACCAATGTCCAATTCATCATCCAAATCCCAGGCTCCTTCATCCTCTTCCCCTTCATCGTCTAGTATATCGTCATTAATATCTAAATTATTAGCAGAAGAATCTTCAAGTTTACCTTCAACGTCATCATCTTCAAGGGATAAATTCTCGACTTGGCCTGTAACCATCGCACTCTCAAAGAATGATAATGATGATTCCTTTAATGGCCAGTTACCGATTGGTTCAGGTAAAGATTTAGGTAAAGGTACTGATTGACCAACCTCTGGTAATTCTACGTCTTTTTCTTCGATGCCAGCTTCTTGCAAAATTTGTTCGGCTAATTCAGTTAAACCATTAGATTTGGCCAAAGTGTAAGCCAAAGGCAACATACCACCTTGAATATAAACTTGACATCTCTTCTTCACGTCATTGTTGTAAAGTGTGTTTTGAATTAATGAAGAGTAATCCCCACGGTGTTCCGCAATAGTCGCCATTTTATTTAATCTTTCATCATCGCCCTTATATAAGTAAAGGAAAGATAATTTATCAAACAAGTGCAATTGTTGATAAACCAATTCAACAATTTCAATGTTACCTTGATTTAATGCTTCGTCACCTAATTTTTCCCAGATACTGTTATTATTTAATACCTTGGCTTGTTCTAATGCAACTTGTAAATTGCCACATTCTAAGGCCAATTCAAATCTAGTTTCAGGGTCTTCAACGAATTGTAAAGCCACTTCTGGATATCCTTTCTTTTGTAAATAAGCAATAATATTTTGGCCAACTAAGTTAGAATTCTTAATAATTCTTAATACTTCATTAAAGTTTTTGTTAACCAATGACTTTTTGAATCTATATTCGGTAGGATCTATCGTAATCACCTCAACTTGGCCAGCACGGTCTAAACAGTAAATCTGCTTTTGAGCAACTTTAGCAATATATAAAGTATTTGCTAAAGTCTTGATAATACCATTGTCACCATTCAATAAAGTGTACTTAATGTGGTTTAAAGTAGAATACAATAATACTCCGGAATCATCCCAGGCTGCACTCTTAATCCTAATTGTTTCGTGCATAGAGGTTACTAATTCTAAATCCTTATTGGCAATAGTTATGGTGTGTTTGGATAACAAAGCCAAGTATTGACCATCGTTAGACCAAGATACGTATTTCACATTATTGACGTTAATTTCTGCCAATTCTTTTCTTTGTTGAACATCATAGTTTATAACGGAGTTACTCTTAACCAATAAAACACGGCCTGCACCACCATACATGACATCAACAACTGAAGAATCTAACTGAATAGATTTAGTAACGTTGTTGTTTAAATCCTTGACATGAAGTGTCTTAGAAGATTTAATAAAACTAACGAATCTATTACGCGAGATGAAACATGCATAGTTACCTTCTCCTTGTCTAATATCCGTTGGCTCGATCGCACCAGTGACATGCTTTGGTAAAGTTATCAAGGCATATAACCCATTATCTCCTTCGCCATGAGTAACCAAAATGGAGTTATCAGATTGATTGTAAGATAAAGTTCTCATGAATGACCAAGCCTTACCAATTTTCTTCAAAGATAACATTGGTAAAGAATTCTCTTTTCTTTGGAAATCGTAGCATTGAACTTGTTTTTCGGAGTTGACATAGAATAATTTGTTTTGGAAAATAGCATGAGCCGGTCTTTCTCTTTCCAATTTAAATACCATCACACCAGAATCATGACATGTGGCAAATAAATTAATATTTGGATGAGATGCAACTAGCCAAAACCTGTCATGTTCACGTCTAAATTGCTTAACAGGGGTTCTTTTATTTAAGTCCCAAACTCTGATAGTCTTATCATCAGAAACAGAGATGATTAAGTCCTGATTCGGGTGGAATACTGTACTCAAAACGTTACCGGTGTGTCCTCTGCAAGTATCAACCTCCCAAGCCTTAGTTTCACTCATTCTCCATAATTTTACTAGTCTATCATCACCACCGGAAACGATCAATGGTAACGTTGGGTGAAAAGTGGCCCAATTGACACCCTTATCGTGTCCTTCCAAGACGTACTTAACAATCGCGTTAACATTTCCAAATATATCTTGTTGTGGTAACTGTTGTCTTTGTAATTGATCTTCGAAAGATCTCATAGACGATGTAGGGGCTGAGTGCTTCTTTCTTAATCCTGAAATATCCCAGACCCTCACGGTTTGATCCAACGAAGCCGAAACGATCAAATCCTCAGTTGGGTGAAATTGTGCTGACATGACATAATGGTTGTGTCCTGTTAAACAGGCAATCTCTTGACGGTTTTGCCAGTTCCAGATTCTGATCGTTTGATCATCTGAACACGAAATAATCCATGGCAAATCACGGTGGAAGGAAACCGTACGAATGTAATCCAAGTGGCCATTCAATGTAAATATACACTTACGGGTGTTGAGCGACCATACTTTGATGGAATAGTCGTCCCCACCAGACACAAATAATGGCTGGGTAGGATGGAAATCCACGCATCTGACTGGCCCTTCATGGTCTTCAAAACGATCAATCAACGTTCCCATACGATAATCCCATAACTGTATCGTCGATGAGTGTAATGAAACCAAAACCCAAGGTCTTTTAGGGTGGAATGCTACCCCTTTAGCCCTTGAAGATTTTGATTCAAATTTTGTTAACATCTTCATTTCGAATAAACGATTAAAAAAAAATTAATTTATATATATCAACCTGTAAATATGTGTTGCAGGTAACAATTCCAAGTGAATAATATATATATATCAATTAGTTCTATCTTTCAATTGATGTAATTCAAATATATCAACCTTATAATTATCTACAGAATTTGATTCGGTGGTCAATTTGTTGTTGATCGAAAAATGTTTGGACACGATACAAAAACGCGCGGGCTCAAAATGAAATAAATATGGAACCAAATTTATAAATTAAACTAAACATAAATGACTAATTAAATGGCTAATGTTGAAAATTAAAGGACTAATGATACTGCCATGAACAAGGCAGATCCAACGAGACCAATAGTGTTGGAAAAATGAAGAGGTGCGGCGACATTGGAACTGGAACCGGAACCGGACTTATCAGAGTTACCAGATGAACCAGTTTGCTTGGAATTTTGGACAAATCCACCATTGGCAAGCGTAGAATCATATGTGGTAACGGATGACGTAGCTGCCGGGTTGGTTGGGAGAGCGACTGTCCCAGTACCCTTACTTTTAGATTTAGATTTGGTCCCCTTAGACCCCTTGGACTTAGAAGACGAGGACGACTTCTTGCTCTTGTTATCGGGATCTAAACCGGTGGCATCATCGCTACCTAGCCAGGTGGCCTTGTCGGTCAAGAAAATATTGTCCATGTTACCGTCTGTAGAATTGAAAAGGAAAGCATGCAAATCTTCTGGGTCATCACTACCATCGAGCTCAACATGATCAGGCAAGTCGTATGTAGTAACTTGCACGTCTTTCAAGTATGCGTAGTAATAACCGTTCTTTTTTATATCTTCCGAATCCCAATTAATGCTACCTCCGGCCCATTCAACGGTACCGAGCCCGTTCTCACTGTCACCACCGGGCCATAAAGACATTTGAATACGAGATGGAGTTTGTGGATAATCAAAACGGTGCGTTGTTTTATTCCATGTGTCCTTCTTTTCTAATGTACGAACTTTGTCGCCGTCGACACTCCAGTCAATCTTTTCCTCTGTCCAGTCAATTTCATAGGTATGGTAATTTTTGAATGTGTCGGATGTAGTAGAATTCTTTGCATTGTTATAGTCCAATATACCCTGCGAATAGTAGTTCGATTGTGGTGCGGTCAAGTTATAACCAACGAATTCATAATCGATTTCGTCTTGCACATCCGAAAACAAAATAAATGCAGTAATCACTCCACGGTCATGCGATGTTTTCAACTTGGCTGATACTTTTCCGTACCACAAGTATTTGGTGGACGAGATGACAGTACCAGCTGTATTATTAGGCATCTGTAACAATAACGAATCATCGTGGGAATCAATGTACCCGGTGTAAACCCAATCGGTTTCCGACGAGTTTCCTAAATAATTGTTTTGATTCTCTACGACATCAGTCGACGAGAAGGTAGTATTGAAATCAGACATCCTTGGCATAGGCATGCAGGCTTTCAAGTTGAACGAGTATCTGATATCACACCCTCCCAAACAATAGGCTCCACTACCACATACCCCATATTGCGAGCAGCATGGAGAATCCTTAGGACATTTGTTGGAGGCATCACACTTAATGTCCTTAGCGAGAACTGTTGTCAATAATGTAAAGAGTATTGGTATGATAAACCACGTCTCATAGGTAACTAGTTTCATCTTTAAAATACGAACTTCTTTACCTTCTTCAACCACAAGTTCTAAACCAAATATCTGAGCTTTTTTTTTGTAGCAAACAACTAGTAAATGATCTAACCAAGTTTTATGGATCTATTCGACTCCTTAATATATGAATCCTGGGTATTTCTTAAAATTCACGGAAGAAATACCCGAGTAATGAATCAAAACTAAGCGAGCATGGCAAATTTTCCAGGTGTCATATTGTTTTTTTGCCGTATTGGGATTAATTAAGCCCTAGTGTTTGAATATCAGCACCAAATTGATGCTTTTAATTGCAAAATGTTATCTACAAGCTGTCTATAATTGATTTAGACTGCGATGAGCATCTACATTGATTTACGAATATTTGACTTGGGTTCTTCACCGTAACTTCAGCGATTATTGTTTTTTTTTGACGGAGCCATTATGAAATAATGATTGTGGCTATGAGATGGTTACGCGCACAATGTTGCATATGTATAGATATATCGAATACTTAAATAGCTAGTTATTAGAGAAGAAATTGTACATATTTGGTTGATAGGTTGATGGTTGGTTGTATATCAAGTCGCCATTTTTGGTGTTTGTGTTTGCGGGAGCGTTGGAAGCCGGCTGATTGTGTTCATATTGAGGTGGCTGCGAAGATTGGGAAGGTCTCTTGGGAGGTAAAGCTGGTGGGGGCCTGGAATAGCTGCCCAGACTTCCGTCCGTTGAAGAGCGATCCAATGACGCGTGTGGTTGGCCTGACATCGACTGGGGGTTTGCAACAAAGTGATTATACTGTTGAGTCGAGGAAGAACCCTGACTGTTTAAACTCATGTTACTGAAAGATTGGTCGAAAGAAGGACGGTGGGATGTAGAGTTTGCGGCTGCTACAATATTTTGACGCAACAGCTTTGCGTAGTTCAATAATTTCGTGTAGAATTCGACCCCGGCATTCAATCCCATGCTGTATTTCTTCCAGTTCTCCTGGTGAAACTTGGTTATTTTATTGGTTTGATGCTTAATCAAGTCCTGTTGAAATTTCTTGGATGATTGAACCTCTTTGACTTTGGGATCTTGCGACAATTTTGCCCATTCATCCTGCAACTTGCTTATAAAGCCTTTCTGTTTCTGAATCAATTTGTCTAGCTCTGTACTGTACGGTTCAAATTTCTTTAATTCTTCGCTGAATATGATCGTTTTGATTTCGTTTGTTGATTTGATCTTGCTGTTCAAAATCAAAATATCCGAAATATCATCGTTATGAATTTCCTTCTTCAAGGTATCTATTAGTTTTGTTTTGTTACTCTTTATGGAGTTTAAATCGTGTAGTATGTTTTCCATATCTCTAATTTTTGCGTCTATTGAACCGGCTTGATTGCTTTGTTTGGATAGTTCTGTATCATCAATGTCTAACAAACTTATTTCATTTTCGACCGACTTGTTCTTTTGATTGGAGTTATCAACACTAAAGAATGCCTTCAAATCTGAAGATTCTGACCCCTTACTTAAAACTCCGTACAAATGTGAATTGTCATTGTTTATCAATCCAAACAAGCCATTATCAGAGTTGCTAGCGTCGATTAATGATTTCTTTAATTTCACCAAGTTATCCTTGAACTTGATTAGGGACTCAGAAAACTGACCAGCAATGGCTGATTCACTCTCATTAATTGTGTTGTAAATTTCCTTTCTAAGATTTACGATTTGCTCCTTATTAGAAGTATCACTCTGGAATTTAGATGCAATTTCATCTGCTATGTTCTTGACTGATTGATCAATATTTCTGTCCGGTTGTGATGAGAATAAGTCGATCTCTTTGTTGCTATTGATAATTTCTTTTAAATTCACTAATGCCTTGGGCATCTTTATATATTCCAAAACGGACGAAAGTTCTTCGTTTGAAACATCTACTAAGTCTAATTCATTTCTCAAGAATTGAGATTTCTCTTCCGAGTAGAAACTTAATAATTCGTGGATGTTAATAGGCACAACATTATTTAAAAAATTACTGTAATTGTATTCATTAATTTCATTGAAGAGTTTGTTGTTGTGTATAGTAATTGTTTTAACTCCATCCATTGGCTTAACTTCAGGCAACGTGACTAAGGAAGGTATAATGTCGTGATAAATAAAATCATTATCTTTTGTTAAATCATTTAACTTGATTCCTGCTGCGTCCTTTTGGTATTTATAGTTGTCCAAAAGCTCAAACGCATCATTCGAACCAGATTTGGAAATGTTTTTCAATGTGCTACTTGGTATTTCATTCAATATGTTTAATGATTTGGTTAGGTATGCAATTGCATCTCCGTATTTATTACTATTTTCCAATTGTAAACCCTGGAAGTAATACGACAAAGACTCATAAAATTTGATTTTAAAACTAATGGTAGCCACCCATAATGAGTCAATTCTTGCCGTTACATAGGAATCATCAGAATTGGCAGGATTGTATTCATTACCAACCTCTTCTTCATCGCCCCCAAGAATATCATCAACACTGTCATTTGTATCAATTACTGCAAATTCGTCTTGGATACTTCCAATACTTGCAGTAGAATCAGTTATATTACTGACCATTTTGTAACACTCAGCATAATGATTGGATGCACCACGGCATAACTTGGAGATTAACGAATTCTTCTTCTGTTCCAAGTCGCCACTAATCGCCTTTAAAACAAAAACCTCCTGGCCCTGTGCCAACATCAATTTAACTAGAAACCGAACCGAATTTTGATTCAAATCGTTGGAAGGCGCATGCAAGAAATTCTCGCTCAAGAATTGATAAATCCCTGCCGCCTGTTGAAAATACTGCAAAGACTCCTTTACCGTCTCATCTGTAGCTTGACTTGACACATTCCGTTGCGATTCTTCATATTTTGTACACGCAAACTTCGACAACAAAGCTCCCAAGTTAAACAAAACACATGCTTTCTCGAACGGTAATGCTGTCTGTTTATGTGAAATAGAGGTCTGAAATGCATCATGCCACGTAAAGCTAACCTTCTTATGTCTGTTCACAGTCTGAAACGAGACCCTTAAATCAAGCAATTCCAATTGACTATAATATTTATAATACAACTTTATACCTGTATTATCTGCATGAACTCCTCTTATATCTTGTCTTAACTTTTCGAAATGATTCAAATCTTGCTGGAAATCGGTGGTGTTCCCGTAGATGGATAGCAAGTAATTATTCAATGGCTTTGTCCAACTAACCTCCTCGGTTTTCTTGGATGGAATTGAAAATATGTATGCCTTCATTTCGCTTTAATATTTCTATCTGTTAAGAGTTTTACTTAATATTGTTCTTTATCTATGCTAAAGCATTAACTGCTTTACTCTGTAAAGGGGTCCTCCAGATGCGACATTCTTCATGATTTGCGACATTTGTATATAGTTGCAAAATTTAATCTAAATAGAACCTTTAGAAGTAATTCTTAATGATGCTTTGTTGGGCATGATGAGAGAATAACCCAATATGGTGTTATCTCAAATATTGAAATGTTGTATTCTGAAAACCTGATTTTGAAATCAATCAAATATGAGTTTAAGTCCTAAATAATCACTGTAACCTGCGGTAAACTACATAATTTTAAGGAATCCAAGACTGGCCGTCCAGGTAGTACCGAATATGTTCGTTTTACCATTTCTTGATCAACGGGGATTCCTTAGTCCTATTGATCTCTATTAGCTGAATTAATCTATTTGTACTATATACAGTATCGATATCAAATGTCAAGATTATCTTAATTGAGTCGCCAGGATATTTACTCTATTGCCAGCTGGAAATATATGAATGCTTCAAGAAATAAAGCGGTACAACTATATCAGCAGGTTATTGAAATCTCGAATGATTTATCGAAGTTAATACCGGTAGGGACGCTCAATTTTCATAATTTACCTTATGAGTACTCAGATTTAGGTGGAATTCCAAATGTTAAAGGCGAAGGAGAAACGGGAGTTGGAATTACCAATGAATGGAAGTGGCTAGACGCCGACTTCTTCATGTATATATGTAAAACTGACGTGCATCCACTTATGAAAGACTTGCAATTCCTTATTAGCTTTAGGATCGCTATGGCAACTTTCAAGGTAATCAAGATAAGACTTAATTCTAGTTCGCCAGAAACCGCCAAGATATGTAAAGTGAGGATTTATGCTGTGCCGTCTGATATTCCAGGAGCCAGGTATTTCACGGAATGGAGATCGCTGAAACCCAAATACTTAAATTTGGAAAAGACAGTAGGCAAAATGTGGTATAGATTCATAGAAATCTTGGATTTTTCAAGTGAAGGTTGGAACTTCAGACAAACTCATCTAACTTTATCCGAATTGGTAAATTGTGGCGTATTACTCATAGATGCGAGAAGACCTGGTGACGGGTATCTTAGGTCAACTAACCAATCTAGGTCTAATTTCCATATGGAAAGGTGGACAAAGAATATGCCTTATATCATGTACTCAAATACGGAGACTGCGGAGGATGAAGATACATTTGGAACAAAAGTTCTGAAAATATATAATAATATCATTTCTCCTGATTTATCAGAATACGAAAATAAGACGTTCAAGGAATCAAGTTCATTACCAAACCCAGAGGAGCTTATTGTGAAGTTACTCAATGACACCAGTGGCGGTAATTCATCAATACAGGGTGTTCTTTCACCGCTATATCCCTTTCAAGTAAAGTCGCTTTGCAAAATGCTTGAAAAGGAATCATTAGACAGAAAAACATTGATTCCAAATTTTATTAAATTGAAATCCCCAGGAGTTGAAGAATGCTATTACTTTGACTTATTAACTAATAGCTTTTACATAAAACCTGAATTATACACTCTTCCAAATGGTGGTATTCTTGCGGAGAATATGGGCTTGGGCAAAACACTTATATGTCTAAGTTTGATTTGCTTAACAAAATGTGAAATGTCAAGAATTCCTGACTCATATCTATTATACAACGAAAATGAGCACTATGACGATGTTATTTTAGACAATAAAGGTTCTAATGAAGTGCTGCCGATACTAATCCCTTCTCCAACTTCTAGAGTAATGTCACTTGTTGATATATGTAAACATTGCATAAATCACAACTCTTTACCGTGGAAACACTACATTGATGATCTTCCAGAATCAGTAGTCAATAAATTATCCGAATCCCCCGGATATTTTAGAATACTGCTAGAGAATTTCAACCCTCTTTCTAAATTCAGTTTAAGAACTACTAAAAGCTCGGCTAGACAAAGAGCAGTAAACATTAACGAATCACCAGAAGGGAGGATTTATAGGACCCTATATTTATGTAATTCTACCTTGATTATTGTTCCAGACAATCTTTTTCATCAGTGGAATAATGAAATGAAAAAGCATGTCAAGCCTACATTCCTCAACAAGTTATTTGTCTCGAGTCAGTTCAAAAAACCGGCTCATGCAGAAGGCTCGACCTTTATTAACGAATTACCAAATGATCCAAAGATTTTGATAAATTTTGACTTGATCATGATATCCCACACATTGCTTGCTAAACAATTTACTG
Organism: Debaryomyces maramus; assembly: GCA_030583545.1. Taxonomy (NCBI): domain Eukaryota; kingdom Fungi; phylum Ascomycota; class Pichiomycetes; order Serinales; family Debaryomycetaceae; genus Debaryomyces; species Debaryomyces maramus. Next base: position 283,329 of record JAJMIL010000005.1, read on the forward strand.
ATAATCACGATGAACATGTTTTGGGCATGATCTACTGGAAGAGACTTATTATTGATGAGGGCCACAGTGTACAATCGAAGAATTCTAGAACAAGTTTACTATGTAAGGGTCTTCATGCAGAGAGACGTTGGGCTGTTACTGGTACACCCACATCTGGGCTAACTAGATTGCATATGGATGAAGAAAACGAACAAACAAATGCGAATAACTCCAGAATAAAGAAGAATCAATATGTTGTTAAAAGCAAATTTAATGAGAAGGATGATTTGGTCAAATTGGGTACAATCATAAGTAATTTCCTTAAAATTGAACCATTCCATTCTCAGCAAAAATTATGGGCAACCACTATTATCAAGCCATTGTCGTCAGGAATTTATGGATCCAGTGTCAATTTGTCTAATTTACTAAACGATATTGTGGTAAGACATTCTTCTAAAGATATAGAAAAGGATTTACAATTACCACAATTACATCACGAGCCCGTATTCTTGCAGCCATCATATCATAATAAGCTTGCCATCAATTTATTTACGGCAGTGTTAGCTGTTAATGCCGTATCGTCGGAAAGAATAGATGTTGATTATATGTTCCATCCATCTAACAGACAACAATTAAGACGCTTGATTACGAATTTGCAACGAGCCACATTTCATTGGACTGGATTCAAGCAACAGGATATTGAGACTTTAATCCACATCTGTAATTTATCATTGAAAAAGAGAAAAGCAAATGGAAAATCCGTTTATAGTGATGATGATATAAGTCTTTTAAAGAAGTCCATAGAAGTATCTAAGATTGCTTTAAGTAATTCACGGTGGAGAACAATTGCATTATTACATGAAATGAATTACTACATTTCGGGATTGCCAGATATATTTACTAAGAACTTCGGAACAGGTGTCTTAGAAATAGTAAATGAGGACGGCAAACGTAATGATGTTAGCGTCTTTGGTGCACCCCATTTGAATTCGATCCAGGAGTTTTTCTATAAAAATAGATTTATAGATATGAATGATGAAGATGCATTGAAAGCCAAATTAGAATTATCATCCAAACCGTTTTGGTCGAATTATTGGAAAGACAATATGAAGCGGAATGCGGAGAGGTTTAACAGACAGGATGATAACCAAAATTTTAGTTCAAACGTAAAACCGGAAGAAATAGAAGATGCAATTAATGTTCCAAATCTAGTCGAAGGATTTTTGCCAGAACATGAATCCGAGAAGGCTACATTTTCTACTCCAAAGAAAAATAGTATACACCCTGGGTCATCTGATTTAAGTCCAAAGGATAGACTTACAAGAGATGATGGTGAAGGTTTGAAACTGACCGACCAAATAAAAACAGATCAATGTTTAGATGAACATAATTTGTCATATCAAACAATAAAAAATTCGAAAATAATAGGCACCGCTTCTGCAAAGCTTTCATATCTAGTGAGCCGCTTACTTGAACATCAGCAAGGTAAAGTAAAATCGCTTGTTTTCTTCGAATTCGAGGATAGTGCTTATTACCTAACAGAATTATTGGATATCCTAGGAATAAGGTATATTCTTTACGCAACTTTTATCAACCCCTCCCAGCGTACTACCAATTTGGCAGAATTTAGTAATTATCCAAGCGAAGAAAATGGTGGCATATCGTTGATCATGGATTTGCGGCTTGCATCCCACGGGTTAAATATTATCGCAGCTACAAGGGTTTATTTTATAAATCCTGTTTGGCAACGGTCAGTAGAAGCACAGGCTATTAAAAGAGCCCATAGAATTGGCCAAACCAAAGATGTCTTCGTTGAAACATTAGTCTTAAAGGGAACGTTAGAAGAAGAAATATATAAGCGGAGATCATTAGAAGCTGACCTTCCAGATTCTAATGCAGAAGATGCTGATACCAAGCAGAAGCGATATGTCATCGATGATACAGGAATGCAGCAATTTATAATGAAGCATCAGTTCTTGGATTGTACTATCCAGGAACCTGAATTTGCACCTTTTGTTGCACCTGCAGTAATTCCGCAACCTTCTGTACCTGATGAGGAAAATATGGAATTTTCACTATTGAAACACACGGACACTCTCCACCAGAACGATACCAATACGAATGGTCTTATCAAGGACTGGCAAGTCTATTTATTCAATGAGGATAATTTAACACATTTAAACAATCTTAAGAACCAAAAGATAAATAAGGAATTTGTACATAGTGAGTTTCTTCGGAAGTTCATTGACCCATACGAAAAGGACTCTGATTTAGGAAAAGTGAATACCCTTGACAGTAGAAAAAATAAAGAGGGACCTCGGCGTAAAAAAGTAAGGTTTTAAATATATTGCTACACTAATATACATATATCTGAAAAACTCTAGATCTCTCTAACAATGATAGACCCGTCTGTCGAAGTGGATAGTATAATGCGTTCAATCGGATGATAATCGACATCAATAACAGCACCTTTATGACCCGAGAACTTGTTAAGGATTTTCCTCGTCTTGAAATCCCACATGGTAACTGTTTTGTCTTCTGAACCTGAAATAACTGATACACTATCAGGACTGAAAATCAATCGGTGCAACTGGTTCTCATTTCCTGATGGTGCTCCATCATAAATGTAAGGATTTAGTCTAGGTATTCCCTCAGGAACGAAATCTCTTGCGCTACACGTTTTAATAACACCACTCATAGAACGAGATAGTAAGATGGAGTCGTCCTTGTTTACAGCTATTGAAGTTATCGAATCGGTTTGTCCTTCACAGACCCAGAGTGGCTTATTCGTAGATCGAATATCGTATGCCTTAATTGCTGGGTCGATTCCACCAATGTAAAACGTATTCCCTTGATTATTAAACGAGCAAGAGAGTAAGGGATACTCTGTTTCTATTTCGCTTACACAATCCTTTTGTCTTTGGTCCCATAAGCATGCAAAACCATCATCACTAGCACTGACTGCTATTCCATCTTTGGAAATATCCACTTCATTCACCGTCAATTCATGTCCAACACATTTTCTTGTTCTCTTTCCCGTTTCACTATCCCAGAATCCAATCGTAGCATCAGCACTTGCACTAACCAAATTTATATCATCGCAAAGCCATTTTACAGATGTAACCGCAGATTTATGGCCTTTTATTAATCCATAATTAGGCGTTTCATCTTCGTTATAAGGTACCTTCCATAGTAAAATATTCTTATCGGAACCTCCTGAAACTATGTACTGACCTTTTCTATTAAAACCAGCTGTGAGTACAGGACCCTGATGTCCTTCAAGTATAACAGCATCGTTATATAGTATTTTACCTCTTCCACTTTCATTAATAGGTTGTGAACGAACTAGTGACTTGTGGTCACCATTTGCTGTCTTTTGTCTTTTCACCAAAGACATACTGGTACCTTATATAAATAGTTCTATATAAAATTTTTAGATTGACTTTAATAGTGCGTCGCTTGCGAAAATCAATAGTTTGTATAATTTTCAATATTTATATGAATTACAACATTCTAAAATATATGCTATAGAACTAAGCTAAATACTCATAAGCATCGTTGTCAATACGGCGCAAATACTCTTTTTCAATCAAATAGTCAATAACTCTCTTAATATCAAGAATTTTCGCCCGAAACCTAGACAAAGATTGAGTGGCAACGTCATTAACTAATTCATTATGTTTCATTTGCTTTCTAGCTTTCATTATCCTAACAATACAAGCAGAAAGAAAGTTTCTACGCGATTCATCGATTTCCTTATTAGTGCTTTCTTCTTCTTGCTTTTGTTCTGTCTTGATGGAACTAACGAAATTAACTCTTAATTTCTTTGATTTATACTCTTCCACAATAGTGAAGGTCGTTGTATCCTTGTTGAAAAATTCAGGGCCTGGCGGGTTTTGGTCAATTAGTTTATATTTGGTAAATGGGAGTAAATGAGCTTCGAAGGTGTGTTTAGCGACACCAACTATATCTAATAATTCTTGAAATGAGTAAGTGTTTGATTTATTAAATGCTAAAAGAATCATTAATTGGACATTGCTGACAGTGAAAAGAAATGGCGGTTTCCCCTTTCTTGATAAATTAGCCTTTATTTCACTCTTCCCGTGATTCCATAACCATTGTAATTGTCTTCCAGTATGCTTCTTATTATAGATTTCTTGAACCTTATTGAAAGAAGGAAGAAGTTCGGGAGCCAATTTTAATTTATAGTCATCCAGATGCTTAAACGGCCACATACTTTGAGCTAAAATTAAAGGTGTGAAATCTTTTACCAAGCTATCTGTTTGATTTACTTCTTCCCTCACATTGACCTTCAAGTCCTCGGATGATTTCATATCTTGGAACATTTTGGTCATCTTAGATGTGTACTCTAAAGAATTCTCCTCTTGTAACTTTTGAATTATGCTTTCTTCTAACTCGTCCGATTTTGTATTATTATTAATTAATCTTTTAGCCAACAATCTACGATAATGTTCTTCAAATGCATCTTTATCATCAATGAACTTAAATATAATCATCAAATTTTCTGGTGTCATACCGATAATATCCGATTCCTTACTTGTAGCCTTTAAAAATCCATCGGCATATTTAGCCAATAAATCAGGAGTCTTGCAACTAGATTTTGGAGTTGGGATAGCAATGGAATTCTTGTTAACGAAGTAACGGCATGCGTTATCTAAGGACTTGATAAATATAGGATCCTTGTTAATCGCGACGGTAACAATGTCATTAAACTTAATGTAAATAGTTATCAACGCATGAATATATGTCTTTGGACTGACAATGCTTCCAGCAGTTTTCTTCATAATCTTGCCATCCTCTGTGACTTTCGATTGATCTGCTGGGTTATCTGCTGGGTTTTTGATTTCTTCTAAAGCTTTAGCTGCCTCATCTTTAATATACTTCTCTAAAGTATCTGCTAATGGTTGCAAAGTTGAAGGCACTCTAGCCAAAAGTTTATACATAATTTGTATATGTTCGATTTCATCTTGTTCTAATAATCTTAAGAATTGATCATACATCGCCTGTGCATGATCCTTAATCAAAACTGTGTTTAATGTTTCTAACAAGAATTTCTTCGTGTGATTATCTAAATAATTATTCGATCTTGACACTTCTTCTGATAATCTTGTTTCACATTTCTTCATGTAATCGACAACATTGTGCTGCGAAAGAAACTTTGCACTTTCTTTACTATAATATTCAGCAGTTTTTTCTAAAAACTTGTGCTCAAAGTGTTTGATATAGACGACCAAATTAGGTTTCTTCAAGTCCTGAATATCAATTCCTAAAAATACTAATGATCTGATGGCAGTCGAAATGTGGTTTGTGTCCACTATCTCGTTGTTTCTTTGCATTTCAATTTGGTCCAACACCTCGTCGATTAATCGATCTGCATTGTTATTAAACATATGACTCTTCCATTTCAATAACGACAACGTATTCACATCAAAGACATCCCTCCTACCGTCAGATCTTTCTTTCTGAACCCAATAACGGTTCATATAATCGAAAACATTGTTCATGTAACCCGCACCAATGGTGAATCTCGTCCACCTCTTCACATAAAATTCCAAAAACGACTCGTGGGGATCTTTCTTCAAGCTGGTGATAAATTGGATCAAGTACTCGTCTAGTTTAGCATATATCTCTGCGCCAGCTAGCGAATATGAGTTGTTCCCTGAAACGGCACTAATCTGGGCATTCGATGATCCGTGGCGTGATTTATTAACACAGTAATTATAAATGGCGGTATAACAGTTCATATACATCTTCGATGTCACTCCTTGATCGCCCTGCGCTCCTAATATAAATTCTAATCCCGGTTGGATAAATGACCAAGTAGCGGTCAAATCGCTAGCAACGGGAAACGATTGAGACATAGTTCAACGCCACTGTTCTCCTGCTTGGTTTTTTGCTTATTTTAAAGGTTGCTGATAAAACTGATCTTTCAATCAACTCAATTGCGTCGGCGGCTAATGGCAAAGTATACTAATACTTATGAGATCTATATATTCTTGTTTGATCACCTTCGTTACACTTTTTGTTCTCTGTAACTACTAAAACTGAGAAAACAAATCTCGGTAATTACACGATATGCCTAGTATAATGATTGCACCACAGTTCCTGCTTCTACAACTAGTAAATGAAACAATAAATAATACATTTCATTAATCAGATCTAGGCGACGCTATGCTGACTCTATCTACCACTCTAACTATACTAATTGTAAATGTCACGACCCATAAACACAATACCAAGAACAAAAATGCTGCCAATGCCCGTTGTCTTCTACATATAGAATGGACTGTAGGATAGAATATACCCAAGTTTGATAGTTCTTGACGGGTTTCCCTTTGGCACACCCATTCGTCATCGTATAATGTGTTAAACGTCAACGATAAGTTGGCGGACGAGAATATAATAAATAACAAATCCAACATGATCAATTTCATTTTGCCCAGAGGGTTTCTCAAGCCTAAGGGTTTGCCACTGTATTCATCGTAGGCGATGTATATAACGTACAAAATTGCGCAGCATTGTACTACCACAGCCATGATTGTACTGGGTTGCTGTTCGATGGCACGGCCATCATATTTGTGTCTGGAGAAAACGTAAATGGAACAGGCAAGGGCCAAGGCAGCAGCCGAGAAGATGATGATTAAGATCCTCAAGAAAAGGGGTATTAAGGGGTTCTGTACGAACAATCTACTCAACATCGGCACCACGTCCGCTCTCTTTTCATCTGACATCCAGTAGCCCGCTTTGGATCGCACCTTTGGATGGTCGTGGTCCTTGACCTTATCAATTCTTCTGCTAGGCCTCTTCTTCATTCCAAGCATCATTAGGAGCGACCCAAAACAGCCAATGATTTCATCACTACTAAAGGTATCTTCTTCACTGGAGGAAGATCCCAAAAGGGCCAGTCTTAATCTGTCTTCCCCACCCCAGGACCCGTCCAATTTCCAGTCCGCATTAAAATCTTGGTCCAACTTCTCAACTCCAGGAGCATACGCCGTCCGCTGCTTCACCGAATGCAATAGATTGTACCAGTTGCTGTTCATCGACCTCACGAACGGATCGTTGGCAAAACTCAAGTACTGTTCGTCGTCGTCTTTCCGGGAGTGACTTGTCTTGAGTGATTGAGGAGCCTCGGGCTGATGGTTTACATTGGTATTATTTAATTGGTCCTTGTAATGAGCCTGCGAAAGCGTATCCAACACATACGGGGGTATTATGTTTGGTCTATGACTGTATGACTTCACATTCGTATTTTCAAATGGATTATTGGGCACCTGGCTAGGTGATGCTCTTGAATCTGCCATACTGTTACCAGAACTCAAAACTCGATTTCTATTTGGCATCTGTTTTGCTTCTGGTGGTATCTCAGACATCCTAGTACTGTGCACTTCTATTTATTGGGCTATATTAGGCTATATTACCGGAATATCGTGTTAATTTCTTGATTTCGTTAGAATAGCAAATATTCTGATAAAAACACAAACAAAACCTGTTTAAGGAACATAAAATCACTACTGTATATAAACAACACTTCTTACCTCTTTGATAAGTGCTTTCCTACAACGACTACATTACAGTCAAACTATCAACGTCCCTGTCACTTGCTCTGGAGATACCACTAGTCTGTAGTCGTACTATTCCCCATGAAATAGATATTTACCAGTTTTTGGGGTGTGCTCACATGATTTTTCAGCGATGAGACTTAATTAAAAGGGGAACATTAATGAATGAACCTGTCAATTTTCACCCAGATTGCAAGAGGTAACACATATATAGACGTAGAAATTAACCCGAAGCGAGACCTCTACTGTAGCATAAAGCCCATGGTTTAGCGTAGATACATTGGTATCGATTGTTCAGCTCCGTGGGTCACGTTGAGCAATGTAATGCGACATGCTGGTGGCAAGCGAATAATAAGTCAAAACGAAGATTCTTTTATCTAATTGCATACAATTTAAGATAAGCCAAGAGTTATGATAGGTACGATTGGTGCATCGAGAAAGAAGCTAGTGACCAGCGGGTTTTTAAGAAGTCAGCATGGTCGTTTAGATGTTGCTAACAAAACCGCATTCTTATCATCCAGATTTCAGTCCTCGGATAGTAAGGCGAATAGGGCGCCCAGCATCACCCCCATAAACAACGATTCGATCTACGTGATCTCAGTACCAATTACAAACTACAGGTCGTACATTTTCTGTAACCACAGGCCATCGGTGTTGGACAAGTCCCAGTTGAAGACGATTCCATTGCTCACCAAACTTGAAACGAAGGCAACCGGGTTGGTCACCAAAGGATGGAATAAACTCACGAACTCCGATAACAGCGTCAACGTCAAGGTCGTTAAGTTCGTCAAGAAGATGCTCGATACTATTCCCTACGAGGAGAATTGCTTGAAGTCGTTCCCGTCGCAGAAACTCATGATCCGTGAGATCAACGAGGAGTCGATGGACCTGTTGAAGGCCAAAACCACGTCAGCCGCATTGATCCAATCGCAGATCGACGACTTGAATATTCCCCCTAACCAGATCAAGCCCATCCCCTTCTACCACCCCGGCTTCCAATCCCCCACCACCATCTTGAACCAGCTCTATCTGTTCCGCAACGAGGCCTACTCCAAGCACTGGAAGTACGCAGCCCTCTGCGGAATTGGTATCCCCATAAGTTTGCCGTTCGCCTTGGTCCCCGTCTTGCCCAACGTTCCCGGTTTCTACCTCGCCTACAGACTCTACTGCAACATCAAGGCCTTGATGGGGGTCAAGCACTTGGACTACCTCCTCCAAGACTGCTCCAAGCCGGCCGAAACAAAACCTCCCCAGGTGGCCACCGAATCCGACGTCTCCGACACCAAGCACCTTTCCTTCTCCACCGTCCATGCCTTAGACACCCTCTACCTGGCCAACCCGGCCTTCGAGGACTCCGTCCCTGGTCCGGCTGAAAAAATCATCGTATCCAAAGATGTCATTGAAAAATTCTGCCTTGAATTCGACTTACCTCACCTCAAAGAAGACCTCCTCAAGGCTTTGAGACAAGAGTCCGTCCGTCTACAAAAGGATCTGGAGAAATCATCCCAACAACTGTAAATAGCATTATTTAGACTTCCAATCATAACATTCTTGATCTGCCCTACGCTTTTTCACATGATGAGCACAGTCACATCCTCTAGTTTCATCAAAATTTCGTCGATTTTTCAAGGTCGTGTAAATGTTCAAAGTCATTTAGTAGCAAGCCCGACGTTGGGCCTGACGGATGGTATTATATATATACTTTGCAAAAGAATTGAAAGTGTTATATATGTTTTCTTACTAACATACACTAATTATCATTTACAATGAGAGATAAGTGGAGAAAAAAGAGAGTTAGAAGACTTAAGAGAAAGAGACGGAAGGTAAGAGCTAGATCCAAATAAGCGGACGAAGGTTGACAAATTGATGGAAGTGCTGGTTTAAAGAGATGGTAACAGGTCTCGCAAAAAATGAGATGTGTAAGAGGTTGTAAGAAGCTTATGGCGGATTGGACGTCGAATTGAGGTTTGAGCTGTCTGTGATGCCGGTATTTTTGTTGTTAGTCTTGGTTTTAAATTCTAGTTCTTAGTAACCGTTCTGGTGGCCCTAGGCTGCCGGGATGTCCGTATAGTAAATAAATGCCATTGGCAATTAAAGGAGTATTGTAGAGACGGGGAGGAGCAAAGTGTAGAGCGATTGGTGGCGAACGGGTGCAGAGGGAGTGGTGTGACAGATGTCGAGTGAATCGTCGGTGAAAATTTGGTGAGGCTTGCGACCCACAAATGGCTGCAACACAAATTTGAATGTAGAAGAATAATGGCGTAGGAGAACAGCCAACACGATATAGATATGGATTGTAGCATGAGCAATTGGATAGGAGTCGAACTGTTGCATGAAGAGGAACCAATGGGAGAGAACCGGAAGTGGGTTGCCAACGGTTCTCCAACACTTCCACGTTCTGCCCCGGCGTACGAAAAGTGCAAAGACGGCCATTTAAAGGGAGGATGGAAAGAACAGCATGGTTGTACTACCTCTGCCCTGATCAGGTCTCTCAGAAAAGTCAATGGGGATGCATTGAATACAAATTTTGCAAAAAGTTGTGATATTGGAACCATCAACATGAAAAGTCAATTTTTGCCAATTGAACAGAAAAATAGGAAACACGATAACCAAATCTTAAGGGATATCAATCCAAATGCAGGGACAAGGGACGAGAACCAGCCAGAAATGGTTTGGAATAAGCAAGACACAACACTTACACAGCGAAGCCGTGGCCTCCCTAAGAGTGCACCACTACGGACATTAATTTTCCACGATAAGAACAAATTTACAGTAAGGACGTGCCGTTCACTCGGCACTGGGAAAGATGGGACCAAAATTGAGTGTGGCACCGAGTCATTCAAACACCTCAGGTTGCAGCAAAAGTGGCAGAATACGGATCCAAGTAGCTACTTTGATATCGAATCGCACACGGACACAAGCGACCTTTTGGAGGAGAGTCCAATTCCCTACAATGATATCGAAGCCACCATCACCAGTCCTCACAATCCGCCATACGAATCGTCTAGTGATCAACAGCCTCAAAAGACAGTTAAACAGTCTATAATTGACGGCCATAATAACGGAATATTTCCTATGGTGGATTATTTTCAAGATTACATGGAGGAAAGAATGGTGAGATGGAGACCAAGCGATTCACAATTTAATATTGACGATACGATGAATGGCACCCATCCATATCAGCAGGAATTGCAATGTGAGAAGACGAATGCAAAAACAACTAATGGTTTCTTCTTTTCGTTGAAAAATTGGTTCTCAGTTGAAAAGGCTGCAAAAAACGACATCGAGAATCAGTTGCAGACCACCAACGACGGAAATGACCCACGTAACATCACTGCTCCAAAGTCTTCCAAAGCTGTTCACCAAGGAGGAGATAGGAAAAGTGGAAATACTCCTGATTTTGTCAAATCTATGAAGGCATTACAATTTAGAGCTAACAGTTCTACTTCAATTATTGCTTCGCCCAGCAAAGCTATGTTTCAATCTGAAAGCATAGCACCTTTGTTGCAGGACAATTTGACTATTAACCACGAACCATCTCCTACTGTTATATCAAGTCACACCCCCAAAGCAGTACCATTTAATGAGTATGAATTGAATTTTGAAAAAAGGGAAGATGGGTCAAATACTAGAGTAGATCCAGATAGTGATGAAATTATTAACTCCATGGATGAAGATGTGCGTGATTTGCTTAACGGCTTCGAAAACTTCTTATTTGACTGTTTTAGCAATGGCTGGGGTGTTTGTTCATCTGTCGGAAGGGCATTGAGAATATAAGTTGGACATTTTACTGCATGATTAGTTGAGATTGTAAGGGAATTTAGAAATACTAAATTGACATTCATTTCCTGGTGCCTTTTCAATAGTAGATAATATATATTTAATTTTTTTAAACAATTATATATGTAAACATTTACAACAATAAACTCCTATTGCAGTGAAGTAAAATAAATGAAAAGAAAGATAAAATGTAGAATTAAACAAAAATAATTTATTCAGATGCTTCAGCAAACTTTTCCGAGATGGTGGTCAATAAATCATTGAATTTCTTCTTACCTTGCTCTTCACCTTCAGAAGGTTCAATGAACTTGGATGAAGAAACGGAATACTTCACGTCAGAAGTGGCGTCAGCCAATTTTGACCATTGAGCACCATTTGCAATAGCCTTTTGTGCTTCATCATGATATGTTGTGAAAGCTCTCATCATATCAAAAGTCTTCCAAATTGGACAGAATGCATCATAGGTAGAATAACCATTTTGTTGTAAGAAATCTTCCTTAAGTAAGTTGGCGACATCTAACGTAATCTTATCAGAGTCAGACAAAGCTGACTTACCAACTAATTGGACAACTTGTTCCAATTCTTCGGCATTGGATAAAATCTCTTTAATCTTACCCCTTAAACTTGGGAAATCTGGATAGTTAGCTTCATAATACTTGTCTAAGGTGTTAGTGTATTTAGAATAGGAAACTGAAGTATTAACAGATGGGAAATGCTTTCTTTGTGCCAACTTCTTATCTAAACCCCAGAAAACTTGAGTAATACCCAATGTAGAGGTGGTGACTGGATCGGAGAAATCACCACCAGCTGGTGAAACCGCAGCAACAATGGAAACTGAACCAACTCTGTCAGGGGAACCCAAAGCAACAGCCTTACCAGCACGTTCGTAGAAGGAAGCCAACTTAGCACCCAAGTATGCTGGGAACCCTTGATCAGCAGGCATTTCCCCTAATCTACCAGAAAGTTCTCTCAAAGCTTCTGCCCAACGAGATGAAGAATCAGCAATCATAGCAACGTTCTTACCTTGATCTCTGAAATATTCAGCTAACGTAATACCTGTGTAAATAGAGGCTTCTCTAGCAGCGACAGGCATATTTGAAGTGTTGGCAACCAAAGTTGTACGCTTCATAATAGGTTCCTTACGACCATCAATTTCAGTGAATAATTCTGGAAATTCCATCAAAACTTCGGCCATCTCATTACCTCTTTCACCACAATTATGAACGATTGCTTGGTTAGCTAACATAAATTGGTGATCGGAGTTATCTGGAAGAGTGATACCATAGTAGTCAGCAGCCTTAGCTTCCTTCACAATAAAGTCGAAAGTCGTTGCAGAACGAGTTACTTCAGTAGGCTTAGAAACAACATTACGAGAGAGAGCACATTTGCTAAGAACAGATTCTAACATGGTGGAACCAGACATACGAACAGTATAGTTCTTCTCATTGATAGCCACAGAAGTATGGATACCAAGCGAACGTGAAAGAGCAATAGCAGCTTCACAGATCTTAGGAAAAGTTGTTTCAAAAGTTGCAGAGAGGGCGTTTTTGTTCACTTTACCCTCTGAATCAATGAGACCAGCAAGGAATTGTTCACGAACATCAATAGATTCAGTACGAATGAATGTAGGAACAGCCTTACTGGAAGATTTTGCGCTATCCTTAAAGCCTAAGGAGTTAATGACATTCCACAATAAGTCCTTGGTATCACCCTTGTTATGACTATGTTTATTTGTGTCTAATTCAATGCATTCATCGTATTCACGGATACGATTAATAAGTTCAGTATCTTTGCCGTCAATCGAATATTTAACTTCATCGATATTACCGTTACCTATCCAAAGACCAAGCAAGTATGAAACATAAGGTGCAACGGTCAGACCAAATCCTTCGCTTTCAATGGCAGGAGCTAATACTGTTTTTTCAGTAAGCACAGGGGCCCATGATTGTTGAGTAGCATTACGTGTATCTTTATCCATAACTTCAACATCACGAGCTTCTATAGTCCATTCAATAGAATCCTTTGAAATTGTTGCAGCAAATTCAGCACACTCAGCGCTGCTTTCGAAAGATTTCGTGTGACGTTGAACCATTTTATATTTACGGCCCGTAACTTTGTCAGTAACGTTATCAAGAGCAAAGTAAGATACAGACACGTCGCTGACACTGATATTTTGTTCTGTTGAAAGTACTAACTCATGCTTAGCATTACAAGTAAATGCAATGGTACCAATATCTTCCTGACCCTCTTCAATTACTTCGCTGACATCGTACATAGTTTCGTGACCGCGTGGTAAAGCAACAACTTTTCTAGGCTCACCATCTTTTCCAAGAACATTTTCACCAATTTGAATATCTTCGATATTCTTTTCAGAACCATCAGCCATGAAAACATTTGTTCCCTTAGCAAAACATCCAATATAAACCATAAGATCTGAATTAGAGAACTTGGAAATGGCTTGTGAAATAACGGTTTTACCACAACCAAAAGCCCCAGGAATACAAGTAGTACCACCTTGAACACATGGAAACAAAGAATCCAAGACTCTTTGACCAGTTAACAATGGATGATCTGCTGATAATTTTTCTGCAACCGGTCTTGGGACTCTAACTGGCCAAGTATGCATCATAGAGTAAGAATGTTTCTTACCGTCAAAATCAAGTTCCAAAACTGTATCTTCCACATTGTAGGAACCTGATTCTGCAATAGACGTAACTGTACCTCTTGCTCTTGGAGGTAATAAAATTTTATGGTCATCTAATAATGAATTTTCAAAAACAGAACCGAAAACATCACCTCCGGTTATATGATCACCGACCTTTAATTTTCCTGGAGTGAAGTCATATTTGGCAGTTCTGGACAAAGAAGGAGCATCAATACCCCTTGGAATATAAATTGATTGAGAGAGATCCTTAATTGCTTTCAAAGGTCTTTGAATACCATCATAGATGGTTTCCATCAAACCTGGACCTAATTCAACAGATAAGGGCTTACCTGTTCTTAAAACTGGGTCTCCGACAGTGACACCGGCAGTTTCTTCGTAAACTTGAATAGTTGCCTTATCAGCAGAAATACGAATAATTTCTCCGACTAAGTTATCATGTCCAACCTTGACCAATTCATACATCGCACATCCAATCATGTTTTCAGCAACAATGACTGGACCTGATACTGAATAAATTTGTCCATATTGTGATTCCCCAGCGTCTAAAGAAAGACGATTCATCTCTTTACGAGCATTTTCCAAAGCACCAGCCTATTCGTTTTGTTAGTATTTGCTTCGATACCATGCCACCCCTTATTTAAAGCAAGTCTTTGCTTCTAAATATTTCTCGGATTTTCTAATCAATTGGTGAAATTTTGATGAATATTTTGAACATACCATTCTAACTATCTAAAAAATACACAGTAAGTACACTAAGTGTTAAGTTGTATGTTCCAATGGTATTTATCTTTATCAATTAAGGAATGAATACTATTACGGACGAGTTAAGGGCGGTCGTGTCAAAACCACACAATTATGAAATGAGTTACCCGCTGCAACGTTTATCAAGATCTACTAATACTATACATTTACAAATAGCTGGATGAATATATAGGGGATAATGTCAATTGGTAGACTTTACTATCGCTATATGTTGTTAATCCAAGTGGTAGCATGTTTTCTGAGATAATAACGTAAATCGGGGAGGGAAAATAGTCAGAAATGTAAGTCACATCATAATTTTCCAGTTAACTTCCCGGCTCTATCCAAGGCAATATCACACATTGCATTGAATGCTTCTCTTCTCTCTTTGTGGACGTCACCTTCCAGTATCCTTTGCTTCATATTTGCCATTATCTGGGACCGTGGTCTTCCATTGACGAAGACCACGTATCGCAAACCCGGGAACGTATTTTCATACTCTTTATTGAGATCAAGGAGCAATTGGGCCTCTTCTTTAGAACCTGACTGTAGAGATTTCTGCTCTGAAGATGAATGAACTGATAGTTGTTCGTTATTGACTGGTTTCGAGGCTCCAAGACGGGGATGTGCAGCTATGATCTTGGAAACATCGGGGTTTATGGCATTACCAGAATTCTTGCTTTCTGTTTCCGAAGCAGAGAGAAATTGTAGTAATTCATTCCTACAGGATTCTATCATATCGTTGTAGGATGCATAAGACTTCTTTGTATTCAAAACCTTTGAAATGAGTAAGGCTGATAGTGTTGGGCATGGTTCGAATAAATGACTGAGCACTTCACTTTGTTGGCTATGGGAAAGGTTCATTAATTTCTCTATTGGTGGTAGTTCATATGGCATTTCTATTGTATCTATTTGGTTTTCTTGTAATTATGTCGAATTTTGCTGAAATTTATGTGTTGAATTCAACCTTATCAGTACGGGCTTTTCCGGTATTACAATACACTAAAATTCTAAAACATGAAAAATATGAAAAATTCGAATGTCATTTATATTAAGAAACTAACAAAAACTGATGATATGCAATATATAATTTGAGGGATTAATCTACTATACTGATGTGTTTTGATGAAAAAACGGTAATCTAGAGAACAAAAGGTAACATAAATCTATGAAATATGTTGCATTTGACGTAATTCTTTGGCAGATGGGGCACCCTTTTGAGCAATCAATGGATGTCTCCAGTGCTTAACATAGGTGAATAACACGTTAGCCAATTGATCTAAGTCGTCGATTCCCAAATCTTTGAAAGTCTTAGCAGTTGGATCGATAGTTTGGTTAATTAAATGTCTTTCGATTTGATCTGAGTTAGTTAATTTCCAGTAAACTAATTGCTTTAAGTCAGCGATTAATTTTGCAAGTGGTAATGGAATATTATAATCAGCAAAATTGTAAGGTAATGGACCTGCTTGAGCGAAATTTTGCGTGATACCATGAATCATTTGTCTGATTTCATAGAATGAATACTTCTCTGGACCGTATAATTCAAAGGTTTGGCCCACGGTTGAATCGTCAAAACCAATGTGTTCCAAACCTCTTGCAACGTCGGTGACGTGGACTGGATAAATCTCTTTAGCATTCTTATTTGGAGTCCACATCTTCAATTTTGGACCTAAGTAGTTCAACAAGTTGTCTTCACGACCAAACATAGGAGCTGGTCTGACAATTGTTGAGTCTGGTAAGGTGTCACGGACAATTTGTTCACCGATACCTTTGGTAGCATAGTAAATACTCTTGGAGTCTGGGTTGGCATTATACGAAGAAACATGGACGTATCTTGGAACACCTGCATCTTTTACGGCTTGTGTGATTCTTTCAGTTAATCCAATGTTAATATCAGCCATGGAAAAATTTTTAGTGTTATAATCAACCCCGATACAGTTGTAAACTATGTCCGAGTGTGCAACAGAATCTTGAATAGACTTCAAATTTCTAGCATCAATTTCAACGAAGTTAACAACACCCAAGTCACCAGTAACCTTTAAAAATCTTTTCTTCATATCGTCTCTGTATGGAACAACGGTGATGGTACCATGTCTGGCCAACTTTGAGGTCAAGTAACGTCCTAAGAATCCTGAAGCACCAAAAACGGTAGCGGTATATCCGGATCTCGATGAACGACCACCATGACCCACTGCTACGTTGACTTTTCCGTTTCTAGTGATATTAATATCAGAATCTAAAACTGACGTATAGATAGATCTAACTTGTCTATTTATTGGTTTTATTTGTCTGGCCGAAACTCTCAACATCTTTCCTTTAATACTTATATTATGAATCAAGATATATACTATTCAATTCAATATATATCTATTATAGTTCCTTGACTTAATAAATATCCTACTTTACTATACCTTCAATCTTATATTGTGATTACTCTGAATGAAAATTGAAGGCTCTGGTTGGTTAAAATGATTTTTCGGTGTACACACTACTTCTTTTTTCATAGAGCTTTTAATACTATGTTAAATACCAACAGTATAGTCGAATCAGTATACGAAAAGCCTACGTAGGTAATACAGTATGCGTCAGTAAATAGCATGTAATAAGATACTAAAAAATGTATACAATAAGAGCAAATAAAATTTTAAATAGTAATGATAATAAAAAAAAAAACCTAGATGATTAAGAAGGAAAGACTAAAGGGACAGTATAAGAACAGCAGTTCGTCATTAATTAATAAGTCGTGGAACAAGCATTAAAAAATACAATAATAGCAATACATCATAAGAAATAATCGGGAGTCTTTCTTGTCACTGTTGGTTCACCGGGTCTAACAGAAGGATCGTATTGTAAGAATTGTCTGGTGTGTTGTTCATCGACTTCCATGATAGCTGCTTGGTTACCACATCTATAACAATAATTTGGAGCAGAGAAAATGGTAACCACTGATTCCTGGTGGGACCAAGAGTAGCCTTCCATGACCAATTGATGAGCTCTGGCAATCAAGCTTAAGTCGTTAGTGTGGTTAAATTGCTCTGAAATATCTTGACCAAAAGTGAATCCTGCACCTCTTGGTGAAATTCCCCATCCACCTCTGTCATCAGGGTCTGACCATAATAAATCACACATAGGGCCTTCGTGTGGGACTTCTTGGATTCTATTTAATTCTCTTACTTGATCAATCGTTTCAATCATTGGTGATAAACCTCCATGCAAACAGAAGATCTTGTTATCCACTAATGCAGTGATAGGGAAGTAGTCAAATAAGTCAGTGAACAACTTCCAGACAGTAGCGGATCCGTATTTCCTTAGGCATTCATCGTAAAACCCGTAAACTTGTGTAATTTGCCTTGATTCATGATTACCTCTTAATATAGTGATTCTATTGGGATATCTGACCTTCATACAAACTAAATATGAAACTGTTTCTACCGAGTAATAACCTCTATCAACGTAATCACCCATAAATAAATAGTTTGTATCTGGGCATGGACCCCCAATTTTGAACAATTCCATCAAATCGTGGAATTGACCGTGAACGTCCCCACAAATGGTGACGGGAACTTGTACTGGTTGGACATTTTCCTCGAATTGTAATACGTCCATGGCCATATCGCATAATTTTTTAACATCCCCTTCTGATAATGGCTCACAGGTGGACAATTTTTGAATCCATTGATCCAATTGGCCGATTGTTGCTGTGTTCAAATCTTTGCTGTTCTGTGGGACCTGTGGATGAGATGGATTACCACCACTGGCTTCATTGTAAGCCTGATTAACCTGTTGATCGTTGCTGACGTCCTCCATTGGTACGTCTGTATCTAAATCCATGTCTTTTGAATTCTATATTGAAATGATAAAAATATTCTTAATGGGAATGATTTGCGTATCGACGGCGTGAAGATACGGTTTGCTGGGTATGGATTTAAAATGAACGGAAAAAATCCCTCGAAATATGTGTAGAATAAAACAACCAACAAAAATGAAAAGGAACGATAAACAATGCTAAAATGCTATAATTCAAGTCTGTTATTCTTGAACCCTTGACCAAATTAACAATAAGCTTAGTTACTCCTAATTAGCAATATGTGTCAACCTGAACAAAGTTTGATTGTTTGACGTTTTGTAACTTGATCTCTATGTATTAGGAAGACAAAACAAAAAACTATCGATTTCAATTTTTTAATACAATTAATCAATTGAACGTATAACTAACTTGAATACTCCTAATTAACTTTAAACTCTTAACGCAATTTATAAGTAGTTGATAATTTAATCAAATCTTTCTTCGAATAATTCAGCTGTCCGGTAGTTATCCTTGCCTAGTGGTTCAGCAAATGATAAATTCAACCTCCAAATTTATTGGTAAAACCACGACCTGGATATTTGGAAATATAAACTAGAGGAAATGTCGTCATTTAGATCAACGACATTCTCTAGACGGAATTGTTGCTATACCTATTATTGATTGCAAAATTACTGTGTATCGGAAAGTATATATTTGAACACTATATTGTTACATTCAAGTTAAATTTTTTAAAACACATATTAAAAGAAGTGTATACAACAAGGGGGATTCTATTAATTATCTATAATTTAAAGTTCATAAAGTTAAAGGAGGAAGCTAGGTTGATTTTTAATGTCTTCACTATTAATGGTCCAATCGGTCGGGCGATTACTAGAATTAAATTGAAACAAATTGCTTAAACTGTTGTTGCTATTGTTACTGTTGGTAGTGTTGTTGGCGGCCGAGTAGTCATCAGTAAATTGGTTGAAGGTGTTGTACAAATTTTTAGCACTTTCGGACAACGAGAGCGAAATTAGTTCGCTAAGGTCTTCTGGTTTTTCGACAGTCGCAGGCCTGGTTGTGACAACAGGGGGCGCCGGAGACGCGGGTAGTGGGTGCAAAAACTGGTTGCTGGAGATGCTTCGGATTGCCGTGCTGTCGGGGTTTGCTTCTGTGATGGTAACCGGGGTGGTTGAGTTGTTATTGAGGGTAGTTCTACCGGTGTCATTGGACGAAGATGTCGGATCAAACACACCAAAGTCGTTTAAAACATTCAGCGGGCTGGAGTACTGGGTGACATACTTCGAGTTTGTATTTGTTGATTCGTTTGAATGAATCAACTTGGAGCCAAGGTCGTTCATGATGTCATCGAGTAAATAATCTTGGTTGTTTTGCGGCTGTGTCTCCAAGTTCGAGGCAATGTTAACTTGGTTAAACCAACTACTTAAACTATCGCTAGTTCTGATAATCTTGTTGATGTTGGAATTACAGAACGGAAAAAGTTTAATCAAGTTTTTGGTGTATGCAACCAACTGCTCCCGATTCTCATCCGAATGGCTTTCTTCAATTTCAATGTTGAACTTCAATATTTGCATCAAGTGTGGTAATAATTGATAATTACTGATCTGTAGATTCAAGCTATCTTCCTTTAAGTCCAAAAGATTGTTCAAGTTAATAACCGATTCGATCAATTCACATTTTAGATGCATAAAGTTTAATTCGTTGCAATGAATAATAATGATTTTAAACAAAATGATATACTTCAATATTTCGAAAGTAAGATCCTTGTTTGACAAATTATTCAAAAACTGTTTGAACTGAATATATGACGTATTACCTATCGTCTTATTATCATTAATTTTTTTGATGTTGCGGATGCTGGAATTCTTATTGCTATTGAATATTGAAAACTTGAATAAATAATTAATTGATTTCGAATTAATCAAATCTTCTTTATTAATAATCTTAAAAATTTCAAATAGTGAATTACCATTGGTAGATTTTCTTTGGAACTGAATGTGACTGAAATTGAAATTATTCCATTCATTGAGTAACACGTTATTACTTTTGATGATAAAATCGGAAGACAAAAAGAAATACAAACTTTCCATGGTAAATAAAGATTCATATAATTCGTACAATTGAACATCCGTAAGCTCCGCGGTGTTTTTAAACGGAATGTTAATTAACTGGTAAAAGGTGATCGCCTTTCTAAGGTGGATTAGCTTCTGCTGATCCTGGTTTTGGGGATTCAAATAGTTTGTTATTTGATGGAAATTGCATAAATGCAACGACACAATCGACTGGTTGTAGTAAAGCTGCTGCGAGGTATGTGATTTCTGAATAGTCGAATTGACAGGGAATATAGATAACTGATCAATAGGGAGCAATACCTCGGTGATTTTTAACTGCAACAAGTTTTTCAACTTCTTAAAGTGGTTAATATCACCATTCATAAAATCTATACTATAGTTGTTAGATTGACACTTAATCAATATTTCGATAATCAACAAATTCAACGTCAAAATGATAAGTAACTTGGATAAGTAAATCAAATCATTCGAATTGCCAATGGCTAAATCTCCTTCGCTGGGGAAAAATTCTTGCAAAAACAATATTTGATTCTCATTATTGGAAAGAATTGAATGAACGGTCAAATTTTGCAAGCACCTTAATACCATTGGGTTTCGTATCAAACGCAACATCTCGATTAAATGCTCAGCACTCAATACATCACTGTCCATCATGGCTATTGGAGCCTGTATATCCTTATCGGATAAATTATCCGGCACCGATTCAACAGGATGATCCGGGTGCTTCGCTGCCAAGTATTCTTGCACCGTAGGCAAGGTATGTGTGCTCGACGTCGAGCGCGATGATAACAGCGGTCTTACACTGGTTTCATTCTGCTTAGGCTCAGAAAAGCTGTTGATACTATCAAGCGTTTTCTTATGTAGGGTCTTCGGACCGCTTTTCTTCCTTTGTCTCAACTGCGTACAGTTCAAGTTGTTCGTAACACAGTGTGAGCAAGGTCTGTTCTGCTCGCATTTCACTTTCCTAATAGCACACGCATCACAAGCTCTACTGGTAGTTTTTCTCTTTTTCTTAGGCTTATCGCCCGCCTCAGGGTTCTCTTGGACATCTTGTCCACCAGTCAAGGCCTTTGCCATATCATTTTCTATGACATTTCCTTCCGGGCTAGGCGTAATGTTTCGACGGTAAGCTGAATTATTGCCTCCTTCAAATTTAATAAAGCTATATTGACTCATTCCGAAGATTCATTACCCAACATTTACAATAGTTTAACGTTCGTTATTGATATATATTCTTCAATAACAACGCACTCAACTGAAAACTTTCCACTAGGTGATGATAATCTAATGTGTACGTGGCCTTCTGATATACTTTTGTATATTATACTACACCCTGTTCAGATCAGAAACAAGTTATTTAGGTAGACGAAAATTTTTTGTGTACTTACTTAATGACCCCATTACTCCAGTGGAGTCCGGCGTGGAGAAGATCTCGGATTTTCCGGATCGATGTAACGTTACACCGAGTTCATCAAAGTTCGATAATTCTGCTGCGCTCTACTCATATCGACAAATATGCTATACTTTAACTTTAATAACGGTTTCATTTGCTGCAAATTGTTATTTGGAAATATGGTGTAATATCGTTGTTTATGTGAAATAGTGTCTGTTAGGATACTTTCGTAGGTTTGGGACTCGGTCTGTAGTCTATGTCCGATAGCACTTATTAAAGACGCACCTTTAACTACATTGTACTTTATGTCGGTGGACAGGAGAAGGATCTTGACAGGTTTCTCGGTGACGGCGCTGAGGAGGTCCATGAACCTTGGATTGTTAGCCTGGGAGCCATTTATGATTATGGATTCTATGTGAGGTCCATTGTGGTGTTCGATTATGTCCAATATTTGCTTTGTTTGGAAGCTTAGGAATTCGAGGATAAGATTGTATCTGATAACAAGTCCAATGAGACTAGTGCCATTTGTGATGGATGCCAAATCGCTGGAGGAGTTGTTTCCGTCGATGATCATTTCACTCATGGAAAAATCGTTGTAGGGGCTTCTGTTTCCGAATTGGTCGATGTACCAAAAGTAATTCTTGATAATCTGGTGGATTGGCATCTTCTGGGCGGTCTCTAGTTTGGCTGTTTCTTCTTCCAAGCATGAGAAGATATCCGGGGTGTTCAAGGTGGCAACTACCAGACTGTAGTTTTCAAATAGCTGTTCGAAGAGCTTTCCGGTAGCAGGCTGGCCAAATTCGAAAAGATCCACAGGGAGCGGAAGCAATTGGGGGAATGGGCCCCATATTCCGGGAATAGCAGGGTATCTTTCTGCATGTGTAGACAATATGAAGCAGGTAGAGGTACCGGCAATCATGGATAGGTTATTTTCGGAGGTGAATTTGGGTTCGACCGTGGAAATCCACCCGGCGTAGCAGTCTATACAGCCGTTGGCTACCGTGATTTTGGACTCCAGCTTAAACACTTTGTCATGAACAAATCCTAGTGGAATCCCGACTGGTAGGAGGCCCGAATTTCCTAAATTGAAGTCTGATTTGCCGATGGTTATATGAGGGCCAATGCCTACCAGACGCAAGAACTGTGGGGACCAACCTTTAATTGACCCATCCATGGCCTCGTCCACCGATGGATAACTTTGCATAGGTGTAACTGTATCAGTTACATATGGGACTAGACCTTCTTGGTCGTACCCTCCAACCAAGAATAAATAGGTAAACCAATCGTACATTTCAAAACATACCAATTCTTTTGTTGTATTTTCATTTAGCCATCTTAGTTTGGGCAACCCCATTTCAGGAATGAATTTACCTCCGACCTTGCTCAACTGCTTTTCATCAGCTTTATTATTTAAATAATGGGCTTGGTCGACCGATCTATTATCCATCCATAGTATAATATCCTGGGTGCTATCGTCACCTTCGTAATTAACAGCATATGGCTTAAGACAGATCTTCTCGTGAACGTACGTCTTTTCCATTACCACCATCGAACATGTAGCGGCAAACGACACAGAGCATACTGGCTTATCTATCAATTCTTGTAGCAATTCGGTTATTCTTTGGTAAATCTCTCGCGAAGACTGCGTTACATAATTTGTATAAACTTCATGTTTTGAAGTCGTGATTGGCCTGACTGCTGTTTCGAAAGATGCTGGATCGTTAAGACAAACTCTCACAGACCCCGTTCCAATATCGATCCCAATATTTGACATGGTATGGATCAAGTAGTATGAAATAATTCATTCGCAGTTGCACCAAATAAGTACCAGTCAGCGGCCTAATATGCATGCAAACGAAACCGTTCTTGTGGAGTAGTAACTGTTCTACAGGCAAATATAACTAAAAAACAATTTTTTAAACAATATGAAAACAGAAGTATACAGATTACTATATAATGAAACAGCATTAATGGATTTAACCCATGAGTTGAGCCTTAGAACCAGATTGTCCTAACCATTGCTTGACGGTGGAAGCGTCAATGGAGCTACCAAAGTCATCAACTTGCAAGACATCGATCTTACCGTCGGTGAAAACAACGGCAGCCTTCATGGAGCTAGAAGTTGGTCTCTTGAAGTAGTCTTGGGAACCACCACCACCTTGGGCAGAACCTTGGTTACCTTGACCACTGTGTAAGTGACAGATCAATTGATCGGAACCCTTTTGTAAAACTTCGAATAAATCTAATTCACCACAACCAGTCTTCCAACAAGAACACTCATCGTTACCGTATTGTAAAGTTCTTGGGATCTTGGCGTTCAACATCCAGATAGCTGGCATGTCGTGGTTGAAGTTGACGTTATCAGTAGCAGTTGGCATTTCGAATTCGAAAACAAAGATCTTGTTGTCACCAGCGAAACCGTGGTATGCTGGAATTCCCTTTCTGTAGAAGTCACAGTCGTTACCGCTACACTTGTCACCGGACATGATAATGTATTCAGTGTTGGAGTCGGTGGTGGTTTCTTCTAAAGCAACAGCCTTGGAGGAACCTCCAGTGGCGTCCTTGTTAGCGTAGGAAATGGAGTTACCGAAGCTACTAGACCACACACCAGAACCGTCACCACCGTGGTAGTTGAAGAAAGTGACATTGTCAGTCTTACCTGGGGTGTAGTAGGCAACTCTTTCCCAGTCACCAGCAGCGACACTGGAGTCAGAAGAAGATTGGGAGTCAGATCCAGATCCAGAAGATTCAGACCCAGAAGATCCAGAAGATCCCGAAGACGAGTCCGAGCTGGATGGAGTGCCGGTTGGAGCAGAAGATCCAGTGTTTTGGTTGTTTTGGTTCACTTGTTTGTTGCCTTGGTTGCTGTTGTCACCGGAGCCGTCCGCAGTGGCAGTGGTGGTCTGTAACGAGGTTTGCGTGTTTCCGTTACCGTCAACAACGATGGTTTGGGTCACCTCGACAATCTCGGTGGCTCTCTTGTGCTTGTGGTGCACGTGCTTGGTGACGCATTCCTCGTCGTCCTCTCTCTTGTTGTTGGACGAGCCAGAAGATGGGTAGTAGACACCAAATTGCAATAACTTGATTGGACCTCTGAAATGAACAGATAATTCTTCGTTCAATGGCGCCAACTTACCCGAGAAGCTTTGGTCCTTTTGGCTACAAGAACCCGAGTTTTCGTTCATGGCGGTGACATCCTTGTAGGATCCCGAGAATCCAACGTTGGCGTAACTGACTTTCTTGGTGACTCCGGCTTCAACGGAGACAACCGACGATAAAATCGCCAATAATGCGGCAGAGCTAAATTTCATAGTGTGTAATCTATCTTTTTTAGCTTAAAGGAATGACTGGAGTTAGATTTAAAAATGAAACCAAAAAAATTTATAGAAAGAAAACAAACGTATTTAAAACTTTTTCCCAGCGAATATCCCTATATATTAATCAAATAATGCCAATAATGCTACAAAGGGGGTTTCACAAGCATTAAGCCTTCCTAGGAAAAAAAAACAATCGAGAATTGCAACTACTAACCTGGCAATGGCCCAGGATGGACCTTGTTTATGGCAAGATGGCTGCGGCTCAAGCTTTTTTCAAAAACGGGCTACAAAACGCGAAAGGTTGCAGGGAATGTAAATAGTCGGAAGTGCATGCATAATATATGGGGGAATCATGTGAGTGTAGTAGTTAAGGAATCCGTCAGTGGCGATGATGCGGCTGCATATGTGCTGGTTGTGATCGATTCCAGTCTCGGTATTTCCCAAACGAGCGATATACGTTTCAACAATGTTACGAGAATGACCAGCCGAAGTTACAGAAATGGCCAGGGCGGCAACGGCGAGTAGGACGGGACATGGCCTGGCGGAGGCGAGGTGAGACGGCGGAAAAGAAGCGGGTTTTTAGTTATGGCGGCGGCGGTTTTTTTTTGGGTGTCTGGGGTATAAGGGGAGAGTGCTGGCAGGCTCGAGAGGCAGCAGGGTGCGGAAGAGCGCGAAAAAACTGGCCAAAAAGCGCGACGTGAAATTGCGGTAGGCGAGCGGAGCCGCAGCAGCCGCAGCAGCCGCGGCTGCTGCGGCTCTCAGTTAGAGGTTTTTTTTTTCTTGCGGGCCATGCTCAACGGAGTGGGGCCTAGACTTCTTGGTCCAGTCAAACACCGGCGGCGGTATACGAGCGGATCTGTATGTAGCGCCCGATTCGGATTATTACGTGCATAGACAGCGCCAGCGGCCGTTAGTGTGAAGGTGTCGCCAATGCGAGACGAGGTCGTAGTTGATTGTAGGGGGCATAGGGATTGTTGGCGGGATACGAGACCGAGATCGTTTGGTGTGGGACGGAGCGATGAGCCTGGGGTGTGGCAGGTGGGCATTTTTTGCGGTGCCTTTGTTTGTTTGTGGTTTGTCTGTGGTTGTTTGTGGTTGATTGTGGTTTGCCTGTGGTTTTGCTTTGCTGACTGCGGGCTAGGCGTAGTTTTGGTGATCGGTCAAGCGATCTTGGTACTGGAACTCCCGTGGTCCTGCTCTGGTGGCGATGGGGCTGGCGCCAGCCGTCGCTGGGAGGCCCTGGGTTAGCCTAGAAGAGCCTAATATTGTGCATATGCGGTTCGATGATCTCGGCAGCTGCCTTTTGCAGCGATTACGGCAAAGAATTTCCGAAGCGTCCCAGTCAAGTTTCCGTACCGTAACCGTTAGCGCTATGCACATGCATCTCTACTGCACCCGGTGTCGTTGGGCTCAACCGTTAAACCTTGTTTTGGCTGCAATCGCTTGATCCGTTCTGGCGGAGATGACCTCTGGATCTAGACATGGATGCTACATGCTCTTGGGTGCGTCATGGTATGGTCAGTAAGTGGTTTGTAGTGTTTTCGTAGTATATAGAGACCAGGCTTTTACTTGAAAAAAAATTTTATATCGCAATTTGCAGCTTTTTGGTATTTCTGATACGATCTAGACTTAATATGCGGACCGGCCATAGCGAACGTGTCTGTAGTAAGAGCGAGAGTGCTAGGCCAGAGCGAGAGTACTAGACCAGAGCCACTAGTGCCAGATGCCCCGTTGGCGTCTGTTCTCAGTCTTGTGGCTTTTGTTACTCTGGGCCATGAGACTTCTGAGAAAATCGAACATCGAACCACCAGAGCAATCGGATTCGCATCGGTGCACCACCAGGGGCACTGCTTACCTAACATGATAAACAACATCTCTATTTTTATCATGAACATGATCTATGTAGAGGCTGCTTTATCGCTAGGACTGAGAGATTTACCATGTCCAAACGTTTTTCCATTATAAACAAGCCGGTGGAGCCGGTGGAGCCGGAGGAGCCAATTAACCCGTACGAAAATGTCAAGAGAAAGTCGCAGATCGAAAAGCAGCGCAAGGAATACCTCCAAAGGTACAATGCCCCGAAAGTGATTATCAACGATGATCCGGTTATACCTAACTACCCGATGCTAGATGGGTTTAAGAAAAATGCCAATTATAACATGAAAATCGTGGTGGTGGGCGATGGTGGGTGCGGCAAGACATGCTTGTTGGTTTCGTATGTCCAGCAAAAGTTCCCAGAAATATATGTGCCTACGGTGTTTGAGAACTACGTTGCTCGCATTGGTACGCCGACAAACAAGGTGGTGGAGCTTGCGCTCTGGGATACGGCCGGCCAAGAGGAATACGACCGGTTGCGGCCGTTGTCATACCCCGATGTCGATATTTTGCTCATCTGCTTTGCGTTGGACAGCTTGACGTCGTTGCAGAACGTCAAAGACACCTGGTTTCCCGAGGTGTCGCATTTCTGTCCGGGGATTCCCATTATCTTGGTGGGAACAAAGTCGGATTTACCGTCGACTTTTGATCCTGATTTGCCCATTCAGTTGGCCACGGAAATCAATGCCATCGGCTACGTCCTGTGCTCTGCAAAGAAAATGCACAATATCAAGTCCGTGTTTAACTTTGCGTTAAACCATTACCAGAAACAAATGGAATATCAAGAGCAGGTCGAGAAGTCGCAGAAAAATAGGCTATCGAAGGCATTTGGCCATTCGAGGAACCAGTCCTCTACTTCATTCAAAAAGCATCATTACAAAAACTCATCCTTGGACTCCGCCATGTTGCTAGACCAGCCGTTGCAAGAGGACACTTTTTCTGCCAATCCATATGGCAATTTCGGCAGTGATAATAAGTATAATGAGGATGAGTTTGCATTTACTAGAAAGCAAAAGAAGAAGAGAAAATGTACTATTTTGTAACCTATATACTATTGGTTAGTTATTTATATATTAGAGATGTTAATATTCAGTGTTAATATAAGGAACGCTAGTGAAAAACTCAAGTGCGCACGTCTGGAGTAAATAAACCAGTTTTTAATTTTTGTTCAAAATCAAGCCAGAAAAGCCATACTTGCGTTGATCATGCTGCTGCCTGAAGATAATAAAGCAGGGTTAACCAAGAGATCAACTACCACCACCACCACTTCCACCACGTCTGATAAGGAGAAAAATGACCTAACAACGGTGACATCCTCACATTTGAACGATGCTGGTAATAAGCCAAATGATCATTATAAGTCGAGATTATCGCCCTTACGCTACAAATTAAGATGTTTGTGCTTACCGATTATAAGATGGGAGACTGAGGTATTGGTAGGTATTCAGAATAGGATGAGAACCCCTGTGCTTGACTTCTACTTTGCATGGACTGCCAATTTGGCGTCTCATACTTTCTATGTTTTGATGTTGCCAGTACCTATATGGTTTGGTGCCAGTACATTATCCCGAGATCTAATATACGTTTTGGGATTAGGAATCTTCTTTAGTGGGAATTTGAAGGATTACTTATGCTTACCAAGACCACGGTCTCCGCCCCTTCATAGAATTACAATGTCGTCGTACACCACTCAGGAGTACGGGTTTCCCTCAAGTCACAGTGCCAATGCGACCGCTGTTACTTTAGTTTTGCTAGGGAAGCTTTTCGAATACCAAGAGAATTTCAGTAAAAGTACCAAGGTTGGTATTGTCTTCTTTTTGGTTGCATATTATTTCTCCCTTATTTTTGGCAGACTTTATTGTGGAATGCATGGATTTTTTGACATTTTTATGGGTTCTCTCATTGGCTTTGTTTTGTTCTTGTTCAGATACCTCTATGGAGTCCAATGGGACAAATGGTTGCTTGCTGACCACAATGACTCGATGACAGGAATGATATTAACGCCAGTTTTAATCATTGCAGGCTATGTTCTGTTCATCCACTTCCATGTCGAACCTGTTGACGATTGTCCTTGCTTTGACGATTCAGTTGCATTTATCGGAGTGCTAATCGGTATCGATATATCCCATTGGCTCACAAATGTAACACAATATTTGACATACAAAAATCCATTCCTTGACCCAATGTTAGTGAATTATAATTATAAGGAATTGGGGTTGGTGGTGACTATACTTCGAGTTGTGATGGGAGTTGCATTAGTAGTTATTTGGAAGTCGATTTCTAAACCATTGATTTTTACAATTTTACCACCAATTTATAAGTTTATCGGTGTTTACTTACCCAGAAAGAATTACCAAGCAACTGCGTTCTCTACGAAGTCTACAAGACAGATCAGGTCGCAATCGTTATCTAATATGAAGGGCGGTCAATCTATTGGTGACCTTAACACTTTCCTTAAGGGCGTTACTGATCATAACCAGAGGGACGAGCTTGGACCTAAAAATGATATTGACTATTATGAAATGTTAGATTATCAAAATAGACACGGAAATGAGCCTGCTAATAGGGCAAGTCCTAAAGTCAGTGGAGTTTTTAAACCAAGATACGATGTAGAAATAGTGGGTCGATTGTTTGTCTATGCCGGTGTTGCTACAACGGCAGTCTGGGGGTTCGCTCTCGGTGCGGAGCTACTTGGATTAAATTAAGCTTTAGCTTGTATATCTAAATTTGTATATTTTAAATATTTCATAATAATTGTGTTTCATCGTATCTGGGGGAATCGCAGGGAATTTTTTTTTATATAATCAGTTTGTTTGGTAAACATTTATCTATTCTATAACAGCATGAAACATAATACGTACTAATGACCATATCATATAACAGCCATAATCGGAATTACAACCAACGAGATTCCTTAGGGAATCCAGAGATGATAAATAGTATTTACTCACAGATCAGCCAGTTGAATCATTATTTTGCTAACTATCAAATCACTAACGATAAGAAAATAGAAGCACTTACTTTAAAAGTGGACTTTCATTTAAAATCTATAAATGATAAATTAGATGACCTAGTGGTTAGGGTAAATGAATTAAGTGGACAGTTTTTATCTCCGAGAGAAAACAATACCTCTCTGCATCGATTCAATGATGGAAGAATACTAGAAATCTTCCATAAGCATATCAACACACTCAACAAAGAAATACAAGATCTCAGTTCTTCTATTCCACTGAACAGGGATAACCATACAATACAGACATATATAGAAGCTCCAGCAATACTTTCTGGCAAAAGCAGCACACTACAAGAAGATGCAAATAGAGACTACGACTTACATTTTCTGGAGCACCATGTTCCTATGGAAGTGAATAGCACGATGAGAAAGCATAAACTGTCGCAGAAGGCAATGGGCTTGAGATCTCCAATTCCTCAAGCAAATTCTGCACCTCCGTCACCAA
This sequence comes from Debaryomyces maramus, assembly GCA_030583545.1. Classification (NCBI taxonomy): domain Eukaryota; kingdom Fungi; phylum Ascomycota; class Pichiomycetes; order Serinales; family Debaryomycetaceae; genus Debaryomyces; species Debaryomyces maramus. Next base: position 314,000 of record JAJMIL010000005.1, read on the forward strand.
ACAGATTTGGTTTCGACTTGGCAACCGTCCATAAAAACCTCGCAAATAGGCCAGATAATGACGATATGGGCCATAATGAGATGATGTCCGACCATACAGAAAACCTTCATACGAACAAAACCAACCATAAACCCGAAGAGTCGTATGGCCCCAATTCATTATATATTTTGCCCGCTCCGACTTTATCACCAGAAATAAACCCACACCGAGTTAAAGAATCATTTATGTCTAATACACATGAACCTAGTGCTATGGAAAAACACGGTTTAGATGGCATGAATCTGGATATTCTACGTCATAGAAATCACAATGGATTTGGTGAATTTGAAAGAGGCACTGAAGCAAGAAGATCAATGGATGATGGAGCAATAAAACACGTAGAACTTGACCATAGTGTGGCTGGTCCGATACACGAACAGGTTGTACAATCGTCAAATGATTCGGATATTTCATCAGACGAAGAGAATCACCCTAATATTACGAAGCACTATAGAATCTCGAAATCTCAAACGGATAGCAATATGGAAAGATATACAGACGAAAGTAATGTATCCAAACAAAGGGCAAAACACAACTCCCAGAAGCAACTTCCCGGCGTTGCATTAATGAAAAGTAACAAAATAAAAACTACTCCTCAATATAAATTGGAAAAAAGTCTAAAGAATGTGGATGAAATTTGGAAGGAGTATGAGTATGGGATTAATGGAAAGTTACCTCTTAAGCAACTAGAAGCTCAATATAATACGAAATGGAGAAATGAAACAGAACTGAGAACTTTCTTACGACGTAAGAAGATCTATGATGCAGTTGAAAAAGGTAAGGCAGCAGGGTATGATGAAAAGAGGATAATAAATGAGCTTGAAGCTCTCAGAACATACGAAAAGTTTGGAGTTTTGAAAAAGAAACCCTTGCTGTGGCTATATTCTAATATTCCTAATAAGTTCTCTTGATGGTTGCAGCCAATTGGTTGTCGCATGAATTCTGCTTATGCGCATCAAAAAAAAAAATCAAATAGCTCATCTGATTGATAAGGTATATCTAGTAAGTTAGTAACTGTGTATAATATTGGTGTATGCAAAATATAATGACACCAAGTGCATCTGGAGAAGTAAAGAAAAGAGCGATTTCACCTCCATGTGAGGAAGGAGGGCTCAAGAAACCTAACAATAATTCTGATTTAACCAAGCAAGAACCAAATAAGAAGTCAAGACTCGGCAAGAGAAAGTATAAGGCAAAAGATATCGAACCCACGTCACCATTAGGAATATTGCAACATGAAATCAAGGAATTCTTGGAGGAATTTGGGTTGGAAAAAAACCAGATATCTAATGATATGAGAGCCATCTTGAATGATGCATCAGTTGAAGCAATTCACCATAGAATAGTAAAGGATGTTGAGATCTTAAAGTTGTCATCCAACGGGGAAGGGTTAGCTATCATCCCACATCCAATAAAGGAAGAAGGCAAACAAGTCTGCTTGGTCCCGTTTGGATTACCAGGGGATAAGGTGGACATTAAAGTGTTTAAATCGCATCCGATGTACGTAGAATCAGATCTATTGCAGATCAATGATAAATCCGAGCACAGAGACAATTCGTTGATTAGATGTCGTTATTTTGGAAAGTGTTCTGGTTGCCAATATCAAATGGTGGATTATAAACAACAATTGGTTTTCAAGAAACAAACGATTGAAAATGCATACAAGTATCTCGCTCCTATCTTATCAGCTACTGAAGGCGGATTACCTTCGATTAAGGATACAGAACCCTCTCCTTTGCAGTATGGGTACAGAACGAAGTTGACCCCACATTTTAATTTGCCTTACACCAAACCAGCCGAGTACCCTCGTCCTAAACTTGGGTTTGGTTCTAAGGGAAGACCCACTTGGAGACCGGAAGCGGAAGGAGGTAACTATTCGGTATTGGATATCGAAGAATGTTCCATTGGAACAGAAATTATCAACAAGGGTATGTCTAACGAGAGACGTCGTTTTGAAGAGGATTACATGAAATACAAAAAGGGTGCCACGATCTTGTTAAGGGAAGACACTAACGTGAAGGGCCTGGAACCAAAAGCGGGCTCAACAGATGCCAGCGGAACTGTATCGACCGTAGAAATCGAAGTCGAAAATGATACTCCCCTTATCAAAACCTGTGTCACGGATTCGAGGCAAATTGTAACAGAATACATCAACGGCTTCAAATTCCAGTTTTCAGCAGGAGAGTTCTTCCAGAACAACAACTCCATCTTGCCCGCAGTGACATCCTACGTCAAGTCCAACTTGCAAATCCCCAATTCCCAGCCCGATGAACCTAATTACTTGGTCGACGCGTACTGTGGTTCGGGCCTTTTTTCCATCACCTGTTCACACAACGTCTCCCGTGTCATCGGTGTGGAGGTCAGTGCCGATTCCGTGAGATTTGCCGAAACCAACGCCAAACTTAACAACATCGAAAATGCTTCCTTCATCGTGGGCAGAGCCGAAAAAATCTTCGGCAACATCGACACCCCGGCTTCCAGAACCTCTGTTATATTAGACCCTCCCCGTAAGGGCTGTGATGACGTCTTCTTGAACCAATTGGCCGACTACAACCCCGCCAAAATCGTCTACATCAGTTGCAACGTCCACTCACAGGCACGCGACATCGACTGGTTTATTAACAACACTGCAAATGGTAAGCACTACGTCGTGGAAAGCATTAAGGGCTTCGACTTCTTTCCACAGACCCACCATGTCGAGAGTGTGGCCGTGTTAGCTTTGAAATCCACCTCTTCATAAATATGGCTCCCACTCCCCGTTTATGGCTCCACCACCCTCACGTTTATATATTCATCACTATCACCTTTATGGACTCCATATCTCAAAACCTATAGCAGCACCGTGTTTTATACGTGAATACAGCATCAATTATAGCTATACAGCTCCTGTAAGCCTTCTCTTGTACCATTCTTTCACTCCATAGCATGGTTTATTCGCAGCCATTAGCATATTAGGGCAATGTGCCCTAATGCATTTTTGTGTCATTTTTCAAATTTTGCGTGGTGCTACCGAAAAAAATTTCAGTCTCGTGATCTCCAAAAAGTCTCATAGCGAGGAACGACAGTGGGCAGTAATTCGCCTGGATTGTAGTGAAAATTTTTAGAAAAGCTGTAATAGAAGTAATACTACAGTTAAAGGTTTAGCTTATATCCATAAATACACCAGTCACAATGGAAAACGATAAAGGTCAATTAGTAAGTACCAAAATAGCAGTAGAAACAACGCATTTCATCATTAGTACCCAGAAAGAAAGACAAGACAGAAGTGAAATTTATAAGTGAACGTAAGATCGAGTTGTTAAAACATGGAAGTCAACCAGGGAGATAGCAGCGAAATCGACAGGAAATAGTAGGGAGACGTCAAGTATGTTGTTGGAGGGTTCCCAGGGATGGAGGAATGGAGATGGAACAGAAGTGGAAAAGTGAAAAAGTGAAAAATTGAAGTTTAGGCAGTCAGAAGTACGACGAGGATAACCAGTCCAGCAACATAGTACCAGGGTTCGGGGAATGACAAATGCGTAGATACACGAGCAAAATACTAACTAATGTAGGTTGAATTATACGTCCCAAGAAAATGTTCTGCTACCAACAGAATCATTAAGGCCAAGGACCACGCTTCCGTTCAAATCAACATCGCTAACGTCGATGAAGAAGGTAGAGCCATCCCAGGTGACAGCTCCACCTACGCTTTATGCGGTTACATCAGAGGTAGAGGTGAAGCTGACGATTCTTTAAACAGATTAGCTCAACAAGACGGTTTATTAAAGAACGTCTGGAGCTACTCCCGTTAAGTTTGGTATATCTACGTGCATGGTTAACTAATAATTGTTCGATTATATATTTTTTGTCGTATGTGTGTATATCTAATTTAATGTCATAAAGGTTTTATTATAAGGAACGGAGTGAAGTCCATATATAGTGTGCGAGGCCCATTTTGATGTAGAACCCCCACTAATATTCAAGAACCCAGTTATTACGACGGATTGTAGTGGCAGACGATCATTGACTCTAGGTGAATTACTTGAAGCCAAAGACAGCATTTCCCAGATATAGGCGAGTCCACATATACCGATTTTTCAAAGTGTCGAATTTACAGATCCAGTTATACTCCACATAGATTTCATGTCGCAAGCAATTGTCACCCTTTTGTATAACAAGGACTATTTGGCCGGGTCGCTTGTTCTAGGAATTGCTCTACGCAAGGTCCTCGAGGCAAGACCTACGACTACGGTAAAATTGGGAATTATCGTTGAAAAGCTGGAGCTCAATCAGCACCAGGTGTCGCATTTGCAAGAATTGTACGATGACTTGATTGAAGTTGAGCAATTGACGTCGGAGATGAATGATAAGTTGGTCTGTGACCTAGGCAGACCTGAATTGAACCATACTCTCACCAAAATCCAGCTCTGGTCTCTAGAAACGTACGACAAAATTTTGTACTTGGATTCTGATACCTTGCCCATAATTCCGCTCGACGAGCTGCAGGGGTCCATTTTAGACTTATTGGAATTGGACTTCAATGATGACAAGATATTGGCTGTTCCCGATAGCGGATTTCCTGATATCTTCAATTCGGGCGTCTTATTGCTAAAACCAAACAGAGTTGACTACGACAATTTATTAAAATTAGTAGAAGAGTCCAAAGGGGACGATCTGGTATCATTTGACGGTGCAGATCAGGGATTATTGAACCAGTATTTTAATCCACAGCCAGATTGGGTGCAAGACTTGCTTTCATTGGACCAAAAAGATGCTTCAAAGGGTAATGATCTCAAGTCGTCCAAATGGATTCCATTACCGTTTTTATACAATACTACGCCATCAGTACAGTACGAATATCTACCAGCCATGAAGTATTTCAATGGAGACGAAGGATTCGTCACTCACTATGGAACTCTGGGGAAGCACCATTCAAACTTGATTCCGCACACTAGTGGCACGAATTCGAAGGTAAAACTAGTCCATTTCATAGGCCCTTACAAGCCATGGAAGACAGCAGCAAGCGGGGTTTATGGAAATTGGTGGAGACTTTGGCATGAACACTTCGGAAATTCGACGGTGGAAGACGTAATTGGATTAGGTCCGGATTCCACCAGGCAAGAGAATACATTTGCAGCCGCATCCCAGTTCAAGCAAGTCAAACCGTCAGAGCTTTGCAACCCAGAGAATTACCAACACATCCACAGCAATGTTGTTCCGAGTACAGATTCCGCATGGGACCCCTCGAAAGAACCACCACCACCACCCTCCAAGAACAGACCCCAATCCTTGACAGAAATGCGCTCGTTTACCAATACCTGGGATGACGAAGACGAGGTCTCTAATGCGCCACCTGATACACTCCCCCAGGTCCAATACTCCCAACCTCACGGCCTTGGCCCCCAATTGGGCTGCCATGAGGGCCAGACACCCGAAAGAGTATTTGATGACGCGAACGAGTACATTCCGGTCCATGTGCTACAAAGTCGCTCAACCCAATCTGCTCATGCAATCCCAAATCCTCCCCCTACTGGGCTCAATTGTGAAGAGGTTAATGACAAATTACGAGTTCTAGACCTAGATCCAAACGAAGCGGCAGCCGTAGACGAATATCAAGAAGCAGATTATCCAACTTCCGATGTGCCAGGGTCTGTTCGCAAGATATTTCCATGGGAATTCAAAGAAGAACAATATACTCCAGAGAGAACTTTCGATTATTAATCAGCATTACATACGAATACACGCCAATTGCACTAGCTTAGGCCATTTAGATCAAGTAGTCGTAGTCTATAAGCGAATTCTATAGTATATCGTGACTGTGTTACCCGGATTGAAAATTTTGGTGAATTTTTTTTTTTCCACCTCATTGATGAATCGAAGTAAAAGATCCCTTGAAAAAAGGACAGAATTTCTTTAACAAATTAGGATTCTTTAATTTATTAATATATAATTAGAATACTACAATATGGCTTCTGAAGGTATTACCGAAATTGACTCTGGTTCGATTGAAACCAACTACGATAATGTTGTTTACAACTTCGATGACTTGAACTTGAAACCAAATATCATTAGAGGTATTTTCGGTTACGGTTACGAATCGCCATCGGCTATTCAACAAAGAGCCATCTTACCAATCACTGAAGGACGTGATGTTTTAGCTCAAGCCCAATCTGGTACTGGTAAGACTGCTACTTTCACCATTTCTGCATTACAAAGAATTGATGAAAACGAAAAAAGCACCCAAGCCTTAATCTTGGCCCCAACCAGAGAATTGGCCTTGCAAATTCAAAATGTTATCACCCACATTGGTTTATACTTAAATGTGACTGTCCATGCATCCATTGGTGGTACTTCAATGAAGGACGATATTGAAGCTTTCAAATCCGGTGTTCAAGTTGTTGTTGGTACTCCAGGTAGAGTTTTCGATATGATTGAACGTCGTTTCTTCAAGACCGACAAGGTCAAGATGTTCGTTTTGGATGAAGCCGATGAAATGTTGGCTTCTGGTTTCAGAGAACAAATTTACAACATTTTCAGATTATTACCAGAAACCACCCAAGTTGTCTTGTTATCTGCTACTATGCCACAAGATGTTTTGGAAGTTACCACCAAATTCATGAACAACCCAGTCCGTATCTTGGTCAAGAAGGACGAATTAACCTTAGAAGGTATCAAGCAATTCTACATTAACGTCGAACAAGAAGACTACAAGTTCGATTGTTTATGTGATTTATACGATTCCATTTCTGTCACCCAAGCTGTTATTTTCTGTAACACTAGATCCAAGGTCGAATTCTTAACCACCAAATTGAAGGGTGAAAACTTTACCGTTTCTGCTATCCACGCTGATTTACCTCAAGCTGAAAGAGACACCATCATGAACGAATTCAGATCTGGTTCTTCCCGTATTTTGATCTCCACCGATTTATTGGCTAGAGGTATTGATGTCCAACAAGTTTCCTTAGTTATTAACTACGATTTACCAGCTAACAAGGAAAACTACATCCACAGAATTGGTAGAGGTGGTCGTTTCGGTAGAAAGGGTGTTGCTATCAACTTCGTTACCGACCAAGATGTTGGTATGATGAGAGAAATCGAAAAGTTCTACTCTACCCAAATCGATGAAATGCCTGCTGACATTGGTGCCTTATTCAACTGATTTATATACTAGGCTTATCTTTCAAATCGTATATAAAACTTAATAGTATGTTTCTTTAAAATATCTTCGCTTTTATGAGCATTTTACCAAGTAACCAAGAACTATTTCATTATATATAGATAGTGTATTTTAAATATTATGATCTAAAAAAATAAAATCTCTTCGCAATCCAACTTTAATCGCAATACTTCTTATCAATATTAATAAGGAATATTTAACACTATTTTTCTTGGAAGTAATTAGTAATATGAAATAACATATACAAGGACGTTTCATACACACAATAAAGTAATTCTATTCGGTTCAAATGAGTGACAATCAACCAATTGTCGTACCTGGTTCATTCCCAACTGCCCCAGATATGCCATCAAGATCATTAACAAAGAATGCTACATCTACGATAATAGACCAAGAAAATACCTTAAAATTTCAGAATAAACAATTCATAATCCAAAAGACTAGACATCAGCAACATATTATATCACAGCTTGACACATTAGTATATTTTTTGATAGGGTATCAATTTATCAAATATTGTCATTCCGCATGCATTCTACCAGTTTTATGTCATGCCATTATACAAAAGGCTTTGAGCTGCAGTTCTATCACAGGAGACTCTACTGGTAGTGGAATTCGTATTATTAGTGATGTTATCGATGATATAATAAGTAGAAGGTCCGACAGCGAAACAGAACAACCATCGAGGGAAGAATTATTAAATAAAATCTACGCAAAGACTTGCTCTTTAGTGTATTGGAAAGCGATATTCACTTGCCTATATCATACATTATTTATAAGTGCATGGATGATGCTGATTGCAGAACAAGAAGAAATAGGCATGTTGAGACACGGTACATGGTGGTTCGTTTCCTTTATTGGCGAATCTACGCCCGATGATATTGATAAAAATACAAATTACTGGTACAGATTATTCCAATTGGGTTTACCTGGGCTATTAGTTTCAGACTTGATAATCTTATTTATTCAATTGGTATTATTCCAATGTATATTCAAACAGTCTACAGTTTCTCCTATAGGCAGGCACCTTAGTGAGGACGAAATGAACCTCATAAGACAATCAGGAGATTATTCTTCGACCCCGGATAATATAAGTATACTGGAAGAGAACATTCCTTTTGTATTACTGGTGAAGTTGTACGAAATATTTAAGTGGGAATCTTTCACACTGAATTGATATGCTAGGTTTTCAATATATATATATATATATCTCAAAATATAGATCACTATCATGTATTGTAATAAATAGTGTCATTAGTACATCTGATTAACGCAAAACCTATCACGCGTAGTACATGAATTTAGATTAATTTTTTGTTTTACAAAGTTAGAGCCATTTATGATTATAGGGAACGGTGGTGTTGTACGAATAAGTAAATCGCTTACGAGACTTGGATTTACTCGATACAAATCATACTATTTAAGTAATAAATGGTCTAAAGAGCCATTCGATATTGGATATCCAGTTACTTCACCTCAAATTTCAAAAGATGCCTTGGAGGTAAGACACGAATTATTTCCCTCGAGAATTCCCACAGAGTACGATTATTTTGTTGAGGATACAAATCGTCAGTTTAGCATTAGTGACTGGGATCAATTGGATGGAGATCAGATTTATGAATACCAGAAGATGGTTGATAGTAACAAACCCCAATATATTCACCCTAAGCCTGAGTTTGTTTCAGGATTTGAATTATTTAAACTTGAGCTGCAATTACATAGCAAATCAAAGAAGTTCTGGTCAATGCTAAGCAACGAACACAAGGAATTGTATAATGATAATAAAATTGTTGAGCAGTTATATAATGAGAGGCTTCGAATATGGCAGGGGTATGAGATTGTCGCATATCTTAAAAGATACCTGAAAACTTATATGAATAACCCATATCCTCTACTGGGACTATACCCGTGGGAAATTATAAAGGACAAGTTACGAATAAAAGGAAAAATTCATGAATTTGAAATGGATTATTATGACACCCTAATCAGAGAGACGTTCAGTAGAAATTCTCAAAGGAAAGCATTGCAGATTTTCTACACGGACTTGCAAGAATATTACCCAGAGGAAAACCTTCATTATGCAAAAGTGCAAACTCTCTTCAATGAGTTGTCTACCAACCGTAAAGAGTACTACCTCGAGAAGGAATATAAGAGAAATAAACATGCAGAAAGAACAAGACGGTATCCATATAAACTTTCCACCCCTTATCTGAAATTCTTCATTTCGTTTAATAAGAGTTATATTCCTTCAAAGGAGGACTTAGCTCGTTTAGATACATCAGTTCTGGCTAATAATTCCAAGAAGTTAGCAGCTATAAAAGCCGCAGGCCACAAGTGGAGAACCTTGTCAGAGATAGAGAGACAGAAGTATAATAATGAGAATGGGGCCAGTGCTAATACTCGGTTGTATAGAGAAAAGATATTAGATTGGAAAGTAGAAATGGTTATGGATTATATCTTTGAAGTGGGTGGGGTTGTCGGATTGGAAAAGTCTTATGAGTGGAGGAAGGACATGGTTGAAAAATCCAAAGGTCTCAGATACTTAAATAAAGCATATGTCAAGAGACTTCCATATGTTTCTAATGGAAACATAGTTATGGCATCTGATTAAGGTACAAATCAAAACGTATTTTGCAGTAATAAGCTTACTACACAAAAACGCGGAAGCCATCTACACGCGTTGATAAATACATAGAAATATTGAATAGTCTTTTCTTTAATATATATAATAGTTTAGAGTGTTACAAGCCAATACAATGACTAGTGCTGAACAAGTAAATAAGAAACAAAAGTTCGAAGAATCAGATCAAACCTTGAGGGTCTTTTTACGTTCCGAAAATGCCACTTTGCCTACCAGAGGATCTGTATTATCTGCCGGATATGATCTCTATGCTTCTGAGGAAGCAGTAATTCCTGGTGATGGACAAGGAATGGTTGGCACCGATATAAGTGTTGCAGTTCCAATTGGCACTTATGGTAGAGTTGCTCCAAGATCCGGATTAGCTGTGAAACACGGAATTTCAACTGGTGCGGGTGTCATCGATGCTGACTACAGAGGTGAGGTTAAGGTTGTTCTTTTTAATCATTCTAAAAAGGATTTCGAAATTAAGAAAGGTGACAGAATTGCCCAATTAGTTTTAGAAAGAATTGTTATGGCTGATATAAAGCAAATCACAGCTGAAGAGTTAGATGTAACTACCAGAGGTGAGGGAGGCTTCGGCTCTACCGGTAAGAACTAGTAGTTGTTAATGATAGGTAGATATAACTTTATACATAATAAACTGAAAAATAATATATAATTATAATAATCTAGGTTGATCTTAAAATATGTAAGAGAAAATAGTAAGCTATTAAATTAAAAACTCACATAATAAATAATTGAAAAGGTAATATCAGTCATGATTCATATCTTTGAAATTTATTGGTGTTCTATTGAAAGCATCGATCTAGTTCTTGCTCTCAGATGAAGACTTGGTGTCCGCCTTTTCGTCTTTCTTTTGGGATTTCTCACTCTCCTTATCCTCGACGATTTTAGTTTCTGCATCCTCTTCTGAGTCCTCTATCTTCATACCTTCTCCTGCAGTATCTTCATATTCATCCAAATTGATATTATCCTTAAGCTTATTAACAGTATCCTTTTCTCTCAAGTTTTCTTCGTTAATCAACTCATCTTGTTCCTTCAAGATATTCAATTTCAACTTCGAATCATCAGATAATTCTAACTTAGCAACATTATAGACTTCATCTGGAATAGAAGATAAGACAGCTAATAATGCATCGTAATAAGTTTCAATACTATGTGAGTTATCACCATAAGTATAAGTGGAAGATAAAATTAACAAGGTAGAGGGAATTTTTTGTCTTAATCTTAAATCTAACCAGGTAGCTAAATCATCTCTTAATCTTCCTGGAGACACGTCAGTAGTTTTAATACCTCTTTGAGAACATGCCATTTGTAATTCCATGACACTCAAGGATTCAACCCCTTCATAATCGATGGCCTTATCATCCTTGATAATTGTTAATAAACGATGTCTTATCTGATAACGCAAAATTGAATCAGTTCCGAATGGTCTTAATGACATATACTTAGACATAGCAACTAGCTGAGGACGCGATAAGTTATCTAAAACTTGATCATTTCTAAACATACGGGCAACTTGAATCAAATGTTCTCTAGTTGGATTTTTACCCATGGAAATAGTATGGAAGAAAGATACGAAAGCTTCTTTTTCTTCTTCAGTAATCTTCTTGGACAATTTCAAACCCGATTCTTCCATTGTCTTCTTAATATACTCAGATGTAGAAACCCTAGTTTTAGATAATTTTGCACGCTTCTTCTTACGGTCCAGTTTAGATTCGTAAGTTGATGGTAATAAATTTGGAAATAACTTCAATGCAATAGGTAAAAGCAACTCAGCAAAGGGAATGATAAGGAACATTGAAAATGGAACCAATCTTATCACATCAACGATGGTACGCTGCAATTGGTTGGCTTCCCTACGAGATAAACCATAACCAGATGCCATTTTAAATAATAACTTGGTGGAAACTTTCACTTCGTATCCTAACAACTTGGTACCATCCCAGTAATGCTGGGCCTCATGCTTAACTTTCTCCCACAATGTTAATTTTTTTTCTTCCGCAGCCACCTTCGTAACTTCTTGGTTTGGCTTGGAAGATTCGGATTTAACAAGTTCCGTGTCTTGTTTGTTGGGTGGTATGTTAGACTGATATCTAACAAACGATGCTACCAAAGGTACATTCACAGTTTTGCTGTTCAAATTACTATGTAAATTTGGCTTCAATGGATATCTTAAGCCATTGGTGGCGCTAGTTCTAATTACTAACCCACGGGTGCTTATCAATCCTAACCCACTGGAAACACTTCCAACAGACCTTTTAAACAAAATATGATTCATTACAGTGCCACTTAGTTACGGATTTGATAATTTAATATAAATCCTACCTGAATCCAAAAGTTTTAAAGGTATTCGGAACTACAAAATTCAGCAAAATTTAGTGGAAAAAAAAACTCCAGTCGTGCACAATGTCAATTTGACAGGTTCTCCAGTTTTGATATAGATGTTACAAGTTAATCATTTCCTAGACGCTGTAATATACTCTGCTGATATAGATATATAGTTATATGAAAGACCTATATGGTGTAAATGATGAGATTTAACTACCAAGACTCAGAGATCAGATTATTACTCTTCATCGAATTTTTGGATCTTGGCTTGTTCTTTTGATTCACCATTAACACCGATGAAGATGATTTTGTCGATCACAGTATGGTAATCTTCATCATCACCATCGATTAAGATATTCAAGCTTTGAACGTTTTGAAATCTGACGAATTTCAATTTGCATTCGTACCAAATTTCATCGCCTGAATGCTCTATTTTCTCGATGTGTGGAGCATTAGCATCTGCAGAAGCGTCATCAAATGACATTATACTGTGTTGGTTCAACCAAACTTTAATAAGGTTGGGGGCCTGGGATTCATCTTTCAATTCGTCGTCATCCAATTCTAATTCAGTATCAGAAACTGCCTTGCCACCCTTTTTAAACTTAAGCAAAATCGACGACACTTTAGAAATATTCATGAACGGAACATAGAAGAGTAACTGCGAATCAGCGTCAGATAAGACAGTGCTGGTTTCTTTTGTATAGTCCAATTTAAATAAATTCTTGACGTCTGCGTCCTTTTCTCCCTTGTATAATGGTAGGGCGTTCAATGCTTCGAATTGACCAAAGTAGATCGAGTCGTTTAACATTTCAAACCCTTTGGGGATCTTGCCAGATATTTCTTTCCACGAAGAGGCAAAACTGGAGCCACCCGATTCCCCGTTTCCAACCCGTGCCTTCGCGGATTCATCCTTAGCTGCCTTTTCCTTCATACCATTGAAATTCTTCATCACTTCGGGAACATTGGCCCCCGTAACTCTAGTAGTCTCTTTGCCATTCTCAAAAAATACAAATGTAGGAATGCTACTTACTTGGTATTGAGATGCTAAGTCTTGTTGAGAATCTAAATCTACTCTCACGATTTCCACTCGTTCATTAGACTCATCCGAGTACAACATATCTATTATTGGTTTTACCTGTTGGCATGGTCCACACCACAGTGCTGTGAAATTGGCCACCAAATACTTATTCTTGGATGCATAAGACTCAAAATCCTTCTTAGATTTGACAAATTGAATTGCTGTATTCATATTATAATAGGTTGAATTGAAAATAAGGATTCTATTTACGGAGCCGATTAACGATTAACGAAATCTAAATTTGGCTAACGTTTTTTCTGAGATTAAGCGGTTTTTTTTATTAGAGATCATGTATTTTGTTCCTCAAAAGACCAGTTATTCCTTACATACATATTTAAAATCTTAGAAGAGTGCTTGTAGAACATAGAGGTGAGCATGATTAGCGAGAATGGTCTAATATCACCTAAGGGTGAAACGGAGAGTCCGAAGACCCCTTCATCGCCACTATCACCTTTGCGACTATCAAGATGCAGATTTGAAACCACACCATACAAATTACAACTTCAAGATCCCGGAGAGGACTTGCAGGAGACCAGAGAGAGAAAAATAAGAAAATTGGATACGTTGGAAGAAAATTTAGCTTCTTCAAAACCGGCGAACTACGATGATTTTGGGTTTGAGGTTTCGCTTGATGATGAGGTTCAGATCAACCATGATGAGAGTAGACATGCAAACGTGTGGGATAAGAGCCAACTTAAGAAAGCAGGAGAATTGACCACCATATTTTTGGATACAAGGAAGAATTTGAGGGCCGATTGTAATGTGGTTGATCCAATTCATGATCCGTCTACCGATGGTACTGGTGAGCATTGGCATAATAACAAAATTGGACCCAATGGGGATGCACATAAGATGTCCAGGAGTACTATAATAAGGGCTGAAAAAGTCAAAAGTATGATAGGACTTAAATATCTATATGTACAGAAGATTTACGATTGGGCTATATTCAATGGTGAAAATAAAATCCACGAAGGAGTTGAAGGAGTTTATAACCCTCTACAAATTATTCGGAATAGACGCATTAGATCTAAATATGGGGAATATCCGAAATCGATGACTGTTAAGACGTTACCGTTAGCCTCCAATGTTTTTAGCAAGAAATATAATCCAAAACATCCAAAACAATCCAAGAAAATGATATGGGCAATAGAATTGAATGAATTGCTTAGTGATGCTACATGGAGGCAGTTGCATTGGGGTGAATTAAGAAGGCCCAATGGAGATCTTTGGTTCCCAGAATCAGCAGATAGTTCAATATATAAATCTAAAAAAAAAGAGATTGTGAACAACAAGCAACGTGCATTACATGACAAGTTATTTGATGAAGAAGAGAATGAAGACACAAGAACGAGCTCAGACAAGAAGCAGACCAGTTTCCTGTCAACAGCAAGTACAGGGGATGACGAGTCACACAAACATCTTTTCCGCTTATCGAAATCTCCACACAAGAGACATAAACTTAAGGAAAAAATCAAGAAGCATACTAAAACATTTTATTATTCCTCGCCATCATCGTCCCAATCATCTTTTTCGGGTAAAGAGATGTCACAAGATGAGGGTATAAATGCACCAAATGGAGAAAAACCTGTCCGAAGGAGTCGTGAATCTCTTCTGATTGGTGGTATGCCACTGGTAAGAGAAAATGAAAACATATTTGATAGTTCAGAAAAGAACACAGGAGAGATTTATATCGAGAACGTTGAAAATAGAAAAGGTAGTAGCAACATGCTTCAGCATAACCCAACTCCTCCAAAAATAAAGATTGACGGCAATGAGATTGAATTTAATATTGTAAATTTACCATTTAAATCAGTAGAGAGTACTCGTAATTTAAATTCTGACGAAGTTAAAAACCTGAAAAGTCTTATGGATTCCAATGATGTGCATGAGGAAAGGGCTGAAGAAATCGTTGGAAATGAAGATAGGTTTCTAGAGCAAGAGGCGCAAAGCCAAGAAATAATTTCTATTAATTCCAATTTAAGTTACTTTAATACATCCCTAATAGTGAAGCTTAACTATTTAAACAAGATATATCCAGTATTAATGGAATCGCTTGATTTTAAAGTGAATGATCTTATTAATAAGCAATTATTTGATGTGACGAAATTGTCTGTTAATATTGATGAGAATTACATTTCTGCTTATGAATCTTTGTATTCGGGATTCTTGGACGAAATTAGATCTTTGGTTCATATAATTAATGATGATTATTCTATCAAAATTGATAACCTATTAAGTAGTAGTGACAGATCTATCGGGGAAATTAATACTTCGTTATCCTTGGAATTGAGAAAAATCAATGAGAAGTTAGACAAATTGAATTCTTCATTGTTTGGTAATATTGTAACAGATACCTTGAAAGATAGTGAATTAACAATGAATTTTAAAGATGGCGGAAATTATAAAATCTTATATTTTTGTCTAGAGAATTTTATTGTTATATTGTTAAGGTTTGTCTGGATAATAGCAACTATCTATAGATCCATAAGAATGATTGTGAGAATAATTTGGAAAGTGATTTGGCATACCTTAGCTTTTTTATTTCAATTCTAAATCTTTATATAGACTAAGTGCTACAGAGAGTTCATTCTTATTTCGCTTAATTTTTCGAGCTCACCAATCATTCTATCTGCATTAATAAAATATTCATAATATTCATTTAAAGTTTGCAAGTGAGACTCTTCTTCAATCTTTTGGTGAGGAAGATTCTTTTCAAATCCTTGCTTATCAGGTAACTTTTTGTAAATTCTATTCTTGATAAAATAATTATTCAACTCAATCAATTTTTGATGATTCATCATGCCTTCAGTGTTATCACAGGTACCAGTATCTTCAGTATCTTTATTGGCATTTATTTGACCTGAATCATCATCGAAACCAGAGGGTTTTTCTATGAGATCGATTGAATATTGCTTTGGTATATAATGGTCACCACTGTCAATTAAAACACCAATAATTTTATTTTTAATATTATTATCGTGAGTTAGCAATTTCACTAAGAGATTTAATTTTATGTCATACTCATTATAAGTTATCTTACCTACATCTAGCATGATTTTTGGAGTAGTCATTTTTAATTTAGAATAGTCGTATATCTTATTAATAAGATCTTCCAAATCGTCATATTGTAACTCATTGTTCAATTGTAAAATTATGAATGTATCGCTGTTACCAATAGTTCCCACTACAGCAACAGTGCCAATTTTGGTTATTGATAAAAACTGATGTGGTTGTGAGGAGGCATACATCGCATCCAAGGCAGATGCAATCTTATGGAAATACATTTCTTTATTGAAGGATAAATTTGAATCCAGTGTATTAAACCCAATTGTGTATGATACCCCGGAGACCAATTCTCGGTGCAACTGTGATTCAACCAACGTGGAACTGACTATTCCAAGACAGAATAGATCTGACAAGTACTGTGGAGTGATGGTATCTGAAGCCTCACCAACGATAGGACAAATTTCAGCTAGCTCACAGAGCAAAGCCCTACAAATTGGGATGCCTTGCTCCACTTCGAATGTCATTACTGAATTAAGCCCTCTAACGAAGGAGGGGTCATTATAATTGTAGTTATACTTGGTAAGATTTGCTCGTATAGATAACAAAAGATGTTCTGGCTTTTTCATATTCTTCCTTTGGTATAGCTCTAAAATATTCTCAGGAATAAGGCTATGCGATAAGTTGTTAAACTTCTTACCAATAATACCTCCCACCCATTGGGCACACGCCTTCGCTTGGTTTGGGTCTGTGATATAGGATGGCCCCGTGATAACTAATAACGGGTTTTCTAAATTGTCACTTCCACTCACAATATCTTGTGATAATAATCGAGTTACAGCTTCACGATAATTGATGATCTTTTCTTGTAGTGAACTTGTAGTTGGAAACAAAAAATTTTGAATCACCTCCGGTTGTACCACCGCTACTTGTCCCTGTTCACTTAAACATAAACCAGACGCTGATGATGAAGCGTTATTTCGTGAGGACCGAAGTGGTGGAAGAGTTGTCCCATATACCCATCTTGGTGCTAGGCTGACGGATGAAGATCCACCAGAGCTGACGGTAGATCTTGAAGGAAGTTTAGTTTGTTCATGTATATCGTCATTTCTTAGTTTCTCCAACTTGGAAACCAATGGCTGCAAGTAATGGGTCTCCTGCGATAGACTAATATCACTTTCATTTCTATAGAAGGTGATTTCGTCTGTTGATGAACCTAATTTATTCTGGGACATAACGGTTGCATCTGATTCCATTTTGCTTGGCTTATTTATGTCTTTTAAACTCATGGTAAAGTTTTTTAGTTAAATATTGCTTCAACAACTCAGGTAGATATACATAGTTCTTGATCTCTTAATTATCGTGAAATTTGGCTATATATATAGATAATGCAATTAAAGTTTACAAAATGAGTCAAAGTACAAAAATAATACTTTGTTGCATCCATTCCAAATATGTCGTGAATTTCCCAAAAAACTACTGCTTAAGCTTATCAGGCCTGAAATATTTATTAGTAGAAGTACAAGACTAAGAATATTTTCATTTAGGCATATTATGAGACACGTTTATATTATTGTATTGATGGCTTTGATGGTACACATTGTAGATGCAAATCGATGTAATTTTGCTCCGTTACGTAGCAGTGAAAATGAATGTGCCATGGTATTCTTCTGTTAAATTGGTTAGAGGAAGCGCACAAGATAGAGAATTGTGCGAGTGGGTCAAAAAAAATGAAGAAAAATACATTTATTTAAAGCAAAAACCTCTAGTTTTTTGGTAGCGTATACAATGCAACCTAAATCTATAGCTCTTTTACGTATGTACTCGAGATTAAACTAACATGAAGGAAAACCACGCTAACATGTAATTAGAAAAAATTGACTCAAATGTTGAGCAGATGTTACAAAAATTCCAGAACATCTTTGAGGTCGCCGTAATTCAAGATAAATCGAAGGAATTGTTATCGGTAGAGTCATTGACCATCGAATCAGACGCATTGACAATAATACGACTCTGCGAAGATTTGTTGACAGTGACTCGATCATTAAAAGAAACTTGGTGTTTGGGAGCCATGAAGATTGATTCTAGCGAACGCATTGAAGAACAAAAGGAGGTTCGTTCAGTATTTGACCAATTCAATACATTGACAGATAAGCTTGCACAATTCGAGAAAAGCAATGCTGTGGCTACAGAGGGGGTTCAATGATACATATAGATACATAATACATTCAATCATTACACATAAAGGATTATACAATCAAGTCATTTTGACAGGGGTAGCACGTCGTTTCAACGGACTACTGGGTCGCGTACTTGTATTACTCTCTGGCTCCGTCAGTTTTTCTTCAAACAAGTTAACGAATTTCTGGACCTTCCCCACTTTAATGAACTTGAATTTCTTATCTTGTTTTATGAAAGTTGGAACCGTTGCGGATTTATCTCGGAATGCATATTCTAGGTCCGGGTTGTTATCCTGATAGTTGATCATTGAAAACGAGGCCGTCGATGTTCTCCTGGACGCGGATTTGTGTTTCCCTGGTGACATGGACGACATCGACAGTTGCCTTGTCGATGATTTCGGTGAACTTAGAGTTTCATCGTGTAATTTTATAGGACACTTCAAATACAATGGGTTAGCTTTCAGTTCCTGTAAAGTTAGCGTATCGATCGAGTTTGAGCTTGGGATCCTGTCCAAAGTGCACCCGACTTCTTTAAGATCATCAATCTTAATACATTGTTCATTGTGCCTCAAGTTATTTATATCATCAATAAAACTGTCCTCTATGTCTTCTTCTTGTATTGTATTTATTTTATTTTTCATAGATATTATTATTTTATCGTGGTTGCTGCGAAGTGAATCGCCATCACCATTAATGTCAAATAGTATTGTTTCTGCTTTATCATCAAAGTCTTCATTTGTCTCTTCGTTGGTGGTAGATCTGGTTTCATTCGATCTCAACAATAGTAACTCTTCTAAAGACGATTCGTATTCATCTTCATAAACATAAGATTTATCATTGTTCATTGAAATATCGTGCATGCTCATGGAAACGTCAACGGAGTTTATAGGGTATTTTTCATAGTCACTATCATTGTTGACTTTACTTGTATTGGGTTGTTGGTTATTTAGTACCTTGATGAACGTTGTTTTTATGTACCTCTCGATCTGCTCTATCAACTGCTCATCACTCAATAACAATATCCCATAACTTTCGTCTTTCAAGAAGTCTATTATTATCTCATTTGCTTCTTCTTTCATGCACATTATAAAATCTAATAGTTTTAACGATAGATTCACGATGAAGATTTCATTCGACATCATCTTATACGGCTGGATACGTAAACCTTCTTTACTTTGCTTAGCCACCAACAAGCTTTCGATATTTGTTGAGCATTTTTCCTTAGACTTTGCCAAAAAAATCAAGTTATCCTTAATCAAATCGGACGGCTTCAAATTATTATTTCTAGACAACAATGTGTTGAGTTCGATGCTGACATTAAATTCCACCACAGAGCTATAGAGATTCGTTATATCAACAACTTCTGGTAAATCTTCCCCCAACAGTAAATATCTTGACACGATATTATTAATCTTATCTGAGATGTCTGATGAAAAGATAAAATTCGGCTTATCCAAGTCATGATCTATTTCTTGTTTAAAGAAGGGCCTGAGTATACTCATACTCTGTCTCAGCGACAACATTTCAAAGTAACACTAAGCAATGCACTGTATTTCTCGAGTAAATTTGTCGAATTGTAGTTTTTCAACTGTGGTACTAAATAGATCTTGATAATAGCTGTTTATCATTAAAAATAAACAAAACAAACAGCAGGCTAACATGCAAAATTAAAATTTTGGGTGGAACTGTGATTTACAGGTTATATATTTACCAATATGACTTAATCTATAGCTACTTGTTCAAAAGTTCAAAAGCTAACCAGGTGTACTTGGAGACAACATAGAATGGCATCATATTACTTTACAATAATAGGCACCAGGGACAATCCGTTATATGAATTCGAATTTTCGTCATTTAAAAGTAGCACCTCTGGGTCCTCGACAACCAACATTCCAGGTAGATCAAACTTCCCAAGCAGTGTGAAAGAGATATTGCCGTTCATATCCAACTCATCTATAGACATAATTGAAGATATACAATGGTCTACCAAAGAGTTCAGTCTCGGAAAGATCGATTCGTTTTATGGATTGTTGATTAATGCATTTATCACGCAAGGTAACATTAAGTTTCTCTTGTGCTATGATTTGAATAGTGGAAACTCAAATAACAGCGGAGGTTCTAATCTACAGAGCAAGAATGAAGATAACTCAATCAAACAATTTTTCATGGAAGTGAATGAATTATACGTGAAGTGTTTGTTGAATCCGTTTTATTCGGTAAATGATGCGATTACTTCACCGGATTTCGACATGAAATTGAAAATGTTGGCAAGAAAGTACTTATAATGTATAATAGAATGAGTGTATATTAAATAATATGTACATAAAAAGCAAACGAATGAAAATTCAAACTAGAGCAGGCCATCACGAGTCTTTCAACGCATTCTCTGTTTCGACCTTGTAATTTCCATTTTCGGTTTCTACAATAATCCCTTGTTCTTTTAAATTATCAAACATATCCTGTGGAACCCAACCACTGGTAGCAGCAAAAGGAGTCGAGACAACTTGTAACTGGTAATCTTCTAAATCCTTTTGATGCTCATCCAAATATTCAGCAGTGTATTCAATTGGGAACTCAGGTTCTTTCGAATTGCATAATTCGTTAGCAACGTATGCTTCCCACATGGCCTGTAATTGGACGATTGAACCCTCAATGTATAAGTAATCCTTATCATGCTTTAATTCCAAAGCTTGTAAATAAGGGCTCTTCAATACCTTGATATGTGGAGACGCAACTGCAATTAAATCATGTCTTTTAGAATTTAATTCAAGTTCCCATAATCTTTCATTTCTTGTCTTGTAATACATAAATTGATACTGCAGCTTTTCGACTTCATCCATTTCAGCATAACCTGGAATATCTTCCTCTAAGTTATAAACTTTAGCACCTTGATAGGCCACGAATGATGGATAGGTAGATAAAACAAATGGCTTAATGGAACTGTATTCAAAATCAACAAAATATGGTTGATTATCTTTCTCAGAATTAAGGATAACATTTAAGGGGTCTAAATCTGGGCAGAATAATCTTGGCTTGAATAATTCCTCGATATTCATAATAGATTTAGACTTTGGGTTAAACAATTTTGGTGCGATAGTCTTGAAGTTTTCAAATGTATTGATCATCTTCTTGATTAATTCAACATCCTCAATTTTATCTCCAGAGTCTGCTTGTGCTAAAGATAATCTGTTTCTCAAGTTTTCTAATTCAATTCCTGCAATCGAACTAATTATATCCAAAGGCTTGTCCGAATCAATAGGCTTGTTGTATTGGTTGATAACTTTTTCAGATAACTTGTTTTTATTTTTGGAAAAAGATTTCTCCACACTTGGGCCAATTCTCCATCTGTTAGTAAGTAAAGGATTTTTTTCACCATCATATGGTAACACTGACTGTTCAGTTACATGGACATCATCATGGAAGTATAAGGAACCAAATTTATTGAAGGTTACCGAAAGGAGTTTGTCTTGAAATTCAGAAATTGGTTGGATAACTGATTTTAACTTTTCATCAGCATTTTCATATTCAGCACTAACCAATGGGTCCCATTGTTTCATTAACAAATCACCCTCAATATGTTCCATCAAGATGTAGGGACTTTCCACAGAATTGTTTCTATCTGACCCGTAAGCAACTACTTTTGGAACATTTAAGCCTAATTTCAAGTTCAAGAAATCTAAAGTAGCAACTTCACTTTTAATCTTTTGCGCAATAGAATACTCTGATTCTAACTTGTATGGAATTCTCAAAACTAAGTCCTTTCCACTAGACAAGGAAATTTTATAAATTCTATGGTGCTTACCCTCATGAATACTGGCAATTGATTTCACTAACAAAGATTCTTCCTCACCAATTAAATTAGATGATAAGTTCTGCGATAATGTCAAAGATCCATCTTTCAATTGAATTGGAGGCTTAACAAATGGCTCGCCACTCTTATCAATATTCTTAGAACTTTTCAGTTCTAAATTTACGTCTTGCAAAAGTTTAGCGATACCCTCAATGGAAAATTTTGTTTCTCTCTTTGCTCTTTCTAATTGATCATTTTCCATCCATGAGCCCCATGTATATTGGAAAAATTGATTCCTTTTTGGATCATTTGAATCCGAAATCTTGGTATGAACTTCATTAGGAGTGGAGCTTAAATTTGATTGAAATTTTTTGGAAATCAAGTAGGGAGTAAATCTAATGTACGTTGGTTTTATTCCGCAAGCAGATCTCTTAGGACCTATTCTAACGGCTGATTTCAACATTGCGGTGTTACAGGGATACTACTACTCTTCTTTTATTGAAAAAAATGTATTGAACAACTTTTTTTACGATTATCTACATGGTCATGTGACATAATTATGATCACAGTTCTAACGTACATTACTTAAAAAAAAGTTAAGATAATTAGAGGTGTTGGGGAAGATCTAACAGACATAACACCAGGAAGTACAAAATCGTTAAGGGCGTGAAAAGTGTTTTGAAAAGAGTCATTGAAATTGGCTGACATGTTAAGGTACCTAACTAAGGTTGCGACCAACAGTGTCAGTATTTAGTAGGTTAATTTTTTCGTCTAACGAGACAGGAGGTACGGCATTAGAATAGCTATCTAGTTCAACAGTTTTCTTACCTCCCGATTCTCCATCAACCTCAGCATTCGTGCTTTTGATAGATGTCTGACTTGCGAAGTTATTATCTCGTTCGTGATATGGCATTGGTGAGTTTGTAGACGACGACCGAAGAGTACTCGAGTTAGGTGGTGACCTGAGCGCAATGTTGTACTGGTCCACATTAGATGAAGTGGGTTTTCCCGATGCTGGACCATGATTAGCATTTTGAATCATATTTGCAATAATATTGCTGGAATAGTGTGTGGGTCCATGTCTATGCAATTTTTTACCTTCAATTCCATCCTTAGTGGCTGTTGTAGAGAGACAAGAGGTGGTCGATGTCCTAGACAACGGCCTCGAGTTCGAATCAAAGGGAAGCAAGCCAGGGTTTATTTCAGTCCCCGAGTCTGGCGAACTTGGTCTCATCATCGGTGATCCCTGCAGTGGGCTGATATAGTTCTGCTGGTAATCACTCCCACTAGAAACAATAGAAATGTTGGTATATGAATTCAGATTAGAAAATTGATTACCACCCATCTTATTTGGTAACATATTCCCCAATGCTTTCAAATTCTTCGAACTGACACTGTAATTCGACTCTTGGCTTACTCTAGAAGACATATCTTCGACATCTTGATCGTTTGCCGACAAATTGTCAAGACTGCGACTATTAGCCGAGTATTCATAAGACTCTAGATCATCGGGCGTATCGAAATTAGTTTTTCCACTGAATATTGACTTCACACTAGCAGCTGGATGTGACATTCTGTTTGTATGTTTCTGATTGTCTATAGCTTGAATTATGTCAATCTTAGACTTGTTGTTAGTATACAAATCTATCATTAATAGATGAGCTTATCGTAGTCAAATTTCGCATCCGAGCTCCGTAACCATCAGTGACCGCAAGGTATAATCTTGAGATTATATAATCACTTTTATTTGGATGCAAAATGAACCACTATAGTAGTTGGTAGTTCAGATGGAAGAGTCCTCGTTGGCGAGTTGCAAAAGTGTCGAGGAGAAATAATCGGCAAATTCATCCATTGCTCTCTTCCCTAGCGAGGTTTTTAGGGAATTGACTTCATCAAGGAAGCCCACAACTAGATTGAGCCCACCCAGTTTTGTGCTGATAATGGAGAAGCAGAAGTGGCTCATTATTCCATTTGATTGACTGAACCAGAGATTGTCAACATTCCAGTCTTGGGATTGTATTATTCGGTTTCCAAGATTGGAAATATCCAATGTGATCCGTGAATCTTTGCCTAGTTTGCTTTGACAGAAGTCCCAGACATTAATGTACTTGAGCAAGCCAGTAAAGTGGAATGGAGTTCGGTCCTCGATTGCCCTGTTGAGAATCTTTCTTTGTCTTTCCAAGGGACGGGCAATATCATTTAATGAGGTGGCAGCGGATGTTAGTGGCCCAACCATGATATCTAAAGGTGCAGCATATAACCCGTACGCTGTCTGACGCAGGATCTCTGGATAATATCTCCGACCATTTATTGCAAAGGCCATCTCAAATGAGTATTTTTTGTCAGATAGACACGGGAAAACTTTCTCTTGAAGGCCGAGCATGGCAATGGTCGACAAGTATGGACTCAAAGTCATCTTCTGCGATTTGCAAAACGAGGTAATCGTCTTGACTTGCTCAGGTGTAAAATTGATGATCTTGAAGTTTGTATTCATTCCTTTTTGCGTTGGTTCATGCGTAAATACAGGATATTTTCTTGTATTTGGAAAGTCTTTCTTGCAAATCCAACTCAATAATTCTTTTAGCCACTTTGGGATGAATAATTCCTTGATTATAGTCACAATTGTATAAAAAAAAGGAGGGTTATAGAGGTCGACAAGTATGTCCGAGCTATCCAATAATGGCGGCAAAATTTCTTTATCTTCAGCGTAGTCAAACAAAGTCTCCCGGAATTTCAAATTATCATTTTTGGATAACACAGAAAATTCTTCGATCAAATCGTTGTGAAAATTCGCTCCTGATGTACCATCAAAAAGCGTATGATCGCAATAGAATGTCACGTATTGACTCTTGTCCGAGGTACATTCATAAACAACAACTCGCCATAATGGCTTCGTATCGTTGATAGGACAAAACCCCTTAACCAACGAGGACAACTCCTCTTCATTAAATGGTGTATCTATTTCAGTAAATTCCACCACGTCTTGAAACTCAATTCTTTCCACCGGCATCATTTCAAAATGTTTTCCATTCGTTTTAGCATCTTCACTTCTATCCCCTTCTCGATAAATATTTAACACAAAAGAAGGATTTTTCAATATGAGCGCTCTTAGGGCGTTAGACAACAATGTTTCATCAATTCGGTGGTTATACTGGGCTGTCACATTAAAATTAGTGTACATTCGTTCGGTGTTTCTTCCGATGTAATACCGCTCAAAAAAACCCGGACGCCTCCGATGTTTTGACAAAAATGACATAATGAACAGTTAAGATCTACTCTTATCAATTGCTATATGAATTAAAGAATTGGCACTCCGTTACCCCTATTATAAGTAGCTGATGTCGAATGCTCTTTTTCTTATACCCGGAGAATTTCGCACTGTCAATTCTCATCGGGTCAATAACTTGTAGCAATTTGCAACCAATTGGTTTTTAAAGTCTTTTTGATAAGAGTAGTATGATATATATGTTTTCTTTATATTAAAAATGCAAGCCCAACTTATTAACACATATTCAAAACAGGAGATCACTGGCAGTCAATCACAAGCCTTAATAAAAGATTTGGTATCAATTTCTTTGCACTGTATAACCTTTTTGCGGAATGTTTTTGGTGATGAAAACTATATGGATAAGAGCTTTGTTTGTAATGAAAAAGGTGATGCTACTAACAAAAACGGTTCTGTGAAAACTAAGAAGCTAGTCGAAGGAATTTCAAAGGAAGCAGACACTTTTATTAAGTGGATTGAAAATGGTATAAGTAACGCGTTGAATTTGCAGTATTTGCAAGCACTTCAATTAGGAATTTATTTAGACGACATGAATCCAGTCAACTTGAGTGAAACCTATTTATTTCAGTTCGATTACCACAATAACAATATTTCATTGGCTGTGAATAATGAAGCGAAGTGTCAGATTTTACCTGAGTTGAGTGCACGAGAAAAGGTGCAACAGCTAATCAAACGATTGATTGTTCTAACGCAAACCTTTAGTCCGTTACCAGAAGAAAAGCATATATCCATTAGATTACTATTCAATGACAAGTGTCCAAAGGATTATCAACCTCCATTTTTCAAAGATGCTTCTAACTTGCAAGCTCCCACCATAGCTATCGACCAAGGCAATTCTACTGATGATATCGGATCGGTCAATACCGGCTACAATTCAATTAGTGTAAAGGTGTTGTCGAATGTTGGCCAAGAATTAGTGGATCCGGTTACTATTGACCCGTTCGAGCTTTTCGATGATGATGTCGCTCAAAGACAAGACCAGTCAGAGAATCAGATAGAGTTCCCAAAATCAAACAATTCGTTATCATTGAACAACTTTTTGAATTCTTACAAATGTAATGATCTCCATACTACTCAAGTTGCACCTCCAAGTCAGCCTTCTAAAATAGAAAAACCGGTATCTGTTTGCGAATGTAATTCATACGGCTCACCATTGCGTATTAAGCTATCAATGAAAGGATTTACAATTATGACTTGTCGAACCTGTAAGAGACAAACTCACTCTTGTTGCTATGGATTAATTTCTTCTTCCTCAATCAAAAAATCGTCACCTACTTTCAAATGCTATTCTTGCATATTTGAAACTGATACTCTTGAAGATGATTTGATATTGTTGATGCGGCTAAGGTACTTATGGAAATATATGTCTTGTTATGAAATTCCTGACGACTTTAACTTTTTCTACGAGATTTTCAACTTAAGCTATGGGAAAGATGATTTTATTGTCAGAAAGTTTATCAATAAGCTCTTTCAGGATAAGATATTCATAGTTCTAGACAAACCTATAATTGTTAGATCTAAAAAAAGAGCAATGGGTACTGGATCAATAACTCCAAAAATTGATGATGTATTGGATAATAATGATAATGTTCTAAAAAAGAACAATGAATACGTCATAGCATTTGCTCCTAAAGTAAAAACTCCTAAATTAATTTGCAATTTTGACAAGCAAAGCTTCTATCTTCCGGATTTATATAATACAAAAGGTCTCATTGTTAGTCTTTTGCAACAGTTTAAACTTAGCTTGACAACGAATCATGAATTCGAAAACGACCCAATTGAATCGAGCAGTCTTAATTTTAATCAATCTTTTAATAAAGCTGAGAAGCCTAGCGGCAACTATAACAGAAATAGTGATGAAATAGATGAATTGTCGTTTGAAGATTCTTTAAATTTCTTGTCTCAACCACAAAAAAGGCAAGATTCACTAGCCATTAATTTTTTACAAAATAAGGTAACGCAAGTACATCTTCTGTCCAACAAGCGTACTGCCGAAGAAAATGATTCTATGGTCAAAAGAAGTAACAAAAGCCGAAAAATTAGTGTCAATGAAGAGAGTTGTTTTTGAGACTAGAAGTTTTTGCAATATTTAATAACATGGTAAATTTTCAACCATTATAAAAATTTTTAATAATTCCTAATAAAGGATAATTATTTATATGTTTTCTGCTATCATTAAGCTCTATTATCTTTAAATGTATCTATTGGTGAAATACTTCAAAAAAAAAATATATGTAGGCCAATTTTGTGTCATTTGAAATAGTGATGAGCCAGATTTGATATTAACGATAATTTCCAGTAAAACATTCTAAGTGATATACGGAAATAAAATGGTATCTAACTTGGTAATACCTGGAGATGGTCTTCCAAAGGATATTAACTCCGCAGAGAAGGTTACTATCGGCCCTGGGATTTACAAAAACCCAAAAACACAAGAAATTATCCCAGCTTCAGCAGGAATATTGAATACCAAGACTAATAAACAAAATACCAATAAAATAATATTTACTGAGTCCAATTCCAAAAGATATATACCACAGACCAATGATTTTGTTATTGGAATCATAGTGGGGGTATTTGGTGAAAATTACAAAGTCCAATTACAAGATTTTTCTACCACTGTTCAATTATCCATGATGGCATTTCCTAATGCATCTAAGAAAAATAGACCAAACTTGAAAACCGGCCAGGCTGTCTATGCGAGAGTTTCTCAGGCCATCCCGGAGACAGACACTGAGCTCGAGTGTATAGATCCTATCACTGGGAAAGAGGGTGGCTTCGGGTTGTTAGACGAGTCAGGATACATCTTCAAAATTGATCTTAACTTTGCCAGAGAATTACTATTCAATCATAGTTCGATATTTCTTGAAAAGCTAGCAACCAAATGTAAGTTTGAAATTGCAATCGGGATCAACGGGAAAGTCTGGATAAAATGCGGAGAGGGTATTAAGGTTAAATCTGACAACGAAGAAAATAAAGATGAAGATAAAGCAAGTTCAGGAAAAGACTTGAGAGCTACATTGGCAGCTTCCAGATTTATTATTAATTGTCAAACTATAAATGTAAGCCAAGTTGATGACCTTTTGAAAGAAACATTCAAGAATATTTAACACTTTCTACTGTTTAAATGGAGGTATTCAGAGTGACAAATATCTCACTCATATACATACATATATACTTGTAAACTAGAATCAATATACTATAGTCATCTTGACGCACGTGATCCACCATATTGAAAAAAAAAAACTATAAACTATTATATAGCTGCAATTCATAAATCCTAGAGATTTGTGATAAGTCAGGATGTCTGGTGAGAAGTTGGATCAAAACCAACTAGCTAGACAACGTAAGAAAATTGAGAAGGACAAAAGACGTAAGCAATACGATGATTTGCAGGTTCAGGGTACGAACAATTCTTCGATTGTATCAAAGAGATCAGTAGAAATGTTGTACACTGATAAATTGAATCCAGAATTGGGCGAATGGTTTAAATATTTCGTCAAAAAACCTAAGAGAAGATCACCAGCTATAAATAGAGGGTATTGGATCAGAATGGAGGCAATTAAGCAGATGATTTTGCGAATAATATCTTCACGAAAAGACTCAAACCAAGAAGTTACAATAATCAATTTGGGATGTGGATTTGATCCATTACCTTTCCAATTATTATCCCACTTCAAAGAAAAAGATAGGGAACTAAAGCTAAGGTTCTTAGATATTGACTATCCACAGTTAATTGAAAATAAATTATCGATGATTAGAGAGTCGCCTGAAATACTCTCAATTTTAGGCGAAGAGGTAAAGGATGGCTGCATTGATAAGAAGGTAGTTCCGTTTGTTACAGATAAGTACAAATTAGTAGGGTGTGACTTGAAGGACTCAAACCTATACAAGGAACTAGTAAATAAATTACTTGGAAGTAATACTTCAGTAAAAATATTTGTTGCTGAAGTTTCTTTGGCTTATATGAAACCAGAGCATGCAAATCCTGTAATACAATATTCAGCTGATTTGAGCAATTCACATTTCCTAATCTTAGAGCAAATTCTTCCTAGTGGAAAATACCATGCATTTGCTCAAAAGATGTTGTATCATTTCAATCATTTAAGAAGTCCTTTGCAATGCGTCGAGACATATCCCACGAAAGAAGATCAAGTAAATAGATTTAAAAATTATTACAGGAATGTGGAAATTAGGAACTTGTTTGAGAATTGGATGTTTCTAGTAGATGATGAGATAAAGCGTAAGGTAGATGGTATTGAAGCTTTTGATGAATGGGAAGAGTTTATTATATTTTGTCAACACTATGTTATTGTTCATGCAACCAATACCGATTTCTTAATCTACGATAATGAAGAACCACTGTCAGGAGTTCTTGGTTCCACTGATGATTCTATCCAAGTATCATATACAGACCCGAGCGATTCAACTTTATTACAATTAAAGTTTCCTGCAATTTGTTCAATAAATAATGAAATCATAGTCAATGGGGGGCTATTTCAAACTCGTACTGATAAAACATTATCGTTATCAAATAATAAGCTTGAAGTTAAAGACGTTACCGGGGATATACCCACTCCACGTATGTGCCATACATTAACTGCCGTTAATAACGACGAAAGTGTTTTAATCGGTGGAAGATCTCAACCAGGAAAAATATTCCAAGATGTGTTTAAGTTACATGAAAGTGAATGGGTGCAAATGCAAGGCCTACCCAACACAAGATCTAGACATTCAGTAGTGAAGTTATGCAATGATAAATTATTAATCTTTGGTGGCTTGCTCGATGGGTGTGAAGATGATTTATTTCTCGTCTACAATTGCCAAACTCAAGAATATACACCATTAAAGATTCGAGGTTCTATTTTCAACTTACATAGTTGTGCTATGGCTTATGATCAAGATTTGAACTATGGAGTAATAATAGGGGGTATGACCGACACAAAAATACCTAAAGTAAGCGACATAATGTACAAGTTTACTATCAATGATGATTTCATAGAAATTGAAGTGCTACACAAGCATCCCCAGCTTCTGCGAATTTCAAGCCAATGTGTGTTCATTTCCAGCAAGAAGTTATTGTTGATTGGGGGTGCTTCTCTGTTAATGCTTTCAAATCAAGATGATACTATTCTTACATTCGAACTACAGACAAAAGTATTACACCCGGTCAAAATTGATAACAACATATGGGAGAATCATCCGCCTATTTTCATAGGTTTTGGTCAGGGTGAAACTGAAAATTCAATAACTTGTATAGGGGGTGGTGCTGTGTGTTACTCATTTGGGAGTTGTTATAATGGAATATACGATATAAAGTATGGTGCTGCAGATTAAAGCCATTATTACATTATCAATATATAGGCATTTTTAGTTATACATAGTAAAGTGATAACATATTAATGAAAGCTGAATCCTAGAAGTTCCCTATGGTACTATCTATCATCGCTTGAACTTAGATACACTTTTGGATCTAGATGAAAAGTGTTTAAGATCTGTCCTGATAAATTTTGATAGGCGAGATTTTGCGGCTAAGTGGAGTGATAGCAAACAATTACACATTTGAAAATTTATTAAATAGTACTCTTCGAAACTTTAGTGGAAAAGTTAATCCTTTTCTTATACTTCCTTCAAAATGGAGAGGTATCCTGAAGTCATGAACGGAGCCAGTCTAGGAGAAAAGCCAGTCAGGGAAGTGGATAATGGAAAGTCCGAAGCAACCGCTGGTATATCGTTCTTGTATTCCAGGAGAGATCAAAATAATAGAATAACTACGTATAAGCCGAATATGGGCAACAATAACGAGAATGAACTATCGCTATCCATGAAGATTATTAACCAACCAAGTAGATCGGGCGATTTGCTTGCTAAGGCCTCGGATCCGACCAAGATCAATAGTATTTTAAATACAAATATTGCAGACGATGACGATGTTGAAAGTATTGCAAGCGACGAGAACAATTCGGAGATAGTAGAAGAATCAATATCTGCAAAGAAAGGATATAATTGTCGTTATGTTTTGGTTAGAAAAAAATCCGGTGAAATTCTCAAACCATCCATAAAGGATAGTTCTAGCAACTCGTATTTTGATAAGAAAAGATCACAATCGTTGCCGACGACTCCGACGTATAAACAAGTACATTTCGGAGGTGACACAGATGTTCGGTATTTTAAAAGGAAGGATAAGCCAGCTGCGATATCTGCGTCCAATTCACCTACACTAGAAGGTACTGATAAGGGGTTCAATGGATTGAATTTAGATAGTGAAGAAGATTATGATGATGATGTTGACGACTATGATGATGATGATGATGATGATGGAGATTCAGGAAATGATGAAGATTGTTTCAAACTTGATTTGAATGCATCAGGATCAACAAATTTCCCTAAAAGTAATGAAAAAGCATCTTGGGAATTAAAGTTAACTAACTTCCCACCCTTGTCATACAATAAGAAAATTAAGGTTGAGCATTCTCCTGTATTCTTGGAAAGAATGTTCATTACTATCGACAAAAAATTTGTGTTGGGTCATATTGCAGTTAAGAATATAGAATTTGAAAAGTTTATTACTGTAAGGTATACACTAGATAATTGGTGCACCATTGTGGAAATACCTACAGTATATGTTCCGGATATCCCAAAGATCTTAAAAGAAAATAATTATGATAGGTTTGTATTCCAAATTCCATTGGTTTCATTATTCAATAGTTTTAGGATGCTGTCGACTATTAATAAACCTTTTCAGAAGGTTGAAGAAAAGCAGTATAGCTTTTGCATTAGGTACAATGCCGGTATGGTCGAATTTTGGGATAATAATAAATCCGATAATTATGACTTTAAATTAATTAAAACAATAAATTCTACCAAGATTAACGATTCAAAAATCCAAGCTCATGCTGCTAGACCCAAATATTCTTCGTCATATTTGAAGAGGAGAGCTTCTGATTCAAATTTACAAGATGCTCCAAAACAATCTGAAGAAGTTCCTACAGATGTGAATACATCAGATTTTTCAAATAGCAATGACTTCGTCAAAAACGATTTCTACTTACTGTCCCCCTTATTATCAAGTTTGCACAATTCACTAGATGAAAATAATGATATTTTCCGAAATAATTCGACAGATACATTGTCATCATATACATCTCATTCAAAGAATTTCAATCATGCCAAAAACGAAGCTTTTGATTTCGGAAACAGCTATCCAAGAAACATAAGTGAAACTGGTGACGACGATTTATTGTTAAAGAATGCTTTGTTAGATTCCAAATCGTACAAGGAGTTACTTGATACGTATTGTTTCTTTTCAACCTCCCCAAAGGAAAGCGATTATACTGATTCAGTATCGAATGAACAAACTCCTAATAATTCAAATTTAAAAGAATTCAACTTGGATTCTTTTGATCCGAAGTCTAATCGTGAATGTGTCCCAAGTGTGCCTAGTGATTACATAGATAGCGACACTCTTTTAAAGCAAGGGGAACCATCTCAGAATTTGGAAAGCCAAAGCACGGATAAAAATGATCCTAATGCATCCAATGCTTTTACTATTGCATCCGTTTTAAGGGTATAAACGCAAGGCATTATTTTGATCGTCTAGATGCGAAAAAAAATAATTCATTTCAATCATTTAATGGTATATTTTCATCAATTATAATCCTTTACTAATTTTGCTACAAGAGGAGTTATAGAACTATTTTTTTTTTCTACGTGTTTATAAATTCATTATTCCTTACCAAGGAACTTTACACACTATGCTCTTATAGATGCTATATAAATAGGTACATCCTATAATATGATAATGTTTTATTGAAAACTGGTAATATAAATATAAAACTAAATGCAAATTTCCCAAAAATTACTCCCTATGATTATCGAATGTAAACCTATTCAATAAAATTATTCTTAATCAAAACAATACATCTTGACACCACCATTGTCCAATGCTGCCGCAAACCTGGAGTCACTCAATCCAACACAACTAACGATTGAATTACCACCGAAAGTATGTAAGCATTTACCATTTTGCAAATCCCAAACTTTAATTAGTTTATCGTGTGCACCACTAATAATTCTAAAAGTATCTGCACTTATAGACCATACCCCTTCAATATGACCAAATTGAGTTCTTATGCATTTCCCTGATTTAACCTCCCATAGTTTGATAGTATTATCTAAGGAAGAAGTTAACAAATGAGTTGGATAATTTGGATTGCTAGGTAATTCTGTATTATTGATTTCTTCATTATTAATATCTTGCTGATCACGGTTAACGTTACTTGGAGGTATATGTGTACTGATATTGTTATTGTTATCTGAATCACTGTCACTGCAATCCTCGATTAACTTGTCTTTATAAATAAGTGGAATAACGCATTGTACGTGACCTAAATGACCGTTATTATCGATGCCCCCAAAGATTCTTAAACACTGATTGTTCTTCAAGTCCCACATCCTGATAGTTGTATCGTCAGACGCACTAAAAGCAGTGTTTGATAAGGGGTGGATTTTAACTGAATTAACCCAATCAGTATGTCCACGTAGAGTATAACAAGTTCTGGAGTCAACATGCCACACTTTCACTGTATGATCAGCAGAGCCCGAAACAATCGTCTTATTCAGAAAATCGACGCTTACAACAGCTGCATCATGTCCACGATAAGTCGAAATACATTCACCAGTATGATAATTCCAAACTTTTATAGTTGAATCTAAACCTCCTGTAATTAATTTCTGGGAATCGAATACCAATGAGCGAATAGCCTTTGTATGACCAGTTAAAGTCCTTAAGCATTCTCCAGTATCGACTTTCCAAATTTTAATAGTAGTATCATAAGATCCTGTCATAAGATACTTTCTATTAAATTGTAAACATGTAACTCCATCCGTATGTCCACTAAAATTTTTGACTGTATATATTCCTTTACGCCAATTTTTCTCCAATTTAAATCTCTCACTATAAACTGATTTCCAGGGTCTTTTTCTTAAAAGCTGGTGCTGTTTCGCCTTTTCCTCCTGGTTAACTTTCATTCTCTTAATATCGTGTTCAACTTCCGAATTATTTGATCCATTTGAATCAATATTTTCGAGGGCCCGCTTATTATTCTTCACTTCGTCAGTACTACTCATATTTCTAGCTCTTTGCATATGCATCAATGGTAAACCCCAACCGCAATTTGGACATTTTCTATCAATGTGTTGTTCGCACATATGATGCCACACTCTATCGTCGTCTGCTAGAGATTTCCACTTTCTGGATACCTGAGCAGCATTGCACAAAGATGCACAATCGAGATAGCATAAAACTTTCAATGAAATTTCCATGGGTAAAGTCGAAATAAAGTCAATCTTGATTAACGAGCTCACCTCTTGCGAGATAAACGACAATTGTGGGAAGCAACATTGACTTAATAAACCCTGTAATATCAAAGATCGATGAGGATCGGGAGCTGCACTGAATATAGACCATACATGAGTGATAGCCTCTCTGTCTCGTGAAGGTAATTTATCCAACTGCCTTTGAATCTTTTTCATTTTAACCTCATCCGTTTGCTTATTGCAGGTAATATCTGGGTTGTGTCTATAACAATATCTATGGAAGTTATCTTTTGGTATCATTGCTTGGTCACTTATATGCTTGACCAAAAATGGAGTCACCACCGAAACTTTATCCAGATGTGCAGCAGAACCACCTTCACTTTCAGGTTCAGCCGAACTGGAATTATTCGTCGATATTTCGGCACCTCCAGAAGTTTTGAAACTATTGGACCCTAATGTTGGCGACTTTTGTGAAGACAAACTATTGGAAAGTATACTATCGAAGTTTTCGGTAGCATGCTGCAGGTCTATTTGGTGTTCTCCATCTTTTGCCGAAGCTTTGGGAACACAACTTTCCTGAAGATTCATACTTCCACTAACTCTAGTTACAGAAATCGATATCTATAGTCTCAACGATTATAGCAATATTCGGATTACCAATAAGTGGCGTTTGCAGTATCAAATAAAGTTCAACTGTATAGATATTCACTAAAGTCTCTAATAATAAGCTTTCTTTCTCAGACAAACAAATGATTTGCTTCTCAATATCACCCTCTACGTATCCTGAATTATTATTTATAAACAGCTACGTGTTAGACTAGTATATATTATGTGTTAATGATAAGTACAATAAGACACACGGCATGTTTTCTATAAATTCTGTGGCATCATCGATTAGTAGTGAGGTTACATTACACAAAACCGAATAACCATACTGTGGTGAAAACAAAGTAAAGCCATGTTGATATACGTGAGCAATATAAGCGAGGCCACACATTGCCAGAACCAACAATAAATCCGTATTTTGCTGAAGCAATTTACATCGCTGTTTGTTTTATGTTAAAAAATGGTGTTTATTTCAAGATCGCATCCGAGAACCTGGGGTAGAACATAGCAGGCAAGTGAAGAATAAAAATAATTTATCGATATGGCTAAGCAACAGGTGACCCGGTGACAGGAATGATCTTTTGCAATATAGGATCTGCTGTCTCTAGAATGAATGGTTAATTATATCTTGCATGCTTAAACAAGGAGCTTAATTTCCGTTTGAGAAATTGAATTACTTCCGTGAACACTGTAGACTTAGGTTTATTGAATTAGTGATATGAATCGAGTAGCCTACCCATTACAGCCTAGCGGTCCATCATAGTTGTGTAAGATTGCTTAGTTGTACTAGTATGCTATCAATTATCGATTTTCACGTGACTGATTATTAAGATTTTTTTTTTTTTCATCGATGCCTGAAGATGTTTCTAGAAGAGATAAATTTGCTTATAAAGAGTAATGAAAAGATCCGAAGATCAAAGTTCAAGTCAGGAAAAGAAGCCACGGTTAAGCATGTCTGACGAAAGGAAAGAAGAGTTCTTCTCTAGTGTAGGAGATCAAGTTAATGCTGTTGAGCAACCACAAGGGCAAGATGGAATTAGAAATACTGGAGCTACTGATGCACAAGGTCATCCAGTTCAAGAAATCGAGTCATTATGTATGAACTGTCACGAGGATGGTACTACTCGTTTGTTGTTAACTAAGATCCCTTTCTTTAGAGAGATTATTATTATGTCATTTGCATGTCCTCATTGTGGGTTTAAAAATTCAGAAATCCAACCGGCAGCACAAATCGCTGAGAAGGGTTCTCGCTATGTGTTAAAGTTAGAGAACAAGGGAGATTTCAACAGACAAGTAGTTAAGTCTGAAACGGCCATGTGCAGATTCAATGAGTTGGATATTGAAATTCCGCCTAAGAGGGGTCAGTTATCTAACGTTGAAGGGTTATTAAGCGAAATGGTGAGCGATTTGGAATCTGATCAGGCTGCGAGAAAAGAAATGCAACCAGAAGTTTATGAGAAGATCGAAGAAGTAATTGCCAAAATCAATTCATATATTAATGCTGAGCCAAATACTTTACCTTTGACGTTCTCAGTCGATGACCCAGCAGGCAACTCCTGGATAGAATACTCTCCTGGTGAAGCCGCTCATAAATGGTCTATGTATGAGTACAATAGAACAGCTGAACAAAATGTGTTTTTGGGTTTGATTTCTGCTGATGAAGTTGCTCAACACCGACAATTGGAGTCTGAAAATAAGAAAGCTGCAACTGAGTCCAATGTTTCTTCATCATTAGCTGGCAATAATACCAAGTCTACAGAATTTGCTTCGGATGCTACTGAGATTGAAAATTTAGATAGTGAAGTTCAAACATTTCACGCCACATGTTCCGCTTGCTATAAACCTTGTGAAACACATATGAAAACTGTCAATATCCCACACTTTAAAGAGGTTGTTATTATGTCAACTGTGTGTGACAATTGTGGTTACAAGTCAAATGAGGTTAAAACCGGTGGTGAAATTCCACCCTTAGGTAGAAGGGTTACGCTAAAGATCAACGATCCTGAAGATTTAGCAAGAGATATTTTAAAGGGTGAATCATGTGGTATGAACATCCCTGAATTGAATCTTGATTTAACGCCAGGAACTTTAGGTGGTAGATTTACTACCATTGAAGGCCTTTTAACCCAAGTTTATGAAGAATTGCATACCAGAGTTTTTTCTCAGACTTCCGATTCCATGGATGATGCTACAAAAACTAGATGGACTACTTTTTTTGCTAAAGTACAGGATGCAATTAATGGAAGAATTGAGTTTACCGTCATAATGGAAGATCCATTAGCATCATCGTACATTCAAAATGTTTATGCTCCTGATAATGATCCAAATATGATCATTGAAGATTTTGAAAGAACTCATCAACAAAATGAGGATTTAGGTTTAAATGATATGAAAACCGATTGAATTTTAAAACTACTGTGTATATTAGAAATTATTTTTATTTCATATGAAATTATATGTAATAGATATAGAGCATGATAAAATAAAAATTTTATTCTTCCTTATTAGCATCTTTTTTATTATCAGGGTTTCTTTCGGATTGCACTTCTTTGAATGCATCTCCCCATTCTGTATTTTCTAACGTTTCTCCAAGTGTAGATAAATCTATTAAAGATAAATTATTATCTGTTAAATCCACATCATCAATACCAGCAGAATCTAAAAATGGCGACATATGGATTGCGTCATCTCTTGGACTTATATTACCTATGGTAGGTGATTTGTTAGAAGGTATTTGAATATAGAGTTTCGGTGGTGGATTACCTTTATTTGACTTGTTAGGAACTTCGTGAATATTGTTATTGTGAGACCTATTTCTTGTATTATAAGCATGCAATGGGGATTTTGGAACGTATATTCCACTAGTTGATCCTTCATCTTGTGCCTCGTTGGAATATACTGACGACTTAGTCAACGGGAAATTTTCATCCTCTTCATCAGTTGGGTCATAATTCATTTTATCGTCCTCATCTGTAACAAAAATTGACGGAGCATTCACACCTAAGTTTTCATTTGCTAAATAACTATTCCGTTTGAGCTCTTGACCAAATTCGATATCAGCATCTCTGATACCATGATTCTTATTCCTAACATATTTCCAGCGACAAGCATACGCTGCTATTGTTTCATAAACCCTTTTGGTGTGTAATCTACGTTGAACTTTCTGTACTAAAAGACGACGTTCTAAAAAGTCAATCAAGTTAAGACATTGTCCTGCCTCAAAGGAAGTATACAATGGTAATTGCAATAAGATTCTAGTAAAGGAAATCCCTGGGTCACCATTAAGTTCCATATTCATAATGGCTTCCTCCATAAATCTTTCATATGCCTTTCGTCTTTCCCTAATCTTAGGGACATCCATTGAGTTCAATGTATTCTCTATGGATTCATAATCTATTTTTATGTCGTATGGATCATCGGGATTATTATACGTGAACCATTTGCGGCATAATATTGGAATTTCTAAGGTACCCGAATAAAAATGAAATGACAAAGCCCCATCTAGAGAATGCAATAATCTTGGTAAATGGAACGGTTTAATATAACCAGACCCTTCGGGATCAAACTGTTGCCATGTTCTTTTAAATTTTCTGATCTCTTCTCTCTTAATTAGATGACTGTAGCTGGATCTATGATTAATGTAACTGAAACTATCAACAATTAGTGAAACGAACATATTCAAGAAAATATACATGGAAATAAGATTCCACAGCATAAACAATATATAAGCATATTGCTTGTTTCCGCAATCACTATCATCTAAGCCATCAACTGTTGAACAGTATGGCTCCCCGAGTGTAAAATCATCCATAATATAGTTCCAGCCTTCACCAAAACTGCATCTAAATAGCAATATTAAAGCTTTAGGAACAGATCTCAAGTTAATATTATTTGAGGTGTTAGGACCAACTTTGGTTAATCCGAATATTTGATTCATAGCAATAGCAAACACCAAAAATACGATGATCCAAGTAAAAGATAAAGAAATCAAAGAAGGCAAACTTGCTGACGCAAACCTCAACAATTCACTCAATCTATTACTTCTTGGGATAATAAAAGATAAAATACCCACTAAGAATAACTTATTAATATTGATAAAAGCATTCTCTGGATCCGTAAAGAAAGAGATAATTGTAGTTAAGAAAGCACCGAATGAAACAACTAGGTTGAAAACATTCCATCTATACCTAACGAATGTTCGAATTCCTTGGCCAATAACTAACATAAGTGCATTAATTAAAAAACACAGAGCTGCGACCATATAAATAACTGATCTGCAAGTGTTTAACCCGTCATAGGATGGAAAGCATTCTAACAATAATGCAATAACATGTAAAAATAAGACAACATTGAGGGAGTTGTGCCAATAAGTATTTTTTTCAACTGTCATGGAATAACAAAATTTCCGAAACCACGACAACAGTTGTAAACTTTTCCGTTTAGATGGTTTGACTTGTACGAGATATTTCTTCACTTGATACCATGAAATTTGATCTCTTGTCATGTAAGCGCTACCTGTGGTTTTCGAATAATTACTAATAATAACAGAAACAAATAATGTTAGAATGAAAACAATACTGACAAAGTTAAATAATACAACAAAAAAACCATTAAATGGTGTTGCAAAATCTTCTTGTGGGGTTCCTACCCCTGTACTTTTCATTACATTTAGTAATAAGTCAGCCCAACCTTCCAAGGAAATAATTTGGTATAATGTAGAAAATGACGTTGCAAACTTATTGAATTCGAGTGGTGGATTCACATAGACATTGGGGCTCATTACCTCCCAATTAAAGACTTCACTTTTATATTCATTAAAGCAGTGATCTTGATGTGATTCTTCATCAAGACAATATCCTAACCGACCATTAAAGATATTCAAGCCCCAAATTGCGAAGGGGAATAACAAACAAAGTGAAATGATTGCAGCATTAATAATCTTCCAGAAACCAGAAATAATAGTATTATGGAAATTATTCTTTGCAGTCTCACTGATGGTCAACAACCTTAACGCTCTCAATGCCTTCAATCCTCTAACAACCCGTGTTAAATTACCATCATTCTTTAAAAATGCAATTAATTCTATCCATAATGAAATCAAAACCACCAAGTCAATCAGATTCCATGATGATCTCAAATATGCATTAGGTGTTAATATCAACCCATCGGCTATAATTCTGATAAAAAATTCTATCGTAAATAAAACAATAAAGGCAATTTCAAGATAAAATGTCCAATTCATAACTCCGTATTTAGATACCATTTCCTTTCTGAATAATGGTGTAAGATAGCAAGCAGTGACAACAATACCTATAGTTGCCAAGAACATGATAACCACAAAAGTTTCAGAAACTACTCTATTAGGCTCCACGCCGTCGATTCGTTCTCCATAGCTCGATTTGACAAGCCTTTGACACAACCTTCTGAGGCGATGGCGAGGGCCCATCATGTAAAACACACTATTAAATTTTGGATTTTCTTTCAAAAATTTATTCTGTTTCGCAATAAGTATGTTTCGTTCGGTGATAATGTTTCGAGCAAAATTAGCTGGATCAAAATTAGTGACAACATGTTTCTTGTTTCTGGAAGCATAGAATGGATTCTTAAAGAATGAAGTAGTACGCCACATATTAACATGAAGCCACCTCTTCCAAGATGATTTGGGTAGCTGTTTAATGTCTGTTTCAGTTTGTTCTTCGGCTTCATTTGCGTCTGTCTCAAGGAAATCGTTAACAGCAGTTCCACTTAATAGTAAGTTCACTACAGCCTTTTCAAGTTCATCTTTAACTCCTCTCTTTCTGAAGATTCTATTCTTCATTTTAGTCAATACGCCTGATTCATTATCTAAGTTCTGTAACCTTTCAGTCATGTTATCAATAAATTGAAGAAGTTGCTGTTTTCTTTTACCTTCTTCAGTAACTTCTAATGTTTTAGCAATTACAGCAATGAAAATGTTTAGGATAACCATATTGGAAATAATAAACCAGCCGATTAAAAGAATAGCACCAAAAGCTCTAGACGAAGTTGTGGTCGCATACTGTTGCAACCCATACAAAATGTCTGTCCAATTTTCTGTTGATGTGATAATATAGAGAGCAACAAAAGAATTTGGTAACGTATGCATTGGAAAATCAACATCTCCTATGTCATCGTGCGGAATTGTTCCTTCAAAATACCTGGAGGTAATAATACTTACGAGGTATGTGAGAATAAAATAGAACAATGCTAAGTCAAAAATAGCTCTAAAATTACCCATGATTTTTAACCAAAGTTTCCTCGTAATATTTGTAGCTAATACTACTCTGTAAAACCTCATCAACTGGAATACTGTTAACCAGTAATATGCATGTCCTAATTTCGACTTTATCGGTCCAAGAATGATTAAACCAGTAATGACACCCAAAAATAAGTCAAAACAATTTCTTCTGGATAAAAAAAACAACCTCCAATTTGGAAAGTGAAAAATGAATCGCATTATAATTTCTAATAAGAAAACAGCAGTTGTTGCAGCTTCAAATCTATAAAGGGTATGTCTCCTACCATCAGGCATATTATATTCCCTAAAACATTGAACAAACAAATCAACAAATATAAGTATCACGAAAAGAAAATCAAATTTATAATAATACTTTAAAAATATATTTTGTTTCTTTAACTGGTTAATTCTTTCCGTATGAGAAGATAAATCATGGTTGGTAAAATCAAAAACTTGCCATACTTTCTTCTTTCTCTTTTTCTGCTTCTTTTCTTCTGCTGCTTCTCTTCTGGTAATAGTAAATGATGCAACAATAACTGCAATAAAAACATTAATTAGCCAAACAGTTAGAATAAAGATTGCGAAAATAAAGAACAAACAGGCACCCATATTATCGGAATCCATTGTGTCATACATTAAATCTGTGAAAGTGTTGGCACTCATCACCACGAAGACCAATTCCATGGATTGCAAAATGTTATCGAAACTCACTGTTCCACCATAAGGGTTATCACCACTAATACATTTTGAATTTTGTGGACATGTGAAGCCTTTTTTAGAAGTGGAATGTACACCATTCCTCATTATATATGCTACTGCTTTTCCATCTTCGTCAATATACGATCCACAATGCTGGTCCAGGTTAATATATGTATCATTAGAGTCATTGGGGTTGAACCAAACACATTGTCTACTAAACGATGATTTAAAAGACTGCACACCAATGATACCAAAGAATAACCAAAAACAACAGATGAAAATTGCAACATCAATCAATTGAGGGATAGCTAATTTGCAAGCATTTAAAATTGTAGTCGTACCTGTAGTCAAGTTACACAACCTTAAAATTCTGAGACAACTGAGTGCTCTAAACAACATAATGTGGTGTTTTATATCATATTGATCAATTGATAAAAAAAGTGATATCCAAAAAAATACTACAGAAAGGAAATCAATCCTATGCCAACTGTTTCTTAAATACGCTCTCTTTAGATGAAGTTGTTCAATATTCTTAACACCTCCTTTTTTTGGCAACAAAAAAGTGTTATTGTTACCTATTCTCTGTGAGGGAGATACAGGCTCGTCAACCAAGTCCAGGTCGTCGCTATATTGCTCCATAGATACATTTCTAGAAGTCGTTTGTCTCATGCGGTTATCACTGTATTTTTGTTTTATGTCATAGGTCTGGTTCTCGAAAGGGTTTTTACTAGCACGGTCCAGTACATTCGGTATTTCAAACCCATCTTCATCAAGGTTAATTTCTTTAACATCCAATTCATCACTGGATTCACTGTTTTCATTATGGCTCTGAATAGTATTTTTTGCAGATTTCTGTTTTTCGTAAAACCTTGACAATCCAATCATTTTTAAAATTTTCAAAATGTAATTCTGGTTGAAATATATTACTTTAATATCATTTTCGGGATATGGCAACCCTAATTCTTTGAACATAGCTTTATCATCAATGAGTCCATATGCGATGATCTTTGTAACTGATTCTAATGTATAAATAACGTTTATAGTAATTAAAATATAATCAGCCCAATTATATCCCGCATAATAGTATCCACCTAATGCCATCGGATTCCATTGACGATATGATAGTAATGCAGTTTGTAATATAAGTAAAATCAACATAAATAAATTAGTTGAGTTATGCGATAATATCCTATGGCAGAACAGACGAACTTTTGACTGACAAGAGAATATTTTTAATGAGTTCCCAAAAAAATACATCTTATCCCTTTCGGTATAATTGTAACGACGTTTTTCCTTCACTGTTTTACTGGGTGAAGAACCTAACATACTCTGTGGTTTGAATTGTTGGAGGATGGGTCTTTGGTGGGAAGAAGCAGGGGAACGTGGTGGACTATTCTCATGTGGTGATTCACGATCTGTCTTGAGGAAGAGTCCAAGACCCTCAGAGGCTCTCGTTTGATCAAGGGGGTTTTCATTATTGAACTCATCAGTGACAGTAACATCGGGTACATAATTGAAATAATTAGCACTATTAGCGTCCGATGCGTTGTTTGAATCTGATTCCGTATTTCTAAACAGTGATCTTCTACTCAGAAATGAAATTGGACTCTGGCCACCAGAGAAACCTGATGCTATTGGGCTCTTTGAAGGTGATGATCCTGTTGGTGAAGTTGATGTAGCATTTCCGGTTCCCGCAATACGTTCAGACAATCTCGTTAGCATATTCGGTCTTTTGGAGTGCGATGGAGGAGCTTCTAAAGCAGCTGAAAAGTGCCCCGATTCCAAATGATCTGGGTTCATTGAATCCTCGTGAACATGCTCTGACGTGGGAGTAGCAGGGCTTAGAAGGGTGGTTGGTACTTCACCTTGGTCTGCGAATGGTGAAAGATGTGGAGTGCTACCAACACCCTTACTATGATTTAAATGGGCGGAATAACGTTTTGAGTTTTTTGGATCTAGATTATTAAGCGGTATATTATCTGTAAATCCTTCTTTCGAAACTGAGCTTAGATCCTGGGTGAGGTTTTCAGATGAGTTACTATAGCTTTTTTCAGGGCTGGCTTTTGTCTCTGATATAACAGGAAACCAGTTTGGGTCTGTCTCAGAGGTTCCCAATGCAAAACTTAACCCTTCTCTTAACGCATCAAAATCACATTCCTGCGTCGCATTATTAAGGAAGGATTTATCATCGACGACGGGCGTGTGCATTCCCTTAGAAGAGTCAAAGGATTTCTTAAAACTCTTCTGGGACCTCAGGGTCGAATTTTCAGTAGAATTGTTGGACGACCCAAGTGTTTTCATCGATGGTCTTCGCCTCCTACTCCCCGATGATTTGGATGAATTAGCAATAGTTTCATCCTCCCTTTCTGTAGATGTCAAAAATGGCGACTGTATTGTATTTTCAGAATCTCTATTATTAGGATCATCTATGGATTCTTCACTAGGAGACCGCACATATATATTTGGGTAGGTCTGACCTGAACCATCCATTTTGACATATGTTCCAACTTATTCCTTGTTTCAATGTCTATTGGACTTGGCGTATGTTGTAAGAGCCTCGGCCAGTATAATAAAAGTCTATAAAATGCCCTGACACTTC
Source organism: Debaryomyces maramus (assembly GCA_030583545.1). Taxonomy (NCBI): domain Eukaryota; kingdom Fungi; phylum Ascomycota; class Pichiomycetes; order Serinales; family Debaryomycetaceae; genus Debaryomyces; species Debaryomyces maramus. The sequence goes on from JAJMIL010000005.1 coordinate 358,982, forward strand.
GTTGAGGCTAATAATTGTATTTAATAGTGAATATTGTTACTAGGCTAAATTTATCTATACGGTTCTTTAAAACCCAGTTATTAATGTTGATTTTGTGTCACTTTATTTTTTCACATCTACTTCTTAGTATATTCATATAAATAAAGCAGAATTTAGAATATTTATTTGCCATCGGGTTAAGTTAGAAGACTATGATCTACACTTACTTTAAAAAGCAAAAACTACCGGAAACTGCTATTTTGAATCCAATGTCTATGCTGTAGTACTTATCTATGTATATATTAACCTGTAAATATTTAAAAGATGTTGAATTTACATGTTGCAATTTTGTGACACTATAATATTTGATGGTGAGTGTTCGGTAAAAAAGTTATATTCTAGTGAAAATTAGAGAAACTGTTTATGTATCTTCAATAAGAGATGTCGTCCATATTAAAAAGATTGCCAGCCAAAGAAAGGATACAGCAGGCCAAGAAGCTCAGTGCCGAGATCTTTGGAAATGTCTGGAACCCAGAAAACACTAGAAATGGGTCAAAGATTTTGAACGCTCCATTGAAAGGACCGCAGGTAGCATCGTACTACGGGGATAACGAAGCAATGCCTACATTTAAAGATTTCAAGGAATGGTTTCCAGAGATGGGCTTTGTTGATCCAAAGGAAGTTTATCGTGTAAAGATGGTTCAAGATAGAAAGAAGAGAAGCAAAGGTGCACCAAAGAAAAAGTCGGGATGAGTACTCCAGTATTTTACTGCTATTTATTTCTTTTATACCTGTACATATATACATCTCTTAGGAGAAGCTAATGAAATTTAATTACTTTTTAACCCGTTTTTGTAGGCTGAACGTGTCGGTGATATCATCAAGAGTGTGGGCGCCAACGAGACTTAGTCTTGGATCGTTGAATCGATTTCTTTTGATCCTCAGACCCTGGCCCCATTCTGTATGTTGGACGTCTCGCATGAGTCCCACTACCTTTGAGTTATCCTCCTGGTATCGGAATTTTTTCATAATGGAGAGATTAGAATCGTCTTCAGGTCCTGTGAGTGATTGGCGGCTCTCTGATCTCGTGAAATGGCTAATCACTTGCCAATTAATATGTTCAACATGTTCATTAACGACCACCATCATAACTTCATGATCATGATAAAAGAATTGTACGTCGCTGATTTTAGGTGATAATGTAGATGAAAACACAGTTTCAAATGATTGTCTGACAAAGTCATACACCCCGATGTGATCGTCTGTCACAATATAGCATTTCACTTCGTCGTTAAATTCCCCGAAGAACTTAATTTTTAATACCTTGGAGGTTGTGTGTATTGCTGCCCTAAACAGGTACGAGACCAGGCTTGTAGCATCAGTATTTGAATCATCGATAGATAGCTGGTATAGTAGTATTATTTCGTCAAATTGTAGACATATCCAGCTATCAGTAGTCGAATTATGTACAATAAACCTTTCCAACTTACAACCATTCTTCATCAACAATGCTTTGTTTAATGTTTTTCTATACTTAATAGATCGAGTAGTTGGCTCGCGGAACTGTTTCCATACATTGAAAATAGGTATGTCTGGAATAGTCGACTTATTGATAATTCCAAATGATTGAATGGAAATTAGAATGAGCTCGATCTTACATGAGTCTTCCACCTGCTTTAGGCTTGCTACTAATAAATATTCCGTATAGTTAGGACGATTTTGAACCCATTGAGAAAGATACTCTACGGATCCAGACGTCACCAAATGCAAATCCGATGGTTCATCCACTATACCATCGGTGTAGTAATTAATTGCTATAATTGGGTCTCCCAGTGGTACCTCAGTTACTTGGTTGAATTGGTTTCGAAATACCCCCAACGCATTATATATCTGTAATTCAAATCCGAAAAGACTGTCTATGAAATTTAGATTACCTAACCACTTCCCCGATTTTGACCAACTAACCAATGCATTGGCGGCATTGGCAGCTAACTTGAATCTGTAAAGTAAAGTACTAATCGAACCTTCATTATGAAAATGGTAAATAAGGGGAGATGCTTCCACTGACCTAGGAAGTGGGGACTCAACAACTAGCGACCAGAAAGAATTATTCATTCCCGGTCTAACAAGAATGTTATGGGATATAGGCTTATCTATTGTCCATAAAACCTGTGTGCAATCAAGCGAGTATAATTTGACTTGAAGCCTGTGGCGAGTATACACCAATACCTGCTTCGAATTCAAATATGCTCCATCCACATCTCGTTGTTCTTCCTTCCCGATAGCTGGTACCCACTGGAAATCTACAATTCCCTCATCACTTTGTAGATGGATTATTATCGGATCCGACTGCTGTCTGATGTCAAATATCAATATCATTGCCAATTTATCAAGAAGTACGGCTACTTTCGTGCTCGTATGTCCCTCAATAATATTCTCCCATCGTATAATGCTTACGTTCAACAACCTTCCAGTATTAGCATGGGATCCAATGCCGATATTATCCATATATTTTTTCACCAATTGTCCCAAATCATATGTTCTATGCAATCTATTTGACTTGGTAGTTACCTTATACACATCAACGATAGGTGATTTCGGTACTGACACTGCCACGAAATTACCACAATTTGATGGTATAGTCAATCTGCCACCAGCGTGTTTATTCAAAGACATATCTACCCTATTATCTTGTAGTTTATCGTAATATCATGCTATCACTAACTATCAAAACACCATACTGGCCCATTACACAAAACCCATAATCAAAATCATAACAAAAATTTACCACAAAATAAAAACAAACAACATACAGGATATAGGAAGATATCATTACTTCTTTGTTAAATCTAGATAGAATAAGACCCAAAAGAGTGGAAAATGGGTCCCAAAAAGAAGCAAACCACCAATAGACAGGGTGGTGGCCGAAACAAGCCGAAAAATAAGTCTAGTGGAGCAGGAATTAACAAATCAAGTACTAAATCAAGCATATCACCATCATCGAAGAAACCCAAGAAAGCCGAAATGAATGAGCAAGGAAAGGATAATGATAGTGGTTATTACTCGGGAAATCTGCAGAGTCAACCGAGCCAGATATTACTTGGAAGGAAGAATCGATTGAATGATCTATTGGCTTCATCTCAAACTCCAGTACCAGAGGCCTCAGCAAAGACATTACCGAAAACCAAGAAGACGGGGAACCGAACCAAGAATAAGTTTGAAGAGGATGATGGATTCATTTACAAGAGAGGCGAAGGTATAGAGAAAAAATCAAGGAAACAGAAATCAAGCACTTTAATATCACAATTGAAGAATGAAATGGTAAATTTGTCCAAAGATCAAGATGATGATTTTCTGCAATTGTATGAGGCGGAACCTCCCACCAAGAAGACGAAAAGGGGACCTAAGACAAAAGAAAATGGAACTAAGAATAAGGCCAGGTTGAATGGTCTGTCCGCATCGACACGAGAGCCCGAATTCCACGAATCCAGTTTGCAATTATCGTCACCAATAAAGTCACCGAAATACGATTATTACCTGGTTGATGATTCTTCTGACGAATACATTGAGCAAGTGTCACATCTCAAGATGAATTTGGCCAAGTCTGGCAACTCCAAGGGCCAAAACAAGAAACAACCTTCTAATTCGAAGAGTAAACGGAGAACGTCCTATCACAATAGAGGGAAGAGGGTCCTGTCAATAGGCAATGGATTTGTAGGAGCACCACATGAAGACGTATCCACAAGTGACTACTATAAGCTTCTAGATACGTCATTACCGGAACCTCATCGGATGAAGCAATTGTTAATATGGTGCTTTAAGAAGAAACTAGACCAAGAAGAGAAGCAGTCGAAGCAAAAGTCTAACAACGAAACTACCGAGGACCAAACGGTTATCAATATTGCAAAAGTCATCAAAGAGGAAGTGTTACGTGACTTGGTGGATGGCCAGATATCTATCAGTTGGTACAACAGAAATGACGACGAAAACGAAACGAATGATAATATGATGAGCAATAAAGAAATCACATTACCAAATCCGCTCAATATCACAAACGAAGAAAATATCGAAATCTTCACGAAGAAATTAAAATCCTTAAAACAAGAAAGGAGCCAATGGGAATCGTCCTTCAACAAATCTACCAGCCCAATTTCACACCTCAAAATTGACCCCGATCAAGATAAAGCAAGATTAAAAGAGTACTGCCAGTCCAAAGCAGAAACTGACGAAGGCTCGGTTGACTTCAATTCTACTGTGCTCAATAACTCGCTTCTTGAGAAAATCGAGGCTAACTACAATGTTGCCAACAAGAACATTCTGGACGACTTGGAAAATTCTATTGACAAGCTCTACAACGCCTCCTACCAATTATCACAAGCGCATGATCTAATTGCTTCTTTGCAGAAAGACAAATACAACGATGAAGTATCGTCCCTCGTCAGAAATTACATGACCAAGCATGTCCTGCAACACCAGACCTCATCCTCCTCCTCTTGGCCCGTGCCAAACAGACAAATCACCATCAAAGAATTACTCCGAGGAATAACGAGACTAGAATCTCCTGACGTGAACATGGATACCTAATCCCATCACAATTCCCTGGCCTATCAACTACCCCAAACTTAGCCTACTATAATACATCAAAGATATTTGAATCTCAGAGAACTGGGATGCGGAGCAATCGAAGCCGATGGGAACTGTACGTTATCGTTATGCATATTGTGCGCAATCGAATTATAACAACTATAGTCCGAAAACAGTTCAAGACCATGCCTATTTGGTCAAAATAAGCCAAGCTTATAAGAACTTGTATATTATACCCCTGTTTGTAACCTTACTTTATAATGTAATACTATTGTATCTTCTTTGAATACACATTAATTAGAAATCTTCCGTATTATTCCCTTTTTTTTTACGAGCGGTCGCTTGGGATTTTCGTTCAGAACCCCACGCAATTTAGTTCAAGTGTTTATTTGTTCTACGAGTTTGTCGAACGGCATATTTTAAGTATATAAACACCTCAGTATAGTGTAAAGCACGTCATAATAGTATCGTAATCTATTGTTGAGGCAGCATACATCGTAATTTGTGGGGAGATAGTAATAGTTAGTACCCAGATTTTTTTGCTATGGGCTTATTTTGAGATCATATAAATATAGTAATGGATACAAATGGTGCCAGGTACCACAGATTAGATTACATCCCTAGATTTTACCATCCACTCGTTTCAAAACTAAGCAAGAAAGAACTAGTTATTAAGAGCATGATTGTTTTCAACTTTATTTTAGTGATAGCACTATACCTGTATTTTCAAGGTATAACCAATGCATTTCCGTTATCGGTCAGACAGACGGAATATACCGACATTACAGACCATTCGGTTACATGGGATACGATTAAGGAACAGAGGAAGCAACTCGAAAGCCTCATAAACAGCCCATCAAACAAGGCTATTTATGGTCAACTACAAAACTCCGATAACGCTTTTTATGACCCTTCCACAAATACTGTGGGTACAGGAGAATTACCGAAGTATAATCAATATCAGAGACAACCATATGTTTCTAATGGGTACATTGGAAGTCGGGTTCCCAATTTAGGCCAGGGGTTCACTTATGACCAGTTGAGTGATATGCCCGATGCAACCAAGGACGACTTGTCTAACGGATGGCCACTTTTTAACGAAAGATTCAGTGGGAGCTTTATTGCAGGATTTTACGACATCCAAAAGAACACTACGCAAACAAACTTTCCAGAGTTAGAAAAAAAAGGGTATGAGAGTGTATTATCGGCTGTTCCTCAATGGACTTCATTAACCTTGTCCGTAATTCATGACGGTAAAAACTATACCTTAGATCCCTCCTTATCTTCAAAGCATCTTGGAGAGATATCAAATTATGCTCAAAATTTGTCTCTTAGCAACGGTATGGTTACCACTGAATTTACTTGGTTAAAGTCTGTACAGATTAAGGTGGAAGTGATAGCACATAGATCGCAAATAAACTTGGGAATAGTTAATTTGCAGATTTCGAATCTAAAAAATGAATCCATGGATTTGAATGTTGAAGATAAGCTTGATTTTGGATCTACCCAACGATGCCAATTAACAGAGGTCAATCATGATGATGATGGTATTTTTATTACTTTTCAACCTCACGAAGTGGATTACGTTAATGGAGCCATGTACTCTAAATTAAAGTATCCAAAACTGGTAAATGACATTGCACGAGATATCACAAATGGGACATCCTCTCAATCTGTTGATTTCACTATTGACGCATCGAAATCGATCAATATTTCCAAGCTTGTTGGTATCGTCTCCTCAGATTTAGATCCACAAGCTTTAAATTCAAGGGAAAAAGTTCTTAATCATGCTAGGGAAGTTGCATGTAGACAGTCTAATGTTCAAGAACTCATCAAATCACATATTATAGAATGGGGGACTATCCTAGCATCCACCACCAGTATAACTTTCCCAGATGACCCCTTGTTAACCTTAGCTGCAAGGGCTTCGGTTTATCATTTGAATGCTAATACCAGATCGGGCGCACAAGGTGTTACCGGCGCATTGCCTGTTGGTGGTTTATCATCTGACTCCTATGGTGGAATGGTCTTTTGGGATGCTGATCTATGGATGTTAAATGGTTTATTGCCATTCAGTCCTACGCATGCACAAAGTATGGTGAATTACAGGATTCATACGCATGAGCAAGCAGTTAAAAATGTTCCACAGAATTATAGTGGTGCAGTCTATCCGTGGACTAGTGGTAGATTCGGTAATTGTACTTCAACTGGCCCTTGTATGGATTATGAATATCACATTAACATAGCCGTTGCAATGGCTGCTTGGGAAATTTATTTAAGTGGTGCTGCTGATGACTCGTATTTAGAGACGGTAACATACCCATTAATTAATGATGCAGCAACCTTTTTGTCGGATTACGTTGTTTATAATGAATCACTAGGACAATATGTTTCCCATAACATGACTGATCCAGATGAATACGCCAACCATGTTGATAATGCAGCATATACTAATTCTGGTATCTCTCTTTTAATGAAGTGGGCAATTTTAATATCTAATCATTTAGGTAAACCCATTCCATCGAAATTTACAGATATTGCAGGAAATATGCATTTACCAACTTCCAATAATGCTGATAATATTACTTTAGAATATAGTGGCATGAATTCTTCTGTTGGTATAAAACAAGCCGATGTAATCTTGATGACATATCCATTAGAGAATGAATTGATAACAGAAGATCAGGCGTATAAAAATATGGAATTTTATTCTATGAAACAAGTTAATTATGGTCCAGCGATGACATTCCCAATTTTCTCTATTGTCGCTTCTAATTTATCTCCATCTGGTTGCGCTTCTCAATCTTATTTACATAAAGCAGTTCAACCATTCTTAAGAGGGCCCTTTGCTCAATTTTCAGAACAGAATAACGATAACTTTTTAACAAATGGCGGAACGCATCCTGCCTTCCCCTTCATGACTGCCCACGGAGGATTCTTGCAAGCGATTTTGCAAGGATTAACTGGTTTGCGATTTAATTATGAGGTTGATCAGTCATCATCCAAATTAGAAAGAGTGCTAACACTTGATCCAATTTCTTTACCCTGTTTGGGCAGAGGGGTTCAGTTTGAAAGTATCAAGTATATGAATAATACATTATCCATGGCAATTAATGAAACTTCATTTATTGTTAGGAATAATGGCCATGTTGGGGAATCTGATGACGGGGACACAATTAAAATATCCGTTGCTAAAAGAAATCCTAAGGGTGGTTTATATGATTTGAAGAATTCCGAAGAATTAGTTATTCCACTTTTTGAGCCGGAACCAAGTTTCCCTTCAAGTATATCAGAATGTGGATCTGCAAATTTTATTAATATCACTGAAGGGGCCTATGGCGATGCATCTATACTGATTAATGATGGTGATAACAGCACGCACTGGCAACTGAAATCCAATGATACGACGGCCAAAATTCTAGTAGACTTAAAACAAAATAAAAATGTTACAGGCGGATTATTGAACTGGGGCGATAAGCCTCCAAAGTCTTTGAAAATTTCAGCTTTTGGATCAGAAAAGCAAGCAAAGTTTACTGATTTAGAAGAAGAGGTAGACTTCTTAAGCAAAGTTGACTTTGGTAATGACCTATACAAAAAATATAAATATATAAATTCTGACAATATCCTTTATAAGCAAGGTGACGTCTTTAAGACAATTCTTAAAGAAAACGTCGATATTTCGGCACCCTTTGATTCTGAGGAATTTTCTGAAGTTGAAGTTCCACTGAGACACAATACCACTTCATTTTCTATTGATCAAGGCTTATTCGTCAGATTTTTATTAATTGAAGTGGATGATATTCATGATACTGAAGTAATTGATGGCTCCACTGGGGGCGCCAAGTTACACGAGATACTGCTTTTTTGATATAGAATTAAAAACTCTAAAGGATAGAGTAAACATTAGTATGAATCGTTTGTTAGTTATTAAAATAAACAAGTTAAATGAAAAAAAATAAAGATATATATATGGCTTTCTATGTAGAGTGCTAAATCAGAACTGCGTATTTGCCTATAATGCCTCCGCCATTTGAATAAGACGTTTAACACCTGTATGCCAATTTCCAGTTTCTTCACTATGATTAGTAGCAATTTGAATATTCAAAGAATTAGCAGTTGCAAAGTCTTTTCCTTCTAAGGCAGAGCAGACTTCCTTCAATGCTGTTATGGACTCGTCTGATAATAAATCATTATTGTTCAAGTGATCAAATAATAAATTTATTCTTTTTTCCATATCAACACCATGTCTTACGTATTTCTCTGGGATTTTAGGTTTAACTTCTTCAAGAATACCACTTAATACGTTATAAATTGGTAACGATGATTCTGGTATATGTGTTCTATCACCTGGTGGGTAGCTAGGAACTGCAGGTTCCGCAGGTGCTGCTTGAGGAGGTGGAGCCACTGCAGGTGGTTGATTGTTGATAGTAGGTGGTGGAGGAAAAGAGGGTTGAGGTTGGCTACCAGACATAGGTGGGGGTGCGACGATGCCACCCATTTTTGGAGCAGGAACACCGCCAGTTGGGCCTGGCGAAATAGTAGAAGATGGAGGTGGTGCATAAGGATTTTTTGGTGGAGCAATAGGGCTGGCCTTTGCCAAACGTGGCGAAGCCATACTTGGCGTTGGAATTGATGGTTGTGGAATGCCCGCTTGAGCAGGAGCTTGTGGTGGAGGTGCATAAGGATTCTTAGGAAGTGATGGTGATGCAACGGATGGTGGTGGTGCGTATGGATTCTTTGGTGGCGCTACCGGAGCAGAGGCTAATGTTGGTGGTGCCTCTGTCAAGCCCGGTGTAGGTGGTGCATAACGACTGTTAATTTGTGGTTGAGATTGACGAGGAGAATTAGCAGCCGACGAGGCTACAGAAGCTCTAGGCGTACGATTAATACCCTTTGGTGGCGGTGGTGCAACTGGTGGACCTGTTGATGGTCTTTTTGGTGCGCCTGTTGCTAGTTGAGGAATAGGTGGTGTTGGTGAAGGAGACACTGCTGCTGCTGCTGCACGACGAGGTGGGGCCTTTGGCTTGAAGGTTTCAGGCAAATCATTCCATCCCTCCGTTTCATTTTTAATTGAAGGTTTCGGTGGTCCAGCAGGTGGCGGCGAGAGAGGATTAACTGTTGGTGCAACTGTAGGTGCAGCTGGTTTGTAGGGATTGCTGAAAGAATTTGATTGACGAGCAGGCATGTAAGGGTTAGTCGAAGCAGGTTTAACATAAGACTTTGATGTTGGTGCAACTGGAACAGGAGGTCGGTTAGCTTGAGGTGCAGGCATTTGCATGGCCATCGGGTTGATTGGAGGAACGACTGGATTTGGTGCAGTCTGGAAAGAACTTGCTCCAGTAGACTTTCCGTAAGTACTTCTGGTACTTATGGCAGCAGGTCTTTGTGAGCTACCTCTTGTGGCGTGCGTTGTAGCTTTGGCTGTAGAACGACCAGAAGCCTTACTAATACGGTCTTTTTCGGTCTTCAAGCCTGCAAAGTCGCTTGGCAATAATTGTAAAAATTTATCAGCCAAATCAAAGTTACCGTAGCCAGCAACCAAATTAGCATACTCCAAAATAGCTTTGCAGATTGGTTCAATAGATGGCCCTTCAAATTCACCAGAAATATTAGACACGGCTCTATAAGTAGCAATCTTCTCAACAAAATTACTCAAAGCCTCGTATCTTGCATCCGATGGTGTTGATAGGTCTGTATCCTTAGAGTTCAATAATTCAGTCTCAAGGTTTGGTAATTCTTGAAGCCAAATAGAAGCAATTTTATCCAATGCATTACCAGCCAAGTAGCAGAGAATAGCATTATTTCTCTTATCCTCGGTAGCCTTTCCAGATTCTAAAATACGATCTCCTAGCTCGCTCATCTTGCTGTTGTATTCGTTAGAGTCTGCACAGAAAGAAGAAATGCTCATAGCTATTTCTCTCCAGTTTGAAACATCGGCGTGGCAAACGATGTCTGTAACATTATTTGACGATGCACTGTAGAGTACTCTTGCTAATTCATTAGTATTATTTTTCTTAAAAAAAGAATTTCTAACTTTCTCCTTAACAGATGCAGATGCATCTAGGGCCAAAATTAAAGCCTCAACTAATTTATCCTGTTCCAAACAAGAGGAGACTGCTTCATCAGTCTTCTTGTTAAGGATTAATTTAATCAACTTCTTATCAGCTTCTGAATGCTTACTAGCAAAAATTTTAAAATCTCCTTGTGGAATATAGTTAACGTCATTAGTAGAGCCATCGCCATTATTGGAGCCTAATTTATCAAAAAAGGTATCTCCGTCGGCTGATGCTTCAGTTGGGGCTGCCTTTTCATTCCCGTTAATTTCTTTAGGTTCAGCTTCTTCTTCACCATTCACTTCAATAGAGAATAATTTGTCCCTTCCTGATTCATGAAGTTTCTTCAATAACTCCCAATCTGATTGATCGGTCTTATTTACAAAGCTTCCGTCAATCTTTTCATCAATTATAGATTTGAAATCATTTGATTGTAAGGCTTCAGATAACCTATTAGATGAACCTTGGAAATTATTGTTTGTAACAAATTTTGTAATTTTAATGACAGATTGGCCATTCATATCGTTATTTACAGATACCAATTTGGATCCAAAACCAAACGAAATAGATGATCGATTTTTTAACCAATTAGGAGCTTGGTTGATATTAAAAACCGGTTGCTGTGTCTCAGTGGTGGAGATCTCGTTCCAAAATTCATTATCGTCATTAGACCTAACTTTGGTAGAAACCGGTGGAGATGTATCTTGCAATGATTGGACAATAATTTTACCATCAAAAGAGGCGGTTGCAAAAATGTCCGGAGCCATTGGAGCAAACTTGGTATGGAATGCCCAGTTGGCAGTTGTTGGGTATTCTCCAAGTTTTTCACCTTTGATTGGATTCCATAGCATCGTAGTGTTATCTTTACCACTTGAGATTAATAATTCCGGATCTTGTTTACACCAGTCCAACGATAATACCCCCTTTTTATGGCCTTCCATGATTTTCTCTGGAGCATTGGCATTACGCAAGTCCCATGTCAATATTAATGGGCATCCATCATTATCACTAGCAGTTATCAATTTAGTTGATTGAGTAGGATGCCATGCAACACATGAAAAATTGGCTCTTCCGGAAGGACCTGAGTAAGATAAATGCAAGACTTCCCTTTTTGATTTTAAATCCCAAATCGACGTATAACCACCGTTGCCAGCACTTGCAAAAATGTGACTAACCGAATTGTTCCATGCGACACTGGTTACTTCATCCATTGGCGTCATTGCTTGGCCCGGCGTAATTGGTTCATTGAATTTCTTTGTGTCCCAGATGAAAACTTCTCCATTGGAGCCTCCAGTCACCAACACATGATCTTGGTTTGGGTTGAACAGCAAAGTCTTGACAGGACCCGTATGCTTGGTACCTTTATAGACCGATGCCTTGGTCAAGTCCTTGGACTTGATCAACGTTTCCGCATCCCAGAACTCCACGACCCCATTTTCAAACGCACCTGCCAACAACCCCTTGGGTCTGCCTTCGAACGGCTTGGACCACGCTAACGCGTAGAACCTATTATCGACAGAAGCTGAGAGCACTGGCTTGTTACCTTGTGTGGGCGAAAATATGTCCCACAAGTCGAGTGTCGACGACGAGTTGAAATTGATGTCAACCGCTCCCGCTACCGTTCCCGTTGCTAGCAATGGTAAACAATCCTGACTCCAAGCAAAAGTGGATGTACGGGTTATTTCTTCGATTTTAACCATGGTTAGAATGAACTATAATATACCCTCGTGTTTTAGCAATTGCAGCTTCTTGTAATACTCAATTGTTTTCAATTATTGTCGTTACCTTCTTCAGAATCTGGATCAACAATTTGTTTAGATTTCTTCGGTACAGATGAATCAGTTCTTAGGTATTAAAGATTGTATCTATTCTGAGAATAATAGATTATTAGAATACCAATTGGTTAACTAACTTCGATTGATTATAATATAAATATCGTAGAAACTGAACTATTAAACTTGATCTCTAAACAACGACTGATTCTGCCAACGCACCGACTATCCTGGTGATCTTTCGGTGAAAAATCGCGATCACATGATCATGCCTAACATTATGATGGAACAATAAGACCCATTGCTAGCAGGCAATTACAGTAAGATAGTGGTAGATAAGGGGTGTTTCGTGCTGGGTACTCCGGATCGGCTGCTGAAGGCGAAGTGGGAGCGGTTTAGGAGGTTTTTTTGCGAATTGAAATGATAAATTAGGCCAACGTAGGAGTAAGCATTGCAGGAAAAAGATATAGAAGACTGATGTGGTTACAGAGACGAACACGAGGCGACACCAGTGATGTAATCAAGCAGAAAGGATTGGTACTAAAGATGGGGTGCTGGTGTCGGCGTACGATCTTGAGTGGAAAGTAGTATGTAGTTTAATTGAACGGAAAAACGACGTGGGGCAAAACAAGGAGGGTAAAATAGACCAGGTGAGAGGCATTGTATGAACATATACATAAGGTGAATTAACAGTCATTTTCATAAGATGTCTAGCGATGTAGACAGATTCGATTGGAGTAGGGTATATGTGGCTGTAGTCGCATTACGTCTTGGGCACCGGCTGCAAACACGAAGATTTGTCTAGCAAAATACCCACGGATTATTGGGCAGTTGTTCATAATACACCTGGCGAATGCCCTTTTCGTGCCATGTCCGGTCTCCGAAGGGTTTGCCAAACCAGTGGTGTCTTTCTTGTCCATTGTGGTTCCATGATAAGTGATAAAAGCTCTAACATGCAAAAGTGCGGCATCGAGGTTTTGCAGTTTTGTCTTGGGTCCGCTTAAATATTGAACTTCACTTGCAAATGCAATTCAGATATGGACCTCAATAGACATGACATGCTGGAAAACGATATAGAGAATGAGCAGGAGCAGAAGGTCATGGAGTTTGATTTTCCATTGCCATTGAACGATGTTCGGCACCCATCAAATCTCATTAAGAGACACGATGAAATTGGAAGGCTACTTGGGTTGCCAGACGATGATGACCAATTACAGCATCTTTTCAGCACGGTCACAACCCTATGTGATCCATTTACACAGCCCGAGGAAACAGAGAACTCGATTCTAAGTCTTGACTGTTTGTCAGACTTGTTGATTGCACTTTCATACACCAACTTCAAAAATCAAGAGGTCGAAGAGGTCGCCGATGAGAATGTGAAGAACCCACATATGCGGTCGGTGAAGTTTGCCCTTTCCCTCCAGTATTTCACGCTTTTGCAATACATTCAGAGAGCGTTGAATGCTGATGACGAAATAAAGTTAAGGTATGTGGATAACAATGAAAGCGATTGGTTTGGTAATCTAGGAATATGGACCCCCAATGAATCTGTAGCAGACGACGAATTTACTCTAAAGATCTGCTACTCGGTTTCATGCGTATTATTGCTTTCTATATTTAAATTATTTGGGCCAGAAAATGACGAAGAGTACAATTTGTCGTTGAATCCGTATCTCCAATATTTTATTAAACTTTGGAAGTGCCATACTAATATCATCGTATTGGGGTTAGAAATAGATCGTCGTTTGGAACTTGTCCAGGCCGAGGAGACCCCATTTATAGTCACACAGGTGTTGAAAGGCTCTAGTGCTATACGGTATGTGTTAGCGTGGGCGTTAAACCAGAATCCATCACTGCTCACATTCTATGGGTATGGCGAAATGCTGCCAGATACGAATAAAAGCCTCGAAGATGCTAACTATGATATCAAACGTGAGAGTCTAATCAATTTTTCGCAACCCATCGCAAGAAAGAAGGTAAATGGAGGGTCATTGCTGATAGACATGAGATTGGTTATTATCGCATTATTAATTCTTAATTCTGGTGTGACATACACCACCGGTCAAAAACGACTCAAATATATTGACCATCTGGGTACCCAAGGTGATAGAATGCTAAACCAGGCTAAGCCAATAGCTGAATTGGGAGATTTGTTAATTGACTTAGAATACGATGACCAATTCGATGAAGATATACGATATATCTTCGAGTATGAGTTCGATGAGGTAGAAGATGAGTGGCTGGATGTTGCTGATGAAGATGACTCTAAGAAAGTCCAAACAATTACTACCGACCCTAAAGTGACACATGCGGTTCCTAACGAAAAAGAAAAGACAATTTCCACAGCCGTAAGAACGAAGCAGGACATTAGCAATATAGAATTTGATGAATATGGACACGATTGGCGTGATGTTCCTCGAGAAGAAAATGTATCCTTCCAAAAATGGTTCGTTGATATTGTAAAAGCATTTGAAGATTTACCAGAAAAAGATAAGGGACAGTCAGACGATATCCTTTATTCGTGGGATGAATTGCAAGAAAGTTTCGATTTTCTAATTACGACAAGCATCGAAGGTGATAGCGAAGCCGAAGAAAAAATAGGACAGGTCCTTATTAATACCATTTCGAAAGCCGTTAAAGATGAACTTGAAAGTGAATCGGAAAAATCACAAGCATCAAACACTCCAGATCGTATCTATCAATATTGGTCATCTCTGGCATCAGAAATGGCTATCCAAGCGACCCAAAATAATAATAAACTAATAGTTCCTATATTTAACGTTACAAACTTTGAGTTACTTTTGCATAACAATAGCAAATTGGCAAGGTGCCTAATGGATGAATTGCTTATGTGTCAAGGCTATCGTCGTGTTTTAATTTGGTTCATTACCCATAACCTCAATTTATCTACATTATTAATTGATTACGTTTTTGAATTATTAGTCGGCTTACGTGGTAGTGAGGAAAGGCAGGTGCCATATAGATTCACCAGAAACGGTCAAAAGTTAGTTTTAAGTGAAATTGAACAACTGATGTTGCTTCATGAATTTTTAACCAACAGCAGTGTATATTTGTCGGCCACAGATGGCATTGAGATCGATGATGGATACAAAGTCGTATTATCAGATTCAATTGCAAAAAAATACATGACATTAATTTGTCTCATGATAAATCAGCTAATCAATGTTGGCGTAATTGACTTAGAGAAAACTGTGAGCATTAAGGACAAAGCAGGCAATGATGATGACATCCATGACTATTCGAATGATCTTCAAGTGTTGCTAATCAATTGGGTAGGCAAGTTGCCAGAAGCGCGCGAGCTATTCTTTAAAGTTAAGAAAGCAAACTACGATGCAAAGGCTACACCAGAAAAAACCGTTGCAGAACCAATTGCAACCTACAACGATGTGGATAAACAAGCCTTACAATGTTTGATTGATACCTATGCCGACATGGCCAGTGTAGAAATATCTGAGGACTTGGAAAAAAACCAGGGCAATATTTCCATACTAGACTCATTATGCCGTCGTTTAGAGCAACATATCAGAACCATCATAAGCAACCAATTAGATGATAAGAGAAACCTTCTGAGCACTATGGCAACGGATTTAGATCAACTAGCAAGTGACTTCACATTCTTCCTCCAGAACTTTAATACCTTGTGTAAAATAGATTACTTCGCCGAGCAACTATTCAACAGCTTTGAATCTCTTGCAGCCACTGGAGATTTCGAATACGAAGAAATGCCAGAATCTGAGTTCAACGACCAATTCCTTAACGGCGAAGGTAAGTTTAATGATACCAAAACAGATGAGAGCAATAGTAAATCTTCGAAGAAGAAGAACAAGAAGAAAAAGAGTAAAAAGAAGAAATAGATCTGTGTGTATTGTATAATATAATTAGAACAAACTTTACAATTTCGTAATATTTCTTAGTTTTTGTAGAATTTTGCAATTTCTAACTAAAGAATTCTTTACACACATTCTTAAAATTCGATGAAACTAACAACATATTTACTATAAAATTGAAGACCCATCACCCTCGACATTAAACAGTGGGTCTTTTCCACCAAGAGGTATCAAGGCAGTATTTAGGAAGTAGCATAGCAATTCAGTGCCTTGAACTGAGCCAAATGCAACAAGTGCCGAACACCCCGAGTCACGATCGCAACCGGAGTCAAAATTCTGGCCTAGACAGCCTTACACAAAACTCCAAACGGGGAATAGCCATATATATATACTTTCGTAGGTTTCAATTATTCCACACTATTCACCATGTTTACCAACCAATTACGTTCAAACATTACTAGATCTATCAATATGTCCGGCAAGAGATTCACATCTTCTATCACACCAGTAAGTATTTAGTGCATGATATCAAACTATGGGATTTTGAGTACTAACAAATTAGGTTAAAACTGCTAATGCTCCACCACCAGCAGCTTCTTATTCGCAGGCTATCAAGGTCAATGGTATGTAATTCGTTCCGCACGTACGTGTGTAATGCTTCCCTATACATGGACAGCTATACTAACTACAGCAGGCTTTATCTACGTCTCTGGACAGATTCCATACACTCCGCAAAACAAGCCTTTGTCCGACAAGCCATCGATCCCAGACCAGGCCGAGCAAGTCATCCAGAACGTCAGCAACATCTTGGAGGCATCCAACTCGTCGTTGAAGCACATCGTCAAGGCCAATATTTTCTTGACCGACATGAAGACCCAATTCGCCGAATTCAACGGGGTCTACGGGAAATATTTCTCCGAACACAAGCCTGCCAGATCCTGTGTCGCTGTCAAGGAATTGCCTTTAGGTGTTGACTTAGAAATGGAAGTCATTGCCATTGAAAAGGAAGAATCCAAGTTATAAACGGCTCCGCCCATTAGTTAGCAAATACAACACTCCACTTCTGGATTAATTGTAGCATCCATGTAGTCCTAGTGCCCGGACTTCCCAGGTCCACTTGACTTTCTTCGATTGAAGTCGAATGTGTACCTCCTGGGTGCCAATATATGCCCATTGCACTCTCTATAAACCCCTGGAACCCTTCCAAATCCGATAGAAATACTGTTGATCTCTTCTACACCCCCCCCAGAAAATCACCAATTCTGCCCCACCACCCACTATTTACCACATATAATTCTACAGGGACCTTATAAAATCACTACAGCTTCCAGAACCCCATTATCTTTTCCCAATAACTCATTTTGGACCCAATAACCGTATTCCAGACCTTAGATCCTCTATTTCTATAATTGCAGCCTAGGTGAGAAACCCTAATAAATTTAAAGCACGTGCTCGATGAAATATAACTAGGCCATAACAAAATTAAATATAATGTCGCGACTATAAATAATGTCGCACCACCCAATTTTAGTCTTCCCCCACCAGCTAAACTGTTTTAACCTGAGCCACTAAGTTAAGGTGAGATTACCCGAGATGCCGAGGCTTTGTGTAACTTCCACTCTCAAAAACCACCATAGTAAAGAATTGGTTTTGGACACTACCCGGCCGCTGCGTGAAAATTCTCGAACAGTAGGTGGAAAATTTTGATAATAGGGACAGTATACTAAAGTGAATAGTCGTTCCTTTGGAATAATAGCATAGATATCAACTTCAAAATGGCCCAACGTGTTACTTACAGAAGAAGAAATCCTTGTATGTTTTAATGAGAATATAACTAGCAATACAACCATGTGGACGGACACATCAAGTGGAAGAGACCGGAGAAACGAATTGGACGAATGAGCGGAAATATCGAGGAAACAAGAGAGAAAGATAGACCCGAGGACGTATGGACGTATGGACCGCTTCGTGAGACAGAGAGCTCTTGTTTGGGCCGAGTTAGAGGCTGGCGAAGGTGCATATGGATCGGAGCTAATGTAGTGAAAAATAGCGGATATGAGAGAAAATAGTTCCTAGACACAAGAATCGAGAAGGGGGACCGAAAAGAGGAGATGGGAGGTTCGCCGAAGGTTTCCAACGCAGTCCACATAGGTTTATTCGTCACAGAGACATTATACTAACAGTACGCAGACAACACCAAATCTAACAAGATCAAGGTTGTTAAGACCCCAGGTGGTAAGTTGGTTGCCCAACACGTCAAGAAGCAAGCTTCTAGACCAAAGTGTGGTGACTGTGGTGATGCTTTACAAGGTATCTCTACTTTAAGACCAAGAGAATACGCTCAAGTTTCCAAGACCCACAAGACCGTCCAAAGAGCCTACGGTGGTTCCAGATGTGCCAACTGTGTCAAGGAAAGAATCGTCAGAGCTTTCTTGATCGAAGAACAAAAGATCGTTAAGAGAGTGTTGAAAGAACAACAAGACAAGGAACAAAAATCCGCCAAGAAGTCCGGTAAGAAATAAGATCACCTAAAGATTGAACTTTGTAATATCTAGTTTTTGGTTTGAATGGTATCTTCTATGTAAATTTCTTTGTCGTTTTTAATACACATTTATACGTTTGATAGTATTCGTAGCTTGACTTTTTCCGTGAGTGCGCCTGCTGCAATTTAATAGCCGCCGGCCAAATAACTCTTTTTTCTTCCAATCCCTTCGTTACCATGGTAGAAGGATTCCGTGATATAGCTGCGTGCTTCTACGAGCTCATCGGTAAGTTTAGGTAGCAATTGTGGTCAAGATTTACTTAACGCTAACTAAAAAATAGCCGCTGCCGACAATATTATAGAAACACTCGATTCTAATGACTGGAATGAAGAGCATATAGTGGCCACACAAAGTCGTCTCAACTCAGTAATACCTACTGCTGTATCTTTCTGCAATTCAGGTGAGAATGTAGCCACAATCAGGGGTTTACCCGACGCATCACGCTTCGAAAGTACAGTAGTCAATTTATGGAATACTTCCACGATTTCTGGCAAAATGGTCACAGAAAAGAAAGCAGCTTTGGTATTCAATCAAATTAGAATGTTGGCAGTTTTATTACTACAGATTGAAGCAACCGTCTGGCCCGGAGTAAGTAAAAGTCTTAGGATATCATCTTGCCTAATTCGACTTTTCGCAGCCTGTTTGGATAGCTATGACTTGATGGCTGCTAAAACGGTTCAAGAATATGCCGAAAATGCCCTATCCGAGCTAGTCTCATTGGAAGGGACTGACGGAGTCGAAATACTGGATATTAAAGCGTGTGCTAATAATCTCCTTTTCTTAAATTTGAACTATTTTCTATGCACATCAGATTACAAGCAGGCAAAATCCTATGAATCAAAAATTGATTCTCTAGTTTTGAATAAGGTAGATGCTACGATCTTCCTTAGTAGTTCTCGTATATTATATAATTCTAGCTTGATATTATTCGAAAGAGATGATATTGATGATGCATTATATTTTATTCGAACCAACACGAAATATCTTGAGCTTAAACAAGATGGTTCCAAAACTTTCAAGGATTACCAGGACATCAAATTGAAATCAAACATATTATTGGGTACGCAACCATTCATATAACGAGTAATTTCGCATTATATTAACCTTTATAGCTTTATGTTTACAAAAAAGAACAGATGAGGGTAGCACCACCGAGCTTCAAACAATAACTCAGTTTTTGCTCGCAAATTTCTCCCAAAATGTGGATGTATACTATCTAGCGGTAGACTTTATAATGATGCATGAAGGCTACACTAGTAATTTACAGAATTTATTGAATAAAATGGTATCTATGGTTCCAACTGTCGAAAATTTTGATAAAATACTTGATGTGTTTAAATATGTAGCTCAATCGCAGGGCTCAGATATTGTTAATATGTTAGATCATATTTTTGCAACCAAGCTTGACTCTATCGATAATCATGATAAATTAGAAACCCTTTTTACTACCATCATCTGGATAATTTCTGTGGATAACAAAAAGTCTCCAAATCTGAAGTCAGAAGGTGCTGCAAATTTTATGAAACTGGCAGAAAAAAAATTGGCTAAATCATTATCAAAGCAAGCAAGAAATACTGCTTTAACTATATTTTGGAACCAGGGTTCAATAGCCATGAAATCTGATATGTTCAACCAAGCCCTTATATGGCTCAAGCTATGTTTAAGTCCGATAATTGTTTCTAGTAACGATTTGAAATCTGAAAGAGCTAAAGTGGTTAGAATGATGCAAAATTGTTATATCAAAGTATCACAATTCCAGAATGCTATAGATGTAATTGACAATATCACTGAGTATGAAAGAAGTAATATATTAACTCAATTTTATCTTTTTAAAGGCTTTATCAACTTAAAAGATGAATCGAACGCATTAAGATGCATTGACAAGATATATGCAACAAATGACCCACTTGGTATAATTGTAATCTCTAGTTGCATTATTGAGAGCATAGACCTATTAAGCCATGATGGAACAATGAAAACTATGACTGATATATTAAGTTCCTTAATAGATGAAAAAGCCAGTTTTAAAGAAATTTCAAATATATGTCAGGCCCAAGATTTAACGACTATTCCAGTGGCAATACGGTATACAGTGTGTATGAGTTTGAAGGAGATGGAACTGAATAGCCAAATATTTGATCAGTATATTAAAATACTTGAAAGTTTATTTAATCAAAGCTACAATCTTGCAAAACGTTTATCTACAGAGAAATTTGCAACAAATGGATTTCAAATTTTCAACTTGCATGATATGGAGTGGTTTAGTAGTAAAGCGTACAATATTGCATGTACTTGTTTGGAAAACAAAAATCTGGACGACTGTATAACCTTCTCTGAGTATTCAACTGCTTTCAATACCTTAATCTTTGAAAGTACATCCTCGCAAAGGAGTTTGGTTCATATTAGGGGCATAAAAGCTCAAATATTATCATTGCTAGCCACTAGTCTAAAAGAAGACTTTGAAGAACTACAAAAATGGGGAAGGATCAGAGTTGAGTCTCTACATGTAAAGCAAATCATTTTTCACAATTTAGAGCACGTCCAAGATGAAAATAAGCAGCCGTGGATAAAGTGTCTTTTACAGGTGTTTTTATTCCAATTTCAAGCAGAATTGATTTTGAAAAATGGAAAAACTCTTGATGAAATTATCGATGAATCTCAAGATATCCCTATTGAATTCATTCCAGAATTATATGACACGTTTGCTAATTTTCTTGTCAATAGTACATCTGTAACATTTGAATTCAGAAATAAAATATTAACAAAACTTATCCAAGTATCATTGCCTTTGGATTCTCAATTGATAAATGTGGAAGCAGCCAAATGGATTAGGATAATCTTCAAGTCTATCGGACTAGATACTAGTCTGTGTGAACTGGTACTAGACAAAGTTTTGCAGCTTCTTAAAAACAAATCTGCAAACGACTTTCCGTCGTATGAACTCGAGTGGCTAGCGACTTCCTGTTGGAATTATGGGGTTTCTGAAATAATATCGTATGTGCAACTTATTTAGTTTCCACAGAATTTTTAATTAACTAGTAACAGAGAGAGTACAGAAAATGGAACGAAATGGTGTGGTAAAGGTGTTGCATTAGCAAACTATGTGAATGCGAATCTTGAATCACATGTATGTAATTACATCAAAGAAAAAAGCTTTAACATTACTAACTCAAGTAGCTTGCGGCATTGTGGGTTGATTTAGCAGGATCCCAGAAATTGATGCCTGAATCCTTGCAGAAATCGTTTGATAAGCGTTAAAATAGCGGGACGGGATACTTTTCCCGAAATTCTAAGTTCATTTACAGGCATCAGTATTCTGTGCATTCATGAGATCTGAACAAATAGAGTAGCATACTGGTTAAAGCTTCCTTGTTAGATACATATTTGAACTAAACTATTATTTGGTCATGTCATCGTTCTTATTTTAACATTTCTCTATTTGGAAGATGTCATTAGTACGTAGATAGGCAGGTGAAGCGCGGCTGAAATTCTTATCAGTAAAATTCATTGATATCAAAGACAATGCCAACAGATGAAAACATAGAACTTGCTAGAGAATGATTCACTACTATAAATTTGGGTAGTTTTTCAACTGCAGACTATACGTATTTGCTAAAATTCATCAATTTCCCTAATATTAATTGCATTATGGAAGCAACTCGATTAACCAGCTTGTTAGAAAATACTTATATTCCACCTTCTAAGTCAAGGACGGAAATTACCGTTCCCGCCTATCACCCTTGTTTGATAGTTCAAGATTCACAAACCGATGTCAATAAATTGAAACCATGTGGATGTGCAGATAATTACTGCGTTAAAAATGCTCCAGATTGGATACCTCGTGCTAGATAGTTGAGGATCATTGACAAATCTGGGTTAGTTGGATTTCACTTTGGTTATAGTCTCAGATAATGGACATGCTAGTGCTTTTAATAAATTTTATTCACTTCTTCATAATCTAATTTATCATCTGGTATATTTCACACTGTAGAATAACGCAATATTCTCTACTCAAAATAAAATTACAATAACCACCCAATAGTGTTACTGGAAACTAGAATTTATAATTAAAAATATTAATGAATACAAAAGTGAATTAAATAAGTAAGAGTGCTTGGTTTACATAAAGGTCTTTCTATCAAATAAGAATTCAAAATCTACACGACCTAGCAAGGGATTTGATGTTTTCGGAATTGTGACGACTATGTGCTTGATTATTGATTTGAATCATTTTCGATGGGGCCTTGATCCTCGTTCCCATGAACTAATTCATTGGTCATCTGTTCTCGTTTCCAAAATCGTAATAATAAATCACCGTAGTTTTGCAAATCCTCAACTGATATCATTAATCTGAAATCTAATAATAATAAGAATTGCAATTCGAGATAATTCAATTCCTCCAATGGTAAGCCACCAACCTTTGCATACCGCAAGTTTTTATAAAATATATCAGAGAAAAATTTTGATGAAACTGTGATTCCGGAAATAATTAGTCTATGAATATTATATGAATCCATCACAAACAATTGCTCTGAATCTGAATCTTGATCCCGGTCACCATTATCATCATTCATTGACTTTTGCGATTGTTTTAAATTATTAGCTTTTTTAGCTATTCTATCAAAATAAACAAGCAATGATAAAAATACTTCATTTGTTACAGGACAATATTTCAAAACTCTCGCTAAATATGCATATAATGAAATTCCTGGAACATTGGTACCATGAAATGCTAATACATTAGCCAAATATTTATTTTTCATTTCATCGTCATCATTTTCATCATCATCGTTGCTTATATTGTGATCAATATCATCATCTATTGATTCTTCTTTTTGCTTCATCTTCTCTAATTTTCTAACCTTTTTCTCTTCTTTGAGCTTCTGACGTATGGCAATTGTATTATCAAAATGATTAGGATGCAACTTATCATTTGCTTCGATAATCTTTGTCAATAAGCAAGATAACATTAGTATTAAATCATTAACCGGGTAGTCTACGATATTCAAATGCTCGTTATCATCGTCATCATTAGGTGAATCGCTTGCCGATAAATTCTGCAAGAATTCCTTATATGTCATATAATGGTCTGGTTCCTGAGAAAAACTCCCCTGCTGAGAAGTATTTTGGTTATGCATTTGGTTTGATTGTATTTGAAATTCTTGATTATGTGTCTGTGGGTTAGCTTGATTACCCGAAATGCCTCGATTTTGGGTAGATTGATATGTATTCAATTGAGGCTGGTTGGGAAATGAGTTGGAGCCACTATATCCATAATTTGAAGTGCTCGATTGAGGAACTACGGAACTACCGAATGAACTAGGATCTTGAAATGATTTTGCTGACTCCATCGATATATTAGTTGTTGGTATTCCGGTCGACATTAAGCCGGGTGGTTTATAACTACCACTAGTAGAATTAGTTCGTGACAGCAATTGTTGAGGTACGATGGTATTCGATCCAGAAAATGCAGGGGTGTAGGATTGAGTAGATGAATAAGAACCACTAACCACATTAGGAATATTATGGTTTGAAGGTATATAATTGAACGACTCATTTCCGGAAGACGTGTATTGGGCATTCGGGTTATTTCGACCCATAAAACCGCTTTGATTTGGGAATGAAAAATTAGTGAAGTGGTTCGATGCATTATTCGAACTATTGTAGTAATCAATTGAATGTGACAAGTTGGTTTCTTTGGTACCACGATTGTTGGTCGGTATAGATTTATTCTCTGGTGGTACATGTGATGCGTTGTAACTAGGCGGCTGAAGCATTGTCACATTTTGCGATTGCGGGAGCAGTGTACTTGATCTCGACGTACCTATTTGTTCATTTTGCAGTTGCATATGTTGTTGGGATGATAAAAGGTTCTTGGTTAAATTTGAAATGTTTGCTTTGCTTTGAGTCGAAGTATCCGAATCAGGATTACTGAAGTGTGAAGTCATTATGAAAAAAACAACCGTAGATAGCTGTTGAAACAAGAACTGGAATTCAATATAAATAGATTGGAAAAAACTTATTCAAATATATCTAAAAGGCGTTAGTTTGATTTGAAGGTGTGAAAACAAGGAGAGTACATACTAACATCAATATAATCTGTTAAAGGAAACCAATTAAAATAGTTCGGCCGTCTATAATTGAGAAAATCTATGGTCGATAACTCTTCGTATCGACTCTAATAGTATGATTCAAGGCCAACAATCTCTAATTGAAGCTTTGAGAATCGTTATGTCTGTTCAATCTTACGAAAGGCCCAATGATTCCCTAGAAATTCCGAAGTGGCACAAAACTGTTACCAGCAAATTTGTGAATTTTCTGTAGGAACAACGTTGGCACCAACAGAGTCTTTTTGCTTATTAAATTACGAGTCAGAAACACACACGCATAGAGCCATGTCTACTGCCTCTAAGGTTACTCTTGGGTGTACCCTCTTGTTTGCTACTGGTACCATCATTGGCGTGAATTATCTCCAATATTCCGAAAGAAATGCACTCCGGCAAGGACCCATTAAGGATGCTAAGAGAATAGCTGAGAAGCAAGAATATAATAGGAAACAATTGAACAACGACTTGGAACATAAAGAGCAAATGATGCTTAAAGAAAAATTCGCTAAAGTACAACCGTTGAATGATGAAATCATCCGTGCGGATGAAGAGTAGATCGGAGCTACGGTCATGTAAATAGGTTTATAAAAAGATACTGTAAATAAATGTATGTGTTCTTGGAGACACCAGTGGTTTTGAATCGAAAGATTTCCAGCTTGATGTACTATGATGCACATGTTGTTCTTCGAACAATCGATCACCAGAAAAACGTAGAGCTAATCCGGCAAATTCAATCGGGGTCTTGCCTCAGAAGACTCACCAATACGGGTCGTCAGAAGGAGGATTTTCGATCTATATAACTAGCAAGTAGTTTATCTAGCCAAGACCGTGATTGAAGATCGTTCGTTGCTTAAGAAGAAAACAACGTGATGGATTCGAAATTTTTCAACTCGTTCTTAAGCCATCGTTAGTGTTTGGTGATGGTGCGCGCACGTAGATTGTTGTTCTACAGTGGTCATTTTCATATCATAATGAGTTACTTATTAAACGGGTAAAGCTATGTACTACTGAAAAGAACTTATTCAGAGATTGAATATTTACGGTATTTTGACTTTTATAATGTGGAATTAATGATTTTAAATTTAAAAATTGCGATTGATCCTAGTTCAACTAGCTATTCCATTTTGCCAATAACGCTTTCCTCTTCATAAGATTCGTTATTTTCTTTATCGAGCTCATCGATATCATTGTTTCTATTAAGATCGAGTGCTGGAGAAGGCGTGAATGTGCTTGAGTTATTAATCTTGGCTGATAATGTTGGGGATTTCAACTCGTCCTTCTCAGACGGTGGAATGATCGAGTTCGATCTGGTGGTTATTCGCGACTTAGCTTCACCCTTTGCTTCATTATGGGTATCCAAGTATCCACCTGCTAATGAGGGTGATTTGATAGTTTGGTCGCCCTGAGATGGAGGGAAATGGGAAATCGAATGGGATCTATTAAAATTATTCTTAGTTGTACCCTCGTAGTATTCATTACTGGATATATCATAGGAGTTTTTAAAGTGAGGTTGAGGAAAATTAAATCTCACAGTGGTTGCCGTATTTGCTTCATTATTTTCAAGGTTCATGGGGGGTGTTGGCGTGGTGGAAGTGATATTAGTATCAGCAGAGTTGCTGGGGGAAAACGGAGAAGGATATTTGGGGTCATCGGCTTGCGTATCCTCAGGGAACACCGAGCTTGAAGGTGATGCACCTTCATTCATTCCCACCAAAATGCTGGCTGCTTCCAATAACTGTACTTGTTGATGCTTGGAAATCAATAGTTTTTTCGTCACATTCCATTCCGGAGTATGTTCCCACAAATGCTTTGCAAGAGACGATATATGCTTATATCCCTTCCCACATGCCTCACATTTTAATTCTTCTTTCAAACGACCCGTCTCACCCTCACTGATCCTCCGAACAACAAACTCCCGTGATAATGAAGGCACGGACGACGAAATTGGGCCACCCGTGTGTCCCTGGTTATTCGAATTTGGTATCGACTGTCCCTGACCTGATCCCGATATCGATACCGAATGTTGGTGTTGGTGTTTCACTGGGATCGTGTATGGCGTGGCTGATGAATTACGTCTGTTGTAATTATATTGTCCATGCATCGTTACTGTCATATTTAACACACCTTTCTTCTATATTCTCTATACTCTGGTACGATTGTGATAAATATCCAACACTATTTTTATCTCAGAACCGCTATTCTCTCTCTGTCTTAGTACATACACTTTTGGTCTCTCGTCAACACAAATAAGCTCTTTTTATCAATACTTGTTAAATAAACTTCAATATTTTTGTTTTCAAGTGCTATATCAAATCCCTCGATCCTGTTTCTGAGAATATGATAGCTAGGGTCTATGAATTACGCTAATTAATATGGATTATTATAGTAAAAGTAAAAACTGTGATATTCACAAAAAAAATTTTAAATTTTTTTTTTTTTCATATTTGGCGTTTGGTCACGAGATGAAAGCAACCCCATACTTCAATATTTTTTTATGCAATTTCAGGTTATATAGAATGATTAGATAAACTATGTGACTATATGCACTGGTGTTAACGGATTGGGTCTATATATCACTAGTAATGTAAAAACGTAGTTACAAGAAAACATTTGGGAAAACGCCACAATTAGAAGGACTCGGGGTCGATATCGAGGTTATCATTATTCGACTGGAAACCTTCTTCGGTCGAATAAAGAATGCCCTGGACTTTGTCAACAAACTCGCCGAGAGATAGTTTGTTGAATTCCGGTTCGTCCAAGCGCTTAAGGTTCTCGGTTAGGATTTCGATTTCTCGCAACTTGTTAAAATAAAAGTTTCGTTCGGTCTCGAGACTTTCGGCCAGAATCTTGTATTCATGGAGCTCCTCAGACACGGTGGCTAATTCCTGGGCCGTTTCGTTCAATTCCTTGTTCAATTGAGACACCTTGCTGTTCGAGGTTGGGGTGTTGGGGGGGATGGAGGTACGTCCGTTGGAGGACGACACCCTGGTGGGAAGTGTACTGCGACGCGACCCCATGGACGAGCCTGACGAGGTCCGGGAACGCTCCATCGGCACCATTCCCGTACCACTGGTGTTGGAAAAGGTCCCGCTGACCCTCCTCCGCGCGCTGGCGTTGTAGGTGTCGTTGACATCCTTATTCTCGTGCCAGAACTTCTTGAACCACTGTAACAACACCAAATTATCCTGCAACCGGCACTTTATCAACCGCTCCACGTCTATCGTCTTGTTAACCTTGTTCTTGTTAAAGCTGGCCTGTAGTATCTTGAAGTTGTGGATGTAATCGTACTCCGTCAGCGCATTGAACTTGACCTTAGCCATCGGAACACCTCCCACAATCGAATCCATCAACTGGCAGTATGCCGCCCCTGTTCCACATTCCTCCACTTTTCCGTACTGGAGGTCTAACGTCGTATTTAGCCATTGCAACAAATCTGTCCTTGATTCTCCTACCACCATATTCTCATCATATACTGTTCTAAACCTCCTACCTTCACTATTAAAATCATTCGTGGTTTCGAAATGTAAACAACTCGTCGATTGGTCGCGACACGTCTTATTCCCGGCCCTGGACATTCCTCCTAGAGAATTGGGCAAATGCCTACTGATACTTCTGCCTCTACTCTACATGTGGTCCCGTTCATTTTGAGACTATTAACTTCTATCAAATAAATCAATTGGTATATAATCCAAAACCCACTGTTATCACCATAGTAGATCTCTAGCCAAAAAATCGCATCATGTGACCCCTTTTTTTGGTGAGAAAAAAATGAAAAATCTTGTGCCCAAAAAAAGGGATTACCCGGAAACTCTCACCAAGTGGAATATTGAAAAATTTTTCTACACCGGTGTTAGTATTGGTATATTGAATCAATAAATCATAATAATATAATACAATATGGTATGTAACTATCGTGAGCATGCGAGTGGAGGCGTCAAGTCAGGTCACTCTTAAATGAATTGCCAGGGATTGAGATTGAAGGAAGTAGGCAAGAAATGGAAATGAAGGGCCAATAACTAACAATTGGTAGGATACTAAAACCCCAGTCACTTTAGCCAAGGTTATCAAAGTCTTAGGTAGAACCGGATCCAGAGGTGGTGTCACTCAAGTTAGAGTTGAATTCTTGGAAGACGCATCCAGAACCATCGTCAGAAACGTCAAGGGACCAGTCAGAGAAGACGACATTTTATGTTTGATGGAATCCGAAAGAGAAGCAAGAAGATTACGTTAGGATGTTGGACGACGTATGGTAGAAAAGAAAATAAGATATCGATATCATTGGAGTTAATTTATATCGGATATGGTTGAATTAATTTTGTACATTTTAGTTATTACATAATTTAAATATATATTTTATTAAATTGTGTGATGCATTCGTTAGTCGTTGTGCACAGGCTAGGTTGAGTGTATTGAATCGTAGACCGTAGAAGATTGCCACAGTCCGTCGGGGACAACTCATTTATCTGTCGCTTTGGACTTGAGGAGACTCAGCAAACGCTTTCTCTTGGTTGGATCAGTTTCGTCTTTATCGTTGCTGACCTTGGAAGGTTTGGGGCTCTTTCTGGAAAGGGACCTTCTCAAGTTGGTGAACGACGACCGGGACGACTTGGATGATTTTGAAGACGACCCCGAATCACCCGATTCGGTAGGTTGTAACTCGTCATCTGGAATTGTCTGCGTTGTCCCTTGTGATTTTGTTTCAGGCTCTACTTGTTTGTGCAAATGTAAACTGGGGGCGGAAGTGGGTATTCTAGGTGATGGTTGGTGTGGGGTTCCATTAGCTGGTGCATTGGTGAACGCAGAACTAGCCAATGGTAATTTGGGTAATTGTCTGAGAGTGTTGGTTTGTGGTTCCCTGGAATTCGATGCCTCTGAACCGCTTTGAGGGGCCATTGATATCGAGGATTCTGATGTAGAATCCGAGTTGGTTGTAGGCTGTTTTTCAATAGACTTGGGGTCCGAGTTTGAGGTCTCCTCCGGCTTTGGTCTGCTAATGTTTAACGTCACTGAATTTCCTTCGAACTTGTCTGCGTCTGCAGATGGTTCCGAATGATTAACAATGGGGTCTGGCAATGAAATCGCTTGGGCAGGCGATCCCGAATGCAGGTTTCTAGTGTATTCCTCGTGCTTTTTAATCTTGTCATCTACTTGTTTCATAAACTTTTCTCTTATTTTTTCCATTTCCCCGTTCCTTGATAAAGGAATATGGTTCTTGAGGGATTCATTGAATTCGGTGGTATCGGGGGACGCCGACTTCAGGCATAATATCTCCACTTGTTTTGTCACATTTTCGGCCACCTTTTGTCTCACGCCCTGCAAGTTGTCGCTTCCTTCTTCAAACGATCCTTGTGACGAGCTCGACGAGTGGCTAATTTCGTTTACCTTGTCCATGAATTGTTTCGTAACTTGCTCGCCCACGTCGTGGATTATCTTAAAGTTAGGCATTGGATGCGACCCTGTGGTGCTTCTGGTAGAACCAGCGGAGTTTGGAATGTTCAATTGATCCTTCAACGAGTCGATTTTGCTGAGCTTCATGTTCAACTTTTCCTTGATTTCGTCCTTAGTATCGTCAGGAATCACCGGCTCGCTGAGCTTGTCGGAAAGACTCCGCTGGCCACCCACAGAGTTTAGCAACACCGCATTGGTTTCGTTCACTATCGTCTGCGCTTCGTCCTTTATTTGATGAATCGCCTTGCTCGTCTCGCTGGCAATTGCTTCTCCCGAGTCCATTTCGGTGGCCACACCCGTATCCTCTCCCGACTCTTCGCCCGACTCCTCGCCCCGTTTCACCCCCGTCTCGTTCCGCTTCTTGCTAATCGTGCCAAACTTCCAAATGTAATACTGCACCACACTCTCAAACGCCTTCTTGTCGTGACGGAAAAGGTTGGCCAGGTCGATGTTCAACGGCGAATCGGGCTCTGGGTCGTCAATTAGCATCAATATCGCCACCACCAAATACTGCAAATTCCACGCCGGCAGCCAGTTCTCCTGCTTCAAAATATCGAGACAAATCTCCCCCGTGTCCATATTAATATTCGGATGGCATATCGGCGTTTGTTTATCGAACGCAATCCTCGGCGGCGTAATGGGATATGTGTCCGGTACCTCGATGTCTAGCGTCCATTCACCGTCGTAGTAGTATCCCGAATCCTCCTTGCTCCCTTTTGCTATCACTGCTTGCCATTCCCGGATGTTTTCCACATCCACTGGCAAAAGCGAAACTATCTGTGGGTTGGTCTCATGCGGCGGTGTTTTCTGCACCTGTTTATATTCCTTAAACAATCGTTTTTCGGCCATACTGTCTTATTTCGTGCTGTCTTGCGATATACCTGCTATCTGTGCTGATTTCCTGCTTAATATACCCACTTGACGGAGAATTGCTGTTTTTCCTCTTGTATACTCTGTCTACATAAATGACCCCCTCGGCTAACGTTTTCAATTTCGGCTCCAGCTCTTTTTCTGATCACGTGATTTTGGCGATGCTATAGCGATATCCATCCAGCGCCAGACCCTGGTTGCGTTACCAGTTTTCCACCATAGGACCAATGTCACCGCTATGACCCCCTGGAGACTCTATTCTGTTTCCATACACGTCGTAGGGTCGGTGACCCAGGTTGGGTGGGTTCAATATGGACCAGATGGCACCAAATAGACCCCCAAAACGGATAGACCGTTGCTTGAGCGCATGCGTCTGTTAGCGTACCGAGTGAATTTCTGACAGAAAACGGGGAAAGGTACAATTGGGGAGGTGTGTGGCTGATGAGTGATTTGGCGAACTCTCGCGGGCTCGCGGGCTAGCGGTACGGACTTAGAGCGCTACCGCTAGCGGGAGCGCGCAATAGCGGGAGCTCGCTCTAGCGGTAGCGCTGGGGCTCCCTGCTGATATACTCCCCCACGGTGATTGGGCCGCTAGCGACGAAGTTTGGGGGACCGGCCTGAGGGGGGGGGGCTTTTGTGTCATGTTAGGTCGATTATATTTGTACCTGCATATAGACGGGGGTTTTGGAATTTTTCACTTGACTCACCATACTCTCTAAATATGGGCCAGATTTTAGGAGTGTTAGCACGAAAACAGCACAACACAGCACCAGAACACATTCAGCAAGCTAAGACAACATGAGTGTATTGATGAAGTGCAAAGCAGCCGCTAGAGGCAGCAATAGCAGATATTTTTCCTGCAGCAGCTCCAGATACGAGAAAAACTTGAACAAGTACTCGGCCATCGTGACGCAGCCCAAATCGCAGGGAGCATCGCAAGCGATGTTGTACGCCACCGGGTTCAATGAAGCGGACATGAACAAGGCTCAGGTCGGTGTCGGGTCGGTGTGGTGGACGGGAAACCCGTGCAACATGCATTTGATGGAGTTGAACGACAAGTGTACTGAGTCGGTGAACAAGGCCGGGTTGAAGGGGATGCAGTTCAATTCGATCGGGGTTTCCGACGGGATCACCAACGGGACCGACGGGATGAGGTACTCGTTGCAATCGCGGGAGATCATTGCTGACTCGTTTGAGACCATCACCATGGCGCAGATGTACGACGGGAACATTTCGATTCCGCTGTGTGACAAAAACATGCCCGGGACGTTGATGGCTATGGGAAGACACAACAGACCATCTATCATGGTTTACGGAGGTACCATCATGCCGGGGTCGCCTACGTGTGGAAATTCGTTGATTCCTGACAACATCGATATCATTTCTGCGTTCCAGTCGTACGGCCAATACTTGTCGAAGCAGATCACGGAGACCGAAAGAAAGGACATCATCCAGCACGCTTGTCCTGGTGCGGGTGCCTGTGGTGGTATGTACACTGCCAACACCATGGCATCTGCGGCGGAAGTTTTGGGTATGACCATGCCATTCTCCTCGAGCGCCCCAGCAATTTCGCCGGAAAAGGAACACGAATGTGCCACCATTGGGGATGCCATTAAGAATTTGTTGATTCTTGATTTGAAGCCAAGGGACATCATGACCAAGAAGGCGTTTGAAAATGCTATCACCTATATCATTGCCACCGGTGGATCTACCAATGCGGTGTTGCACTTAATCGCCATGGCCAATTCGGTTGATGTTGAGTTGACCGTGGACGATTTCCAAAGAATCTCCGACTCCACCCCATTGTTAGCTGACTTCAAGCCTAGTGGTAAGTATGTTATGGCCGATTTGCAAAAGTACGGTGGTACTCCAGCGGTCATGAAGTTGTTATTGCAAGAAGGTTTGATTGACGGCTCCCAATACACCGTCACCGGTAAGACGATCAAAGAAAACTTGGACAAGCTCAAGGGCCTTCCAGCAGAACAAGAAATTGTTAGACCTTTATCAAACCCATTGAAACCTAGCGGACACTTGCAAATCTTAAAGGGTACTTTAGCCCCTGGGAGTGCTGTCGGTAAGATCACCGGTAAGGAAGGTACGTATTTCAAGGGTAAGGCTAGAGTTTTCGACAACGAAGGTTTATTCATTACTGCCTTAGAAAATGGTGAGATTAAGAAGGGCGAAAAGACCGTTTGTGTTATCAGATACGAAGGTCCAAAGGGTGGCCCAGGTATGCCAGAAATGTTGAAGCCTTCATCCGCTTTAATGGGTTACGGCTTAGGTCAAGACGTTGCCTTGTTAACTGATGGTAGGTTTTCTGGTGGTTCCCACGGGTTTTTGATCGGACACATTGTTCCAGAAGCAGCTGAGGGTGGTCCGATTGCCTTGGTATATGATGGTGATGAAATCATCATCGATGCCGAAAATAACAGAATTGATTTAGAAGTATCTGAAGATGTATTGGCTGAAAGAAGAAGCAAATGGACTGCTCCAAAGCCAAGATACGCAAGAGGTACATTAGCCAAATACTCTAAGTTGGTGAGTGATGCATCGAAGGGTTGTGTTACTGACTTAGAATAATATTAAATATCCATTATTCAATATTGCTTTATTTAATTCTATTTGACTTTAATTTTTATTTGCATACCTATATACTTTAATATGTCCTACGAAAGGATTGTAATATATGTCCTATGAATGGATTGAAAAACATCATTTATTTCTATTGTAGTATATTAAGTTGATCAATTCTGCTTTCACCACATTCTGAACTATATGCTAATTGGAAAAGCCAAATTTTAATTCTATCGTTTAGGCTTAAGGTACTCATTTAATATCATTCTTATCAATCATTAATTCAACTAATAAATCAAGAACATACTGCTTATCTTCATCTAGTTGAGGGTATTTGTATCTCTCATCAATATAGAAGAAGGGTATTTTCAAGTCTTGCAATGATTCACAAGATTCTTTACTATACTTCTTCTGTCCGAAAATTATTTTATCGTTAAGGGTAGCTAATTCATTATCTAGAGCGATCTTTTTATTATTCATTGAATAATCTTTGATTTGGGCGTTCGTACTAGCTAATTTTGATAGTTTTGCATTAGGCTTCATTGCTCTTACCGACTCCTCGAACTTTTTGATTATCTCTTCTCTTGACTCTTTCGAATCTTGTTGAAATGCAAAATGTTTCAATATCAATACCTTTATTGTTTCTCGTTTGTATTGGTTTGGCAATACCTGGTGCTCTATATATTTTCTGGCAAGATATCTATTAGTGATATATTTGGGATCAGGGTCATTTGCTATGATATTTCCTTGTGACTCGGATTCCTTTTCACCCTCTTCGATCGCTATTGAATCATTTAGTAACTTATTTAATTTACCAGTATAGTAATCTTTCTTCGATAAAACATCCCAAAATTTTTCTTTTTCGTTTGCACTAATTGATTTTACTATCTTAGCTTCATTTCTGAAAGTTAACTTGGAGAACTTCTTTGACTTGGAGGTCAAATCATATGTTTTTATACAATTATGTATTGCATGTTTAATTTTATCGTCGGACATTGATAAGAAATGCAATTTTATATTTTTGACGCTCAGATTTCATTTTAGTCTAAAATTTGAAGACAATTTTATATATCTGACCAGGTACTGAAGTACAATATATATATATATATATATATATGTATTGTTTATACAATTATTTAAGTCTAACGGTATAATCATCACCTGATTGAGTGATATATCTAACCCATGGGTAAGATTGATATTGCAATTTTGGTTCATTAATTCTCAAGTATCTAACTTGAATACCACTTGTCGTAAAATAAGGAATTGAAAAATTGACTTTGATTGGTTTCTTAGATAAAACGTTTTCCGAATCAACAACAGAAGGCAATCCCAATTCGGCTCTCATATGGAATTGTTTACCACCTGGAAAAGTTTTCAATTTCCAAATTAAACAAGATTTTTCCGGTAACCACTTAATTGTACCATACTCAGGTTTAAATTTTGGCGTATCTGCATCATCAGGTAACGGAATCACAATCTCCACATTATTAGCTACCGATCTTTTCTTGATTTGAGCTTTCACGGAACATAAAATCTCTATTCTTGAATGCTTATGAACTTTGGATTTACAATTGACCAAAATTAAAGGCTTCACCAAAAACTGGTTAGACGATAATCTATAAGACATTAATGTGAACTCACCATCTGGTGGTATAAATGTAATAATTTTTTCATTTTCAAACTTGGATAACCTAACACATTGATGGAATTTGATATCTTCCAAATCAATATTTCTATTATTCGCTTCATTATTAAATATCCCTTTATCATTCAAGCCTAATCTCAAGTCTGGCATACCACTCAAATGAGACTTAATTTTAACCTCCCCTAAAATCTCACTATTCAATACTTGGCCTTGTGAATTTATCAACATATTAATCGACTCAATCACATCCAAAAATGCTTCGTTCTTCTTATAAGAAATGCCTTCGCTTCTCCAGTTAACGGAATTGGTGACCGCGTTAGGAGGCTGGACAACCCGCAGAGATGTGTTTCTGATTAATTTGAAATAGTCTTGGGTGATATATTGCTTTAGGATATTGGTGTCACTAGTCTGTGGGTGACCAAAATCCATCATTTCATCCAACAATTCATATATTATAACAAAGTTATCCCTAATGGATTCTTCTTCCAATATTTTGAAATATTGAGTTAACACTTCGATTAATTTCGACAAAAACACGATGATTTCCATAACATTATCATTTTTTCTAGTTAATGCACATACATATAAGTTGTTGTGGTTTATGTAGATATAGTTGATTCCTTGATGATTAATGAATGGTTTATAATTTGATTCCTCGTTATTTTCATCATTTTCAAGTTCTAACAACAAAAGCGGAAATTTTTCAATGGTATTAGAAGGAATGTCTCCCTTATAATCCCGCGAAAGAAGCGGTTTCCCTTTTATATCTAAGAAGTGTATTTGGGATGCCATTATGGGTCATAGTATCTGTTGTTAGTATTTAACATATCATCATTTTCAAGTTTCGTTCAGTCAACATAATTTTATATGCAGTCTTAAATCAAAACAATCGGAATATGGCTTTTATAGCAACTACATTTCTCTAAACTTTTAGGTCACTGGTGCCTGAAGGAAGATTTAAGACTCTATTAGGTGCATAATTCTAAGCAATTCAGAGGTTTAAGGATGATTGGTATCTCGTAGCTCTTGGGTATCTACCACTATAAAAAAAAGCACATTTCCTTTAATGATCAATGTCATTTTACACTAACATATAAGTAAAATATGTTTATGATAGCTTATTTGTAAATACTATACGGTTTCATCTCATTACGTATATAGATGAGTAACCATTTCAGCTAAATAGTAAGAGAATAATGGCTGCAAAATTCTATACAATTGTGTCAGCAACAACTGTTCCCGATACAATCGACTATCAACCCTGTGTTGCTTAGTCTTGTTAAAAATGTTAAAGTGCTTTGTGCCTTGATAATTTCAAGTTAATAAAATACCAAAGGATTGAAATTCAAACAAATTTAATATTTTTCAGAAGATGTGCAAAATTTAGAAAAATCATATATTGAGATAATCTGATTATAGACATATAAGCTCATTGATTCATTTCTGTGAATCAGCATCAGAATTATAATTATACATAGACAACACACCACCCTCACTGTAATAATGACTGTGAGAAATTGCGGTTGTAATTGTGGGGTTTCTCAGAATGTTACCATCTACGTATTTGAGTTTATCGGTCTGGCTTCTATAGGTCTTGAGATCGTCTTTCCAATAATAACCCAAAGGCTCCTCAGATGTATGGTTTAACTTTCGGTTATTAAAATCTTGGGGATGTTGATTTTCGGAACTCTTTGCTTCAGTAAAATCCGACTTTAAATTTCTGAAGTCATGTAATCTCTTTGGAGAGTGGCCAACTGAAACTTTTGCTGCTGATAATGAAACTGCATTAAGTACCGTTTCCCAAATTTTTGGGGATTTCAGTTTGCTCAGGATATTATTATTATAAGCACATTCTAAATCATGATCACTGCTAGAAGTATTTTTCTTAGAGTATGCAGATATGACTCCGGGAAAGTTAATAGAAAAAAAATTACTATTAGTTTTCCTTTTTTCCTTTGAGTGCTGTAATACGGACCCATAAGAGTTCGCAGAAACAAGAGCTTCAGTTTCTTTGTCATGTAAATCTGTGGTCTCACTTGTGAAATCGATCAACGGTGATGAGGTTATTGATAAATCTGCAAATCCTATTTGGTCAGAAACAGGACTCTCAAAGTACTTTTCTTTTAACCGCTCCTCATTCGACGGCTTCAATACACAATATTTAGATATCGTATTGTTGGTTTCACTTGGCTGATAATTGAACTTGGTAGGTTTCCCGGTTCCCGAATTTTCATATAATATTGAATCAGAAAGGCTGCGAAATCTTCGTATTTTGACATCGCTTGAATAAATGTCTGAACTTGCTTTATCGACTATTGCACTATCATCGAAACCCTTGAAAAGGTCCTTTTGAAGTATAAATTGAGCTTTCAAGTACTTTTCGGTATCAATATCAATAATTTCATTGACTTGCTTATCTAGTTTTTTTGGAACTAAGGCTAGGAACTCCCCTGGCTTTACAAAATACTTATCATGGGGTTGTGTACGCAAAGAAAGAAGTCTCTGATTCAGGAGTTTGGTTTGGATAACTCTAGGGTTTCTCTCATTACTATAATAGCGTTGCCTGTAGCGGGCTTTCATGTAATCAACTTTATAACGGATTTCATGAAATTTATATTGAAGTGAGTGCATGCTTGTAGCGTTACCTTGCTTTTATGTCTATAAACTAGTGGAAATGTACCCTTCTATCAATCACTTGGCAGTACTAATATTTTTATGGCTAAAATATGTAGAGGCTAGTAGCTGATAAAAGTACTTTTTGTGGTAGCAAAATTTAACCGCAAAATTGTTCCGCATAGCACAGCAGAATATCTACAATGAATGTTAATGTATCGTTAATTTAAACACATGGTTAAATGATCTTATATATACAAGATGCAGAGACATAGTAAGTTGCGAAACTCATAATTTAATATATGCTCTGTGTGCCATAGCAGATTTATGCATTTGGGCTTTTCTATCATAACCAGATGATTTACCTTCGTAAGCAGAGATAATTTCTTCGGCTAATCTGACCGAGTAATCAGGCGACTTCTTCTTCGAAGCCCCTTCCAAGATCCAAGTGATTGGATATCTATTTCTTTGTCTTTGCTTTAATGGGTATGGAACCGTCCTGTTCTTAGCAGCGCCTGTCTTTTGGACTTTCGTAGCCATTAATGGTGCCATTTTATCTAAGGTTTCTTCCAATATATCCAAAGGATCTTTTCTAGTCTTCAAGTAGACGATGTATAATGCTCTCGATAATATTTTTTGTGCTTTTGATTTCTTACCATCTCTCATGATTAAATTAGTGAAATTATCAATAATTGGATTGCTTGGGAGGGGGATCTTTTTATTGGCAAAGGCCTCCACCTGCATTAATTGTTCTTCGGATGGTTCAAACTTTTCTTCCAAAAATGGTTCCGGATTGGTTAAATGCGAAATATATACTTCTGTCTCTGTTTCAACATTACCTTTACCTCCTTTCAATTCCTGAACAGCAGCCAACCATTCGTCGACATCTTTTTCCGTGATGCTTTCCTTGTTTATAGGGTATACTTGCGCAGTTAAGCTCAAATCACCATTTTCCGGCTTCTTAGTGCTTGTTGAATTATATCTCAATAATGGGCGTGAAACCATCATAGGCGCTTTAGTCCTGAACGCTCTTAAAAGTGGACTATGCAACTGTCTCACGCAGGCTCTGATTAATGTCATTATAGTACCACTACTTTCAGTTTATCAAACACCTTGTCTATCATTATGTTCACTTGAAAAAAAATTCTTTGTGTGCGTTCTGGTGCCATATTCAAAAATACGTAAAGCTGAGTAAATCGCGGCACTAAATAAATCCACTTGTATCATTAGGAACCGATAGAACCTTCTTAGATGACTACTCTCGGGTACCGGTGAATAACAACAAATATTTTCAAGGGGCTCTTCTTGCAAATCAATCCTTCTTCGAAGTTAGTTGAAAAAATTGAAATTGTATCTCACATATTGCAGCAGCTAGAGCAGTTACAAGTTATACAATTCACAGTCCACAAAATTCGTAAGCCTTGGAACAATGATAACAACTAGCTCCAGTATACTTCATTGATCTATGCCTCATTTCAATGACCCTTATAGCTCCTAGTAGTAATCAATTTGATGTAGGAAAGAAACTCCCGATGATCGCGTATTGATATCGCGTCCTCATACATAAACAAAAATTATGGAGAATTCTTATCGAATACCAATTTGATTATTCTCTTTGTACATACAAAATGCCATCATTGGCGATACCTCCATTAGAAGAAGGGTTGGAGCGTTCTTTAAGAGAAATAGTTATAAAGAAACAATATTCCAATAAAAATGAATCAACATGGTCTAACGACATATTACCCAAACTATTAAAACGACTAGACGAAATAACGGAAATTGCAGTAACACAGGGGGAAAAGTATAACAGGAGACCAGGAGGAGTTGAGCTTCCAAGTGCAATTTCTCGGGTGAAAGAAAAAATCGACAAGCATTTAAAGCATACATTTGTAGACAATCCACCATTTACATTGCACAGAATAGCAGAAATTGTCTTACAACCAGAACAGGAAGGATATGCTCTTACGAATAATGCACAGGTGTTGAAATACTTCAATTCTTTTTCCAAGCTAGTGGTGGTGGCGTCTTCAGTTAATGACTATCCTGAAGTAACGTTTCTGGGCGATACCCATGCCACTAACACTCCAAAGCGGCTTTCCCAAACCGTGCCATTGATAGAGATTCCGTGGCTAGAAGAAGAAAAACCACTAAAAGAAAAAGATTCCAGTGGAAATAACCTGTTGCTTGACCCTATGCTTATATCGTCGCCGCCTACAATACAAGGCGAATCGAAGACACCAGAGACTAATAATGGACATGCTAAAAGTGTGATTGAATCTAAATCTCCAACAAGACGAAGAAGGGAACAGGATATATATGATACAGATTCTTCGTCGCCGAAAGAGTATATAGCGAAGAGAGCACGGAGAGAGGATAAATCAAGTCCTTCAAAAAATGCTTCCAACGATAACGACGAGATCGATGATAAAATGGATATATCGAGTAGCACTCTCGAGGAGATTTCACAAAACACCATAGATACACCCACAAAATTCCAGAATGATAATTCAGATTCTATATGTGAAGATCAAAATAATACAGCTGATAGCGAACTGGTATTACCCAACAAAGATCATGATGCTGAGAATGACAACAAGATGGATATAAGTTCTGACAACTTAATTGTCAGCGATGAAGAACCGCTTGTATATTAATCCTTCATTGTATATTTAATTGTATATCCTTGTATTTAGTATGAAATCTAGTAATATTGCACAGAAAGTGAATATGGCTTAAAATACACTTTGATAAATTATTCATAACGTACATAAGTGAAGCTAATTTACAAAGGCGATCTTGACCTACTTCTAGCATTTTCGTCCCAAGATCTCTCCCTATATTCCGACCTAGGTTGATACGAGTCCGTACGCAGGTATCTGCCTCTCTCTTCTCTATTATAATCGCCCGGCACGTAACTACTTCTTTCACCACTGTTTGGATAATAACCTCTTCCTCTTCGGTTACTTGAATAACCTCCTCTACTTGATGGTTCATCGTATCCACTTCTAGGGGGATAAACGCCGTATGGCTTTGGGCCCGAACCATTATAGCCATATCCACCTCTCCCTCGTCTATTGTATATTGGGCCACCATAATTTCCTCTATATCCTCCACGTCCACGTCCGCGTCCAAATCGTGAATTGTGTGGTCTGTGAATGTAATGAGGCATAAAATCTCCTGATAGCAATGCATGATTGACAAAAATGTCATCGCCGTTCTTTTCATAAACGACTTTCCATTTACCATTTCTTGGACCCTTATCTTCTTCAAATATCCATTGATTTATAGCCTTGACGGGCATGTAATCAACATATAACGGTTTTCTCTCTACACTAAATTGTCTTGGTTCAACTGGTTCCGGTATGGTCTCTTTATCTTCGCTCTCTTCATGGTCTTGTAATTGTTTCTCATATCTTTCTTTTTCACGCGTATCATATTCCTCTTTCAATTTTTGGTCTTCTTCCTCAGAAGGGTACTTGGTACCGCTCAACCTCTCCCTTATGTATTGAGCCCCCTCTTCCTTATCCACGAGAACAATTCCATGTGTTCTTGTTCTATTCAACCATGCTCTTTCAATGACATGATCACCCCCTGCAGCAGCCAACTCTTTAAGATAATTTTGAAAATCGATTGCATTTATTGGTCTACGCAAATTGCCAATGAATAACGCTCTAGTCATTTGAAAAGCAGGCTCATCTTTTAGTTCATAAGCTACTTCTTCTTGAGGTTCCAATTCTTCTGGGGTTTGCAAACCATGATGATCAACAGGTTTCTTTTCGGTCTCTACTTTTTCTTGTTCAGGCTCATTACTGAATTCAGGCCTTCTCTCATACGTAGGATCTTCAATGTCACTCATTGCTTTAATTATTTAACTCTCTAATTATCATTATTATCATATTCGTTCAATGAAAAATACCATTTTAGAGAGTAGTGCACGTGCAATACTAGTAACAATAACTATAATATTAACAAAGTGTCTATGAATCATTAATTAATGGATAATATATACAAAGATAAATCAGCATAGTCTGAAGACTATAGGGTGCTAGTACGTAGGGTGATTTTACATCAATCTTGGAAAGTAGCATAAAAAAGTTGCAAAATAAAACAGAATAGTAGGTTGCGGTTTCTGAAGGTAGCAAAACGTATTCAACAGGTCCAAATACTCTTGACAAGGGAGAATATACCATTGCTATCAGTCTCTAATAGATAAATCCCGTACATTCCAACA
Source organism: Debaryomyces maramus (assembly GCA_030583545.1). Taxonomy (NCBI): domain Eukaryota; kingdom Fungi; phylum Ascomycota; class Pichiomycetes; order Serinales; family Debaryomycetaceae; genus Debaryomyces; species Debaryomyces maramus. The sequence goes on from JAJMIL010000005.1 coordinate 401,255, forward strand.
AAAGTGCCTGCTGTCAACAATTTAGATGCAATACCATACCATATGCCATAAACTCTCTTAGGTATATAGTCAATGATGCATGATTTGAGACCAGTGTGGCAATGGAATAACAAAGCCAATGAGAAGATGGAATCAACTATTGGATATTCAACCCCAGCTATGAAAGGAGTCATGGTGAGTGGGACCAAACATATTGAAATCGCACGTTCGTATGTCCAATGATAACCACCTTCATAAAATACCGCATCAGGTGGTTTGTAAGCATCGTTGACAGTACCAACTATATAACCTGGTGGTTGTTCGATTTTTTTGAATTTGGAAAAATCTGGTTTTAGTGAAATACATCTTACCAAAGAAGATGGTTTTATTGAAGAACGTGCTTTAAAGATAGAAAGCGTTCCTGGTGCAGGGCGGAAATGTTGAAGCATTCTACTCGTTATAATTAGAAAGATTAGGGTGAATGTGTAACTATTCTCTTTAATAGCACTTTTGATAGATGGTAGAAAAATCATGTAGAAAAAAATTCGTGGGTGAAGTATGCGGGCTGCGCAACCCAATAATGAATTGGTGATTTGATAATGATCAGGCATTATTGGTACGCTGGTACTAAGACAATCCCCAGAGTGATATCTGGGTACCTGAGATCTACGAATATCATACTAAAATTACATTTTCGAAAGGAGAGCCATTTTAAAACGCTGTACCCAAAAAAGTTACAAATTAAGTAGTATTGATCTATTTACAGTATGGAAATGACGAAATGAATAAATTAACGCTCCAAGAAGGTTACCAAGAAGCCTTAGATACCCCTGGAATCAAGCCTGCTCTGGCTCTTTCTCTGAATGCGGTCTATAATGTGTTAGTAAACTGAAACTCTCGAATTTCACTAATCTGAGGAATACCCTGTTTAAAGATATAACATTTATGGTGCCAGAATTACAATTCCAAGTACCATATGTATTCCATCTCCAGCTCATCAGGCATAATTCAAAAAAAAAAAAAAAAAAACATACTCTATTAAGCTTAAAGTCAGTAAGTACAGACTTAGCATGTCCAGAAGCAACGCATCTGTTCTTAATTTGACTGTACGACGTATACTTTGGCATAGCTGTTAATTGTAACTGTGCTTCTAGTCTGGCTCTAGCCGGTAATTCGGTATTTCTGGCAATATATCTCAACGCATTTCTAGTAACTTCGTGTTCGGCATATTGTAATCTTTTGAATTGGTCCTTGATCACCCTACCATTAACATAACAATGTTTTGGGAGTTCAAATTGAACGGGGAATCTAAAAGGCATATTAAATCGTTACTACCACTTATTTTTCAACTATAGCTAGCTAAATTATGCTACAAATTTCAAAATTCGTACTTCTGAGGTGGTGATGAAAACTGAAAAATTACCGGGCTTAAATTTACGCGTATAATAGTATACTTCAAAACACCGGTAGCGTACTCGGAGATTACTACGATACTTAAATAAGACCTCTATCGTCGTACAGAGTCGTCTTACCGTGGCAGGCAGATCATGTTCACAGGGTTAATTGAACAAGTAGGCACTGTTGTCGAATACAAGGAGCAAGACACCACATCTTCGGGTGGAAATGGTGTCTCAATGACTATTGGAGATTGTGCATCAATTTTGACAGATGTGCATTTAGGGGATTCGATCTGTACTAATGGGGTCTGTTTGACGGTGACTGAGTACAACAAGGAACAGACGGAGTTCAAAGTTGGAATTGCACCAGAAACTTTGCGTCGGTCGAACCTTGGGGACTTGAAAACAGGCAGTAAGGTGAATTTGGAGAGGGCCGTGAATAGTGAAGTTCGCATGGGTGGCCATGTTGTACAGGGACATGTAGATACAGTCGCCAGCATCACCAAGAAGACCTCAGATGGTAATGCTATCGTTTTCACATTCCAATTGAGAGATAAGGAGTACATGAGCTATATTGTGGAAAAGGGCTTTATCGCGATCGATGGAACCTCGTTGACTGTCACAGATGTCAATTACGCCACCAACGAATTTTCGATTATGATGGTCAGCTACACCCAGGGTAAGGTTATCATGCCTTCCAAGTCTGAGGGTTCTACCGTCAACATTGAAGTTGATGTAACTGGTAAATTGATTGAGAAACAGATCGAGATCAATTTGTCCAGCCAGATCAATAACGAAAATAGCGCTTTAAGCAAATTAATTTCATCATTGATAGACAAGAAGCTCTCCCACGTTAGTAAGTAGCTGTATCATCCACATAGTAGTTATATATTTAATGATATTAGTCCCATATCTATAGTTGTAGCTGAAAAATCAATATTTGGTATTCGCACTATTTTACCTTGCAACGATTACTCGGATGGCAAATAGATTTGGTGTTATTAGTATATGTAAAAAGTAAAACGGCAATTTTATTTAAGTGTTAACGATTCAGGCGTAGATATTGAAGTTGATTGTCAGATATTCACCTATTTAAGTTGATTCTAAGTTTTTTTGTTGACAAAAAGAAGAGAGTTGCACTAGTTTCTTACCACATTTGTTAGAGTCATATATTAATCGCTAAATCATGGATATTATTTTAGGTATCAGGGTACAAGATTCGACAATCATTGCCACATCTAAGGCAGCTACCAGAGGTATCTCTGTGTTGAAAAGTACAGATGACAAGACGAGGAAATTGAACACCCACAATTTAGTTGCGTTTACAGGAGAATCTGGTGATACAGTTCAATTTGCGGAATACATTCAAGCCAATATCCAATTGCATACCATGCGTGAAAATGACATCGAATTGAGTCCAAAGGCTACTGCTTCATTTGTGAGAAGCCAATTGGCCACATCAATTAGATCTCGTAAGCCATACCAGGTAAATGTATTAATTGGTGGCTACGACGTCAAAAGCGATACACCAAGTTTGAACTGGATAGATTATTTGGGTACACAGGTAGAATTGCCTTATGCAGCCCATGGATACGCAGCATTTTATTGTACTTCCTTATTGGATAGACATTATAGAAAAGATATGAAGTTTGAAGAAGGGTTAGAATTATTGAAGGCATGTTTGAAGGAATTAGAAACAAGAATGCCAATCGACTTTAAAGGATGTTACATTAAAGTAGTTGATAAGGAAGGTATTAAAGTTGTTGAATAAATGTATACACACTGAATACTGTAATAATTCGGTTTAAATGCTTAAATTTTACCTTACCTTTAAATTTCGTTATTGAAATATTGTTTGCAAACCTGGGTATTACCTTTGGTTTGCACTGTTTTTAGAACTCGTATATACACTAATTAGCCTTACGAATTGCTATGATTCATTCTTCAGACATTATTTACTATTTGATTGTAGTTTGTTTTTGTGTCATTATGGTTTCTATACCTCTATTTTAAGAGATGCATTTGCAAGAAAAGATTAAGTAAGATTACATTCAACAACAGATGTCTATAGATATGAATGGAGAGAGCAGTGAAGCTCTTACAAAGATATCAAAGTCTGTTACAAAACACCTTGGAGTCCCGGATGATGACTTGGGCTTATCAAAGTTTATAACTAACTTATATGAACAATCACAGACCAAAAGAGATAACGATAAAGATGTGAGATTAAAGAGATTCATGGAAGTGTTGGAAAAAAATGGCGGTAGTGATTTCCCTTCTGATTTTATAAATGAAACATTTATGATAATTGACAGCTATTCAACAGTAAAAGTTAAGGAAGAGCCGAGTGACGAACCTTCTGTTAAATTGGAAGATGATGATGCAAAATTTTTCAAGGGTTTAAGTATTCCCGATAAACCTATACGATGGGATGAAGATGAAGAAGCAGATAAAAAGGACATCATAAAGGAGGAAAAACCATCGCCAATAAAGAACATAAAACAAGAACAAAGAACTCCATTAGTTGACATTAAACCTGGAAATATTTGTAAAGGTTTTGTAAGCAACATTACTGATTATGGTTCATTTATAAGATTGAATGATCCTAAATCTTTTCAATCAGGGTTATGCCATATATCCCAAATGTCATTTGATGGTAAAACAAGGGTTCGACATCCGTCTGATATACTAAAGTTAAACCAAGAGGTATACGTAAAAATCCTACAAATTGAAAAGCAAGCCTCTGCTATAGGAAGGAGAGCACCGAGAGAGAAAATAAGCTTGTCTATGAGAGGTATCGATCAAGTCACAGGTTTGGACAAAAGTGACGATATTGCAAAGGAGATAGAAGAAGAACAAAGAAGTAGGGAAAGGAACGTTACAGATAGACCAAATAATAATAGGGGTGTTAAGCGCAGATTGACTTCTCCAGAGAGATGGGAAATAAGACAATTAATTGCATCTGGTGCGATGTCTGCTAGTGACTATCCAGAATTAATAGGAGATGAGGATCCGAATGCAGCATTTAGAGAAGAAACTGGAAATAACAAAAACAACGAAGAAGATGAGGAAATTGATATCGAGTTGAACGATGAAGAACCTGCTTTTTTGAAGGGTCAAACCCAAAGCTCGGTAGAACTAGCTCCCGTCAAGATTATCAAAAATCCTGAAGGATCAATGGGAAGAGCAGCAATGAACGGGTCCAAATTGGCAAGAGACATAAAGGAGGATAGAATAAAAGAACAACGTGAAAAAGAAAAGCAAACTAGACAGGACAGGGCAAAAAGCAAAGATGCGTACGATCCATTAGGCAGACCACTTAACCAAACTCAAGAAAAGGATTCAATTGATGAGAATACCCAAAACTTTATATCGGCGTGGAAAAAATCACAGTCAGAAAAAAGTATTTCGTATGGTAAAATAACCAGTCTTTCGATAAAGGAACAAAGAGAATCTTTACCAATTTTTCCAATGAGGTCAGAATTAGTTACTGCTGTAAAGGAAAATCAGTTCTTAGTAATAGTTGGTGAGACTGGATCTGGGAAGACTACACAAATTGTTCAATATTTGATGGAAGAAGGTTTTAATCAAACAGATGGAGAACCAAAATTAATTGGATGTACTCAGCCTAGAAGAGTCGCGGCCGTCTCCGTTGCAAAGAGAGTCTCTGAAGAATATGGATGCAAAGTGGGGGATGAAATTGGATATACAATTAGGTTTGAAGATAAAACGAGCAGCAATACTAAAATAAAATATATGACGGATGGTATGTTACAAAGAGAAGCCTTAAATGATCCAATGATGAATAGATATTCCGTAATAATGTTGGATGAAGCACACGAAAGAACAATAGCCACTGATGTTCTATTTGCACTATTGAAAAAGGCGGCTGCTAAAAACCCTAACTTGAAAATTATAGTAACATCCGCAACTCTTGACGCAGCAAAGTTTTCTAAGTATTTTAACAACTGTCCCATCAAAAGAATTCCTGGGAGAACGTTCCCGGTAGATGTGTTGTATACAAGGGAGCCGGAGATGGATTATTTGGCTTCAGCATTAGATTCCATTATACAAATACATATTTCAGAACCTGAAGGTGATATCTTGGTCTTCTTGACTGGTCAAGAAGAGATTGACACCAGTTGCGAAGCGCTTTTTGAGAGAATGAAAGTCTTAGGTGATACTGTACCAGAACTAATAATTTTACCAGTGTATTCTGCATTACCATCTGAGATGCAAAGTAGAATTTTTGAACCAACACCGCCAGGATCAAGGAAAGTTATCCTTGCAACTAATATTGCAGAAACTTCTATTACGATTGACGGTATTTATTATGTTATTGATCCTGGTTTTGTTAAAATCAACGCATATGATTCTAAATTGGGTATGGATTCATTAACTATTTCGCCCATTTCTCAAGCCCAGGCTAATCAAAGAAGTGGTAGAGCGGGAAGAACAGGACCGGGGAAATGTTATAGATTATACACTGAAAGTGCATTCAAAGCGGAAATGTTGCCGAATACCATTCCAGAAATTCAAAGACAGAATTTAGCCCACACTATCTTAATGTTAAAGGCAATGGGCATTAATGATCTTGTAAATTTTGAATTCATGGACCCACCGCCTACGAATACCATGTTGAATGCTCTACAAGAATTATATACATTATCGGCATTGGATGAGGATGGATATTTAACTAAGTTAGGTAGAAAAATGGCGGAATTCCCCATGGAGCCCGCATTGGCGAAGACATTGATAATATCAGTTGATTTTGGATGCTCTGAAGAAATCTTAACGATTGTTGCCATGCTCTCGGTGCAAACCATTTTTTACAGACCAAAGGAGAAACAAAAGCAGGCAGACCAAAGAAAGTATCGTTTCCATCACCAATACGGTGATCATTTAACCCTTCTCAACGTCTACAAATCGTGGAGTTTGAATGGCTATAGCAAGCAATGGTGTATCGAAAACTTCATCCAAGAAAGGAGCATGAAAAGAGCCCAAGAAGTCAGGAGACAATTACTAACCATCATGGCCAAGTATAAGCACCCAATACTTTCGTGTGGTTCTAATCTCGACAGAGTAAGAAAAGCAATATGCGCCGGGTTTTTCAAACATTCTTCTAAAAGGGACCCCCAGGATGGCTACAAGACTATCGTGGAGCAGACTCCGGTACATCTACATCCATCCTCATCACTTTTCGGCAAAAATGCTGATTACGTTATTTATCATACACTTCTTTTGACGTCAAAAGAATATATGCATTGCGCCACCACCATAGAACCCAAATGGCTTCTAGAATTGGCTCCTGCGTTCTTCAAGAAGTCTGATCCGTCCACGATGTCAGAAAAGAGAAAAAATGATAAAATCGTTCCCCTTTTTGACAAGTTTTCTAAGGATAAAAATTCTTGGAGGTTAAGTAACCAAGCCACGATCAAGAAAAGAGCTCTTGGAAACAATTAGTATTTTTAACTTACTTAAGTAGACATACGTATATATATATCACAATTCTCTAGCCTTATGTAGCCATATCTGCGGATTATGCTTCAAATTTCAGCATATATTTAAGATGTTTTGATCCATCGAATCACTTTCGTGGTGATTACGTTTGTCCCCGCAAAATAGCGATTTTAGTGAAGAAAAAAAATTACACTTATCAAAATATGAGAATCTCGTATTCAAAATTTAACTGATTTTTATAGGATTTACTATTCAAGAAGCTAAGATGAAGGGTGTTAAGCATACCAAAGATGCCATTAACGATAAAGTCAGTTTGTATAGCACTACTTCTATAGCATCCCTTTCTGGAGTAAAACCACTTAGGAAAAGGTATTCAGCAGGAGAACCAATACCTGATACGAATAATAATGGAGACAGCATTATGGACTGCTGTCCGCTAGAAACTGATGGGAAAGGTAATTTTGTCGATAAATCAGGTAGGAAGGTTATGTTGAAGGGAATTAACCTCGATGGGGCACTGAAATTGCCAGTTAAGCCAAATCTTCCTTCGTATGTTGGGGACAGCAGTGATCCCAACAATATTTTTTTCGACGGTGAAAATGTCCTGTTTGTCGGCAGACCATTTCCACTTGAAGATGCAGAGGTTCATTTTAGAAGAATAAAGTCATGGGGGTACAATACGATAAGATTCTTGATCACTTGGGAGGCTTTAGAGCACGAAGGACCGGGGAAGTTGGATGATGATTACATAGACTATACCATAAAAATACTTCGGATAATCAACCAGGTCGGTGGCCTTTATGTGTTTTTAGAAACACACCAAGATGTGTGGTCGAGATTTAGTGGGGGCAGTGGTGCTCCTATGTGGACATTCTATGCGGCGGGCCTTCAACCCCGTCGTTTTGCTTGTACAGAGGCAGCGATTTTGCATAATGAGGCCAGGTTTCATCGTGAAAAAAACCCAGATACATACCATAAGATGGTGTGGACCACCAATTATAGGAGATTGGCGGCGTTGGTGATGTTTACAGCATTCTTCGCCGGAGACAATTTTTTCCCTAAATGTAGAATCAATGATGAAAACATCCAGTTTTACTTACAAAGACATTATTTCAATGCCATTAAATATTTTTGGCAGAAGGTTACAAAAGAATTGCCAGAAATGCTTGAAAATGGCAGTTTAATCGGGTTTGAGCTGATCAACGAGCCTTGTTGTGGATTGATTGGTTATGAAAACATGGAATATCTTCCCGCCAGTCAACATCTTCGTGTTGGAACAACCCCTACTGTTTTTGAGGCAATGAAGTTAGGTATGGGTTTGGCTTGTGAGGTAGAAGTTTATAAAATTACAATTACTGGTCCCCAAAAAAGTAACACCACGGTTATTGACCCAAAGGGTGAGAGAGCGTGGTTAAATCCAACTGAATCTAAATTTTATGATACTAAATATAATTGGAAGAGAGATCCTACTTGGGTTACTGGAGAGTGTCTTTTTGCCCAACATGGAATTTGGAAATGGGATGAAGATATAGATTTCAATAAGTTAACCAAATTGTCCGAACAAGAGAGATTGCGTATAGGTAATAGTAAGACTAAATTACTCATTCCGAACTATTTCAACCAAGTTCAAAAGATTCACAATTTTAAAAAAAATGTTAATACTATTGATTTACAATATTTTACAAATAATAACTTTATTGACTTTTATCTTTCTTTCAAGAATACAATTCGTTCGGTAACACCAGAAGTATTTGTTTTTATCCAGCCTCCGGTATTGGCAATCCCTCCTGACTTGAAGCAAGATTCTCGTCATATCATTGATTCAAAAACTATTTATACTCCCCATTACTATGACGGTATGTCCTTATTATTCAAGACTTGGAACTCAAAATATAATGTTGATACATTGGGAATTATGCGTGGACGTTACTACAACCCTGTTATGGGCATTGTCTTTGGTGACAGAGCCATTAGGAATTGCATTAAAAAACAATTTATTGAAATGAGGAAAGAATGTGAAAAATATCTAGGTTCAATTCCTGTTCTAATGTCTGAAACAGGTATGCCATTTGATATGGACGATAAAAGATCTTACGATGATAGTAAATACTATTCTCAGACGGCTGCGCTAGATGCTCTTTCAAATGCATTGGAAGGACTGAACATGTCACATACTTATTGGTGTTATACAAGTATAAACTGTCATAAATGGGGTGATAGATGGAATAATGAAGATTTTTCGTTTTGGTCCCCAGAAGATAGAAATCTTCTTCATAATGAACTGGGAAGTGATGCGTCAACTCATAGCACTGCTTCCAATTCAGCAACCTCGAGTAGAAGACCGCTGGCTGTTGCAAATTTTAAGTCTTCAATGAAATCAGCAACTCGTAAATGCAGTGATTCTACAACTGCACTTAAGTCAAAGATTCGTGCCAACAGCATTAGAATGAATGACGTAGGGAAAAGTAAAAAAAGTGACCGGAGTGGTAGTAATAATAGTGAAAATAGTATCCCTGAGGGATCCAGTATAGTCACACCTATTCAAGAAAAAAACGGCAATGAAAGACCTAAATTCAATACCAATTTTTCGTTTGATAATGAAAAGCCAGCTGCTGATATGTCGGACGTGCAATCTACACAATCAACATTGATTTCATGTACAAGTGATAATGTGGTATCCAAGCATAGTAGAAAGTGCTATCCATCGCCTGATGGTGTCAGAGCAGTTAGTGCTGTTATCAGACCATATGCTATTGCTACAAGTGGTGAAATAATCAGTAGTGAGTTTGATATGAAAGCGTCCAAATTCACCATAAGTCTAAAGGTTGATAAGGATGCCGATGAAACAGCAGATACTCCAACCATAATTTTTGTACCAAAATGGCATTACCCATATTTGAATTATGGCGACATTTACTTAAGCTCTGGTTACGTTAAATACAATGAGCGTTTAGAATATTTAGAATGGTATCATAATGAGGAGGAAGGCTCGGGTAGTTCACAAGACACTAAATCGAATGGTGAAGGTATAACAGAAGAGACAATGATTCTTAAAAATCATAGTGGAACTTTGGAAGCTGTTGGACCCCGTGAAAGCGCATTACCATATCCTGGTGATATCAGATGTCCTATTACATGATGCCTGTTTTTATTAGAAAGATTCGTTTATTTATTTATTATTTATTTATTTATTAACTTCATTATTTAGTATTATACAGTAGACTTTTAGAATTCTAACGATTCTCCTTCTCTTTCTCTCTTGACTTTTTCTCCCTTGAACTCATCCTTTAATAACGAATTAACAAACTTTGCGAAATAATCTATGTATGGTTTTAAACTTGTCTTTTCATAATCGGGTATTCTTCTATCTTCAGAATCATTTTCTCTATCTTGAAATTGTTCGTCATCATTGATTCTCTTTGTCTCCCATATTTCTAATTCGGTTTGTAAGAGACTTAAATTTGGTGCATTCATAGGATTAAAACCATATGAATCATCATCCTTATTATCAGACAAATTATTTAATGGATCAAAGGGTACACATACATTTCCAGTACCTGGATGAATACAAAATGGCGATTTAAGCAAATGGATTAGTTGTTTAGAAACTTCAATATCCAACCTTGGGTACATATAATAAATTATAATATCCTTTTTTGCCTCGTTCAATTGGTTGACTTGATTTTGGTGTTTCAATGTCTTTTTTGCAATTACGTTAATATCTTCCCACTTTGATTTCGAAGTAGATATAGTCTTTTGTTCCTTCCATTTTTGACGCAACTCTTCCTGTAGTGAATTATCAGGCATGAATGATAATAACACGTCCACTTGTTCCCAGTTTTTAGAATCTTTTGTATCTATACTAGTAAACCACGGATCTTGCTCTTCTAGGATTATCGTGACAAATTCTTGTTTTAATATGTTAAATGATCTCTCGACATGTGGATGAAAAGGTTTTTTCAAACTTAACTGCTTCTTGCCATTCTTGGACTGCTTACTTCCTAGAACATCTAAATATTCAACGATCGACTTACGAGAAATTTCGTCTAAGGTTCTGGCTGAACTATCACTAACCCAACAATGGGCACCTCTTCTACCGGAGAAAACCCAAATCAAATGTTCAAATCCAAAATCTTGTCTCAAAGCTTGATCAACAATTTTAGACGCCACTTGAATAAACTTCCAGCACTTCTTACAAATATCAGTCCCAGAACAACACGTTCTGATGTCATCGTAATCAGTCAAATCGATATCAAATACTAGTTCTTTGCTTAATGGCTTCAAAGCCAGTTTAGGTAAATTCTTACGTTCTCTAGGGTTTACCGAATACTCTGCACCGACTTCGAAACGGGTTGGATTAGCATTAATCACAGATTTCTTAAATTCTTCAAGAGTTGAAAACGAATTATACCGTTGATATGCACCTGATCTAAATTCGTAAGCAAATTCTCTCATTGTAAAATGTTTGGTAGCTTTTGGTGAATGACTTAGCCATTGGAACACATATCTGAAAGGTAATAATCTTTCATAATAAAAAACCATATCTGAGGAAGATGGCTTTTTCGATCCACTATTACTCGTTCCATTTACATTGGTAGACGCAGTTTCACCGTCGCTTGAAAAACTATTCAATATCGGAATTTCTCCATCCATATTTCCATCTTCAACTGTCATTATTAACCCTAATTTAAGCAATAATCGACATTAATACATCTAACTACTTGGTTCTGTTTAATCGCGCTACGCGTTAATACTGAAATTTTATATCACGTGAGTCTATCAAATTTATTGGTTCAACTATACTATACAAATACATTATTAGTGAATGGACCTTCTATATACCTATTGGTCAGTTGTGAAAACCAAAGACACACCTTCATCACCGGCAGTTATTAATTTGCTGCCGTTTTCGGTGACGGCGAAATCTAAAACGCCCATATTATGACCAACACCAACAAATAATTCTTGCGCAGTTCTAGCATCCCATTTATAGATCTTACCATTCATGGAGGCCCCGATTAAAGTTGCAGTACCATTAACGAAACACAATTTGGTGATAGTGTCATCAATTTTAAGAGATTTACGCAATTTCCATTGTAAAGTATCAAACAATAACAAATCCCCAGACACTAAACCCACTGCGAGCAAGTTCATCAGTGGGGCATTACACCAAGCTAAAGCTTCAATGGATAATTCAGCTTCATCATCTGCATTTTCTAGAGTCTTGATAGTATGGACGATTTTACCACTATCGTTGTTTATTATGACTAATTGACCATCACGACCACCGACGGCAATGACGTGCTTCAATGCTTTGATTGATACCCATGGACTTTCTACACCTTTGAAATCATCATGAGGCTGTAATCTGTAGTTTACATTACCAGTAAAACAGTTCCAGTTTACTATGGTTCCGTCTTCCGAGATTGTGACAAGTGATAACTCATTCTCATCTCCCTTCTCGGTGTTGATAAATATACCACCATTACATTCTAAGGAGTGAGAGAATCCCGACATTATTTGTACGAGCGAGTTGCTGGATTCGTCAATCTGATAACACCACACGGACCCATCGTTTGCTCCAAATGCGAAGTAGGGCATGCTTGGGTGTACTGTAATCCACAATACTTCTTCCACTTCTTCCAAATCAGCAAACTTGGTCCACTTTTGACCGTTTTTGGTTGACTTATGTACCTGAATAAACCCATTCATGTCCCCGGTGATAACGTATTTACCGTCGCTAGAAAACCCACCACTGATCACAGATTCCTTGTGGCCTGCTAATTCGCCCACAAAACGTGGAGGTTGCGTATGCGTAGTCCACATAAATGCAGTGTTGTCTCCTCCTCCGGTGACTACCATGGGCAACGTTGGGTGTGTGAAAATAGTGAAGATCGAATCCTTATGTTGGTCAAAAAATGTCCACGAGTTATTAGACAAATCTATTTCCAAAGTCTCAGCTTCTTCGTCATCGCCGTCAACTTCCATGTCTTCATCTTCGTCGTCTTCAGGCGCTTGGTCATTAAGTTCCTCTTCAGCAACCTCCTCATCAACCTCGTTTAGATTCAAATATTCTTCTTCCGGTTGGTTTTGCTCTAATTGTTCTGAATATTCGTTCGTCATTCTTTGAATTTCTATTTTATCTAATTAATAGAGTCTAATTAAGCAATAAATAACCCCAACTATCAACACAACTATTTATATTGAAGTAATCGGCTAATGGCAAAAGAGGGTATTAATAATGCCAATCCAGGAGATGAGTTCTGAAAAAAATAGTTCTCTAATTATATGCACTCCGGGTTATTTCGGTAATACCCTGTCCAATTTTCATACCCTTGAAGAGTTACTAAAGGTACCACAGAATATTTCTTAAAGTCCTTGGATTTCAGTTATTTATTGAAATTAATATAATTTTACAGAATCAAGACCTGTAAGCATTATTATAACTTTATCGGGCCGTCCTGTCTATTAATTAAGATTGGAAGGGTGAAAAATTGGCCAACTCACAGCATTAACACTTTGTTCAAGAGTGCTACATTAAGCATATACAAAAGTAGTTCAAATGTTAGATTGGATATCTACTTTTCCAGGGTATACGCAGGTATTGACCACAGCGAAAAAGGTGTTCGGAAGAATAATCCAGACAGGACCCACCCCAAAGCATGTGGGAATCATTATGGATGGGAACAGACGCTATGCGAAAACACATCAAATTGAACTAAAAGAAGGGCACAACTTGGGGTTCGAGAGCATGGCTAATATCTTGGAGTTATTATATGAGTCAGGGGTGAAATGTGCTACCGTTTATGCGTTTTCGATTGAAAATTTCAAGAGACTGAGTTACGAGGTAAAATGGCTCATGGATCTCGCAAAACTGAAATTTAGACAGATCAGCCAAAATGGAGAGTTATGTGAGCAATTCGGTATCAAGATAAAAATCTTGGGAAATATTGACCTCTTGCCAGCGGAGGTCCGCAAGATATTGAAAGAAACTGAAAATATAACGAAAGACAATAAAAGGGCTATTCTTAACATTTGCTTCCCATACACCTCCAGGGATGAGATGACAACTGCCATTAAGAACACTGTTCAGGAATCTACCAAAAACAAAGACCTTGTAATTAACGAAGATACCATCGATAACTTTTTGTACACATCAAACTCTCCTCCGTTGGACATCCTTGTGCGAACGTCTGGTACGTTTAGATTATCTGATTTCTTGTTGTGGCAATGCGTATCTTCCGGTTGCTCGATCGTATTCATTGACAAATTGTGGCCTGAATTTCGTCCTTTCGACATGTGTAAGATATTGGTCAATTGGAGTTTCAATACATATTGGTACGGTCATGGAAGTGGCTATATAACATCTACTGCAGGCACCAATAAAAGTGCCGAAGAAATTCGTAACAACCAAGATAATTTTATGCCAATATCCAAGACTCAGGGTGCTAGTGGCTTTGAAAGGTATACGTCCGAGAATGATGACGAGGACGACTATTTCGACGAAGAGTATCAAAGTGACGATGAGAACAGCGTAAACGATGAATCTGATACCATCACCTCTGAGAATGAAACGGAATGGAGAAAGGCTAACATGTTTTAGGTTCGACATTTTATAAAAAATTAATTAATCTAATTTGCAATATTGAGGTTTATTCCCTTCGTTGTAACTTCTCTTATCAACCTGTTAATTCAGTTAGTTAGACTATCTCTTCCCGTACATACTGCCTTCTAATCAAAATTAGCATTTATAATGAATCACGTGGGCCATCTTTTTTTGACTCATAGACCTGTTGCACGTCGAAAAGAACTACATAGATAAAGGTATTTCTAACTCAATTGCTGCATTAGAAGCTATTTTACGTTATATTTAGAGATATGGATTTAGTAAACCACCTACCAGATCGGTTATTATTTGCCGTTCCTAAAAGTATGTTAATTTTGTGAAAATTATTGTCAGGATTTTAATACTAACAAGAGCAGAGGGACGTTTATATGAAAAATGTTGTAGCTTATTAAAAGGAGCTGATATTCAATTTAGAAGATCGAATAGATTAGATATTGCCCTTTCCACTAACTTGCCTGTGGCGTTGATCTTCTTGCCTGCGGCTGATATCCCAATTTTCGTTGGAGAAGGTAACTGTGACTTGGGTATTACTGGGTTAGATCAAATCAAAGAAGCGGATACGTTTGATTCTATTGAAGATTTATTGGATTTAAAATTTGGTGCATGTAAATTGCAAATACAAGTTCCAGCAGAAGGTGACATTTCTAAGGCTGAAGATTTAGTCGGTAAAAAGATTGTTAGTTCATTCACTAAGTTGACCTCGGACCACTTTAAATTCCTAGAAAAGACCGACGATGAAGCAAACTTGAAAACCAGTATTAGATATGTTGGTGGCTCAGTTGAAGCCTCGTGTGCCTTGGGAGTTGCTGATGCCATTGTTGATTTGGTCGAAAGTGGTGAAACTATGAAGGCAGCCGGCTTGAAACCAATCGAAACATTATTAGAAACCTCTGCTCATTTGATTTCTTCCAAGAAACCGAAATTCCCGGAATTAGTTGATAAAATCCATCAAAGATTCGAAGGTATTATGGCCGCACAAAAGTACGTCTTATGTAACTACAATGCACCAAGATCGATGTTGTCTAAAGTATTGGAAATCACCCCTGGTAGAAGATCTGCCACTGTTTCTGCATTAGAACAAAAGAGTGATGAAACTGAAAAGTGGGTTGCTGTCTCTTCTATGGTGGAAAAGAAAAAGATCGGTGATATCATGGATGACTTGAAAAAGGCAGGTGCTTCTGATATATTAGTATTCGAAATTGGTAATTGTAGAGTTTAATTAACAAAGAATATATAGACTATTTTTTTATATTATTGTTAATGGAAAAATAAAAAGAATATTTATTAAGTATTTATTTCTGTTGCATGGAAAACAGAGCCACTCTTAGGTAATGCTTTTAACTCAATATACACTTTGTTTCCGAAAAATTGTTCAAATTCTTTCAGGACCATCTTAGCAGCATATATGAAATCGTCTAAATCATTATAAATTTGACAAGAAAATCTAGCGTAAACTTTATTATTGTTAATGCAAAATGGGACAAATGTGTTGTGCTTAAAACAAATCTTTTCTTCTAGGTAAAGAAGGCAACGTTTCAAGTCACTTCGGTCAAAATCATCAGTGAGGTATTTCTCTATGGGCGTTTCTATATTGACCATTGCGGTAATTGCTGAACCTTCCTCATTATCTAAATAAGAGGTTCCTGGCCAAATTTCTTTTGTTAGAACTTCTGCAACCTTTTGACTCAACCCTTCACAATAATTCCTAATATTGAGTTCTCCACCACATACTTCTTTCCGAAATTTAATAGCATCTTCAATAGTGGCGATATTAGCTTTGCTGGTAGTACCTACAAATTGAAAAGTGTCAATAAACCTCATTTCCTTCACTTCGTCATCAACAATTTCATCATCATGTAAATATGAATGTGAGATTGGGAAAGTGTGGACCTTCCGTTGGTGCTTCGGGTCAACATATAGTATTGCACAACCCCTTTGAATAAAAAACCATTTATGTAAATTGGTTATGAAAAAGTCGGGTTCTAATTTCAGTAATGATATATCAATAAGGCCTATCCCGTGAGCGCCATCAACCAATGACAATACATCATACTTCTTACATAGTTCAGTTATTTGTACGAAGGGTAATTTAATTGCTGGTAATGAAGAAACGGTGTCAAATAAACATAATTTTGGAGATTCTGTTTTAAAAGTCTCTTCGAATTTTTCCAATATCTGTGTATTAGTTAGTGGGTATTCAAGTCCGATAACAATAATCTTAATTCCAGATCTGTTTTCCAAGAATTCGGCAGTTTTCATACAAGATTTATAAGTAGTAGAAGTAATAACTATTTTGTCTCCAGGTGCAAAAGGATACGATCTTAAAACAGCATTAATTGCAACACTTGCATTGTCCAATATAGCTAGCCTCCGATAGTCACAATCAAGCAAACCCTCTTCTGCAATTAACTTCAAAGATTTTATATAGTCCCTACGATCACTGTATCGTAATGACTTTTCTGGAAACAAATCTTGCTCTTCAATAGCTTTTATGTAAGAATCGAAGATTGGATCAGGTGTTAATCCAAACGAACCATGGTTAACATTAACCACATTCCGATCTAACTTTGCAAAGTATTTTTCCCTGAATGCTTTCCCAAATGGAACTTTAGGTTCTGTCATTGTTTAATTGTAACCTTTCCAAGTAGCGAATAACTCTAATTCTGCAATCATCCTTGTAATTATAGTTTTTGAAATATGCTGATGACTCACGGTGAGAATGAGTCAATAACACGAAACCAAGTTTACATAATAATAATTGTTGATTTAAGAAAAATTGAACATCTTGTTACGTATAGTTAATCCAACTGAAAAGAATGAGTCTTACCCGAGCATAGTATCTTTTATTTCACTACGAATTCTCTAGGTATTGTCAAATTTCACAGCCAAACTTTTTTCCCTTGAAAAGTTTACTAAGTAATCTTAAAATTCTGTTTTAAAGTCATTTTATCATTAAGGAGTCAATTGGTTTATATATGCATATACTCTATTAATTGTCTTGTTCGTTATTTCTTATCTAAATATGTCTCTGTCTAAATCGAAATTTATATAGTATATTGGATATCTATAATATTCGGTATGTACACTACTCACGCTCTTGCCACCAAATTGAATTTAATGTTAGATCTACAAAATGAAATGAAGAACAGTCGCTGAAAGAATTCATTATAATCATGTCGAGAGAAGATCCATTGAAGGCTGAAAAGGATTTTTCTGCTACATTAGATGAGCAGTTCCCAATCATTGAAAAATTAAGTGATTACAAGGCTGCTATTGACAAATATTTAGTCTTGGAAAAACAAACTAGACAATCATCAGATTTGTCGTCGTCAAAAAGGGTTTTAGTTAAGATTGTGGACACTTTAGCGGACAATAATGATTGGGAATACTTAAACGATTTGATAGCATCATTGTCTAAGAAACATGGCCAGCTAAAATCGTCAATCCAGACGTTGATCAAAAGCGTTATTGATAGATTAGATGCATTAGATGAAAGTAAAAAGAAAGAATTGGAGTTGAAGATGAAGCTTATTGAAACAATAAGAACGATTACCGATAAAAAGATCTTTGTTGAAGTAGAAAGAGCCATCGTTTCCAAGAAATTATCTGAAATTTACTTAGAGAAATTTCAAAACTTGGATAAGGCTATCGAGATATTATGTGACTTACAGGTTGAAACATATTCGTTGATGTCTTTCGATACCAAAATAGAGTATATTTTGGATCAGATAAAATTGAATTTGCAGAAGAAGGATTATAATCAGGCCAAGATTTTAAGTCGTAAGATTTTAATTAAAACCTTAAAGAACTTCGATAAGGCCGAATTATATAAATCAATCTATTTAAAGTACCTTATTGAAATCAACGTCTATGAGAATGATTATATTTCAATAGTTAAAAATTTGTTAATGTTGATCGAAATCCCAATTATTAAAGATAACAAATCTGAATTTGAAGAAGATCTAGTATCGATTATTTACTACATTATCTTATCGCCATATGACAATTACCAACTGGACTTGATTAATAAAATCAAGTTGAATCCAATTTTCACCAAAGGTGTTGATTCCCATATTTTCAAATTATTAGAAATCTTCACAACTAACGAATTGATTCATTGGTCCAATATTGAATCTTTGTATAAAGATAACTACTTCAACAAATCCTCAATCTTCAAAGGAAACCTGACGAACTCAGAAAATTTACAAAAGAGATGTATTGAACACAACTTAAGAGTTATTAACAAGTACTACCAATATATCAAATTGGACAGATTGGCGTATTTGTTGCAATTAACCAATGATGAACTGGAATCCTACGTATCTGATTTAGTTAACAAGGGAATGATTTTTGCGAAAATTAATAGACCACAAGGTATTATTAAATTTGAAAAGCAAAACAACAATAGTGAAAATATTAATGACTTATTAAATGATTGGTGCTTTGACGTTGATAAATTATTAGAAGAAATCGACAGTATTGGTCATTTGATTAATAAAGAGGAAATGATGTATGGAATTAAACAACGTGCATAGTACATAACACCTTTTATATAACAAATAAGATTTAATGAATAAAGATATGTAGGCAAGCCATAACGTAACTATCAGCCTGCTTCGAGAATGAGGAGATTAGTTTTACAAATTCGTATTTTCTAAAAAGTCCAATTATATTAGATTACATTAGAGATATCAAAATCCAAGTTCAATTTCATTAACATTTATTGTGCTTTAAACACATACGATCTAAAATTATCAAATTATTAAAAGGTATAACTTGCCGAAATATTTCTGGCAATCAAACAAGCAAGCCGATCAATCCAACAATTAAGTTCAAGTATCCAATGCTTACCATGGAACCACTTGATTTCTTTGAAGAAGAAGACCCAGATCCTGATCCGGATCCTGATGATCCTGATTCTGAAGATCCTGAGCTGGATGACGATTTGGTAGAAGACTTCGACAGAGACTTCTTACCATGATATTTACCTGTGTCGTCAACATTATTGCCCTTAGCAGTACAAGCCCATTGAGTAGAAGCGTCGAAACCACTACCTTTTGGATCGGTTAAAGCCTGAACGAATTTCAATGCACCCTTTGGAGTATCAGGAATATCGCTAGTGGCATTCCACATCTTGGTCTTTGGTGGGCACTTCGAGTGGTCTAAGTCGGATTGGTATTTACCATCACCAGATGGGTTTGAGGTCTTGGAAAACTCGGACTTCAAGTTGTCAAAATCATCGTTAGTAGATACGCTTTTCTTGTCCTTGGAGATCTTCACTAACCCATAATTTGAATCTTCTTCAGAGTATTCATACACCAAACCACCTGAGAAAACCAGGGTCATCTTGTCAGAATAAAGCGCCTCGACCTCAGTAAATGGTCTTGGGGTGATCTTGTTACATCCATACTCGGACAAGAATAATGGGACAGAGTAGTTGGAGTACTCTTGAACCTTTGTGTTGTATCCACTTCCAGCGAAGGAAGATCTACCACACCAGGAGTAATCGTTGAAACCGAACATATCGACTCTAGCCATATCGTCGTCACCACAATTGAAGTAGTGGGCAGTTTGCAATCTGTTTTGCTCGATATCAGCAGCAGAGTAACCAACTGGGACCTCACGTAATCCAGCATTCTTGATGTAGGTCTTGATGTCTCTCACAACAGCCTTCACGTATGGTGCAGACCATGTCGACTTGTCGTCGTTAATAACTTCGTTACCGGCAAAAAATCCTAACACGTTGTCGTACTTGGCCATCAACTTGACACTAGCCAACACTTCGTTCAAGTAGTTGGTGTTGTACGAACACATTGGGTCTGCTCTCGAGATCGATGCATCTGGGATGTTGGTGTCCATAATCACGTATATTCCTGCATCTGCCAACTTCTCCATACATTCGTCGTGGTTGGCCGTGTTGTCGATCGAGTACACTCTGATGGTGTTGATTCCTAAGTCCTTAAAGTACTTGATGTCTCTTTCACACGTCTTTGGGTCCGACAATGGGTCGAACAAGTCTGACGATCCACCTGGCTGATAATCAACCCCTCTAATGTAGAATCTCGAGTTGGACCCCTTGACAAAAAAAGCATTCCCCTTGACTTCCACAGGATCAAGGGATAACCCCACGGTGATAAACCCTAATAAAAATACCAAGTATTTCAACATCTCTTTATTAATGTTCTGATTCGTTTTTTCTATGAAATCTTAATTATCCGTATATACCAGTATATATATATGTCAAGCCTCAAACAAAGAAAACAATAATTGTCCTTGTTTACGTTATTTTTTGGCTTATTAAAGGCTTATTTATGTAAATTATTGTCCATGTTGTGCCAAACCTGGCCTCGGCATCAGAAATCCCGCTTGGTATTTTCATTTTCCTGCGTACAATGTGTTTACCTTCCGCTAGAGAAAAAGCAGGCAGAACAAGCTGCATTGTTCTAGAAACACCGTTTCGCGTATGGAAGGTTGACTGAATCAATGGACATAACTGCAATCAGGTGGACATATAGTTGTATATTCGCCTGGGAAGAGTTGTAGATCATATAGGGCACTTAGGCAGAAGTCAGTTTATGTATGTCAATGTGCGAAACGATAACACAAGAGGCGGACTTGGAGGGTGTTGAGAATAAGTGATTCGGTGAGCTTATTGTTCTGTCTTATTGTAGTAATATTATGACAATTTTAAATAAGCCAAAAGCTTATTCTGTATATCGAGCCCGGAAAGCGATGCTATTGTGGGGGCCAAGATATAATCAGGCATGCTGAGAATGCGAGGAGATTACGAGAGGAAGACGTTGGTGATGAGAGGAAGGCTGTTGGCCAGGGAAGAGGCAAAATGCGGGTGCGACCAGGACGAGACATTGCTCTAGCAGAAAATTCTTGGTGCACTGAGCCTCGTAGGCTGCCAAGAGAAGGTGGTGGGCAGGACAGGGTAGAGTGTTGGAGAGAACAACGGGAAAAAGCAGAAAGGAGGATTTCTGTGTGGCGTGCACTGGGGGACCGGTGTGTACTCAAGGATCTTAGAAGGAGCCGAAAGCAGTGACAGATTGACCACACAGACGATATCAGTCAGACAAAGCGTCTTCTGAGGTCTGGATGTCTCGCGACTCGGCGGGGTGTAATTCCCATATAAATGGGTGCAAACCTCCATGGGTGCAAACCTCCATGGGTGCATACCCTTTCATAAACATTCTTTACGATTGCACCTGTTGCACGAACAACACAGCCTGCCGTGATCCAATGTCGACAGAGCCTGCGGTCCCAATCGATATCAATCGATTCGGTGGGAGAGCTTTGGTCTTCCATCGAGCCTCCTGTCGCTGGATACACCCCGACCAATCCTTTTCCACGACCCATCCTTTGTCGCAGGTTTATTCTACATACAACACTACATCTAGTTCCTCCCGAGTCCAGTCCTGACCTGTCCATGGTACCTCCGAGAAGTTTGCTTACCTTCCCTCCTCAATTCCCAACTTCCAGCCCTCTACAAACAGTCCCAATCCCCTTAAAACCCGTCAATGGCCACAAGTACGACTGTAGATGTCTATTCAACCAATTCTCCCGTGTCTCATCTCTTCCGTGTCTGTCAGGCAATATATGTCCCGTCCCCATACATAAATCTGAAAAATTCCTATATGTAGTGTACTTACCAGGTTTTCTAGATAATTCACAATTTTTCATTGGCTGATTGGCCATACGCACTAGTGAATGGTTGAAGATTGACCTGAAAAAACGTAAAAATATACTACTATAGTAATAACTACAGGAACCCCTTTACTTATATAACTGTTGTATTATAATAACGATGATTCGTGGATCAGCTCTCCGTACTAGTGTTAAAAACTTGACTACTCGTCGTTTTATTTCAACTGCCAATGCTCAAACAAAATATACTACATTATCCAACGGTGTAACCGTCGCTACTGAAAGTAACCCACACGCCAACTCATCTACTGTTGGATTGTGGTTCGGTGCAGGTTCTAGATCGGAACACCCATACAGCAATGGTATTTCTGCGTTAACTGCCAGCGTTTTGGGACAAGGTGTTGAAAACGGTGTTTTGTTGTCGAGCGAAAGTACCAAGGAAACCAACGGGATTGTGGCCCAGACCACCAACGAAAACGTCAAGGAAGCGGTTTCCAGCATTTCCAAGATTGTTAAGGACTCGAGTTCCATTTTAGAAAAGAGCGACTTTGCTGGGGCCAAGGCTAGATTGATCTCGCAAGCTGAGAAACTCGAAGCCACTCCATCAAAGATGGTTTTGGAACACTTGAACGCCTCTGCATTCCAAGGCTACTCCTTGGGTTTACCAACCTTGGGTAGTGCTGAGTCCATCAAGGACTTGGAAATCCAAGACTCTGTCCGTTTATTGGAAAGAAACCTCGTTGGCTCCAATACCGTGGTGGCTGCTTCCGGTAACTTCAACCACGATGAATTAGTCGATGCAATTGAATCTTCCTTGAACATCCCACAAGGTTACAAGCCTGCCACTAAGCCAGCTACCTTTTTGGGTTCTGAAATTAGAATGAGAGACGACACCTTACCAAAGGCCTACGTTTCTATTGCTGCCCAAGGTGAAGGTATCAACTCCCCAGCCTACTACGTTTCTAAAGTTGCTGCTGCTATCTTCGGTAACTTTGACCACCAATCCACTGTCGCCAACTTTACCAGTGCTAAATTAGCTTCCATTGTTCAAGAATATCATATTGTTGATAAATTCTCCCACTTCTCTACTTCCTACTCGGACACTGGTTTATGGGGTTTCAACGCTGAAATTTCTAACATCACATCTGTTGATGAATTTGTCCACTTCGCCTTAAAAGAATGGAACAGATTATCTATTTCCATTTCTGATGCCGAAGTTGCCCGTGGTAAGGCTGCTGTTAAGACCGCTTTATTAAGCGAATTAAACTCCTCTAAGGCTATTTCTTCTGACATCGCTAACAAGGTCTTATTAGTTGGTTACAGAAGCTCCTTGAAAGAGGCTTTGGAAAGAATTGACTCCATTACTACCAAGGATGTTAAGTCTTGGGCTCAAGTTGCCTTATGGGATAAGGATATTGTTATTTCTGGTACTGGTCAAATTGAAGCCTTACTTGATTACAACCGTTGGAGAAATGAAATGGCTATGATGAGATGGTAAGCAATTTAATTCCCATATCTCTGATTGCATTTATACATAAATTAAAATAAAAGCTATTATTTTTAATTTGTTTGTTTGAAAAAAGAAAGACCTTGTTTATATAATGAAACTTTGTTAGAGACGTAATGGAACAGATCTGGATCGCGATATGTCGATCGTTATTATCGTTAATGATAATTGGCTTTTGTTTCCTCTTCTTTATTATACTTAATCTTCTTGATCTTATTATTTTTATTACTCTATGTTTCCGTATTACAGCATTTTATATATTTAGTATAAAATATATTTATTCTTTAGATTGGACAAGTTAACGTATATAATATTATGCAAGAAAGTTCAGAACATATCTAAGTAAAATTCCAAGAGCCAGCTCAAGACACTATATTATTCCACTTTTCATCAAATTCTGTTGGACAATCAAATCTGTCACAGCCGACAATACGAACTTCATCGACTTCGAATCAGTAGCGCAAGTCCGATGGACATAAATAGGTTTCTTTGTAGTATTCAAATTCATAAAAACCTTTTCGAAAAATTTCACCGCTTCATCCAAATCATTTGATTTGCCTTTATAATCAGGAAAATACCTTTTCAATGGAGATTTGGATAATTTCATCTCGAAAAGATCAATTTTATTTAAGAATAAAATAAATGGGGTATTTAGAAACCATTTTGAGTTGCACAACGAATCAAATAGAACTATGGCCTCGTGCATTCGATTTACTTTTTCATCTTCGAATAACATCTGGTCGTATTCTGATATCGCAAGAACAAATAATATAGCTGTAATGTTATCAAAGCAGTGTATCCATTTTTTACGCTCCAGTCGTTGACCACCCGCATCCAATACTTTGAACTTGAATGAATTAATATTGAAGTTGGTTTCAGTTATACCTGTAGTCTTTATCCTTCCCTTCAAAATGTCCATATCATTGCAGAGATAGTTGGGATCTGCAAATTTATGGATCGATTCGAAATAATACACTGCGCTAGATTCTAACTGAAATTCGTTCGATCTATCGAAGCAGCGCTGAATACCTGAATCCAGCTGCCATAGCTTGCTTATTGCTTCGGCAATTTGATGTCGTGATGTGATCTGATTTTCCTCGTAGCCTTTGTGTGTTTGAATCGTCATTTCTGATAATCCGTTGCTTAACTGTTCAATGCCCATTACCCTATTGGAATCTGGTTTTTTTCCCGGTGTTTCTACCGTCTCGTCGCCCCAAAACGAACCACTCGCTACGCCGGTACTGCTCAACTTCCGTTTCGTCTTGTTTCCTTCACTGTACTTCAACACATAGTCATTCAAAAAATTGTTGCCCCCTGCTGCACCCGTATCAATTTGGTCCAATGCATTCGCTCTCAAAACAATCTGCTTATACGGAATCAACACACTATTATCCTGATCGCATTCTAATCGGATCCCCAATTTTCTCGCCTGAATTATTAGGATCTTCATCGACTGGATAACGTCCACCCATATTACCTGCGAATATTGCATCCGTTCCTGCTGTGTGAATCCTCCCTTGTGTAGCAACTTCATCTGCTTCAATACAGTGGACTTCCCGCTTTCTCCGGCCCCTAGCAATAACAATTTTACCTGATTCTTTTCATTCTGCTTATTAGTTCGCAACCGTTGTTCAATCGCATCGTTGATTCTCTTATCTTTTAAAAATGGATCATTTTCGTCTGTCTCTGGTGTACTCACAGAACAACCCATTTTTGTATGTATATCTCGGTTCTATTCAACCTGCAAATAATCACCGTCCATATAAGCAATCGTTTATTAAATATAATTAAGGGTGCTAAAATGTGTATGTTTTAGAATTGTACGCCGCATGCAAATTGACACAATTTTTTTTTTTTTGCAATTTTCGATCATGCACAGAAGGTTTAATCTAGAGTGTTAAGCAAAAGCCAAAGTAGTATAACAGGATAACTAGTACCCCTAAGAATAGACTATGCTTAAGGAAGGCAAGTAAATTCCACCTCTTGGTAAATTTGACGATTTTAAATTTCAAATTTCCAAAGAAAGTGGATGCTTGCTCCGATGAAACAGAGGTGTATTTTGGTATGGATGTAGAATACGATGTTCCTTCATCTTGCTCCTTCAAGAAGTTTGATATTTTTTTCGCATTCAGTGTAGAAGCTGCCCCATTTGCTTGCTGGCTTATGGTAGGCAAAATTGAGTAGTTGTACCTTGACGATCTTTGCTTTATATTCCACACAAGAAGCATAAGACCAGAAATAACCGCAAGGACCACGTAGCAAGCAATATTTACGTAGGGTGTAGGCAAGTAGCATATTTCTGTGCTATATGAGAAGTCTAAACCTGGCTCTTTGTTGTTTGCAAAGGATAATAATTGGACTGCAGGAAACTGAATGCCCATAGCCATGCTGATTGACTTGACAGTAATTTCCCTTGCGAGTGGTGCGTTTGAAACCTCCGAGTGGTTGATATCACAGTAATCATGGTCATCTCCAGAGAATATAATGTCAGGCTTTATCCGGGTGATAAGCTCAAGTGATAATCGTTCTTCTAACGCCAGTCTATACTGGTAGCCAGGGCCCAAATGGAACACAGGGTTCTCTCTCAATGAGCCGCAAGTATTGGTCTTTACATCTCTGTAAAGGGGAACATGCGACAAAAGCACCCTTGGCTTACTCTTGTTCTGAGTATCCTCGAAGTATTCGTCAAAAAACTGGCGAGCTTCAGAGTTTATTGATGATTTAGACGAAGATAGAGATATCGTATCAAGCGTCACAAAATCCACATTATTAATAGTATTGATCACATTGGGCGTCCCGAATGTCTCCTGGAACCTGGCCATGCCCTTCAATTTGACTGTATCACCAAAGCCTATATCATGGTTCCCTGGTAAGTTAATGAAAAAATTCTCATTTACTTTATAATCTTCCCTAAGGAAAATCCTCCTGAATCTCTGAAGCTGTCCATAGTAATACTCATCAGTGGATGACCTTCCGTTATCAAGGTAATCCCCCAAGAAAAATACGTAATCCGGCTTAAGCTGGTTCATTATGGATTTGTAATTTTTATGCAAATATACATCAACTGTATGCTGGGAAATTTTTAGTAACATACTATTCCTTCCTGGGTATGTATGGCTATCTATCAATTGTGGATCTGCTATGAATAAGATGTTCGTTTTGCCGTCATGTTGCTCTTTTTGATTCGGTTCGGGCCATGGACATGCTTTAGCCGATTTATTTGGAAGATATCGTTCATGGTATATGAAAGCAAAAAGCCAAACAATCACTAGCAACACAAGGACATGGTGGATATTCCGGAACCTAGGTAATAATAAACGTATCATACTAATTTGTTAATCAATAAGGAAAAGATCATATTTGCACATACTGAAATAAATATTTTATTCTCGATAATTGTTAAACGAGACTTCCACCACATTTTAGTTGATTTTTTTTTATCACAAGATATAGGAAGGTTATCTATAAGCAATGATTGATAACAGTGTACTAATCGCTATATTAGTACTCTTGGTAATTAATTTTTTGTATAATAAGTTCATTGAGTCCTCGAAGGATGTAAACGAAGTATATTTGAATCAGCAATCAATTATTGATGCTACTAGAAAACAAACAGAATCAGCAATATATAAGTCAAATAAATTGGATTATTCATACGGCTTACGGATTGGATTAGACATTAGATATGATCATTATAAATTACGGAATGGAAACCTATGTGACGTGTGGGAAGTATTGATAAAATATGCAACTAAGGTTCCAACTAAGGAAATAACTATAAACAACGAAACAATCAGGGTATTAGAACTCAATTACAAAGTTGATAAGATAGGGCATTATTTGAAGAAGGAAAGAGTCGAAAAAATCGGAATGCACTATAAAAAATTCTTACTGTCAGTTGAAACATTCAGTGTATTAATTGCATGTCTTATAAATCAAATCACAGTAAGCTTTTACGATGATATTGAAGAGGTAAACGATATTGATTGTGTCATTGTGGATGAACAGGAATTGCTATTCGTAAAAGATAGAAAACACATTCTAGTTAATTCTACTTGTGAAGATTCAGTTCATAACATTTTACAAGGAAAATCTGAAGAGTTATCAGAATTCCAAAATGAATATGATCCTAGTAAAGATAAGGGCATTTTAATGGAATTTACATATAAGATTAATAGCAGGATGTCATCAAATGTTAAATTCCCACAAATTAACTTAATCAGTGGTATTGCATCCACTATTAAGCACTTGCCGCTATCACATCATATGAACGCTGATGATACGTTAGTTATAGTTCAACCAAAAAACAATACCAGTGAATCAATTATGAATAACTTAACTAAAGTCATGTCTTGTTTTATCACGCATGCCAATGTTAAGGTCACTAAGTCAGACAATTGGTCAAAAATTGTATCGTATGAACCTACTATAATATCTATCAATGAAAGTAGTTTACTTCAAAGTGCACCTCTTTCCAAGCTTAAGACGCTGATGAATTACTATAAATTATTGAAGTTCAATCAATCAACTAAGTTCTTATCGAAAGGTAAGTTTATGACTAGTAACAGCGGAAAATTAAGATTAATTTATGTCCACAAATCTATTACTGATAAAAGCCAACTAAGTACCTTACAACTAAACGAATATAGATCTTTATTGGGGTGTAGATTAATAATGGAATATGGTCACCCCAATTTAGTCGGACCTCTAATCCAAACTGATTTTTACGACTATAGAGTCATACCATTAAGCAAAGAAACTAATGGATTTGGTTGCGTTTCCCAGTCTCTTGAGATTAAGCTAGTCAACTTGCAGAATGATTACGGTACAATTCTAATTAGAGGTTATAATATTGGCAAGGCGTTAAATACCATGAACGGTGAAAGCAAATCATTTTCTAATAATGAAGGTTTTATGCCGATAAATAATGTTAGAGGCAAATGGGGAAATGATGGGTGTTTATATGTATATAGAAATTAATGAAATACAAATTAATGAAATACAATTTACTTTCCTACAAGTTTTGTAAAATAAGAGCGATTTTAACATCCTATTAAATCATAAAAATATACAAATGTACATATACTATTGACAGGACACCTTAAACTTCTTATCAACACCAATATGGTCACCCATAATGCTTCTCTTATTATTAAATGAAGATGGTATTTTCTCATTATCATAAATCAAAACCTTTTTACCATACTGGCTGATATAATAATCATTAAAGCTGCTCTTAAAAACGCTCAATTTATTCACATCTAAGTTAATCAAGAAATTCTCCCACTTCATTAACTTATGATGAATAATTTCCAGATTTGTCTCCCAAATCAATTCATCCTTGAATATTTTATGAAATCTAATAAAATCATATCCAAATATCAATAAAATATTGCACCAATTTTCATACTTTGAATTATTAATATAACATTCATAATTCAACAATTTAAGACACTTCACTTCAAGACTTCTTAAAACTTGTAAATTCAAATCGGACTTCCTAGCTTGGTCATCGTTATTGCAGCCACAAATCTTCAACCACGTCTTAAATGAATAATTCGCATCTTGATTGAACTTGGAAGAAATTATGATTAATCCAAGAAACAACTTCTTTGGACAAGCAGGTAACTCGTCCTCGCGACTTCTAAGTAGTTTCAATAAGTAAAAGCATGCAATCTGCAAAGACTGGATCGAAGTCTTGGAGCGTCTCAATATCTCAATAATAAAAAACCTCAACTTGATTTTACCTTCATCCATCTTAGGATACAATATCTTTATCAAATTAATCGAGCAATTAATCAAAATAAAGTTGAATTGACTCTTACTAATGTGATCATTGTAATACTTGAAATTGTTTGGCATTATCACCGCCTTCGAGTTCAAAGGCGATAAGGCCGATGGCGATAACGAATCGTCAAAATACGTGGTATGTGGTGTCGACTCAGCATGACTAGAACCACCAGAAGCAAAAACCATCTTCCAAACTTAACCTGAAATATAAAATAGCAAAAAGCTTAAACAAAAAACACAACTGCACCTCAATAAGTCAACCCAGAAACTTACAATACAGACTCAACAGATAGTATAGAAGGATTTAAAACATTAGAACACCTCTATAGGAACCAAAACACAAATAACGGAATAAACAATAAATTTAAAATACAAGCACCTCCTGTACGCTTACCAATTAACAAAAACTTTCAAAGAAATAAAAATACCCAATGCAAAAACCAACCGTAATTAACCTACGATAAGTAAAAAAATGCTCCCTTCACCTGAAGAATGCAACCGACAAACAAAATTATTAATAAAACTTAGTAGAATATATATATGAAAACTCGTTTGATATATATTCTTGTAATAAAAATATTTAAAACGATATAATTCAATCCTTATTGCTGTATTTATATCTAACCATGGGAACTGTGGATGATGACTGATCGAAAGTGAGGTTGACTCATATGTTATCGCGACCTGCACATAGCGCGCCACTTTTCTTTTGCTATGATCCCTGTATTGAATAAGGCATTTCTATAAGGCATTCACGACTATACAAGGTATATAGGTATATATGGCAATATAAAAGGTCAGCCCCTCGTAAGATTTCTAAATGCTGAGTCAATAATGTCTCTGATTTCTTTGTAGCTAACGATAATACAATTTTTTTCATCTCTACTGACTAGCAAGAATTTCTCATCGATGCCGGCATCTAACTTATTTAGGTTGACTAGCACCCTTGACAAATCGCAGTTGGGTTTGCCGAATTCATCGTATTGAAAGAAGACGTAGTCTCTAAATAATTTGATGATGAATTTGCTGCCGTTTTCTTGCCAATTGCCGTCGTTCTCGTATTCGGGTCTGTCTATGATAAAGTTTAGTTTGGTGATTAACCTGAATAGTCTTGCGTTTTCCAATTCGGTTGAGAGCTGGGACTCCATGAAGTCCTGCAGATCTTGCAAGTTATTGCAGAAGTTCCTGAGCTTATGGGCCAAGAAAGTTTTGTTGAAGTCTTGCAAGCTGGAAGTATTGAAGCATAACTGCGAGAGTGCAGTAAGGAACTCGTCGCTGAAGTTTACAATGGTCGAAGACTTCAACAGGTTGATTAATTCCCTAGGCTCACTATTTCTAGCGGTACTGGGGAGCGACAAGATTGCCAAGTCTAATATCAATTTACCAAATTTCTCAATATCGATTTTCTGTAATTCTTCTTTGAACGTTGCAGCGCCCTTTTTCTCGATAGCTTCTTCATCCTTTTCATAATTCAATATGTCACATATACCAACGCCGCCGAGTCTGATTCTATTTTTATTGGTGACAAGGATCTTTGACATATCTAATGCAGACCTGGCAGCTAAGTCATTTTCATGGATTGTAATTAATGCATTAGTGATTTCGATTATATAATTCCATAATAACTCTTCTGTTATCGGTTCTAATTTTCCCCCTAATCTTCTGTTTATGTGCTGTTCCTGTAACGTATTTGCATTAGGGAAATAGTCGTATGTTACTATTAAGGAGCCATATGTTCCTCCAAATGCCATGCTTGTGAATGCTTCTTGTATCTGAATAATATTGGCGCATTTGATTGATTTCCATTTCTTTATCGTTCTAAACGGCATTTCATTAGTGATTCGTAATAATGACTGGCTTTCGAGTTTCCGTAATACATAGGGATTTCCATCAATATTTGAAAACACCTTATAAACAGAACTCGGTATATTATAAACCTTGGACTTATTATCGAAGTTGGTATCAATTGGTACCAACGAGTGATATATATTTACATGCTCAGGCAAATTAGATCTTGGTAGGGTTTGTAATGTTGCTTCATTTCTCTTTTGTAGGGTTTCTCTCAAATCATTAGGTATAAACATCAGATTAGCATTGATCTCATGTGGAGGCAATGGAATGGTTAACCGAGGCGGTGGTGCCGGTGCATACAAATGATATTGCAACGGATAGGATGCTGTTGGTTGTTGAAAAAACACATCCGCTGAATTCGGAGCTTGGACCGATGGGCTAGGTTGTGGTGTCGTATTCCCTTGTAAATAGGGATTATGTTGCATGTTTCCGTTCGATTGGGCTCCTGGTGTGTTTATTGATTGGGGCATCACCGGGGATGGTGCTGAAATCGGATCGCTAGCACCCATGTACGGGTTGGAAGGTGTAAACGACGGCGTCGAAGCATTGAACTTTTTGATCGGTGCCAGTGATTCGTTCAGGTCTGGCTCATTCAAACTGGCCGCCGTATCAGAGCTACTTATTCCTCCTGATGGTACAAACACCGGTATTTCTTTGAGTTTTGGGGATAAATTCGTAAACTTGCTCGTCAAGTTTGGAACACTCGAGGGTTGAAACGATGGAGTATTTAAGTTAAATTTCCTCTTCATATCAGCATTAGCATTGCTTGAATTGCTTGTGGTGGTGTTACTTTCTTTCGATCCTGGTGCACTTGACGGTGCTTTTGTCGAATGGCTGAAAGCACACCCTTTGTTTTCATATTTGCAATATCCATATATTAAAATATTCTTGCAAAGCGTCTCCTTCGCCGAATCTAGGTTTATATTAGTATCTCCCATTGGTGTTTAGTTTAATATTTAAGGGTTTTGGTGGCCCTTGTTTTGCTATGGTTAATATTAAATATACCGACAAATCAAAGTCACGTGCTCATATATGGCTATAGTACTAGCGGCAGAACTGAATTCTCCTTTACTAGTATATTCCAGGATAAACCAAGATGGCACACGTAGCTATATTAACCGGAGCTTCTAGAGGTATGTTTAATATTTGTGTCCAATTGAAGAGACGAATTTGGTCTAGGTCAATACTAACCAAAATCAGGTATCGGAGCAGCCATTGCTGAAATCTACTTGAAGAAGAGTAACATCAACAAATTGATCGCAATTTCCAGATCGGAAAAGGAACTAAATAACTTAGAGAGTACTTATGGTTCTGATAGAGTCGGAGTAGTGGTTGGGGACGTCTCCGACAGTAAAACCAGTGCCAGGGCCGTCAAGTTGGCAGTTGAAAAATTTGGTCAACTCAATTCGGTCATTGCTAATGCTGGGGTGTTGGACCCAGTTTGCCAAATTGCTGATGCTAAAGTTGCAGACTGGCAGAAGCTCTATTGTATTAATCTATTTGCGGTGGTGGATTTAGTCCAGCAAGCCATTCCTGAATTGCGCAAGTCCAAGGGTAACGTTGTAGCAGTTCTGTCGGGTGCCTCCACCACGCCTTACAATGGATGGAGTGCCTACGGGTCTTCCAAGGCTGCATTGAACCACTTCATTTTATCGTTGGCATCGGAGGAATCTGAAATAAGTGCTATTTCTGTTGCTCCAGGTGTGGTGAATACTGAAATGCAAGACGACATTAGAAACAAATTCGGTAAAGGTATGACCCCCGACGCATTGAAGAGGTTTGTAGATTTACACAAGGATAATAAATTGTTATCTCCAGATGTTCCTGCTGCAGTATACGCTAATCTCGCTCTTAAAGGCTGGGATAAGGATATCAATGGTAAATATTTACGCTTCAACGATGATACCTTAAAAGATTATTCACAATAGTTATGTATATGACCTTGTAATAAAGGTTCTTTACCTTTGAATTGGTTCATCAATTCGTGCCTGTCAAAATTATTGTGTAGATACAGATTTAAATATGTAGGAACGTTTTTTTTTTGGGAAATCAGAATTTTTTTTTTATTTATAACACCCTTTACGATTACCTTGGGATTATAGACTAACAAGCGACGAAACTATGATACAGATTTTGCGAGCACCAGTAACTACCAGAAATGTTAGCAGATCTTTGATTAGAACAAAATTGAACACTAGCTTACGGAACCAGTATAGATTCTACTCAAACACTCCTCCTCCTCCTCCAGGTGGAAATGGCGGCAAGGGTAAGATCTTATTGGCTTTTGGTGCTTTGGCAATTGGTTCCACTATAATTTCAGCTGTTTATAATAAGGAGACTCCAAAATCAGCCGTCGATACCCAGATCTCGGGTCCAAGTTTTTCCGAAGGAAAGATTTCAGTTCTTTTTGTATTGGGAGGACCGGGCTCCGGTAAAGGTACTCAGAGTGCCAAACTAGTTGACGAACAAGGATTCATCCACTTGTCGGCCGGTGACTTGTTGAGAGCCGAACAAAATAGAAAGGGATCCAAGTCGGGAGAGTTGATTGCCAAATGTATAAAAGAAGGCACTATTGTGCCCCAGGAGGTCACAGTCGCCTTGTTGGACAAAGCAATTAAGGAGAACTACGAAAATAACCACACCAAATTCTTGATTGATGGTTTTCCTAGAAAAATGGACCAGGCCATCACCTTTGAAGAGCAAATCGCCAAGTCATCGTTCACTTTATTCTTCGAATGCCCTGAGAAGGTCATGTTAGATAGATTATTAGAAAGAGGAAAGACTAGTGGAAGGGCCGATGATAATATTGAAAGTATAAAGAAGAGATTTGCTACTTTCCTTGAAACCTCCATGCCTGTTGTTGACTACTTCGACAAGCAAGGAAAAGTTGTTAAGGTGAGCTGTAACCAACCTGTTGACGAAGTTTATAGACAAGTTAAGGATGCTTTGAAATCCAGAGGTATCTAAGAGGGCTATAAGTGCCTTGTATCACACCAACCCTCCATTCTACCTCTTTATAGACATGGCACAGATCTTTTGATGTAAAGGTCACGTGTTGATAGTTTTTTTTTGTATTTCTAATAAAAACTGTATGTAAATATAATGTAAATGAACTAAGAAGCAGTAGAATAATATAGACAATGTCAGACGTTGAAACAGGGTTACCATTAAGATGGGCTATACGTGTTTCCCGCACTCATAACAAAGAATATTTCTTGAACCAAGCTACCAAAGAATCATCTTGGGAACCACCATTTGGAACTGATAACGACAAATTAGAAAAATACCTTACCAAGTTCAGAGCCAATGGAAATAAGCCAGTTATACCGGAGGATGGAAAAGTCCGTGCATCTCATTTATTAATCAAAAGTAACCAATCGAGAAGACCAAAATCATGGAAATCGCCTGACGGAATCACCAGAACCAGAGATGAAGCAATCTTATTATTGAAGCAGCATCAAGAGAAAATTTTAAACGGCGAAATAAAGCTTAGTGATTTAGCATCTACGGAGAGTGACTGCTCATCCCATGCTCAAGGCGGAGATTTGGGTTTCTTCGGTAAGGGTCAGATGCAGCCATCGTTCGAGGAGGCGTCGTTCGGTTTGAACGTCGGTGAAATTAGTGACATTGTAGAAAGTGACAGTGGTGTTCATTTGATTCAAAGAACCGCTTGATTGGACTACTACCTTGTGTATATGTTTATTTATGGTTTAATAGATAATTAAAAACAGTTTTAGTAAATAATTAACAACAGTATTGTAATAACCAAAAGCAAAAGTACAAAATCCCTAGAGACAGCTTCTTATTGTTGACCTGTGACTACCTACAAGCATAATCTCTAACATTTCTACATATGGTTTTCTTACACATGATAGACAATTTTTGACCTCAAATTTATTTATATTGGAGAAAAAGGCTAAATATCTCGCTCAATAGGTCAAACCTTCTGTGAAATATGAACAAACATCACGGCCTTCTATTCAAGCTCCCATTGAGCCGTACGGGGCCCTCCCTACGTCGCTTCAGTGTACGGCCCTGGAACCATCTTCACCAAAATCAACAAATTTCGTATACACACGCACCACACAAATTTAGGAACACTTTGCCACCTATAGATAGAAAGACACCGTTTCAAAGATCAATTGCAATTAGATCTATAAGATATTATTATTGTCGACCATCAACAATTGCAAGTATGTGCAGAAATACTACTGATTCAGCGTCATCTCAAGTTTCTCAAGAGAGAGAAGTGTTACCAACTAATGTAAAACCCCTTCACTATGATTTAACATTGGAGCCTAATTTTGAAACCTTCAAATTCGATGGACACGTTATAATTGATTTGCATGTTAATGAAAAGACCGACTACGTTACATTGAACTCGTTAGAAATTGAGGTGCTTGAAGCTAAAATTAACGATGTGGAGACTAAGGATATTCTGTTTGATGAAGACAAGCAGTCTGTTACATTCAAGTTTGGGGATGAATTGGTTAGTGGGGCTAATGCCAAGTTGAATATTAAATTCAGAGGTGAATTGAATGATAAAATGGCCGGTTTCTATAGATCCTCTTACGAAGAAGACGGCAAAACCAAGTATTTGGCTACTACTCAAATGGAACCTACTGATTGTCGTCGTGCATTCCCTTCCTTTGACGAACCATCTTTAAAAGCCAAATTCGATATTAGTTTAATCTCTAATAAAGAATTGGTTTGCTTATCTAACATGGATGAAAGGGAAACTGTCTTATTGGGTGATAACAAAAAGAAGGTCAGTTTCAACACTACTCCATTGATGTCAACATATTTGGTTGCATTTATTGTTGGTGATTTGAAATATGTCGAAAATAATGACTACAGAGTTCCAATTAAGGTTTATGCTACCCCAGGGTCTGAACATTTAGGGCAATATTCTGCTGATATTGCAGCTAAAACTTTGAAATTCTTCGATAAGAAATTCGATATCCCATACCCTTTGCCTAAATGTGATATGGTTGCTATTCATGATTTCTCCGCTGGTGCCATGGAAAATTTCGGTTTAATCACCTACAGAACTGTAGATTTGTTATTGGATCCAAAAAATACAAATATTAATACAAAGCAGAGAGTCACCGAAGTCGTCATGCATGAATTAGCTCACCAATGGTTTGGTAATCTTGTCACTATGGACTTTTGGGATGGTTTGTGGTTAAACGAAGGTTTTGCAACCTGGATGTCTTGGTATGCGTGCGATTCTTTATACCCAGATTGGAAAGTTTGGGAATCTTACGTCTCTGATTCATTACAACATGCTTTATCCTTGGATGCTTTGAGAGCATCCCACCCAATTGAAGTTCCTGTTAAAAGAGCTGACGAAATCAATCAAATTTTTGATGCCATTTCTTATTCTAAAGGTTCATCATTATTGAAGATGATCTCCAGATGGTTGGGTGAAGATACATTTATTAAAGGTGTCTCGAATTATTTGAAGAAACACAAATGGGGTAACACTAAGACTTCAGATTTATGGGAGGCTTTGAGCGATGTCAGTGGTAAGGATGTCGTTAAAGTCATGAATATATGGACTAAAAATATTGGTTATCCAATTATCTCGGTTAAAGAAACCAATGGCAATGAAATCCAAGTCACCCAAAACCGTTTCTTGGCCACCGGGGATGTTAAACCTGAGGAAGACAAAGTTTTGTATCCGGTATTCTTAGGATTGAAAACCTCCAATGGTATTGATGAATCATTGGTATTAGATGGTAGAACAAAAACTTTGCAACTTCCTACTTCCGATGATTTCTTTAAGATTAATGGTGATCAAGCCGGTATTTATCGTACTGCTTATGACTCTTCTCGTTGGACAAAATTGGGAAAGGCCGGTGTCGATGGCAAATTATCAGTTGAAGACCGTGTTGGGTTAGTAGCTGACGCTGGTTCATTGGCTTCCTCCGGTTTTGTATCGACAACAGATTTCTTAAACTTGGTTAAATCTTGGTCTAATGAGACTAACTATGTTGTTTGGGATGAAATTTTAACGAGGATCGGCACAATCAAGGCTGCTTTTATTTTTGAACCAGAATCAATTAAAGATTGTTTGAATACTTTCACCA
Source organism: Debaryomyces maramus (assembly GCA_030583545.1). Taxonomy (NCBI): domain Eukaryota; kingdom Fungi; phylum Ascomycota; class Pichiomycetes; order Serinales; family Debaryomycetaceae; genus Debaryomyces; species Debaryomyces maramus. The sequence goes on from JAJMIL010000005.1 coordinate 438,608, forward strand.
TCGATTTAATTAGTGATAAGTTGAAATCTGTTGGTTGGGACTTTAGTGATAGTGATTCCTTTGCTGACCAACAATTAAAGTCATCTTTGTTCGCTTCTGCTGCTAATGCTGGACATAAGGAAATTGTTGCATTTGCGCAAGAAAGTTTCAAGAAATTTGTAGGAGGTGACCACAAGGCTATACACCCCAACTTGAGAACAGCTATATTCAATACTGTTGCTAAAAACGGTAATGCTGAAACGTTTGATCAGTTATTTAATATCTATAAGAACCCACAATCTATTGAAGAAAAAATTTCTGCATTAAGATCACTCGGTAGATTTACTGATGAATCTATATTGGATAAGGTCACTGGGTTATTATTGCAAACGGATGTTGTTAAAGCACAAGATATCTATATTCCTATGCAAGGTTTAAGAGCTCATAGATTAGGTATTGAGAAATTGTGGGAATGGATAACTAAAAATTGGGATGCAGTTTATAAGTTATTGCCACCGGGTTTGTCTATGTTAGGTTCGGTGGTAACCCTTACTTCTTGCGGTTTTACTAAAATCGAACAAAAGTCGAAAGTTGAAGCCTTCTTTAAAAATAAAAATACAAAGGGTTTCGACCAAAGTTTAGCCCAATCTTTGGATATGATTACAGCTAAAAGCGCTTGGGCAACCCGTGATTCTGGAGCAATTACAGAGTGGTTGTCATCCAATGGATATTCTAAATAACTATCCGTGAATTACAAGAGTAAATTATAATCTTAAAGCAACTATCTCTAAGCAAGTGATTTGATAAGGCATATTATAATATACCTTGGATATACGAACCTTTTTATTTAAGAAATCTATTCTAAAATGGCTAAGATATAAGTATTTCTCTGAAAATATATGCAACATGAAAGTCCTTTGTAGCGATTAGAGTTCCTTCAAAAGGATTATTTACTAAATTTCCATCTTTGTCAACTTCGATTAGAATTTCATGAGACTTTTTAAATCCACATTTGGAAGTATAGTAATCAACTAATCTATGTTCTCGTACTACATCAGCTTGAAGTACCACTTTTTCTGTAGTCTTATCTATAATGTCATTCTTTGGTTGAAGAATATAACTGTCAATCACAAAATCAAGTATCTTAGGAGCTGAGTTTCTCATAAATGACGTAAACGTTGTGAGCTGAAGCTGCTTGGTATTCACCTCAGTGGGTTCTTGTCCAAAATATGACTTTACTCCTACTGTCCCTAAAGTCCTATTCAAAATTTCGTCATCAACTGAAAATTCGGGATCGGCTACTCTTATCTCTATATCATGTTTATTTTCAAGGCTTAATAGCTCATAATACTGTTCAGGAATATCACAATTGAAACTCTCCTGAAGACTAGTGGTTGGAGAATTAAAATCCCTCTCATAATTGTCCCTTCGGCGAAGCTCCAAGAAGGTCTCCTTCGGACCAAGCATTAGAAATATATAAACCTCACCCTCGTCTGTTATAAGGAGATCATCTAATAAGCTGTTTGGGTTTTTAATTCTTGGTGTTTTAATAATTTGAAATTTAAAACAAGCTTTAGAATATGCTTTATTTAATAGCTTTGATAATCCCTCGAACCTTTTACCTTTATGATTCGACCCAAAGAACCAGTCTCTGTTCAATACTATCAATTCAAATGCCATGAAGTATTATGTTGTTTATAAGGAATTTTTTCATTTTGCTACAGAAAGTAGATCCCAAATAACCCTCGCGGATCTAGGAAAAGAATTGCAAAAAGTTAATTTTGATGATGTAAACCACACAATCCATTTGCAAAATACTTCAATTATTACTTTTTATATCTATCTATGTAATTTATGAAAGTTGACATGAATGCTTCCGTTATCGTAAATTCAAGGTATTGAAGAATCCACAGCCATGAAACGTAAGATTAATATGAATTGATCTTCTTCGTATGCAAATGCTTGTCTAAATTTTATGATGTGCTTCCACCTCTTAGTATTCATAGTCTCTGGGAGTCGATTCAACCTATCCCACAAATGGTAGCCTCCAATACTCTTTTCAATTTCAGAGATTGATAAATTCAATTCGTATTTGTCAAAAAATAACGTCATATTATTTTGACGTTGTTGATGAGCAGCCCAGATTAATATATGGCCCAAGTATGCTAGTACAGAATAGTCAAAATTATTTTGGTGTATGTCTCTATTCGAAGGAGTTAATTTAGTACGGGTTTGATCCAAAGTCAATTCGTCGTAAGCACCAAACCATTCAAGTACTTGTGCACATGTCTGAACAGTCTTTTTAAACCCAGAAGATTCATATAATGCAACATTTACGCACAATTTGAAGAAAGCCCTTTTCTTTTCATCATCTTGAAATAGATCATGAGAATACTTTATGGCAAATTTCAATACATGGTGAGCAAATTTGGATATCGATGATGAAGAAACAATAGTTTTAATTTTTACATCCGATAATGCAAGCGACAAGATCTGTTGATGAGAAAGGCCAATAATTGTTTTAATACTCAGGACAGCGGGTAACGATTCGGAGTATTTCTTATTTTGATTTTGTTTCTTCGTTGATTTTAAGGTGACATTAAAAGGGTTAGGCTTTTCAATAGGTGCGTCGGTACTTATATTAGCCTGTCTTTCCCGATTCAATTTATCCCTTTGTTTACGAGTTAAATTAGATTCGGCATCATAAATTGAATACTCTTGATCAACAACTTTTTGGTTTTTCAACTCTTCAACAGTAACTAATTCATCATTTTTACCAACCAATATCGTACCGTTTGGCGAAGATTCTTCAATATTGGATTTGTCATTACTTGACTTTTTCTTCTTGTTCTTGGTTTTCTTCTTAGGTTTCTTCGAATTATCATTCAAAGTGGAATCCATTCTTTCCTCCTCTTCATCTAAAGCTTTATTTATTTCCGCTTCAGTTAATTCAGTAGTATTCGGTAAATGAGAGTTTTCCAAACCACCATTCGTGTTATTCTCTTTCTTTTCCTTCGACTTTTTCTTCTTTTCCTTCTTCAGTTTCTTATCCTTTTTTGGTACGTCAACTGCAGATTTACTCTCCATTTGGGACTGCGTCTGTACCTCAGGTTCCACTGACTGTTCATTAGATGAACTGATTGCAGAATCCTGTTGATTTTCTTTCCTCATTTTCCTTCTTAAATCTTTTCTTCTCCTCTTTTCCTTTCTTCGCTGCTTCATTAATTCGATTTCAAGATCAATGGAATCTGATTCATCCGATTTATGAGTGGAATTTGTCTCTTGCAGACTTTTAACCTTTTCAGAGGCATTCTTCGGGGGGTTTCCCTTAACCACCTCCTCGTCCTCATTGTCGGTCGAAAAGTTGATGTCACCCATATCTTTGGTTATATCATCAAGCGATACTTTTACTTTCTTTTTCTTCTTACCCTTGGACATCTTATCTGTCTTCAAAATTGTGTTCTCCAACGTCGGTATTTCATCATCAAATTCTACCACACAGTTGACTTCACTCACACTTCTTTCATCCTCTACATACTCAAGTAGATAATCTAAATCATTTTCGAATTGAGTATCTGAATTATTGTTTTGTAACTGATCATAATCATAATCCTTGACATGTCTTGATTCATAAGTCGCTGGAGATTCATGGGATAAATCTATTTTCTGTTTCAGATCTTTCGATTTACGAGTTTTTACCATGTTGACTAAATGAGAGTGTACCTCAGTAGGCTGTTGAGGAGCTTGGATATATAAATTATATATAATGGAGATTTTGAAAATAAATCAAAACCCCGTTTATCGAGAACCGGTTAACACTAAAAAGTGCGTACCTCGCCAAACGTCCATGCCTACAACGATTATTTAAATATCAAATACATAAATTTATTCAAGTATAAAATCTTTTGTTTTGTTAAATGTATATAAAAATCAAAAACAATGCCAAACGGTGTCATTTAAAAGCATTCGTATCTTAAGAATCATTAGCTTAGATCATAATAAAATTATAAATCGTCAGCACTTATAATTCAAAAGGAAGCAATGAATGATTCAGTGGTTGATTTCAATTTTTCTAATTGTTCCTTAGACAATTCACCCTTTTCACGGATAGCATCTAAAATGTCAGAGTCATTAGATTTTAAGTGAGATGCGAAGGATTCTTCAAACTCAGCTAATCTGTCTAATGGAACATCATCTAAGAAACCGTTGACACCAGCATAAATTAATGGAACTTGTTCTTCAGCAGCTAATGGAGAAGCTTGCTTTTGTTTTAATATGTTGGTTAATCTTTCACCTCTGGATAAGGTTTGTTTAGTAGAAGCATCTAAATCAGAACCGAATTGAGCGAATGCAGCAACTTCTCTGTATTGAGCCAAGTACAATTTTAATGAACCAGCAACTTGTTTCATAGCTTTAACTTGAGCAGCGGAACCGACACGGGAAACAGATAAACCGACGTTAATAGCTGGTCTGATACCCTTGTAGAACAATTCAGCTTCCAAGAAAATTTGACCATCAGTAATAGAAATAACGTTAGTTGGAATATAAGCGGAAACATCACCACCTTGGGTTTCAATAATTGGTAAAGCGGTCAAAGAACCACCACCGTGAGCGTCAGACATCTTAGCAGCTCTTTCTAACAATCTAGAGTGCAAGTAGAAGACATCACCTGGGTAAGCTTCACGACCTGGTGGACGTCTTAATAATAAGGATAATTGACGGTAAGCAACAGCTTGTTTGGACAAATCATCGTAGACAATCAAAGCGTGTTTACCGTTGTCTCTGAACCATTCACCAATAGCACAAGCAGTGAAAGGAGCCAAGAATTGTAATGGAGCAGCTTCGGAAGCAGTAGCAGCAACAATGATAGAGTATTTCAAAGCATCGTTTTGTTCCAAAGTTTGGACTAATTGAGCAACAGTGGATCTCTTTTGACCAATAGCAACGTAAATACAGTATAACTTCTTGGATTCATCAGAACCGTCGTTCCATCTCTTTTGGTTCAAGATGGTGTCTAAAGCGACAACGGTCTTACCGGTTTGACGATCACCAATGATCAATTCTCTTTGACCTCTACCGACTGGGACTAAAGCATCAACAGACTTTAAACCAGTTTGCATTGGTTCGAAGACAGAGGTTCTTGGTAAAATACCTGGAGCCTTGACTTCGGCCTTAGAGGTGGCAGAGTTGTTCAATGGTCCCTTACCATCGATTGGGTTACCTAAACCGTCGACAACACGACCTAATAATTCAGGACCAGTTGGAACTTCGACAATCTTACCGGTTCTCTTAACGGTTTCACCTTCCTTGACTAATCTATCGGAACCGAACAAGACAATACCGACTTGACCAGCTTCCAAGTTCAAGGCCATACCCTTAACACCAGAGTTGAATTCAACTAATTCGGCAGCTTGACAGTTGTTTAAACCGAAAACACGGGCAATACCATCACTATATTTGTTAGTATAAGTCTATATGTATGTGCAACGCCAACAGGCGTTGGGTGACATTTTTCAGTGAGTGTGAATTTTGTGCAAATTCTAATTGGTCGGGTCCCGATTTTCTCTTTAACCCGAGACCCTCAGAACGCCAACCACTGCAACACCAAAAAATTTCACAATTCCCAGTCTATGTATACATACCCAACGGACAAAACTCTACCGGTTTCGTTCAAGTTAGCTTCGTCGGAAACACCTCTGATTCTTTCTTCCAAAATGGACGAAACTTCAGTAGGAGCAGCCTTGGTAGAAGCGTAACATCTGGCGGCAAATTGAGTTGGACGAACCTGTTAATGTTAGTATTCCTTGTATCCCATACCACCGTCGAGCCCTCTCGACAGTCCCCTGTAGCTATACAATTGATTGATTCCTTCCGCCGGCCCCCTCCACTGCCGCCGGCTCCTCCGCCATAGCGGCTAATTTTTCACACTCCCCAATTCCCTCCTGGCGTCCATTCCTCTTCCCACGCCCCCAATTCCCTCTCCAATGCTTCCGCTACGGCTTTGGCGCCTTTCAATCAATCAACAAACCCCCCGGGGTTCTTCCAACCAATATACATACGACACGTAAGTTTCTAGAAACGGCGGCAACTGAACGAGCAGCGCTACGTAAAACAGGACGAGCTGACAACATTATCTACTTTTGAAATAAAGAATAAATTAATTGTTCTTTAAACCTTGTAATAAATACAAAAAAAAAAGACTAAATATATCCTTTTATTAGAATGAAATATTCGATATTTTGAATCGACTCGTTGAACTGTTTAACCAACCAATTTTGGCCAAAGTGTGCGAATGGATCGGAAAACTTTTAATTTTTGAAAACCGCATCTTATTGGCCAATTGGCGGTAGGGTAACCCTTTTTTGGTTCTGGGAAATTTCAGCAAGTCTATGGTTGCTTGTTTTGCACATATTTCCTAATTAGGAAGTTTAAATAGTGAAAAATTTCGCGAACCACTATGAACGGTACTAAATAGTGGTAGGTTAATCAAGGCATAGCGACGTAGAATAGGATAAATAGTGCAGATTATCGATCAGGGTATGTTTAAACGTGGATTGATATATGGACAAGAGGTGGCCCGGATGGGGGGCCAATTCGGGGTCCGCCTGTACAGCAGTGGTCCCGGGAAGGAGTCGATGTTCTTGACAGATCTCTTGAGCAGAATCGACAAGATCAGTTCGACCACGAAAAAGATCGCCGAAAACCAGGCTGCGGGGCAGACAGGAAGCCAGGGTTCGGGACAGACAAGCAGGCCGAAGCCCAGAAAGCCAAGCGGCGGTGGGGGCAAGAACATGGGCGAAAAAGTGCAGGTGGCCGACCACCCGTTGTTCAGCTCGAAGTTCGCCAACAAGGAAAGAGGACCTGGCAGACAGGGAGGGAACACAGAAGGCCGCGGATCACGGGCACCCAGGGGACCTAGGGCCTCGGGAGGCACAGGAAGCACAGGAAGTGCAGGGGCATCGGGCCCACGAGCATCAAGAACATCCAAGGGACCAGGTAAGCCACGGGAACCAAGAAGACAGAAGAACATCGACGTGCAGCCGATCCAGTCCAAGAACCTCACATACGGGCCATACGAGCCTCAATTGAAGAACAGCACATTTTTGCATGGGAAGGTTGCAAGTGTCAACAACTGTACCAGTGCCAGAGTCGCCTCGGTTACGAAAGAGGCATTGATCGACTCCAAATACCCATATATGCTTCCAAAGGAAATTGTGGCCAACGTAGCACCTGGGGTGACCAGAAACAAGTTTTTGTTGCAGTCCAACTTCAAGCTTGATGTCGACCAAGAAAAATTGAAAACTAGAATCAACGAGGTAGTCAAAGGAAAAGTGACCGATTTACAGGTGGACTTGTCGCAATTCAAGGACCCAACGGAATTGGAGTTGGCTCTTCGTACCAAACAACAATTGATGAAGAACGGTGATTTGTCCCTCGCCGATAAGCTGAAAATATTCGAAGTTGCAAACGGATTGAAAACCCCTAAGCAGTTAGTCGAAAACGCCCATTGGGTCAAATGATGTATATAGTGTCGTTAATACTTTAATACTACAAGATTATCGTAACCTAACATGTATATTAATTATTAAAATGATCATACCCCCTAGCCTGTAAATAAAAATCGATCAGCAAGAAGTCCCGATAAAATCCAGTTAAATCGTGAATTGTCATAAGCACCAACAGGCCATGTCCCTGTTTATGGAAGCATCTGTTCAGAATGTCCTAAATTTTATTAAATAATGCTCTCGCATTGATTGTCCCTTTTGTGCTTATCGTGGTGTTTATGGATTCACGATACGATAACATAAAAGGTAATGTAGTAGATATAGCTAAGTATCCCAATACTAGGGCAGAGCGTGGTTTGAGAGATGTGTAGTGGGTAGAATACATTTTATAGCTATGGTAGATCAATTGGTTTCAATCGAGGATATGGGTTGTTATTTATAGGAGTAATCATTTTTATTAATGCATGTACCATATTGTCTGATAAAGCCACACAAAATGTGGTTCGATATTCTCAGAGTTCAAATAGCCCCCCATAACTATTATGATGCAAGTCGATACCATTATACAATTATGTAATCACAATCGTACGTTAATGATTCTACTTATAGTCCTATATAGTATGCCTACCGAAGTTCTTTCGAGGGTTGCTTTTACCCAAAATAATCGCATCATACTCAAAATGATTTGATTTACCGATCCCGGAACGTACAGTGTTTATTTATATTCATTAATAAATTTTGGGGCTATAGACGTGTCGTATAGAAATGTTTATATATATGGACGTGTATATCGTATAGTCCGTGTAGCCCGTGTAACCGCGTATTATGACGTTCAGGCCACTAGTCTTGCTGCACTTTTGCATAACTGGGGGGTCTTAGCTTTCTGTTTATGGCTTGGGAAGCCCAAACTGGAAATAAACTAATTACTAAGATAACCAATGTTTGCCAAATATACAGAATGGAAGTGATGTAGTCTAAATCAAAATACTCTTCTAAGAACGGAATGGAAACAATATAAATCATGAATGTTATTATAATGGTGGAAGCCATTATCTTATTCCACTTATTAATTTGTAGTGCCACCATAATCAATTCGTTGTAGATTAGACATGAGAATGACAAGGCCACCATCTTAAGAAAGTCATCTGCCTTCAATGACTGAAACTTCTGTGATATCAACTGAATGACTGTACCCTGAAATAAGGAGATTAGAACCCACATAAAAAAACTCCGATATGACAAGGATTTGCCCAATGTTAACTCTTTATATAATTCGGGATATAACTTGGTCAACTTCTCATCAATATCGCAATCTAATGTAAGAGAAAATACCGGAGCCATGGTATAAAACGTTGCATAACCAACCATTAACCAACCTTGGTATAAAGCCAATGGTTCGAATTTAGATGATATGGAATACACGGCTTGTGCAACTGAAATAAGCAATCCTCTATGGATGACAAACTGCCCTAACTTAGCCGATCTCTTATATGAATTTCTGCCGTGCCATAATAATAATTTCAACAAATAGCAAAATTGATCGATACTGAAGTCAGCAGCCAAAGAAGCCTGCTTCCCTTCTTTACCGACTATTCCAACACCAACGTCAGCACATTGAATCATACTGACATCATTTCCTCCATCACCAATGCAGCATACCCGCTTACCAGTAAACTCTTTAATGGTTGTTGCCACATCTGCCTTTTGTTGAGGCGTACAACGACATGCGATAACGGCTGGTAACTTGATGACAACCTCGAAAAATTCTTTCTTGTAGTATTTCATGTAGATACTCAATGATTCACCATCAATTAATAGACATGAATTCAAGTTGATCCTTAGAATTTCCAACTGATTCATTGCCAATTCTGAATGGCCAATATTGGTTATTTGATGTATATATTGACCTCTTGAAATAATTTTGGCATTTATGGAAACACATTTAGCGGTTTCCACCTTGTCCCCGGTAAGCATCCATATCTTAATACCGGCATTTCTTAATAATTCGATCGAAGATTTGACATCCTGTTGCAATTTATCTTCTACACCAGTAAGTCCTAATAACTCCACATCTTTTTCAAGGTAATAATTAATGGCTTTCTGCATTGTAATTTCCCTATTGTGCATTGCTAAGGATGCTTCTTGGTATTTATTGACAAATTCCTGGTATAGATTGGAAGACAATTTTTTACGACCAATAACTAACGTTCTTAATCCTTCGCGGGACAAATTACCTGTCTCTTCCTCTAACCAATCATTAGAATTAACTATAGTTGACATAACTGAATCCGCACCTTTTTGCATAAACCAAATATCGTTTCTACTTACATCCTTAACAATAATTCCCATTCGCTTTGTATCAGAACTAAAGGGAAAATTGTATAATATTTCAAAGGTCAATAGTTGATTTGTTGGTATATGCAATAATGAAATTGAATGACGATCACGTCTATGCAACTTTAATCCAACAGACTCGGTAAATTTGACAATAGCGATTTCATCTGGAGAAGCAGCTTGGTACGTAACTACACCACTTGCTTCACCATTCTCGTCTTCATATGTTGGCGTCACATTATGACATATTGCTAATGTCAAAATTAAATCACAAGCTTTCCCATTTAGGTCCCTTTTTTTAATAGCGTTATTTGAACTCTTCTGATGAAAATTGGAGTCCATTATGGACAACATATTAGCCACATAATCCGTTACTATATCCAAAGTATCCCCTGCATAGCTGACTGTTCCCAAATGTATTTTTTTCAACTCCATATCATTTTGCGTCAAAGTTCCAGTTTTATCGGATAATAAATATTCAATTCTGCCTAAATCTTCAGGTATAGTAGAAGTTCTCACAATTGTATCAGGAATATCCATGTCTTTCTCAATATGTGATGCATAAACAGATTTAGCTAAATCTAAGTTAACCCTCAATGAAACAGGGATAATTGCAGAAAATAAAATCAAAAATCTCATAATATCAATATACCATTTAGGTTTCAATGGCCATCCATTAGCAAGTACCAAAAATACTGATAACAAAAGGACAACAACACACAATATTTTTGAAAGCTTATTTATTTCTAATTCTAGTAATCCGGTCTTAACACCACTTTTCGTAGTGTTTAACAGCTGTCTTGTTTCAATACCTGTATAAATGATAATTCCTATAGCTGTACCCAGAGCTAAAACAGTGTTAGCCCACAATGTTTGGTCTACTGTTAACGCAAATGTTTCATTATTTCTTCCAGGTGTCACGATCCCCATTTGCTGAGGATGGTAAATAAGTTTCCCAGCAAAGTGATGGATCGATTTAGTTGGATTACTAACGATTAATGAAAAGTTATTAATCAACTGGGTTATGCTAGTAGTAGATTGGGTTGCATTGTTAGCTATTCTCAATTTCCAGTCGGTCTCACCGTCTAATTGATCTGTCTTGATAAATGCTTCACCAGTGCCATCTTTTTCTGATGTTTGCAACAAAATCATATCCGCAGGGATCCTTGTATCTTTATGTAACCTCACTAAATCACCTACTTTTAAATTTTTGGATGTGACTAGTTTGACATCTTGGGTTACCGACGTGGGAGAAGACCTATTAAGTACCTCGTACAATTCATTATTCTGTTCCTTATCTCTGCGGCGTCTGGCTATGTCATCACCTGCTTCTTTCATCATCGTAACCGTCAACACAAACGCCAATGGCACAATGTATGATGAGAGGTATCCTATTCGCAATTGCGGTATAATCTGAGATAATGCAACGAGTAAAAAATATAAATTGAAAAAAAACTTGAACTGCTCATACAAGATAAGTGGGATGAATGTAATTGGATTATATTTAGCATTCGAGATTGCATTGGAAGGATAAGTGTTGTTTTTCCGTGATATCTGACCTTTCGATGATATGTATCTCTCGTCTGAAAATTCGTTGACGGCATTGCCGTTACTCAACCTAGTTCGTTCCTCATGTAATTCTCTTTTCGCCAGCTTAAACATGTTCACAGCTCTTCTGAAGAAGCGCTTCGAGCTAAACGAGAACGACCTCGCAGCATGATTCAACGACGACGATGATGATGAAAATGATCGGTTATGTCCATATCCTGCACTCGATATTAATGGTGAGCTATCATCATGATCGTTTTCGCTCATTATATGACCCCCGTCCATATTATGGCCCATATTTGTAAGTGGAATGGCCCCTACTGACCCTTGTGAATTTTGGCGTGAATTATCCTTACTTTGGGTGTATCGGAATAAATTATTGGACGCATTGTGCAAAGCTTTGTCTAATGAGTTATCCAAATCTTCAAATGAGTCCCAGTCATCATGAAATGAGTATTTCCTCGACGAGGACATCTTATCAATATGTCTATTACTATTAAATAAGATAACTTATCGTTATAAGCAAATATGTGATTTAGTATTGTAGCCTTGGTAAAAACAGAGCCTGATGCTAGCGTCTGCACATAAATTTTTGCGAGAGTCCTCAATTTGAATTCACAGAATTGGCTTGGTGTTTTGGTTTTTAAAGACAAATTAAATATCTAGAAAGCATGCTGTCAGAAGAAGAGAACGATGAGTTGTTGGCAGTATCTGCTTCTCGTTCACTGGATACTTTAAAGATAAAAAGAATGTCAGATTCTTTGGGGAGTTTAGCGCAAATACAAAACGAGAAGACAAACACTGTCGTTAAGAAATTGTGGCAGTTTATTCAGATTCAAGTGTTAGGATATCCCAATAGTTTTGAAGAGTTTGTTTATGAGACAGAGCCAAATGATTGTTCATTGATATCCAAGTACGCTGAAGTGACCAATATTGATTTACGCAGTCAGACAAGCCTTTCCGTCGATGAAGTAAGTTTGAACACAATTCATATTCCACACCCATTGGAGAGCTTTATGCGGAACGAGGCCAACAGTGTGGTACTCAATATGGATATTCCAAAGGAATTGGCCGAGTCACCAATTATGGTTTTTATTCATGGGCTCGGTGGACAGATGTCTCAATTTGAGCCACTTATGGGGCTCTTATCACAATGTCTGGAAATTATATCGCTTGACTTACCAGGATTTGGGAATTCAAAGATAAAATTCGATGACAAGACTAAAATGGTTACGGATATATCAGAAGAAGAGAAATTGTCAATTTCATCCAGTATTGGTAAAATGACTTGGGAAGATTTCACCACGGAGAATATAGTCAACATCATATGTGCGTTCATAAAACAAAAGGTTCCATCAGATAAGAAAATAGTATTGGTTGGGCATTCTATGGGAACGCATCTCTCTATCAAGGTTGCTAAACAATTACCAGAACGCACAGTGGAAGGGCTCATTTTATTATCTCCACCTGGTCTCCTAGACGATGTAACCAAGAATGAACCTGAGCAGCCAGCAAAAACTATATCCATGCTAAAAATTTTCAACTATTTACCATGGATATTCAATTCCTTCCGTGTATGGGATAGACTTGAAGGTTTAGATAGTAGAAGTGTTTATAGACAATTGACAAAGTCAAACACAACTCTGAATAATACTTCTACACAGCTTAATCCAAATTCGAATATTTATAATAAGCTTAGACAGCTAAGATGGAATATGGATATTAATTCGGAAATTATCCTAAGGTACGTGAATGGGTTCCAGAAAGCCAAGTACTCAGATTTGATTACAGCAATTTCTCAATTTAATGATAATCCAACTGATACTACCAGCTATGAGAAAACCCTTTTAATTGCTGGTAGTGGTGACCAAGTCACTCCCCCAAAAGTAATAAAGTCAATTGAATCTTTCTTGACCTCTACATTCAATAGAAGGGTCTCATCCTCGATTGAAATTAATAATGCTGGACATTCCTTACTTTTGGCAAAACCGGAATTTATTTGTGGAATGATTTTAAACCATGTTGAGCTGAAGTTTCCGGAGCGCTTACATTTGGCTCCTGCGTGGGTTTTGAAAGTTAAGGCAGATATTTCGGGAGATAAATGGGGTTTGAAGAATGAATTGAAATGGCTGAAATTGAAGCCCCTCTCAGATAATATTACCCGTAAAAATGGAACGGATATTGCACCGTTGTTGGGAATGAAGACTTTGAGAGAGGGAGATTTGACACACTCGCCGGCAATTTTAGAAAGCGCATTCTACGGTCCCAAACCTAACTCGTCTGTTCCAAAGGGTAAATTAATTGGAATTGTGGATATTTCCGCAGATATCCCACCCTACGGGCCTAAGTCCTTCAAGCATATTCAGTATTACAAGTGTGCAACAGTTTCCAAAGTGGTTCCTGATCAGGTGGCGGTCAGAAGATTTATACAATTAATTGATGATATATTATCATCAAATACTACTGGCAGCCCACTAATCGCAATACACTGTCATTATGGCTTTAATAGAACAGGCTTTTTAATATGCTGTTACTTGGTTGAAAGATTAAACTGGTCAGTACAAGAAGCCGTAGATGGGTTCAAAAATGCTAAACCCCCAGGCATAAAGCATCCTCATTTTATCGATGCATTATACGTTAGATACGAGAGTTAATTTTCTACCTATTTATATTTATCAATGTAATATTTGTATATTTTGTATATTTTGTATATTTAGAATTAAGAATGTAATATCTTAGAGATTCTTTCTATTAGAAACTAATATATTATTCTCCACACATTTTCCAAATTCTTGAAATATTATATTAAATCTTATTAAAAAAAAAAAAAACTGAATACTTCAAAGTAATGAATAAAGAAGTAACTTTAATGACTTGCTGGATCATATGAACCTATAAACCCATACAATTATTGTCGTCGAAATGTAGGCATTTGACTTCGATTGCAAAATATTTGTATTGGTTATGAGCGTAGGCAAGAAATATTTTAGATTAATAGTGTTGATCGCAAACCTCCACCGGTTATTAAATTCTGGAATACTTGTAGCTAATAAGAGATCCAAAGCATCTATTATGAAATTTGGGGAAGCTTTGAGTGAAGGCTTGGTTCCTGAATGGAAGCCATTATATGTTGACTATAAATATGGGAAGAAACTCATAAAAAAGCTCTCTGAGCTTAAAGATGAAGAGATTTACAACGCTGGAATAAGACCAGATAACGACAAGGAAAATGGCAGCAAAGCTGCAAATGATAGAACGCCGTTGCTTATTTCGCAGCAAACGCTAAATAATGATAATACTAATAACTTACTGGCAGATAATACAGGGGACCAGTTCAAAATTCCCCAGGTGGCTGAAGATAGTGCAAAGAACAAAGGGGACAATGCAAAGAGTTCGGATTCAATCAAGAAGCAATCTGGTTTTGGATATTCGTTACGGTCCAAGGATAAGTCTAAAATCCTAGAGACTGAAACTCAAAAGTTTAAAGAATGGATAGACGAAGAATTCGAAAAAGTTGATAGATTTTACAAGGAGAAGGAAGGGTATATGTACGAAAGGTTTCTCTTGTTACAGGACCAATTGTACCAATTGCGTGATCACAAAGCAGCAATAATGAAAGAGAGATTAGAGCATATACACGGAAACCATGTACAAAATCCTGATAATGTGTATAGCAACATTAATGATTTGGCCTTTAATACCAGAACGGCGCTTCAAAAATTGAATAAATATGATTTCCCTTCGCTTCCATCTATGGGGTTTCTTGACAAGTGGAAGCGTAACCACAAATCAAAAGAAACGATCACCTCTACCGATACAACAGATATTAATTACCAAGAAAATCGAATTAGGAATGGTATGAACACCCCCAAAGAAGACGATCCTGACACAATATCGATAGACTCTGAACAATCAGTTAACTCGCGTGGTCTATCGGACGCTAGTTGCAGTTATCAACCAGAATCACCCACACCAGCTATGGTAAAAACGTCCAAGAAACGAGATTATAGTACCAAAAAGAGCCACTTTAGGATTCCGTATTTGCTTGCACGTAAGCAATTGAAAGAAGCATTGATTGAACATTATGGTGCTTTGTCAATATTAAAATCTTACAGAACATTAAACAAAACTGCATTTCGAAAGATTACCAAAAAGTTTGATAAGGCTATGGGTACATCAATTTCTGCATCCTACATGGAAAAGGTAAACGATAGGTCATATTTTCAAACAAGTGAAGTTATAGACAAATTATCGTCACAAGTAGAAGAATTATATATGGTTTTTTTTGATAGTGGGTCTATTGATAAAAAGCATTCATTGGAAAAATTGAGGAGTATTTCATATGCATTAAATACTACCGAAATGAGACAACCATCCTATTATCCATCTTTTTTTAATTCTGGGTTATTGCTTGGTTTAGGGTTTCCGTTATTTATATTAGGATTATATATTGCATTGCATGATACATTAAATGGAACTTTGCCTGAAGGAAAGTTTTTGATGCAGATATGGGGTGGGTTTTTGCTAATGATAATCATCTCCTTACTTTTTGGAATAAACTTATTCGTGTATGATTTGTTTAAAATTAATTACAAGTTCATTTTTGAATTTAATTTGGTAACAGCATTAAATTATAAGCAATATTTTTTGCTTCCGTCATTTGCTTTTGCACTTCTTTCACTAATTATGTGGTTCAGTTTTAACGATTTTTGGCCAAATCAATTTCCGGGTAGAGATTGGCCTTGGATATATGTTGGAATAATGATTGTCGTTATTCTTTGGCCCGGGAATCAATTATATGCACCTAGTAGGAAGTGGTTACAAGTTACATTTTGGAGATTATTACTTTCAGGATTCTATCCTGTTGAATTTAGAGATTTTTTTATTGGTGATATATTGTGTTCCCTAACATATACGATGGGAAATATTTCATTTTTTTTCTGTTTGTATTCCCATCATTGGAAGGGTGTTTTAAATGATGAGCACCCATCTGCAATAGCTTGTGGGTCCTCAAAATCCAGATCAATGGGATTTCTTAGTACCTTACCTAGTATATGGCGTTTGCTCCAATGCTTGAGACGTTATTTGGATACTGGAGATTGGTTTCCGCATTTGGCTAATATGTTGAAGTATTTGATAACCACTCTTTATTACTGTTTACTAAGTGTTTATCGTATCGATAAGCAGGAGCAAAATAGAATAGCTTTCATAGTTTTTGCTATTATTAATTCGCTATTTACTTCCTCGTGGGACATCGTCATGGATTGGTCATTATTACAAAAAGGTTCCAAGCACAGATTTTTGAGAAATGATTTATTTTACAAGAATCCTATGTACTATTACTATGGCATGGTTCTTAATATCATTTTAAGATTTCAATGGGTTTTTTATGCCTTCTTCACTAATCAAATACAACAGCTGGCAGTTACAAGTTTCTGCGTAGCTTTGGCTGAAATAATGAGAAGATTTATTTGGTTGTTTTTCAGAATGGAAAATGAACATTGCACAAATGTAACATTATTTAGAGCGTCGAGAGATTCGCCCTTACCATATCAAATATCTAGTAGAGTTGAATATTCAATTAAGAGATTGGTGAGGTTGAAGTATACCTCCCTGGGGACTGAGGACAGTGTGGTTTCCAAACCTACAAGAGATGATTCACGGACGGCTTATACACAACCCACAAGGTTCCGCTCGGAAGAGGAGGAGGCAGACCTAGGCCTATCAAGTATACAAAGCAATAAGCCATTTGTTAAACCTAAGGCTCCTCGCAGATCGACATTTGCGTCTTTGACTGATGCATTAAACAAGGCGCATATTAAGGACTTCCAGAGAAGAAAAACTGCTATTAATGCAGTTGAAGATGATAGTGACGAAGATGATGACGAAGAAGAGAACGTGTATCCGCAAGCTACGGAGTCAATCAATCAATCAACCAATCAATCACAATAATAATAAATGGATGTTGCATATAGATATATATTTGACACTTATCTAGCATTTTTTTTTATATTTATTTAGTATTTATTTAACAATTAATAGCATTCCTTTTAATTATTCAGTTATACAATTGCTTCCTTTGGGATATATGGTTCTTCTAAATACTTTTCCTCCTCAGCAGTTAATTTTATATCAAGTGCTTTAATAATATCATCAACTCTCTCTTCAGAATTGATTCCCACAATTGGAGAGCATCCTTTGCTTAAGACCCATGCCGTAGCAACGGCTGCCATACTGACATTACGTTTATTTGCGACTTCTTCCACTCTATGGATGATTTCCTTATCAACTTCTGACAAATTATCTAATCCTAAAGTATGATAGGTTTTATCTGTTTTAACACTTCTATTCAACTGCGATATTGAATTCAAAGGCCTTGCCAAAATACCCCTAGCAATAGGGGACCAAGGGATTAAGCCCACTTTGCCAAATTCAGAACTGTTGCAAAATGGGATCATTTCCCTCTCTTCCTCACGATGAATTAAATTATAAAAATTTTGCATACTAATAAATCTAAACCATCCATTTTTATCTGCAATAAATTGCAATTGGGCGAATTCAGTAGCTTTCATCGATGAAGCCCCAATATATCTTGCATATCCTTGCAAGACTACGTCATTTAAGGCTCTCATAATTTCAGCTTTTGGAGTTGTCTTATCCAACCTGTGAATCTGCAACACGTCAATATAAGTGCCTAGCCTCTTCATAGAATTTTCAACAGCATCAAATATATGCTTGCGGGATAACCCTTGTGAATTGGCATATTCGTATTTTGGGAACTCACTTTCATAGTTTGACAATTTGAAATTGGGGGTCGTAGCATCAACTGGGAAATACAACTTCGTCAAAATCACAATTTTATCCCGGGGGATATTATACTTCTTGATGAACTTGCAAATTAATTCTTCTGATTTGCCATTAGAGTAAACATCTGCAGTATCAAATGTTCTTAAGCCATTATCGTAGCACTTCTTCAAAATACCCATGATTTTTTCTTCGTCTTCCAAGACCCATTCGGCCCATTTTTTTTCACCGTAGGACATACATCCTACAATTATCTTTGATATCTTAAGACCCGAATCTCCTAAGTTTTGAGTCTCCATTGTAGAAATTCAATCAAATTATCAATTGGTAATAAAAAAAAATCTATCTTAGATTTTGGCTGCGGTGTAGTCCTTAAATAGTATTCAAATATTTCGAATATAGTCCATATTTGTCAGCAACAGTATGAGCGACCGGAATAACAAGTCGGTAGTTCAGAACTTCTGACTGATAATGATAATTTGGTTTTGCTTACAATTTGCAAATAATAATAGATAAATATACATTGAAAACAAAGATTATTTAGATATTTAGAGAAATTTCTAAACCTAATTCTTAGTTCTTTTTGAATCGGATTCATCCAAACCTTCAACAACATGGGTAACTTCAGAAGGTTTGATAGCTGGAGCTGACAAATCAGCATGGAAGTCCTTGATGATAGAATCAACATCATCAATGTTCAATTGTCTAACATCACCTAATTTCTTAATTTTATTAGTAACCTCTTTACATTGGGCATCAGTCAAGTTCAAGTTTAATTGATCTACTCTTGATTTAATAGCATTCCACCCTGTCAATCTATTGGCGAAATGAATGTATCTTGTCAAACCAAAATCCGCAGGACTTAAGATTTCATAAGTGGAAGGATTGGCCAAGATAGCTTTAGCATGAATACCAGCTTTATGTGTGAATGCACAAAAACCGGTAATAGGGTTATTGAAAGGAATATTAACTTGGACTGCTTCAGCAACCAAGTTTTCTAAATCCCTCAACTTATGCAATTTATATTTGGACAAAACATAGTCTCTGTCAGCAGCAATCATTCTTGCCATTAAACCACCCAACGGAGTGATACCATTTCTTTCACCTATACCCAAAACTGATACATCGATAAGTCTTGCACCACCTTCTAAAGCGGTGTAAGCATTAGCAATAGCACATCCGGTATCATTGTGGAAATGGCATTCAACATCGCAATGAACGACTGATTTTAATGTTCTAACTAATTCATAAACCTGTCTTGGATTAGCACAACCAACGGTATCGGCGATACCAACTCTATTGACTCCAATTTTGTCAACGGTTCTGTAGATATTTAACAAATCAACCAAATCGGATCTGAACGAATCTTCCGAAGAAAATCTGATTTCAATACCTTTAGATTTAACAAACTCAATAACTTCTACGGCAGATTGGGCGATATAATTCATGTCCTTACCATGTGAAAATTGTCTCAAAAATTGGGATGTTCCAATCACAACATCAACACCATCAACACCTGTTTCTACTGCAACCTTGGCATCGTCCATATGACATCTGATGTGGGTCAAAATCTTGGCATTCAATCCTAATTTACAGATGGCTTCACAATCACTTCTACTTTGTTCGGAAGCAACAGGGGATGTTAATTCGATATAATCCACACCAAACTCATCCAACGCCTTTGCGATTTCAATTTTCTTTTCGGTGGAAAAGAAAGCATTTGCAAACTGTTCACCTTCTCTCAAAGTGGATTCAATCAATTGAAAATTAGAAACATTGGACAAGAAATCTGCTGGATTTGGACCGTATGGGTTTGAGTTAATAACCTCGTTTGATTTATGGGAATCTTCGCTAACTTTTTTGAATCCTTCAGGAGCTGACATGGTAAAATACTTTTTTGCACGAAAATAACCTTATATATAATTTATAGATTATTAGTACTTCAATGATAGAGTAAATGGTTAGAACTCTTAAATTTGAAGTAATAAGCAAGATTTAGAATCCTCTGAGAGGTTGGGTGAAAAATCGATAAGATGAGGATATTATATAAGCGATTATATGAATTGAATTTTTTATACAAGTATAGTGAATTTTCCTAAAACATTAGACAACTACTGCTATCCAGTGATAGAAGTAGTGAATCTCGAATGATTGAGCCCATTATTTTCCATTGTTGAGAGGTAAAGAGCATATTGGTAATCATCGTCACTGATGACTTGAGGAACAGCACTCCCGCCATACCTATAATTCGGCTCATACATTATATTTGACGTCGGTATTTCCGGAGTTGAAGGCCCAGCACTATTGGATTCAACCGGAATTAAGTCAGGGATAAGATCATCGTAGTCCTGATCATCTATGTGCGATATTTCCCATGGGTCAACAGACTTGGGGAATAAGTTGAATTTCAGGAACTGCGTGATAAATTCCGAGAGGCTGTCATCGTTTTTGACTAAAGAGCGATTGACCCTTAAACAAGGAACTATTCTGGGGTCGAAGGAAATTAGGTCCAAGTACTTATGCATTGTGGCATGATATGGAGGAATTTCATCCTCACTTCCCAAATAATATTCATCAACAGGAGGCTCTTCCTCCTCGCTCAGGTCCAGCGGAGTCTCAGGATCCTGTGATACTGTCCATGGCAACGTATGTTCTTCTTCGTTAGTTGCAGATCTGTGGCTCTGCGGCTCACGAATACGTGTGGTTCGTATAGACGTATCTTGTAGCCGCTGCCTTTGCTGCGACATTTGTCTTTGGAGAGATCTCTCCCTGATCAATGTTGAAACAACATCGGGTTCATCTTCCGATGTAGCAGATCTGAAGTTTCGAGGTATAGTGATCCTGGGTGTATTTCGTCTTGCCATGTTTCGTGAACGTCTCAGTTGTGACCTCTGTCTTTGAATCGATCTTTCTCTTATCAATGATGCAGCTACAGCCAGGTAATCTTCTGGTCTAGCCGATCTGTAGTTCCGTGGCACAGCTATATGTGGAACATTTCTTCTCCCTACGTTTCGTGTATGCTGAGACCTCTGTCTCTGAATAGACCTCATGGATTGCCTTTGGCCTGGACGTTGACCCAGAACCAGTTGCAGACCCAATTGCAGTTCCAGTTGCAGTTCCAGTTGCAGTTCCAGTTGCAGACCCAACTGCAGTTCCAGTTGCAGTTCCAGTTGCAGTTCCAGTTGCAGTTGCAGTTGCAGCCCATGTTCTGGTGATTGAGATGACGTGCGGCCGGGTCTACCGTGTGTCCTATTACGTACATTTGGTGGCTGAATATCCGATATTTGTTGCTGTCCTTGTGGCTCCCCATTATGTGACCTGTTAGGCCCATGAGTTGGCTCCTGTCGTGGAACCGTATGTTGTCTGCGACGCTGATTTCGACCCGGGTTCAGTCTTGGTAATTGTTGGGGCAGAGGAGTTTGCTCAATATTAGTCCTGTCGTCAGATCTTGGTCCTGGTGCCAGATCTTGTGTTTGCTTCAGCGTACGGGTAGATCTCATTTCCCTTGTTTCTGGCACACGCCCATTGGGTCTCCGCCGGGTTGTATGATCCGAACGCCCTTCCACAGACCCCAGATGAGTCGTACTCAGTTGAATTCTCTGTCCTCGTCTTTCCCGTGGTATTTGTCCCAGATTTTGTAGCTGTTGCTGCTCGGTTCGCTGTTGCAGCCTATGGTGCGTATTTTGTCTTTGGTTTCTTCCGGTCTGTTGTAAGTTGTCTTCCATCACCTGCAGGTCTTCCTGAAGCCCTTGATTTTGGCTTCCATTTTGATGTCCCACACCTCGAAAATACTGTCTTGCAGCGTAATCAATATCTCGCTGGTTGATATCAAGATTCAAATTGTTATACCGCACAATTTTTCCCTGTGCTGTTTTTATTCCGTTTTTTACTGGGCAACTATGACCGCCAAACTCATTACTTACCTCCTCTTCATTTGTCTTCGGCTTCACTAGGTTGTTTAGCGTATTCTTGATACCCATACTTGTCTATCAAAGAGAAAAACTTACTTCTAATGAAAATTCCTAAAGAAGAAAACATATTAATTTTTGCCAGCGTCCATCGCACGACCAAATTAGCAATTGCTCTAAGCTCTGATATAAGACTGGGATGGCCGATCTACGTAGATTTGACATACCAGGCTTGTAAAATGACCAAAACCATGGAAAATATATACATGTAGGCTTCCACTGGTAATTGGAAATTGCCAATTGAAAGCTTCTGACCCTAAAAGTTAGTATACAAAATTTTCAGCTGACTACAGGATGAAATGCTAAACCCATACATTAGAAACAAAATAACCGTATATACTCTAGAGCATACTAGCACTAGTCAATTGCAATAGTACCAAAGAATGGATTGATTTAATAGCGTAATACCGAAATATTCAATTTAACCTGAGCGGATCTCCCAAAGGCAACAATTGGGAACGAGCAGCAAAAATCACACCTTCACAATTATTTCTTGATTTTGTTAATTTCGTTTTCTAAGTTGCTAATAGTTTCCTTTTGTTGTTCCAATTTTTCTCTCAACTTTTTCAATTGCTCAGCTTCGTGCTTCTTGACGTATACGTTTTCTTGTGCCTTTTCTCTGTCACCGAAAGCATCGTTTTGTGCATTTGGAGAATCGACCAAAGCAATTCTGGAGGTCGAAAACAGTCTGACTGAGGATTGTAAAGTACGTTTAGCGATGAATTGAGATAACATAGTTAATTAGTGATAAATAATAGCTTTATTGGGAAGCAAAAGAAGCTGTAATGAAATCACTGAAATCGATAATTGACTGAGGTTCGGTCATTTAATTGGTTCGTCGATTATATGCAGTAAAATCACTTGGACAAACGGTATCGGCGATTTACAGACCCGATAACACAGCTAAGTGGGATCATAAAGGTTGGAGGTGATCGGGATAGAGAGATATGGCTCTAACCATGTATCTGGTAATGTTTTTCTCTGTTTGTTGAACTTAAAATATTGACTATATACAATTACATATTTCTGACAGGAAGATATCTGGAATGCTTGTGAACTGTGGAGAGCAAACCACAAGTTCTGGCTCTCTTTATTGCGTTAGAGAGTCTCTTCTGGTTTTTGGCATTGCATCCGGTTATTTCTCTGGGTAATATCTGTCCGGTAGAGCTCAAAAACTTGGACAAAATCTCAGGCATGGTATAGACATCTAAGGGATCGATTCCTGCCTTCTTGAATGGATCGGTCATCTTCTCGTATGGAACCGTTTGTCTTTTCTCCCTCTTTTCGATGTCCAATTTGTCGTTGGAAAAATCAAATGGGTCGTATGTTTCACTCAGGTTGAACTTTTTGGTGAAAGGTCTACCTATATTTATAGGAGGTTGTGTATTTTCTTGTAAGGATCTGGCCATTCCGACGACCCTACTAATCACAGAGTTGTTATTGCTGTTTGTATTTTCATTTCCCGCCCAGGCTTCGTTACTTTTCATCTCTGGTGTAGATGGTAACGATTTATTATAGACTCTCGTTCCATTGCTGATATAACGGGTAGAAACATTGATACCACGAGCTCCTCTAATGCTCCTTATCATTCTATTAGGGAACATCCTCTACTGTTTATATGTTATAGGGTATGGCTTATACTTGAAAAATTTTTGTTCAACCTAAATTCGTTTTTTGTGTAAGCTTCTAGACCAAAGCAAAAAAATTGAAAATCGCTGAACAGGACATGAAGTGAACATTATTCAATACATAATAAATTTTACGGTACTTTGGATTTTGAAGAAGTTACTTAGTTTAGTAAAACAATACTACTTCAATAAGATAATCATCAAGGATTACTAGATCGATCAGAGGTTTTTTAACTAAAATTATCAAATTAAATTCCTGTTTTCGACATTTCTAATCACATATAATATTGGGAATAATTTTTTTTTATTCTTGTTTCATTCTTTTGACATTCGGGGTTTTTATAAACGAAACCTACATAACTACATCCTTCAAATTGAGGGGCCTGTAAAAAAAAAACAACGTTTGGAAATATATATTCATCACAAATCAAATTAGTACATAATGGGAGAAAGAGGTCCTGATCAGTGGTTAGAGCAAATCAAAAAATGCATTGCATTATCTGAATCCGACATGAAGCAGTTGTGTGAATTAGTCAAGGAATTGTTAATGGAGGAATCTAACATTCAACCGGTGCAAAGTCCTGTTACAGTGTGTGGTGATATACACGGCCAATTCCATGATTTGCTCGAATTGTTCCGCATATCTGGTGGATTACCTAGTGAGGACAATAATGTCAGTTATATTTTCTTAGGGGATTATGTGGATAGAGGTTATTTCTCCTTGGAAACCTTCACATTGCTAATGGTGTTGAAGGTTAAATACCCCCATAGAATTACAATGGTTCGTGGGAATCATGAGTCTAGACAAATTACGCAAGTATATGGGTTTTATGAGGAGTGCTTAACTAAATATGGATCAACAACAGTTTGGAAATATTGTTGTCAGGTGTTTGATTTTTTAACGTTAGCGGCTATTATAGATGGAAAAGTGTTATGTGTTCATGGTGGTTTGTCACCGGAAATTAGGATGCTAGATCAGATCAGAGTCTTGAGTAGAGCTCAAGAAGTTCCACATGAAGGGGGATTTTGTGATTTAGTTTGGTCTGATCCAGATAATGTTGATACTTGGGCTGTCTCCCCAAGAGGCGCTGGTTGGTTATTTGGTTCTAAAGTCAGCAGAGAATTTAACCATATAAACAATTTAGGGTTAATTGCGAGAGCACATCAATTGGTTATGGAAGGTTTTCGTTACCATTTTAAAGATAAGGATGTCGTCACTGTTTGGTCTGCACCAAATTACTGTTACAGATGTGGTAATGTTGCAAGTGTGATGCAAATCGATGAAGATTTAGAGCCAAACTTTAAGATATTCAGTGCAGTCCAAGATGGAGATTTAACTGCCAAAAACAACCCTAATAAACAACAAAGAAGTGACTATTTCTTGTGAGTAGTTAACTCAGAAATATTCAATTACCCACATATTCCAATGTATGGAGATACAATTCAGAATCTGGTTATTACATCGTCTCTGACTCTAATTAAACCCGTTTAAGAAACAAGTATTAGCCATGACACTGAAGCGCTATTTTTGCTGCATCAAAGAAGTATTTCATAGTTTGATAGTTTACGACTCGATCTAGATTAATTATCAAATTTGGTTGTTCTTCCTCATTTTTTTATTATTTTAAAATGCTTCTTAGAGACGATAATGATTATGACGAATATTATACTTTTTATTTATTTTGTTTTGCTTCATCCATAATTTCTGTATAATATCATTACATAGTTTTCACAATAATAAAATATTCATTAATAACTATTTACTCTCAAGATCAGCAACGGATAGCCCCTTGAGTGGGCAATCGCCTTCATCATTCATATCCATACTTTGTTGATAATCATCGCATTGTAAATACTCCTCTTCGGTTACACATTCAGCCTGCGGTATGGCCGATAAATCAAAGAAAATGGGACCAAAATCTTTATACTCCAGATTCTGAGACTCAATTCTTGACCATTCCTCTCTTGTAAAATCTTCATCTCCCTGGTAGAATTCAACATCACGCTTTCTAGCCTCTGGAAAGTATTTGAACTTAAAAGAACTAAACACCTGTACCTTCCCACCTACTGGTGCCATACAGGAAATCCCACCAACAGTACTATATGATAGAGATAGAGCATCGTTGTCTGCTGTCAAAGTGATCCCTAGAGCTGCAATTTCAACAGCTACTTGAGGACTAATTGTAATGGTCAAACCTCTCTTCCAAGTGTATGTGAGTGCATACGTAGCTCCACCCGACGATAATACCGAAGATACACAATGGGATATTGCAACATTATCTAAGGTGGCTGGCTTTCCTTCGCCATACTGTACTTCAACCATCTCAACACTTTCCCTGGCGTATGCTTTTCTAAACCGAATGCGCTTTCCAGAATGTTTTTTTCTTCTCTGTGCCTTTTCAACCTTAGCGCTTTTGAAGTGATAAACCGAATCCAGCTCTTTGATATAAACAACTGTATTTTCTACTTCTTTTGGGTCTTCCCTATTTAATACATTTTCCCAGAATGGTGATTCTAAAAATTCTTTTGTACTCTCGAAGGTTCTAGACACCGGAGTAACCAAATCGTCTTTACGTTCTCCTTTAAGATCAAGAATCCTAAAGCCGAAACAAACAGCGATTAGATAAAAGATTGCAATCATATCGAATATGATTTTTATGATAATACTACTAAAAAAACAAATTTAGTTATATCTTCTTCTCTTAAAATCATGATTGTGTTGCAACATTTTTCGCAATCATTTTCTTTTTGTCTACACTAAAGATTTTAAAATTATCAAATGTATTGTACATGCAGTAATAAAAGTTTATATAAAGATCATTAGGATTAGTTTTTACCCTTTCTCTTCTTACGTTTAAAGCCGATAATATTTTTAACGTTATCGGATAAACCGGACTTGTTGTTTGACTCTTTTGATTCTGATGCTTTCGAGTCATCAGCTTTGTTCTTTGGACCTTTATTCATGTTACCCTTTCTGCTGGGGCCCTTCTTGGCCTTTTTGTTATTAGCCTTCACATCACGTTTGTTGTCATCCCTATCATCTCTGTCACTTCTCTTTCTCTTCTTCTCATTTGTGTCAGCAGATGCGTCCTTATTGTTACGGGCTTGGAATGTTTTCTCTCTTCTTCTCTTCACAACTTCCGCATTCTCAACAGCAAATTCGGCAATTAATTTTCTCTTTGAAAGTCCCTCCAATTCTGCTAATTTCTTTTCTTCGTCTGTCAATCCTTCAACTACCTCAGGAATTGAGACTTCATGCGCATTCAACCATCTTAAACCCATTAAAGCAGTTTTATGGTCTCTAAATTCAACGAACCCATAACCTCTACTACGACCAATTTCACCAGATCCTTTGATTTCGTTAATAACTTTAGCCTGCTTAACAACACCGCTGTGCTTAGTTTTTTTCTTGTCGGTTTCAAATTCACCTATGTCGTGTTTGTGCTTAACAGAACGATTGAGTTCCTCCTTAGATAGAGGCTGTCTCTTCTCGTCTTTGACTTCGGTAGCGAATTGTACGACAGCCTTACGACCTAAAGCCTTTAGGGCTTTTGAATTCATGGCTCTTGGAATGTTTCTTATAGCCAATCTAGTCAATGAGACATGCAAAGATGGGTTCTTATTCAATTGTTGAACTCTCAATTTGTATGACTTTTCCCTTAATTCCAAATCAGTTTTTGAGATAAACTGAGCTAATTTAGAATTTTCAGTGATACGACCTTCATTCAACAAGAATAGATTACGTTTGTCCTTTTCACCAGGAGCTTTACCGAATGCTTCTTTTCTTTTTTCCACATTTCTTTCAGCTAATTTGTTAGCCGATTCTCTATCAACAGCAGATGCGATTGATAAAATACGACCTTGATAAACGTATGCTGGCGAAACGTCGTCAGCAATCAACATTGACGTAGAAGCAACCGAAGGAGCATTTTCTAAACAGTCAGTGTATGCACTTTCTTTAGTAAATGCAACAAACGCTGAACCTTTCGCTAAACCGCTCTCTTTATCAATAACGGGCAACGCATATTTAACAGGACCAAATTGAGTAAAGTGTTCCTCTAACGATTCAGCAGTTGCATCGTACGGTATGTTACGAACGAAGATAGCAAATGCCTCTTGCTTGTTTCTTTTCGGTTTTTCTATTTCTTCTTCCTCCTCTTCGTCTTCACTATTATCTACCTGAGCAGAATCATGGTTGTTTAAACCATCGAGCTCGTCTAATTCGCTGTCATTGGCTGAGTTTTCATCGTCTTCATCTTCTTCGTTTTCGATATCTTCATCAACATCACTCTCCTCTTTTTCTTTTCCCTCTCCCTCTTCTTCTTCTTCGTCTTCTTCATCGTCATCCTCTTTAATTTGTTCCCATTTAGATTTTTCAATTGCTAAATCAACAGCCACCTCTCTTCCATCGATTTTCAAGCCAGCTGATTCCTTCACTGCCTTCTCAGCAGCTGCGTCTTTCTTCATGGTAACAAATGCAAAACCACACATTTGGCCTCCTTTTTTCTTTGGGATGTAAGCATCGAAGACAGCACCATACTTGGAAAATATGTTTTTCAAGGTTTCAGGCTTCTTACATGACCAGGGCAAATTACGAATAATCAAACGTGCTCTACGCTTCTCAACTGGATCAATGGCTTTTCTCTCTTTGCTAATGGTTACACCTTTGGTATTGTCCTTACGATCTCTCCTCTGTGCTATGTCAACCCGCAATAAACGTCCCTTAAATTTATTCTTTCTAGCTTCCACCAAAGCAGTCAAAGTGTCATCATCCATGGTAAACGAAACAAATCCAAACCCCCTTGACTTCTGGTTCTCATCATTAACGATCACCGCATGTTTCACTGGGACAAACAGTGAAAAAAATTCTGATAATTCTTCCGATGTAGCTTCAAATGGAATAGAACGAACGAATAACGTTTTTCTATCCAATCCATCTTCCAGCACTTGCTCCTTGATATCCTGAGGCTTTACTTCTTCGTCTGACATTATCAAATACGCAAGCTCTTAATCAACTATCAGGTTATTTCCATTACATCGTAGCAGCCTTCTATCTGAAAAATACAAAAAAAATTTAGTGTATGCAGACCGCATCTCATGGGTTACCCGCATTTAACAAATCGTATACCAACAGTAAACAAAGATCAAACAATATATAATGATAGCTGAATAGCCATTTATTATCGGAAGAATGGTTAAGAAAGACAAAGGTCGTAAGAATGTGTTGCCTAATACCTATATACCTGTGCTATCAAAAAAAGTGCTAAATAGCGTGCTCTCAAGACTCACTAAATCATCTTTATTAGAACTTATGTACATATGGCCCAAGTTAAGCAATACCCAACCACACGTCGGGAACGGAAGAATTGGGAAGCACGAACAAAAGGAGCTTAGTAAGAAGATCTCACAAGAAGCACATGAGCTTAAACATTCTTCATTGAAGATTCCGAAGCGAAAAATTATTGACGAAATATTGTTGGATTATTGGCCTAAAGGACTAAATTTGCTTCAATTGTCTCAGGTTGATTGTCAATTGCTTGTTGATCGCCCAAATGCATATCACTGGCTTCTGTCGACCGTAAAGGATTGCCATGAACGAGAAGTTCCCATACTGCTAGACCCGCAGACATTTCTAGAGCTGCTAGCCAAAGAATTAAATCTTCTATTTATGACATATATATATGTATGCCGTCATCCGAAGTTTCCGTTGGTCATAATAAGAATTCAGGTGTTTGATCTACAAGCAATTAACATGTCCACCCAAACGAACAGGCCTCACATATCTTCGCATAGACCGTACTTTTTAGCGATTCCCATGAATTCGCCCCATATTATCCATTCAGTAGGGAATGATATGGTAACCAATATAGTATTGCAAGCGGTTGAAAGAAACCTACCCCAAAACCCTAGGAATTTGCTCAAATTAGTCACCACACTGAACCAGAAACCCATCAGATCTTTGGAATCCATGCACATTTTAAACGGTAACTCCAGGTTTGGCAATAGTTTGGGTATTTGGACGCCCTATGCAGAAGGAACCGTCGATATGCTACCACTTAATCCAATAGAAAATCATCAACTTTTGCAAGATGATGAAAACGAGGAAAGTGAAGTTGATGGGGATGTAGAAATGAACAAATTAAAAAAGATTGCCAACTTAAGGTTCAAGGGATCCACCAATGGTAAATTTAAGTCTGATAAGTTTCATGAGGATAAGAGGTCCAAAAGGAACACAAATATGAAGAGCAAAAAATCTCGTATGTACAATAGCAATTTAGAAAGTGACAGTGAAGATGATTTTGATAGCGGAAACGCCGCCAATTTGAATGGATATACTTCAATTGCACCAATACAATATTCAGAATTCATAATCAACGAATTGCCGCATAATAAAAGAGGAAAAAATCAACAACTATCAAATTATGAATCTGAAAACGATAGTCGTACTTCTATAACTATGAAGCTAACCGGGATGGATGTGTTTGCAGGTCTACACGAACTCTCGGTGCATACTACCGATGAAAATGCGATGATTCTTGACCCGACAAAGGTGCCCAATTGGCTCACGGGCGAAGAAGGTGCCAGCTGTGGCATCATTAGGGATGGTAGATTTACGAGAAATGTATAATTTATTTAAAATATATTTAGGATCCCAATCTTGTAATATAGTTCTTAACAATATTCATTATATTGTCATTTCCAGCCCCCAACCCAGTAGCTTTCTTTTGAATAACTTTC
This sequence comes from Debaryomyces maramus, assembly GCA_030583545.1. Classification (NCBI taxonomy): domain Eukaryota; kingdom Fungi; phylum Ascomycota; class Pichiomycetes; order Serinales; family Debaryomycetaceae; genus Debaryomyces; species Debaryomyces maramus. The sequence continues at coordinate 469,112 of JAJMIL010000005.1, forward strand.
AATAGTTCAATATCTTTGAACTTGAATGCCTCACCAGCAGCCAGAATCAAATCTTCATTATTCATATACATTTCGATTCTTTCAGAATAATGAATGTTTGCACAATTATCAATATAAATGGATGTTTGATCTTTGGGACCGTTATATGCTAAGCAGGTCTCTATTATTGGTTTGAAGCCTATAGGCGACTTCAAGTTCGATTTATCCGAAGTTACTCCCGTCTTAGATGTAATAAACTGATATAATTTTTCAAATTCATTTGATTTAGCATACACGTCAAGCACCAAATACCAAAATTTTTCATTCGATATTTTTAACTCTTTGACCACTTTTGATGCTTGTTTTAATTGATGCATTTTTATTAATTTGATAAGAATAGAATTAAGCGATTTTTCAGTAAAAAAATCTGTTTGATATATTTCTGAAAGTCTATTCTGTAATTCCAAAACTTCCAATTCCCGTTGATAAATTTTTGCACTTCTTCTATTTGTACTACGACTAGCTAGTTTTGATAGCTTTGATTTATACGTGTCGTAATAAGAACCACTTTTCAGTTCTTGATCTATATTTGCAATATAGGACTTAAATTTGAACGTCGAAAGTTCAAGACGCCTATCTTCTTGTTTGTAGAATTTTTCTAAAGAGAAATCATCTAATTTCCCAATACTTTCAACCCAAAAATTTTCAATCAAATCTCCGCTTATGAATAAAAATTTGTGTAAAGTGTTCTCATCACCTAATGCATTTCCAGAGGTATCTGTAATCAATCCTTTCTGTTCATTTTGGTTAAGTAATTTAAAGAATTGAGAGATGGACAATTGATCATATAACCTCAATAGAAGCAATCGACACAAATCGTAATCACCACTTTGAAATGACTTTATTAGTGCCAACTCGAATTCTCCGAATTTTAAAAATTGGTTTATTTTCTTAATAATCGAAGGGGAAAGATTAATCAAGAGTTTACATAAATTAAGTCGACCCTCCTCGTATGCAACATCAGAAATGTTTTCTATTGATATATAATTTCTGTTATCAGTAGACCCCGTTGCTGATATCAACTTTCTAGAAATGATCTTAAAAAGCTCTAAGTCAGACATATTCAACTCCTTCCTTATCTTATAGCAACACCAATGGATATAAACTTTGTCTTTAAAATTCTGTAAACCAAGTAAATCAATTACTTTCAAAGCTAACAAATGCAAATCCCTTCTCAATAACATCTGAATTAGTTCATCCCAGCCAATGCATAACATTTCATTGTAAGTTAAAAAAATTCCTAATTCGGCTGACCTTAATTGGTTTAATACCTTTTGATAATTTAATGTCTGTAAATAATTATCAGCATTGTAATAATCATCGTAATATCCTTTCCCAAATGAAGCTGCTTTTATCAATTTCTTCTGCCAAAACAGATTAAATTCATGAAGAGATGCTTTCAATATATCTTCAATTGCCAAAAGAAGTGAATTATCAGATTTTAATAACGAAATATTATTATCTGATTTGGACGAATGTTGTGACAATTTGTCCATACAATCAAGCAATATGCTACTTGGATGCGAAGATCCAATCTGGTATAAATTGATACTAACATCCGGTACTCTACTTATGAATTCAGCTTTTTTTGTGGTGATCACTTTCAATCCATCAGGCTCAGTTTTTAATATGGGAATTGTAAAAGTAAATTCATCATCATCATGATCATTTGCTATTGATTCAGAATCAAAATCCTCTTCCCCTATAATATCGTAGAAAAATGAAATAGATTTCTGTCCGGGTCCTATTAATTTAAGTTCATCCTTCAACGAAAGTATGATAGCATCGTTAGCACACCATTCTACTTGATACGGAGACGAAGATTCGTTTGAAGTATCATATTCTAGTAAAACCTGATCAAATTTATTATTGATCACAAAAATTCTTTCGACCAGCGAATTAAACAACGCAATCAACAGACCATTGGGGGATGCAGTTAATTGAGTAAATGGCCCTTCAGTCAATCCGTGGTCTATAACTTCATAGCTACTCAAACTGAAATCTATCTTCATGGATATAATGGTCTTATCAAAACTCATTAAAATGGTTAATGACCCTTTATCTGTAGACAAGGGATTAATGCAATGGATTTTAGACGCCAAATGGTTTGCAAATGGAATTTGGTAATTTACAAACGTATTTAAGTTTGTTATAATGAATCTATTGGATAATTTTAAAACAAGGTACTCACCCCATATCTTAACTTCGTGCACTTGAAAGACTTCCTCCGTCTCATTATTCTCCAAATTAGTTATGAATTGCAGTTGTGGGATATAGTCTCCTCCGCCTGTTGTATTTCCCTGCATCTTTGAATCGCTCAATGGGTTACTAGGACTTGTATCATCAAGCAATATTAAATTCTTACTGTAGTAATGTTCATCAAAGTTGCCCTTAAAATCATGGTAGTATCTAAATTTCTGATTGTTCAAAACAACACATAGCTCTTCATGTCTGAACCCAAAGTCGATTATATGATCCGATGCCGTACTATTATATACAACTGACCATATTTTATTTCCACTGAGCGAAAAGATGTCTATAACATTCGGATGAGGTACACTCTTAGATGCCAATCCCATTAAAGTTGTATTGGCTGAAACTGCTACTCGATAATTTGAGTATAAATTTTCAATTGACCAGTTCAAAGTTTCATAGCATGGTCTAAGGCAATAGTAAACATCCTGAAGCTTTTGCCACCCTAAACTTGGATTAGATGACATTGCTATTTCGTTCAATTAATACCTTGGTAATGAATTACCAAAAATCTATTCTTCTGAAAGTACTATCTATTGATATATCACGTGTATTTTTGATATTTAGAAGGGTGTACGAAAATTATCGAACTACACTGTAGTTTATGGATACTATTCTTCACGCCTAGAAATACTGATGTCAGATAACGCAGATATATCCTCTTCTTTCATCACATTGGTGTCAACAGATAACCATAAATTCATCGTGCTCAAAGAGGTAGCACTGATTTCGTCGGTTTTGAGAAGCACCCAAGGGTTTGAAGAAGGAAAGACAGGAAAAATCAACCTTGATATGGATGGTGATATATTAGAATGTGTGGTCGAGTATCTTTACTATCATTACAAATATAAGGATCAAGCCGAGTCGGGAAATATTCCAGAATTTAATATACCCACACATCTTGCATTAGAATTGTTGGTTAAAGCTGATTTCTTAGATATATGAATAGATGAACTTAGGCCTAGTTCTTAAGTTGCAGAATCCATTATAGGTGATACGAAATACTAGTGAATATTGTCAACATGTATTCATGGAAGAATTTCAATTTTAAGGAAATCACAGATACCGGCAAACAGATTTCGATTTCTCAAGTAATTGGACTAGGCGATAACGTCTTCTGTCAAGATGTACCTAAAGATCTATATAATGGGAACCACGATAGTATAGTCAGTTTATAATGTATTTAATATAGTAATAATTTTTGTATTGACCTGTATATAACCAAATCGATAAGGGAATATGATCATAGTGCTCCATAATTAGTTAACGAAGTTACTCCAGCATTGGCGTTATTAAGTTGCAGCTTGACTTTATTTAGTATTTGGCTGTGAACAATGAGTACTGCGTTGTTTGACAATTTGTCGTCGGAGACAATAGCATTTACAGAGTCGGGAACTGAGAGTTTACATAAATTGGTGGGTGATTGTGATAGTTTCCTTAATGAATTGAAGCTGACGGAATCTTTGCTAGAACAACAATTGGCACGAGAAGAAAATAGTGCAAATATAGAATCTAATCCTGTTCCTTTGGAGAAATTGGAAAAGTCTTCTAATCATTGGTACAAGAAATCAATCACGCATCTAAAGACCTACAATACTAGCATTAATAAGTTTCAAAAAAATATCCTTAACAATAGCAAATTTAACGTTGATTTGGATGAGGCATATACCTACCCATTGAATTTGAATAATTTTCCTGTTAAGGATGAGTCCCATGATTCTAGGAAGGATACGACGAATATTGAAAAGGATATGAAGACGATTAAGTTAGAAAGTCACGAAGAGTTGATGAAAGCTATTATAATACATTTATTGAAAATAGGACAATGTGACCTTGTGAAAGATATGATCAATGATATTGATCCGGACGGAAGCTTGTTAATCGATGAAACTTTGTTGCTGAAATTTAAACTTCTTAATGAAATTGTTGACGACATCGTGATAAGGCATGATTTATCAAGAGTATTGGAGTGGTTCAAGGAGAAGTATAACAAAAATATTAGCGAGTCTTCAGGTTTGATTAATACTGCACAGCCAGTGACTTTATCGAACCAAAATGAAATTGAATTTAAATTCCATATGTTACAATTCACATTACTCCTTAATGGCGAGAACCCTGATTCTACCTTCAGTAAGGACAATATATTGTCGGCTTATCTATATGCAAAGGAAAACTTTTCCAGGTTTTTCAAAGATTATCTCTACGACATATCACCCTTAATGACTTTGCTACTTTTCAAAACTTCGGACAATGATAATTCTCAAAGTTACATGTCGAATATTCTTTCCGAGTTTATTGATAAGATGAAACTGGCCTTCAATGCAGATAAAGCTGACAAGAAAGGAAATTACACGCAATCTCAATTTGTAGGAGAGATATTATTCAATTTTGAAAGGATCCATGACGACCAATCGATTTTTGTTAACCTATCGAATGAGTTTATATCTGACTACTGTAAAGACCTAAAATTATCAAACGATTCTTCCATATTCCAAAGTATTCTAGCAGGCTTTATAAGCTTACCGAGCTTCTACAAGTATAACAGAATTCAAATGAAATTGAATAAGGTCTCGAAGTCTTCCCAATCAGCTGCTACCCTCCCAAATACAAATAATTCGCTGATCAGAGAAAATGTTAATTCATACGCAACAACGTACAGCTATAACACACATCCCAACTTTGAAGCCCCTTATAACTACGATTTACCTTTCCAATTACCAGACTCCAACAAATTCTTGTTTAATTACCATCCAATTTTTATTTGCCCTGTATCTAAGGAACAACTCATTCCATTAACAGCTGATGATGATTCTCAACTAGATGAAGAACACAAGAAGAAAAAGAAGAAACAGGATACCTTTAATTCCGATCTTTTGAACTTCATGCATAATCCGGTAGTTGTCTTGAAGTTCTGTCAGCATTTAGCATTACGGGATAGTGTCTGGCACCTATCAAAAAAGGGTACAGAAATTTTTAAATGTCATTATTGTTATAAGAAGCATAAATTTTCAGATGTAACTGATGCTTATTTCATTGATTTATGATCTTCATTAGTTTTAAGCTAATCACCAAGTATATATGTCTTCTTAAATAAATTATTGGGTGCAATAGTATAATATATATCACATCATGTGATCGACGATTTTTTTATTTTACAGCCATCGGAAACTTGATTAGTGAACTAATATTTACATTTTTATACCTAGAGAAAACCAACCATGGTCAAACATAGTAAAGATAGAAATGATTTCAATGGAAAGATGTTGATCTCTGAGAAATCAAAACTCGGAGATCCGTGGGTCCCGATATATCAGACGACAGTTGATTTTGAATCTCAACACTTCGAAACAGCGATGTCAAATTTGATAAAACAACCGAATATTAATTCCACCGTTATTATGAGAGCCGATATTTTGAAAGAAAATATTTATGATATAGAAAATGGTGATTCTACATTTGTGAGTAAATTAATAGACAAATTTCCAGACTTCCCGTCTGAAAATTCACAAGATGAAATACTACATAGATATCTCGATGATGTGACATTGAGGAAAATCTCCTTGGATGATAGTGAATTAAAATTGAAGACTAAATGCGAGGTCGTCAGAAGAATGATCCCTAGGAATCCTTTCAAAGACCATATTATAAACCAGACATGTCTCGTGTTGTCAAGCGCAAATGCTAGCTCCGAGAAGAACGATGAATCAAAGGATGATTCAATTCTTGTTGTGTACGTGCCTCATATACAAAAGGATGAAGAGATACCCTTCTATCTACCACCCGTATATGGAGTAGGTATATTATATCATAAGTCTACGTTATCTATACAGTATTTACCGTTTAACTATGAAAAATACTTACAATCGCCAGATTTGGAAAACCCACTCCGGAGCTTGGGCCCTTCTGAAAGACCAATAAGAATCGCTCTTAGGTTGTTGCAAACATCTAGTAAACATTCACATGGAGCTAAGACTGGGTATGAAAAGAGGGTGAACCACGATTTAGTTGTTCCAAAGATAGCATTTCAAAATAGATATATTGCTTTGAAGAAAAAATATTCGTCGAACTTGGTGAATCTGTGGTGTGAAAGTACAGATCCGAAGAAACATGTGTTTGAGGATATTGCAATTGCAGCATTCTTGATTGAACTTTGGACATTGAGGTATAAAACTAAAGATGAATTTGAGTTTAGAGATTTGGGTTGTGGTAATGGCTTACTAGTATATATTCTAAACATGGAAGGATATACTGGTAAGGGAATTGATGCACGTTCGAGAAAATCATGGAGTGCATATCCCGAAGAAATTCAGAAGAATCTTTTAGAGCAAATTATTATTCCTAGCGTTCTATTAAAACCTCATCCAGCATTATCAAAATTAGTGCCGAATGTCACTGATAATTACAGGTACTTCCAAGCCCCCCAAGTCCTGTTAGATACTACAAAAGAAACTGAACACGGTGACAAGGATACTGATACTAGCGAGTCGAATATAAAAGACAAAGATACGTCTTTAGCGTACTATTCTTCGGCAAATTTATTACGATCATCTCAAGTATGTACTACGGAAGATTTCCCCAAAAATACATTTATAATTGGAAACCACTCTGATGAATTGACGTGTTGGATTCCTCTATTGAATTATCCTTTCATGGTTATTCCATGTTGTTCCCATGCTTTGACTGGGAATAAAGTAAGGTATTCACCACGCAAACAAAATCCAAATCAAATACAGAATGTGTCGACCTATGGTGCATTAGTGGATCATGTGGAAGATATTTCAAAGCTGATGGGATGGGTAGTCGAAAAGGAAATGTTAAGAATTCCAAGTACAAGAAATGCAGCAATTATTGCAACTAAGAAACAACCTATGTTTGTCAATGAAAATGATGAAATAACCAAAACGAGGGTCCTAGATATTTTAGCTTTGGAAGGTGGAGCTGAAGGTTGGGTAGAGAACTCGATAACCTTAATGAAGAAGGCACCTAGAAATCATTAGGGTGTTCCCTGTCTATAGACTTTACATAAATAGATACCTGTATATAATTACACAATATCGAATTTTTCAACCACCGCCCTTATTATCGATTAGGAAATAATACCAGTTCAACGGAATAAGTTTTAATTCTGGCAGAAGTGAATTGGTTATATATCAATAGAAATAATGACAGGGTCTTCTTCTCAGTAAGTTTCGAATTTGATTACCAATGGGTATAGTTTTCCATTTGTTTTTAGCTATAATACTTAGCGAGAACTAAACACGTCTGAAAAACACTACTAACACATGTAGATTTCAACAACTTGAAAAATTAGGTGAAGGTACCTATGCTACTGTTTATAAGGGTAGAAACCGTACTACAGGGCAACTTGTTGCCTTGAAAGAAATTAATTTAGATTCGGAAGAGGGTACGCCGTCTACAGCTATTCGAGAAATTTCATTAATGAAGGAATTGGACTATGAGAACATTGTAACGTTGTACGATGTAATCCATACCGAAAACAAGTTGACTTTAGTATTTGAGTTCATGGACAAGGATTTAAAGAAATATATGGAAGCGCACGGTAACCAAGGTGCTTTGGATTTGAAGATTGTAAAGTCATTTATGTTTCAGTTATTAAAAGGGATTATGTTTTGTCATGACAATAGAGTCTTGCATCGTGATTTAAAACCGCAAAACTTGTTAATCAACAATAAAGGGGAATTGAAATTGGGTGACTTTGGTCTTGCTAGAGCTTTTGGTATTCCATTCAATACGTTTTCAAATGAAGTGGTGACATTATGGTACAGAGCCCCAGATGTATTATTGGGATCGAGGGCTTACACTGCATCGATAGATATTTGGTCTGCTGGTTGTATATTTGCAGAAATGTGTACTGGTAAACCATTATTTCCTGGTACTGCGAATGAAGATCAATTAATTAAAATCTTCAGGCTAATGGGTACTCCCAACGAGAGAACTTGGCCGGGGGTATCTTCCTATGCTAATTATAAAAACAATTGGCAAATTTTTGTTCCCCAAGACTTGAGATTGTTGATTCCAAATTTGGATTCAATGGGATTGAATTTATTAAGTAGTCTATTGCAAATGAGACCAGATGCAAGAATCACAGCAAGACAGGCATTACAACATCCATGGTTCCACGAAATTTCGAACCCAAATCCTTTGATGCAACATTTAGCTGATCCTTACCAGCAGCAGCAGCAGCAACAACAACAGCAACAACAACAACCACAACAAATTATGGAAACTCAGCCATTCCAATAGAAAACTATTTAATGTAAATTAAACTTCAATTCGTCATTACATACTTCATGTCTTTTTTACAGTAATATTCCTCTCTTTTTAATATATATTCGTAATATGTACTTAAGGATATGTTGTATGTATATTTATTACTCATATATTCATTAATGCTAAAATGTCGTTCCTGGGAGTTCCAGAGAAATGCATTACCATACTGACAAAATCGTAATTCTTCATATTCATTATATAATGCCATAATGTAGTATCATCAAGACCTTCTGTATTACGGATTCTAGAATAAAATGCTTTTAACACCTGATTTGTTATTGCACGGTAATTGTCTTTGTTCTCTGGTTTGCAGTTCAATATCATTTCAAATGCTTCGATTACTGGATACGACGAAAATATACCACTTGTAAGCTCCAACAAATGATAGAAAGAACTCTGCCAGTGTGCCATTTCAAACTCGCTACTGTCAAACGATCTAATTACATTAACAGCAAATAAATCTTTATCTTCAATGTAAAACCCAAATTCATGCATTTTAACAATTGTGGTCAATGTGTTGTGAGTTATAACTCCTTTCAAAAATTTATTAGGAAATTTTGGCAATTTTGAAGATAAAGAGAAGGAGTACTTTTCATCCTCTTGTACAATGACATTGTCTCCCTCTGTACCTTGAATCATCTGATTATCTGAATTAGTATTGAATAACTCATTAGCAATTCGAGCCATGCTATCACACTCATCCTCAGGAAGCCCATCATTAATATTTAAACGTTTACATTCCTTGGAAAGCGCTTTCAAATGATTTTTGACGAATTTAGGCCGCTCTTCTATCTCTTCTGCAATCACGCTAAAGTCTAGTGCACAGCATGCTAAAGTTCCAAGTAAGTCAAGAAACTCTGGGGAAACAAATCTATACGTAAATAGTGACGCATCTAATACGAAAGATACATCTTCGAATGTCTTTGTCCCTTCACTAAGCTGCATTATATGCATGTTTGACTCACTATTCGGAAGTTTCAATCGATAAAATTGTAGTTTATTCTTTATTCTCGTTAGATCGATATTTCGATTCAAATTATATTTAAAGTGAGTTTCAACTAATTCCAACATTACTGTCCTCCCAGGCCAATATGACTCGTTTACCGGTCCATAGTTAACCGACAATAAACTGTTCAAGGATTTGTTTACTAACGATAAGTTATTTCCCTTTAATCCAGTTAGAATGAAGATCTTGAATAGCAATTCATGAGGAAGTCTTTCTAATATTGATTTTTTTGGCTGAGTATATTTTATAGGTTCAGTACTAGTGGATTTCTTTAGTTTGCGTTTCTTCAATGACTTCCCTGGTTGAATAAACCCCATAATACTGCATTATACAATTGGTGCCAAAAATTTTAAGTTGATAAAATCAAGCGAAGAGAGGGATGCGCATTTTCTTTTTAATATCTTTGATATCTACATAGTAACGAAATACGTAAAAATAAGCATATATTCTACTAGACCACGCTAAATGAAAGAAATAAAGTAAAATAAAATAAATAATTAGTTTGGGCTAAATCTCATTTATTTACCAGCAGCTTTTTCTTTGAATTGATCTTCGGTGACACCGGCACCCATAGCAGCAGTAGAAGAAACACCACCGGTGACCATCTTCAATAAGCCATCAATGTATTCAGCACCAGACCATTTTTGATGCTTGACAACTTCAACACCCTTTTCGATTTCTGGTTGTTGGACCATTTGACCGTATGCTCTCATACCAATTTGAGAGTAGTGGTTAGAGAAGTCATCGACAGCTAAGGCAGTAGTATGTAAACCGGCTAAGGTGATAAATTGCCAGACGTAACCTAATTTACTCAATCTTGAGATGTAGGTTTCTTGTTCGGCAGCTGGCATAGCTCTGTCCCAGTTGAAAGATGGAGACAAGTTGTAAGCTAACCATTGTTCTGGCCATTTAGCCTTAACACCGTCAGCGAATTCCTTGGCTTGGTTGTAATCTGGTAATGCGGATTCCATCCAAATCATGTCAGCGTAAGGAGCGTAAGCTTGACCTCTCATGACGGCACATTGGGTACCACCTTGGTATCTGTAGTAACCTTCTCTAGCTCTGGAAACTTCCCAGTCAAAGAAGACGTCCTTACCTAATAATTCTCTGGCAATCTTTCTGGCTTCCTTGTTAGAGGTTAAAGATAATGGGTTAACCTTAGCAGTGAATTTCTTGATTAATTCTTGCTTGTTAGAGTAGCTACCGTTGTTGATTTCATCAATGACAGCTTCGTGGAACAATTTCAAGCCAGCCTTCTTGGTCCATTCGGTTTCAATAGCACCTAATTTGTCACCGTAAATACCGTTAGCTTCAGCTTCAGCCATCAAGGAGGCCAAGTCTGGAGAGTCTGGGTTGGTGGCACCAAGAACGAAGTAATGGTCTCTGTGATCGATGGTAGAGGTAATTAAGGTGGCGGCTTCAGAATCGGTTCTGGCAACACACAATAAGTCAGAACCTAAGATATCAGCAGAGGCTCTGATGGCAACCAAACGGTTGATGTGTTCTTGGACTGGGACCAAGACCTTACCGGCCATGTGACCACACTTCTTGGTACCTGGAGCTTGATCTTCGATATGGATACCTGCAGCACCTCTTTCGACGAACATCTTGGTCAACTTAAGAATGGCAGTGATACCACCGTGACCAGTATCAGCATCAGCAACAATTGGTCTCAAGAAGTCGGTGTATGGGGTATTAGCACGTTCTTCCTTAGAGAGGTTCATTCTTTCTTCTCTTTGCTTTCTGTCGTGGAATAATTGTGCGAACCACAAGTGCTCAACCTTGTTTGGAACGGTGTCCATAGGGTAATCAGCCAAATCTGGAGATGGTTCGTTCGAGGTCGAAGCAGTAGAGGATGATTGCCATCCAGAAACGTAGATGGTGTCCAAGTACTTAGCCATTTGGGTGATGTGGATTGGGTCCAAGGCACCGAAGGTGAAAGAAGCAGACTTGTTCTTGTCGTGCTCTTGCAACAACTTGTACAACTTCTTGGCTTGGTTGGTAGATGGGTAGTCGATCTTCACCGTACCTCTCTTCTTAGCAATATCTTCGGCTTGGTAGATTCTCTTGGTTTTAGACCAACGAGGTTCCTTCCACCATTGTTGGATTTCCTTGACTTGGTCTTGGAAGAACTTTTCTTCTTCGCTAATATCAATCTTAGTGTATGGCATCTTATTGTTTATTAGTATATTATATTTTAAATGTTATAATATAATTAATACTCCTACTATTGTCCTTTGATTTTTCAAATGGCGGAAATATGGTGCTATTTAAATTGCCAATTTTTCACTATACCCCAGACTTTATTGGGTTCCGTTTATCCTTGACTATGTGGTCGTGTGAGATATCAATTTATATATACCTCGGATGAAAGGCAATTTTAGTGAATACCACCACTCGGAGGAGGGTTCCAATGGTATCTGAATGGGTGTCAAGCAGCGACGAATTGAGATTTCACGTCTGTATCACTCATAAGTAGGTTATTTGGGGTGGTTGAAGCGGTAGAGGTGTTGAAGCCGGGAGCAATATCGAGGCCCAGGCAGTTCATGTGATATCTCGACAAGGTGACTAATTAGTCATATGGAAATTTTGGGCCGAACACCGAATCGGAACCGAAAGTTTTCGAAGATAGAATTGCCGAGGTTACAAATTGGCCAAATCAACCGAAACAGTGCCAGCCCAGGGCAGTCGGTAGTACGTAGTGGGGCGCTTGTATGCGAGAGATATAAGAGATTAGGTCTACAGCAGCCTACTGTGGTCGACTGTCGGACAAGGTGATGGCAGACGAAGGTTGACAGGTGCAAGTTATACCCGGGGAATACGGAAGAATATCCAGTTTAGCTTCGGTGAAACAAGTGCGAGTGGAACGGTGCGACTGAACGGTGCGATTTGAACGGTGCAATTTGAACGGTGCTGGAAGATCTACAATCGTCTAATGGCCATGCGCAAATCGTTGTGTGGATATGCGGTTAGATTAGGGCCTTCCAGCGTTCCACTTGGCCTTCCTGTCGGAGTATCGTCGGCTATCGCATAGATTGGAATAATCCACACGATTAGGTTTGACGTGTCTATTATTTTGCACCCGGTAGCTCACAACTCCAGGTGTATTGTTGGGCCGCGTATTTTCCAACAGCAGGCTGAGTACGACTGGCGCAGACAACTGGGACACAGAAATGTTCCCGTGAGACCTTCAGAGCCATCGGTCGGCCTTTGCCTCTACGCTTTATGTCTGGAGATCATCGTGGATCGGATTCAAACAAAAAACACAGTTTCCTGTATATAGTCGAAGTCGGTACCTTTTCTTCCTATAAACCCGCTAAGTAAATCACTTCTGTGCAATAGACCATCTTCTTAGCAAAAGAATGTCCTATTTGTTCCCGCCCGAATATCTCGACTATTTGGATTACTTACCGGATTTGCAGAAGACGGCCAATGTGTTTATCACGTTCACTCCGTTATTTTCGTACGGAACGACATGTTTTGGGATCTACAACAAGAAAACATCCATGGGATTTTCCATCGACATTTGTGCAACCATGCTAATGTCACTGATCCTAAGGATCCTATACTATACGATAACTCCATATGAGGTTTCGTTGTTGCGGCAGCTGATGGTGATGGTGGTGATACAATGCTTGTTGTTGAAGATATCGCTTGCGTATAGGCCTAAAAACTACCAGCCGGACTATTTGGAGCCTTTTCCTATATTCAAAAATGAGTTGAATTCGTATTTACCCAACTACTTGCTGACATCGGTATATTCTACACAGCATGTGACTTATGGTAATGAGGCGATGATCAAGCTGCTTGTAAAGATGTGTCAGGACGTTTATGTCTACTCGAAGGTGTATGCGATAACACTTTTCAATTATGTCCTTAAGTTTTTCGACGTATACTATAAGAGACCCAAGTTGTTTTGGCAATGGCACGATGAAATCGAATATTGGAAGTACATCATGAGGTTTACCGTATTCTTTACTGTATTGACGGTGATCTTCCATAACAACGAAAAGTACGGATCACTCATTGGGGTATTGGGCTTATTCATAGAATCGTTATTGCCACTCCCACAGATACTAATGTTGAGCAGATTGAGATCCGTCAAGAACTTCAAAATTATGTTATTATTGAGTTGGTTGGGCGGAGATTTGACTAAAATTACTTACTTAATGTTCGGAACCGATAATATCTCAACTATATTTATTATGGCCGCTTTGTTTCAAATGGGTTTAGATATTATCATTGCATTTCAATACTTGCATTACAGGTGTGCGCCAAAAAATGTTCTACCCATGAGTAGTTCGGATTATGAATTGACATAGGCCACCATTAATAGAAAAACCATTCATCATGTACAGCTTCATTACACTCGCATAACATATACAGTTATATATGTCCACATATACATAATCTAATAATTTTACACTAAATAATTCTGTGGCCCAAGGGACTTAGGTGAGAGATTCGAGCGTTCATTACTTTTTCCGGCTCCTCCGACATATCCCTCGAGAGATACTACAAGCATAGTTAGTTTCATCATTATTATTCATAAAAGTTATTAAAATTTGGGCTATATATAATTAAATATTTAAACATAAATATATTCGACGTTCTCCTTAGCTTCATTAATCAAATCCAATGCATCTTTGCCTAATAGGCCATGTTTTACCTTTATATGTCTGGATAATGCATCGCCTCTCGAGAATGTCTTCAGTTTACCATTACCGGCTCCTCCATTCAATCTACCCTCACATATCACACACCTAAAAATCTTCTTTTTGGTAGCGTGAATTGTTTCTTGATGTCTTATTAAGTCATATGGCCTTGAGAATTGTTTATTACAAGGTTGGCCAGTCGAAGGATTAATCAAGTCACATTGGTGGTTTGGATTGTTGGCAGAGATTTCCGCTGCGGTTTTATGTAAATCATGCGATGGGGAATGGGGGTATGAAACTGATTCTTGCGACACGTCGGAGGAAGAGTCGTCGGAGGGCTCAATAGAGCGTTCGATCGAGGGTTCTTCTACCGGGGATTCAACCAAAGATTCGATAACTTGATTGGACGATGGGTCCACATTAATGTCATCGATCATCATATCGTCGTCGTCTTCATCGACTTGTGGAGCCATATAATTAACACCATAGTCATCGATGTAGCCGCCTGTCATGTCTTGTTTTGGCGTGGTGGCCGCCGTGGTGTTTTCAAGGTATTGGTTGTGTATTTGGTTGGTAGAATCATCAAAGTCGTCGTAAAAATAGTTGTCATCATCTTCGTCATCGGAGAGCTCTTCTTCCACTTCTTCTTCAAAGTCATCCATAAATTGGTTTTCGTAGTCGCCCATCGATATCCCCGCGGCGTCGTTGGTCTGGTTGGGGATAAACATCGAGTCCGAGTACAAGTAGTCCTCGTTCAAGAAGTTCTTGTTGGTGATGAGTTGCGATGGCTGGATATCCGGGTTGAACAAGTAGTAGTCCTCATCCTTGAGCGACTTATGGCTCGCCATGGGCTCGTCCGACAACGTTGTTATCCGCCTTCTTCTGGTGATGTCCTGAGGCTGGATAAACGAATGGTTCTGTTGCTGTGTGCTCAAGGAGTCCGGATTCCCGTAATCGGTGAACGGATTCACGTCATTACTACCCCCGTACAACTCCTCGGGGTTGCTCTGCGCCGGTATCGTGTACTCGTCGCCCATGCCCCCGTTGGCTCCCGTGTTACCCCCACCGTTGTATCCCGTACTCAACCGGTTATATTGGTCGATAAACGTATCGGGTATGTTAAGCAAGCTCGACAAGTTGTTCCCGCTGCTGCCCTGGTTGTTGTTTCCGCTGTTGGACTGTGTCCGCTTGAGATATAGGCTGGGTGAGTCCCTCCCGCCTGGCGCTTGTATTGGGCTCTTCGGCGCTTCGTACAACTCATCGTCCATCATGTCCGTGATGGTTTTCTTCATTCGTGGTATTATTAGCGAAGTCATGACTTAGATTTGTGTATCCGTCCTTTGATGTATAAAAACACTAAAGAAACGATAATAAATATAAATAAAATCAATGTTTTCGATTTCACAGGGATTGTTCTCTTTTTAAAGTGCGTGCGATGTTAATTGCGACAATTTTCTGTAACGACCCACACTTTCTCTTACTAATGCTAAACTTGTAATAGAATAACTAAAGGGTACCGTGTAGTATACTACTAGTTCTGTTGTCGTAATGTCCTTATTGGTAAATATAACACTTAAAAATTAAACTTATTTGCAGAAAGAATGAGTATAAAAAATGACTGATGAGATTACCATGATCTATATATTATGTATTAACTCCTAAATCCGATGTTTAATATTTGTCATCAAACACACGAACCCAAACAGTGACTAGGTAGCTACTCCGAAGCACCCATTTCGGGGCCGTAGAGTGGAAACCCGAAGTTGTTCTTTCTGGAAGGTTCTGCGCGCCGAGGTGCAGCGCACCGAAGAATCACCAATTTTAGTGAGTTAACAGATTAGGCAATGAAATAGCGGGCATATGGCAAGTACATGCGGTGGCTAAGGTAAGTAGTAGATACGGTGGTTACGATGTAGAGGTTTTAGAGCGTAGTGACAAGAAGACAGGTGGCCTATACAGCTTTTGCGAGAAGAGGGGGCCAGGCTTGGTGGAACCATAGTATATGCAGGACGCCCGGAGAATCCATTGCAAAAAGTGTGGCTACTGAAGAAGGGATGATTGAAACCACCTGCTGCAATATGAGTACGAGGTGAAGTCCGGACCCTGGGATGCTGCTGTAGGTTAAGTCGGAGGATACAGGTGGTCAATACGATGACCCGGTGCGTATATGGGCCAGGATTGCATATACGTGCAATGGGTCATTGCGAAGAGAAGAACGAGGCCAGGAAGCGATTGAGTCATCGCCGGAGCGATGACTTTTTCGGTCAGGCTGGCCAGTTATGTTTCGGGTTGGTTCGGGGTGGTTTTGTTCTGGTTTGGTTGGTTGGTTGGTCCTGGCCTGAACGGAATTGGATGATCCTGTGTATGTGGCCTGTGGCTAATTCGTGGCTGGTGTCGTGGCTGGTTCTTGCTACAGTGCGATCCGAAGTAACGTTTCTATAATCTATATACTGGTACATACCTACTTCGTTCCCTCGTTGCGGACCTTTTCTATGCCCTTTATGGCCAACTCGTTGTCGAGGTAGTAGTGGTCCTTGGTCAACTGGCACTGGTCGTCCAACTCGAATACCATCGGCACCCCGGTGGGCACGTTGATCTTGGAAATGTCGGCATCGCTCACCTGGTTGAAGTACTTGATAAGACTGCGTACCACGCTCCCGTGGGTCACTATCAATACCGTGCGGTCCTCCTGGATCATGCTGCCCTGCAAGATCTCGCGCTCGAGGTATGGTATCAACCGGTCCATCACCAACTTCAACGACTCGCTCGTGGGAAGCTCGGCCCTGCTCACGTCGCAAAAATCGTATCTCTCGTCGATGTACTCACGCACAGTCAGCTCTTCCGCCGGCGGAGGCATGCCCTGGAAGTCCCTTCTGACGTACTGGTATTTCTCCGGCCCCAATTCCCGATACACTTCGTTCTTGTCCTTCCCCTGGAACGACCCGTAGTGCCTCTCATTCAAACGCCATGTCTTCACCACATCACACCACTCCCGGTCAATCTCCTCGAGTATGATATCGCCCGTCTGGATCGACCGGCTTAACTTCGATGTGTAGGTAATGCTCGGCTTGAGGTTGTTCTGTTTAATTAACTTGCCAGCAAACCGGGCTTCCTCCCGTCCTTTATCGGTCAAGGGTATGTCGATCCACCCGCAAAACTTGTTGGAGTGGTTCCATTCCAGCTCTCCGTGACGCAAGATTATCAATTTGTGTACTGTCATCTCCAATGCGTCCAAAATCACCGTTTGCTCCTTCTGGCTTCTGTTTCCACCACCTATTCTGTTATCATAATATGGGACCCATCGCGAAACAGAAACGAAAAGTTACACAAACTCTACATCCGTACACCCATACTGAAACATGAAAAAAATGAGGTTGCATTTGGGCAGAATGCAACCTCGTCAATGTAACACCACAAGCTCATCACCGCTTACCAGTGTATATATATGAAAGTAGAGTCCGTCAAAACAACAGCGGGAGAAACCGTTGTGAAACTGCTGAAAAGTTGAACTCAATCGATAGAAATTTGTGTTTTCGGGATATATCCATTGGTACTACACAATCCTCACAGATATAAATTCGCAAAATGATCGCTACAAAAACCGAAACTCACTACAAATTCACTATCGTTCATTCGCCAGGGATGCCGCCCTCTAAGATTATCGATAAGCCATACGAGTGGCTGGAAGTGGTCGGTATCGTGTCGAGCAATAAGCTCGAGAAGTTTGCCCGGTCGTCGCAGCAAACGGAAAACTACCATAGCTTCAAAAAGCAGCTCCAGAAAAACCACACCACCGTGTTCAAGCATTTGTTGATCAACGAGTTGCAGTGGTACGACCCCAAGGCCAACGGAGGCATGTCGTGGGACGATATAATACGGGAATCGGTGCCGGACGGGGCTATCACCATCAACCCCGACAGCTACAAGATGTTCATGAACAGCTCCGACTTGAAGATCGTGCCCAACCACTTTCCGTACTACTTCCACGACGACGTGGTGCACTTGTGCGTGTGGTCCAAGTTGAAGATCGAGCCGGACGCCACATCGCCCATGGGCGATATTTCGCCCAGCACGCGGGAGGTGATAGAAAAGTACGTGGTCAAGACGTTTGTCCAGGGCCTCGGTCTCGATCGCAGCGACATCGTCTGGTTCAAGAACTGGGAGGCGTTGCAGTCGGTCAAGTCGATCTCGCATCTCCATGTCATAGTCCGCGGCATGGACGAGTTCCAGTTGCAAAAAGTGTTGTATCTGTCGGGAGAGGTGCTCACCGACGACGATTTTTAATAGAGTAATAGAATATCCGAGCAGCCACTGTGGTGTAGCCGTAGATCCGTGACCGTTTCCAGCAAAATCCTCCGCCAATTCGCCGTCAATTCGACTTTCCTTCTCGCCCCTAATCCATCCTCAATCATCGCTCATCCTCTACTTCATCCCCAATTATCTCCCATCTTCCACTTCATCCCCAACTATGCCCTCTCCCTCCTCTACTCCTCTACACTCCTCTCTCCTTCTACAGCTCTCTCTCATAAACCCATATATTAAACATTATACATTTAACCCCCGAAACCGTACAAGGTTCTACCTTGTCTCTTCAAAGCATACACAACATCCAACGATGTAACCGTCTTTCTCTTAGCGTGCTCAGTGTATGTAACTGCGTCTCTGATCACGTTTTCCAAAAATGTCTTCAACACACCTCTGACTTCTTCATAGATTAATCCCGAGATACGCTTAACACCACCTCTTCTAGCCAATCTTCTGATAGCTGGCTTGGTGATACCTTGAATGTTATCTCTTAAAATCTTTCTGTGACGCTTAGCACCACCTTTTCCAAGACCTTTTCCTCCTTTTCCTCTACCGGACATTGTAATATATTAATTTAGTATTATTAGTGAAAATTAATTACTATAAGAGAATCAAAAAAAATATAATCTAGTAGATGTGCGACTATTTATATATATAAGGGATAAGGCAATAGAATGACTTTAATAACGCACCGTTGCGATCTCCCCCAAAAACAATAACTTTTCTCACTAACATTTCCGCCTATGGCTGTTCTCACATTTTATTAGTGCCAGAACGAATCTTCTGCGACCGCAAAACGCTAGCTTTTCGCTACTGGTTTTGCGAGAAGCTGCTCTATCGCGGTTTTTCCCGTTAAATGCTAGCGTTTGTGGTGCGCGCGCACTGATAAATACCGTGGTAAACAATGCTGGCGACCGCCAGAAGCGAATTTATCGCGGTGCTACGATATACAGGTGGTCTGGTATTTCTCATCCCCGTATTTAGGGTGTTTTTGTTTACGGGCGCGCCCCGTCTTGGGCTCGCTAGGGAGTCCCTCGGGGTCCCCCGAGGGACTCCACGACTTTCCGTCGGTAAATAAACACTGCAATTAGTTTTTCTCCCGTTCGCATATATAAAAGAGCGAACCCCCATTTCATTAATAGCTCCTTATTTCTTTATAGTGGTTATTACTCTTTATACACACAAAAATATAAAATGGCTAGAACCAAACAAACAGCTAGAAAATCCACTGGTGGTAAGGCTCCAAGAAAGCAATTGGCTTCCAAGGCCGCCAGAAAGTCCGCACCATCTACCGGTGGTGTCAAGAAGCCTCACAGATATAAGCCTGGTACCGTCGCTTTGAGAGAAATCAGAAGATTCCAAAAGTCTACTGAGTTATTGATCAGAAAGTTGCCATTCCAAAGATTGGTCAGAGAAATCGCACAAGACTTCAAGACCGACTTGAGATTCCAATCATCGGCCATCGGTGCTTTGCAAGAATCGGTTGAAGCATACTTGGTTTCGTTATTCGAAGACACCAACTTGTGTGCCATCCACGCCAAGAGAGTCACGATCCAAAAGAAGGACATCCAATTGGCCAGAAGATTAAGAGGCGAAAGATCGTAGGTTAGGTTTATTTCTTGTATATTAGAATGGTTATAATATATTTATGAATTATGGAGTCGAATTTGTAGAGCGCGGGAAATGGGGCGGGGCACGCAACCGGGATTTTTTTTTTTTTTGTTTTTGTTTTTCTACTATTATGATAATCTGGTTTTGGAGCGGTGGGTGGTTGTTGGAGGCTCATGCCGGGGGAAGGAACGCAGCAAACATGCTGGTCTGCACGAGCGACCAGCCGATGAAGAAGTGCAAGCAGTACTTGCTGTAGGAGCGGTGAGCGGCGGTGTCGGAGACGGCCAAGCAGGCGATAAACCAGTACATCAAGGGCAAGAACGACGAGATCCGGGTCAAGATCTGGACGTGCCACCAGAAGACGCCCCCGACCAAGAGCATGGCATTGATGAGGATGATCGGGAGCACGTTTTTGGTGGGGTTTTCTGCCACAAAGTACCGGAAGCTCTGGGCCGTGAGGACGATTGTAGGCATGGCAAAGAGGAAGTTGGGCACATTGGCAATGGTCCAGTAATTAAGAAACCCGTTATTCCAGTAGTGCGATTGGGCGTATTTGAACAACGACGGGATCCACAGGCGGCACCATTCGCCTCTGGCGGGACAGAAGATCGAATACGGGTACCAGTTCAACGCGAGTATGCCCACGAAGAGCTGGGACCCAGCTGCTAACGGGAACACACTGCCGTGGATGTCCCTGTTTTTCACGGAAAACTCGTACAAATCGTACACAAACAAGGCCCCCAAGAGGATGCAGTTGACTCTGATCCCGTATGCTAAGCCCACCAATGTTCCCGATAGTAAATATGTCACTTTGTAGATCCACCGAGACTTGAGCGAGTTATTGGACTTGGTGTGGGCGAAGTTTTCTCTGTTTATGGATATCTCCCTCAAGTATAGAGCCCCCATCGAAAGCAATGCACATGGACTTTCGGAGTATGGTGCAGTCATAAAAATTCCTGCCGGCGATATTACATACACAAGCGACGACACTAATGCAAGTCTGCGGGACTTTTTGCTGAAAAGGTTAGATGTCTTGAACACTTGGATCGTCAAATAGTATAGTATGATGCAGCTGCCAAAATGGCATAAATTCGAGCATGCGATCCCAAGCACAAGCTTCTTGTAGAAATTATCGGCCCCAATGGGTATATATTTGATTAATCTCCACCACAACGGGCAGAAGACAAACTGGTGCTCATATTTGATTTCATTTATGAACAAATCACTGAAATAAACCGCATCCCACGTTATGAATTTGTCAACTATGTGGGTTATTAATGAATCACCGATGGGCAACGGTAACCTCCAATCGTTTAGTAACTCCCGCTTATCACCCGCATATAGGTCAATTAACTGTTGGGACGAAGTATCAAATCGAACTGGTGTGAAGTATACTATTAGAAGCTGAACGGCTTTAAATATCACGAAGTATTTGGTGATATTCGCTATTTCCCTCATCATCGATAAAAGAAAACGAATTAGTCTTTATGAAAAATACTCGCATTTTATTTCTATTTGACGGGGCCTACAAAAATAATTATAACACGTTAGTATGGGGATTATAGATATATAAATAAATTAATATGATAAAACTACTTCTTACCAAATTGACTAGCGAAAGAATCAATAATTCCTGCTACAGATTGAGGGTTGGCTAACGTGGTGATGTCACCCAATTGGTCTGCCTCATTAGAAGAAATCTTTCTCAAGATTCTTCTCATAATCTTACCAGATCTAGTCTTTGGCAAATCACCAACAATAATAACTGCCTTAGGAGCAGCAAACGGACCGATGTGTGTACGAACTTGTAAAATCATCTCTTTCTTTAATTTCATCGATTCCTCGGTATTCGTGTCAGCTTGGACCTTAGCGGCGAGCTCGTCCTTCAATGCAACAAAGGCAACGACCGATTGACCGGTTAAATCATCACTGATACCAACAACAGCCGATTCCGAAATGGCCTTGTGTTCGATCAAAGCTGCTTCGATTTCGGCAGTAGATAATCTATGGCCGGAAACATTCACAACATCATCAACTCTACCACGGATCCAATAGTAACCATCGTGATCCCTGGCTGCACCATCACCAGTAAAGTAATAACCAGGATAAGGCTTAAAATACGTATCCATGTACTTGGTATGGTTTCTGTAGACAGTTCTTGCCATTGATGGCCAAGAGTCCTTGACAGCCAAAATACCTTCGACGTCATTACCCTCAATTTCAACACCGCTGACTGGATCTATAAGACAAGCTTGAATACCGAAGAAAGGTAAGGAGGCAGAACCAGGCTTGTTTGGAATGACACCTGCGATAGGAGCAATGAAATGGGATCCCGATTCAGTTTGCCAGTAAGTGTCACTGATATGACATTGGTTTTTACCAATTTTTTCATTATACCATTCCCAAATATCAGGAGAGATTGGCTCACCAACAGAACCTAAGGTTCTCAATGAAGATAAGTCGTACTTTTCAATTTCATGTTCTCCAGACTTTCTCAATAATCTCAAAGCAGTTGGAGCAACGTAGAAATGGGTGGCTCTGTGCTTTTCAACAATTTGCCATAATCTACCAAAATCTGGGTAAGCTGGGGTACCTTCAAAAACAATAGTGGAAACACCCAAGGACAAAGGACCATATAAGGCATAGGTGTGACCCGTAATCCAACCGACATCACCAGCTGTAAAAAGAATATCTTCTGGGTGAATATCAAAAATGTATTTGGTGGATAAAGCAGCACCCAACAAATAACCGGCGGTAGAATGGACGACACCCTTTGGAGTACCAGTAGAACCAGAAGTATACAATAAGAATAAAGGATCTTCAGAATTAACTGGAACTGGTGCTAAATAACCAGGGAATTTGTCAGTCTCTTCATCCCACCAGAAATCACGACCTTCCTTTAATGCTATTTCTGGGTTACCGGTTCTCTTGTAAACAAGAACCTTTTCAACAGAAGGACAGTTTAATAAGGCGTCATCACATAATTTCTTTATATTGATTGTTCTACCACCACGACGACCTTCGTCACAGGTAAGCAAAGCCTTACAAGACGCATCATTCACTCTGTCTTTGATAGATCCAGAAGAAAACCCTGCGAAGATAACTGAGTGGATTGCACCCAACCTTGCAACGGCTAACATAGAAACGATGGCTTGCGAGTTCATTGGCATGTAGATTGCAACAGTGTCACCTTTTCTGATACCCCAACTTTGTAAGACACCGGCCACTTTAGAAACTTCTCTCAATAATTCGGCGTACGTCAAAATTTTTGACTCCTTTTCATCGTCAGCTTCGTAGATAATCGCTGGCTTATCTGGAGTGGTGAACGCATATCTATCCACACAATTGTAACAGGCGTTTAATTCCCCACCAAGAAACCATGCAGCATCACCGTGATCTAAAGATCCCGACTTCACGACGTCGAAATCTCTGTCCCAGTGTAGCAATTCCCTGGCAAAATCGCCAAAGAAGGTCTCAGGATCCTCAATTGACTTGTTGTATAAATCATAGTATTGTTCCATCGACGTCAAATGGCCTTGACGCGGTTGCCTCTCAAAGAATTCTCGTGGCGTAAGGTGCTTCTTGATATTGTTGGCTTCGTGCACAACTTCGTGTTTTTGAGCAGTAGTCATATCTCAGTATTGAATATGGGTGGCAGTTGACAATTGGTTCGATTTAATTTGAAAAACTAAGATATATGTGATATCTCGTATAAGGTGGTATAGCTGAAAAAATCTACTTGTGGGGACTCAATTCCTTATATACTAATTGTAATTTTAATCTAATTCGGATATTAAGATTCACGTAACCGTATTTCCCATGTATTATAATCCTAAATAATACTTGTGGTTTATAATAAGAAGAAACAAATAAATCGGAGTTTGTCTCATTGAGAGCTGAAAAATTTGGTTCAGTAAACGACAACGGGCTAAACGAATTTTTCAGTTGTTGAGTGCTAGGATTTTGTGTCACCTTCCTTCCGGATTATGGGCTGACGATGCATAATGTTGTATTGAAGCAATCGATATCATAATGGCTGTTGCTGACCATGCTCGTTTCCACGGCTACTAAATGGATAATAGTCGACAAGTAACCTTAAAAAACAAAGATTGAAGTTACTTTTTTCTAGGTGTTTAAATCCGAGTAAGCTAAACCCCAGATTAGCCGTTCGTGCCTACATGGGTCTTCAGGAGCAGACATGAATAGTAGAAACCTGGCCCGAAACAAGATATATACTAGTAGATGAGGGAACCCTAGATATGACTATATATATGGCCATTCAAGACCGCTAGAGAGTCGATTTACTTGTGGTGGAACTGCAAAAATAGCGGCCGTTAGCAGGCATGAACCGGGCTCATATAAAATTTGGGCCACCCAACGAGCTCTAGAAGGTCAACATTTTGCGCAGCAGCACAACGAGGTCAAGCTGCTCGTATAAGCGTATTGTAATGTCTTGATTCGCGGGATCATATGTACAGCTAGATGCTCAGGAACAGAGATGATGACCAAATGGAATGCTTGTTCTACGTAGAAAGCCGGCTCCCTGGTTAACCACGGAAAACATTTAGCTGTTGCTAATATCTCGTGACCACTAGCCAGAAATGTTCGCTAGCAGAACCGGACTTCATTGCATTCAACTACAACTCTAACTCAAACCTAAAAACTTATGTCTGACTCAATAATAATGATGAAACTACATTGGTAATTTAACTTAAACTTATCTTATTCATTAATAAATAAAAAATATACAAATAATTCTATTCTTTATCTAATATAATCTAACCCAAAATATTCTTTATTAGTTTTTTGCATTAATTAAATTAATCAACTTCTTCAACAGTTGGACCGTCGTTAGAAGCGTCTGGGGCAGCACCACCTGGAGCACCACCTGGGAAGCCACCTGGAGCAGCACCTTCAGCACCACCTGGGGCAGCACCGGCTTGGTAAGCCTTGGACATAACTGGGTTGGCCTTACCTTCTAATTCCTTTTGTCTGTCAGCGAATTCTTCTTGGGTGGCGGTTTGGTTGGAGTCTAACCATTCAATGGTTTCGTCAGCAGCCTTGGTGACTTCTTCGATTTCAGAAGCATCCAACTTTTCCTTCATTTGTTCTTCACCTAAGGTGGACTTCAAGGAGTAGGCGTAAGATTCTAAACCGTTCTTGGCTTGGACTCTGCCAGCTTCCTTTTCATCTTCTTCCTTGAACTTTTCAGCTTCAGAAACCATTCTTTCGATATCTTCCTTGGACAATCTACCCTTATCGTTGGTGATGGTAATCTTTTGAGTCTTACCAGTACCCTTTTCTAAGGCAGAAACGTTCAAGATACCATTGGCATCGACATCGAAGGTAACTTCAATTTGTGGGACACCTCTTGGTGCTGGTGGAATACCGGATAATTCGAACTTACCCAACAAGTTGTTGTCTTGGGTCTTAGCTCTTTCACCTTCGAAGACTTGAATCAAGACACCTGGTTGGTTGTCAGCGTAAGTGGAGAAGGTTTCCGATTTCTTGGTTGGGATGGTGGAGTTTCTTGGAATCAACTTGGTCATGATACCACCGGCGGTTTCGATACCCATAGATAATGGAGCAACATCTAACAACAATAAGTCTTGAGTCTTAGATGAGGTGTCACCAGATAAGATAGCGGCTTGGACGGCAGCACCGTAAGCAACAGCTTCATCTGGGTTGATGGACTTATTTGGTTCCTTACCGTTGAAGAAGTCAGAGACTAATTTTTGGACCTTTGGAATTCTGGTAGAACCACCAACTAACACGATTTCGTGGACTTGGGATTTGTCAACCTTGGCATCTCTCAAGACCTTTTCGACTGGGTCGATGGTAGATCTGAATAAGTCTTGACATAATTCTTCGAATCTGGCTCTGGTAATAGAGGTGTAGAAGTCAACACCTTCGTATAAGGAGTCGATTTCAATGGAAGTTTGAGCAGAAGAAGATAAGGTTCTCTTGGCTCTTTCACAAGCGGTTCTCAATCTTCTTAAGGCTCTTTGGTTGGTAGACAAGTCCTTCTTGTTCTTTCTCTTGAATTCGTTAACAAAGTGGTTAACTAATCTGTGGTCGAAATCTTCACCACCCAAGTGAGTGTCACCGGCAGTAGACTTGACTTCGAAAATACCGTCTTCAATGGACAACAACGAGACATCGAAAGTACCACCACCTAAATCGAAAATTAAAACGTTCTTTTCTTGGGCGTCCTTCTTGTCTAAACCGTAAGCAATGGCGGCAGCAGTTGGTTCGTTAATGATTCTCATAACGTTTAAACCAGCAATCAAACCGGCATCCTTGGTGGCTTGTCTTTGCGAATCGTTGAAGTAAGCTGGAACAGTCACAACAGCGTCGTTGACCTTGTCACCTAAGTAACCTTCGGCGGTTTCCTTCATCTTACCCAAAACCATAGAAGAAACTTCTTCAGGACTGAAAACCTTGGTTTCACCCTTGTATTCAACCTGGATTTGTGGCTTACCACCCTTGTCCACAATCTTGAATGGGAAGTGCTTAGCGTCACTTTGCACGTCAGCGTCGTCGAATTTTCTACCAATCAATCTCTTGGCGTCGAAAACAGTGTTAGCTGGGTTCATAGCAGCTTGATTCTTAGCAGCATCACCGATCAATCTTTCGGAGTCAGTGAACGCAACGAAAGATGGCGTGGTTCTATTACCTTGATCGTTGGCAATAATTTCAACTCTATCATTAGCGAAGTGAGCAACACAGGAGTAGGTAGTACCTAAATCAATACCAACAGCTTTAGACATATTTTATTGTATTATAAATGAATTAATTAATTAATGGACTATAATAATTAATTATCCTTATACTAGAAGAAGAAAAATTTCCTATTTGCAAAATTGGTTGGATTTTCGTCAACCTTTATAGTTGAAATTCATCAAGAGTTTTCAAATCGTCCATGCATATAGCCCTTCTATGTAATTCTAAACCATTCTATACTTAATTGAGAATAATTACTGAAAAATTTATGGCTTTTGTGTCATTTTCAAATTTTGCATCAATCGAATGGTTTGGAAGCGTTTGGAAGGTTCCAGAGATAAAATGATTGCGCCTATGATATCATCGATCTGTGCTATAAATTCTATAGATCAGTACACCCGAGAAAACATCGGTACACCCATTTTAGAACGGAATTGCCCCAGGCATTGCTGCATGCACTGCTAACGTCAATCTGGGTGATGGATTATGGATAAAAAAAGGATATATTAATACAAACATACAATATAAAAGTTAATAAACAGGATAAAAAGGGTCGCAAGGAGGCGACGGTCGAGACGACGGCCTTAGGACAGTAGGAGAAGGGGAAACGGATCAACCTAGGTCAGCTTTTCCTTGGTGTAGTCGTGAACAAGGTAGAAGCCACCGAGGTTTCTGAAAACACCCTTGGCCTTGATCCAGACGTCCTTGACGGCCGGGTTGTTGAGCTTGTTGACGGAGTCGTCCAATTGGATTTCGATGTTCTTAAAGTAGTTTCTGGTGAAAATGGACTTTTCGAACCTCAACTTGAGGAAAATGGCGTAAAAGATCCATGGGACCAAGGATCTCTTTCTGAACAGCAAGAGCCTGAGAGTCAACCAGACGAAGGAGTAGATTTCCAACAAGCTGGCCAATTGGATGGACTTGGTGTTGTTTTGGCTGATGAAGTTTCCGATTTGCTTAGAAATGCCACTGTCGCTCTTGCCGAAGGCAGGCAAGAGGTAGCCCTTGGTGTAGGCCAAAACGTGGAAGAACGAGAATAATGCAAATGGTAACAATGGCAAAAGCACGTAAGGTCTGAGTAAGAGTAACACGGAGCCCAATAAGAAGTATTGGGTGTTGTCGTCCCTCAAGAGACCGTTGATTCGAAGCGACTTTTTGGAGATCAATTGGTACAATAATATGCCGAAACTTTCGATGATACCGAACAACGCCAAGAGGTACCAGAATCTGTGGAAACTGCTTCCGCTCTTAATGTAGGTCAAGACGTAGAACAAGATCCCGACCAATGTTAACACATGGCCAACGAACCATGCAAATTGCAAGGACTATATGGATTGTTAGTATTTGTACAGCTAAACTCGGGGGCAATTGGTGCCAGAACATACCTTGACTGTATCAACCAATTTCGTTGTATTGACTCCCGTACTCTTGCCGGCACCCCCAGTGGTGGTGCTGGTGCCAAGGTTGCTAGGCTTGCTAGTAGCAACCTCAGGAATTGGCTTTGTTTGATTAGACATTTTCAACTAGTAATAATCACAACAGGAACAATTAATGAATATAACGGTTTAAATTGATTAATATACTATTAATTCAATGGAGTGGAACCTTTCTTTATATAAATTTCAAGGACTAGCCAATTTCAAGTAGGAGGTTTTTGAAAAATTGCTATAATCGGTCACGAGATATTGGAAACTTCTCCTACTTCTTTAAGCCGAGTTCGATTGTTTTATCGCAAAAATTTTATATGGTCATAATTATAGACAGGCCACAATAAGTAGAAAGTACTGTCATTATGTAACCGTACACCTTCTGAACGTTTAAGGAATGATTAAATTCCTCGGATTTATCTTGCTTCCTGAGATGAGATGAGCAATACTTGTATACAATTCCTCTACCTAAGCACGTAACGGAAGACTCTACGGTACTACAGTTATGATTTCATATAACCTTTATTAAAAACAAATATAAAAACCTATAACAAATCTCCTTACAAAAAATAAAATAGCTAGCAGGTCTCGTTTAACGTAAGAAACCTTTACGACTCTTTGTTGGCGCAGGGGCTGGTGGTTCTTGTGGTAAAGTTTTTTGCTTCTCTAATTGTTGTTTCTTGTCTTCTAATAATTTAATTTGCTTTGATAATTTTTCTTTCATTTCTTTATGTCTGGAAAACAAGTCAGCCTCGGATCTTTGTAACTTCTTTTCCTTTTCGGAAACCTTTTGCTGGAAGACGGTCTTCATTTCTGCTTCCATCTTGGCTAATTTGGCTTCGTGGAGGGCTTTTTCTTCCTCTTGTCTAGCCAATGGGTCAAATTCCTTGAAAACAGAGTGGTCTTGGGTAATACCCATTCTTGTTAATTTCTCAGTTCTATAATTTTCATATAATGTGTCGGCAGTATATTCTTTCAATTCTTCCAAGAAGTTTCTGACCAATAATTGACGTAACTTTATGAAATCACAATGCTCTTCATTGTCGACTTCAATAACACCCCACGGGTAGTTTCTACCTCTAACAGATCTACCATCTGGAGTTTCGATTTCTTTCGTAGAACCGACTACGGCAAATGGTATTTTGCTCATGATATTTTGAGTATTAGTAAGAGTTTCTTCGTCATCATTTTCATATTCTAATGGTCTGAAGGTCTTGATACCTTGGTATTTGATATCTTCCATAATTCTGTGCTTGAATTCATAGATTTCCTCTTCAGTCAATGTGTCTGATTTGGCAATAACTGGAATCAAGTTTACCTTTTCGTGAACTTCCTTCATAAGGGCAATATCCAAAGACCTCAACGAATGTCCAGTTGGTTCAATAAAGTAAAGAAACGCGTGGATTCTGTTGTCGGCTATGACAGATCTGTTTGTTTTACTTTCGGCTTCTAAGTGAGAATCGAATCTGTCGTTGATTTCATTCACGATTGGCTTCCACGAATCGATATTGTTGATCGATTCACCAAACCCAGGGGTAGTTACGACACTCAAGTTTAATTTGACACCGTCCTCTTCTATCTGAGCGTTGGTTGTCTTAATTCTAACTCTAGATAACTCGCCCTCCTCAAGGTCTACTGGCTCGTCGTCATCAGTTAAAACTTCCTGGTTGAATAAGGTGTTGATTAAAGTCATCTTACCTAACCCACTTTCTCCAGCAACCATTATGTTCAAACTGAACCCCCTTCTAACTGACTTTCTGTGCCATTGCTTTGGTAGGTTAGCGAACCCAACGTAGCCATTCAACTTACGTCTGATGATCTTAATATTTTGCTGAATATCATCTACTGGGTTTTGCTTAGGTTGATTGTCATACACTGGTGCCTGTTGGTTCACAGTGGATGGAATAGATTCTACTTCTGCTAAGTTTAGTTAGTATTATTGCCTAAGCGCCCATTTGTATTCTTTACGTCCTTCAAAACATACCAGCAGTCATAATGAATAAATCTTAATAGTTGCAACAAAAAAATTCCTTGTATAATGAACTTTATGTAAACCAATTCTTATAAGATACTATGTATACTTGTTTGTAGGTATAATATCAAATAAGTATTAACTAGTTAATTCGGTTCCTGATTTAAAATGTTCAAAAATTCAATTTTGAAAAAAAAACACAAATACGTGTCACTCACATGTTCACCAAAAAAATCTCAGTTTATAGGTTAATCGTTATTACTGAAGCCTAATAAATACCTGCTGGCTCGAACATTGGCAACCGATGTATTGGTGTTAATAATTAAGAAACCCTATGCTCTGTAGAATGGCAGACGTTTTTTTAGCTATATTTTTGGGTAAATATTTGGCGTTGCATGGTTCTTTTTAGATGTAGTAGTGCTCTACAAGGTACGAACATGAACTTCTTTAACATCCATGGTATCATGATGAAGTTCATACTGTAGTTTATACTGGAGTGGTAGAATACTTATCAAAGATGCTCTAACGCAATAGGGTGTTCAATCTAAAGTGTATTTTTTTGTTCGTAGAAGGTTTAGAAGTGACGAAACTGCATTACATTCCTTTCCTTTAACATCTTCAGGAGTCTTTCGTATGCTTTAATGAGTTCAATGGGAATAAATGAAAGGTCAAGTAAGTAAAGCACTTTCGAAAAAGTAATTTTTATGTTTTAGCTATCAATTGAAATATATTTTGGCTGCTAAATTTATAATTTTTGGTTAAAAGTACAATTTTTTCAAAAAAATAAACAAATACTTTTTAAAAATACCAAAAAAAAGCTATTCCATTTGAAAGGATAATAGGGGATTCTGGAATATATGAAGAGGATAATTCATCTAAAACTGGACTAAAAACTTTAGTTTTGTTGTATGTATGGAATAAATTTAATTTGGCTGCAATCATCTCAGAATACGGCTGGAAACTATTCCTCGCAAGAAGTGAAAATTGACCTATGTTTCAGTGATTCGGATATATGAACATCGAGTAAAGGCAAATTTCAGTCTCTTCAATATGACTTGAACGGACTATTTTAGAATTTTTTAAAAGAAGATACTCTAGAGTATTCTTAAAATAAGTGAAGAGGAATAAAACAACGAAAATAATTTGGCAGTGATTCTAATGAACATTGGATCAGATATTTTACTTAGTGGAAATTCCATAGAGCAATTTATTATCAACCCATGCGAAAATATTCTATACTCCTACCATCTATATAAGGTGACTAGCTAATTACCCGCATTCATCTAAATCCCACATATTACACTCTCTTCTCTTCCAATTGTTCTAATAAAAACTCCAATCCCATCTTCGCAAACGATGTCATATTTTCCGACCTGTCCTCATTATCAGTGTATCTAGCACATGAAACTTCTCCATTTGGCCCACTGAGACCCAAATAAACAGTCCCAACTTTAACATCGACGTTCTTAGACATGCTCAGGAGATGCAAGTTCGTCGTTGGTCCTGCAAATCCTGTTTCTGATAACACGTACGTTGATCCTAGCTCGTACTTGGTTGTTCTGGCCAATTTGAGTGCAACCTGCTCTGATGGCCCCATATAATGACTAATTTCATCTTCTGACCAGCCTGAAAGCTTCAATCTCTGTTTCAAAGAATAAACTAGCTTACCTCCAATGTAAAAGTCAGTAGCTCCAGGCACAGAAACTATGTATGCAGATAATAACCCTCCACACGCAGCTTCCGATATAGCTAATGTTTCATTTCTGGATCTTAGAAGATCCGCAACTTTGCCAACCAACTCTCCAATTTCATCTGGTGGAAACCCCATAGTTTGTATCTGTTCTGTTCTTGATATTCTTTAGTTAGTGACTAACAAATTAATTATGGTGGGTCGTGCACCCACGCTCAAATTGAGTGGCGATAAATCTTTGATCCAAAATTGATAGCTCTGAAGATATACTAGTAACAGTCAATTGTGGTAGAACATAAAACATTATTGAATATGGCTACTAAGACAGTAAAGTTCAATGCAGGTAAAGTAGAGTATGACGAAGAATCCAAGCGTTGCACACCATTGCCTCATAAGGGAGTGATTTCCATCAAGCCCAATGCAGACGATGAGGACTTCTTCGATTTTACTTGGTCGCCAAAGTCAAATAGCTCCGGAAACGTGGAGAAAGAGGAGCTTTTGGTTATACCAGGTGATGTTAGCTTCAAACAGGTAAAATCGTGTAAAACAGGACGGGTATTGGCGTTGACATTTTTGAGTTCTGGAGGAAAGAACTTGTACTGGTTGCAGGATGTTGGAGATGACGAAGAATTGAACAAATTGACCACAAAGGACCAAGACATACTCGAAAAGGTGAATGCATTGATCTCTCCTGGCGGCGATGATGGCGAGACCAAAGAAGAAAATGAAGAGTAAGTATGTTCTTTCTATTTACAGTATACAATCATGATATAATATAAATAAAGAAAAAAAATAATAATATAATAATCAATGCCGTAGGGCATTATCGTTACAAATTAGAGCATGTCTATTAACGCTACTAGTGCAAATCCAAACCCACCACCAACTGTAACTAAACCATCATCCACCGCTAATGCGAAACTCGATGCGTCCAAGTTGCCCATCAACTCCATTTCCGATATTTTAACTCTTGAGCAGATAGAAAAGCACTTGGACTCCTTGTCTCCCAAGCAATTGTCGGAATTATATGCCAAGCACCTACCAGATTCCGTCTCATCGAATCCAAGCAAGGCTGATATATTGGATGTGGTAAGGAGCGGCTTCTTTCAGCAGTCTTCGAATAAATTGAGCGAACTGTTGCAGGAAGGTAGCGGAGCCGGCTATCTATTAGCTCGGTCCTTGAAATATGATTATCAAGGTGAAGGGATCGACGGTTTTTTACATGGCGTTAGAGATTTAGGTAAAAAGGATAGTCAGGAACATAACTCAGACGATGGCAACCACAATAATGAAGATAAAGATTAGTTATAGTTATATAGATGAATTCTTGCAATAGTTAAACTCATAGCAAATAAAAGAATCACGTGATTATACCCAATTTTTCTAAAATTTATAACTTTGAGCATTCGGAAGATATTCAACATGCTTATCTTATAGTGAATTACCGGTTATCATAGAAGATACAAGAGAATTTATTAAGACGATACCATAGGTTATATACTAGAGGATATATAGCCATACGGTAATAAAATCAAGAGCTCGATAAGGATACTTAGTATTCGTTTGTTCTATTCATTAGACTTTAAGTCAAATGGTACATCAGTTTTGCAAGAATACATAAAAACTGAAGCTATAGTAACCATCAACCAAAAAAACATAGAATTTTTTTAGTATAATGTCCTCGAATAGTCTAAATGGAGATGGCGAAAGACTATCTAGGAGTGCCAGGAATTCAATAATTTTTAATAAGCCATCCGTGGCAACCACTGAGATTTCCACCTCAGAAGCTATCAGTCCGAGCATATCGGCATCTGGAGAAACAGAGATTATGCCCGAGAATCGTCAAATAGATGATAAGGACTTGAGACACAATTTATTTGGCAAGGTGACGGGAATGCTACAAAAATCACTAAGCGGAACGCGAATGCCTTCGACAGGTTCTATAGGTGGCAAGGACCCACTGGACACTAGTAATTTGAATAAAATTAATACCAAGAATGAATCATCAGGGACAATTACCCCTAGAGTGAATGCTGTTCCAGTTAGAGAAACAAATAGTGTTTCCTTGGAATATGATCCTATAAGTAAGCGTAAGGTGCTTAATACTTATGAAATATTGAAAGAGATCGGTAGAGGAGAGCACGGTAAAGTAAAACTTGCGAGAGATCTTGTACATGATGAATTGGTTGCAATCAAAATTGTAAATAGGAAGTCCAAAAAGGCTAGACCTGCATTAAGAATGAGACGCAATTCAAAAGCACAGGCAGATGCTGCAGATGATTATGAAATGAAGATAAGAAGAGAAATTGCTATTATGAAGAAATGTAATCATAAATATATTGTTAAATTGAAGGAACTTTTGGATGACGTCAACTCCCATAAGATTTATTTGGTTCTAGAATACCTTGAGAAAGGTGAAATACGATGGAAAA
The DNA here is from genome assembly GCA_030583545.1 of Debaryomyces maramus. Taxonomy (NCBI): domain Eukaryota; kingdom Fungi; phylum Ascomycota; class Pichiomycetes; order Serinales; family Debaryomycetaceae; genus Debaryomyces; species Debaryomyces maramus. Next base: position 503,516 of record JAJMIL010000005.1, read on the forward strand.
GACAAAAATCCAGCACCCTGGATGTTTCACAAGGTGAAGGTAACGCTGATGATATACCATGTCGTAGTGGATTCCGTAAGAAGAGTATTGTTTATACTCAAGCTGACGAAGACGAAGACTTACTATCCAATGAATATTCTCCATATTTAACTTTCAAGCAAGCACGGAAAATCTTCCGTGATGTATTATTAGGTTTGGAATATTTACATTTACAAGGAATTGTTCATAGAGATATAAAACCGGCAAACTTATTAGTCCGTTCAGACAATGTGGTTAAAATAAGTGATTTCGGTGTATCATTTGCATCATCTCTAGAGAATAATGAGGACAAATATTTGGTCAATGAAGTTGAATTAGCAAAGACGGCTGGTACGCCTGCATTTTTCGCTCCAGAATTATGCGAAACTAATTTTTCATCAACGACTAGTTCAAAATCAGTTTCGGCATCTTCGTTAGAAGTTTTAAAAAATGAGCAATTAACTCTTACAAAGTTACTCCCTAAGATTGATTATAAAATTGATATTTGGGCACTTGGAGTCACATTATATTGTCTATTATTTGGAAAAGTTCCATTTAATGCAGAATCAGAGTATGAACTATTTCAAGTAATTGTCAACCAGAAGCTAGAATTCCCCGAAGATAGGGGTTCGTTCAATTCTCCCACTGATGTTAATGAGTCCGAATTTGAATTAGCAAAAGATTTGTTATTGAAAATGCTAGACAAAGATAGGCTTAAACGTATTGAAATAAAGGATATCAAAAGCCATCCATTTGTACTTTTGGATTTAGAAAATGAACCTGACTCATTGAATGAATTATTGCATCTTAATGATGATGTTACTACTTATGCGAACAGTTCGGATTACTCAGATTATGACGACACTATCCTGAAGGAAGAAATTGAGAATGCTGTTGTCGGTATTGGTAGTAGAATTAAAAGTGGATTAGTTAAAGCAATAAGGGCCGGAGGGAAAGATTTTGATTCTCGTAGAATTCTTGCTCATCATATAGAGCCTTCAGGAGTTTCGTCATCAGAGGAATCATCTTATGGTAACTCACGTTATAATTCAACATCCGTATTAAATGAAAGTTCTGGAAATTCAGTAATTTTGTCAGAGGCTACTCAAGTGTCCACACCTCCAAGTTTCCCTTTCTATAAAACCAGATCAAACAGTCATCAACCAGACTATTTTTCTTCGGGTCATTCTAATAATGCATACATACCATCAAATTTATCGACAGAACAGCATATTCAGCCTCACCGCTCGCCATCTTATTCAGCTATCAGTATGAAAGATGGAAAGACTCCAAATATCCTTTTGCAGGATGTGATTGATTCACATTCAAATAGCTCTAGTAGAAGAGGTAGTTCGGCAGGTACTGAAGCAGTGCAAATTGAAACAAAACGCAATGTTGGCGGTGACCTATATTTAAAAAATCAGTCAATTGTTGACACATTTAAAGGCATTCAACAACAAGATAATAAAAGACGCAAATCTAGTGCATATTCCCATGTTCCAGCATCTAGTAATAATACCGCCAAAAACTCTGTTTCGTCACAACCAGGACGTGAAGACGCCCAATCATCCATTGCATCTGAAAAAGCGAGACAATCTTCCATACCTTTAAGCAATCAATTAAAAGTTGGTCCTATTAGTATTGGTAATGAAAGAAGACCTTCATCAGTTATCTCATTACCTTTGAACGAAAGTTTTGCATCGCTAGATAGTTTTGATGATGATTATTTGAAGTTCAAATATCACGAGATGTCAAGTAAACAAGATCATAAATCTGCTAGGCTTGAAAGTGAAGTAACTCACTCAGATCCGAATCTTTCTCGTAACACTGATGAATTCATGACGAATATTGATAATATTAACGAAAAATTCAAGAAATTTGATTTGAATACCCTGATGAAGTCTACTGGAATTACATTCAATTTGAATGGTGATAAAGTTGATGAGCATGAAGGTATTGCACCCAAAACAATTACAAAGCTGCCATCCAATTTGAGCGGCTCATCATCTTCGCAATTTTGCTCATCACCAACCCTGTCACAGTCGGGGAGCGAAAGTGACGAAGAAGGCAATTTAACTTTAGCTTTTTCATCTAAAGTTGCACCTCCTTCCAAACCAAAATTTTTATCCCTAGGAAATAGGGCTAAATCTCATGATTCCCATTTACCAGGAGTTGTACAGACAGTTCAACAGCATGATGCACCAGTTATATTTCAAGATGATATACCTGAATTTGAAGACATACCAGCAGGCTTAATGTCAAGTGTACCTCGCTCAAGTGTGTCGGCAGATGCTGTAATGCATCCTACCATATCGGTAGTTTCTAGTAATGGTTCAAGTACGACAATAACTGCGGAAGCATTGGTAAATAATTCTAATCCGGAAATTTCTAGGAGAGTAAATAATAATAGCTCTAAACTGAAATATGATCAGCAAGTTTCACCAACTAAACATATGAGGCATGAATCATTAGATACCAATAGAATTCCGTCCCCATTGATTAATGATGCTCCGTCATCTACCAAGGCTACCAAAAATTCACATTTGGTCAAAGAAATATTCAAGAATCATAAGGATAATTATTTCAATAATGTCAAAAGCAATCAAATCAATAACCAATTTAATAATCATTACAAGAAAGAGCCTATATATTACCCATTCCCGAATGCCTTACATTACGATAACGATAAGGAGAGTGAAGCAAAATCTAATACCAACTTTGAGGCTATAAGAAGACCGAGTTATTATAGATCTAATTCTATTACAGTTGGTTTATTGCAGAACAATAGGGATAAACCTAGTGAGGACTAGTGTCTATGTTGGAATTACAATATCTTTCAGTATATACGAAAAATTATAATTTTGAATTGTGTGTAATTAAATATGTAACAAAATATTATATTAACCTATCATCATACCAATAATCTCTAGAAATACTAAAAATACCCAAATAAAATATAACCCAGAAACAAATAATAATACCCACCTATATATAAAATAACCAGTTGAAGAGATATTACTGAAAATTAATTGGTAAGAATAACTATAATTCACTTCTCACTCCATTTGTTTCCACTTTAGTAGTTGAACACAAGTTCTTCAACTTTGAAATAGACAAAAAAATGCTTGAAGCTAAACCATCTCAAGCTTTCTTTTCAAAACAGATAATCTATTGCCGATACTAACAATGAATTTTTCAACCATAGCTTTATCTTCATCATCTAACTTTTCTTCGTCCTTCGAAGAATCCTCGTCTAGTAAAGCCTCTAACATCCAAATCGCCGTACTATAAGCCAATTCACAACCTTTTAAATCCTCTTTTACTAATTCATTTACAGCTGCATTTCTGGACATTTCTAGGGCTCTATCAAATATTAGTTTCTCAGCTAGAATTCTCCTTTTCTCACCCGTGGAATTAGAATCAGCTAAAAACTCAGAGTCTTGGTCTTCTTTTGCTAAAGATGTGTTGGCATCTTGCAATCTTAACCTAATGAACTCGGCCTTCTCTAGGGATTCATTAAATTTTTCTCTTACCCATTGAACCAATTCATTAATCTTAACTGCAACTTGCATGCTGGTAGGACCATTATTTGTTGATTGTTTTAATGCAGTTTCATTCGAGTTGGTAGCAGAATTAGAGTCAGGGGATTCAAACTGATTATACCACCATTCACTTGCAATAATCATACCTTTAGCTAGTATAGATAAGGTTTTAACATACAAAACAACTCCCTCTTCACTGATTGATTTAACTATTTTAGGAGGTAACATATCATTCTGGTGCAATAAGTCATCATCCAATCCGTCTGAAGAAGGAGGAGAAGGAATCAATTGACTAAATTTAACATCGGCAAATAAATTAATCGCATGAGCTTTAGTGGCTATTGATTCTAATTTGTTCAATACCATCTCATCTCCTGTTAGGCGTGATTGTGATTGATGCAACGAAGTGCTTGAGTTATTAGCAACTGTAGTAGACGTAGGCAAATTCAATTTCTGAAGTAATAAATTATTTGCAAAGTTTGGATTTGCAAATACCAAACTATTTGTATTTTCATTCTTTAATAATCGTTCATCATCCTCTTCAATAAGTTGATTAGTTGGAGGGGAACCCGCATTTGCACCAAATAACCTATTTGACGCTAATCCGATGGCCTTACTCAAAGCATTAGTGGGTGAAATGGAAATAGAAATACGCCTTTCGGTTAAGCTTGGTCTTCTTTGACTCCCAGATGAATTTGATCTTAATGAAGATCGTCTACAAAGCTGCATATTATTTTTAGGACTACCAACATTAGCCATATTGTCATAACCAGATGACGGGCGACGAGGGTTGATAGCTACAGCACCACTTCCAGCATGTGCCAATTCGTCAGCAATAGCATTTACCTCAACTGCTCTCTTTTCAACTACCACATAATCCTTTTCTAAGCTAATATCATCTTTGTTTCTTAGTACCAACGACTTTTCTCTTATATTGCGTGGTTGGATTGAATGAGAAGTCGTCTCTGGACCCGGACTATTTTTATTAATAATTTGTTTAATTTCTTCATCCCTGCTCAAAGATTTTGAATCAATATCAACTGGAGACGAATTTGATTTGGTCGCCGGCAATTCATTTCGAGGTTGCAGTGGGTGCTCTGTTTCATCCAGATTATTAGGTGTAATTGGTTGAATATATTGTGATTTCTGAGATGGTTTAATTGGAGAAATGTACTCACTAATAAACAAATTCTCATCCATGGCTGATGTCTCGAGCGGTTCATCATTACCCTCGAGATCATTGATAATCAAAGGATCACTGAAAAATTCATTAAAAGATACTCTTTCTGTAGGATTGTATTTCAATAGGGATCTTATCAACCTCTTCAATGATTCCGGTACTTGTGCCGCTGAAGGGAATTTGATGCGGTCATTTGACTTTTCAATATTCTTCAATAATTGAACATGGTTATCCGCTCTAAAAGGAGGCTTTCCTACCGTCATTTCGTACAACACGGCCCCAACGGACCATAAATCAGCTTTAGCATTATACTTCTCATAACGTAAGATTTCTGGGGCCATATATAGCGGTGAGCCACACAAGGTTTCAGCCATTGACGTTGACGGCAAAAATCTAGCAAACCCGAAATCCGCAATCTTTAATAGCGGTAACTCCCACAAGCCGACAAACCCGCCGTCTGTGAACTCTTCTTTTGAATGCAAAGGGGGGCACAACAACAAATTCTGCGGCTTGATATCTCTATGCACCAAGCTCTTGTTTCGTAAAAACTCCAACGCAGACGCCAACTGCTTAAGGAAATGGATAACCAACGTCTCGTTCAACCCGTGCGACCCCTCTGGCGACGGATACCTTTCCAAAAGCGAGGATATTACCGGATGCGTCTTCGTAAGGACGCTCCGCTTACGAATAAAATATGATAAATCTCCCATGGAACAGTAGTCCATAACGAGATGGAAATGGGACGTGGTCTGCTTGTAATCAAGCAACCCCACGATATGTGGGTGTTTCATAGTCTTCAAAATGGAGATCTCGATCTCTAGGTTTTCCACCAACTTCTTCGACTTCAACTTGGATCTCACCACAGACTTGATCGCTACCGGCTCGTTCGTCTTCGTATTGACGCACTTGTAAACAGTGGCGAACGACCCCTTCCCGATCTCTTGCCCTATGCTATACACCCCTATAGTCCTGACACGTTTGCCCGCATCCCTGCTAGATTCGGTGCTCATTGAAGACATCACACTCCTGTTATTCTTTCCCAGTCACCAAAATTTACTTCCTCTTAATTTATACTATCAAAAGGAGGGGTGGACTGTATATACCAATACGTGTAATAGATAAGCGTATGACTGATAGTGGTTATACCGCCTACTATGATCGTCTCTTGGTTTACTATAAAACCAGTAGTTTAATGAATGGAATTATCTCCTGCCTTGTTTGACCTGTTTGTAACCTCGGAACAAGTTTTACTTAGAAACCCCGAGCTTTTGGAGGTTTTTGGGTGGTTGTCAATCGAAAGTAGTCGTGTTTTCGTCGCTAGCAATTAAAACTGATTATATAGATACTATATCAGCAACGTGAACTAATGAACAGACTATCGAATCCTTCTATCTATGTAATTCGATATTAAAATTAAAAGTGTGGGAATAATATGGTAGTAAAATCGATAAGATAACGCCACAACCGTTAACTATGGGGTCCAAGAATGAGTAATCGATTATTGTCACGATACAAAATGGCAGAGGCAAATTGGATTTGGCTAAAATTTCGAGGCAGAGAATCGGACTGCATATAAATAGACACTATGATTGCGATACAGTTCATCTGGTGGGCGGTTATCATGAAATAGATGGGAGTTTATAGCAGGAGAAGGAACAAACAGTGATAATTACAATCTTCAGCACAACTATTGTCAGAGTATTAGTTTTAAATAAATACCTGCGAAAATTGAGCTTAAAGAGAGTATAAAAAACAACGGAAACGGAAACGAAGAATGTTCGAATCTCTTGTCGCTAACCTACTTAACAGGTTTTTGGGATCGTTCATTGAGAATTTTGATCCCAAGCAGTTGAACATCGGGATATGGAGTGGGGATGTGAAATTGAAGAACTTGCGGTTGAAGAAAGAGTCGCTAGACAAATTCAAGTTGCCGGTGGACGTAAAATTCGGACATTTGGGCGAATTGACGTTGCAGATCCCATGGTCGAATTTGAAATCGAAGCCGGTGAAGGTGATAATTGAGGACGTGTACGTGTTGGCGTCGCCGATCATTTTGCAGGACATTGATGTGGAGGAAGAGGAGCAAAGAGAATTGCAGGTGAAGAAGGAGAGGCTTGAAAATTTGAAGGAGCTCGAAGCGGCGGCAGCCCAGAACCAGGATTTAACCACGGATTCGAATGCAAACGAATCCTTCACCCAGAGCTTGGTGACGAAAATTGTGGATAATTTGCAGGTCACTATCAAAAACATTCATGTGAGATATGAAGACGATTCAGTGTTGACGGAAAACCCATATTCCGTTGGTATCACGTTGAACGAGTTGTCTGCCACCTCCACGGACGAATCGTGGGTTCCCAGCTTTATTTCTATCACACAGGCATTCACTCATAAGTTGATGACATTAAAGAGCTTGAGTTGCTATATGAATACCGACTCGAAGACGATTTTTACAGAAGATTCCGATGAGCTCTTGCGAATTTTCAAGGACTCTATTACAAGCGAGGAGTTTATCCATGATATCCAGTATATATTAAAGCCAATATCGGGTGAAGGGCGATTAACTGTGAATAAGAAAGGGGCAACCGAGAAATTCCCCCACGTCAAGGCGGAATTATTCTTCGATGAGTTCGGCATTGATTTGGACTCACAGCAATATAGAGACATCTTATGGACAGCCTCAAAATTCCATTGGTATATCAAAACACAAAAGTTTAGAAAAATTAGACCGAAGGTCTCTGTTGAAGAAGACCCGAAAGCGTGGTTCCGATACGCAGCCAAATCTGTTTTTAATGAAATCCACGAAAAGAATTACAAATGGAGCTGGGACCACTTTGCCAAGAGAAGGGATCAAAGAAAGGCATATTTACAGCTTTGGAAGTTGAAATTATTAAATAAACCCTTATCCCCCGAAGATGAAAAGAAATTGGATGATTTAGATACCGAGTTGCCTTTTGAAGATATTAAATTTTACAGATCTTTGACCAGAAGTGAAATTCGCAAGGAGAAGAAAATCCTCACTGCTAATTCATCTGCATCTGAAGGCAGTAATAAACAAGCAGACGGAGGCTGGCTCTCATATTGGTGGGGTAGTTCTAGCTCTAGCAAAGAAGACAATAATGAAGGAAACGATGATGATCTCGACTTACAATTAAATAATGATCAAAGAAAAGCCTTGTACGAAGCTATTGAATACGACGAAAACCAGGAATTAACAGACTCCATTGATATGCCCAGAGACAGAGTGAAGTTTGAAGTTCTCACTAATTTGAAGAAGGGTGGTATTTCTATTAGACAAAGAAAACACGAGCCTAACTTAGCTGAAGTAATTTTTGAAGGGTTTTCTACTCAAATATACCAAAGATCAGATTCGTTATTGGCTAACATTCAGTTACAAGAATTTCGAGTCGAAGATGGTACAAAGACTACCTTATACAAGCATATCGTCAGTGTTAAGCAATCCCATTCTCATTTGCATGACGATGACAATGAAGTAGATTCTATGCCTTCTTCAAGTTTGACTTCCAACGAACCGTTCTTCAAGGTTTCATTTGAACACAACCCACTTGATGAAAGTGCAGATTCTATTTTACTAGGTAAATTGAAATCCATGACAATCTTTTATAATCCTCACTTTATACAAGAGATTATTAAATTCTTCACACCTCCAAAAATCCATCTTAACACGGTAGGTGCTATTATGAATGCCGCAGAAGCAACAATGGAAGGTATTACATCACAGACAAGAATTGGACTTCAATACGCCTTGGAAGAACATAAGACTATTAATGTAAAATTAGATTTACAGGCACCATTAATTATTTTGCCATTAGATCCATCCAGTTGGAAATCACCAGTTGCAATTTTAGATGCTGGTCATATTAGTGTTATTAGTAACCTTGTTGCAAAGTCTAAAATAGAAGAGATAAAAGCAAAAGAAAGTTATACTGCCGAAGATTGGAATCAGTTAAAAGACTTAATGTATGATAAATTCAATCTTCATTTGCAAGATGCTCAATTTCTCGTAGGACCAACCATTAAGTCAACAATGGAGCAATTACACACCGATACGGAAGATAAATCTGCATTAATTCTAGATAAGTTGGATCTTAAATTGTTATTAGGTATATCCATCTTACCAGAAGCACATAACCTCGCAAAAATTAAGATAGGTGGTGAGGTATCAAAAATAGATATTGCTATGAATGACTTCCAATATAAAACAATAATGAAGATTATCGATAAAGCCATTCCAGATTTTGAGAATATTGATACGGAAGATTCAAGTATATTCGATGCATATGGAAACCACAAAGAAAATGAAATTGGGGATATCGATGATTCGGATACATCATCTACTGTCTCAAATAAAATGGTGAAGGATCAAAAAGCTGATGCTGCGATAAAGCAGCATTTATTTGAATTTGATTTCAATGTTGATATTGTCCACGTATCGTTATCGAGATGTATTGACGGTGCCAGTTTACGGGCTGAGCCTCTCATTGATTTAGTGGGGGATGCACTAAGCTTAAACTTTTTTAAAACAGCTAATGATATGCATCTTGATTTAGTTGTTGCTAATATTAACGTGATTGATCATATTGAAAATTCTGGAGTGCCAGAATTCCAAAATTTGATTTCGTCGAACAAGTTTGTTGAAAATGACAAGAAGAATAAAGGGCCGAATAAGAAATTATTTAGATTAGGATATGAAAGAACTCAAAGGATTGTTGAGTTTAATGGAAAGGAAATTGAGGTTTTTGATCAGGATATTAATGTCGATATCGCGACAGTTAAATTTGTTATTTCGCGTAAGACTATATTAAGTCTTCTAAACTTCATTTTAAATACTTTCACGGATCCGAATGAAGCTCCAACCGAAGCGGATCAAATTAAACATAATGATTCTAATGACGCTGATGTGTCTCCTCAACGAATTGATGTGGCTGTCAATCTAGAAAGTATCATCATGGTTTTAAATGAAGATGGAGTCAAATTGGCAACATTACAATTAAGCAAAGCAGATATTAATGTTTTCGTACTCCCAGAAGAATTGGAAGTACAAGGGAAATTAGGTGCTTTAAGCTTACACGATGAAGTTAATCAAGGCTCACCAAGAGATTCAATTTTGAGAAACTTGATTAGTATTGAAGGAAAAAATTTAGCTGAATTTAAGTATAAAACTTTTGATCCAGAAAATAATTCTAACCCCTTCAATTCGTTGATTGAATTTAAAACTGGATCGACAACCATAAATTTTGTCGAAGATGCATTTTGCAAGATATTTAATTATTTGAGTCAATTTCAAAAAATGAAAGCAATTTATGATAGAGCTAGAGAAGCTGCAATTGATCAAGCTAATCAAATCGAAGGTGCAAATAAGATCAAATTTGATTTCTTAGTGCAAGCCCCAGTAATAGTATTCCCTAAATTAATCGACAACCCTGAAAATACTTACGATAAGATGACTGCACATCTAGGAGAATTGTATGCTTCGAATGAATTTATGGTAGGTGATAATTCGGCAATTCAAAACATTATTTCTGCTGGTATACGTAACATAAGCCTTGAGTCTCAATTCAATTTTGATAAAGGAGTGCAACAAAAGTCAGATATTGTAAATGATTTAGATATATCTTTCAAAATCGACTATTCGGAGGATTATACGGAATCCAAACCTACATTTGTTGTGGATGGTAAAATGCCAGAAATTGATATGCATTTAACAGAATTGCAATTGCAATACTTAATGCGACTTTCTGAATCAGTCAGGAAAGTTTTTGATATTTCAGAAACAGAAGAATTTCTAGATGATATAGAAGAAGACGCAGCTAATGCGAATGCAGTAGCTAAATACGACAATTTGGCTAATTCAGAAGAAAAGGTGGTTAAGCAAACGTCAACAGTTGAGACCGAGGTTATACCTAACGATCATCGAAAAGTAGTTTTCAAGTTTGATGTTCCAAGAGTATCTTTGACATTATACAACAGGACCTCAGGTATCAAAACGTATGATTCTAATAAAATTTCCTCATTCACTTTAAATGGATTCACTTTATCCTTTGATATGAATGAAGATACGTACTTTAAGTCTGATATCAATGTTCAATCATTTGTTGTTGAAGATGTTCGAAAAGGTAGTGGTAATAAGTTTACCGAAATTATACCTCTGATTAGTCATGATAATAATCAGTTTGTATTAAAAGCCTCCACTAATGGACCTGTTGAAAATAGGAATATTACGGTTATGCTTACCGTTGATAATCCTAAGACTATTTTGGCTCTCGATTATATTTTTGAATTGCAGTCGTTTGTAACTAAAGGGTTGGAACGCGAACCACAAATAAATCAAATATCCGATGACAGCGACGAAGAATTAGAGGATCAAAGTAAATCATCCTCGAGCAAAGGAAGACTAAAATTAAAGGAGGAAGATAGTCAAGAGACAAGTAAAACTCCGTCTATTGGTTTCTCTGTTAATATAACAGAACCTTCGGTAATATTACTTGCTGATCCAACCAATGAAAATACGGAAGCAATTGTATTCAAAGTTGAACAGATATTAATCACCAGCCAAAATGTAATGTCAATTGCCGCCAACAATATTGGTATGTTTTTATGTACCATGGATGCATTTGAAGATAAAAGATTAAGAATTATTGATGACTTTTCTGTATCTTTTGCACATGATTCTAGAGGATCAACGAAGAACAACTTCCTTACAAATATCGAAGCTTCTATTGAGCCCCTACTTATGAGGTTATCTTTAAGGGATATTAGGCTTGCTTTAAATATCTTTAATAAGGCCAATGAACTCTATAATATATCTCATGGTAATATTATCAATAATAGCGAAGGGGGAGAGTATAATTTTTCAGAAGAATTCAAAAGAAGATTATCACAATATGCTCCTTCCATTATTTCAAATTTTTCGAACAATTCGAAAGGTAAAAATAAGGATAAGACGAGCTCGCAAGTTATTATCAAGGGTGAGGAACTTAATGCCACTATCGGTGGATTGAGATTTGTATTGATTGGTGATATTCATGAATTGCCTGTTCTTGATATGAATGTTAAACCATTTGAGGTTAAGGCGATTAACTGGTCTACAGATCTCAGTGCAGAAACTCACGTAGAGTCATTCATTAATATTTATAATTATGCAAGATCTACATGGGAGCCATTGATCGAACCATGGCCTATTTCTGTTTATGCTAGTAAAACTATTACACCGTCACCCAGTATCATGATTGATGTTGTATCAAGACAATTAGCGGAAGTAAACATATCATCTCGTTCGATTGCCTTATTATCACAAGTGTTTTCTTTGATAACCACTGAAGAAAAATTGAAGTCAAGAGGAGACGATGACCCTTATAGGATAGTCAATGAGACTGGATATGATATAGAAGTTTGGGCGGACCAAAATGATAAAACCCTGAAGAACAAAACCGCAATAAAGTCAAGAGATGAAATTCCATGGTCATTTGAGGATTGGAGGGAGATAAGAGAAAACCTTGATTCTGATAAAAAACTGGGTATTCTCGGTATTGATTTGGTGGGGTCACCGTATGAACAAATCTCAGGAATATCTGCTACGGGAGAAGGAGAGAACCTCTTTGTTTTGTACCCCCCTATTGATGGTGTCCATAATAGATTATCATGCGAAGTAACTTTAGGAGAAGACAATATTAAAACTGTATGGTTAAGATCGACAGTGAAGATTCAAAATGATGCTGATATTCCAATAGCCATCAGAATAATTCGGAAGGATGATGCTGAGGAAGAAGAATTGGTAATAGAATCAAAAAAGACTCAGGCGTTACCCATAGATTGTGTTTATTCTGGATCCATTAAAATAAAGCCACATATTGATACGGAATATAAATGGTCTGAAGAAGAATTGCATTGGAAGGATCATTTAAGAGGAGGTATGCCGTTATGTTGTGCAGCTATGAATACAAATGACAGCTCATCCTATTATTTTCATTCTGAACCTAAATTTGATAGCGACGAACCATTATCTAAAATATACCCTCATATGAAACTTGTTATTTCAGCTCCAGTAGAGATTGAGAATTTGTTACCTTTCGATATTGACTATAGATTATATGATAAAAGTGCCAGAAAGGATTGGAGTGGAACTATTCAGAAGGGTGTCAAGAGCTACGTACACGTCGTAAGCTTGCAAAGCCTTTTGTTACTCAGCGTTCAGCCAAACGATTGTGGTTTCGAGAAGTCAGAATTTGCAATTATTAACGCAATTTCTCAAAGCGAATTTAAACGTGAATCAACAATGACTCTAAGAAACAAGGATGGTCAAATACTAAAACTTAGAATACACTATCCTAGAAAGAAATCTGATAGTACAAGTTTAAAGGTTGTCATTTACTCACCATATGTTATTCTTAATAGAACTAGTCAGAATATAATTGTTAATGAAAAGGGTAATTTGATGCATTCAAATAGTAAGTCATCATTCAAGCCAACAATACCTAGCATGTTTTCGTTTGAAAAACATGGGGATAGGAGTAATAGAGCCCTTCTTAAAATAAACGATTCTTCGTGGACTTCACCATTGAGTTTTGATGCTATTGGACAAACAACTGCTGCAAAAGCACAAGTTAGTGGGAGACAGACTGAGATGAATGTTGGCATATCGGTGACTGAAGGTGAAGGGAAATATAAATTGAGTAAGGTTATTACAATAGCGCCAAGATATATTTTCCGGAATTGTTTAGATGAACCTTTGGAAATAGTGGAGAATGGATCGACTAAACAGACATTGGTCGCTTCAAATGAGCTTACTCCCTTGTACGGGTTGCGTAGGACTGATCAGAAGAGCTTATTGATAAAGTTCTCGCATTCTTCAAAGACTTGGTCTTCTCCATTTGCCCTAGGAGATGTCGGGCAAATATTCTTGAAGGTACATAAAGAAGAAGTTGGTCAAGTATTACTCAAGGTTAACATTATTTTAGAAGATGCAACAATATTCATTCAGGTTGAAAATGCTAACAACAATTGGCCATATTCTATTCGTAACTTTAGTGATTCTGAATTTTATATTTATCAACATGACCCAAACATTAACGAAAATGGTGATATTGTCAAACAAGATACCGAATACAAACCAATTTTCTACAAAATCCCACCTAAGAGTGTTATGCCCTATGCATTTGACTATCCCAATGCTATCATAAAAGAGTTGATTATTAGATCACATGGTCGTGAAAGGGCAATTAATCTAGCTGAAATCGGTAACCTAAAGCCTTTTAGACTTCCGCAAACACATGATTCTGAACAGACTATCGTGGATTTAAATGTTGTGGCTGATGGTCCAACTCAATCATTGATAATATCGAATTACGACCCATCTGTGAGTTTATATAAATTAAAGGATAAATCTCAATCTTCCGCAAGTCTTTCGCAACAGAAATTTGAGACTACGGAAACTGACGAAAATTACCACACCAAAATAATCACCCGCTTTGAGGGCCTTGGTATTTCATTGATAAATACAAGAGCACAAGAATTATGTTATATTTCACTAAGAGGGATTGAATTACGTTATAATGAATCTGATTTGTATCAAAATTTGAGTGTGAAATTGAAATGGATACAAATTGATAACCAATTATTTGGGGGTATTTTCCCAATTATTTTATATCCAAGTGTTGTTCCAAAGTCTGGAAAAGAAATGAATAACCATCCATCATTTTCAGGAGCTATTTGTAAAGTCAAGGATGACTCACATGGCGTTTTATTTATTAAATACGCTACTATTTTGTTACAGGAAATGACGATTGAGATTGATGAAGATTTCTTGTTTGCATTACTAGATTTTGCTCGCTTTCCAGGTGCAAGCTGGAATAAGCACTTACAAGATAAATTATGTGATGATAATTTAGAACTTCCAGAACCTCTTAGTTTGTCTAACAGTAGTGACATTTATTTCGAAGCTTTACATTTACAACCTACATTGACTAATCTTTCATTTGTTAGGACAGAAAGAGTAAATGCCGAGGATAGAACCTCATCTCAAAATACGTTGATGTTTTTCTTCAACGTCCTTACTATGGCAATTGGAAATATTAATGATGCACCAATTAAATTGAATGCGTTGTTTATTGAAAATATTAGAATACCAATTCCTATTTTAGTAGAATCTATCCAGACACACTATGGACAATCATTTTTCTATCAAGTCCACAAAATATTAGGTTCTGCAGATTTCTTGGGTAACCCTGTTGGTCTTTTCAATAATTTATCTTCAGGGGTGCTCGATATATTTTATGAACCTTATCAAGGATTCATTATCAATGATCGTCCTCAAGAATTAGGTATAGGAATCGCAAAGGGTGGCTTGAGTTTTTTGAAGAAATCAATTTTTGGGTTTTCAGATTCGTTTGCTAAAGTAACTGGATCATTAGCTAAAGGTTTATCCGTTGTCACGCTAGATAAGAATTTCCAAGAGCGCCGTCGTCTTAATCAACGTCGTAACAAACCTAAGCATGCGTTATATGGATTTGCCTCCGGTGCCAACTCTTTCTTCGATTCTGTATCTTCAGGTGTTACTGGTATTGCAACAGCACCAATTGAAGGTGCCAATAAAAGTGGCGCATCAGGATTTTTCAGAGGTTTGGGTAAAGGTGTTGTTGGATTGCCTACCAAAACTGCCATCGGGTTTTTCGATTTAGCATCCAATGTTAGCGAAGGAATTCGTAATACTACGACAGTTTTCGATGCCGATGGCTTGGATAAAGTTAGATTACCTCGTTATATTTCTCACGATCAAATTATTAGACCATATGTCCAAAGAGAAGCTCAAGGTCAATTTTGGCTTAAGTCGATTGACGGAGGAATACTTTTTAACGAAAGATATATCGCTCATTTACTTTTGTCAGGTGAAGAGAAGGCAATAGTGGTTACGTTCAGGAAAATCATATTATTTGAAGTAAATACATTAAAATCAAAATGGATTATTCCGTTAGAACAAGTAAAGTCTATTTCGAATGAAGGAACCGGAATTAGCATTGGTTTGAAAAAGAAAGAGGGCCCATTCATTCCAATTCCGGAGAAAGCTAATAGAACTTTCTTCTACAATCGTATCTCCATAGCTGTTGGGGAATTCAACAAGCATTGTCAAGTCACTTTGTGAACTAGGTGATTCTACCTGTTTAGATTATATACAAATATCCCAAGATGTTACAGTATTATATTTTAATTACTTGTAGATAAAAAATGATGATCAGTAGGGCCGGATCTCTTACTCAAGAATTTCATGAACGTATTAGGATCTTCATCGTTGCAATATTCGAATTTCAATTTCCCCACGGAGATTCTACCGTCGATAGTTTGTACAATTAATTGATTCTTTGCTTGATCTAACATAAAATCACCAGGAGCAGATAATGGAGGATCCAGATCTTCTTTTAATTTAATGTCATTGAAAATCACTTTTTGAAGCCCTTTAAAATTCTTCTTTTTTTTGGTAATATCACAGTATTTGAAAGTATGTAATTGACCAAGCGCATCATTTAGCTTCTTGATTTTTCTAGAGCTTAATTCATTCCATTTAATTTCACTCTGGGAAGGCCTTATCTTACCAGCAAGAGAGAATCCATATTGTTTATTGATAATATTTCGTGGTTCTTCAAAGAGTCGTTTATCTATTACATCTAATAACAAATCTCCCCCACGCTGTCCTAATTTCTTTTCTAGTGTACAATAATTATCTTCATCTTTAATGGAGATAAGATCAGACTGAAGCAAAATGTCTCCTTTATCAAATTTAGTTGGATGCAAGGTTTGTATGGTTACTCCGGTATATGGATCATCGTTCATCAATGCATACTGTAAAGGCGAAGACCCAGAATACTTTGGTAATAGTGATGGATGGACATTCAAGCCGCCATAATCCATCTTTTTTATAAAATCTCCTGGTATAAGTTTACCATAGGAGACTGCAACTGCTAAATTGAAGTTCTTTTGTGATAAGATATTCATGATATCTTGTGATGAATCAGCTCGATGAATGGCAATATCTTTGGATGCACAATATTCTCCTATTGGGAGATCAACAAATGTGTTTAGCTTTCTACCAGTAGCTTTAATACTTCTAGTTATAACATCTATTGACGAAACTTTGTCTGGATTATTACTATGATATGTGACTAATTTACTTAATGAATAAACACTGAATTGGTCACTTCCAAAAAATGCAATATTTAACGGATCATTTCGAGTGGAAACATTCCTTACAAAAGGCCGCAAGCTTATTAGTGAACCTCTGAAGAGTGATAACATCAGTGTTGTTACAAGTTCATAGTATATCAACCAAATTCCTATTCGGAGTCGCGTGAAAAAAAAAATGAGCCCCAGAATAAAATCGGCCACTTAATCTGATTCTTTCATAAACCAGAATTCATATAGTTGTATAAACTTCATGATAAACTACCTAGATGACAAAATAGAATGATATCTCCTACACTTAGAAAAGTATTTATATTATTATCATGCACATTTTTAGGACTTATATGTGGTACCTTATACTTGTATTCTTCATATAGTCCCCAGTTTGCCAAACAACTAAATTACAGTGTAACTGATTCTTCTTCAATAGCCTTGTCAGGTACCATAGGTGTGGCGATTGCAGGACCCATTGCGGGAACGGTGGTGGACAAAAAGGGATATACAAGTGCGTTGATAATTGGCGGGATTTCCATTATCATTGGTTATTTAAGTATGAAGAAGCAATTCGATAGCCACTATTCCCAATTATTTTTATCTTCGTTCTTTTTATTTTTAGTTGGATGTGGCTCGACATTTATCAATTCGGCGTGTATGAAATGTTGTGCTGTTAGCTTTCCAAGTATACGAGGGGTTGCTACGTCATTACCATTAGCATTATATGGATTAAGTGCTCTATTTTATTCTGTGATTGCTTCAATATTCTTTCCCGGTGATACATCCACATTCTTGGGATTTTTAGCCTACTCATCGATCTGCATATTTATGGTGTGTACACCTAGTATTATGTTATGCGATAGAGAGCATAAGGTTAGGAAATCGATGCATAGGAATATCAATACCGAATCTATAGAAATGTCAAACTTAGCACCAATACTTAGTCCTGGTCACCAAAGCTCTCAGAGGGTGCAAAATCCGTTTAAGGCAAATGATGGTACGAAGATTGAAAATTTGAGCGGAATTGGCTTAATTAGGTCCCATAAGTTCTGGTTAATTTTCATTGTAACAGGGGCTTTAGCATCATTGGGACAGATGTACATTTATTCAGTTGGGTATATGGTGAAAGCTTTACTTAGTAAGTCTACAATTAATACAGACACCATAACGTCGGCAGCAAAACCAAGTATCGAAGCATTAATTCAAAATGAGCAACAACTTCAAGTGGGCTTACTCTCGATAGCCAATTGCGTAGGGAGAATTATTTCAGGTATATTAGGTGATATAATTTCTCAGTCATTCAATAAGCCTAGGTCTCTCTTATTATACTTACCGGCGTTTGGGTTAATGTCTACCCAGATCATGGGTTTTAAATTTGGAGAAATTTCAAATATATCCGTCGTATCATTATTGACAGGATTCTTTTATGGGTTTACCTTTTGTATAATGCCAATTATTGTAGGAGATTCGTTTGGAATGGACAACTTTTCCTCAAATTGGGGAGTTGTTGGATTAGCACCAATAATTCCAAGCTTTTATTTTACAAGCTTATTTGGAAAGGTTTATGACTCCAATTCAGTCATAATAGAAAGCACGGGTATTACTACGTGTTCAACAGGTAGAGAGTGTTATAGCTCAATTTTTAAGATAACGTTCGGTGTTACAATCGTATCGTTGATTATTGTTACTGTACTTAATTTTGGTTCTTCACAAAGAAAAAAGAGACCGATTTTAAAGTGATATTACATACTGTATCCCAATGTGTTATTAAACTTTGCATATAGATGCTAATTTTATATTTATATATTATGTATAATTCCAAATGGTTAATATAGATTTTTATTTTCCTTATCATAATCTCATTTTCTGTGCCACTAACTACAAATACGTAATTATTTTCTTTAAGTTCAAGATACAAAACCAATTATATGGATAGCAAAGAGCTGAAAAAGGATCAGAAAGATGATGTTCCGAAATATAAAGTTGCAAGACGCTTCAATAATCGAAACAATAGAGAGGCCAATAACCGTACGCAAAATAAGCAGCAGCATACAAATCAGAATCCAAATGGGAAAAATAGGTTGACTAGCCATATAACAGATGTCGTCAGCAGTGATTTAACAGATTCGGAGAAAGTAAAGCAAAGGATAGCAAGATTCAGTGATAAAAAGCCTGACAATTCAAGCAGAAACGAATATGGATATGTAAGTAGGGGTGAAGATAATCGATTGCAACGAAGTCATAAAGAAAGAGTTAAGTTTTACAACCAGATTATATCCTCTTTTATTAGATACACCAATGGAAACTCGTCATCGAAATTGGCAAAAGATTTTGAAAAGCTTGTGAACAAGAATGATATTCCTCTGAAGTCTCAAGATACACAGGATGTTCCAACAATTGATTCGATATTAAATAACTTACGAAAGTTAAGAGAAGCAATATTATTTGAAAATGCCAATGAGTTCACAAAAAAAGTGTACTTGTTTTCAATCAGGATCTCCGTTAATATAGGCCATTATCAAACATACATACCCAGTATTACTTTCTTGTTACGTTCTGGTAATTCACATCTCTTGTCTAATGCAGAAAAACAGGAAATCTCAACCCTATTAGTATTACATATTGCTCACTTTAATAAAGAGAACTCCAAGGCATTACAGCTATATTTTAAGTACATAGAATTGTCAAATATCAAGACATTACAGATTTTGAAGTGCTGGATAGAAGATGACTATTACACTTGGCTTAAGTTTTATAATAATGAAACTGATAATGGGAAAGCGTCCATTATGAAATTTGGTCTTAAACATATGACTACCCATATGATCAATACAATCAGTAAATCATATTTTACATTAGACTTAAAACACTTTGAGAATAATTATTTACCGAATGGTTATAGTTACAATCAATTAACTGAAGATTACAACACAAAGTGGAAGGTCAATGGAGATTCCATTGCTATTAGAGAACGTAATACTAAATAGTTTGGCTGAATATTAAGTATATAGTAGATAAGGTTCTCTTTTGTGCGAATTCTATAGAGCGGAATAAAGAATCTACAAAATTATACCAAATTTAACAATATTTAGTTATTCCAACTAGTAATTAACAAAGTTTATAATGAGTTCGACTAAGGAATCCAAACTACCAGAAGTGATTAAAATCGATGATATTGCATCGGAGAAGATTGATCCCCAATTAATATACGAAGAGTTAGAAAGATTAAAAGTTGAAATAAATATACTAAGAAATGATATGTCATTATTTCTAAAGGCGTTGGCAACGATACCAGAAAATAAGAGCCAACAGGAATATTATAAGATTATTATTCTGAGACTACATGCTGTTCAAGCCAGTATAAAAGACTATTGTGTTCAATATAACAGGCTACTCCCAATTATCAATTTGTCACAGATTAAATTAGGTCATGAAGTAGAAATACTTCCCCAAAGCAATAAGACAGGCAATCAAAAGTCTGGAGGTAACAATGGGCAAAAGAGAGGTAACAGCTTGTCTAATAGAGCATCGCAAACTACAAATGGCAATACCCATTCTACGCAAAAAAATGGTATAAATGCAAACCAACCGATCGTACTTTAAAACCACTATTTTTTTGGCATTGCATTCATGTTCACTTCTCTCATATACTTATATATACCCCTTCTATGTAGTTACAATATAATATGTATTAATAGAATATATTATTAATTATAAGTATTAGATAGCTCGGTGTTACCCTGAACTGACTCATGGAATGAGATCAGAGATGTTGAAAATATTCAAGAGCAAGAATTATCGTGAAAGTAGATTATCATAATATCAAAGTATCATATTAAATAAACATGTCTGCTTTATTAAAAGAAACATTTGCTAGGTGTAAACAAGAAGGTCGTAATGCGTTGGTCAACTTTATCACTGCTGGTTATCCAACGATTGAAGATACTTTGCCAATATTAAAAGGAATGCAAAAAGCTGGCGTGGATATCATTGAATTGGGTGTTCCATTTTCGGATCCTATTGCAGATGGACCAACTATTCAAACTGCAAATATTGTTGCTTTGGATAATGGTATTACTGTTCCTAAATGTTTAGATTTGGTTTCCCAAGCAAGGGCTGAAGGTGTTACTGTACCAATTATTTTAATGGGATACTATAATCCAATTTTGAAATATGGCGAACAGAAGATGATTGAAGATTCAGCTAAAGCTGGTGCAAATGGTTATATTGTTGTTGACTTGCCACCTGAAGAGGCTGTGAAATTTAGATCGACATGTACCACTCATGGTTTATCATATGTGCCTCTAGTCGCACCAGCAACGACTGATGAGCGTTTGAAAGTTCTTGGTGAAATTGCAGACTCATTTATTTATGTTGTTTCCAGAATGGGTACCACAGGTGCTACAACTAGCGTAACTCAAGATATCGCACAATTATGTGAAAGAGTTAGGAAGTTCTCTGGTGATACCCCTATTGCTGTAGGATTTGGTGTCTCAACAAGGGAACATTTCTTGACAGTTGGAAAAGCTGCTGATGGTGTCGTTATAGGTTCTAAGATTATCACCTTAATTGGTGATTCGAAGCCAGGCGAAAGAGGTGAAACGGCATATAAATACGTTAGATCTATTTTAGGTGATGATTACCAAGCTAATGCTCCAAAATCATTCAAGTCTAGTGAAAAGGGAATTGAAGGTGAAGACTCAAAGACTTCTTTTGAAGAGATACACAAGTATAATCCAAGATTCGGTGATTTTGGTGGCCAATACGTCCCGGAAGCTTTACACACATGTTTGGCTGAATTGGAAAGAGGGTTTGAAAGTGCCGTTGCAGACCCAAAGTTTTGGGAAGAGTTTAAAGCATTATACCCTTATATTGGAAGACCTTCTTCATTTCATAAAGCTGAAAGATTAACGGAATATGCCGGTGGTGCACAAATTTGGTTGAAGAGAGAAGATTTGAATCATACTGGTTCTCATAAGATTAATAATGCTTTAGCCCAAGTTTTGATTGCTAGGAGATTAGGGAAGAAGAAAGTTATTGCTGAAACTGGTGCTGGTCAGCATGGTGTTGCTACAGCTACCGCAGCAGCTAAATTTGGTATGGAATGTACTGTATTCATGGGTGCCGAAGATGTTAGACGTCAAGCTTTAAATGTTTTTAGAATGAGAATTTTAGGTGCCAAGGTTATTGCTGTTACTAATGGTACCCAAACTTTACGAGATGCTACTTCAGAAGCTTTTAGATTTTGGGTATCCAATTTAGAAAGTACACATTACGTCGTGGGTTCAGCTATTGGTCCACATCCATATCCTACTTTGGTTAGAACTTTCCAAAGTGTAATTGGTACCGAAACGAAACAACAATTCAAGGAATTAAATAACGGAAAATTACCAAACGTTGTAGTTGCTTGCGTTGGTGGTGGTTCAAATTCAACTGGTATGTTCTCTCCATTTGAAAATGACAAAGAGGTTAGAATGTTAGGTGTTGAAGCTGGTGGTGATGGATTAGATACTGAGCGTCATTCTGCTACTTTAACTGCTGGCATTCCTGGGGTGTTCCATGGTGTGAAGACCTACGTTTTACAAGACAGCGATGGTCAAGTGCACGATACTCACTCTGTTTCAGCCGGTTTAGATTACCCAGGTGTTGGTCCTGAATTGGCGTATTGGAAAGCTACTGGAAGAGCTACATTCGTTGCAGCCACCGATGCGGAAGCTTTGCACGGTTTTAAGTTATTGTCGCAACTTGAAGGTATTATCCCTGCCTTGGAATCTTCTCATGCTATCTTTGGTGCCGTTGAGGTGGCTAAAACCTTACCAAAAGACCAGCATATTGTCATCAATGTTTCAGGTAGAGGTGATAAAGATGTTCAGAGTGTTGCTGAAGTCTTACCGAAATTAGGTAGTAAAATCGGCTGGGATTTGAGGTTTGAAGATGATCCATCTAAATAAAATATATACTGGTAAATACATATTCTGAAAAAAAAATTCGATTCTGTACTTTTGTTTGGTTCGCGCTTTCAAAGAAAGTTGAATATGTAAACATGTTTTTAAAAAAGTGTTAGTTTTAGAGTTAGTATTAGCATTAGTATTAAGCATGACATTTCATGGTTCTATGCTAGATATGAATCACACCAACCAGGATAATCCAAATGATTTAATTGTAGAGTTGGCTGCTCTTTTAAATATTACTGAGATTGACAATGCTACGCTACAATTATGCATTAAACTAATAGATCAAGGGATTGATCCACAACAATTGGCAAGTTACATTTTGAAAATAAATAATGAAACAAGGTCTGTGTTGCTGTAAGATTTAAAAATTATACTGAATAAATGTTTATCAAATGAATATGGTATCTGTCTATGGAGGAGTATATAATGAAGGTTATGCAAAACCACTCTTTCGTTTCTTCTTTACTTTTCGTTGACTGCTCTGTGAAGGCTTAAATCTTTTTTGGGAGTATTGCGAAGAAATTCTAGAACTAGATGGTAATAATTGAGAAGATGAAGAAGTTTCTTGAGAAAGCTTTACATTCTGCCCACTAGAATTATCATTATCTGGCCCCGCCAGTTGTGAACTAGTTAACTGTGACAATGGGGATGGATCATATTCAACTTGAGAGCCCTGTTGCCCTAATGCTTTATGACGAAGTTTAGTGAGATGCTTTGACTTCTTGGATTGTTTGGAACTAGACTTTTTTTGGGATGTGATGTTAATCGATGGCATCGAAGATGTAATTATATCAGGGACAGTAGTCTGAGATGCAAAATTATCTATCCTTGTCGGAGTTTCACTATCATTATCATAGTCTTCATTATCCCATTCTTTCAAAATAGATTGAATTTGTAATGGGGTATTATTCATCGCGTTATCGAGTTTTTCGGAATAATAATTGCTTAATGCATTCGATTTAGCTTTAGTCAAACTTGCTCCTAGCAATATTGATATTTTCTTCAATATATCATTTTGCTTATACTTTAATAAAACTTTATCGCAGTATATCTTTTGTAAACTGATAAAAATATCATTCATTGAATTTAGACTTTCATTTGGAACATGGGATTTACCAAATAATTGTGATGAATCGAAGAAAGAGTTCTTAATCAAGTTGGATATATCAATATCTTTGGCATTATAAAAAATGCTCAATTGTTCTACCATAGAATCGAATTCAGATAAGTCATTTACACTAAGGGGAAGTTTTTTAGATATGTCGATTATCGATAAAAATGACGGATCCGAACTTATCTGGTTTGTGATTGATGGTGATAATTGTTCTTTATTCTTATTTATCCGTGATGCACCTTCACCTAGCCTAAAAGCATAATCTTGAACAAGCTTTATTTCATCTTCATTATTAATATTCGTAGAACCACGCAAACTCTTCGCAATCTGTTCAAAATCGATTTTGCTAAAGTTTTTGAAATACGTCGAATTTGTTTTTATCATTTCATCGTCCAAACTAACAGAAGAATCATAGCTTGAGTAATTATCAACAAGATTATGTTTGAAAGACGATTTATTCAAAAGAAGACCAGGCTTCTCTGAGAAAACACTTAATTTTAAGCCCAAATCAGTACTCATTTCAAATAGACCAGTTACTATATGATTTTTGTCTTCTTCATTAAGATTGTCATCGTTTATTCCTTCGTTCCCAACATCTTTAGCAGCTGTATACAATTCTGCATTGAGCTCCGTTAAAATTACTTGCAGTAATAGACTATGTTTGTTGCCATTTTTTTCACTACCTCTTCGAATATAATATGGGTCCTTTAAACTGTATGGGCTACCATCTTTAATACCAAAATTATAGACAAATATAATTGGCCTTATTTGAGAATAGATCAAACATAAAAAGCTATTTCCATTGTTATATTCACTGACGTGAAGTCTTAAAGATGGGTCGTTATCGTCAAGAAAATGCTTCCAGGACATTAACCTTTTCAATGGATAAGACAATTCAAACCATATTAATTCCTTTGAAGTGAGAATAAATGCATATCGCATATCACTCGGGTTTTTATATATATCTTGTATCCTTGACCATGTATCCGACGTTATCAATCTCTGGGATTCTAGTTCTGGGATTAAGGTGAATTGGGTCAATGATGATCTCGAAATTACAAATATATGATTATAATCGTGAGCCCATGTTATTTTTTTCCAGTTAGATAATTCCGTTACTTCATAAATGCTTGGTTTTACTTTGATCGAGGTATCAGCTTCTATTGCTTTTGATTCAAAATTAAGTTTCTTTAATTTCGTACGAGATTCCGTTTTAGTGTTAATTTCCCAAATTCCAAAGTTACCTTTTACATCTACTAGTCCAAATTGAGTACTCACCCATGGGTTAAACGTTGTATCAGCAAAGCTATAACCCATTAACTCAGATGTTGCAATTTCTCCAATAATGTCTAATTCTATATTTGTATTATTGTATTGTGATTTCCCCTTGTAACAGTTCAAAACGTGTATCTTGCAATCAGTTCGTACCAATAAATATGGGGGGATATAATCAAATCCATTCTTCAATATGCAAGGCTCAATTTGTTTAATAGGCTCTGATAATGCTACTTGGAATGGTGTTGTGAGAATAGGTATTAATGCATGTAGGTTCGTAAGTTCATGCCTATTATCAGTAAGCTCCTTTTCTTGGTGATTTAGAATAGATATGTTCAAAATGGTGCCTGTTTCCCCTGTAACGTAGGCCATGGCTTTACAAAAGGAAATACCATTCCTAGATCGCACATCAAAAATTGTAAATAGTTGTCCAAAAGTTGGATCATATGCTATGGTTGAAGTTAAGGATTTTGACTCTATCATGTACGACTTGAGTATCTCATCAGGGACGTAAATATTGCTATCAGAGTACATCTTCCGCTTAGGTTGAGATGGCTGATTGGCAACTGCATTCTTTAGGTCATCATAAACTCTGGAGTTCAAATCGAATAATGAGGTTTGCTGGTTTACCAACGTAATACTTGATTTCCCTACCTTGTTTAATGCTATACCTAAGTTTCGTTTTCTAGGGAATTCCAAAAGGGGTAGTCGTTTACTTATATCATTATTATTTGATGATGCCTCTTTAGATATGACAATACCGTTACCATTTACCCCATAGCTTAGTTGCACCCCCAAACCTTCTTTGCTGGGCCACATTCACAGTTCTATAGCTATTGCGTTTCCAATATCAATACCTAATGTTCCAGATCTTAATGGTCCAAATGCATAGAAGTTAAACAATTTGGAACCAAATCAAACTAAATTTTTACAAATCAGTTCTGTGCAGTGTCAGATTCCTGCGACACAAAATTAATTTTCAGATTTGTTAACACCTATAGATTAAGAAACACATAACTTGAGGATATAGACAAAATGAAAGTATCTATAGCATTCTTGGTGTCGTTAATTGTTCTATTTAATATAATTAGATCCGAACAGGTGAAATTTGATGTTCAATCGCAAGAAGATCTAGCTGAAGACACCAATACTTTAGCACACCAATATGGCAAATTATCTAATGATTCTTTATTATGGGGTCCGTATAGAACCTCCCTTTACTTTGGTATAAGACCTAGAATACCAAGATCGTTACTATCAGGTTTAATGTGGTATAATTTGGATGATTATAATGGAATTGGTACTATTAGACACTTTTATGAACAGGGCGATAATATGAAAAAGGCAAATTGGGTGTCATACGATCCTAGAACAGGAGGAAGGTTTGTGATGAAAGATCAAGATTGCCATATTAATATAATTATAGACTTTGTTAAGAGTTCTGACGGGAAATCCTGGGGTGTTAAGATCAGGGCGAAGCCCCACAAGGGCTATGAGAAAGTTAAAACTTCATTTGTTTGGTACTCTGGATTGGAAGGAGAAACAGAAGGAATAGATGAGTTTGGCAAGAAAAAGAAGGAGAGAAATGGGTACATGGAATTGGATAACCCTAAGAGCGTTGATGGCTACACGGATCCTGTTAAATTCTCTGGTTTATCAGAAGAATTAGGAGTGTTCGAATTAGAAATTGGTAATGGTCCTAAAACAAACAAGCATCCAACTAATAAAAAGATAATGAGTTCCGAATTAGATCCATCTAAAACACATCATTATAGTTTGAATGTGCCAGATGACAATGTCTGGAAAGCACGGGATATATTTATGACTATGTTGATGGAGTCAGTTAATGATCTTTCTGCACAATATGATAGCATGGAAAACTTCCCACCAGAACAAGCGTTGATAATCAGGGATTTACAAAACTTTGACGGGAACTTGCATTATGTACAAAAGATTTTCCAAGGCGAATGTGAATTTGACATTGTATATAACAATGCCGCTACTCCTAATAGCGAAAAGATCAAGTTCGAAAACATCAATACTAGGATTTCGCAAGCATTGAAAGATTTTGATAAGAAATTTAGTAAAGGATTCCAATTGAAGGCGCCATTTCATAAAAATAAAAAACATGAAAAATTCGCCAAGGAAGTGTTGTCTGGCTTATTAGGTGGTCTTTCATATTTTTATGGTGATCATTTGGTAGATAGAGATACTGTTTTTGATGAAGATTCATTTGAATCATACGAATTAGGAGGATCATTTGAAGGTCCACATGAATTATTTACATTTGTACCATCTAGGCCAATATTTCCAAGAGGCTTTTATTGGGACGAGGGTTTCCATTTATTGCCTTTATTGAAATATGATTCTGACTTAGTTTTAGAAGTTGTTAAATCTTGGTTCAATTTAATTGACGAGAATGGATGGATAGCTCGTGAGCAAATATTGGGACCTGAACTGAGGTCCAGTGTTCCTGAGAAATTTCAAGTCCAGAGTCCTGAAATTGTAAATCCACCTACTCTAATGTTAATTTTTAGTGAATTGCTTGAAAACGCACACAATTTTGCTGGATATGGGGATATTAATGAACCTCAACATGTTTCTGAATTCGGAAGTGGTGAATATTTTAGGAAAGAAGACCTAGGGCTGATTATAATTAATAACCCCGAGGTCATGACGGAATATGCCAAACTGATTTATCCTAAATTAAAGGCTCATTTTGAATCATTCCGCAAGACCCAGCAAGGCTACATCGAAGAGTTTGACAGGGGTACTAATAAAGAAGGTTATAGATGGAGGGGCCGTACATTGACACATTGTCTTGCGAGTGGACTAGATGATTATCCAAGGGCCCTCCCAGCGGATGTCGCTGAATTGAATGTGGATCTTTTATCATGGATAGGTGTTATGGCCAAGTCGATGAAATCAATTGCTAACTTGTTGAATTACCAGGAAGATTTCCTAGAATATCAGCAAGTTGAAAGTGATATTATCAAAAACTTGGACCATTTACATTGGTCGGAGGATGAAAAGGCTTATTGTGATTTGTCAGTTGATGACAACGACGAAAATCTACATGTATGTCACAAGGGATATATATCATTGTTCCCTTTCTTGACAAAATTGATCCCCGCCGAAAGCGTGGACAAATTGGAGCATATTGTTGAGTTGATAGCTAATCCAGATGAATTATGGTCGGAATTTGGAATTAGGTCTCTTTCTAAATCAGATAAGTACTACGGAACCGAGGAGAACTACTGGAGATCACCAATTTGGATCAACATAAATAGTTTGATTTTGGATAGCTTGCAACATTATAAGACCATTTCAACCACACATATGTCCAAGGCCTTGAAGCAGAAAATTAGCACAACTTACAAGAACTTAAGACTTAATTTAGTTAACAATATTATAAACGAATGGGAACGTACTGGTTTTGTATGGGAACAATATGATGATCAAACAGGAGAGGCAAAGGGCGCTAAGAACTTCCTCGGGTGGACTTCAACAGTTATAATTATGATGAACATGCCTGAATCTATTTAGCGCGACTTGTTGCAACCACATTTTTTTTAACTAATATAGACCAAATAATATATATTTTAGAATATATGGTAGTGTTAATCGGTAGTAATAACTAGTGCATTCTATAATGGGTATCAAGAAAAAAGAGGGCGTACCTTTAATCAAGGGGCAAGAAGCAGAAGATTTGGTTAAACAATATCTCGAAGACCAATATCGACCATACTCTGTATCGGATTTGGTGTTAAACATGCACAACAAAGTGAATAAGGCTACAATGACCAAATGCTTAGATTCCTTAGTTTCCAAGAATGAAATAATTTCCAAAACATATGGCAAAATGGTATACTATGTATCTAAGGAGAAAGAAATTGAAGGAGAACAAAATGAAGACACACTCAACATGGATGTCATTAATCAGGTGAAACAAAAAGTAGAACAAACGAACAACGAGGTGAGGGAGTTGCAGATTGGTACGTGTTTTACATTTGGGGCTTCTGAATAATTACTAACAGTAACTAGAGTACCTGAAAATAACTGAACTTCCAACTAATGAAGAAGCGTCGAAACAAATACGGGACCTTGAACATGCCAATTCTCTCTTACAAAAGAAAGTAAAGTCTTTTCAGGATGAGAATACCCCTAAAATATCTAGAGAAGAGATAGACAAGCATAAGGCTCACACGAAGAATCTTGAACGAATTTTCCGGCAGCGAAAGAAACTAGTATGTTGAAAGTAGGCATAGTTTGTATAACGCATTACTAACTAACAAAAAGTTCGATAACTTCCTTAGTACGGTGAAGGAAGGATTAGAAAATTACGAAAATGTCATGGTACGTATGGCACAATAATACTCCTTCAGGGACAAAAAAAACTAACTATTCTAGGTTGAAATTGGAGTTGATCTTGAGCAGATCAAAGAACTTGAGGATATGGATAAATAGATCTTACATAGCAACATCATTGTTTGCCATTAGCTAGTATTTTTGCTCAAGAATAATTATTACCGCTCAGACATGTAAAACTGTAGGAGAAATAAACTTGTCGCAACTTAAAAATCTCATTAAACGAAACTACACTATATATTGTTCAATACAACCTAAGAAATATGGGATATCTAGAATACATTAAAAGTGATGGGATATCCAAGGAAAAGATTGATACTTTGATATTGAATTATTTCATCCAAGAAGGATATCAGGACGCTGCAATTAGCTTTGCCAAAGAACTGAATACTGAGCTTAATCATGAAAGGGTTAAATCACAGTCATCGTCGCATAACCCGCTTACCAGACAACTAAGCTCTGTATGCTCAATGAGCAATAGTGACCTCTCTGACGTTGCCCATAAGTACTTCGAGAAAAATGAAGTATACGATACATCTATGCATAATCATCATTATCTGACGGTGAAACCAAAAATAATTTCTGACTATTCAACAATCAACCAGCGTAAAGAAATAAAGTTATTGATATTAAAGGGCTCCATCACGGATGCTATTCAAAGGATCAGTGAATATTTCCCAACAATACTTGATTCTAACAACTTATTGCACTTTAAGCTATTGAGGTTAAATTTGATTGAAATGATCAGAAGTCATAAGTTAACTAATGGGGCTAACAATGATAGTGAAATGGAAAGGAAGTTTCTAGATGAGATCCTTTCATTCGTTCGAGAAAATTTGATTAACAAGGTAACCCATTCGACCAAATTATTGAAAGAGTTGGAAATCACTATGAGTTTGCTATGCTTCAATTTCGATACTGATAAGAAGATTGAAGATCAAAAAGATTTGCCGGAAGAATTGAGATCTTTGTTTAATTTATCGTTGAGAAACCAATGCTACAGGCTAGTAAATAAAGCAATTTTAAACTTATACTACAACGAGGAAACTATCGAAGAGAATGGAAATGTTAATGGAAATGTGAATAGAAATAACCAGGGTCTCTACAATGGAGAAATTGAAAATAACAAGGTTTATCGAGGACCAAAATACATTGAATTCGACTTGTCAAACTTAGATAGATTTGGGAAAAATGTGGACGAGGATTTTGAAATGGATGAGGGAAGCGCTAATGAAGTCTCGTATGATTATGATTTGAATGAAAAAGTGGCCCATATTGCCCCAGACACCAATGCACAGGAATCCACAATTAATCAAGAAGAAAATTTGCAGGATGAATTACAAGACTTATCATTAGAGTCGAAATTGGAGAGAATCATCAAATTATGGACTATTGCTGAGCAAAGACTTGTAGATTTGAATTATCGTAAGTCCAAGCAATATGAGTTTAGTGAGGGAGATTTATAATGTAGGAGCTTGACTTTTTTTCAAGCATCCATGAGTTACGTTGCTTGATATACGTTGCTATTATACTTCTGATAATGGTTTGGCTCTGGCCAGATTTATCAATTTAAGATGTTTTTACTTCCTGACTGTTTAAAATTATTTGCGACAAGAGTAGTCGGTAATTTTGGTGGGGTTTCATGTTATAAGTCCGAAAATTGCATCGGCCGGTCAATCTCTTCTGAATTTTAAATTTATATCTCATTAAATTAGTAATGGACAATTCATTTGCTAGCCCTAAGTAGAAATTGAGGTAAATCGAGACAGAATAATGCAGTGCATTAGGACAATGATTATCCTATAAGAAAAGATAAAAAAATAAAGTATTTCCGATGCCGGTGATGCATTCAATATATACTTGTGATTTTCTACTTTCGGGATGTCTAACCTTTTCGACAGATCAGTTGCAAATTTGCTGAGTATCGTCAGAGTACCAAAAATATGAACATAAAAAGTAGAAAATTTCTTCTGAAAAGATGTACGTATCTGGAAGAATCATATCCTTGAGTCGACTCAGCAATTGCTGAATTGTTGAGCTCTATTATTCACAGTTTCTTTGGTAAGGATATTGGACCTAATGGTGAGAATATCCTTCGTAATGATATTCCAAAAAGTGTCAAGGAAAACAAAATTAACTAAATCTAGTTTTATTTAATTCACATATACATAGATACATTTAATTTAATTCATATTACACTAGACAATGAAGTGGAACTAAGCTCCACTAATTGATGATTATACAATCTATTACATTTCCTGTTTCAATATTGCATTTACTGAGATACTCCGAATCCTTATCTTGATCAATATTTTCATCATTCTTGTTAAAGATGAGAATATTCTTTGTACTATAATCTCTATCATGATATTCCCTATAAATATTGGAATTTTTAAATATTTGTAAGATCTTCGATCTCAAATGCCCTATAGTCGATCCAAACTCAGGGTGTTCATTCATTTCAAAGTCTTCTGGGCTGAACTCAAAATGATAGCGGATAAATTTCTTCAACTTAAACATACTCGCCCCTAACTGGTTTAAATCTCTCCATTTGAGTAGGTTATATTTACCATATCTTTTCAATTTGTAGTATTGTTGAAGCTTGTTTAAATCATCGGTGTTGATAATGTTGAGCCGCACATATACATGAGCACAATGTATAGGTATCTCTGTAAAGATATCCTTTGCATGATATTCCCATAACTCTAAGTATATTCCGGACCAATATATAATCTCATAGCTCAATACTAGGAGAAATGAAACAAACAATATCTCAGAAATATATTTGCCTGTTGGGGTGATTATTAACTTCGAAAGGAACGAGTTAGGCTTCAATGTAGCTTCAAACCATCTTTCAAACTGATTAAAGCAATCAATTATACTCATTTTTTCACTGTGCAGAGTATATTCGTTGGTTAATAGGCAAGATTCTTGAAAAAGTCGGTCGCTAGTTTCCCATGCCTGCATCCAAATACAACGGGATTTCATAAACGAAATTAACGACACTTGCATAGAAAAGTGTATCTACTCCGTACGATTGTTTGTCTATATTATCAAGATTACCAATCTACAACCGTACCCAAGTATGTAATTACAGGGTTAGGTTTAGGAAGTAAATTTACCAACAAGTAGGAGAGAAGGATCATATCAGTTGTGAACTATCCATATTCCGATTTATAGAATATTTACACTAAATTACAATGACCCGACGATAATACTTTCACTATTTGCATAGTATCTTATGTTGTATTATTCAATAATTATCTTTTATAATTTTCAGGTGCATTGAATGTACACTATTATTTAATCTTGATTAATCTTGATTAATCTTGTTTTATATTATCAAGTAATAGACTCTATGTGATGACATGCTATTTATTCGACCGATTACGCTACTAAATACAAATACTTGCTAGTTGGGCTTGTTATTACTCAATCGTGGGATTGAATTTTTTGTCAATGTCATCCTGAATCACACAAGTATCTACAACTTTTTTAGTAGAATCTCCAGGAGTAGTGGTAAGATATCGAGCATCGTAATGCTTACTTAATAGTCGTCATTCTCCTATTATTCTATTCTTTCCTATTTACCATTTATAAACTGGGGAATCTAAGTCCGATAATTCCGCGACTTCCCTGCAGCAAAATTCTGCAGAAGGAAAATTTACGACTGCGAACTAATCCTATTGATTATATGTTTTCACATCTGAATTTTGAAGAATCAAGAGGGTTAGTGCAATCATTAACCCAGCCAGTCATTGGGGTCACTCAAATACTACATGCTGCACTAAGAATTGTGTTTTTAGACCATGTAGAATTTAATTCACACAAGAAATTCTTCTGAACACGAGTATGACTTTTGCCTTTCCCCAACTATATGCAATAAACTCTAATCCTAAATAGGAAATGTTTCTACATCGACAGTCAACTAAGTTTACTTTTAGTATTAAGATGAAGTATAACTGAACCATTAATTTACCTAATTTACATAAGTGGAGTCACTCATCAAATGATTTCTAGATTAGGAAAATGAATAGCTAGAGTTAATTTCTAGTTATCAGACTTATTTCGGGACTGATGAATAATGTATATATTCAGATGTAGTAGGCCCCTTGCTGTAATACTGGAATTTGGATGCTAGTATATCATGTATTTAAGAGGTATATTTTTCATTTGTTTCATTCAGATTTTTTTAGAATCTGTTATTGCAGGGCCAATTAAAGTGTTAACACCCAGCGAGGATGGGTTCTATACACCGCCAAATAATTTGGAAGACGAAAAACCGGGTACTATTCTCAGGATGAGGAAAACACCTCAACCAGTGAGAAGTGTCTATGTGCCAATTAATGTAAAGAATTCATGGCAGGCTTTGGTTAGATCTACGGATTCAGAGGGCAATGCTACTGCAATAGTTACTACCATCATAGAGCCATTTAATGCAGATCCTAGCAAGTTAGTCTCTTATCATGTCATGCAGGATTCAGCAAGTGTGAACTGTGCACCTTCGTACTCATTCATGTTTGGTGCTTCCATGAAGACTGCGTTTGCCCAAGTGGAAATGTATGTAATAGACGTGGCACTTGATAAAGGGTGGTATGTGGTTATTCCAGATTACGAAGGCCCAAAGGCCGCGTTCACGGCCGGCAAGCAATCTGGTCAGGCGACATTAGACTCCATTAGGGCAACATTGAAAACATCAAACACAACTGGGATCAATAAGGATGCAAAAGTCGCCATGTGGGGCTATTCTGGCGGTACGATTGCAACAGGTTGGGCTGCTGCTCTACAACCTACTTATGCTAAGGAACTAAGACCAAATTTAATTGGTGCTGCAATGGGGGGATTCGTTACCAATATTACGTCCACAGCAGTAGGTGTTGAAGGTACCATATTCGCCGGTTTAACTGCTAGTGCAATAGCAGGTTTAGTAAATGAATACTCCTATCTCAGACCTATGGTAGATGAATTATTGTTGCCTAGCAAAAAACTGGCATATGGGAAGTCTGAGACTAATTGTTTTTTGCCGCAAATTATGACCTTTGCTTTTCAAAAGTTCTTTACTGGACCTGACAGGTACGTCAATATTGGATGGGGCCTATTCAAGAATGAGACGGTACTAAAAGTTATTGAAGAAAACACGTTAGCATTAAATGATGACAGTCCAGTCCCAGATATCCCTCTTTTCGTTTTCCACGGTGCAAAGGATACAGTTGTTTCATTTAATGATACTGTTAGAACCTACGACAACTGGTGTAGAAATGGCATTAAATCATTTGAGTTCGCAGTCGATGAAACTACCGGACATGTAACGGAATTTCTTGAAGGTACCCCTGCTGCAATTGCATGGATTTCGAAAATGTTTAATGGTGAAGAACCCATAAAGGGCTGCAAAAGGACTGAACGGTTTACCAATCTTCTCTATCCCGGGGTTAACATTTCTGTGGCTGAGATGTTGTCTGGCATTGGAAAAACACTTTTGGGTGAGGATTTCGGTCCTAACGCTGAAAACCTTGGTCGTGAAAACGTCACTCATTCAAAAAGGGCATTAGAAGAACATGGAATTCTCTTTGATTCTTCCCCATTTCTTTAGATACGCATCGTGTAACCTAGAAATAATTTAATTCAATTCTTATCCGTGCGGTAGAACCGCATGAGCTTGCTATAATGAACAATTTAAATACCACTTGCACCATAGGTCCTGTTTGTCAGAACATGTCAATGTAAGCCCCTCCGTGTTAGCAATCTCATGAGACCACCCAATTCTAACCACTGCATTCCGTGTACTTTCATATGCATTGCCAAGAGCACAGAGAGCGGCACTTCCCTTACACACCCTTAAAAAATATCGTTTGCAATTGAAATCTCTGTTGATTCAACGAATAAACGTCCATCTCAAGTCATCTTCAACAGACACATGATTATGCCGGGGTCTTCATGTAATTCATTCTATTGCTTATTCGTTAAGTTCTCTCATTATTCTTGACGTATACCTGGTGAGCCTAATAATTAATTCCATTCAACCTTGAACCAATTCGGATTGGGCAGTTTAGTTACCAAGAGAAGTACGCTGTTGAATAATACGTGGGGTGCCGGACTATTGTCTATGACTAATGTAAGAGCCGTATATATGGTGTGTAGAATCTGGCTATCCATTGAAAGCTGTATGCTAGATCAGTCGCGAATCAGAATGCAAAATAAATTATAAATCGCGTATAACAACAAACAAACGATCTAAAGAGTTTCGAACAATCTGCTAACTCCAAAAAGGTAACTATGTAACTACATTAATCTGGTGGTAAGTGGACGACCCATTGTTAGTTCCTCTATGATCTCGATCCAAAAGCTATTCTGTTTTTGAATTATGTTGCAGTATCAAAAGATCAACCGAGCATTTGAATACGACGGGCGCCATGGAATGTGATGGCTCAACAAAAAAGGTGAAAAGAATATAAATATCGTAGATATTTCCAAAAAGTATGTGATAATGGGGATGTAGTCTAAAGAATACAGAGAAATGGTAAACTTCGGAGGTATCTTTTTGACATGCTTAATAGCGACTCTTATGAGGTCAGTTATTGCTGCTCCAATGGGAACAGTATTGGTTCCTACCCAAGATAGCTTTTACGATCCACCATCGGATTTTGAAAAGTACAATGTTGGTGATATTATCAAGATGAGAAAGACACCATTTCCAATGAGAAGACAGAAAGAAGCTATTAAGCTTCAGAACTCGTGGAATGCAATGGTAAGATCGACCGACTCTTTTGGTAACCCAACCACAATTATTACGACTATTATGGAACCATACAATGCTGACCCAGAAAAGGTTATTTCATACCAACTCTTTGAAAATTCCGCTTGTGTGGACTGTCCGCCATCATATGGTTTGATGTATGGAGCAAACGATACCACCCTCACTGAAGCAAATGAAATGTATTTCATGGAAATGGCATTGAATAAAGGATGGTTTGTGGTTGCACCTGATTATGAGGGTCCAAAAGCAGCATTTGCCGCCTCTAGACAAGGTGGTCAAGCAACTTTGGATTCGATTAGAGCTGTTTTGAAAACCTCAAATGTTACAGGTATCAGTTCACATGCAAAGGTTGCCTTGTGGGGATACTCTGGTGGTACAATCCCTACAACTTGGGCAGCTGCATTGCAACCTACATATGCTAGTGAATTAAAGGAAAACTTAGTCGGAGCTGCAGTTGGGGGTGTCGTCACAAATATCACTTCTACGGCGGAACTTTTGGAAGGTGGTATACATGTTGGTTTGAGTGTAGCTGCTGTCGCTGGGTTATCAAACGAATATCCTCAATTTAAGAAAGCCGTCTATGATGATCTTGTTTCGAACAGAACAGATCTGTTTAATGAAATTTATAGTTTATGTATGACCCCAGAGGGCCCATACTATAAAGATCAGTCTATTTTCTCCGGTCCTGAAAGGTATTTCCACCAGGGCTGGGGATTATTCAAAGACCCAATAGTCAAGGATGTTCTTGATGAGAATATTTTGGCGTTCAACGATAGTTTAGGGGTCCCAGATATTCCAATATTCGCATTCCATGGCGAAAAAGATGAGATGGCTTCCATTGAACAACTTCAAAGAGTCTACGATAACTGGTGCGATTGGGGTATTCAATCATTTGAATTTGCCGCTGATGAATTTGTTGGTCACCATACTGCCCCTATAACGGGAATACCTGCTGCTTTTAAATTCTTAACTGACAGATTAAATGGAGTAGAAGCCATAAAAGGCTGTAGCAAAACAGTAAGAAAAACAAATCTTTCTTATCCTGGTATTGACCATGCTGTTGCTGAATTCTTTGCTGCCACTTTGAAGAGTTGGCTTGGTATTAAAATCGGTCCAAATGGCTTAAGTCCTGCTTTGGGTGATACTTCTCAAACCGCAAAGATGGTTAGCCGTAATGGTACTATTAACGCAGCTGATGTTGACAGGATGTACTGGTAAGTCTGACATCCCATGATCTAAGTGATTATTGCGTCACCAATTCCAATCTTATTGTACAATACTTTATAAAATTCTACGTTGTATATTATTTCTTTTCGTTTAATTTAGATTAATTTAGATATCTTTAATTTTTTTAATTCATTAATAATCACATAAGAAAAAAAATTTAATATATCATAATAATGAAACCAATACAACTACGTACCTTTAATATTAAATTACGTCTAGAAGTTAAGCGTTGATCTTAATTCAAAGTTTTTTTTTCGCAGCTTACCTTCTCATTTTTATGGTTGCAAGTTTTCTTTGTTTTCTTATCAAATATACTTGAGAATCATTGAGGTGATAAGACTATATATATATAATGCAGAGACCCAACCTATTCACATTTGATATTAGAAAGTTCTCTTTATTTAGAGTTACAGAAAAATTGGAAATAGATAATGTCAATACTACGGCGGCAAACAATTGGTTTCACTTCCCTCAAAGATCTGATATAGCAATTAACTTTTTCAAATATCTGAAGACTGAAAATAGTTTTCATATTTCAATTACTTGGAAGGGAACTATTTTGGTATGTTAAAAGGAAACGAAGTGGTTTAATTCAGGTTACTAACATATGTAGGACCAAACATACTGGAACCAAGATAGCAACAACTTTATATCACTAATAGCAAAGTATCCTTCCATAGGGTTTAAACAAATTTCACTGAGTGGGAAATTGATCAAGAGATTTCAGGTTAGTTTTCATTCAAGAAAGGTGTACGATGAATGCTGCACATGTGTTGACGAAGTATTAAAAATATCGTTGAATAAAATGGACAATCTGTCCAAGGTTGAGGATTCTCAGATTATCGACTACCCGGTTCAAATGAAATCACAAATACAGTTCAATCCTGCTGCAAGTCTTCATAATACAAATAATCAGACCTTTGATACTTCCAGGAATATGTACAGCCCCCAATATTTTCAAACACAACAAATTCCAAATCATTCACCTGAACTGCCATCCTACCTGCAGACGCAAATGAAAACACAACGATTACTTTGTCCACCACAGCAGCAACTGCCTTGTAATACCCAGAAACATGTTACTTATACTTATGGGCAGACAAATTTGGCACCACAGCAAACTGCCGATACATCTTTTCAAAATTCATATCGGGTCCCCTTAGCTTCTTCCGAAACTAGCTATGCTCCTGAATCCTTTATTCATTATAATAAACAGCCCACTTTTGATCCATCTTCACGGGGGACTAATCCTTGCTTTGGAACTAGTCAAATCCCTTCCAAAGAGGGTATCTATTTTCGGGAGACAAGGGTTCAACCGTTGCAAAAAATCTTACCAAAAGTAAATGCAAATGAAATCCCTTCCAAAGAGGGTATCTATTTTCCGGAGACAAGGGTTCAACCGTTGCAAAAAATCCTACCAAAAGTAAATGCAAATGAAGAAATCCAAAGCATGATGATACTTCCTGAAAAGAGACAGGAAATACCAAATATTTTAAAAGTTAAAAAGCCTAAACCTGAAGTCCGGTTACTTGATATGGATGATAAGGAACTAAAAAAATTGATTATCTTAAAGCTCAAGGATAAAGAATTTGTGAAACTAGTCGAACGAGTTGACAAAATCGTTTCGCAGCCATAATTACTGTAACTGAATAAACTTGTAACTCTATATAATTATTCTATAAAATCTAAATTAACTGAATCATTTTCGTAAACCTTTACCCATTCCTTAATCATTAAGCCATCGTCTAATTCCACTTCTTTTGGAACAAGATCATACCCGTAGTACCAAGGTAGTAACGAAAACATGATTCCCCAATACAGGAAGCATCCTAACAAGCATATGACTGCAACCACTGCATATGATGGCCAATTTTCAAGTCCTTTCGGATTAGGATTTTTTTGAGATGCAAAGGGAAACACAATCAAATAAAGCGTAATTACTAATAGAAAAACAGTTCCAACCAAACTAGCTCGAATCGGCGACCTTATTTCTGGATATCGTTTGCGTATTATGAATATTCCTAACGCTGTGAATCCAAGGAAAACTTGACTCGGGTATCCCTCTAGGGCTATGATGTAATTATAGAGATCTCCTTGGGGTGCGAGTATCACCAAAGTTGACAAAGTGCAACTCAATATTAATGTTGGCAAAGGTGCTCCAAATGGCCAATTGGAAGCCATAAATCTTGAACATGGTAAAAACCCTTCCCGGAATACCTCTTGACTTACTCGTGAAATCGTATAGAGAACGACAAATATATTTCCACCAGCACATAGTGCAACAGAAAATGTCAAAAATTGTTTACCGAATTTATAACCAAATACCTTCTCAAACAACAAGGATCCAATTAATTGGCCACTATTGATTATTTCATCATCTGGAATAACAACTATGTATGCTAAGTTTGTAAAAAAATATGCGATTGTTACAATCGCTAAGGACACTGGGCCAGCGATTTTAAAAGTACGAATTGGGTCTTTAATTTCGTTTGAGACTGTATGGGCTGAATTCCAACCATAAAATGAAAAACTGGCCTTAATTATAGCACTGGCGAAGGTTGCTGCATTCACATTTGTTTTGATGTGAAAGAAATCATCCCATTGAAAATTCGAATCAATATGAGTAATTTTTGATGGAAGAAAAACCAGATAGAAACCTGTAATTACCATAACCAATAAAAGAACCAATTTCAAACCTCCAATTATATTTTGGATTTTTACTCCATTATTGTAGCTTATACCATGGATACACGCAGCAGTATATACGCAGAGTAAACCTGTAATTCTGGATTGAAATTCGCTCGATTTAATCCCGAATGCATGCAAGAAGTATTCACCAAAGACCAAAGCATTCAGCATATTGAAGCCGAACATTACAGAATAAATCAGAAACACAACACTAGCCAACATGTATGGCTTTTCATAAATAAACTCTAAAAACACTTTAGTACCGCCACTCCTAGGAACCAAGGACCCCAACTCTAAGTATACATACAATCCACTGAATGATAACATAGCAGCAAATGTCCATGCAAGAAAAAATAGGAATGGTGATCCTCCTACGTCTTGGTATATTCCAGAAGACGTAGCAAATATTCCCGATCCAACAATACGGGAAACAAAAAGAACGATAGTCGAGAATAACCCTAAATGTCGTCCTTGGGGGACCTCTTCCAACTCTTGTAAGTAGGATATATTGTCATTTCTTTTAGAGCGTACTTCTGAATACGAATCTTGAACAACTTCTGATTCTGACGTGCCTGTATTTGTTTCAATTCCATTTTCAGAATTGCTATTTGGTATCCTTATATACCCATCTATATTCTTCGGCATAACACTTTTATAGTCAAATGTATTACTATCTTCCTGCTCATGTAGTATATATATGATACTATTGATAAAGATTAGTTTCTTATCTTGATAGAGATAATAGTGTTTACAAATCTGTCGATGTACTGATTCTATGGTGGTGTATTGATGTACTACAATAAGCTAATCTATAATATCGTATATTAATTAAGGATGTAATTTTCATCAATATAATAAATAAATTTAAAGAGTTTATTTATGTTGGTTCTTCTTCTTAACGAATGATTCTTTAGCAAGCTTGGTAAGAGCTTCCAATTCTCCACTATTTTCACACATACTATAGAAGAGAGTAGTCTTATCCGCAATCAAGACATAAGGATCATCATATTCAACGACTTTACCCGCATCCATAACTAAAATCTTGTCATAATCAACAATGGATCTTAATCTATGGGCAATGGTTAAGATTGTCGAATTAGAAAACTCATTACGAATGGTTTGTTGGATCATGGCATCAGATTTATAATCGATAGATGCGGTTGCCTCATCTAGTAAAATAACTTTTGGACTCTTTAATAAAGATCTTCCTAAGCACATTAATTGTCTTTGACCCTGAGATAAGTTATTACCACCTTCTGTGATAGCAGCGCTGAGGTTAAGGAATTTATTCTGGTTTTCGTTCACCTCGGTATTAGTGTTCGTCTGTTCTCCTGGACTAATTAAATTAACTCTTCTCAAGGCTTCAAAGATCTGATCATCGGTATAGCGATCGAATGGATCCAAGTTAGATCTTATGGTACCAGTAAATAAAGTTGGATCTTGTGGGATAATAGTGATGGCTTGACGTAAGTTACGTAAACCGATCTTAGTAATATCAACACCGTCAATCAAAATGCTACCAGTTTCTGGGTCCAAAAACCTGAAAAACGCGGTAATGATGGTAGATTTACCTGCACCTGTACGTCCAACGATCCCAATCTTATTATTTGGCTCAACATCGAATGTAACGTTTTTGATGACTCTTGGTAATTCGGGAGAATATCTGAGTGAAACATCTTTAACATTAATTTCACCTCTTTCTGGCCATGAAGCGCGTGGTTCAGTTTCTGGTATTTCCTGAGGTGGCTCTTGCTCAATATCAAAGTATTCTTGCAATCTCTCAACTGAATTCATATTCATTTCTACGTTAGCATAAAGACGAACAATCCACAAAGCACTTTCTGAAAATCCAATAGCATATGATAAAGATAAACCAGCTAAACCAGCATCAATTTTACCCATTGAAAGTAAAACAAATACACCCGAGAAGAACATAACCAACGAACCTACTGCATCAATACGGAAAGCCAACCATCTGTTGGCAACCCACAAGAAGAAAAATGGACGACTGTTATCATCAATAGCACTTAAATTTTGCTTCATAAATCTTGATTCAACACCATAAGCTCTAATACTTGCGACACCAGTTAAGGATTCTGAAAAGTGTTGATGGATTGGAGACTTCGTGATGGATTCAAACCTTTTCAATTCTCTTGAAAGTGTAATGTAAAAGTACCCTACTAAGTAGTACAAGAACGAAATAAGAACAGCAAATACTAAGAACCCTGGGGTAATAAATGTAATAAGGATCAAAGTAGAAATACACTGAACAACACAAATGAATGCGCCTTCAGCAAAAGGAGTCAATTCTTGATCAACAGACTCTATATCTTTCGAGAATCTGTTCATGATACGACCTTGCGGAGTCTTATCAAAAAACCTTAATTTTGCTCTCAAGACAGTTGTCAACACTTTTTTGAATATCCTGTTTGATGCTCTCATACCAGCAAAGAATGATACAAGCACCCTAATAAAAGCAAAACCCGCATAACTGACACCGATGATAGAATATACAATAATATAATATAAGGTGTTGTTGTTCTCCTTATAAGTATTAACAGTATCAATGGAAGTAGCAATTAATTCAGTAGTTCCTACAAAAGTACGAACAATTGGCAACTGTCTGAACTCAGAGCTATCGTAAACAGTACTAATTCCTGCTAAGGCAAGCTTGTTCATAATTAACGAATTCTGTTCACTATGCAAAGACCAATTTCTTAACCACCAGGATTGAAACATGTAAACACCTTGCGAAATAGCATATGCAAGAAGAATAACAGTCCAAGTTCCGAACCCACCAAGAAATTTTGCGTAGCCACCGTATACATCTAGGCCTACGACACCATCTTGCTTAGCTTCCTCTTCAATTAACTTACCATCTGTCTTCTTAATTTCCTCTGGCTCATCTGCAATAGCCTTTAGTTTTGCGTCAATAGTTGCACTTCTCTCTTTCATATCAGAGTTCTTATCCTCTAAAGATTTCAAGTTAGTGGAAGATTGTTCACGAGAACTAGTGACAGAAGATTTGATTAAATCATCATCACCCAAATCTCCAGTCCTCAATAACTCTTCTGGCACCCCTTGTGTCTTCACTCTACCGTTATCCATAACAACAATCCACTCAGCTTTTTGAACCGTTAAGGCAACATTATGCGATACCAAAATACAGGTTCTACCCATCATTAGAGGACCAGAGATACAGTTTTCGTAAATCCATAAAGCAGTATGTGAATCAACAGCCGACAAACAATCATCTAATAAAATATGCTTCGAATTTGAATACAAAGCTCTTGCCAACGAAACTCTTTGTTTCTGGCCACCTGATAACGTAATACCCTTTTCACCAATTTCAGTAGAATCACCGGCACTCAAAATCTCGAGATCACGAGTTAAACTACAAGCATCTATAACCTTGTTATAACGATCTTGGTTGAAGGGAGCTGAAAATGTAATGTTGTTTTTAATAGTGTCATTTAACAACCATGCTGATTGTGAACAGTATGCAACAGATTCAGTCAAACCAGTTTGAGGATCAATAATTAATTCGTCTCTTGGAACGATACTGGGTAAGAATGTACCTCCCTTCATCAAATCCATTTCGCCTAAGAGAGCTAATAACAACGATGTCTTTCCACTACCAGTAGGTCCAATTATCACATTTAGTTTACCTACTTTAAAATCGATATTAATATCTCTAAGCTTGAAATCACTTTCTGAACTTGAATTCCAAGAAAAC
This sequence comes from Debaryomyces maramus, assembly GCA_030583545.1. Lineage (NCBI taxonomy): Eukaryota > Fungi > Ascomycota > Pichiomycetes > Serinales > Debaryomycetaceae > Debaryomyces > Debaryomyces maramus. Next base: position 547,555 of record JAJMIL010000005.1, read on the forward strand.
GATGCATTTTCAAATCCGATTAATGGGGAATTTGGACCACGGGCTTGGCCCAATTGATCATACTTGGATGTTTCTTCTTCATTCAAGAAATCAGCAACTCTATCAAGTGAGACTTTCGATTGTATGACAAATGAAGTCATATCTGACAATTGATCCAATGGAGATCTTAATAATGTGAATAAGGACAAAGAAGTAAAAGCAATAGGAGCCGTTAATATATTCCCTTCAATGACAGTGTAACAATAGAATGAAAGCAAAGTAATTAATGTAGGTGTAATAAACCAAACAAATGCACCACTGGCCCAAATAACCAGTCTCATTTTCAATTCATATAATTCCTCATTTCTAATTTTCATAATACTTTCAAAGAATTTATTCTCCCAAGCAAAAAATTTAATGATTCTGATACTCTGGAAGGTTTCATTTAACTTTTGTATTCTTTTATCAGTGATACCTAACATTTTCTTTTGTACGCTGGATACCCATGTAGCAATTTTATAATTGAGTGGTAATAAAGCAACAATTGAAATTGCTCCAACCAATGCACTCCAGCCCAATAAACTGTATAATAAGGCAACACATGTACAAATCATCAAAACTGAGCTGAAGAAGAAATGCAAGTAACCACAGATTTCTGAAACCTTGAATGCATCAATGGCCATTAAATTAATAATGGCACCTAATTCTGCAGTTTTCTTTGGTTCCGTTTCATCGCGTTTATTTTTTTGGTCCTTAGTTTTCTTTGATGGTTTCTTGTCATCAGCATCATTGGAATCTTCTTCCGTAACTTCGGAAACTGTGATCTTTCTTCTTAAGGCCTTTGCATATACCTGACCAATAAGAATAGCTCTCATTCTAACACAAACCCTTCTACCTGTAAATAAGGAACATCCAGACGAAATAGAATCAAGCAAATTAGAAATTGGCATCAAGACAACACATGTCCAAGCCAAATTCCTAGGAGTCGATGATGGATCGTCGACATATTCCAAAATTCTTTTCAATAATAAGGATGGGAAAAAAACAAGTATTGAATTCACCAATGCCCAAAAAATTTGGTAAGTTATTAAGAATTTGAAATGGGAGAGAAGCTTAAATGTGAACGACGCAGTCGATTTAGTTGCCTCAAAAGCTCTCAAAACATGAAGAGCATAGTCATCCTCTCTCAAGCCCCAAATATCGTTTTTGGATAATGGGTTCTTATATGCCTTATAAACCATCTTGTCCAACCATGCGAAAGTGGTGAATGTTAATATACTAGAGACATTCTCAGGTGATGGGTCAACTCCATCACTAGTATAATATAATTTAGAAGGTTTATCACCTATTTTTGCAGTAAAGTTCAAAATTAATAATAATGCCGCAATTATGAATTCGGTGATATAATATTTCTTAACCATTTCATTCTTAATGTGCCCAATCAAAGCAGACCTGAAAATGAGGGCTGAAGGAAAAAAGTTGAAAAAGTATAAGGTAGTTGAATGAATCCACAAGTTAGGCAAGCGAACAGTGACCTTGTTCAAGTTCATTATACGACAAGTGGCGATAATAAATACATATGCCCAAAATAATGTCTTAACTACCGGTACATATGGAGCTGACTTCCACTCTTTCTGGAAATCTTTTACAAAAAATAATGAAAAGCAAATACCCAATTGCAATATTATGAGCAAATACTCAAACGAAACCCTAAATCTTTCACCAACATCCTTGTAAACCTCCTTCACGTATCCATGTGGAGTTCCATCGTCATTGGCATTCGAGACTTTAGTAATATCAAAATGACGTTCCTTCATCGAAATTTGCTCGGTCTTTTGTGGCTCCGAAACAGAACCATACGCGTCTGATGTAGCCAAAAGAGGTTGCGATTCACCACTCTGTAATTTAATACTCTTCTGCTTTCTTAGTATCGATTTCAAGCTCTTTATAAATAAGATGAGGAAGGAAACAGATAGAAGAATGACGGGCATAGCTAGATCCAAATAGGTATCCCGGGAGCATCTTGTTATATCATCATATACCCAAAAGGGACAAGCATGATTCAGATTCACCATCTTATAATACTATTGACGTATTTTCTGTCAACTAAAAGTAATATGAAAAAAGGAGGAATATTGAAATTTAGAACTTTTCAGGCATATTTATCAGGGGCCACAAAATTGATGCCGCATATAAAAATTATTACAGTATTACTATCTACTATAATGACTAATAATTAAGGCTTAATTCAGCTCCTTAACAATATACGGAAGTAATGATTAATAGAGGAGGTAGTTATTACGGTGGGCAGAGTGGAGTATTCATTTTGAATCTAGCCCAGCCAATGGAGGGTTGCAGCTAATTGGACCTCGAAGCGAATTTTTATCTTACGATAATGTGGCATCAAAAACTAACTATAGCTAAACAATACACTTCTGTCGCATTTCGGGGTTGCATTTAGAATAAGATTACCCCCTCTGCCTGAATGAGCTTGTATGAGTCATTAAATAGAATAGGAAGCAGCGTATACAACCGTGAAGTTGTGAAAACTGCGATTATATAAGCTTCATCATAGTTCATCATAGTCTACCAAAAGAGTAGATAGTGCTGCAACTTACAGGAATTTCTAGAGATACAGTTTATGTATTAATTAATGCACAAAGGGTTTTGAGAAACCTACTTAAGATATTTAAACGAAACGAAATAGCAACAAATTGTGAAAAAACCCATTTGTTCGAATGAGTTTAGTCAAATATTCTAATCTTGAGTCTTTTGAGTACCACGTAACAAACCAGTTCTTCTGGCAGCGATTAAACCAGCCTTTTGACCTGGGACAGCACCTCTGGAAATAGTAGAAGCCTTACCAATATGTTGATGGTTACCACCACCATGAGGGTGATCAACTGGGTTCATGGCAACACCTCTGGTCTTTGGCCAAGAGTTACGCTTAAGCTTGTATTTGTGGAAAGCTCTACCGGCCTTCAATAATGGTTTATCAATTCTACCACCACCAGCAACGACACCGATGACACCTCTGGCTTCGGAAGAAATGATCTTCTTGGCACCGGAAGGTAACTTGACTCTGGTCTTACCTTCATCTTGGTTGTGTCCAATGATGATAACGTAGTTACCGGAGGTTCTACCTAACGCACCTCTGTCACCAGACTTTTCTTCGACGTTGGAAACGATGGTACCTTCTGGCATAGAACCTAAAGGTAAAACGTTACCGACATTCAAAGAAGCCTTCTTACCGGCGTAGATAAATTGACCAGTGTAGACACCTTCGTTGGCAATGAAGGTTTCTTCTCTCAACTTGTACTTGTATGGATCACGGAATGCAACCTTGGCTAATGGTGCACCTCTACCTGGGTCGTGGATGATTTGCTTGACAATACCACGGATGTATCCATGACGTTCAGCATAATCTAAAGTTCTCAACTTGGCAGCACCCTTTCTTAATCTGGTGTGCGAGGTGAAGATAGATCCAGCACCTTTTCTTTGATTACGAATAACTCTACCTATAATGAATGTTAGTACTGTTTCTCGATTTCAGTGCTCCCTGTTATTTTCCATTGCAATTCATCCAATATTCTTGGCTTATACCGCCCACTCCGTACTCACAACCAGTATCAATTCTCTACTCTCCTCATCAATACTGGGTGCATTTCTCTCTTTTCAACGTATACATCGTAGTCGGACATAAATGTGAAAAATTTCCAACTGCTATTGCAACTTTCGTCTTTTCCAACAACATAACAAAACAAATTGACTTAGGGAAAACTCCAATGTATATAGGGTTATTAGTACATACCCATTTTACTATTAAATAAGTTATAGACTTAATACTAGACTAGAAACGAGGTGTATTCAGTTATATTGAGTCTCTTAGTTATGCCTCAACCTGAAAATTGAGAATTTTTCACCCGCAAAAAACTTTTCATCGTCACGAAGTCACGCGAGCCACATTAGGGCAAGGCTGATATGATAGCTCTCTACACATTTTGTTCTACACTAAGATCAATAAAACGAATTAGCTTTAAGAAATGATATTTACATAAGTACTAAATCAGTTTATCGTATATTTTAATGAGTTAAAGTCTTACTTTTCCTGTTGTAAATTTTCTTCTTTTTCTTCCTGTTTTACTTCTTCTTCTTCTTCTTCTTTTTCTTCTTCTTCTTCTCCCTCAGACTTTGGAATTCTGGCATCGATGGCAATGTCGACGATGATTTCTCTACCGTTCAATTCCTTGCCGTTGAATTCCGCAATCGCTTGTTTTTGTAAATCTTCACCGGAAAATTTAACGAATGCAATACCCTTGTTGAATACGGTTCTACCTTTGCTTTTCTGCCTCTTTAAGATGTGGAAGGGAACTCTTCTGGTAGGAACATGTATCCATTTAGGCTTTAATTCCTTGAAAAGGTTGTTCAAGGTCTTAACGTCCACTTTGTAGTCCAAATTGGTGATAAAGATGGTATCGACCGATGGCTTGCCGTCCGGAATCTTATCTTTAGGCTCCTCGTTCGAGGCAGTCTCCGAGGTGGTGGAGTCATCAACAGCAGCCTTCTTCACGGTCTTCTTCTTTGCAGCCTTCTTTGGCTTAGCGGTGCCATTGGGTTCTTTGGTCTCGGTCTCCTCTGCCTTCTTGGCCTTTTCTTCCGACTTCTTGGCCCGTTGTTCTGCCTTCATGGCCCTGAAAGCCTCTATTTTCTGTTGCTTCTCCTCCTCTGTTGGTGGTGGAACTGCCTTCTTGACGTAGATGTTTCTCCCCTTGAATTCTTTCCCGTTAAATGCTTCAATGGCCTTATCGGCGTCCTCCTTGTTCCCAAACTGAACAAAGGCAAATCCTAGATGTTTATCGATCGTCTTCTTCCCACGGGTGAATGTTTTGCTTGGAATGTCCACTTCGGTCCTGCTTTCGTTAGTATATCTCTCTCTATCTGCCTAGGCCGATTCCTCTCCGGCTTTACGGCTTGCCCCGTCGCCCTACATTTTTCATACATACACTTTTAATCCTTCGAAGAATTCCTTCAATTCTTCTTCATTGGCCTTGTAATCCACATTGCCGATGTAGATTCTTTCTTCGATAATTTGTTTGGTTTCTGGTGTAGACATTTTTTCGATTTTTCAATTTAATTCAATTCAATTCGATTCGTTGCGATGATAAATACTTCAAGATATTTGCGTATATCAAATTCTTAAATGCTTAAGGTATGTAGATGGATAATAATAACAAGCTTAAGAGACAATTGACTTAACTAGTGATATTACTTGTGATTTTCTAATCTTACGAAAAAGTGGATATGCTGTCTTATAGATTCTGGATGGCGAACCTACGCTCACATCCTCACCGTGACTGAGCATCTACAAAAATGACCAGGGTTCAATTCCGCGATGGTTCGATCTCACAAGATTAATGCTTCTGAAATTATTGCTATAGAAAAAAAGCCGAATGACTTATAGACCGTTGATACAGCCTCTTGGGAGGGCCCAAGCAGTTAATGATACATACATGGGTTAATGTTGTGTGGGATAGTAGCAATACAACTGAGAATGTTCAAGAAGGAGATTTGATATTTCCACGTGATGTATAGAAGGAATCAATAGTTGCATATATATATATATATATATATATATATATTGCAAGTGAAGCTACTGGTGTGTGTGTTTAGAAGCAACTATGGGGCCAATGGAGTGAAAGGCGCATGCCCCAGACACCTACTGTTGGGAGAAATACAATAAATATATATCTAATTACTATATGCACAGTAGACTAACGATTAATGGATAAAAAGAGAACAAAAAGGTTAAAGCAAACAACTTAAAAAAATCAAAAATGTATACTTTTTTTTCTAAAAGAACATAGAGGGTGATAATGAAAGCAACGGAGGGCCGGACGGATATCGGCGGCGGTGCCAGCGAAGCCCAGACATGCCAAACGTCATTTTCTGCTAAATTGAAATTCGGAAGCTATCATTAGTTGAAACTTTGATGAGTGATACATTTCTTGGTCGAAGGGGGCCTTCAGCACCGTACTTGGGGCCGGGACCACAATTCGCCAAATGGTAGATGACGTTGGACGCAAAATAACCTATTTCAACTTGTAGAATAATTTTGGTGCAACACAATCGTTGACACAGTGTTGCAAGTGGAAGTATTCTTCAATACAGTCTTCCTTGTATGCCTTATGTTCGTATCCTTCTTCCTCTTGTTCCTTGGTCACTCTTTCAACACATTCGTCAAAGTGATGAGCGTATCCTTCACAAGCTGAGGACTTTTGACATTCTTCACGCATGGTGTCTAATGGATCGACAAGCTCTTCTTCGTCTTCATCTTCATCATCTTCGTCATCTTCGTCTTCATCATCTTCGTCATCACCATCTTCATCATCACCGTCTTCTTTGTCGTCCTTGTCTTCCTTGTCGTCCTTGTCTTCGGAATCGTCCCCATCTTCTTTGTCATCACCACCTTCGGATTCTTGGGTGGATTCTTCTTCTTCAACTGGTTCTTCTTCTGCTGGCTATTATAAGTGTTAGAATTTGTGTCTTTCATGGTCAATTTTCACTGTTGTTCAGATCGACTCGAGAGTCGTCCAATTTACGGGGTGAAAAATCTGGTATACATACTTCTTCAGCATAAGCAACTGGAAAAGCTGATTCTATTAAATCCTTTAAGAATGACATTATGACAATTAATTATAATAGGTATAATATAATTTCAATTACGAAGTAAACCTAGTATAGTTGTAGTATATTCCAAATTTCTACCAGTGAATTAATGAGAAAAATCAAAACTGTTATTGGCCAGAAAACAAAATTAAGTTACCCGGACGAAATATTCAATAGTACTGTATTACTATAGTACTTGGGTATACATCTACGGCTGGATAGAACAGTATAAAACAGATACGTATGTATTAAAGGACTTGACGTCACCGGATAATGTAATTACAGAACTATAGACATGTAATCTTAAGCCTTGACGGTTGGGTCGACTTCCATAGCCTTAGCCCTCTTAGCCTTCTTTTCGTTAGACTTAGAACCCATAATACCACCACCCCAGTGCTTCTTGGAGTCTTCGTATTTTTCAATGAAGTTAGCGTTGATGGTAGAAACCAACTTGGCTAATTCGGATTCGTCAGCGGAAGAGACTTCGGTCAAAGCAGCGACGGAGGAGGTCTTCTTGTGGACTAAAGTTCCTAATCTGGCCTTACCCTTCACGATGGCGTATGGAACACCCATCTTTCTACACAAAGCTGGCAAGAAGATGACCAATTCAATAGGGTCAACGTCGTTGGCAATCAAGACCAACTTAGCCTTCTTGTTTTCAACCAACGAGACAACGTGGTTTAAACCGTACTTGACGACGACTGGCTTTGGAGAAGCGTCCTTGGCGGACTTACCGTCAGCAACAGCGGCGGCTTCCTTGGTCAATCTTTCCTTCTTTTCGGAGACAGTTTCTGGTCTGTATTTGTTGAACAACTTCAAGGTTTGGGCAGCGGTGTTCTTGTCCAAGGTGTTTTGGAATTGAGCAATAGCTGGAGGAACCTTCAATCTCAAAGACAAGATCTTCTTTTGTCTTTGTAATCTAACGTATTCTGGCCATTTGACGAATCTAGATAAGTTTCTCTTTGGTTGGATGTCTTGTCCGATACCGAAGTTCTTTGGTCTGGATTCAACTAATGGGTTAGAAGAAGTAGCAGACTTGTTAGTTTTAGGAGCTAATGGTGCTGGTGCAACCTTCTTTCCTTTTGGTGCCATCTTAATGTTATAACTTGAACAACAGGAGTATTTAGAATGCTGATTTTCAATATACTTGAATTTTTCACTATAGAGAAGGCTCGACTCGAAAATTTTCTGCGATCGATGGTCCTGTACATAATTGAAATATATATCATGTGATTATATGTGACTGCTATTTTGCAACCTCTTTCCACTTCTACTAGTACAGTAGAGTATACTATTTATTTGAATAAACTATATAACGTCATATATACGTGGTGAAAGGGGTTGGCACCGCATGCGAATGGGTCGCTGCTAGTGCCGGAATAAATTAGGTTCCATTCGGATTTAAAAATTGTAACAAAGGGCGAATTCCTGGCATGTTGTAGCCACTATTTTTGTGTTTGCCCACGGAACATTAAAAGACAAATGTATAGAACTTTTGAAGATTAGAGGAAGGAGGAGAATTGAAATGGGGGAGCAAGCAGCCGAGAAGGTGATGGATTCGGGAACTACTTGCTGGAATCGAGCCACCTGGAGTTACACCAGCCTTTGAGGGTGTACTGGGGCCTCGAGATGCCCGAGCCGGGAGATGGGCCATTTTGGCGGGTACTTCCGTTGCACAAGATGCCAGCCGGTTTGGAAAGGCACTGGGGAATATTGCTGCACCGCAGCAGGGGTGTGAGTTTTCTGGGCCGCGGTTTCTGGGGTCGGTTGCTGTCGCCCACGTAGGTGTAGGACGAGTGGTCGATGTGAGGTTGCGGAGTGGTGTCCTCGCGGGGTGGAAGAACTACGCTATTCCACAACTTATCCTGCGACATGCTGGAGATCTTGAAGAGGTTGTAGCGACGGTGGAACTGCCGCGAGACGCGAGTCTTGTTCACCAAGTACGACAAGTCCTCCGTGGCGTACGACGTAGGGAAAATTTCTGAGTCCCTGGCGTCGCAGTCAAACGCATACAACCGCAAGAACATGGAGTTGACTCTGTGCTCTCTGCATTTCTGTCCGTGGCTAGGAACATCGGCTGGACAAACATGGCAGCTTTCGGCAAATGACGCCTTTTCTTTCATGTCCGTAGTGTCAGCCGTCCTGCCAAATGCTTCGAAATCAGGCAACGCATCGTCCGTGATCCGGGGTGAGAAATAGGATGGATGCATCCACAAGAAATGCGACGACCATATTATCGAATTCTTGACTACCCTGAACGCCTGTGCCAAATTAATCATGGACGACCTGCGTCTCTCAGTACGCTCGTTTGCGTTATCTTCGTCTAAGTTTTCCATTAGACTCTCGGTAGCTAGCGTGCTCGCCCTCAAGTACGTATTGCTGGGTATGGTCACCGGCGACACGTACACATCTGAAACCGCCGTTTTCAGCGTCTTTGGTAAAAGACATGGTGGTTTCAACATGGCATCGCTACTTGTGCTCGATATCGAGCTTGCGGACGAGGGCCTCGATTCTTCCGAAGTAAGGGAGCTAAACGAACACTCGGCCTCCGCATCCAGGCTATCTTCCTCGTTCTCGTCGTCTCTGTTCCCGTACTCTCCGCCGTCCTCTTCGTCATTTGATTCATCCTCGACCTCCCATTCATCGAATGTGTATTGCAAGATATTATCGCTTATCTCTTTATCGGGACTCCATTCTCCACTTTTTTTTACACCATCACCAACGCCACCATCCCTAGTACCACATCCATCCACGTCCTCGTGGTACAAATCCTGTTTGATGTTATCGATATTCATGGGACCTTCATCTTGTTCTTTCTTCATCTTCATGATCGCATTTGCGCTAGTTGCAACAACGTTTATCTCCGAATTATTAAATTCAATAGCATTACTCATAATAGTAATTATCACTTCAATAATCCTAACTCGCTATCTCCAACTACTGGTCCACCAACGATAATACTTATACTTTGACTATATTACAAACTATTTAAGGAGCTATTAATTATTTATGCCCACATCAGTTGTTCTCTTGGAACATCTGGACTTGCCCTTGCGATTGCGCTTCCTGTATATAGCCATTGCCATACGGAGTTCAAATTTTGAATGGGGGTCCAAGTATTCTTGGGCATTTATGTAGTGTAACATTGCATTTACTATAAATAATAAGTATCGGATACGGCTACTCTTATAGTAACTGTCTCTTGGCCGTGGGCTGATTCAACTCGTAATCAAACTCGTCCAAGTCGTCCAAGTCGTCCAACTCGAAGTCATTTCTGTTGACGAGTGTGTAGTCGTTCATAGGGTTTTTCTTGCCGTAGAACTCATCGAATAATTTATCGACATCTTCTAATTCAATGCCCTTCGTCTCTGGGTAGAACCAATATACCACCACTACCGATATGATACAACTGGACATGGGGAATATGTACATCACCCAACCTATCGATTCCTGGAGAACCGGAGTGAGTTGGCCCACGATGAAGTTTGTTAACCAGTTTGTAGCGGTGGACAACGAGACACCCTTTGATCTCACGGCCAAGGGATATACTTCTGGGGGGATCAAGAAACCGATGGGACCCCAACTGTAGCCGAAGGACGCATTGTACACGATAACGAGTAGTGCGACCATCGATGGGGTGTAGGACTTGTCAAGGTACATGATGTAGGCGATAAGCGCAAAGCATATGGCCATCGAAATACCACCACTGATCAAAATAGGTCTCCGGCCCCATTTATCAACTAAAAACCACGGAGGGATGGTGGACAATAAGTAGACTAATCCATTGATACCAGTCATTAGTAAAGCCTTTGAGTCATTGAACCCTGCCTCTGCGAACACCATAGGGGCATAGTACGATATGATGTTGATCCCGTTGAATTGTGCGAATGCCAAGGCAGAACACGCGACCAACACTCTGGTTAAATAATTGGTGAACATCTTGCGCCAGCTTCTTTCTGACTTGGGAATAAGTTTTCTTTCATTCAAGATGGAGTTTTTGATCATGAAAAACTCTTTGCGAGGTTTGTCATCGTCAAGGGAGCTATCATATAACAAGCATAACACATGGAATCCCTGTTGGTCGTGATCAACATCCATTAGCCATCTAGGAGATTCTACAATGAAAAATCCCCCCAAGAATAGAACGAAAGCTATGGCGACTTGAATAAATAATGGTAACCTCCAAGATAGATTTGCAGCAAATGTATGAGGGTCGGTCCGAGCATCCCCAATATCTTGGATAAAGTAGCAGAAATAGTCTACCCAAACACTCAATGCATAGCCAGAAATATTCCCGGTGAACTCACCACACACCAACTTACCTCTTTCCTCCGATGGCGAAATTTCACATTGATATGATGGAACTATGGTTGATAGGATACCCACTCCAAACCCACTTATAACTCTCCCGACGGCAAATATATATAGATTAATCGCAAATGTTTGTAATAGACCTCCTATCATGAAAACGAAGGTCCCGAGCAATATGGTTCTTTTGCGACCAAATTTGTCGGATATTCTCGAAACCAGCAACGACGAAAACATCGCCCCGACCTCTAGAATGGATATAATAGCACCAACCTCCGATGATGTGGGATGGTTGAAGTAATTAATGAATGTGACAAACGTCAAAATCCCTGAACATACCCCCTGCTCGTACCCGAATAACGATACAAACAACGAGACAAAGGCCGACGTGAAATAAACAAGCCTGTTCCCCTTGAACGAAAGCTTCAGTGTATATTGCCTTGAATTAAAGTCTACGTGGTCGTATCTGTTTCCGAAGTCATCCGTGAATGTGTTCCCGTCTGTCCTGGACCCGTCTGACGAATGTGAGCCAAGCTTCACTGGATCATCGCTATCATCATCTGTGCTCAGTTTATGTTCATGAAACGAGTCAAATGGCTTGTTATCTTCCATAGATTCCTCGTGTTCCGTTACTTTTAGTTGTAGGTTCTTGTTACTTATCGGTTTTTGCTTATCTCTACTCAGTGAGCTAGTTAATGTCTGATTATGCGTTTGAGGTAATGTTGAAACATCCTCATTAAAGAGCAATGTATCTTCATCGGATGTATCACTGTAAGAATTAACAGATTTAGACACCATTATGTAACTATTTCCAACGTAAATTTCATTAAGTTGAATGAACTTATCGTGATAATAATGAGCCTCAAGGCAATTCCTGGGAATTTTATCTAAAAATATGGAGTGAGGGTGAAATTATCATAACCAGCTACAAAATCGAGAATTCGTGTTTTAACTGTCTATTGGTTAGGCAAAGAGCCAAGACAAGTATATATATTATATAGCATATAAATAGTAATATCGCTACTTATGAGAACGTCTAATGTAGCTTTCAATGTAAAATGCTGCAAATAATGCAGTTAAAGGTGTTAAATAGGCGACATTTAATAATAAAGGCAAGGCTTGATCGGAGGTACTAATACAATTGGTGGATTTGCCAGTAGGCAAGTCAGTATACCACACAAAGACATGGCATATAGCCAAAGAGCCCCCGATAACAAATTGGGTAATTTGCATGGAGGTTAAAGTTCTTTTAAAGGCATTTGGAACCTTTATCTTCAAGCACGACAATGTGAAATAAAAGTACATTAACGAGTGGATGAAAGAATTGAAAATGACAAACACCCAGATAGGAGGTGACTGGAACCTGATACCGGCCCACATACACATCATGGCACCGGCGTGGTGGTAGCTCTGTAAAAGCGAGGAGGGTCTACCCTTCAACAATATGATCACTGTATCCAACACTTCGTAGAACTTCGAGAAATAGAACCAGAATCCGAACATCTGTAAGTTATCAAACCTATGTTTAGGATTGAATACCCCGTTATCGGTGTCGCACACGGCCTGGAAGAAGTGCTGGATGGACCCCGAGCTGGAGTATGGCTTCAAATTTTGCATGTTTTCGTAGATACATGAGGCCATACCCACAAACGTCCACACGGAGTACACACACAAGAATATGTTATGCAAGAGTACAAACACCTTGAACCATGCATATTGAGAAATAGAGTATGGTGCTGCGGGCAACTTCTTGATTTCCTTGCTTCCCAATTCCTTCACATTTTTGTCTTTTAACCCAGCCTTTTTCAATTGTCTCTTTAATATGATTGGGTTGATCAAGTGCACCAACGAGAAATATACAACACCGATGGTAATTGGTGTCGATGCCTTCATACATGTGTTGTATAAGCTTATCAAGATTTCATTTTCAAATGGTGTTTGCGCCACCGGAGTAACTCCTCTTGGAAGCTTCCAAACATCCAGGCTTGGTAATCCAAATTCTACCAAATTCTTCATACTTTCTATAGGTTAAGGAATATCCTTGATTTGTAAATCGATACCTCTTATCATTATTTATATTAATGTCCCAAAAACCGCGCCCATCACTGAAAATTTGTTGGATTTTTAAGATCCCCCAGAACGTTGGGCTACTCGGTAACTAGATTACAGGGCATTGTGCCGCCTCATGTTCCTATTCAAACTACAACGCTATATGTATGTGAAAGATTGTCATGCTGGGCTACTGTTGTGACGTAGTCCAAGATACATAAGTCAATACTGTGGCAATAATATTTTTACTTTAGTAGACTACAATGAACATCCATTACATGATTAGTAGAAATGAATGCATGCATGCATGAGTTATATATGCTGTAGAATATAGACTATATTAGACGTTAAAGAATGAATAGAGTAGATGACTTGGCAATATTAACGACTTTAAATTATTTCGGCAATTTTGGGCCGCGCATAGTTATTGCAGCAATTCAACGGCTTATTTGCATCCCATAAAATCATACATTTCTAGCCTATATAACGTACATATGTATTGCTTACTGACAAGCCTTGGTTGTGGTGTGTTCTCGGCTGGAGGGGATAAGCATTGTGGAGAGGTTTCTTGGATTTGCCCAAGTTCATTTGGTTGGTTATTGGTTTCAATTTATGAGCCGGTGCCGCGACCTCGATAACAGGATTGAACTGCAAATCTTGTTTGTCCAGGATTAAGAAGTCCTTCTCCCTTAAGTACAAGGTCAAGTCATTGATGGCGACCTTGATATTATGCGAGGAGAAGGAGCTTAGAATAATGGCATGGTGCGAATCTGGAGTTCTTCTGGTGCTGATTTCGACCCCCAATAACAATTTAAAGGGCAATATTATCCTTTCCTGGAAATCCTTGTTTGATTGACTGATGATGCTGCTGAATTTCCCTGGACAGGAGGGTATTTTAAATTGATAGTTCTGGGGCAAGATTTGACTTAATTTCATAGCGCAGAGTTTTGACTTGGTATCGGAACCTTTTATGGAGATGATCAACTTGTCCTTATCATCAAAGTCCTCGATAGAATCGGGGAAGTCAATGAAGGTGTTGGTTTCGATTTCCAAAGTGTTCACAAAATTCAAATTGTAGTCTTTATTCATTATCAACAAGTAGTGACTTTTCCATAATTCGAAGTTCGTGGTATTGTAGACCGTTCCGCCATTTGTTACCGGCCTATTATTCAAACAACAGCTCATAACTAACTGGTCAATCTCTTGTTTAACTAATCCAATGTTACGGGAATTCTTATTAGGACACTTGATTAAAACATTGTTACTTCTCTTAAATGAATAAAAAATTTTGCCATGTTTGGCATTGAAGTTGCTCGAAAATTTGATGAAAACATTGTACTTTTTCATAATCGATTGAATAATTGAGCCTCCATTTCCAATGATGGACTTGTGGAACACTTCAGGGATATTGAATTTTAACTCTGCTGGTAATTCTAGCTCAATTAATTCAATAGCTTTAACTAGGTTGTTAATTACCATGTCATTATCTCTCATTAACTTCAAGTCAATAAAAAAGTTGTATTCGTTGAATGGATTAAATTTAATCATGGACAAGTTATTCAATTGATTCAAAATCTTTATCACCTTACCATTTTTCTTTCCGCTTATAAAATCTTTTTGGTCGTTATTAATTTCGATTCTTAATTTAATAGTGAAGTTGCCTAACACATTTCCCCAAAAGTAGTAATTGGAGCTCAAACTAGCTAAAATTTGTTTGATTTCTTGACTTGATCCATTGATTTCAATCCCGAATTGATTATACGTGATTATGCTAGATTTCTTTAAGTGCATCAAGTTAACAAGATAGTATTCTAAGTCAGGATTGAATTCATTGTTAAAGTTGATATTTATCGTATAGTAATGAGAGCTTAATAATGTCAATTCATGTATAGATTCATTGACGCTTTCCACAGTTTGCCCTTGAACTCGAACTTTGAAGTTATTAGCTTCTCCTAATGATGGGAGCTGGATGAATGTTCCGAACTTAAACATTATCCCCAATATATTTGATTGGTCGAACAAAGTTATCAAGTCTATCTTAACTTTAGTTAAGTCGACATCTTTAATGACGAGGTTCTCTTGTTTTTCTGTTAATACTTGACTAAGTAGATTATTCAAAATGGTCTTTGTTATTATTATCTGATGAATTTCCTTAGCTGTCATCCAAATCTTCAAAGTTCCGGTGCTTTCTAATAATTTGGAATTGAATAACTCAGGCAATAAGTCGGGAATGTAAACATTAGAACCCAGCTGTTTAGCAACTTGACCGAAGTTGAAGAGTTCAGCTCCCCCGATAATTGGTATAAGCGACAATTCAATATCAACCGAATCCATGTGGTATCCATTTAATATTTTATCAATAAGAATTCTTATTTGTGAATCACTAGCAGTTATGTTATCCTGATTTCCTAAGACATATATGGAATAGTTAGCACTTTCTTTGCTAATTCCCTTGAAATCAGTGTCATTGTTGTCAATTAATATTTCAACATGGTACTTTTCACTTATTCTCTTTAACGTCGCTAAAAATTTGCTTGGATCCTTCTGTAATCTTCCGAATTCACTAGTAGTTAACCTAATTTGTTTATAATTAATTTGGTTGTAACTTTGTAAAACTTTCATTCGACAATCATTCACAAAAGATTTACTTCCATTTATTGAAACCGTAATTAGTTGGTTATTCAATTGTGGCTTGATAGAGCTGATATAGTTATGTTCTGTCTGGGTAATCTCATTTAAGGTCTTATCGATAGATCCCAAGTTGTCAATTATTTGTAAATTCTTATTTAACTTGTTTGGTTTTGATGCTTCATATGAATTATATTCCTTCCATAATCCAGCATTAGTTTGAAAGTAGGGGGTATTTGAAGAGCGAAAAAGGTAACTGTACTCCAATGTGAGTAGAACTAAATTTTCATCCATCTTCTGCTTAAAATTCCTATGATTTTTTTAAATTTGACTTTTGGATAGAAACAAAATATAAACTGTCAATTATCATATATATACTATTACCTTCTAATATAATATTTTAGAGCAACATGCTTATCAATTGTTTATTTACTGTTCTTTATGGCAATTGATTTAATTAGTGCAAAAAAAAAAAAAATATTGAGAGGTCCAAATTACTCAAATAGGAAGGTTAATCAATAACAAAAATATACTAATACCAGAGAACGAGCATCTATTGATCATCACTTCGGTAATCTAATTAGTGTGTATCGTTATATAGAATATAGACATTAACCCTTACATCAATCTCTTGGAGTCCCAAATGTAAACCATTTCATCCCAACCTGTGGATGCAGCCCATCCCGGTTCACCCCACAAACTGTAATCGCATCCGATAGCAAATTCTTTGTGTCTCCCCATAACTCCAACGCAACCCCCGTTTGGAGAATTTAAGAATCTTGCTCTTTCGTTAGACTGGTCGTTCCAAACCCTACATGTCATATCATAAGAAGCACTTATAAGTTCCTGGCTATTGTGAGGTGACCAAATAACTTTTCTAACGGCGAATTCATGACCCAAAAGTTGGTTTAATGGAGTTGGTCCTCTTGTATGATATGCAGGCATCGGACTATGTGAATTTGGTTGGTCAATCCCTGTAATCATTCTCAAATCCCATATTCTGATTGACTTGTCAGTTCCTGCTGATGCAACGATGGTGGATTTGTACTTATTCCAGTCACAACTTAATGCTTCCAACCCACCGTGGCCTATGAAATCTAGTTGTAAAGGATGTGGTGCTCTAATGTCCCAAATTTGTACGTGAGAAGACCCATTGCAACTGATAATTGTAGAAGGCGAATGTGGTGAAAATGATGCATTATATATACAGTTGGTTGTATTTATTTGTTGCAGTTGTTGGTGATGCTGTTGATGAGATAATGGTGGTCTAGCGGTCTGGCTAATTGGTGAAGCCTTAGTAGTGTAGTCCGTAGCTGAATTCAATGTCATTAGTGATTGTTGTCTTTGTGGCGACCACAACTTCATGGTTCCATCCCATGAAGTAGATATGAAGTTACTTTTATCCACCAAGTTCCAATTTATAGAAAACACTTCCTTCGTATGCTCTTTGTAATTCATTATAGGAAAATTGGGTACCGTAATATCAAACATTTTGATCGATCCATCTCCACTTGCCACTGCCACCTGATTTTCATGGATTTCACTCCATGCAACATCAAAGAGCCCATCTTGCGTTTCCCATGATATCTGATTACCAATTGTACCATTGGGTTCAATTCCAAGTATAAATAATCGTCCATTACCAACTAGCCCATAATTGGCTGACGTAGCGACCGCCAATTTATTGTCAAAAAATGGAGAATATTGAACCCCATAACCATTATATCCTTGGGTTCTGAATGACAACATATCTTATTCCTTTATTCCTTCTTTGGTCTAAATTCGATATCAAGTATACCAACTCTAACCTATAGAATCATCGATTTTTCTTTAATTTTTTTGTGTGATCATATGCAGGTAAGTACTTAAGCTAAGATATAGGTGAATCGTTTGAAGACCCCTAGAAGATTCGGTGACCATTCTTTTATCTGTTCTATCTACAATAATTAGCACGTAGTACGAAAATATGCATTAATATCTATTACTGTTAAAGGTCAATACCTTCAAATTTCAAATAAATCTACATCTAAATATTTAATAGCATTCAAATAATCGTCTGCAATGTCACTTTTCTTTATTACACCAAATCCAAGTAAGTCACCCATAACAAGGCCAGATTTTTGCTGAGCATACTTCAAGTAGTTAAAATCGTCATCAGAGGAGGTAATTTCTTCTTCAATTCCGCTTTCATTTTCCTCGATTGCGTTTTCAGCTAACTTCAACTTTTCAACTCCAACAGTGATACTATAGGTACTATCAATAACTCTCTCTGATGATTTAGTGGTATCTCCTCCTGTCGTCAGCTTTAGTGGCCCATTCTGAATTAACCCCCAAAGGCACCAATATATTTGTACAGTTGCTCTCCAGTAAATACACTCATTGAATAATTTCTTTATTTCGAATTGAACTAAGTCAGCTGCATTAACCTGGCTAACATCTTTACTAAGCGATGCCTGGAAATTAGATGATGGGTATTGGAAATCATATTCCACATAAGATTTAATCAAGTTTAGTTGCTCTAACTGATTAGGGTATGTATCTTCATGAATAAAATATGACTTTTCTGGATCATGATAATCCGCCATCCATTCAGAGAAGTGATTGACTAAATCAAAAGCAGGGAAATTAGGACCAGAGTATTCAAAATCAATCACTGCCAAACTATGATCTCTTTTATTACTCGTTGACTTAATAATTGGGGATTTACCATCTTCGGCCAAATTAGTGGAAGAAGGGGGATGCGAGATAATAATATCTGAAGCATCGAATGATTCATGTAATAACAAATTACCATACTGTGTATCATTATGGCAAAATTTATAATTGGAACTAATGTTTGTACTGTCATAATGAGAAAACAACCATTTCTCATACTTACCAATTAATTCTTTGAAATTATCAAACTTCATAAGGAAAATTTCCTCTTCCGTTACACCACTTTTAGCATAGCTTGGAAGAACCTCTTTCTCAAAAAGGTTTAGCCACTTGTAGATTAATTTCCATGCCATTGGCAACCCACTGATATCGTCCTGTCCCAATTCAATCTTATAATGCAAGTCTTTCATTCTTCTTCCTAACATTTGTGAGATTATTTCGTCCCTAATCGAGTCCTTGTTCAACGGAAGGAACCCATCCAAGAACTGTTCGAATCTACCATTCGAAAAAATTCCCAATAATCTAGGTCCGATAC
This sequence comes from Debaryomyces maramus, assembly GCA_030583545.1. NCBI lineage: Eukaryota > Fungi > Ascomycota > Pichiomycetes > Serinales > Debaryomycetaceae > Debaryomyces > Debaryomyces maramus. The sequence continues at coordinate 566,375 of JAJMIL010000005.1, forward strand.
TTTTCAGTGACAATTTAATCAAGACATTCAATTCTCGCTCTCTGTCTATTATAGAATCAAGATTCTTTCCATAAACTCTCAATAATAACTTTGGCAATTGTAGGTTCTGTTCTTCGTCCTTATATTCAAGTCTGTAAATCGAATTCGTCAACGCTCCTGAGATCCTATTCACGCTCAAATTTGATATTGTTAATTGCCGCTTATGCCACTTGGCAATCTTAAGTGCCTTCACTAATGCAATCAAATCTTGTTTAAAAAAATCCAATGGTAAAGTATTATCCAAAACAGCTTGCACTGTTGGAATTTTCCTATCTTCATCTATGGATGTTGGAGTAATAGTAAGCTTGCTAACGGATGAGGATGAAAGCGATCTCTTACGCCCAAAGGTGGGTCTCCTTGTCGAACTAGTCGATCTTGAATTCGCTGTCGAATTTCTTGTCCTAGATTTGGACCTAGACCTCGATTGGTTAGAGGAGTAAATGTTCGCATGTGTTATATCTGCATCAACCATGTTGCATTTATATTTTTTGTGGTTTCTCTTAAATGTATATTCTTTGTCTTCAATCTTGTGATTATGATGTCCAAATAGTTCTGTGTTGTGTGCACACCGATAACAGAATAATTTTTTTTATTCGTTTCACTTAGTTTGATCAGGATTAAACACTGACAAGGATGGGATGGAGCGATTATCTTGCTGTTACTGGGTGTCTTACCTCAGCCCTTACATACCAATTGTATCAGTCCAAAGTCAAAGAGTACGAGAGTTTATCTGTTGAATTGAACGAAAAAATAAAGGAATTGGGAACAAGAGAAGCCAGCGAAATCAAACTGGATTACAATGAACCCATAGTTGAGCAGAAACAATTGAAAAGACTGGATAAGACGCATGAGAAACTAGGTGAATTAAATTCAAAAATCACATATTTCTCTAAGATAAATAATGAACTAGAAAGAAATATTTTGAAGATCAAACAGGAAAAGATTCAACTCGAATCAGACGTTGAAACCTATCGCGAGAAGCTGCAAAGATTGGAGAACGATGTGAAAAATTTCAATCATGAAAAGGAATCTCTTGAAGAGTCTTACAGGTTTATGTTAAATAATAAGATCGAGAAGTTAATTGCGTCGCGAGATTTGGAGATTGGAAATCTCAAGCAGGTTGTAAAGTCGTTGAAAGAAGAAAATTATGAGTCCAATAAGCTCAATTCCAAGCTTACAGAGCTTACAGACAAACAGATAGTCGAACTAGATTCCATATCTAAGCAACTTGCAAAAACAGAAGATTCTGGGGAAAGACAAAATGCATTATCTGAAATAATACATGAATTAGAACAAGCCAATTGTGATAAAGATAATGATTTAAAGAATGCACTTAAAGAATCGACTGAAAAGTCGGAGCGAATTTCAGAATTAGAGGACCTATTGAAGAAGAGTGCTAATGAAGTGAATGATTTATCTCATGAAGCAAAGCAAAATAGCCAAGAAACAATCCATTTGAGAAACTCGCTTGTTGAGAACGATAAGAAGTTTGATAAACTTAAGGCCGAGTTAAATCAACAAGCTGAGCATTTCAAGTCAAAAATTAAATACTTAGAAAAACAGTTATCCAAACTGGATACGGACAATGATAATTATACAGAGGAGCTTGGCTGCGAAATTGCTAAGGTAGTAGGCGAAATCGAAAATGACGAACAATTTTGCCGAAGCTATTCTGATCTTGGAGAGGACGAATGCAGATCTGAAGAGTTTGAACTTGTGAAATATTCTGAAAATAAACCTTCGTCCGAAGAATTTGAGGAGATCGATATATACGACAGTGAATTAAAAACGTCTGATTCTTCTGATAAGGAAATTCCCCATACTGAATTCTACAAATCTTCATATGAAGGGGATGTAACTAAAATAAACACAGAACAATTTGTCCAAGAATCGAGAAACATTGAAAACAAATTGCATGGCTTGATTAAAGAGGATGCTGCGAGGGTCAGAAGAATAGCGCGCTATATCAAGTATATTAGAACGATTATTGATGATAGCTCCATTCAAATGAAGAATAATATGACATTTATAAGGGACCTCAACATGATTCTTGATGGTTGTGAAAGGCTGGGTTCCGATAATGACAACGACAAATCTGGAGCTAAAAAAAGCACAGGGGAAGAGTCTAGTCTGGTTGAAGAATTGAAAGAACAAATTAAATCTACAAAGAGAAAGTTTGATGAGTGTAAGGACAAAGGTGAAGATCTGCATCAGAAACCCAATATCCGTATTTTGGAGAATGAAATTGCTGAACTTCAATTGAAACTCAACTTGAAAAATAAGGTTTGTAAATTGACAAAAAACGAAATGCATATTCAAGAAATGGAAGAAGAAATAGCAAAATATACAGACCAGGAAAAGGAAATCAAATCCCTAAAAGAAAAGCGAGAACATAAACACAAAGAAATAGAGGAATTGAAGAAACAAATCCAACACGAACGCAAGAACTCCGAAGAATTGCAAAGACAGATAGAACATAAGAATCACGAAATTGAAGTACATGGTAACAATATCTCATCAACCAAAGAGCAAGAAATAACAACACTAAAGGATGAAATAGTCAAGCTCTCAAATACCAATAGAGAATTGGACATATTAGCAAGTGAAGCTTCGAAGAAGAATGAAGAAATCGAAAAATTGAAGAATGAAACAGCCAAATTTTCAGAACAAGGGAAAGAAATTGACCGATTGAATGCTAAATTGCAAATTTCAGCGAAGAAGATTTCTGAGTTCACTGAAGTACGTACAGGGCTTATAAAAGAACTAGAAAGCTTACAGTCAGAAGTGGCCAGCTCCGCATCGAAAACTAAAGAAATCGCTGCCCTTAAGGAGAGCTTGAAAAAACTAGCTGACCAGAGCCTGGCTGACCAGAGCCACATTGCAACCATTGAGGCTAAATTGAGTGATCTAAACGAAAAATCGAAGGAAATTACCCTGTTGAGGTCACAATTGGTCCAAATTCCGCAGAAGAACAAAGAAATCGCACTCCTACAAGATCATTTGAAGACCCTTTCAGACAAGAACTCCCACATTGCTACCCTTCCTGAAAAGGATAACGAGATTGCCAGTTTGAAAACTGAACTCTCTCGTACATCCGAAAACAACAAACAATTAGAAGGCTTAAAAAATGCTTTACATAATAAAGGTTCGGATCCACCGCAACCAAACTCTTCCGATGGCCAGCATTCACCCGATACCGAGCGCTCATACAAACACCAAATTTCCGCTCTCAACAATGAGTTGAAAGAAGCTAACTTCAAAATTGCTAAGCAGCACAAGATCCTCACCAAGAACCTAGAGCTCTTGAAGGAGTCCAGATCTCGTTCCTCCTCTCCAATGTCCTCGCCAACAAAGAATTGACCCATGCTCGCATAATTCTCTGCAGTGCATACGTTTTAAATAATAATTTACATACTAATTTACTATACCTATTGTATTAGTACTGGTTGCAGTAACTTGAATTAGCCTGTTGTCTTAGTTGAATTAGTACGCACTCAGGACGTGACCCAGCAGTTTGTGCCTGGGTATCCCAATTATTTCCTCAACGGAAATATTGAACTTGTAAAAAATGGAATCTTTTGTTAGCGAAGGAGCGGTTTTTAGCGGCCCTGGTCAGAAGTACTGGTTATTCTATTGTTCCCAGATTATTTCAGGAATTGCTGTATATAAATAGATACTTGTGTGTAGTAGATAGGAAATGTTATTGTGAATGTAGGCTTAAAAAGAATTCAATTCGATCATAATAAGATTACTCTAAATTGAAAGGGAAGCGAATTTAGATTTAAGTACAAATAAATATTTAGTACCCAATTTCATAAATTTATTTACCACCTACTACTCAAGTTGAGGAACTTATATAGACATCCACAACTTTAAGAAGTAGAACACCAACACTACATTCGCTAAACCACAGATATTCTAATTTTCTTGAGATTGTTTACATCATTTCAGAATTTTTAAATTACAAGTATTTATGTTGTATTCATAGGGATTAAGGACAAAACAACATTGGTGAACCGGTAAAATAACACAGTAATATAGGAATAGATAACCTTTGTTTCGACCATGGATAAAGTGCTTTCAAAGGCCACCAGCATCAACCGGAAAAAATCAACAAAGAGCATTCATTCAACAGGATCCACAACATCCCAACCAGCAACAATTGCATCTACATCATCGCCACCATCACCACCATGTACACCGCCGTTGAACATCAGCACATCGGCTCGTGCCTCTATCAGTAATTCAATGCTTTCTGGAAATACTCCGGAAAATGACAAGTTGATAAAATCATTATTGAAACGATACAAGAAGTTAGAGGTGGAGTTGGCCAAGTTTAACTCGAAACACAATAGTACCAGGAAGGCAAATATATTGAGGACTACGGTCTTGCCATTTTTAAGAACGTTGAAAGATTTGGACGATGACTTCCCTGTGAATTCGAAAATTTACAAGAGTTTGGTTAGTATTGGTACTTCCATTTTGTTGAAATGGTGGGGTTTCTTATTATCTAACCTTTCTCCAAAAGCTAATCAACAATCTATGGTTTCAAGTACTGACAGAAATGCCTACTTAGAATGCATTTCTCGGATTTTGGCGAGAAAAGACTGGAATAGCGTTGACCCAGAAGTCCATAAGAAGTATGAAAACTTGTTGATTATGACATTAGAATTTTGCGTTAATAAACTACAAAGGCTTAAGATTGTCCCAGTATCAATATCAGCATTTATTGGTAAAGTTTTTGCCTATTCTTTTTTTAACGTACCAGATGTAAGTAATGCCTTGCTTTTTTTATTGAACGTAAAGCAATATGCATTAGAGTCTAATCTATCTATTTTCAGTTATTTGGACTTGGATGGTGTACACCTAGATCAATTATACAGTATATTTCCCCCTTCACTTCATTACCTAATTAATTATAAGGGTATTTCAAACCTACATGAAAAACAGAGGATGTTTATCAATTCGATTCCTCCACCAAAGCACCCCGTTAAAGGTATCCAAGATCCAAATGGCTCTTGGGTTAGGAGATGGTGTAACATTGACAGTGACGTATTCAATTCTTTTTTCAGACATTATATTACTATTTTACAAACCTACTTAAATTCAGCGTTGGACATAGATCAAATATTACTTTTTTATTCACCCGGATTTAATATTATCTTGAGTCACATCTGTCAAATTTTTCAAGTTTCAATAACAAGAATATCCAACAACAACTTGGCAAAGCTCAATAACGCTCCCCCAAATGCTTCCTTCGTATTACAACAACCACGCCAGCAATCATCTCCAACGTCACAGCAGAAACAATCTGGAGGCCAAACCACGGCTGCTAGTAATAGTACTTCTATAAACTCTAAGCAGAATGACGTTTATTACAATTCTATTCTCAAGATATTGAAAACCCTAAGGGACATAAGTTACTCGAAAGTTGAATTCAGTAAATACATAGTTAACTTCATTGATACTTTATTCCTATCTATCGCAAAGGAAACAAGCGTTTATGACCAAAATAAGAATGGCTTAATTCTTAATGTGGTGTATGAATTTGTCAATCATGCTGGAAATGAGATAAACTGGGAATTCTGGTTGGGTAGTGTTTTCATGATGATAAGAAACACTGACCATATTCAAATTGTATTGAAAAACTTAGCCTTCTTGTTCAATATATGGGATGCCATTCCTGAATCATTATCGGATAAGTCAAATGATGAAATTCATCTAGAATGGCTCGTTGATTTGAATGAGAGTTTCAAAGTTAATTTCATTAACTGGTTGATTTCGAATGAAGTCTGGGAACGATTTTTCACTCATTGGAATCCAATGATTAGATCGTATTATTTACGTTTGGTTATCTGGAGACTTATAGGTGTAAATAATTTTGAATCTTCAGTAACATTTCAAATCAGCAAGAGAATTGAAGAAAAATTATTAAAGTCATATTCAAGATTAGTCGAATTTAATAATAATCAGAATGCAATATTGAATTTCAAGGCTGATAATCCTTTGATTAACAGGAAATTTGGTATTTTACCAATGCACACTAGTGATGATTTTATTCTAATTAATGAACAAGAAATATCTTCAAGCTTGACAAAGCCAAGCGAAATAAGAAAGACTCACCCGTTCGAAATATTTGATGAAGCAATTTATAGTTGCTCATCTTTGCCTAGTTCTCCTTCGATTGATAAAAGTCAACACGATAAAGATAGTAGCAAATCATCAAGGAATAATTCATTAGTCAGTTCACTTGGTAAATTTTTCAAAATACTTTCAGCTGATGAGAAATCACCGAGGAATGAGCGCATTGAAAGCCACTCTTTAAAAAACCAAAGAAATTCAGTATCGTTGACTTCATTGTCAACTACTTTTTCTGTGAAATCCAGATCATCGAGTCCAAGTTTAATGTCATTTAAATCAACCCCAACATCGTTCACAGACTTTTCGACCAATTCATCAACCAAATCTGATTCTGATGCATCAAGTATACAAACGGAATCTACTGACTTATCTGATTTAGTTATTTCTCAACCCCCAGAATTATACAAGGTGCCCCCTGATATCGTTCGGCCAGTATTTAAGTTTGGAATTGTTATCGATCATGATTCAATGAAGGAAAAATACGCCATAATGAATAACCATAACAAAAGATTTATTTATGATGGTAGACAAGGCAATAACTTACCCCTGACCCCAAAAATTCCATGCATTTCCGTATTCGTTAATTCGGACCCTTATGAAAAGTTCCATGTAAATAAGGAAAACCTATTGAGCGATGAATCATTCGACGAAGAATATACAAGTGATATTGACATATTTGATAATTTAGCTGATGATTCAAGTAAAATTAATTGGTTGAATTTAGGTAAGAGCTTGAATGAGTGGAATCAGATCATTGAAGAGTTTGAGAATTATTTAGTTAAGAAGATCAAAACCGATCAATTCAATTTCGCTAGCAATCTTAACGGTCATGGAAGTACATTGGGTGCTTCACTATCTAATGAAGATATAAATGAATCTGAATATTTGAAAAGGATAATTCCCTTCCTAACTACGGATGGTTCGAATGAATCTAAAGTATTAAATGCCGGTTGATATATTTATTAAATTAATTTCTTTCTAAATCCTTTCTAATTATAAACTTACATACACTCATTTAGAAATGCAAATATAGATATAGCCCTTGGGTGGCATATGGTTATCGTTTTGTAGAAGGCTGATTAGCATGTAATTTTGCAGGTTCGTATTTCGTTTCAATACTACCCCTGTAAATGTATTATTCTGACTTATAATCGGTAAGAGTCTTCAGTTCCAGCTGTTAGCTCTTAGTTGTTTTGGAATGGGGAGATGAAAGCGGAAATTTGGCCTATATTTCCTTTCTTTACACACATTTTAAACCGATCCATATTACATTGTCTTCTTCCTGCTATTTTTTGGTCCACTACTTGCCGTAGAAAGAATAACCATGCTGGTGATAAAACAGACAAAAGAACTCGGTATCCAAAACATTAATACCCCCAAGATCATTGAAGTTACATAATAATGTAAAATATAGTACCGCATTCCATCCCATTGAATAGCCAATTCGAAGAAACTATTATTATTATCAATTATCAAATGTTTACTAAGCGAAATCAAGGACTCGTTACTTAATCCACCGTCAGTTAGCAAATCGACAATCTCTCTTCCAGACATTACTTTTATTGGAAAACTTATAGTTATGAGTTTGTTTATGTTTGTGAATATAGGTGGAACCCAAAATCTAAGCCTATAAGGAATAAACAAATTATTCTCATTATAAATAAACCTTGTATCACAATTCAATAGGAATGAGTTATGTCCTATAACTTTGTCTTTGATGGTGAACTTCGAATTTACATTATAAATATCATCATAATTTTTCTTATTGCAAACAATATCTAAATTTAAATTGACCCCATACCTCAATGCTGGGTCTTCTTTCAAGTGGCCAACCATATTGTCCAAGTTAAATCTACTTTCCATACCATTACGAACATTTTCAAACTTTAATGGGATTTTGACTAAAGGTTCAGGAATCAAAACTTTGTAGAAGTTCAAGTAAGCAACGACAGATATTGGTAAAAGAAACACAAAAATCACTATGAGTAAAGTTAAAATGTACATCCATTGCCTGGTTATCGCCAATGGTAGAGATAACTTCAAGTTCATATTGATTCGTAACTTGTAGATCAGGAGTATAAGAAATCGATAACGATTGAAAATGCGAGCTTATGAAATTTCCAGACACTGCGTACTGGCTATTCTCTGACAATAATCGGTGCTAAAACTAAATGTAATGCTTTTTACTGGTGTCGCTATCCAAGCCGAATAAAAGAATGTCAACTTTCATTAAGTAGATGATATATACTAAAGAGCTTTTGAAATAGGAACCTATACTAACGTACGTCGATAGGCAAGAAATCAAATAAAAATAAAACAATATAAGAAAGGCACAATAAAATAAATAAAAAGTAAATGCAACTAATGAGTAGTATGACCTCTATGATATTTCAAACCATTTAAGTTTTTGTATCGTTTACCGCAGACTTCACATCTATATGGCTTATCCTTTTCCATGCCAGCGCCATCCAAGTATGGAGTATTTGATTCGGGATCTATTATGGATATAGTACCATCTGGGTTCTCCTTAAGAGTTTGATTTTGATGACCATGTAAACGATGATATTTTAAACCATTTTGATTCTTATATGTCTTTTCACATCCTATAACAGGACACTTGTAAGGTTTGTATTCATTGTTTTCCATTACGTACAAATGGCGTGCAGGATCATCAATGTACATGGCATCTTCATCGTCTTGATTAGGCGTGCTGGAGTCTGATTGTGCTGGTAACTGTTGAAACGAGGATGGAGATTGATGGTTGCGGCTATTGGTGGGTGATGCATTTTGTTGGTGTTGCTGTGCTTGGGGTTGGTTAGTCGGTATTGGGTTGTTTTGGGGGATAGTATTATTTAACGACGACTGGTTTATAGTCTGTTGATGAATATTAAATTGATTTGGAGGAATGTTCAAGTTAGGATGATTGTTTTGGGAGTTTTGATGGTGGTTATTTAAGAAAACATCAGTGGTGGAGACCGTCTCCATGATATTGTGCACGTTATTCCTGTTTCTGTTTCGGGCGGAATTCAATATATGTTGGTCTTGGGGAGGCGAGGGACTAATATGTGCCTCTTCATAATGCCGTAACAAATCATGGAGTGTTGGTAATAACTGGCCACAGCACAGGTAGTCCTTGCAGTAGTCAGCCTCCAAGTCCGGCAAGTACGACGTCTGTATTGGCGGAGACATCGAAATGCTAGGATTCCCTTGATGACGGATTGAGCCTCGTCTTGGATTTATCAAATGATGCTGAATATGTGGCTGCAAGTGATTGTTGGCATAGGCATTGGTGTTGCCTCCGGTGTTGCCTCCGTTGGTGTTCACCATCATCACTTCATCTTTCAACCACGACCCAATGGTGACGGACCCCCACGACACCCCGCCCATACCCTGCGAATGGGCAATCGACTCCCTCCGGAACCGCGAGTTGTTGAATATAGACGACTGTCTCTGGTAGCTGATGTCAATCGGCTGGGGAATATTCAAATGCTCATTGGTACCAATAGAGGATGCTCCTTGCGGTGGAATATTTATGGCTGACGAAGATTGGGTCCCCGAATTATTATTATCGAATATTTTGGTGTTAAACATGTATGCTGTCGTGTAGTAAGTATGTATGTTTTCTCTGGAACTCTATTATAGGAACGCTATTTTTCAATTAAGGATTATGCTAATTAACTTCTTCTATTAACAAATCTAATGTGATATCGGTGGTAAGTTTATAATTAATTAGTGAATACAAAGTCTTTGTTACACCCTCTTATATGTATATATATCCCGTTATAGCCAGGTGGTCCTATTGCTAGTACTATCAGGTTTATTCAAGTATAAAGTACTCATGAATATTACCATTTGGATGTATCGATTATTAATTTCAAGGATTGGCGCGGTACACGACCTCCATTTGTTCCGACCCTGACTTCCCATCTTTGCCGTCGGTGGCGTAGATATAACTACAGATGATCACTACATTATACTATCCAGACAAGGAGTCGTTCCTGCCACTAAGAGCAACGTTAATAAGGGTATAGCTGGTCCGTCAAATGCTCTAAAGGACGACAATAGAAACAGTCCAATTAATTCGCAATGTTAGCATTGTTACATAATCAGGCAGTTCTCTTTTGATGGCCGATTTACACCAAACCACACCAGTGCACCATAAATAAGCCTTGTTCCAGATACAACACACCTAGTCGGTGTCCCGACAGTTGGAGCTCGTTGCTGAGCAAGTTTGGGATCTCTATCAATAGAGCAGGGAGTACTGGGGACGAAAATGATATCAGGTGGAATATTTCAAGAAGGGCCTAAATCTACATATAGGGCTTATACACGGTACTGCAAGACTGGGAGACAGATGCTAGCCGCGTTTGAGTACGTTGATCGTGAATAGGTTGCGGGTGGAACGCAGGTAGAGTTATGGGGCGTCTGTTGTAGCAGTGGTATGTTAGGGAGTTTTTTGCATTTACAAGGGCCTTTTTTTGGTCCTAGCACCGAATTTACGTTAAGGTTTTTTATTGCGACAGATGGTAGCATGTAGATAGAAATTTGGCCAAGCGTAGATAGGCAACTGTGCATATGGTGCAATCGCATTCCGAAACACTGTATGTAGCGATCCTTTGGCGATTCCGGCGGTGGGAATCGTGTTGCGGGTCCAAAAATGGCTAAGAGTCTATTGCGATTACGGTTTAGATCCGATCAGATAAAAATTTCGGGCTCGGGAAACCTAGGTATATATAGGTACTGGGGCTGCAGAATTTCGAACTATGGGGTATTTGCGTTGTAGTAGATAATAGCAGAATGCTTGACAAATTTCCCATAGAAATAATAGACTTAATAGGTGAATCACTAAACCAATTTGACTTGGTGCATTTGGGACAAACAAGCACACATTTGCATACGATATTGGCACCCAAGTTGTATAGCTCAGTAACCGTCGACTCTTCCAAGACTGATTTCCATGATGATGCGAATAAAAATACCATTACCATTCGGACACTCCATTCGCTCACCTTATTCATGAGGAATATAGTTCAGAATCCGCATTTTGGCAAGTTCATTAGAAAGCTTGTCTTCAGCAACGAGATTCCAGATATGCCAGAACTAAAATTGAATGAATACCTAGAGGTTGTATTTCCGTCGTTGTGTAACTTGCGCTCGTTGAGTTGGTTTGTTGTGGATACTTACCTCAGTTGTCACCTAGTCGAGAAGTTACCGCTTGGTAAACTTGAAAGTTTAGGCGGGAATTTTAAGAACTTCGAGATGCAATCGACATTCATTACCGGCAGTTTACCCTTGTTGAAACTGTTGAATGTATCCGGATTCAATACAGCTGATAATTTGTCCAAAATTGACTTAGGCAAGTGCCCCAATTTGGAAAAATTGACCATTCTGAAGAACTCGTGCGGAACATCAAATAACGTATCGAACCTAATTGAAATTGAGCCATGCAATGAGGAGTACTTGTCAAAGATTTTCGATGGCGTACCAAAGCTAAATCTAACATCCCTTACCCTAAAAGACATTTCAGTTGTTTCGTCTGATGCCCAAAAATTGATCGACTGCATTCACCTCGAAAAGTTGCAACACTTTTCCATGGTCAATTGTACAGAGATACTATTCCAAGATAATTCACGGATAAGAAGAACTGCTCCCCCTTCTCTCTTTCTTGACGACATAGCACCATGTTTAACCCGATTACAAAGCTTACGATTGGATTTAACAAATGAATTGTTCGATAATGGCAGTCTCTTCAACTTCGTCTCTCTGCTAAATTTGCAAGAACTTGACATTTTACTCAAGTGCAGAAATAATGAATGTCTAGAAAATAATATATCCACATTGATGAAAGCTTTGGTATTCCACCCATTAATCAGCCTAAAGCTTGATTTCCAAATTCCCCATGTTTACCTGAAAACCAACCATACAGTATCAATAAAATCATTGCACAACTTATCAAGTCTAAAAACACTTGAAAACTTGCAGATCCCTGTGGATCAGTACCAAATTATAGATATGCTGCCACTAGTATCCAAGTTACCTAATCTAACAACCCTCCACCTCATCGTTGATTCATCGAAACCGTCAAATAATTCTTTGATAAATCCTGATTACTTTAACTTTCCAGTTCCTTGCACTCTAAACTTTCATGCAAATGCTGAATCCCAATTTCTCAAATACTGTTCCGAATTCAAGTTCTCGAATAATAATTTACAATACCTCATATTTGAAAGTTTAAAAAAATATACCTTTCAATGTTTCAATAAAATTCAGTTAGTGAACAGCTTTTCTCCAATTTATGCATAATTATTCAAATTTTATATAAAAATATTTAATATAAAACAAAATTGTTTTTTAAACTAATCTAGTGTAATTTTGATTCGTTCGTTATCATTTCAGTATATTTATAAATTACAATTGATAATATGAATGATTCTTCAATTTTGGATAAGAGATCCTTTTGATGCAAAATTACGGTTTTGACACCATTCCTAATGCGGCAAGTTATGGCAACCGCACAGATGCGGCGAAATCGAAATTTTCACCGTTATCAATGCTCTACTGATAAATACATTGTGTTTCCTTCGTTAGTTTAAATAGCTAGGGAGCGTGCTAGGAAGATCAGCCTAGGTTGTTTTTATTTAAGAAATATACATGTCAATGTCAAAGGTTGACCAAGAAAAGGTAATCGCGTTAGAAGGTGGAACTGAGGAGCTAAATGATTTGGAATTTACCTTTGATGAGCCATCTGAAGGGACAAGTAACGGAGATAATAAACGGAGAAATATAATAGACAGAATTGGTTTAAGATTTGGAGCAGAGATTCGAGGTATTGAGAGGGTCCCTGAAGATGAACGAACCGAATCCTCATTTTTGTTACCCTTGACAATGTTTTTATCACCCAACTTAGCTATTACTGCCATAAGTACTGGTGCATTAGGGCCAACCTTCTTCCAGTTGGATTTTTGGACTTGTGTCATTTGTATTGTTGTATGGTCTCTTGTTGGTGCCATGCCAGTTGGGTTTTATTCTGTTTTTGGAGCCAAATTCGGTTTGAGACAGCAGGTATTATCAAGGTACTTAACCGGGGGAATAATCGCAAGGCTATTTAGTTTTTTCAACTTGCTAAGTTGCATAGGGTGGAATGCTGTTAATGGTATTAGTTCCGCAGCTTTGCTTGCATCTTTAGGAGTTCCAGCGGCCGTGGGGTGTTTGATAATAGTTCTTAGTACCTGCATCATGGCTCTCTTAGGATTTAAAACTGTACACCTCTATGAGAGATATTCATGGATTCCCAATTTAGTCATATACTTTGTTGTTATTGCAAGGCTAACAATGTCTCATAACTTCACCTTTGAAAAGATGAAGACTGGAAAGTCAGAGGCAGGTAATGTGTTAGGTTTCATTTCAACTATCTTTGGATTTGCTGCGGGATGGGCACCATCAGCTGCCGATTATTTCGTATATATGCCCCAGAACACATCATCGTGGAAAATCTTCTCCTGTATGGTTATAGGATTATCCGTTCCTTGCATATTTTCGTGTATCTTGGGTGCTGCTTGTGCAATGGGTATTTATAGCGATTCAGAATGGTCCGATGCATGGGACAAGAACTCAATTGGGGGTTTGCTTTATCAAATCCTAGTTGAAAATAACCTTCACTCATTCGGAAAGTTTTGCTGTGTAATGTTAGCATTATCCGCCATAGCTAATAATTTACCAGGATCGTATTCTTTAGCTTTATCTGCACAAGCAATTTGGTCTAAATTCGCTAAATTTCCTAGACTTGGTTGGTGTCTTATTGGGAATTTCGTTTCCTTGGCTTTTGCAATCCCAGCGTACTACGTATTTGAAGATGCTATGTCTAACTTCTTGTCAATTATTAGTTATAATGTGTCGATTTATATTGGAATCTCCCTTACTGAACATTTTATATACAGAAGAGGGTTCGACGGTTACGATGTTTCTGATTTCAATGATCGCTCTACAATACCTGTGGGGATAGCAGGCGTTGTTGCGTTCGGTTTTGGTATTGCTTCTACAGTTCTTTCGATGAATCAAACATGGTATCAAGGAGTTATAGCTAAGAAATTTGGTTCCGTCGGTGGTGACCTTTCGTTTGAATTGAACATTATCTTCGGCTTTGTTGGCTATAACCTTATTCGTCCTTTTGAAAAAAAGTATTTTGGTCGCTGAAAAATTTTAGGCTAGTTAGAGTTGTACATAGTTTGGAAATTTAATTCCTAAGGGTTTCTTGATATCAAAATTAGTCCCGATAATAAATAAGACTTGATCTACGTAATAACCAGTTAATGCATTTCTTGAGAATCTTTGATAACTAGTTAATACTAAACATTAGTACGCACGAAAATAGGATTGCTCGTGAACATGTTGGGTTAATCTGTAACAGGGAGTATTTATCTAAGATCCATCATACATCACTGAAATAATCACAACACCTAGAGATGTTCTTAGACGGATGTTAACTAGGGTGTTAACTGGAGCCTTGCAATTCGGAATAACTATGGCGAAGAGGAAAACTCGTGGCTCATCGGAATTGAACTACCCTACAAAAATAGTTGCAAAAATAACATAATACTTCTATTGATTTCACTACAAATAGCAATAGCCTTCAAAATATAAATCATATAGAAAACAACTTCATCAATGCCTCTTTTCCATTAGCCATGCTTCATAGAACAATAACGATAGATGTGTCAAACTACTTATTGATTGCTGTTGTTCACACAATTTTAGCAAATTGAAATCGTTGGCGCATTTTTTACGAAATCAAGGAGGGACAGCAAATCTTTATGGTGGTCGCCTGATTCAAAAATTATAGCAATTGATTTGAAAAGTTATTATTACTTCTTTACTTTCACAATTAAAAGGTTTATATATAGAAATATTATATCAGAATCGTAAGAAGTAAGATATGACTGAAGAATTGCAAGAAAAGAACTTAACTGCTGAAGAAATTCGGTTAGCTGAAAATAAAAAGCGAACTAAGTATTGGAAGCATTGGGGACCATATTTGGGAGAAAGGCAATGGGCTACAGTCAGAGAAGATTATTCTCATGATGGGGATGCGTGGTCTGATTTTCCATTTGAGCACTCAAGGTCAAGAACGTACCGTTGGGGTGAAGATGGGTTGGCAGGGGTATCAGATACCCATCAATTGATTTGTTTGTCAATGAGTTTATGGAACGGAAAGGATGATATCTTGAAGGAAAAAGCATTTGGCGTTACGAATTCCCAGGGTAATCATGGGGAGGATGTCAAGGATTTGTATTATTATCTTGATAATACTCCTACTCATTCGTACATGAAATACTTGTATAAATATCCGCAAACCAAGTTCCCTTACGAGAAATTGGTCGAAGAAAACGGAAAAAGATCAAGGGAAGAACAGGAATATGAAATTACTGATACAGGGATTTTTGATGACAACAAGTATTTCGATGTTGTATTTGAGATGGCTAAGAGTGACGAGGACCCCGAAGAATTATTGTTCCGTATTACCGCGTATAATAGAAGTGACGAGGCAGCTCCATTACATATTTTGCCCCATGTTATACTAAGGAATACTTGGTCCTGGGGTACTGAGGAATCCAAAAAGTCAAAGCCAAGCGTGTCTAGTAAAAGCGACGGCACCATTGAGATCGATCATGCTAAATTCGGAAAACGGAACTTGACTTTTGCACCAGCTCCTGGTATTACAGAAGAATCACCAGATGTTGAACCAACTTTATTATTCACCGAAAACGAAACTAATACCAAGCGTTTATATGATCAGGAAAATCAAGTTAAGTATGTTAAAGATGCTTTCCATGACTTGGTTATCCAAGGTGATAAGGAAGCTGTTAATCCAGAGAAAGAAGGTACAAAAGCTTGTGCCTGGTTTTCTTTTGACGAAAACGGGGGTGTTCCTGCCGGTGATTATGTTACAATCCGTTATAAATTATCTAAATCTGGTGGTGAAATTGATGAATTAGATTTTGATGAAGTTATTGCGAAACGTCAAGATGAAGCCGACGCTTTCTATTGGAGAGTTTCACCTTTGCCAATTAGTGATGAGTTAAGACAAGTCCAAAGACAGGCATTTGCTGGTTTATTGTGGACTAAACAATTTTACTACTTCGTCCATAATTATTGGGCTAGAGGTGATCCTAATACACCTAAGCCTCCTACAAATAGAGCTAATGGTAGAAATAAGGATTGGAAGCACTTGTTTATAGATGATATTTTATCTATGCCAGATAAATGGGAATATCCATTTTTTGCAGCTTGGGATACCGCTTTTCACTGTATTCCTTTAGCCATGATTGATCCAGAATTCGCTAAAAAGCAGCTTGATTTGTTGACTAGGGAGTGGTACATGCATCCTAATGGACAAATACCAGCCTATGAATGGAACTTTTCAGATGTTAATCCACCGGTACATGCGTGGTCAACCTACAGAATTTTTAAGATTGAACGGAAAATGTATGGCACTGAAGATTTAGATTTCTTAGAAGCGGTTTTCCAAAAGTTATTGCTCAACTTCACTTGGTGGGTAAATAGAAAAGATTTTGATGGTAACAATGTTTTCGAAGGTGGATTTTTAGGTTTAGACAACATTGGTATTTTTAATAGATCTGAACCATTGCCAACTGGTGGTAATTTAGAGCAAGCTGATTCAACAGGTTGGATGGCTTTCTTTTGCTTACAGATGTTAAATATTGCGTTGGAATTAGCCAAGACTAGACCTGTTTATGAAAATATCGCATCCAAGTTTTTTGAGCATTTCTTATTGATTGCTGATGCTATGACTTATAGGGGTGCAGAAAAGGGTCAAACTGAAACAACTGAGAGATCTTTGTGGAATGAAGAAGATAAATTTTATTACGATGCTATTAGTTACGGTAATCATTCGCAATCATTACCTGTTAGATCTTTGGTTGGTTTAATTCCGTTATATGCCTCCTTGACTTTAGAGCCAGATTTATTGGACAGGTTCCCGTCCTTTAAGAAAAGGGTGGATTGGTTCATTGAAAATAGAAAATCTGTGGCAGAAAGAAATATTGCTTCTATGGAATGCCGTGGGGTTGGAGAGAGATTATTATTAGCTTTAGTCGACAAGGATAGATTGGTAGCTATTTTAGAAAAAATGTTAGATGAAGAAGAGTTTTTATCTCCATATGGTATCAGATCCTTGTCTAAATACCATGAAAAACATCCATTTGAAATGGATGTGAATGGCCAACAGTATGTTGTCAAATATTTACCTGGAGAATCAGATTCTGGGATGTTCGGCGGTAATTCAAACTGGAGAGGGCCAATTTGGTTCCCTGTGAACTTTTTATTAGTTGAATCCTTACAAAGGTTCTACTTGTATTATGGACCTGACTTAAAAGTTGAATGTCCTAAGGGGTCTGGTGACTACTTGAATTTGGCGCAATGTGCGCAGGAAATTCAACACCGTTTGATTCATTTGTTCATTCCCGATGAAAATAATAATAAGGCCTGTAATGGATCAAACTCATTGATTAGTCAAGATCCTTTGTTTAAGGACTACGTCCCATTTTATGAATATTTTGATGGTGATACTGGTAGAGGATTGGGTGCTTCTCATCAATGTGGTTGGACTGCATTGGTTGCAAAATGGATCCATGACAATGGTGTCTCATGTAGATTACCTGGAACTCCTAGAACACCTGGAACCAGGAGATCTTCAGTGTTATTACACGACAGTGACAAATCTAACAATGAAGACAATGATGACATTGAACGATTCATACCTAAATCTGGTCCGTTCCCAGGTAGGTTGATGAGAAGACGTTCGGGAAAATCTTTATTGAACTTGACTATCCACTCGTTGGACTTGGATGATGACGAAGAAGAAAACCAATCGAAGATGAACATTTCCAAGAACATGTCTAACTCCAAGAATTCCTCTTTAACAAATGAACAGTTGAAGGAACAATTAGCGGAATTATCACCATCTATGTCGAGAGGTTCCACTAATGAAGGCAACTCTGCAGTGAATGAGAATTTGCTTGGTCAAATTAAAGCTGCGTTTAAGAAGCACAAGTCACAGGAAGATCCAAATGATGTGTCTGGTGATGAATTCGAAACTAGACATTGAATTTTCACTTTATTTTAATAATTTTGTTTTTATAATTTTGCTTTATTACTTTATTTACTATAATTCTTTATTTTCTTTATTTTATATTACCAAGTATCTTATATAGTGATAAACCTACAACTCTTATGCTTTCTCTCCTTGAGTTTCTTGACTTTTCATCTTGTATAAGCGTTAATATGCCATTATGGTAGATTACATAAGCAGGGAAGTCGCTTTTGATCATTAATATGGGTTGTTAAAGATACTTCTATATTGACTATTCTATCACTAACATGTCTGACTTATTCTCCACATACGAGTCAGATTTTCAATTGGCAATTCAAGAGGCCAAATCAAAATTGGCGCAAATATCGAACACAGATCCAAGTAAGTATAGATTCAGCAGACCTTATCGAGACTCCTTACTAACCATGACTTAGATGAACGTAAACAATTTTTGAAAGCTATAGAGACAGCCACAGATGAGTGTCTAGAAGTATTAGAACAGATGGGTATAGAAGTGCAGAATTTGCCATCAAATCAAAGATCATCATATAACACCAAAATACGCCAATATAAATCGCAGGTGGAAGACAGCAAAAGCAAATTGAAAGGCTTGTTAGATGATCAAGATAAGCATGAATTATTTGGAAGTAGATATACCGATGATGGTTCAGAGGACAACGTGCATGACTCGCAACGAAAGCAATTATTGAACAACAATTCGTCATTAGAAAGAACTTCAGAAAGATTAAGAGATAGTCAAAGAATAGGCCTTGAAACTGAAAACATCGGTGGTAATATTTTGAATGACTTGAGGTCCCAGAGGGAACAGATTTTAGGATCTAGAAACACTTTGATGACTGCTGATGGTTACGTCGATAAATCAATGAAGACCTTAAAGTCCATGAGCAGAAGATTAACTGCTAATAAATTCATCAGCTATGCTATAATTGCGGTGTTAATCTTATTAATATTCTTAGTACTTGCCAGTAAGTTTTGGTAACGGTTATTTTGCTGACATGTGTGTTGGTGATATATACTTCATCGATATTATGGTTTTTCGTTTATTTCTTATCAGTTTCTCATTGAACAAATTACATTATATACTTAATAAGAGCCTTTTGTAACTATTAGTTATATTTATATATAGGTGAAAAGCGGTTCTAATCATTTCATTATCTTTATTGTAATATAGACACCCTTAGTAATCCTCAAAATTTAATTGAGAAATGAACAAAAATATTTTTGAAAACTGAAAACCAAGATCTTCACCAGAAGTATAACCTGTATCCCATTCGTACATACTAGAAAATTACAAGATGTTCAGAAGCTTAATTAGGTCTAGTCGTTATATCCCAAGAAACCTTGAGAGGAACTGTCGTTCACCAAGGATTCTGGCTCCGATCAATTTTTACAAGCAATTTCATCAAACCATCCCCAAATCCCACGGCCATCTTCATAAGCCAAACCCAGGTGAAGAACTAAACATTACATTCATAACAAAGGACGGTGAACAACTTTCTTTCGAAGTAGCTGAAGGCGATAATGTTTTAGATATTGCTCAGGCCCACAATTTAGATATGGAAGGTGCTTGTGGTGGTTCTTGTGCGTGCTCCACTTGCCATGTTATTGTTGATCCTGAATTTTATGATGAAATCCCCGAACCAGATGACGATGAAAATGACATGTTGGACTTGGCCTTTGGCTTAACCGAAACATCCAGATTGGGTTGTCAGATCAAAATGTCGAAAGAGATAGATGGAATAAGAGTTGCATTGCCTGCAATGACTCGTAATTTACAAACAAAGGACTTTAATTAAATGATTTATACCTGATACCAATACTTGATGCTTACTGCTACTACTGCTATGCTTACTGTTTGTCGTGAGTCGTTATGAGCTTGTTTGGGCAAATTTAAATTGGACCGTCTACATTTTACAAAATATTGGGAAACCCTAACACTATTCTACTAATAAGGGTCAGCCTACCTGTATATATACTTCAAATTTGTATTTACTATAAGTTATCATACCAGTCAATCTTTCCTTCAGTAGTTTCTGAAAATTTTTGTAAGCAAGAAGAATATCACGTGTATATGTTTACATTTTGATATCAATATAACTAAAGTATATACTAGTTTTCTTTTCTATCATACAAGGCTACATACATAGAATCGGACTTTGATTTTCGACTAATTAGTAGTTAGTGTTATATTATTGCATACTTTATTTTTTGGTCCAGAAAAACACTAGGATTTTTTCACACTTGTTTCATCATTGTTTGTGATTCGGTAGCATGTCTTACTTTCCAATTTCCAACCACGGAGATGGAACTCATGATCGAAGCGTGCCACAGAGGAAACGTATACTTAGCGATATTCAAAATACATTTTCGGACAGCCAGACAGAGAAAACAGATAATAAGAGACATTCAATAGGATTTGATATGGTGAGGATAGATTTACCATCGGACGTGGAGAACGATAGTTTTAAGACTCATATTCCACCAGCGCCTGCTGGGGCTCTGTTTGCATTGAAAAATATGGCAGAAAAGAATAGAAAATCCAGTAATATACCTGGACCAGCCAACTCAGTGAAATCAGATTTGAACCTCCAGCACATAAATAAGCTTATTGGTATAAACCAGAATTTGGCAAAGAAGCCTCAACCTCAGAAGGTTGTGGAAAATAAGCCGTCCCTTCGTACGAGACTAAGCAATGTCGAGCAGTCATTTACAAGAGATCTAACTAGGCATACAGAGATAAACCACGAATTAGACATACAATTGAAAGAATTGTTATCTAAAGTCGACGATCAGGAACACGAGTTATTGGATCTAAGGAGGTCACTGAAGAAGCTTGATCATAAATTATCGGATTTGAAACTGAACATAAGTTCACAAAAGAAGAAATTCGAGTTCATGGAAGATTCTGTTATGAAGAACGTTTTGCACAAGGAACAGCTTATTAACGTTCAAATCAAGGAATTATCCAACCAGCTCCAGAATCAGTATAATGAGGTCAAATTTCAACTTGAAGATGAAATTTCGAAAGCAAAGTCATATAAGGACAAAACAATCATCGAAGAAATCCTGACTTTAACTTCGAAAGTTAACCAAATACAAAATCAATTGGAGGAAACAAAGTCCCGCAAGCAACAGACGTTGAAAAGTGAAAATTCAGAACTTGAAAAACAGCTAGACAAGTACATGCAAGGGAAGGTCGAAGAAGTTGATAGATTGACTAATCTATACCAGGAGAGGCAAGCAAAATACGATGAAGTATCACTGAAACTAATGTCCATAGAAAACCTGATCAAGGACAAAATTGAAGACAGTGATACATTGAGGGTGTCAATTAGTACACTTGAATCTAATATGGATAATTTCAGTAGCATAAGATCTGAATTGAGTTTGGATCTTCAATTGGAAGAGAATAAACTAATTGCCTTAGAATCAGAGAACAAGGGATGGGATTTGAAGATTGCCAATTCTCAAAAAATCTATGACTCAGTAAATAACAAGGACAGGATATATAACCAACAACGAAGGATTATTGAGAATTCAATTATGGATTATGAGGGAAAAATAAGGGTGTACGCAAAATTGCCTAACCACATTGAAATAACAAACCATCAAGAATTTGAATATGAGAATCGTTCGTTTAAGTTCAACAAATGCTTTACGTCAGATACACCAAATAACAATATTATAGAAGAATATGAAGCGCTTATAAATAATGCTCTTTCAGGATCAAATTGCTCTGTTATTTTTTCTGGTAATAAGTCAAACAATCTTGTTAAAGATTCTCTTATGTCAAGTTGCGAAAACATTATGAAAAAGTCAGATAAATTCAGGCAGAGGTCATGGGAGTTTAAGTTTTATCTTAGATGTATTGCCGTAAACGAAAAATCAGTTGATTTATTGAGTTCATTTAATTCAGTTAGCCTTGAAAATTTTCAAGATGATCTAAGCCAAGTGCCTAGCCAAATGGCTTCTCTTGAAGATGTTACAAGCCTTTCACGAATAATTAATGATGTACAGATACCATCGGACGTTAACGGGGTAGCTTATATAATTAGTGTTGAAGCTAGTAATAACCAACTACTCAAAAATTTTGAGGCAAACATTTTATTTCTTGATATTACCAATACTAAATGCTCAGAGCAACTTGAGTTATTGCAAATTCGACCAGGGTTAAATTCGTTACTGAAGGATTTAGTAAAGTTACTAAACTATACGTATTGGCAGAGTAAATGTCTACACTTGACAGTGTTGGATTCTACGGGAATAGAAACATTACAATTTTTGAATCTTTTTGAAATTGCTAACTCTACGGATTCACAGTACAAACGAAAGAATTAAATAGTTTTAATGTACAGTATTAAATAATTTTCTATATATTTATATGTAGTAATTTACATGGTAGTAATAAGGTCATGCAATACCCATTTCAATTCATCCGTAGTTCCAATGTGCTGATCAACTAGTGGTTTTTGGTCGGGTTTATTACTTTGAATATTTTGAGGATTTTGTTGCGTTAATTGTTTAGTTGAATCGGACGATTGTTCTTCATCCTTAGCAGGAGATTTAGATTCAGTGAAATTATGTTCTTTTTCTCCATTTTCTCCTGGATTGGTTTTATCTTGAGGATTATTATCTGGTGCTTTGTCATTAGATTCAGTTTTCAAAGAACCATTTGATGTAGTAATCGGTACATCTTTCTTAAGAATACCATTACTCGTAGGCTCATTCAATATTTCTAATCTTGGTGGGAGATCATAATCATAATTCTTAGAAATCATATCATCATTTTCTAACATCACATTAGCTAGTCTTAATTTTGGGCCAGATGGTTCAATTAAGTGAGGGAACATATCAAATGTATCGTATAAATCCTCAATTCTCAAAGTGACCAAACGCTTTTTCTCATTTTCTGCTTGATCGTCAGCTTTTCTTTTCTTGCTATTATTCTTCGTTATATTATTTGGTTGCATAGAGCTTAAAGTCGTTGAAATAAAGTCATTTGTGGTATATTTTTTCTCTCTATATCTTGCAACATCAATTGCACTTTCAACTATATTCTTTAAGTGTGCTTCTAACCCAAGCAAAACCACCTCAAGAACTTGGGAGTTTAATCCTCCAGTTAATCCATGTTCTCGCATAGTCATTAGTATACGACTAGATAAATTATCGTAATCAGGTATCTCGTAATTTTCAGTTGCAATCGGACTATTAATACCATTTACAACATCCTGTTGCCATTGAACCAAGTTATTAACCTGTAATTGCTGCTGCTCTGTATCTTGAATCATTGGAATCTTAGGTAATAATGCATGTCTTGTTAATGTTATTGAAGCATTTAATTTACCCTTTTTACCACTTTCTCTTGTAATGTTCTTTATTCTTCTTCTCTCTTTTATGGGTAAGCCCATAATATTTTGCTTAAATTTCTCATATTGACTGGATCTGACATTCTTCGTTTTATTGGCCTTTTTATTCCAAAATGATGCAAATTCGCTTTGAAAATCCAATGGGCCATCTTTCAAAGAATTCGATAAATTCAAAAGTAACAACTTATTATGGTATTTCCTTAATCCATTTTTAAGTATAGGGGTGATGTTTTGTACCAATTCATTACGTGACAACTTTCCAACCAAAAATAAACTCAAGGATTCATGGTATTTATCCCAGTCGCTTCCTAGTTTCGTCTGAAATTCTCTTATTAGACTTTCCAATTCTACTCGCTTACTACTAGACTTATGTGTCATAGCTTCAGCAGGAGCCGAAATAGTAGACATGGTTGAAATATAGACTTAAACTCGCCAAAAATAGCTTGGATTAAATGAACCTAAGTACCTTCGAGATATTCTGCGACCTCAACAAAGATCAAACAATAAAAGCCTGTAATTCAAATTCAAAGAATGATTATAGTACAAGAGTTTATATAACTTCTTATACTATTCTAATTTCAACGGGTATACGATTGATTAGTTTCAATGTCTTAGTTACGATCGACAGTAATACAATCATTTTAATTTTCAATCTATGTATTGTTCACGCGCACGCTAACTACAAAAAAGATTAAAAGAAAGATTTATTGCAAATTAATCTATGATGGTGATAACGGAAACTCTGAGTCGTTTGTGTTGTCAGTAGTAATGTAACAATCATCTACAAAGGTTCCATTAGTATCATGGGCCACATGTTGGGTTATTATAAAAACAATGGAGAAAAGAACTCCCAATCCCGCGACACCAATACCAAAATATAGAGCTGCTCTATAACTATCTAATAAATTACCATTGTGTTTTATAGTTTGTATCTCAACCGTACTCGCTATGCCTAAGAATAGTGATACGGAATAGTTGACAACTGTGGAAACTAATGAACCCGCCATTCCCTGATGATGAATTGGCAAATAGTCCGATAGAATCAAAGAAGCTGCAGGGAAACTCAAATCCATACCCCAAGCTAGCAAGAACATCTGCCCCATGGTAACTCTGAAGTAGGATTGATGTATTGGCATGATTGATAACATAATGCAACCACACATGAATGCTATTGATGCAAAACAAATAATGTAGGACGGTTTTGTCTTGGAAATGATGACCGACACAGTTAAAGCTGCGATAATACCTAGCACGAAGAACGGGATGTACGATAATCCACCTTCAACTGGGGTGTAGTAACGTAGATTGAATAAAATATTCCAATAATAGTATTGCCATATCCCAAATGATCCCCATCCAAGACTAATACAGAGCAATACCAATCCAATTTTATAATTGAAGATTGATTTTGGTAACAACGGAGTTTCGGAAACTTTCAATTCAACGTAGAAAAATGCAAATACCCCGATTACCGACAATACTAATAGTGCTATAATGTAGGGTGTATCCCATCCTACTATCGGACCCTGGTTCCAAGCAAAATTAAATAACACCAAGCTGCATATTCCCAAAGAAGAGCCGAGCAAGTCTATAGACTTAAATTTGTCTACGTTCGTCATTCCTTTATGGAAAGCACCTAATGTTTCAGGGATAGTAAGAAAAGAAGCCACACCTATGCAGCAAGCTACAATTCCCAATACCCAGAATTCCCACGGCCACCAGGTATATTGACCTAAAATGGCAGCAAATAGAGCACCAATAGTAGCACCAGTAGGACCAGACGCACCAAAACATCCAAAAACTAAGTTCTTTCTATTTCCAATAGGATATTTGTTACCCAATATTCCCAAACCGCATGGTAACAAGAGGGCAAATCCGATGCCCTGAAATGCTCTGCAAATAATAAAAAAAATAACGGAATGTGAATAGTAGGAGAGACCCGTTATAATCGACCATACGGTAACCCAAACCCAACCAATAACAAATATGGTCTTCAATCCGAAGACATCCCCCAATTTACCCGATATAAGTATAAAAGTACCAACTGTAAGTGCAAAAGATCCCATAAACCACACTTTTTCGGAATCATCTATATGAGCATCAGTGCTATTGGAAAATGACTCGAGTATTATATTCATCGTACTTAAAGACATCGTTATACTCCCTTGGCATAAAAATTGGGCCATACATATTGAAAATACTGCAAGGATTTCATGGATGCCTGATTTAAAGCATTTAGGACGTGAATCCATTTGTCTATATCCTTAGAACCAATACCTAGAGCCTTTAGAACCAATATCTATATCCTTTATAACCAAAAGGCAAGACTATGTCTAAACAGCTACAACTATAGCTTCACAGATGAAGATAATACCTACCACTAATCCGTGTTAGGATTATGGAAACCCATCAAAAATACTTTATCCGCGTGTAAGCGAAAATCTTTCCTTCCCAGAAATGCTTAATATGTATATTTTGATAAATAACAGTCATTGCTATATAATGTAAGAGTGTTCTATACATCGGTATTCGTTAAAATACATGCGTGGGTGTTAATGTGGCCATTTGACGAATATTGCTTCATAATAGGAATAGGCCAGCAAATAGGGCAGTTATTCCAGTGAACAGAAACGTCATTAGCACGTTATCTGTTATATTCAATGCAGTTGATAGATTACTCATTTTGCTTATGGAAATAAAATGACTTCGGTTGTGAAGTGTGGCGCTTGACAAGTAAAGGTGAGTGATTTATGAGTGCTTTTAAACATCGCGAGCAAATATATTAGATGGCGAAGAGTCATAATTGTGTACCAAAGTGGCTTCGGAGTCAATATTTTGATCCAAAGAGCCACTGGCTTCGTAGATCCGTAGCCGTAGACAATACCAGCAGTCTCGACTATGACAAAGTCGCCTACGGGAAAACAGCCAACGACTGAAGGAA
This sequence comes from Debaryomyces maramus, assembly GCA_030583545.1. Taxonomy (NCBI): domain Eukaryota; kingdom Fungi; phylum Ascomycota; class Pichiomycetes; order Serinales; family Debaryomycetaceae; genus Debaryomyces; species Debaryomyces maramus. Next base: position 592,992 of record JAJMIL010000005.1, read on the forward strand.
CTTGTCTGTTTCAATGATGAAGTTGCCGTTGCTGATCTTCTCGTTCTCCTTGAAATCAACAACACTCAAGCTATTGAACGTAACGTTTTTCACGTAGTAATTGGAGTACAACTCCCATAACACGTTTTGTAGATTGTCGATCGATTTGTCTGAAATGATGATGAATTTTAGCCCAGTGGCAGATTCCATATAATGTGCTCTGAAGTTGGCAGTGCTGAAAGACTTCAACAAATTGTTCATATCCGAATCACCTAGTTTAGATGCCATATTCTTGAGCGAATAGACCATGCCAAATAATAACTTGGAACTGTGGGTCTGATTATTCTTATTTATGGTGCCATTATCATTAGCCTCGTGGGAATATTCTCTGCTGTAAATGCAATTGCAATGCCTATCGAAGATTAGGAATGAATAGATAGTCATGGTGCCCTAATATAAAACTGTGTTTTCCCCAAAAATAACCACTAAAGTATTTATATTGTGGTTTTTTTTTTGCGCTATTGTATAACCATTATCATAATAGTGGTGATTCAGAAACATTTTTTTTTCTTGAGTCATTTTTGACCGTTCTCGCAACTTCGGAAAACCACAATTTTTCAGTTGCAAAATATAAATAGAGCTTAAACCCCGTTATCAAAAAATATATTCATATCATCATAGAAAATATAGATTAATTCTTTGCTAATATCCTAAAGCTTTACCCATAATGTTTCAAGATTACTGTCTGGCACACGGAAGACCCTGTGAACTGGGATCTCTCTACTGTTGTGCAGAATGTCGAGAGTTAGATATAGAAGTTAACTACGAAAGCCCTATGGGGTCACCATTAAGTATGCCATCAACGCTGGAAGACTACTTGCTATACGAGTGTTGGGTTTGCAACTCACACCATGAACCTAATGAAGCTTGCACCGGACATAATTATTCCTTAGGACATAACGATACCGACTTCAATATAGAGAATGACCCTATCGACTTAGCCCAACAAACATTCGAGTTGTTTGAAGGTACAAGCGGAAAGAACCATGATGTTTCTATAGTCAATAACAACCATTTGATACAAAATAATTATCGGAAATGGTTAGTCAATATGACTCCGAGATAGGCTTTGAGGAAATTTTTCTCGGACCCTCTCATATTTAATTCTTGCATCGGTTTTTTTCTTATTGGTTCTAGGTTTTGGCGGTTATGGTGTTTACTTTATACAATTATATACTTATTAGATAATATTATATTATATTATATGACTATTTTACAATGACTATTATTACAGAGTGTAGCTTTAGAGTCTTTTGTACAATGTAGCGTCTCACGGTTTCTTGTACCTGGCCTTAATCCCAGCAGTAAGGTCACGAAGCAGCTGGAGCTTTCGGGGGATGTTTTGTGTCTTTGGTTTGGTAAATTTGTTGCTCTTTGGCGAGCTGAAGGGAGTGCTTTCTTCGAGTACTCCGTTACCGAACCCCGTCAAGATAGACTCGTTTGCAGTTTGATTCATGGTGGTGTTACCAAATGTATTGTTTAAGTTTAGAAAGGTTGAGTTGGAAGGTAATGTTAGATTCGGAATTGTCACATTATTAGCCGTCATAAAAGATGTATTCGAATGGTTAGAGATGTTCGACTGCGAAGTATTAGACAAATGGTTAGCTAAATATTGGTATTTTTTGCTTAACTTTGCCTTGCTTAGCGCCTGCTTCTCCGTAACCCTGAAGGTGTCATTCGAAATATCACATTTCCTATCTGCTGGTTCGGGTTTGTTTAACTTCGCAAGACTACTAATTTTCTCTCTCTTCCGTAATCCTCTCTTGGTTAATTCACCTTTAAAATTATGACTAACCTTTGTAAATGCATCTACCAATATATCATTAATACTAGTTTCTGTGGAGGACATATCACACAATATTAAATCGTTTATATCATGATTTCTAATATGGGAGTTCAAGTTCAAGTGGCTGGATACTTCGTTGGTTGTTATACCCGACTGACTTATATCCCAAAATATGATCAATATTTGTACCTTATAATAGCTATACTTGTTTACCAAGCTTATTATTTTGTTGACAACTAATTGATCTCTTTTCAATTTATCTTGAATCGTTCCAAACTTTGAAAATTGGTCTTTATTTACAAACCCACATTCGAATAAAACGAACGACGTCGAAGTAAAGAACTCTTTATTCAAATAATCATTATTTGGCAAACTAGTGAAATTAATTACTAGTTTATTACTCTGGACTGAATTTTCATAAATAAGTTTTTCTTTATTTATTTTCAACGATAATTTAGTGTTTAACCATTTCGAATATGGCGATGACCAATTCTCTACTATTAACAAAAATTTTAATTCAATATCGTTCATTTCAATATTCATTTTTAGATTCTTAGAACAGTTGTCAATGAACCGTTTTAGGTTTATTGACTCCCATAATTCTCTTACTTCTTTCTGTTTTTCGTTTATATATTCAACACCAAATTCTTCATCACCTATATGCCTTTTTTTGGTTGGTGATAATGATGACAAACTAGCACTGGAAGATTTCCTTTTGATGTTAGGATGATTAAATTTAATGGCATGAAGTTCATCCATCTTTTTTTGCTTTAATTCACGTTTGGTTTTCAATTTTGAGCCTAACCCACTTACTTTCCGGATTGTCTTCAATATAAGGTTATTCTTATAAAAACTGTCTGCCCGAATTTCCAATGTTGTTTTATAAATAATTTCAGACATAAATGCTTGATATAATTCATTGCTCAACGAGCCAATTACTTTAGTGCGTTCTTGATTAGAATTTTCTAGTTTTATTAACTTGGGCAATAATCTTCGAAGTTCTAAATCAATTGTGTTCTGCAAGATTTCATGATAAATTTCATTTAATGCTTTTGGAAATTGAATCAAATCGACAAGTCTTTTCTTTTCTGGTTTTGGGGTTATTGATGGTGTGGGTTTGACCGATTTAGGTTCTATCATTGATGGTTTACTTGTGGGCTCAGCTTCCTTTTGTTGTGAATTACTTGTACCAAATGTGGGCATGGACAATGGTTGGGATGGTATACCAGTGTTGGAGGTAATAGGTGGTGCTGGTGACTTTTCAACAGAAGTAGGTATTGTAGCAGGTGCAGAGGTGGTTCCGAAATTAAACGGTACATTCGTTACGTTCGGTTTTGGCGCTTCAGATTTTGGCGCTTTGTTGAAAACAAATGAAGGTTTAATATCTTTTGAAGGAATTTGGGTATTTGGATTGTTTAATGGTACTTGTGGATTCAATATGGAGCTTGGAAAGCCTTGGCTTTGATTATTTGAAGGAGCCGGTTGAGATGAGAAAGAATGGTTCTCGTTGCTTGCACTGGACGTTGAATTATTTAAAAAATCAGACAAGGATTGCGATTGCGATCGAGATTCTATGTTGGGGGTAATAGATACTTTGCTGCTTGATAAAAATCCATTGGCATTAAATTGGTTTGAATTAAATTGACTCGCAATTTTTGGCAATAGTGATTCATTTGAATTCGATAATGGGATAACGTTCATTTGTTCTGGTTGTTTGATACCTAAGTTGTTTATAGGCTTACCGCAGTTTATAAAAGATATCAAGCTCTTTCCTTGAATGTTTGAATCTATTTGAGTTGAATAAGCGGGAGATAGTTTAGGTTTGTCGTGAACTGAATTTAATTTGTATTTGGTCTCCAATTTTTCTTTATTAAATAAATCAACCAATGCAACACCATTATCGTATAAAATATCGATTTCGTAATACTGAACAAATTTAATTAACTTTTCCAACGAATCAAAACCTAAAAAGCTTTGTAAAGATTCTGCTGAATACGCCTTACCTCTAGTATGATAGCATCTGGACATTGACTTTAGGGCATAGAATCTAATTTCGTTAAACTGAGTTTCTAATAAGCATGACATCAAAAATGGAGTCTCCTTACTATATACAATTTTGAAGAATTCCAGAAATAAATTTAAAGCTCCAATTGTATTGTGATACCCTCTTTCAACGATATTATTTTGAGATACCATGTTTCTGAACATCAAGGCTAGCTGGACTTGTCTATCTTCTAATATGTCATCTGGTAATTCTTGAATTTCTCGTTCTAATTCAGGATCTCTTAAGTGGCTCAATAAATAGTAAGATCTAAATTCCGCTTCATTGGGCGCTTGTCCGCCATGATTTCTAACATCCTGATAAATTTCAATCAATGTTTGCATTGCTTTATTGAACTGCTCTAACTCCTGCTGCTGTGAAAATTCAACATCACTCCCAGCCATAATATGTAAGGAGATTAAATGTATTCTAACAATTCTTTCATTGCAATCAATGGCTTCGGGACCGAAAAAATTTTGGTATGTAAAATCCTGTCTGATTGATCTGGTCCTATCCCAGATGAATGAATGTGCTTCTGGTAACTGTGGCACTATGCTATCGATTAAATAATCTAATGTTTGCTTTAATACATGAGGTGGTCTAACTTCTGAAGGTAACGGTGGTGGTTGACCAGCAGCTGGCCTAGAAAATGCCTTAACAGCTCTTGACCGTGATATTTTATTAGTTACTGGATCTTTTTCTAAAGCTTTAACATTCTTTTCTAGAGCTCTTCGTACCCTTTCGAAAATTGGACACATATCTAAACAAGATCCTCTAAAAGATATGGCATCAGTTAAATCTTTACTGATATTTTCGGCATCAACTAAGCCCAACACTTCCATCTGCTTCCTTTCGGCTTCTCTCATTTTTTGAAACTCTTCATACAAACCTTGATAATCATTACTACTATTTTGTGCTTCCATTGAAAGCATCTTCTCTTGGTTCTGCTTATCCCATGCATCTTGCGAAAAAGTTGGGGTCACAAGTAATCTTGGTTGATGCAATAAATACTTAGGAATTGGTCTTGCATTGATAACTTTGCCCCCTCTCTGGAACCCAAGCTGTTCAGGATTAGGGATTAAAGGTCCAGTTGAGTTTATTTCTTCACTGGAATATTGCTGAACTTTACTGGGTGCTTGACGAGGCAAGACTTTTGTTGGTATGTCCAATGGATCAGAAGATGCTAACGGACTAGATTCTTGTTTATCAGGTTTATTCATCCCTTTCTTATTATGGACATATATGTTATTTCTTCGCCTGTCATTATTACTTGATCTTTTATTACTATTATTATTATTAAAATTGTTACTATTACCGTTTCCATTACTATTGTTTTTAAATGGACCATTAGATTTAGGATTCTTCTTTCTGCTTCCTAAGTTTCCACTCCTCCTGGGATCTCCGAATCCATTTGTACTCTTCTGATTATTCTTGGCTGGTTCCATATTAGAATTGGATATATTTGAATTCCCTCCAAACGCCGACATCTTCAAATTCAAATTCTAATATTAATGACAGTTGTGAAGATAGAATCTAATCAGAATACGTAGCAGAAACTAAACCCTTTGCATTCAAATACAATCTTAATCAATAATATTCAGTATTGTTTAAATTGTTAACTGTTGAGATTTAATACTAGCGATTTGAAATTCAACGGTCCGCACGACCCTTTGATGAAGACTTCATTACTTCATCAAACGATGTAGAAATTGAACTATCATCCTACAGACAACCTCCTAACATACATGACAATCAATTCAGATGTACCAGCATGTATGCCACTAGTTTTAATAGAGCACGCTAGTGTGCTACGAGAAATTTACAATTGTTCTGATATATTTAGATATATTGTCATTATATAAATATTACTTCAATCACAATTGACGAACTCTTCAAATAATGTTCTTAGCCTTCAAAATCTCTGCAATCAAGACACCCGCACCAGCAGCACCGATGACGGTGTTGTGAGATAATACAACCATTTTGAAGTCCAAAACTGGATCTTCTCTAATTCTACCCACGGAAACACCGTACCCATTGTCTCTGTCTCTGTCCAATCTTGGTTGAGGTCTGTCTTGTTCCTCTAAGACATGAATGGTCTGCTTAGGAGCAGAGTGACAACCTAATTTGGAAGCGTCACAAACATAATCTCTTAAGGTTTGCTTGAGATGATCAACAGAGGGTGGTGGTCTCTTGGCAAATTTCAAAGAAATACATTCAGTATGACCATCACTGACGGCAACACGGTTACATTGGGCACTGACCTTGATTTCATCGTCAGACAAATTCTTAACCTCGGTACCAGCGTCATTGATAGATCCCAAGATTTTCTTGGTTTCCCATTCCATCTTATCCTCTTCACCACCGATGTAGGGAACAATGTTGTCCAACACGTCAATTCCTGGAATACCAGGCGAAAACCCAGCACCGGAAATGGCTTGTAAAGTGGTAGTTGTCAATAATTCGATTGGGCCATAAGCATCTACTAATGGCTTCAATGGTGCAACTAGACCCGCAGTCGAACAATTGGAAATACAAATGATGAACCCAGGTCTCTTCTTACCGCTAGACTTGGCATCATCAACCTTCTTTTCAATAATACTCATGTGTTCTGGGTTAACAATTGGGACAATCAATGGAACATCTGGACTTCTTCTATAATTTTTAGCATTAGAAACAACTATTAATCCGGCATCTACAAAACTCTTTTCGATTTCACCAGCATAATCAGCATCTAATCCTGAAAACACAATATCACAATCAGCAAATGATCCTTCTGGCTTACATTCTTCAACCTTAATGGATTCAGCAGACTTTGGAAGCAAATCGGTCTGTTTCCAGGTAACTGCATCTTTATACTGCTTGCCAGCCGAACGAGATGATGCCCCTAATGCATGGGTCTCAAAGTCAGGATGGTTAGCTAACAACAATATAAAACGTTGACCAACGGAACCAGTGGCTCCTAAAATACCAGCTTTCTTTAATGCCATGTTAAGTGTATTAATTCTATTCTAAATGGATATAAACTATATGTGAAAAATCATCGACTTTTATCTCGATGATTCATAGTAATCGGAATGGTTATGAGTCATGACCCTGATTTTTTTATGATGAAAAGGAAAGTGCCAGAGGACAAACTATCACCTACATTAGGCACAATCCCTGGCACTCTAACCAAAATTAGTAGCTTCCAAACCCGAAAAATACGAAGGTTACTATTGACCCTTTTTTTTGATTGCGATTGCCCTTATCTCGAGTCTATTCTTCGATGAAGGCTATCAAGCGGTCAAAATTGAACGAGTATAACGAAGTTTGTACTTATGCTCTAGATAATGTACTGAATGCCCACAGATACTCATATTGCTCTACAATACTGTCAGGTAGACCCTAGGTTAATGCAAAATGGGTGTTCCATAAATTATGAATAATGTCGCACTAATGTCGCATTATGAAATAAAAACGCGTAGTGTTGAAAGCATCAATGAACAGAAGATTAGTTTTAGTAGGATAATCTAGGTGAAAACACGATACACTATGGTTAACACGGATTTTGAGAAGATTCATTTGAATCAATCGAAGAATCATGGACGTATGCGTATTGCGGACTCTGGTTTAGGATGGAAAGCATCCGTAGCAAGTAGCACGTCAGCAAATGCTAATGCACCCTTTTTATTACCATCGGAAGAGATATTAGGTTCACAATGGTCGCGTGGGTCTCGTGGGTACGAGTTAAGAGTGCAGACGAAGAACCAGGGGGTGGTAATGTTGGACGGATTTGATGTCGAAGATTTTGCCAACTTGAAGCAGGAATTACAAAGAAACTTCCATTTGAACTTGGAACACAAGGAACATTCATTGAGAGGTTGGAATTGGGGTAACACCGACTTGGCCAGAAACGAGTTGATCTTCCAAGTTAACAACAAGCCAGATTTCGAGATTCCATATTCTGAAATCAGTAATTCTAATTTAACCGGGAAGAACGAAGTGGCGGTGGAATTTAATTTGGATAATACCAATGACAAAGCCGGCGACGAGATGGTTGAAATGAGATTTTACATTCCTGGAACATTGGAGAATGAAACTTCTGCAGAGGTGAAGGATGAAGAAAATGGAGAAGTCAAGGAAGAAGAGACAGAGGAAATCAGTGCGGCTACTGTTTTCTACGAACAGTTGAAAGACAAGGCTGACATTGGTCAAGTTGCAGGTGAAGCAATTGTTTCATTTAGTGATGTGTTATTCTTGACACCAAGAGGTCGTTATGATATTGATATGTATCCAACCTCATTACGGTTACGTGGTAAGACATACGATTACAAGATCCAATATAAACAAATCGAAAGAGTCTTTTCCCTTCCAAAACCAGATGATACTCATCATTTAATAGTTTTGCAAATTGACCCACCTTTAAGACAAGGACAAACCAAGTATCCGTTCTTGGTCATGCAATTCGCCAAGGAAGAGGAAATTGAATTGGATTTGAACGTGTCTGAAACAGAGTATAACGATAAATACAAGGACAGATTGAAGAAGAATTATGATGCCCAAACTCATCTTGTTATGTCTCATTGTTTTAAGGGTTTGACTGAGCGTAGATTAATCGCTCCCGGATCATTCCAATCCAGATTTTTACAACCAGGTATATCATGTTCGTTGAAAGCTTCAGAAGGTTACTTATTCCCGTTGGATAGATGCTTCTTATTCGTCACTAAACCTACTGTTTATATTCCATTTTCAGAAATTAGTAGCATAACAATGTCCCGTACAGGTGCTGGTGGTGTTTCGACCTCTCGTACGTTTGACTTAGATATCAATGTCAGAGGGTCTAACCAAGCCCATAACTTTGGTAACATTGATAGAGAAGAACAAGAAACCATCGAGAATTATTGTTTGCAAAAGGGCTTGAGAGTCAAAAATGAAGAAAAATTGGCCAAGGCTATGCTTGCCAAAGCTATGAACGAAACAGCCGACGACGACGACGATGCCGATGTTGATATGGGCAGTGCCGGTGATGACGATGAAGAAAGTGCTGATGAAGATTTCAACTCTGGCTCAGATTCGGATGTTGCTGAAGAATTTGATTCCGATGCTTCTGTCTCCGATTCTGAAATGGGCGGAGGTGAAGAGCCACCGCAAAAGAAAGCAAAAACTTGAATATACTACGTTCTCTTTGTAATATAAATAAATAAAATGCCCACATTATAATAAAATTTCGCATTCACACTTGATGCGTATACACTTTGTAGTTTATTCTATGCGGGTGTATCACGGAAATGGGAATACCTGGGGGACCAATAAAAGTAAATGTGATCTTGCATCTGAGGCCGTGATACACCTAAACAATAGTTACTAACATACTACCGAATTTTATAGTTTAGGACTACACAATTATGCGTAGCCAGCCACCTTCAGAATTTACTACAATCAAATTGCGTTACTCCAGAATTCACAATTTCTCATTGCAAAGCTTTAGCTAACGTACCAACGCGTATCCTACTTATTTTAGAAGCGTAGCTAGCAAGCATTAAGTACATCTATTGGTTTAAACTCTGTAATGGCCATTAAATTTACTAATTGAGTAAAGTAATTAATTTCTTCCTATAATTTTTGTGTCACTTTTCCTCTTTGGGAAGTTTTGCAAGATGATTGTCAAAGCCTTTTATTACTGCAAATTGGTGACTACTGATGTACCCTCTTGTTGGTCAAGCCAGCAGGAAAATCTTATATTCTTATCGTCTTTTGTTGTTCCTAGTATAAAAAATATAAACATCCCTTGAAAAATTTTCACCATAGGTTGTATCTATACCAAGGCCCTTTATATTCAGTTTAGGCATAGAGATACATATTAGATAATGAGTTTAACCATAGGAAACTTTAATGACACATCAGAAGTGTCCAACACGTCTGATTTAGTATCCCATTTAATGGACAACAACGAATTACAAGACTATTTGCTTTACGATAGTATATCTGGGGTCGAGCAGAATATAGACGCTAAGATTGCGAATACAGTCAAAGAAATAAGCCAGAATACCGACGATATTGAAGTACCAGCAAGATCACCCAGAAGGCCCAGGAACACCACTACGGAAGTGTTTACTAAGAATGCTAAACTGAATGTGTCAGATTCACCGTACTCAGTGCTGGATAGTAGTTCTTTTGAATGCAATGACAGCTCTGTGAAATCATCTACAGAATCTATATTCTCTAATGATAGCTACATGGATTATCTCCTTGAGGAACCAAAACTCGATGAATTCGGCCTCGATCTTGAAGGTATAGATGACATTGACCTATTTCTTGATGAAATTGATATCAATGAAAAAGGCGACTCCAGTATAGTCTTCCAAATAGACGATGTTATCACAGTTGTTGGTTTACACTCACAGAATGATAACGTATCCTTATCATGCATAGACATTAAATGATCTTGGTAGTTTTCTTCAACCAAGTCCGGACAAAAGTACCATAGCAGGCCTGTGTCTCATTAACGAAGATTTTCGTTCATTATATAATTAATACCCTAGTTTACTTTCAAAATATACTTCATAATACCTTTGATATATTCATAACGTAGTATTATTATGAGACTCTAGAATGCCGTATCTAAAAGGCATTCGTACATATTTGGGTATAGAGGATATTAGCCTGCTTCATGTCACGAGAATATTGAAAAAAATGGACTTCTTATCACCGGAGAAAACCTTTTCATCTATCTAGATACACATCAGGATAATTAACCTATGAGTTGTAATTACGATCAACTCAGTATTAATATAGATATACGGAGTACATGTCGAGTTCAGGGGGGTCTGCTCCGTTGGGTATGATCATCTATTCAGCGGTGAAACCTATCTTTAAGATTTATTTTATCATTGCGTTAGGGTATTACCTTGCTAAGAGAAACATTTTAACGGTCACCACATGCAGAGATATATCAGATTGTATTGTTACAGCAATTATGCCATGTTTGATTTTCAATAATGTGGTTACAAATTTGAAGAGTTCAGATATAAAGCACCTAGGTATATTATTTTTCACGGGTACGTTACTATTTATCCTCGGAGTAACATTGTCATTACTAAATAAAGTATTTACCAATTCACCAAAGAGATGGTTTGGAGGTCTACTTTCTGTAGGATTATTTCCCAACATTTCTGATTTACCGATAGCATATTTACAGACACTTTCCAAGGGAGGAAATATTTTTACTGAAGAGGAGGGTAATAAAGGAGTTGCATATGTCTGTATATTCTTAGCAGCACAGGTATTTTTCCAATTCAGTTTAGGGTTGTATCGATTAATAGAATGGGATTTTAGGGAAGAATTACTAAAAGACGAGGATAAGGAGAAGGAAATTCAAACTCAGTCATATCAGGATAAGGCGACGCACATAGGATCTCCTATTCACAGACAAGAAACAAAAGAGGACTCCGAATCAATTATGACTTCTATTGCATCTGGATCTTCACCATTAACAAACGGGCCACTAAACGAAGAATTCAAAAATCATAACACATCAGAATACGACAGTGAAGGAAGTTATCAACACCACGAATTCTTACGCCAACACGAACTACAAGCGTGTAATTCCAACACAGATTCACCAGTAACACGAACTCGTTCTCGTAGAGGCTCCAACGGACAAGCTTCGCTGATAACCACTTACCATTCACTCCAACCAGTACCTTCGAGGACGTCGGAATTGCGTATGCAAAAATCCCAGGACATTAACGATGTTATTAATGAATACTCAGAGTATGGTTCTTGGAAAAATAATGAAATAGAGAGATCATCTTCGACAACAAGTCATACCGATGCCGATGACCTCGATAGGACCGAAGCAGCTGATCCGGAACCCAAATCTAAATGGAACAAACACAAAGAAAGACTCATTATCGTGCTCAAGAACTTTGCAGCACCAAATTCAGCATCTTTAATAATATCTATTGCGATTGCAATGTCGCCACCGTTAAAGGCCCTATTTGTTTCATCTAATTTCCATATCCCTCCAGCTCCAGATAAACAACCACCACTCTCATTTATCATGGATATCGCGAGTTACATTGGTGCTGCATCTGTCCCGTTGGGGTTGCTTTTATTAGGAGCGACCATTTCCAGATTGCAGGTCAAGAAGATGCCAAAAGGCTTTTGGAAAACGGCAGTCGCAGTAACCATGTCCAGGCTTATCATTTTACCCATTATAGGCGTGGGCATTACTACAGGCTTCTACAAAGGTGGGTGGTACGGCGAAGACAAATTAATTCGCTTCGTTAGTGTTTTAGAATTCGGATTACCCAGTGCCACTGCATTGGTCTATTTCACTGCATTTTATACCGATCCAAGCTCCGACGACCATTTGCAAATGGACTGCTTAGCCATTTGTTTGATTTTCCAATACTCTATTTTATTCATTACTCTACCATTTCTTGTGAGTTTTACTTTGAAAGTTTCCCTCGGGGTTTAAAGCGTAGAACAGTTATTAAATACACATTTTCTTTATTACAAGTTTGATATATCAGTAGTTTAGACGCATTTATGAAAGTATAGAATAACGAGGCACAAAAAATTTAGCAGCAACCTTCTAGAATATTCACGTGCAGCATTCTTTTCGTTGCGGTCAACCAGTCTTGCGATGAAAGATTTGGCAATATCAAGTGGAAAGTAATTCAATTCTTTCGATTTAATAGTAACTAGTGATTTCAGAATCAATCATATACTAGAACACTTGAACAAACAACATGGCTTTATATTACAACTTAGTCTTTGGCTTATTGGTCATTGAAATGGGATTTTTCACCTTCTTATCATTACCATTCCCAAGAAGAGTCAGAAGAACAGTCCTTGCAACTGCTTCTGCACCATTCCGAAATGAGCAATTCCAAATTGCGATCAAGTGTGTTTTCGGGTTTGTTTTGGTGTTATTCATTGACTCTGTTAACAGAGTTTATACAGTAACCTCCGAATTGCATGCCTCATCGCCAGCCTCCGGTGCCGGCCACATGCAAACCACGGTTAGTGGTGTCATGAATGACAGATCAGAAGTGCAAGCTAGAAGATTCTACGCTCAAAGAAACATGTACCTTTGTGGCTTCACATTGTTCTTGACATTGATCTTAATCAGAACTTATTCTTTAGTTTCGGAATTGATTGTCACTAAGGATAAGTTAGATAACCTCAAGGCCAATGGCGAATTGGGCGAGTCATCTAATGATTCGGATGAAGTTGCTCAATTGAAGAGGCAATTGGCCGGTAAGGATGAAGATTTGGAAACATTGAAGGAGCAAGCTAAGGGCTTGTCTAAGGATTACGAATCCGTTTCTGGTGAAACCAAATCTAGAAGGGCATAAGCTATTTTGCCAACGGATCTAAATAGGGCATGGGATGAATTTCCATCTATGTATATTTGATAATGTATATTTAAATATGGATCTATTTACTTCAATTCTTAGCTTCGTAGGCGTTACTCTTGTGTTTTGGAACAAATTGAAAGTTTGGACCAGCTTTTCCTAAAAACATTTCTGTGATTTTAATCCAATCTTTATAGTCAGTTGAACCCAATAATGTTTCAAGCTCGTTTCTACCCTTCCATTGAGGGGGTCTTTGATTCAACTTAGGAGGTAATCTTTCTAAAATTCCTACTGGGATATATCTATGGGTAAAACCTAAGAATTCACACATGAATCTTCTTGCTAAACCTACACCATATTCATCTGATCCCCAATGTTCAATTGCAAAGTTTGCAAATTTACCTAGCATTTCTAATCTTTCAGTTGCAGACTTATCTAAGTATTGCTGGGCTTCGACTTCTTCGAATATCCATGGCTTAATTAATGCACCACGAGCGACCATGACAGAGTCAATACCTGGAGTATTAATGCCACTGTACCAATCTTCATGGGTATAGACATCACCATTTCCGATAAAATAAGTGCGTTGGCTATCGCTTAATTCTTTATTTTCTTCCTTTTTGTTATTCCATTCATTCACAACTTGACCAACTTCACCCACGTACGACCAATCAGCTTCTTTTGTATAACGTTGTTGTCTTGAACGTCCATGTAAGGTAATTGAAGCCACATCGTTATCACTCAATATACGTTCAACCAATGCCTTGGCAGTATTTTTATGTTCTTTGGTACCTGTTCTAATTTTAATAGTAACTGGTATATCACCAGAACAAGCATTCATACCCTTAAGAATACGTAATAAACGAGCAGGTTGTTCCATTAATGCTGATCCTTGTCCTTGGCGGTAAAGTAAATCAATAGGACATCCACAATTCAAGTTTAATTCGGAAACGTCAGTAGTTTCTTTATAAATGGCTTCCGAGGCTTTAGCAGCAGCCCAATGTTTCGATGTGGCAATCTGTACACCATATCCTGGGAATTCAGTTTTATGTGCCTTCGGTAATGCCCACTCGGCATTGGTACCTTGTAATAAAGGTACCGATAACGCCATTTCTGAGTAAGTAACATCGGCTCCCAATGTTTTCATAAGACGACGGTATGGTAAATTACCTACAGTTGTCAAGGGAGAAACAATCTTTGCGTGCTTCAAGTTCAACTTTTTCTTTTCTGCAACTTTGAATGGTGCCTCAATAAAGGTCGATTGGTTTTCTTTAGCCTCTTCTCTTGCCTTCTCGATATTTGCATCATTCTGCACCAAAGAGTCTAAGTAAGGAATCATCTCAGAAGCGTATTCAAAGGTATATTTCTTTTTCTGTAAGTTGGTCTTCTGCTGTGGTGTAATTTTGTTAACCTCATAGTTATCCAAGGCTTTCGCTTCTTCGACTTTCTCTAGATCTTTAAGTAGTTTATGCGTCTCCTTGTTGTAATGGGAATGTAACCATCTACACTTTAAACCTGCTGGACAGTAACCGATAGCAACAAAAACAGGACAGTTTCCTTCAATATCTTCCGGCTTGCTTGCAATATATTCTTCAACGTTATGTGTGTTGCGGCAGTTATCTCCACCAAATCTACATTCTTTCGGATTTTCTGGATCCAACAAACTTGAACATAATCTTACTTCTTCATGTTGTTGCTTTAAATCACGCTTTTTATTTTGACCTCTCCTCTTCTTCTTACCTCCCTTTTCATTCTGTTCCTCTTGCCTATCGCCACCTTCCGCATCGTCATCATTAACGTATTCTTCGTTCACTGGTACATCTGGATTTTCGACAATATATTCAGGCTTAATGGGTGCAATTCCTTTAGCAAAATGATCGGGTCTTGCTTCTGTGTGCTGCTTTTTAGTTTCTTCAACAGCAGTTGGCTCTAACGGCCTCTTTTCAGGAATATTAGACATATTTGGATAATGGTAAGTCAAGTTTTCAATTAGAGTATATATTTTTCTAGTGCTGTACGAAAAATGAAAAATTAATTTTGCATCTCATAAGAATGTACATCTACATTAAATACAATTACAATACACAAATTATCAATACCAACGCAAAAAATTGAATTCACTAAACCCAAAGCGTATAATTCATTCTTGAGTCATTATAATTGACATTTTTCATACAAACTAGAGGTGTATAGCTTCAACACCCTTTTACATAGTAGAACTCATCTCTTCGATTTGTATATACAGGAACTTAACTATTTAAAAAATTTTCGAATCTTTAGTACATTGATATCCTTACTTTATTGTAATTATTCGTTTTATAAAAGGTATTATCATAAGATGGTTGAACCGGTCGATAAAAAGAGGAAGACCAACGAAGTTTCGAAAGAAATTAAGAAATCATCTCCCAAACCTTCTAGAATTTACAGTCCATTCAGAGTGATCGGTAATGTTTCTAATGATACGCCATTTGCTATCGGGACATTAGGATCCACTTTCTACATTGTGACTTCAGTTGGTAGGTCATTCCAAATCTATGATGCTGCCACATTGCATTTGTTATTTGTTTCCCAGTCACAGACATCGTCACGAATTACATATCTAGCAGCCAGTTTCCATTATGTATTTGCTGCCTACACTAATAACATTGGAATTTATAAAAGAGGTCATTTAGAACACAAATTAGAATGTCCAACACAGGCTAGTATCAATAAGGTGTTGGTGTTTGGTGAATATCTCATTGCTACGTCTTCGAATAATGAAATTTTCATCTTCAAGAAACCAAGCGGTTCAAAGATCGCAACTGAATTGTATACTACCTTAACGTCTGTAAACACCCAGATTGATGGTGATATAGTTGGGTTGATTCATCCTCCAACCTACTTGAATAAAATAGTTATAGCTACTACTGGTCATATTTTCATTTTCAACGTCCGTACCGGGAAATTGTTGTATAAATCACCAGATCAACAATTCATGGAACACATATCATGTATTGAATCGGCTCCAGCCTTAGATATTATGGCAGTGGGAACAAGTACCGGGGGCGTCTTCTTATATAATTTAAAGAAGGGTAAGATTATCGGAAACAAAATTGTCACTGCCGGCCAAGAGTCACCAGCTAAAGTTGTATCGTTATCCTTTAGAACTGATGGATCTCCACATATAGTTGCTGGTTTAAACAATGGTGACCTTTTCTTTTATGATTTAGCTAAAAAGTCTCGTGTTCATATTTTAAGAAATGCCCATAAAGAAACCCATGGCGGTATTGCGAATGCAAAGTTCTTGAATGGCCAACCAATTATTGTAACAAATGGTGGTGATAATCATTTAAAGGAGTATGTTTTTGATCCAAGTTTGTCAACTTCGAATTCGTCGATCGTTTCTCCTCCTCGTCATTTGAGATCAAGAGGTGGTCATTCTGCACCTCCTGTTGCAATCAGATTTCCGGATGAAGATAAATCCCATTTTATATTAAGTGCTTCAAGAGATAGATCTTTTTGGTCTTTCTCTTTGAGAAAGGATGCACAATCTCAGGAACTTTC
The DNA here is from genome assembly GCA_030583545.1 of Debaryomyces maramus. Lineage (NCBI taxonomy): Eukaryota > Fungi > Ascomycota > Pichiomycetes > Serinales > Debaryomycetaceae > Debaryomyces > Debaryomyces maramus. The sequence goes on from JAJMIL010000005.1 coordinate 609,748, forward strand.
TCAAAGACCAGTCAAATCAGCCAATGGTAAACGTCAACCTGGCTTAGTATCTTCTATGAGGGAGAAGTTTCCAGAAATCATTTCCATTGCTTCTTCGCAGGCTCGTGAAGGTGAATGGGAAAATGTCTTAACAGCCCATAAAGATGAAACATTTGCAAGAACTTGGGATTCTAGGAATAAAAGAGTAGGAAGTCACAACTTAGCAACCATTGACGGGGGTGTTGTTAAATCTGTTTGCATTTCTCATTGCGGTAACTTCGGATTAATAGGTTCCTCATTAGGGGGTATCGGTGTATATAATTTGCAGTCTGGGTTATTGAGGAAGAGGTATGTTTTGCATCGTAACAAAGCTGTCACCGATCTTGCAATAGATGGAATGAATCGTAAAATGGTTAGTTGTGGCTTGGATGGTATAGTTGGTTTCTACGATTTCACTAAACTGAAATACTTGGGTAAGATACAATTGGATGCGCCAATAACTTCTATGATTTATCACAAATCTTCAGACTTGATAGCTTGTGCGTTGGATGATTTATCTATAGTCATTATTGATGTCATCACACAGAAAGTTATTAGAGTATTATACGGTCACACGAATCGTATCACTGGTATGGACTTTTCCCCTGATGGCAGATGGATTGTTTCGGTAGGATTGGACGCTACTTTAAGAACTTGGGATTTGCCTACCGGTGGATGTATCGATGGTGTTAGATTACCAAATGTTGCCACGAGTGTAAAGTTTTCACCAATAGGTGACTTATTGGCTACAACACATGTTTCCGGCAATGGTATTTCCTTGTGGACAAATAGAGCGCAGTTCAAACCAATATCAACCAGACATATTGAAGATGATGAGTTTTCAACTATTTTATTACCCAATGCATCTGGGGATGGTGGCTCTACTGTTTTGGATGGTGCTTTAAACGACGATGAGTTGGATGATCTTGCTTCTAGTCAAAATTATATTTCTTCCAATCAAATTGACGAATCATTGGTCACTTTGTCTTTAGGACCACGGGAGAAGTACAATACTTTGTTACACTTGGACATCATTAAACAACGTAACAAGCCTAAAGAGGCTCCAAAGAAACCAGAAAATGCACCTTTCTTTTTATCCTTATCAGGTGAAGCTGTTGGTGATAGAGCTTCTGTTGCTGAAAATTCAAACTCTCCGACCTCTAATTCAAATAATGATGATGGAATGGATGAATCTAGTACTAAATTACATAAGTTGAAATCAGACGGGAATCTTAACTTTGAATCTCAATTCACTAGATTATTGAGAGAGGGAAGTGAGGATAATAATTTCTCTGCGTTCTTAAAATTCTTAGTCGAAGCACCACCTTCAACAACAGATTTAGAAATCAGATCGTTAAACTCTTTTCCACCCTTAACTGAAATGGCGAATTTTGTTAATGCATTATGTCAGGGTCTCGGAAACAATGATAATTACGATTTGTACCAGGCTATTTTCTCTTTATTTATGAAGAATCATGGTGATGTTATCCACAATTTCAAAGATGATGATGACTTGCAAAACGCTCTCCAACAATGGAGCGAATTGAATGATGGCAGCAAAGATAGAATGGATGAATTAGTTAAATATTCTTCAGCTGTTATCAACTTCTTATCTACTGTTTAATATCTTAATTATGTCACTATATACTTTATCATAAATATATTTAGTAATGTTGAATTTGTGTCATAAAATTAAAAATATTGTTAGCAGTAAAAAACGTAGTTGTACCTGAAGCAGATGAAGTTGCAATATCACCACTTATAAACAGTCATGAATATAGATGTAATACAACCGTCCACATGGACACATCTAAATGGTGGAGAAAAAGTGACTGCCACACATTTTTTCAAGAAACAATTATTTGTAGGACTTAACAATGGAGACTTGAGAATCTATACTATTAAGTCCAGAGAAGATGAAAGTCATACTACACGGGAAGTTTTGAAGATTAAACCCGCAAAATCATTTAATGAATCTAGAAGTCTTTTTAATGATAATAAAGAAACTCAATTACTCGATTTGGAGACTACATTTAAGAATACCACTGTTGATCATACTGCAATCGATAGAATAGATAGAATTTCATATACCACCGATAAAAATAATGAAGATAAATGTTTTTTACTAATAGCAAGCCAAGAGTCATTACGGGTATATGAGCTTGTTGGTAGTCATTTGAATCTTATTCAAGTATTGGAAGGTAGTAAACAGGTCACCGATTATTGTTGTGTTTATCTTCAAGGTAAGACTTTGTTAGCATTAGGCATAAAGAAGAAGCTTTTAATATATGAATTAAGGCAAAAGACTCGAAACACATTTCTATTTGAAGCAATGCAAGAAATAATGGTCAATGAGAAAATTAAAGCAATTTGCCAACTTCCTCCTATGAAAGGAAGTCAAATAATAGTGGGACTTGTGAACGATTTTGTCATAGTAGATACAGCTGACGAATTCTGCGTGCGTTCCATCCCATTTGATGAAATGAGCATAGGAAACTTTACACATAATACATCTTTCAGTTATTTTGGGTTGAATAACTCTGGACCCATAATTCGTATTATCCCGGTCAGCCAAAATGAAATAATACTAGTGAAAGATACACAAGTTGCTAAATTGCTTATAGATAATAATGAAAACACAGTGGTACAATCCCCTATAAAGTTATCGAGTGTACCCCTTCAGATTGAATATATCAAGCCATGTTACCTTATGACAGTTTACAATAAACGGTTAGAAATCATCGATATTGAAAGCGGTGACTTAGTTCAGAAATACCAACATTTTTTCAACTCCACTCAGATATTTCTGTTTCATAGTTCTGATAAGGTCTGGCTTGGATCTGGTTTGGAAATGCTTCTTTTTGAGGTACTTGACTATGAAAGCCAGATCAGACAGTATACAATTAATGGTGATATTGACCGTCAAAGAAATATTAAAGACATTAGTTCTGATTTAAAGTTAAAAGGTATATCCAAGTCAATTAGTTTAATTTCAAGAATAGATGAAAATGATAAATATTTCTACACTAATAAGATGTCGAATGAAAAAAATAAACAATTATTGCTTAGGGGATATTATAAATCTAAAGCTATTATGTTATTCGAATCTTATTTCAAATACCACGAAGCTTTAGTTGAAATTGCCTCGAATTGGCTCATATGTTACAAAGATGTGTTGGCATTATTTCCTGATTTTCTTAATGCTGAACTTCAGTTGATCAAACCGTTACAGAGTAATAAAGGTAATGAACCATCAGCAAATATCCTTAGAAGGATAACCTTAGAAGATATCCAATCAACATCCACGAGCTTACCAACAACGGCTGACTCAGGTAATGAATATGATGCGGGCGATTCTTCAAAGTCTATCAGGACACCTATGGCTTCGCGAAGGGGATCTAACACTTTGGTCAGCCAGTCTAAATCGAACAATGTTCGGAAATTTAGCAAAGCTGTTAATAATTTAATAATATATTTGACGGACCAAAGAAGAGTTCATGCTAATTTTCTTAATGAGAATTGCAACCCCCCTCACTCTATCATATGGAAAAATATTGAATTGTCACCTTTTGATATATATCCTTCTATGAATCCACATAATTTAGAAAACGAACTTCATCAAGTGGTTTCAATTATAGACACCACCTTGTTCTTATGTTACTTCTATACCAAACCAATGTTACTCGGACCATTATTACGGTTGCCCAATAATAGATGTGATGCGAGCATTGTTCATAAATGCTTATTGGCCAATTTTCATGAAAATAATAAGCAACCAACCTTCATCAAGGAATTGCTTGATTTTTATTTTGGTCGCAATTTCCATAAAGATGCTTTGGAAATGCTCCATAAATTAGCACATGATGATAATTACAATAACAATCGCGATGATAATGATGATCCTGATGATTTTTTGCATGGGCCTGGATTGACTATCCAATATCTTCAGAAGTTGAATAATGATGAATTAGAATTAATATTTCAATTCTCACAATGGGTAATATTAGAAGATGATAAAACTGCTTTCAAGAGCGCGGAATTGGTATTTATGAACAATTCTTATGAATGTGAAAGCTATGATCATTCAAAAGTTTTGGATTTCTTCGTAAATGATATCAAGAATGATACTATGGCTATTAGGTATTTAGAATGGCTACTATTTGAAAGCAATATCATTGAGAGTTATTATGCAAAGAACACTATTCTGAAATTTCATACCAAGTTATGCCTCTTGTATTTGGAAGTGTTGAAAACTATGGACGTAGGTGGAGACAAGTTCAAAGGCAATCAGCATTATACTAAATTACAAAAATTGCTCGAAAGAACGAACCTATATGAACCATGGACAGTATTAAACCATATCCCAACAACAGAAGACACATTTCTCAGATTAACTACTCTCATCTACAAAAGGTTAGGAGAACATGACAAAGCTATCGATGTTCTCTTTAACCAGCTAGAAGACTTGGATTCAGCCATGAATTACTGCTCTGACATATACCATCAGCCACATAGCAAACTGGCAGGAGAAAAGCTATTACATAAATTGCTTGAAGATTTATTGCAACATCCTACAGAAAATGTGGAATCTATCGAAAAATTGTTGTACTCACAAGGTTCCAAGATGTCAATTCTCCGTATATTGACCTCTCTTCCCAACACATTCCCACTTTATAAACTCTCAAAGTTCTTAACTGAGCATTTAAGAACTTCAAAAGAGTCTGTTCATGACACCAGCATATCCAGCCACTTATACAAAGTTGGTACTATTAAATTGCAGGACAAACTAAGTACTACACAGAGTGAAGGTTATTCCATTGAAAGTGGAAAACAATTATGTGCTATTTGTAAAAAGAAATTGGGATATAGTGTCTTAGGTGTCAGAAATGATAAGCTGATAGCACATTATGGCTGCTTTCAAAGGGAACAGATCGATACCTAGCATAGAAACATATATATATAGTTATCAGTTTTAATCGATTTACGTGCATCGCTCAAAAATTCGTGACAAAATCATTATTGTAAGTCTTCAGGTAAACCTATACTTTAGTATTGAAAGTGCAATTAAGAGCGTTTATTTGGCGAATTAAACAAAATGTCTTCGAATGACTCAAATATTAATACAGATGCCGACATTAACCATCATTCTGGTTCCGGTCCCGATGTAAAGCTCCCACCAATTTCTTTTTTGTCGGGAACTGGGAATAAGTCAAACAAACTACCATCACCATCAAATATCGGTATACCATCGTACATGTCTCACGAAAACCGTCAATATTCAAGTAATTCTCCAGATACCGGAGATGAGCATACAGACAAGAAAGCGAAACTTGAAGATGACGTAAAATTGAACGATAGTCAGTCCACTGAGGACAAGAATCCAAGAACATCACAACCAGGGCATTACAATGATGTGAGTTTGTCTCCACCAAATACCAACTCAAACGAACACCATAATAATGATGTAGGAGATCACCATCATTCACACAGCGAGCATGGACATACCCATTCTGCGGGACATTCTCATTCACACCATAACCCACATCACCACCACCACCACCATCATCATCATCACCATATCAACAACAATGACTCTGAGGGAGATCAAGTTAGTGGTGTGCCACACATACATAATGGAAACCACATTTATATATTACCTCGTCTGACGGATAAGTCTATTGAGGGTGCTGAAGAACAGGAAGGTAACGACGAACAAAATAAGCAGAACGAACCATTGATAGAAAAAAATCAGTTGGAAACTCCACGTATGCAAGGCAATGTTGACGAACCAAGGCAGGACAACGAAAATCAACTGATCCAGGCACAACAAGATGTACCGGCTAAAATTGATGAAGCTAAAGGTACGACCCACAATGCTATTGAAACGGGAAGAAAATCAACTCCAGTGAAAGCACAACCGATTACCATAGACAAGGAGCAGATAGTTGAAATACTAGCCGAATTATTTCCAAGTCGCCATAATTTAGGTACTTTGGTATACAATCCAACCACAACTTGGTCCACATTGCAAACAAGCCAGTTGACTGGTTTGAAGCCTGAACACCACGAGCGTTATCAGCAAATAAAAGAGGACTATGAAGCGAAAATGAAGGAGGAATATTTCAGGCTCAGCTCAAAGTACATACCCATGATTCCACCATTTGCTAACGACTACATCAATCATTTACTCGAGATCAAAATACCGTACAAATTTATCAAGTTATTTAAGGAGGAATTAGACGAAGGACAAATACCAGTTAATCGTGAAATCTGGGGAGGTGCCAGTGGTGTATATACCGATGATTCGGACGTCCTATTGGCATTGACCCATTTAGGTTTCTTCAACGGGAATTTTGACTTGAAGGAATGGAATGAAAAATGGACCCAAGACGACATCATAAGACCTCTTTCTGCCAAAAAGGATGCGTACGGAATCCTTGGTGACTTGTCTGTAACTATATTACTTTTGCCTGCATTACCAGAATACCACGGCTACTATGCTAATGGTATCAATTCTAGGGCATGGATTGGTTACAAAAAACATAATGGCTTGTCTTACGCAGTCTACAGCGTTAAGTGGGAGAGCAATGGTACCTATTTGAACGATAAGAGCTTGTTCAAAAGATATAAATCCGAATTACTCGACGATACAAAAACGAGTAAGGAAGTATTATCATCCAAAAAAGGCTGGTCGTTTAATTATCCTTATTACAAGGAAATAAAGAATAAAGTTGAAGAGTTAGATAAACTGGAGAAATATGAAAACCATAAGGACCAAGAGATTAAGCCATAAAGTAAAAAATCTTGTATAATTCTGTATTATGTATTAGTAAATGAATTCGTATTCGACTCCGTTCTAAATCATCAGACTCCTGCATTAAAAATTCTGCTCACTACCGAACAAAAATGTTTTAGTTGACAGAAAGATCTAGTGTTTGAGGCTTATCGTTTAGAATGCTTTAGTGGAGGTCACCACAGACTATACCTGTATCATAAATAAGATAGTATATTGCAATTTACTTGTTTTGAAGTTTTCGATGGCTATTTGTCTACAGAGTAAGTTCTCAAAAATTTGATTTCAGAGGATTTTAACGAAAATTAATAATAAATAACAGAGTATATCGAATCTTCTAATGATTGATGATATAGCACCTTCAACGGAGAGCTTATCATTTCAACCCAAGTCGATCCTTAAGAACTCACAGTCGGTCCCAAATTTACAGCCGAAGGCTATACACCCTAAGAAAAAAGATTCCAAGACCCCGAAGAAAAAAGTTTCTGGGTTTGTTAAAAATTTATCCATCCAGTGGAACTTATTGAGGCTCCGGTTACGATCGCTATCGGACGACGTCTTTACGAGTGACGAAGTAGTAGACGAATTATTTGCGAACGTCGATTCAGACGAACCAGCATTATCAAGGAGCCAGAAAGGTTACGCTTCCGCAGAAGAGCATTTCTTGGAGGAATTCAAAAAGCATAAGAGTTTAGAGAAAATGCATGAAAACCACCAACGACATACCCAGTCAACACAACGGGAAAACAAGCTGATAACAACAATTGCATCTTCCGAAACACAACCAGGAAACCCATCGTTGCAAGAGGTTATACGGCACTTTTCGGAAACTCGAAGTGACTCGAATACACCGTCTACTGATGTACATATGAGAGACGATGATCTGGAAGAGGACGTACCACACCCGACATTCTTTCAGGATGTTGATGTATGTCTATTAAGAGAAGCATACGATTCACAAGTTAAGCAAGTAGAATCATCCGATAATGTAACAGATACATCTAAGTCTACTCTCCATACCGATCACGATACACTAATTAATATAGGGGAAGCATTATGGGAATACCGCCGTTCGAAGTGGTTAGCCAAAGATGCTCACGCAGAACGAAGAGGTGACCAAAGACTCAAAGATCTGTCCATTGCACATATACCAAAAGATTCCTACGTAAGGATCTATAACAATTTGGTCGATAAGGGAAAGCTATTAAAGAGCGACAAGAGACTCAATTTGAGTGATTTAATAAAGATCATTAATGCGGGTTGGATCGCCGAGGAGAGATGGGAGCGAGCTGCTAAAGGTTTAGCATAGATACATATATTAATATATACGCAGTTATGTAATATAGATCCCAGAAAAAGGCGGTAGACCTTTTGCTCGTGTTTTGTTCATTTATCCATTGGTTCATTCATTTAATTCATTATTAGCGTTCAGTTTAACAAGCTTGACCGTATTTTCTAGGATTCTTAAATCCTGATCAATCAACTCAGATCTCCGTTGAAACGTTTCTACGACGTTATTCGCAGATTTATCATACTCATTAGACTGGCACTCCAATTTGGCGTAGCTCTTGTCCATTAGCTTTTGCAAATCTTGTTTTGTTTTCATCAATGCTTCATAGTTTACCTTCACGTCATCTTTCACCTGTCTATCTATTTCTTGATCCAATTGGTGAATCGTAGTTATCTTGTCGAGTACAGCGGGGCACAGGCCATTTTCATTCGTCGAATTACTCCGTATTAGTGTGAGAAGGGTCCTATGCAACTGCTGTGAGAGGTATGATGATTCTTGTAATTGTTTCTTTTGGTTCTGCTTTGCTTGTATAAGAAGGTTGCCATGCAGTTTACTCGCCACTGTATGACTTGGCGTATCCTGGGACGCCATTTCGATATGATTTTGTAGTTTTGTAAGGATATTACGATTTGCGATTCGATATTTTTCGCTACCTAAATTTAATCGATCGCTTGATAAGAACTAAATAATAGTTCAAATTACATGGTTAGCATGAGTTCCACAGACCAACAATTCCTATCGGAAGATAATCTATTCTTGACCTTCCCGAACGCCGAAAAGGAGAAGGCTACGATTGGTGACTTATTGGAGGGAATACAATCCAAGTCATCATACGATAAACTAATAGACGTCACGTATTATCTTTTGAAAGATTGTGCACAATCAGTGACAGAGCTGCTCAAAATATGGGAAATACGTTTAACGCTACACCTCTTCAACAATCGGTTGACGTTTGCTAAGAAAGAGGCCATAAATTTGAATAATGCCTTGTACTTGCATGAAAATAATAATACGGTTCCAGTTGCGGCTTCATCGACCCAGAGCCCCAGACCTAACGATAGCCGAAGCAACTCGCTCAACTCCAATATGGGTGGCTCCGTGAGTCCCAATTCCGGCTTGCTGCCGATATATCCCTTGCCCAAGAATAACAACGGGTTAATTGACCATAGTCTCTTGGTGATGATGCTCCGATTGAAGTCGATCCCCAATTTGAACCTCATCAACGAAATGTACAAGCTCTGCTACCAGCTCCGACTCCGGTCGTCGGAAACGCAGGAAAAGCTGCAGAAGTTGAAGTTGAAGTTGATCAACTTGAGTTACGACATCATCGTCATCCTCAGCATCACCAAAAACTACCACACCCTCCTCAACTATCTCCTGTCCATACGATACGAGTTGACCCAACACAAGAAACACGACGACTGCGACGACGAATACCTCCAGTACTTGTCCAATGTCTCCTTGATCTGGTATTTGACCATGGCCACGCTTCTCGTCAAAAACGGTTCCAAGGAAGACAAGGTGTCCGAGTTGCTCGACACCCACCACCACGCAGTCCTCACCGACATTAATGCTAAATCCATGGACTCCTTGTCCTACGTTCTCAAAACAATCCTACCCGTGCCCTCCTCCGGCGACTTGCCCGACCTCGCAGACCCTGTCTTGACTCCCCAGGCCCTTGCGAGCCTCGTCGCCCACGGAAATATCTCCGGCAGAATTATATGTTCTACCGTCGGCATGTGGGACATTTCCAATGTCTATGGCTTCCGCTTGACCCCCGACGGTCTAACTGGGGGGCCTGAAGACGGTCCCGATGCCACCGACTCTAGCGACTCTAGCGACTCTAGCCAAATCTCCAAATGCTACAATGTGTTGTGTGCGGACTGGTGCCACTACATCTACAAGGTCTACGGTCTAGAATAGAAAAACTCCCCTCTGATATGGTCCTTTTATATATCCCTCTGTACGTTCTTCTGGCTAATACAAACAAAGAATCCCCATGCAGAATAATCATACTATACACTCGTAGAAACCCTCAAAGAAACAATCCTAGAAACAATCCAATTTCCCCACCTACGCATACATACTATGCGTTGTATAACACTTGTAATACCACCACATACCAACTAATACCTGTAATCCCATTACTCTTGCACCCATATTCTAAAATTGAGAATTATATTAGGGCGCGCAACCTACATTCACGTGCCGATTTTTACTATCGCCAACCTCGTGACTGTGTTTTTCGGTTTTTTTCTCATCAACGCCAGAGCGAGAAAACTTGATGAAAAATTATTCTACTATAAGAATCTTGAATAGTTAAGTTCCTTTAATCAACTTGAATAAACAGTAGTTAAAATGGCATTACAAGACGTTGTTACCCGTGAATACACCATCAACTTACACAAGAGAGTATGTTTTATTTAGAAGCAAATGGATATGAATAAAGTATCATGAACGATAAAATGGGACATAATGAATGAACAAGTACATGAAATTGTGGACAAGGCCCGGAGAGAAAGTATAAAATGTATAGGAGTCGAGAGGATACAGAGGCTGTTGACCAGAGTAAAAATGGTGGGAAAAGAATGATGAAGGAACCCACAGAAAGTCGAAAGTGGGAAACGGTGAAAAACTCGAGAGATGGATAAAAAAGATAGTAGAGGACAATAGAACGGAGAAGAAGAATCGAGATGATGTGGGACCATTAGTTCGTGATACAGAGGGCATATCTGGAGAATTCGGGGAATATGAATACTAACAAATATCTAGTTGCACGGTGTTCACTTTAAGAAGAGAGCTCCAAAGGCTGTCAAGGAAATCAAGAAGTTCGCTACTTTACACATGGGTACCACCGATGTTAGATTAGATCCTAAGTTGAACGTCGCTTTGTGGAAGAGAGGTGTCCAAGGTGTCGAATATAGAATGAGATTGAGAATCTCCAGAAAGAGAAACGACGAAGAAGATGCTAAGGAAAAATTATTTGCTTTCGTTGAACCAGTCACCGTTGCTTCTGCCAAGGGTTTACACACCGTTGTTGTTGATGAAGATGAAGCTTAAATTCTTTGATTAGTCTATATAAATAAAATTTGTCTTAATGGTTTTTATAGTTGATGTATAATAAGGAATTTAATCTATATCTACGAATGGAGTTGTATCGTATGATTCCTTGAATAAACTAATTGTTTTAGTAGAACTGGGTGTAGAAACAGGTCTGCTGGTAAGGCATGACTCTAGGGTTATTTGTGGCGGCCGGGTTTTCATTGTCGTGACGGTGCCCGATGCCAAAGATCATTCTCGACAAGTCCTGACAATAGTGCTATCTACATTCTACAAGTTAACTCAATAATGAACGTATTTATTGGATACTTTGACGTCTAAATACTAATGCAAAAGGTTAGCGTGAGTTCGTAATTTCATTTCTTAGAAACTTGGAGAGATATATCAGTGTAACTATGACAAAATACCAGGTCATTGCAGTAGAAACCATGTGTCACCAAAACGGCGACGATTTCCAGAAAAGCTCAAGAGCGGTATGAACAAATAAAGTTTTTTCATCATCTAAACCATGTCGGTTTATTTATCTACTGGTCAAGATTCTAATGCCCTATCTCGCTATAGGTGTTTGTGTCGTCATTAGATACATACCGTAATCAATAGTGGTCCTTATGATAGGAATATCTGTAACCCTCTACAAATATCTTCGGTTCTTGATGTCTAATTGCCTGTAGGACGAATAAAAAAAACACTATGTGCGGGTAACTGAAATTTCCACCAGTATTAGGGTTATGTCAAGGCTACTGTAACCGTATAGACGTAATATAGAAGAGTTCCCATCTGGTGTGGATTCGGTCAATTGACGGTTCCCTTGAGCTGTGTAGGCCATTCTCCTTTGTGACGGAGATTGTGGTTATTTGCAGCTGAAAAGATTGCATCGCTGCACAAGGCCTTATATAGATACTACAAAGATCCAGAGACATGTATATTCTTGGATAGTTGTTCTAGTTAGGGAGCCATCTCTGTCAGTGGTTATCAGTAGCCTCTTAAATCTTTCGTTTTCATCTAAAATAGATTATCCGTACAGCTCTGAAATTTCGGGCTTCTGTCTCATACTCACCCCACCTCCACAAAATTTAACCCGAGGCAATACTGAAAAATGAATATGTCTGGACTTAGATAACGTATTTATATAAATGGATAGACTGCAGTCGTTATATCTTACTCTGTAATAGCATAATATACCAACTAACAAGAAATGCCTTCAGCAGTCCCGGATAAAGCTTCAGAGGGTAAAAATAAGTCCATTTCGACCACGGCCAACGTTCATTTCATTAACGACCCTACACTAAGTGAACGGTTTGATTCAATTGAATTATCTTTCGAGTTATTTATTCGGTTGTTCCCTAAATCAGGTGGCGACCCAGATAATGTTATTGAGAATAAGTTCGTATTAATCAAATTATTGGGGGCTCCGGACTATTTTAAAGAATATAAGATTTACCGAGTGAACTCCATTGATCATAATGCTCCAACTCCTAGCTCGGTCATATTCACAAACCATACAAACTTGGTAAAGTTTGATAATCAATTAACCTTGAACAGCTGTGTTATTCAATCTATAGATTATTCATGTATTCCGAATGTCGAATCGTTGTTTGTTTCCGTGCCTCCACATATCTATCAGGTTTTACACGATAAACCACCTTCTTCCATCCGTGACCAGTTTTCTAATACGTTTTTGCAAGAAAGTGGGTCCATTGTTAGCACTGGTGATTTGGTGAGAGCCATAAATGGAGAAGTAAAACTATGTGAACCGGTATCCCAAGGGATTGTTAATAACAACACGAATATCGTTCTTATTAAGAAAACTGATGATTTCGAAGAAGCATCAAATGATGAGGAAATAGACAATCAAGTATACGAAGAAGATATTTTGGACTTGAATGCTCATTTAGACTTATCGGCGTATTTGACACCATCTCAGTTTGGCAGTTCTCCCACATGTAAGTCTTACAATCTCAAAGTTAAGCCATTGCCTGAAAAGATGTCGATTGATAGCTTACCTCCAGTATGGTTGAAAGAAGACACGGAATTATTTGTTTTCATTAATACAAATGATTTGACGAAATTGGGATTCCCGGTGTTTAATGGTGATTCTGTCAAACTTAGTTATAATAATGATAAAATAATCGTGAAGCTATTCACTTTTATCGAGCCAAATGAATCATTCCATAGTAATACACTTTACATCTCACCGATATTACTTTCCAATTTGGAGCTCGGTCCTTCCAGCGAAGTGTCTATTGAACCTACATGTCAGAAAGATCAGCCATTTACGAAGACAATTCCAATTGCTAAATCTGTTACCATATCAAGGGTTTCCTCTCCAATTACTATGGATAAGACATTCCAGCAACATTTCTTCTCAGAATTGAAAACCACCTTCCACAATCATTTTAAATGTGTTAAGCAAGGTGATTTCGTCCCCGTTGTGATTGATACTGTGTTAGCAAAGACCATGTTTGATACTAACAACCATGTTCAACAACAATTGCAATTACAACCAGGCGAAGAAGATTCGGTAAATGACATTGGGGTGATTCCAACAGGTGACCCGGACGCTGTAGCGTGGTTTAAGATAGTTGACATCAGTGGGGATGAAGAAGAAAATGAAACCAAACAATACATTATCGACCCTTTGAAAACAAGAATGATATCTTCCGGGGTAGAATTCATTAGAATTCCTCCTAATGAGTTTTCTCAATGGTATCATTATTTGAAATTACCTCCAGTATTCAATTATAATAAATCCATCATCTCAAATCCTTCTTGTTTTAAATATGCCAGTGAATTAAAAAAAATAGTGGCTACATGTTTGAATTCGCATTCCAAGATCAATATGAAAACATCGGTGTTATTAAACTCCATGACAAGAGGTTTGGGTAAGTCTACATTGGTTAGAAATTTGTCAACCGAATTGGGTCTTAATTTAATTGAACTAGATTGCTTTGATTTTATTAATCCAGGTGCAGAATTAAAAACGATTGGTCTCCTTAAAGGTAAAATTGATAAGTTGATAAGTACCCAAGAAATTGAAAATGTTAAAGACTCCTCGTTCCATATCATATACCTTAAACATATTGAAAGCTTATGTGCTCAAAGTAATCAAAATGAACAAGGTGCCAATATTACTACTTCGTTATCTTTAAAAGTTATACAAGCATTAAATGAATATCTTAATGAATATCCTAATCTAATGATAATAATGAGTTGCAATGATTTAGATAAATTGAATGAAAACTTGCGCCTGATAATTAAGTTCCAAATTGACTTCAATGTTCCGGATGAAAAGGAAAGAATGGAAATATTCAAGTTTCTTATTCAAAACGAAATTAATAGTGAAACTAACGCAAATGCTCCAGAACCCTACGAAGACAGAGAAGAATTTGAAGACCAATTTGAAATATCTACGACTCCGTTTAATAAAAGGCATGATATTAGTTTTTCCTCTTTAGCATTGCAATCTGCTGGTTTGACGCCTCGTGATTTAATATCTATTATTAAAAAAGCAAAACAATTGGCTGTTAGCAGGTTGATAGATCTCGCTAAAAATAGCGATATATCACTTGAAAAGTTAATAAAAGTTGGTAATGGTGGTCTAATTACATGGATTCCAGATGATTTCAATAAAGCCATTAATGAGGCGCGTAATCAATTTAGTGATTCTATCGGTGCACCACGTATTCCTGATGTTAAATGGGAAGATATTGGTGGTTTAGATCTCGTCAAGGATGAAATTTTGGATACCATTGATATGCCTTTGAAACACCCAGAATTATTCAGTAATGGCTTAAAGAAAAGAAGTGGTATCTTATTCTATGGCCCACCAGGTACTGGTAAAACATTACTTGCCAAAGCTATTGCTACTAATTTTTCATTGAATTTCTTTAGTGTTAAAGGTCCAGAATTGCTTAATATGTATATTGGTGAATCTGAAGCTAACGTCAGAAGAGTCTTTCAAAAAGCTAGAGATGCGAAACCATGCGTTATTTTCTTTGATGAGTTAGATTCTGTTGCTCCTAAGAGAGGTAATCAGGGTGATTCTGGTGGTGTTATGGATAGAATCGTGTCACAATTATTAGCAGAATTGGATGGTATGAGTGGTGGTGAAAGTGGTGGTGATGGGGTATTTGTGGTTGGTGCAACAAATAGACCTGATTTATTAGATGAAGCGTTATTGAGACCAGGTAGATTTGACAAGATGTTATACTTGGGTATTTCAGATACCGACGAAAAACAAGCCAAGATATTGGAAGCATTAACTAGGAAGTTTAGATTAGATGATAACGTTGACTTGCACAGGATTGCAGAAAAATGTTCTTTCACATTTACAGGTGCTGATTTCTATGCCTTGTGTTCTGACTCGATGTTGAATGCAATGACTAGAACAGCCAACGAAGTAGATTTGAAAATCAAACAATATAATGAAGGCTTGGCAGCCCAAGGTAAACCTGAGATATCTACTAGGTGGTGGTTCGATAACATGGCGACGTCGGATGATATAAATGTGTTGGTGCAAATGGAAGATTTCAATAAAGCCCAACAAGAATTATCTCCTTCGGTCAGTGCCGAGGAATTGGAACACTATCTCAGAGTGAGAGAGAACTTCGAAGGTGGTAAAGAAAAGGCGATGGAAAATGGCAATGGTAGTGCTTCCAATACTACGGCCGATGGTGCCATTCCCCCAGAGTTCATCAATAAAGTACAGGAGCTAATGGGCGACGAAAAAATAAATGGGTTGATAGATGAAAATGGTAACAATATCGATATTGCCAACGGTCGTATTAACGGTCATTAATGTGTTTATATTATCGTATACTAGTGTCTATAAATCTCAATTTTTAAATAAATAACTTTTTTCTAGAATATCTTTCGCCTGATTAATCTTCTGACTCAAATATTGACTTCCATGCTTATCGGGGTGGTTCATCACCATCAACTTCCGATACCGTTCTTTTAGTAGCTTCTTGTTGAAATTAATAATATCATCACCCTCTATCCCCATAATTAGCAACGCTTCCTGCTCCGTCATAGTATCGTTGAATCCTGCTCGTGGATACTTCTCTCTTAAAAACTTGTGCATAGACTCGTGGGGATGTAGCTTTCCTCCAAAGGTTGGTGCTTGCGAGTTGACCCGGATATTATTAAGTGACGCTATCATTTGTGGCGTTAAATGCACATACTTTCTATAAGCTGCAATAGTGGACTTGGTGGTTAGAGCTGCTATTGTGGCCCCTATACCTATTACTATAGGCAAGACCATGATTTATATAGCAAGAACTTCTAAAGTATGGCCAAAGTGCTTCTTTCATACTATTTTCCACAATCCATATTGCAGGTTGTATTCAGGATTTTTACAGTTTAACGATTTACATATTATATCACATTTGCATGTTAGATTGACGTGGGTCCATCGCTACTCCGATGCCGATTTCATTTCGGACTTTTACATGGCTCCACCCCGTGGAGCTGTGTTGTTTTCTAATTGCACTGTCCTACATAACAGCAATGCCAGGTCCCATAATGCAACCACTGTAATCAATATTGACTTTGTAAGTCATCCGTGATGATTTACTACATTTATCGCACCTTTGCATTCCGTTCGTATATCTATATTCTTTTGCACTCTCTTCAGAGCAACGTTAAATGACAAATTGCAAAATACCCATCCTATATAATTGGATAAAAGTTTGGCCTGTTTAACTGGATGTGCTTCTTGTCAGGTATATAGAATCTTTCATCTTCAGATAGTATCGTTTGTCCGATAAAGCTATGTAGTTTGAGCCACGCAGGTGGTGTCGCAATGAATTTTTGTTCTTTTTTTTTTTTTTTTTGGACGGCCCACTATCAACCGGTGATGAAATTTTATATTAGGGACATAAAATCGTGAATTATATATAAATAGCCAATTCCTTTTTTTTTTCAAGTAGAGGATATAATATAAAAACTAGACTTGAGCTATAGCTATACTAATACGAAATGTCTAACGCATCATTATCTTGGTTAACCAAATTAAATACCAGTGAAACTCCTGACAAAGTTTTGCGTCGTTCATCCATCGTTGGTACCATCGGGCCAAAAACCAACAATGCAGAAACATTAGTCAAGTTAAGAAAGGCTGGTTTAAACATTGTTCGTATGAACTTCTCTCATGGTTCATATGAGTACCATCAATCCGTCATTGACAATTCTAGAAAGTCGGAAGAGATCTACAAGGGGCGTCCATTGGCTATTGCTTTGGATACTAAGGGACCAGAAATCAGAACTGGGACCACCATTGGCGATAAAGATTATGACATCTCTCCAAACCATGAAATGATCTTCACTACTGATGAAGAATACATGAAAAAGTGTGACGATAAGATTATGTACATTGACTACAAGAACATCGCCAAGGTTATTGATGTTGGGAAGATCATATATATTGACGATGGTGTTGTTTCATTCGAAGTCTTAGAAATCGTTGACCAAAAGACCTTGAAGGTCAGATCTGTCAACTCTGGTAAGATTTCTTCCCATAAGGGTGTTAACTTGCCAGGTACCGATGTTGACTTGCCAGCCTTATCAGAAAAGGATAAGGCTGATATCAAGTTCGGTGTTAAGAATGGTGTCCACATAATTTTTGCTTCGTTTATCAGAACCGGTGACGATATCAAGGAAATCCGTAAGGTTTTAGGTGAAGAAGGTAAAGACATTCAAGTTATTGCTAAGATCGAAAACCAACAAGGGGTCAATAATTTCGATGACATCTTGGAACAAACTGATGGTGTTATGGTGGCCAGAGGTGATTTGGGTATTGAAATCCCAGCACCTCAAGTTTTTGTTGTCCAAAAACAATTAATTGCTAAATGTAACTTGGCTGCCAAGCCTGTGATCTGTGCTACCCAAATGTTGGAATCCATGACTTACAACCCAAGACCTACTAGAGCTGAAGTTTCCGATGTTGGTAATGCTATTTTGGATGGTGCTGACTGTGTCATGTTGTCCGGTGAAACTGCCAAGGGTAACTATCCATTCGAAGCCGTTTCTATGATGCACAACACTGCCATCATTGCTGAAAAGGCCATTGCTTATCAACCATTACATAATGAAATTAGATCCTTAGCTAAGAGGCCGACCCCAACTACAGAAACCTGTGCCATGGCTTCTGTTTCTGCTGCTTACGAACAAGATGCTAAGGCAATTGTTGTTTTGTCCACTTCTGGTAAGACATCGAGATTAGTATCTAAATACAAACCAAATGTCCCTGTCATGATGGTTACTAGAAACCAAAGAGCTGCTAGATACTGTCACTTGTATAGAGGTGTTTATCCTTTCGTCTATGAAAAAGAGAAGGTTGAAAACTGGCAAGAAGATGTCGAAAACAGATTAAGATGGGCTGTTTCCGAAGCTATTGACTTAGGTATCATCAAGAAGGGTGATTCTATTGTTACTATCCAAGGTTGGACTAGAGGTTCTGGTCACTCTAACACTGTCAGAGTCGTCCAAGCTTAAGCTATTATATATGTATTAATATATACTGTGTTCGTAATTTATTCAATATAACTAATATAAGCGTTTTGCAATAAAAGTTTTCCGTGTGTGCGAATCAAATTGTTGATAAGTAAAATTTCGACTTAGAATAAATTTCACAGGATTGTTTGAACTAAACTTTCTGAGGTGTTAATAGTACTACTAAGATGAGTTTAAGGTTAGTTTCTAGAGTTTCACAGCGGTTGGAGAAGCCTGCGAACGTTCTTAGTTTATTTTCTCGCTTACCAATTAGAAATTATTCAGACTCTAATAATGATCCTACTACCCATTTTGGATACAAGACAGTAAGTAAGGAGGATAAAGAAAAATTGGTCAAAGGAGTGTTTTCATCAGTGGCTTCAAATTATGATGTGATGAACGATGCTATGTCATTAGGTGTTCACAGAGTATGGAAAAATCATTTCATTAATAGATTAGATGCCGGGATGAGACCTGGGGCTAGTCGTCCATTGGATTTTCTTGACGTTGCCGGAGGAACTGGAGATATTGCATTCGGTTTGTTGGACCATGCAGAGAAGAAATATAATGATAAATTATCAACCATGACCGTGGCAGATATCAACCCTGATATGTTGGCAGAAGGTGAATTGAGATTCCAGGAAACAAAGTGGAATGATGGCTCGGATAGAGTGAAGTTCATGGTGCAAAACGGAGAAACCATGGATTCTATTCCTGACAACTCGAAAGATGTCTATACTATTGCTTTCGGTATTAGGAATTTCACCGATATTCAAGCAGGTCTTGATACTGCTTATAGGGTTTTAAGACCTGGTGGGATTTTTGCTTGTCTTGAATTTTCCCAAGTCGACAACCCTATTATTGATTATATTTACCAAGCTTATTCTTTTTCATTATTACCTTTGATGGGACAATTAATTGCTAACGATAGGGACTCTTATCAATATTTGGTGGAAAGTATCAGAAGATTCCCAAAGCAAGAAGAATTTAAAGAAATGATAGAAAAGGCTGGTTTCTATATTCCTGAGAAGGGATACGAAAACTTAACCTTTGGTGTGGCATCTATTCATGTTGGTGTGAAGCTTTAGACCATTTTGAAAACATATTTTTAAGTAATCTTTCTACTGTAAATATTATATTATCACTCTACCTAATCTAAATAAACATGTTGTAAAACTTTAACGATATTTTCCGTTAAGTTTAATCCTTTTGTAAATGAACTATTTTTCTTGATTTTTTCATTATCATCATCCATGTCGACATCTTCATTACTTGTGCAATAAAGATCCGATATAATACCATTAGAAATCTTGAATCTAATTTCGAAATCAACGAGCTCTCCGCTGGATGACGGTAATATTCCGTTCAATGTTAGTTTTAAATCAAAGAATGAGGATGAAAAGTCAATATCATCAATTGAGAATAACAAGTACAGATTTTCTACCGAATCTTGAATCAGTTCACCTCCCTCCTCTTGTATCTCTGACAGATCGTCTTTCATAAAGTCATTTAAATCAACTTCATTCGTTTTATTCAATTGGATGCTTGAGAAGGCCGTATTATTATCTGAGAAAGCACTTAATCCCATTAATTCTTCATTTGTAACATCCTCGGGTAATTTTAGCGACGCTTTCAATCTATTTTTCGTTTCTGCGGTGAGTTCATTACTCTTGAGTGAATTTCCGTTAACGCCGACATAGGTTGCTGTATTAGTTGTAAATTCCTTTATCATCGTACGGAGTATGTTCGATAATACAAGATAGTTACGAAGTATTGGAATCAATTTTGAGATACTGCTTAAGCTATTAATGGATACCGAATTTATTGAAATGTATTCTTGAGCTAGCTGTTGTGTTATTCTTAATTTGGAGTTTGATTCATTACCCAAATTTAAATTATAGGTGCATTCTCTGTTCTCGTTTAATTTCATCAAAACGTCAGAATCGAATGAGTCTTCATTAGGCTGTCTATACTTCGTTATCCCAAGGAACTCAATTAGTTGAACTGGGAGTGTAATTGTATGACTAAATTCTAATGAAAGGCGCCAATTTGAATTGTTTACGGAGGTTTTAGGAGGTTGTGCCTCTATACCCTTATCAGCACTAAACACAAACTTATAATTCTCCAGAAACCCTTCTTCATTTATTAATTTCCACACAGTGTCTTCATTCCCTGCTAGATAATCATTATGTGGAGTGTCAACTGTGTCTATATTTAATAAGACTTTAAAACTCTCTACATGTTTGTTTGAATCTGTAGATTCGAGTTCATGATTGATAAACCTGAAATCTTTCCAAAACTCGATGAAAACACCTAATTTTGAACTATTCTTATCATTCATCGATATCTTTCCAACACTTGTATAAAGTCCATCTTGGTATAACCAATCAGAATTTTGTTTTGTCTCAAGTAAGTATATGGCTTGTAATAATAGTGCGATTTTATCCAAATATAAGAACAAATCTAAATCTGCTGATGATATCCTATCCAACGTAGCTAAATATTTTAAGTTGCCTGGGAAATTCCCTAATTTTCCGGGTTGTAAATTCGAGTGTAAAATTTCTTCCGCAAACGTCATATCTTGGTTAGCACCTTTCGTGAGAAATGATAATCCGCTATCGACATAATCTATCTTGACAACCTTGTTTCCATCTTCGTCTATTTCAGGCAGAGAAATGTGGCTATTGAGGTCAAAGTTCGGTTTTGTCGTCTCTGAATTAGCTCCATGATTTGCCAGTGATAATGATACATTTATTATCTTATCAGCATCCGTAAAGTCTATATCTATTAGTATTAATGACCCTGCAATAGATAACCTTTGGAATTTCTTCAATGTTGTATCTGCTGACTTCAAGGAAGGATCGAAAATGTGAGAATATGCATCTTTATCAATAAAAGTATCAAGCTTCAATTGCTGCGCTAGCTTCTGTACCAACTCAATATTCACTTTGAAATTTGATGAGTAGTCATATAATTCGACTAAACATTTCTCTAAATTATCATTGAAACTAGACATCGAGTGCTTACCTCCCAAGTGTTATTTTATGTTCCAAATCTATTTCTTTAGGACCATGAGTATTATGAAAAATGATGATATTATATATTCACGTGATGCTAATCTTCTCTAGACATTTTTTTTGTAAATTACATGGAAGAATCATACGTAGACTCAAATAACTAGTATATCTTAGATAAATTGGAAAGTAACATGTCAAACACTGTAACGCCTGAAATATTGACATTAATAGACCCGGTCGTTTCTCAATTAAAGCGTCACCAATTCAATGGTGCTAAAGATATAGCATTAGCGATGTCTCATTTACTAATGAGGGTTATATCGGCAGCTAGGTGGACAAATCCATATGATTTGATTGCTGTAATTAGAAATGTTGGTGTTATTATCAATAAGGCACAGCCAAGAGAAATGATTACAGGTAATATTGTGAGAAGAGTTTTAGCATTAATAAGAGATGAAATAGAGACAGAAAATGCCGAAAATACTAATAATACCCCGATGATGAGTTCAATGTTCAGCTTGTTGTCTACCAATAATAACAATATTGATAAAAAAGAGCAAAGCCATCTGAAAAAGCAGAGTAGTGACTTAAGATCTATTATCATTCAAGGAATTAGAGATTTGATTGATGAAATATCCAATGTTAATGAAGGGATTGAAACTATGTCTGCCGATTTAATTCATGATAATGAGATCCTATTAACACCCTCACCAACCTCAGAGACAGTTTTGCAATTTTTAATTAAGGCAAGATCAAAAAGAAAGTTCACAGTTTTAGTAACTGAAAACTATCCAAATGATATTAAAGAAGCTCATAAGTTTGTTAAAACTTTAGCTGACCATAACATTGAAACAATCTTAATCCCAGATACTACTACATTTGCTGTTATGTCCCGTGTCGGTAAAGTTATTGTGGGTTCAAATGCTGTATTTGCTAACGGTGGGTGCAGATCAGATTCCGGTGTTGCTAATGTTGTAGAATGCGCTAAAGAACATAAGACCCCCGTATTTGCTGTTGCGGGCTTGTATAAAATATCTCCGTTATATCCCTTTAACAGAGACGATCTAATTGAAGTTGGTAATTCTGGTAAAGTTTTGAATTATGATGATTTCAAATTAGTAGACAATGTTGAAGTGGTTACTAATCCATTAGACGATTATGTGCCTCCGGAACATATTGATATTTATATTACGAATATTGGGGGTTTTGCCCCATCTTTCATTTATAGAATCGTATTGGATAATTATCATTCGGAAGATAATAAACTTGACTAATTAGACGTATATAATTCTAATGCATATTCCACTCGCAGCAACATCTTGAAGTTTTTTAACTGTGTCTGTAGCTCAACTTTCTAAAAGATCCATTTTTCTCTCCCTCGGATATTTGCTTAAGGATTACTCTTGTTTTATATCTGGGAGCTCGCTAATGAGTCTGGATGGGTCTTTGAGAATCTCTAACATATCATCAATTAACGTTGCCAATTTATTACTGAAAAGTAAATCATAATAATCACTGTTCTGTCTCTTGCTGGGTGTATCATCATAATTATATTCAAGGAGGGTCTCTGAAGGAAACTTATTCTCATTTTCAAAGTTTTGGAAAGTTATTTGGCTAATAAAACTGTCCATTGTATTATTATAATTTCTTTGCAGCAATTGAACCTGTGGAGTTTGCAACAATGATTCCTTTTTTACAAGTTCCTCAGACTCTCGATTGGGTCTGTTAATACTACCATCACAAGTAATTAAACTTTCATTTGAAGAACTGCTTGAACATACTTCTTTAAAAGACAGGCTGACTGAGTGGGTGTCTTGAAATATCTCGAATATCTTTATCCAATATGGCTGAAACATATTCAAGATGGAAATTTTAAACGTATTTTCTTTCTCAAACCTGTGTTATGATAAAGTTATTAGGACTTTCTGTCCTAATCGAATCAAACAAATAGGGTGAAGTGAATACCTTGCGATTGCAAAAAAAATCTATTTGTGTATATAAATTTGAAATGCTACAATTAAATTCTTATGGGCCATATATTTATGTTCGAGAAACCGTTTTAACTTAATTATTTATTGACTTCTAAGAATGAGTGGGTATTCATCATTCCTAATTTAAGCTCAAGTATGAATGTAGGTAGCATCAATTTTAGCTAGGCTAGATCCTAAATATAATTTTAGTTTTCTTCTATAAGCAGTTGGGTTTTGAGTTTGAATTGGGTTACCTTCGAAGTAGACTGTGTCTAATTCTGGTAACTTTCCTAGCTCTTTACCCACGTCTTCAAAGCTTGATACTTGATTATATGAACACCAAAAATCTGTTAACTTGGTCAAATGCGTTAAATTATCTAAGCTTGTAAGTCTGTTAGAAGTCACATCTAAAACTTGTAGCTTCGTGTTATTTTCCAAGTTTTCAATCTTGGATATCCCATTGTGAGATAAATACAATTCTTCTAAATTAACCAAATTATGCAAACCTTCGATTTTAGTTATTCTATTAGACTGTATTGAAAGCACTCTTAAGTTCGTCAAATTATTCATGTTTTCGAATCTTTCGATTTTATTCTTACCAAGCCATAATTCCTGTAAATTCACTAGCGTATCAAGATTTTCACTAATTACTTCAATTTTATTGCCTCCCAATTCTAAATTTTTCAAATTTTGAAGATTTTCCAAGTTCTTGATCTCTTTAATTTTGTTCTGGACAAAGTAAAGGTTTTCTAGTTTCGTTAGTGTTTCGATGTTTTTGATGTTCTTAATCTTATTAAAGGACAAATCAAGGTTAGTTAAGTTCGTTAGATTACCAATCTGGCTTGATATGTGATTGATTCTGTTATCATAGAAATCCAATTCTTCCATCGTATCAGCAGGAAGATCTTTTACTTCTGCCATAGATGTTATCAAGTTTTGTCTCAAGCATAAAGATTCCAATTTGTGAAATCTTCCTAAATTCAAATCTGCCAAAGAACCAATTTTTAAATGAATTAAGTCAAGATAGTCCGTATCCGCATCGTAATCCTTTGTCAAATCGGTGTCCGCATCAATATGTTGTGGATTATTATCAGGTAAAACTGTACCAGGATATTCGACGGGAAGTGGCTCATTCTTATCTTGTTCACCATCATCGTCGTCGTCGTCCTCATCTTCCGAATAAGAATGTTCAATTTCTTCCTTGTCAGGAAAATTGTCCCTCTTATTACCAATGCTTATCTGCTCCTGTACCTCTTTGTCTTTAATATTGCTTGACATTTTAATTTCAATTAGCAATGGCAATTAGAATAAAATGATTTAGCTCAGTCTCTTCATATTGCTCAACCTGAATATCGCTCGTGATCAGAACTATACTACCGATTTCACTAATTCTCCAATACAAATATGATGGCCTACATTTGGCCTTCAATCATCTACAGTTTAGTTCTTAAATATGTAGTATGAACTAGATATTAAATAGTTTAAAATAAAGATGGCAACCGTTCCATTCAAGAATGTAAACTAATGAAATTAAACAATCGAGAAAAAGTATATACAATGGTAAACGTAATTTAAATAGACTTCACAAAGCTATCGTTTCATTGAGACATTTACAATTTTTGTTCTTCTTCATAAATGTAGTTAACAGCTTCACCAACAGTCTTGATTTCATCAGAAATTTTGTCTGGGATTTCCATGTCAAATTCTTCCTCTAAAGCAACCAAGGCTTCAACTGTATCTAATGAATCTAATCCTAAGTCCTTTTGGAATGATGCTTCTAATGAGAGTTTTGATTCTTGTAAAGCGGCAACAGTCTTTAATGCTTCAAAGGCACGGTTGGTAACCTCGTCTTTGGAGATTGGTGCAACAGCATAAAAACGGACTGGTTTGACAAAATGGGAAGCCAAAGGAGCTCTAGAAACTGGAACACGGGCAACACGGGCAGCTAATCTGAACATTTTTTCAATAGTATAATCTAATAATTACAAATACGCTTAATATTATTAACCATTTTCACCCGGTTGAGTTTCCATCCGAATTTCGAAAAATTATCATTGCTTACATAACCAATTATACTAAATTAAAATCAGATCAATTCTAAATACTATATAAGTCTACTTTAGTTTTTCTTAGCTTCTATTGGCCACCTTCCAGTTCAATGCTGTACGCTTGTTCATATAATTGTAAGAGTTCTTTGAATCTCTACCAGTTGAAATTGAATTCTTGGTAGATGGAGTAGAATTTCCCGATGTCGAAGAGTGTCTACTAGGCGATCTACTCAATCTTGCACCCGAATAACCACCGGATAAAGCAGAAGTAGACGAAGTAGAAGGTCTATCTGTATAGTGGGGAGATGAAATAGACGGATGGTAGGAAAGTGAGTGGTTGTAAGCAGATGCGTAATCAGTTGTAAGATTCAAGCTTTCAATTTCTTCCTTAAAGTTGCTCTTGTATAATTCTACTAACGCATCGTGGGAACCCTTCATGCTTGCAGGAACGATCTTGCCGTGTAAATGTAAACATCTGTTTAATATAACGGTCAATTCATTGAAAGCTTCCTTTAATAACTTAACTGTGAGTAAGTGTGTATCATTCCTGTATTCATCGTCATAGAAGAAGGCACGATATTGCCCCACTCCTCCATTAACAGGAGAGTCTACTGTACCAGCGAGTTGTCTGGATAAATCAATAAACAAAGGAGAATAATCAGACTTCTCCTTCAATGCGTGGTTAATCGAACTTTCAGTTTGGATCAAATCATTATTCTTACTAATCACAGTTCTAATAGCATTTTCCAAAGGAGACAATGTAACTGTCTTTGCCTCCTTCACTTCACTTCTATTCATTAATGTAGGGAAGGAAAGATATGTCTCAAAGGTGGTTTCTTCTGTCCATAAATCATATACGGAGGTGGCGCCAGGAATTTTTCTTAATGAAGTAAAGAATCTCAAGTCCTTGTTTCTAGCATATTGTCTAACCCCAATAGATGTATTGAATAGTCTGTCAGAAATTTCATTTACAGGCTCGACAGAACTAACATGTAAGTATCTACCTGTCTGAACCTTTTCCTTAAGTTTTTGCGCTTCAATATCGTCCGAAATGATTCTAGCACCTGGATATAACTTCAATAATCTTTCGTGGATTGAAGTGATATGTTCAAATGGTAACCCTTCGTAAATTTGTTCCTTTCCTCTGATATTTGCTGGAAATCCAGCACCAATAAATGCAACCCTGAAAAATGATGGACTCAATTTGTCAGAAGATTCCAACTCTAAATATAATTTGGCTAACTTATTATGAACATTCGCAAAACTCTTCAAATCGTATGTATGCTGGTTATAAGAATCTAATAATTCATTATACGTATCGGTAGCCCTTTCTAATCTATTCCCAATAATATAATTATCAGCAATCATATAGTATAGAGCTTCTCTCCTTTCAAATGATGATTGCTGTGGAAATTTTGGTTTAAGACTTGGTCCTAATATGGTATGATGATCCCATGTGTGGGTGGAAGCTAATAACTCTAAACTCAACGCAGCTTGAACATAATCACCTTTTTTAAGATTTTCTTCGTACATACCATTGATAAACGAATTAAATAATTCCGGTTTGTTGGCATTCTTCAAAAAAGCCTTAATATTCAATTTATGGAATGTTCTATCATCATCAAATTCTGGGCCAACAGGAACACTGTTTAAGTCATTTAGGACACTTAAGAATCCTTCCAAACTTTCAATAAAACTATACGCGGTATCAAACGCTTCGTCCTCAACATCCAATCTAAACGTTACCTTCAATAAATCAATAAATCTCTGTTGCTCAATTTCACCTGGTTTATAAGCATTCCTTTCATAAATTTGGTGCAATCCAGTCAAACATTCTTTTTCAACATCGATTATAGAACCTTTAATAATTAATTCCGATGCAACAATTGACCATAAAACTTTAACTGCGACTGACTGGCATTGAGGGTTTTGTTGTAATGCAAACAACATCAATTCATGTAAAATACTATATTCAGTATTCACAAATTTAAGCTGGTAGCCACCCAGCCTTTTCAAGTTAAATCTTATATAATTTTCCTCAGTTGCATCCCAAGCTAATAAGTCCCAGGCTTCTTCGATCAAGAATGAAATTCTATCGCGCATGGTACCAGTAATTTGATGGCAAGCCTTTCTTGGAACTTCGGATAAGTGTTCCAAAGAAACTGGGCCCAATGCTGCCAATTTTAGTAAAGATTTCAAGTAATTACCCCAAATAACTCTATCGAAAGTCTCTGTATTATCAACAGAAGGTATATAGTAGTTTTTAAGTAGTGGTCTTATAAGTTCTAAGGATACTAAGCAACCTTCAACAAAAACAGCGTATAATGATAACCATTTTCTTTCAGGGATAAACTTCCCCTGTCTGATAAGATTCATACCAGAAATTAATGAAACAATATCTCTACTTTGGAAATTATCAAGCAAATATTTTGAAGAGTCAATTGTTTTATTTTCTGCTACGAGCTTCAAAACCTCGTCATATCCCCCTGCTCCAGCTGTAAATTTACCAATCTTTGCAATAAAGCAGTAAACTGTCGCTAATTCGGCCATTATTTCAACTAGGATTTCATCATTTACTACCGGGTCAATAGATATTTCTGTAAATGGATATGAAGTAGGGAATAGCAGAGTGAAAGTTCTCCTGGATTTGAAGTATTCATTACTTCTAGTGAATTTATTGTACTTAACAATAGTTCTAGAAATTGCAGGCAATAACATACTTAATGAATAGCATATCAGTATATCATCCTTAACGCCATCAACACAAACAGTTTTCCATAATAGTGTACAGGCAGAATTCAAAATACTACAAGCCAACCTTGAAGCTTCAACATCAGTGGGACCAAGCAAAACCTCCATTGACCAATCAATGGCCTTAGTAACAACAACACGGCGCGAAACAGGACTACGTACTAAGAAGGTGCTGAACAAACGATGAATTAACAACAACTTGCTAATTATAATTTTATGTTCTTTATTCTTAGTTAGCCGCTTTTGGTTTGCATACACCTCCTCATCTGCCCCCAAACCTCTTGTTCCAATAGAGTCAATAAACTTCACAACAAATGACAGAGCCTCAAGATCATCAATACGAAGCTTGTAAGAAATAACATAATCAATAATCTCTAAAATTAAGGCTTGATCATTAATTAGCGACGGTGACTGAACAGATAAAAAGTAAGAACCAGCTTTGAATAACTTGTTCAAAGATTTATAATATTCCTCTAAATTGGTAGCACCTTCCATAGAGGCAATAGCAAACTTAACAAGAAACGAAATAATACGACATAACGATCTCGAAGTTGAGTTCCAGTCTGTCTCAGCTTTGAATAAATTGTCGGCAATCTTCTGAAATATAAAGGCTCCTATAGGTGGTAAATTAAGATTATCTTCAGTAAACTTTTGAATCAAATATAAAAATCTATCTTGCTTTCCAAATACCGTGTCTAATAAGTAAATCATCGAATTGAAAGTATTATCTTGCAAGCCAGTAATCATGTCTGATGGCTGTTGAGTCAACGAGAAATGAGCAATTCCAAATAGAGACCTTAATAACTCGGTGAAATATTTTAACAATTGATTCAAATCTAGAGTATTAAATGTTAACAATGATTTGGACAATTCTTCAATACCTTTTGTTCCATTCATAACTAGCTGCTCATATTGGAATATATTATCAATCACGATATCGGAATTGTATACTTTCCCAACATATTCTGTAGAAATTTCAACGCTACCCAATGGTAACTTATTTCTCACTGCAATAAACTCGACCTTATGGGAATCCTTATTAAATTCTACGAGTCTATTACCAGATCTGTATAAAAGTTTACCCTCACCGATTAAAACACCATTACTATACAAAAACAAAATAATATGATCGTCGTTTAGGTATTTTTTCGATGGATCCTTTAATGAAACTCCATTAACCTTGATAACTTCGCCAACAGACTCTTCTGGGAAAACAGAGACAAATTGCCAGTTAGGCTTTTCCTCTTGGTTCGTTGATTTAGCAAATGTTATCAATTCATTGTTGGGTGCTCTGACCTCGACAGTTAACAAATCGTCTCTGGTCGAATGATCCAACATACTAATCCTACCCACCTTCATGTAAATACGTTCATAATTTTCAGCTAATGGATCAAAGAAAATTGGTTTAATTCTCGCGATAGGTGTGGCAGTTGTAATTGTATTATTAGTACTTCCCTCAAGCTGATGTTTAAATTCTTTTACAGAAACAATTAATTTCTCTGCTCTTGGGTTCACTGCAATACCTTGGTTTGAACCTGCAATAATTCTATCAACAGTTTCACCCCAACCGTTGTTCACCACACCATCAATTTCCGACATCTTTGTAGATGGTTTCTTTTGATCCATATATGATCCAAACAATCTAATTGTGAACAGCAGTGGTTCAGAAGATGCTAATGAACCATTCTTTCTTGAAATAACTTTAGTTATATCAGTAACACCTGCAGCTACACCCTTCTTGATTTTGCTTACGTGAGGAATATTCGTAACATCCTTTACGTTCAAATCAATTTCTTCCGTTAAAACTGCTACTAAATAAACCCTCCCAATATCAATTTCAGTTGATGGGATATTCTTAAATAATGCACCACTAATTTTTTCAACTTGAAGTAATTCATCCACCGAATTGGTATGAACTGCAAATGCTTCTGTTAATCTTTTACGATTATTACGAATGTATAAATAAGCAATCATACCCGTAAACCCAGGTGGTTGATAAACAGAAGACCCTGAAACAGACTTAAAATCGACCATAATATGAGATGGAGGATCATGTTGGAATCTCTTGTTTGGCTGAGGTGTCAAAGAATAACGCAGTTCATGATGATGAGCATTAATTGGAAATTTGGGAGCCAAAGCACACAAGGTCTGGTTTAATGCGATCCTAGAAGGAATTGCATTATTGTTTGACAATAAGGTACCTGATAACGCGTCTCTTGCTAAAATAGCTTTATACCCGGAAATATCAGTGTCTTGGTTGTCTAAATCGTAAGAATGAACATTTAATCTCGAAGCTTTTGAAGCTAATTTCTTTGGAATCTTACTTAACAAGAAGGCTGCCGTTTCTTTAGCTACCTGAATTTCATTAGTAGTTAAAGTACCAGTCAATAACTTAAGCCTTGTCTCGTCTAGACTATAATAAACCAACAACAACTTGTTAAATAATCTAAACTCACCAATTGAATACAAAGCAAAGATATGGGAAGTCAATAACTCAATGGCATACTTCATTTCTCCAATTAAATCATCATTTGCAGTAAAATCAGTAATTGGTAAAGGAGGAAGACGAGATCTAATGTTCTTTCTCGTTACATTGGTACTTCCTTTCGCAGAATCTCTTGCTAACTTCGAATCCTCAATTGATGGTATTGGGTCTTCCTTGCTTCCAGTTTCTTCCATTTGAAGAGACTGCGTAAGCGGGATCTCTTCAATTACAAGTGTATACTTCATAGGAAACACCGCAATGTGGATATTTTGACGAGGAATTTCATCAAGATTAACTGATGTAATAGTAAAATCATTAGGAAATGGTTTACTAATAGCATATCCTCTTGCCCATTTACTGTCGCCGCTAACTTCAAAAACATAAACTTCATCCCCAGGATATAAATTTTTTAAATTGTCATTAACTAAATCCGGGTGTTTATCAAAAGGTAAGAAAGGCTTGACAATTTTACCTTTCAAAAAACTATCTGTAGGCTTCCAAGGCATTCTGGTATAGTAAATATAATATTATATCAATGAATGGTGAATAATTGATAAAATTTAACTAAATCATACAATTTTACCTTCACGGAATTTTTGACGAGATCAATTTTCGCCATAAAAGGAAATATGAATTTTCATTGGAATTTGCAATAATTGAACTTACAATCAATATACATATTTAAACAAAATAATAACCTATAGTACAAATAAAATTAAGCTAAGAAAGAAATCCACTTCAGTGCTACTTCTTTTAAATTCCTGGCATTGTATTCTCTACCACCATCCCAAATAAACCTATCCATCTCACGTCTACCTGAATCAAAATCTATTGTTTCCAAACTTGGAGTTCTTGTGCCTTTGACTATTCTATAACCAGCATATAGTAAAACAAATACCATTAATGTACCGTAGCTCGAAAAGAAGAACATTGTGTTCCATTCCCCATCCAAGAAAACTACAAACCCCATACCGAGAATTATTACACCTGAACCAACTAAACCAATAATAGCACTGTAA
Source organism: Debaryomyces maramus (assembly GCA_030583545.1). NCBI lineage: Eukaryota > Fungi > Ascomycota > Pichiomycetes > Serinales > Debaryomycetaceae > Debaryomyces > Debaryomyces maramus. The sequence continues at coordinate 641,691 of JAJMIL010000005.1, forward strand.
GGTTGAAAAGGAGATTTATATGGATAGGCTTTATCGTCTCTACTAATAATATCTGGCCTCAATTTTAATCCGAAATAAAACCGAATGAATGATAAGCACATAGCAAACCAAACGATTATTCCTGACGAGGAAATAATACTAGTCAAATTTTGGAAAACGACGGTTGCTCTTTCTGAAACACAAATATATGACAATAACCCAAAGCTTGCAGATACCAATACCGCATTATATGGAATTCCATAATTATTGCAGTAAGTTAAAAACCTAGGAGCTTTTTTCTGTAAGGCCAAAGAATATATTGTTCTGGAGCTAACATATAACTGGGCATTCCCACAGCTAACAGCAAAAAAAGTCAATACTCCATTTGCAACTGCGCTAAACCTGCAAAGATTTGCACTTTGTAGAGCCACTATCCAAGGACTTTGAGAGCCACTACCATATCCTGCGAATACTGTTGAATCAGAGTTACAATTAGCACCACCAACGTACTCTATGGCATAGTTCGAATTAATCTTATCACCACTAATACTCGTAGTTCCCAGGAAATATCTTAATAATCTTGGATCTCCCGCATAAATATTTAGGGATACCACGAATGCAGACAAGCAATAGAATATTAAAATTCTCCAAAATACTCTTCTTGTAGCTGAAGGTAATGCCTTTCTTGGATTTTTAGCTTCACAAGCAGCAATGCAAACAATTTCCGTACCACTATATGCGTAAGAAGTAACCAATAATGCAGTCATAAAAGCTAGGAATCTACCTTTGTCACCTCCTATTCCAATACGAGAATCGCTGGACCCATTATCATGCAAATTAAAAGAGGGTCTGAATAAACCAAATATTATGTTGTGCTTAAAATCTGACTTCAGGTGCTGCCAATACTTGAACCCTAAGTTTTCAGTACCAAATCCACCTTTATTTAGCGCAATCATCACAACTATCATAATCAAAGCACATATTACTTTTATAAGACTTGAAATGTATTCTATCTCCCCAAAGACTCTAACATCAATCAAGTTACTCACTACTACTGAGCCAAGGAATAGCGTCACAAACCCAGCTGATGAACCTTTATGATGCGTTATATTCAAGGTTGGATAATAACTTAACATCATGACACTTGCGAGAATTTCACCAGCCAAGCCAAATGCAAAACTCGCAAAGTATAACCACCCTACTGCAAAACCAAATGCATCGTCCACAAATCTAGAACTGAGACCCGATACCCCATCTACCACCGAGACGAAAGTCACCATTTCGCAAAATGAAACCATAGTAGCCAATACAATAATTCCACATACTATGAACGCTAATAACGTTCCAAATCCACCAGCAAGCGTAAAAGCTTTACCACTATTTAAAAAAAGACCAACTCCTAGAGTACCACCAAATGAAATCATTTGCAAGTGTCTAATTTTCAATTTCCTTTGAAGATAGTTCTGCTTATTACTATTTGACGATATCTGTGAGGTATGCTCATCAAAGGATGATTCGGGAGTAATCTTTTTTGGCTTCTTCCATGCTACTTTATACCACGGTATGTTCCGCTTCGGCTTCGATCGCCAATTTAAGTCGTTACTGAAGTTATCATCATAAAAGTTCTCTTCCATTTCCTTTGATCGTACAACATTTAACACATTCTTATCTGCATTTGGCTTAGTCGCAACCTTTTGGTGAATCAATTCGTTAACCTCTGTTTGCTTAACATATTTCTCATAGTCACCCAATTTAGAAAATTCAAATATAGAAGAATGGTCGGACTTATTGTCATGTATCCTCTGTAATCCCTCGTACCTTTGTAAATACTGGAATCTTTCATCACCGTCCAAGTCATTTGAGTCTTGCATCTGGTCGATAATTGAGGACCTGAGCGAAATGGCCTTATCCGATGGCATGATACTTAACTCAATATCGGACGTCGTATCAAAATGCAGCTCGAACAAATCCTTTTCTCCTGGTTCATCATTAGATTTCCTTGAAATCTTATTATGTTTAAACATATTCCTGAAATGTCGTACCGAATCATGTTCACTTATATCTATACTCTCTTCATCGCCGCTATGTACATGATTGGTACCGAAACTGTTAATATTCGGAAATAAATCATTACGCATTCGTGAACTAGAAGGTTCCAGTTCGGACCCTGTCTGGGTCATGATGTCTATTATTCTATTATGCTATATTATTGTAGATCTCTGATCTTGTAAAATACTGTTATCATCTGTTTAAACTTGAAATCATCATCTCTAAATGTTTATATGCAGTATATGAATTGATGGCAAGCTACAGTGATTAGAATAGTAACTTCAGCTATTTACGATATATATTTCATCTGGGACAATCTTTTAAGTCGCTATTATGGCCACACAATACGGAACTTAAAAAATTGCGTCAGAAGCCAAAGGTGCAATAGCAACGACACTGTGTTAGAAGGTGTAAGCAAGCTTATCAATCCTCCTAACTAATAATCCAAAAATAAAGGTAACATATTATAAAAGTCATCAATGATGACGTTTCAGTTGTTACACTGAAAAGAACAGATACTACACTTGATCTAAGCCAAAAGGCAAAGAGATTTGGCGTGCAGAAAAAGGGAGCATAGGGGAATGGGCGCTATTTATACAATTTTTTAAATGCGGGTAACTTTTTTTCGGCTAAGAATGAAGTTCGATGTTGCGCCGCACAACATATTTAAGGATATCTTTTTGGTGTAGCATATTCTGGACCTGCTAGCTTCTAAAAACGTCATACTGGAAGGAGTTATCAATGGGTGAGGCATTTTGGCTAATGACAATGTGTATCCTAAGATTGAAATATTATGCGCAATGATTAGAATCTTCTGGAACGTTCCTTGACTTCATTTAGAATCTATGGAAAGACGTAGACTACAGATAAAATGCTTGCCAACCCAAAACGGTAAATGCGGCGTCAAGCCGCACATCTCATCTCTGTAGTACATACTTAGGGTCTGAAAAATTTTACCTATAAAGCTTTAGAATATATCTCTAATCTACTAATCGAGCTCAATAAAGTACAGCTTGTTTAATATAAATTTAATAGCCAAATTAACGATATATAAGAAACATAATTTGCAAAATGCCGGCTTATAGACCAAGTGATAGATACAATAGAAAGAATTACTATGTTTCTAAACCATCAAATAATAGAAAGAAGCAATATAGAAATTACTACCACCAACAACCATCTAAGGTAGTTTACGTTGAAGAGCCAGATAGTGATTTAGAAAGTCAAGTTTCTGAGTACAGCGAAGAAGTGAGTAGTGATGAAGATTCCGAGGTTTACGAATTCGACTTGAACAGAGATGAGCCAGTATCGGATTACAGCGAGGAAATCAGCAGCGATGAAGACTCTGAAGTATATGAATTTGATTTAAATGAAAATGAACCAGTGTACTATGGTAATGAATATGATAGTGACGAGTACTCGAATATTGTTGACTTGAACGACGAGTTAGAAAATGCTGCTGTTGAAAGGATGGACAAAAAAGGAAAAGTGTATGACTTAAACAATGAATTATTGAGGTATTACGATAATGAATCCGACTCAGAGTCTGACTCAGAGTCCGACTCAGAATCCGAATATGATTCTGAATATGATTACGATATTATGGAAGACGGTGATGTAGAAGACCTTTTAGATGTCATCGAATTGAACAATGAATTGCAAGCAGCAGCTTCCAAACAAATCACCGGTGGTCCTTACAGCGATAGTAGTGATTCTGAGAGTGAAACTGATAGTGATATTGAATATTCCTCAGACGATGAAGAGTTGAATGATCAATTGCAATTAGAAAACGTGAGACAAGTTTTTGCTGACGACCTTGTAAGTGAAGATGAAGTTTCAGCTTTTTCAGACTCCAACTTGGACTCAGAACCAGAGTATTTCGAACTCGATTCTGAAATAGACTCTGAATCTGAAAATGATTCCGAGGTTAATTATTACATTTATAATGACGAATCATCAGACTCTGACTCTGATTCTTCCGATGATGAAGGCTTAACTATCTATAGACATAGATTTGATTTGCCTGATAGCTACGGGAGTGATTACGAAGACGGTTCTAGTGATTCTGACAATGAAATTGCTGAACAACTCTTATTACGTGCCGATGATTCAGACGATGAAATACAAATGATTGATTTATCCGAAGATTTGCAAAACAGTAAGGATTGTGAATTGGTGGAATTAGATGATGGTTCTTATAAATTAAACTTAAGATTTCCTTCAATAGTTAAAGATGAATTAAAAATTGATTTCGTAAAAAACAAAAATGAATTAATTATTACAGGTAAACTCAATTTTGCTAATGCTGACACCGATGATGAAGAAATTGAAGGCGACGTGGTTGCTTCTGATTCAGAATCTGATTCTTCCTCGGGCTCTTCATCATCTTCTTCTTCATCATCATCTTCTTCTTCTTCTTCCGAGTCATCTTCCGAGTCATCAGATTCCGATTCTAGCTCCGATTCTGATTCTTCTTCATCTTCTTCATCTTCATCCAGCAGTTCTGACTCTGAATCGGAGTCGGAATCGGAAACTTCTGAAGCTGAAGAAATCCAAGAAGACACTGAATCATTGATTCGTGATTTCGCCGACCAAGAAATTAGATTTGAAAAACATTTTCAATTCGATAAAGTTATAAAGTTTGATGAAATCAAAGCCAAGTTCTTAAGTAATGGAGAATTAGAATTGATTATTCCAAATGCTAACGAAGACAATTTGGTCTCTATTGATATTGAAAGTGACGATGAAAGTGTTACTGATGAAATTACTGAAGAACCAAAACAAATTGAAAATGTCTCTTCAAATGTCGAACCAACTGGTGAGAAAGACGAACAATTTGAAGATGCATCAATGGAACAATAAATGAAATCAAAAAAGAAAATGAAATTGATATTAGATAGTATATAGGTGAACAAAATATAAAACAACTTGCATTATTTAACTCTAGGATATTATTAATTCTTGATATGTAACTTACATAGCATTTAATATTAAAAATATTATAGAAAACATGGTAATTATATATATTAAGTACAGAAATTTAATCATAAGAAATGAAAGAAAATGAACAAAGCATTTAAAACATATTGTCTAAATGTACTAATTGTAGCGCTATAACCGAATATAAAATATCAAAGAATTAAAAAGCTGTGAATAATAAAGTTATCAAAATTAGACAGAAGATTTCGATTTCGTATCAATGTCAACCTGATTGAATTGATTTTTGTCTTTTCCTAAATCGATACTTTCTTCACTTTCAATGTCATGTGTAATTGTACCGTCTCCTAATTGACTAATGTCATAACCATGTTCCTTAAGATACATAACAAAATCGGTATCTTCCTTGTTAATTGCTTCTTGACCAACTGATGGACATAAAAAGAAGGCCAAAAATGCTGAAAATATACATAAGGAGGATGAAACAAAAAATGGTGCCTGCATTTCCATATCAACACTGCCAGCATTTCTCTGAATAACTGGGAAAACCCAGGTTCCGACAAAGGCTCCAATCTTACCAAATGCAGCCGCAATACCATAGTATGTTCCACGGATCGAGGTCGCACTTGTTTTTGATGCAACAGCTCCAATATTGTCCCCAGGACCAAGTTCCCCTAAGGTTGAAAAGATACCGTAAACCACCACAAAACCACCAACGCTATTCTTCAATTTAGGATAACAACCGGCCATAATAAATCCAATGATACCTTGCAAGAAAGTACCCAATGCAATGCTAAACCTTGGACCTATGTAGTCTGAACTTAAAGCACCTAAAAATGCGCCTGGAATATAAAATAAGTTAAACACAACATTCCAACCGAATGTTTTATACAAATCATCACCTTTCACAACCTGGCCGATAAGATAAGTAGAGTAAATACCAAATGAATAAGCAGAAAAGTCATAAATAAACCAAATCATCGAAACAACCGACAATCTGAACCAATAAAACTTTATTATCAATGAGTATGGGACTTTTTTCACTTTTTTCATGCTAAGTTTTTGGAACGATTCACTATCCGTCATTTTCATTCTCATGAAGAATAACGCAATGGGAGGAATGGCACCAAGTCCTAACGTCAATCTCCAAACGACTTCTAACCGATTCATGCCAAAAATCCAAAGACAAACTAGAGGAACAAATGCACTTACCACGAAACCGGTATCAATCATCGCATTGGTGAACCAACAGAAATACCTGTTTCTCTTTCCGCTTGGTAGCTGATTAGCAAATTCTGAAGCAATAACTGAAGCAGTAGGATACTCAGCACCAATAGCTATACCTAAGAAAAACCGGAAAGTTGTAAGAGCAGCAAATAATCCCGAGGCACTGCCATGTGCACCCCATGTTCCTACAGCACATAATATCGTAAATAAAATTAACATGATATTAGCAGACATCATTCCCCCTTTTCTGGCAATATGATCAGAAATGTACCCGAACGATAACATTCCCACAATAGTCCCCGCAAATGCAATGGACGAAACATTGGAGATAGCATTGGAATTGGTATACTTATCCTTGTATATTCTGGCCAAACATGCAGACACAGTACTAATCGAATTATTGACGTACCCATCTGAAAATAACCCGGCTCCCGAACAAAATGCGGGCCAAAGGTTTTTCATTTGCACTTTCTTAACTTCCTTGTCCTTGGTTTCAATATCATCAGCATCTCCCTCTGTTGCAGATGGCTCTGCGTTTGGAACTCGACTCCTAAATATAGTAACTTCTTCTTTGAGATGGCGAGTCCAGCTGAATGCCAAATCATTGAATGACTTAGGTAAATCTCTTGACGACATGCTTATATTATTATATCAATAAGACTCCCTAGTTTCTTTTAATGCTGCTTCTTTCAAGATCTAATTCTTTCTAAAAATTACAATGAAAAATAATCTAAATTCCTATTATATAGTTCAAATTAATACAAAAGAAAATTAGAAAGTTAACGAAAATTTTTCCAGTTCTATATTATTTAAAGTGCATTAAAACACGAGGGTAATTGGTGATAACGAACGTGTATATATTTCCTATTGTTGAAAAAAGTTCCACCAATAATTGAATTTTCCAGAAAATTCAATTAGAAGCTCGTAAATTATTTGTATGTACTCCATACATAAATTCTCGACCCTTCCGCATGTCTATATATTGTTCACTTGATCTATTTAATATAATGCTAGGAATATATACCTGTGAATTATGGAAGATATGTTACAGGTTGTATGTCTATTTCTAGGTATGTAATAATTTATATCTCAATACCTTTGATTTTGATAGGTTTTATCATGTCGCTAAACTTTCGCTTGCAAAAACAAGGTTAAACTTGACAGGTCTTTTCTTGGCTTAAATAATGGAATAGCATTGACTTAGAATTACAGGGATCGGATATTACGTCTGCTTGAAGTCATTAATAACCAAAAATATATAATTAAGGGAAAATGGAAAAAATACAGAAAAGTGTAAGCTAAAGACGGTCTGGGAACACAGGTTAGTGGATACTAAGGCTTCACACGCTTCAAGATCACGAAGATAAGAAGTAATCACATTTCGCTAAAGACTACGACGCATCGCCGAGAGTTTGATTCAACCAAATGTCTTATTCTAAATGATATACTGCAGGCAATTGATTTCTATTTACGCTATTTATCTCCATTCCGTTGCCCATTTCAAATCTTCACCAGCCTTAAAAGGAACAACGGTTATGTCATTATTTCCGAACAGTTCCGGAACCACATTGGATCTCTTCACTAAGTAGCACAGGTCGTGGCACTTGACCTCCTTGTCCTTAATGCCATAAAAAGACTTACCGTTATCGCTTACGAATTTTTTCAAGTTGCTTAAGCTGTTTTGGTTTTCAAACACTTCTGCCAAATACCCTAGTACGTGGGATTGGGTGTATACACCGGCACAAACCCCTGTGTGACGAGCCTTATTTGATACCGGATGAGGGGCAGAATCAGACCCGAAGAAAAAGTATGGTTTAGCTGAAGTAGCTGCCCTGACCAAGGCCCTCTTGTCGATTGGCAATTTGGCGACAGGCTTACAGAAATTAATTGGGTTTCCTGCCCAGTTATCAATGGTCAATGATAAATGGTGTGCAGTTATGGTAGCCGCAACTTTAACATCGCCACCTTCTTTGTGATTGGCATTGATCTTTTCTATCATTTCGATCGCATCTTTCGTAGTACAATGCTCTAATATGATTTTCAAGTTAGGGAAGTCGTTGTGCAATTTTTCTAAGGCTGGTAAAAACTTAGGCTCCGCATTCAACACATGGATATCTTCTGAATCATCCTTTGAAGGAGGCTTTTCACCGTGCAAGTTCAATACAAGGTTGTTCTTCTCTAAAGCTTTGAAAATAGGATAAAATGGGGTGAAATCATTAGGATCCACACCAGCACTTGAATTGGTTGTGACACCAGCTGGGTAACACTTAACACCTTGAATGGCCCCAATCTTAGCAGCCTCGTCGATTAATTCAGGAGTCAATTCTTTGGATAAATAAAACGACATCAAAAAAGTTGTCTTTGGCGACAACCTCTCTAATTCTTTCTTGTAGTCTACAACCCGATCAATTGTGGTAATTGGAGGAACCAAGTTGGGCATCACGTACGCAACGGAAATTCCGCCTTCTCTCACAGTTGGTGTAATCAACTCCATCATCTTGCCATCACGCAAGTGGACGTGCATATCCGCAGTGATTCCTAGTTCGATTTCCTGTGCCATGACTATTTAGTGAGTGTTGTAAATTGAAAACTATTAAGTCCCCTTCGGTTGTTATCAAGAAATTTTCATGAACATTTTTTTCAAAAATGATCCCCAGACTCGCTTATGTAATTGTTGGTTGCAAGCTATGAAGATACCACTTTGGAATACAAGTTGTTCATCAACTATGCAACAGTTCTCAAGCTGGATAATATCCCGTATGAAAGTAGTTAATGGCATCGCTTTTATAATTTATGGATCAAAAAACTTCCAGATTTAGTCAAATAGTTTCGTTGTCAACCCAAAAAATAACGAATGGTTCCTAAATAGTTCTCGACAATCCTGTAGGATGTCACAACTCAATAATTTACCTTTAATAGCACATTGTTACTAATATTTAGCGAGGTTGGTGCTGTCTACAGCAGATATGTATAGCCATTAATATGCGTCAAACAAATGAAAAACCATTGCAGTTGATCGATTAGGAAATGCGCTGCCATCACCAACTATGATAGTGACTAAGGAAGGTATTGAATTGAAAAAGTATATAAAGACGTAGAATGATTGGCATTGTTTAAACACCTAAGATTTAATAAATCAAATTGACATTACTATAAATGGCTTCTCAAAACACCAATTCTACAAAGCATTCAGAAAGCGAAAATAAGGACAACCTGTGGAGGTGTAATGGTGGAAATGTTCCCCGTTTCTGTGTAATTGTCTAATGAACTATTGCTACGATGATAATGAGTTTAATGTATGATACGAATTTTTCATTTATTGGTTTATATGTTTTGTAATTCCAATATACTAATAATAATTTTGCCGTCACTTGTAGTTATTATTCACCATAGATATTTCTAGTACAAAGAGTTTCATTCTCAATGAATACTGCGGAATCGACTATTTCTTGTAAGAATCCAGAAAGCGAATCCCGTATGCTCTCCGTAAGCTTTAATAGATCGTCCACTGGAAAGATTTCAACGTCGCTTTCTCTCTCTTTCGGAGGATGAAGCCAGATCGAAGTTATAGAATAGGACGATGATCTCTTATACGATACTGCACATATAGGTACTAGATTAAGATGTTAGTTATTTTCAAGTTCCGAGAAACTGACCTTGGTAAGTTTCGGGTTCTTAAATTTGATACACACATTGAATGTCTTGGGGTTTGTATAACCTATTATCCAAGACTATATTTGACATTTCTTTAAACATGTCATATTCGTAATCCATGGGGACCCGGAACTCTAAGGTCCCACTATCAATTAATCTTGGGGTTTGTCTTCTTGGGGTCATCCCGACTTTTGCTATATGTATTTTATTGGGTTCATTCCGCATAATTTTTTTGCAGACTTTAAGTGCAACCTTTAAATCACCCTTAGTTTCAATGACTCGATCCATATACATTTCTTTCCCTTTCAGTTGTTCAATCATTGGTTTCTCTAACCACATGACCCAATCAAAGTAGAAGGAATAGTCTGCCGAATTTTTCTTGATGCTATTGAGTTGAAAGAGAAATGCGGAACATTGATTATGGTCTAGCATTGCTAACCTTGAACACGGCAAACCGTTTAAGTTCCTGAATCTAGAAATCTGCTGTTCTTTTATAGGGGGTTTGAAGTTTTCAAAGACGCCCGAATACTCCACTTCAGTAGACGCCTTGCTCTCGGGCGAATTAGAACCAAAATTGAAGAAGTAGTTAATGTTATCACGAATTTTAAGAGGTGTCACTGACTTACCCAATGATCCACGAGACTTGGGTACATCATCTAGGCTTAACTCTGGTGGTTCAATTATCTGGTTGATATTATCTTCGTCTGACCCATTATCTTCTTCACTATTATGTGCACTTTTTGAAACCTTCATCAAGCTGGGCCTCTTCTTAACTCTTCCAGATACTTTTTCATGGTGCCTAGTTAATTGGTCTATGTCATCATGGACGTTTTTAGTATCAATCCAACTCGTATCGAAATTAGCCGCTAATTTTGGACTACTTTGATCTATTGGATTAATTACTTCCTGGGGGCTCTCTCCGGTTTGTTCTATATTATTACATGAGATAACTTCAATTGTTCGCTCCCTACCGCCTTTAGAGAACCAACTTTTCTTTCGTTTCAATGGTATTGGGTCTTCCATTACTGATAATCTAATTCTTTGTTATTTGTGGATGGATGCAAATTGGTCCATTTAATACTCGATTTAACTTCGCACAAAAATTTGGTGATGCGAAGATATGTACTAATTTTATCTGATAGTGCCGAATTGCTTAATAGTTATTGAATATACAATGGGATCTGTATTCTTACCACACTTACATTCCGGATGGCATGTTGATCAAGCCATATTGTCTGAGGATGAAAGGTTAGTGATTATAAGGTTTGGAAGGGATTATGAGAAGGATTGCATGATAACCGATGAAGTGTTATTTGGAATTGCTGAAAAGGTTAAGAATTTCGCTACAATATATTTATGTGACATTGACGAGGTACCGGACTTCAATTCAATGTATGAGTTATATGATCCGTGTACAATAATGTTCTTCTATAGAAATAAACACATGATGTGTGATTTTGGAACAGGGAATAATAATAAACTAAATTTCCTAATACCCAACAAACAAGAGTTGATTGACGTAATAGAAACAATATATAGAGGAGCACGCAAAGGAAAGGGGTTGGTGATAAGTCCTAAAGACTACAGTTCCAGCCGTCGACCTTGAAAAGTTCAATATTGTATAAACTATATATTAAAAAAATAGAGAAAATGTACTACAAAAAGATACACCTACTCTTGAGTGTCATTTTGAGCATAGAAGAAGTTGATACCCAATAATTTCAGGCTTCCACCGTGTGACTTGATCCAATCTCTCACACCGGAGCTTGGAGTGCCAGTTCCCCAATTAGGTCTATCTTTAGGGGTTTCGAAGCTGCCCTTAGGATCTTGCTTATATAACAAGAAAACGTAACGATGCTTACCTGTTTTAGGGGGTGGGGCTGGGCCTTGGTACGACAAGAGCTCTTTACCCTTGGAATAGTCCAACACGGTGCTCAAAGACTCTGTCGATTCAATGTCTTGAGTATTGGCATTCAAGGGTAAATCGGTTACAATCCAGTGCGCATACTCTGACCACTTATGGTCCTTGTTGGATGGTGCATCAGGATCCGTTAAGATCAACGTAAACTTATCTTCATTCGAAATCTCCAATTCCTTTTCCTGTCCTGGGGAATTGAGGGTAAATTGGATCACCGGCTTGTGTTGGGTATTGTCGACTTTCAAGGTGTTCCCTAAAGCAACATGGTCTTGTTCGTTGTATTCAATAGTTAACAATCCTTGGGTATCAAACTTATCCACAACATCAGGGATAATCTTGTGTTTGTTATATGATTCATCCAAAGATTGGGAAATTGTCATCAAATTCATGGCCTGGTAGTTGTTCTTAATAATTGGGATACTATTTCTGAAAAATGATGAATTTGCTCTTGGTATATTTCTAATTGAATTTTTTACTACACCTCTAGAAATACTAAACATTATCTTGAATGTAGACGCAAATTTGTATTATAGTATATAATAAATTGCTTATAAACTACGAACACTAATCATGTATTTTATAAAGCAAATGTATCCCGTTTAAAAATCCATCCCGTGTCCTGGGGTAACCGAAATCCGAGTTAGTCCGAGTTTTCCATATCGCAGATTAACACACTATTCGAATAGAAATATATCTAAAACACAATAGTACAATTTATAAATATACAACTATATAATACAAGGTGAATACTGGAAAGTATTTATATAGAACTGAAATACGGTTGTAGGTTTTTTTTTTTTCTTTTTACAGAGTACTGAGAGTAGAAAGTAAAGTCAATTTTTCATTCGTAGACAGGAAAATTGAAACTTTGAAACTCGCTGCCGTTATTTATATGTTGAGGTTGGTTATTACCATCCGATTGGTTTTGGTGGATCTGGGGAAAGGTCTGATCTGGCTTTATTTGCTGCGAGGCGTGTTGTTGGGGCAGCGACAGCTGTCCTTGTTGGTGTTGCTGTTGATCATGCTTCTGCAGTTGCTGTTGCAACAACTGCTGCTGAATCATTTGTTGGTGGAGCAATTGGGGATTAGGCTGGCTGTCCTGGTGTTTTAAATCGTTCTCTTCGTTTATTTTTCCAGGAATGTTTGTAGGAATGTTTCGTGGTTGATTTATGGGTATATGTTGTTGATTTGGATTGGGTAAACTTGTTGAGTTCAAATTTGAGGGAATATTAGCGTAGCTTCCAGATCTGGACAGAGTAGAATAAGACTTTTTAGGTTTTTCTTCCTCTCTGGGCACAATGTCGATCAAGAAGTCAAACATGTCACTCTTGGTCAATGCAGCAGCTATATCTGACTTCTGTAAGGTTCTTCTCTTGTTTTCTTCTGCATGAATCCACGCCCTCATGGTTAATTCTGTTATGAATACATCGCATCCTTTGGCAAACAATATAGGTGCTTCCGCACTTATCATACGAACATCTTCATCGGTCTTCATCACCTTTTTGATTCTTGCTAACGGCAACTGGTGATTCTTAAAATCATGTTCATCGTGTTCGATGGAATTAATTGTTTCCTGCCAATATTGCATCATCATATCTCTATAAACACCCGACAATCCCTGTCCCACATTATTAAAAGCCCCCCCTGGTTGCTGCTGAGCTGCGGCCGCCGCGGCCTCGGCAGCTGCTTGTGCTGCTAACAACTCCTCTTCGTCGACAACATTTTGTGTTGGACCGTGCTGGTGGTCTATCGACTCTTCTGAGCGTTCCTGCTCTTGTTCTTGTTGCAAACGGGCCAAATCAGGCCCCTCTAAGTAACTTCCTTCGTACCTATCCATGTTACTCTATCTTTGAATCTTGGTTGTTAAAGCTTGCAGTAAAAATTCGTTGGGGTGTCTGGTTTTCTTTACCGTGTCCAATAATAATCCTATTCGAATAATCAAACTCTGTAAATAGCAAAAAGTAATTTATCGCTAGAGAATACTCCAATGTACTTTTCAAATCTCCAAGTTTAGTGTGTTTTTATTCACTGGGAAATTTTCTAATATGTTCTGACTCAACCTGTTTACTTCAGATAAAATTTCTAACTTTTTGAAAATGCGAAACCGGAATTTTGATGATATTAAAATAAATAGAAGCTGGCAAGTCAAAATCCAATATTTCTTCAGATGCTTTTCAAATAAATGTCCTCAGACGACTATTTCGGTTTCGGTTGTCTCTTCCTCTCTTATAAAGTATTTTATAAAAAAGTTGAAATATCTGGCTTCATTAGCGTACATAAGATAAATAATAAAAAAAATGCGCAAACCCGGAATCGAACCGGGGGCCCAACGATGGCAACGTTGGATTTTACCACTAAACCATTTGCGCCAAAATCTTGAAGAATTTGGAATATAATTATAGATATAAAAAGTTCTAAAGCAAATTAATTTGAGTAAAAACAGTTTCATAAATAGCATAAAGTATACACAATGTTTGGTAATTAAGAAGAAATTTAAAAAGTGAAAAGGTAAATATACATTCAATATCAATGGTTTGTAAATAGGGTACTATTTTTTTGAGTTATAGTATGAAATGCTATTTTTATTATGATTTTACATAAATCTTCAAAAATTGGTTGCGAAAGTAATTATCAGAGTAAATATATATAATTGATTTGATTATTACAATATTTGCAAGTATAATAAGATAATATTTTTATTCTATGTAATAAATTAAACCATCCAGCTTGATAATACTTTAAGATGTCTGTACTCGTATGAAGACTTTTCCATACCGTAGGTGAGCTCACGTAAGTACCAAAAGCCTCCAAACATCATACAATAACTTATGCCGTATAAAAACCAACAAACATACTTATTGGTATGGCGATATATAACAGACTCCATCATGAAACCACTAACGAAGATTGCAAAATATAAGGCTGGAACATAGTGGTGCAAATATGTAACCCGTTCCATGACCACGAATGGAAGATAATGCAAAACCCAACCGGCGAATGGCAAAACGCCACTCACTAAAAAGCTTTCCCAAGAAGCATCAAAAATTCCTCCGGGATACTTATCAGATTGTCTTTGCCATCTCCATAAAACGACAATAACATAAATAAGAAACAAACCTAAGTTAAGGGTACTGAACCAAGTAATGAATGGATGGCCAATCAAGAAATATTTGACATCATCCGCAGACCAACCACACATTCTTAAACCTGTCCTTAATATAGGCCATTCCCACCACTCAGACGCCAATTTATCGAACTTATCGGGATCGGGAAGCAATGCATTATTCGAAGCCATCATTCCGTAGTTGATTAATACAAATTCCTTCCAAAATTTAGGCGCTGGAGGAACATACTGATGTTCTGGTTTTGGCAATTCACCATTGATATGATCTTCAACATTCCACCAAGTACTTTTATCATTTTGGAACATAGATCTTTTACAAATAACCTCCCCTTGTTGGTATCCCCATGATGGATATGAATAGCCAGTAGTTGCTAAATAACAGCCTACGGCTTTATGTCTCAAACGGAAGTTTGTAGACACAGGATGTATTTCATTTGGGTTTTCATTTTGAAATTCAATTGCTGGCGAAATTTCTTGAGTCAGAACTTCGATTACCCATTCGTCACTGAAATCACTTTCCTCTAAGTTGGAGTAACATGAAACTTCGTAATGTGATTTCAGAATCGGTGCTGGAATCGGATGGGAATGAAGTAGGCACCCATTTTCCTTATGAACCAACCTAATGGTTTCTCCATCATTAACTAATCTGTTAAATGGATACGTATCGTTCTCGGTTCTTTCGTAAGTAGCAAATTCACCTCTCAAACCTGCTTCTATATCAAATTCTATTAGAAACTCATTATTTTCATCTTTGAAGCCATATGTAGTGATTTGTTGTTGCTGAGATCCTTCTGGGTACAAATGAGGATGGGAATGAAGCAAATTAGGTGATAACCCCTGAGATCTTAGAGATACCAAAGAGCCATATGCAATCGACCGGGGACCATACTCAATGCTATTTCCTTCTAAAGAACCTTGAAGTAATGTGGAGATGGAACCATCTCCCGTACCTGATTTCTTCAAGACAGCAAAGTGAACTTTAAAGCATGCCAAGTATATGACAAACGGAACAATAATTAGAGTGATAATCCTAGAAACCCAATGAAACAAATAATTAGTAACTGGTATGGCCGATCTTGAGCTGGTTAATTGATATGTTTTGATTAACAAATCATAAACAATATACAAGCCAACCAACGCGGTGATGAACAAACCAACCCACTTAACTGAGCATACACACCCAATCGAGATACCAGTCAGTATCAACCACCCAAAGCCTTTACGAGTTAAAAGTTTATTTTTTACACGCAATTGGTGTAGGTTAAGCAAGCAAAAGTAGCATAAAACAGTAAAGAACAATAGCATTGAATCAAGTAAGATGAACTTGGATAAGGTTAACGAAATCATTTCGAAGACAACCAGTAAAGTGATGAACCACACAGTTAATTGACTATAGCCTAATAACAAAGCTGTCTTATAAGCAATTGGCGTACATAATATGCCGAACACACAGTTAAAGCATCTCATTAATACATAGTCACAGTCTTCTGGAAACTTATCGCCGCTCTCAAATTCAAAATTACCATTGTAACCAGCTAAGTAGCCAGATAAACCCACTAATAGCTTACCCAAAGGTGGGTGGACGTCAAAATAGAATTCCTGCTTCAAATAGTACGATCCAAACTTTCCAAAGTGTGCTTCGTCCCAAACTACAGAATCTGATGCATTGATTCGATATAACCGGATAAATGCCGAAAGTGCAGTCAAAATAAGTGGATTTATAAACCTGATAAATATATAAGACAATTCTTCATATGACTTTAGGCTTCGTTTGCTTATGTTCAAATTTGACGTTTTATTTATGATATCTTCTAAATCCTGATCATTAGATCTAATATCAGCATTCCTTCCGTCAGGTTGTATTCTTCGGGTTAGATTGGAATGCGTCGAGTTCCTAGACACACCGGAAGCATAGTTATCTGATCCGGCAACCATTCTTTATGGAATTCAATAAGATAGCTGTCAAAAAATAGTGTGTTCTACTATTGGAATATTTCTGTCTTACATTTCCTCGGCGGATGGAACACGCGTTCAAAACATTATTCTCATAGAATCATAGTAGAAGAAATTACTGGACTTCAATAGCTACCAAAAACGTACAAAACTGCTATAATAATATATATACTCTCTCATAGCACCACAGAATTGCCCATCTAGTGCTTGCTAGCGAGATTGGACCAATTCACTAATTCTAGTCTTTCAAACAAAGCGAAATCAATATTTCTAATACTTGTAAAGAGTATAAAGGGCATTGGTTAAAGGCAAAAAACAGACAATCGTATCGTGGTTAGTACTTTCAAAAAGTTTACAACTCGTTTATGTTAACGACTTCCTTTCCCGCTAAACATAATTGTTTTCCATTTTGAATTCTCATAATAAATTGCTGTGTGTTAAACACACCAATCATTTCCTATTAATAAGCTGGTTAAACTTCAGTAAATTGAGAGCATTCAACTTCCTATTGACAGCTTATAAACGTTATTAGCATATTTTTTTGTCAGCTATTGTAGTTTCGTTATTCCCTATTTCCGAATTTCTTCAAACGGCTTAGAAATTCGGAATTAAGAGATAAAAGAAATTCTCAATTAGGAAAAGATCACCGAGATGGTTTTATATAAATACTAGATTCAGGTACATTTTTATCTTCCTAAGAAGCAAGAAACGATGAGTGAAAATCATAACAACTTACAGTATAAAGCCGAGGAGAATGTTACAAGCTTCTCGGGTTACTCATATGGTGAAAATTTACCCCAAGATGAGCATGATTTAGAAGCAAATACAGAACCCCAGCAATACGTTGGAGATGAGAAAATGGAAAATGGTGAGAAAGAGGACTTCGAGGATAATCAAGATGGTGATGATGAAGATATGCATAATACTCTGGTTAGTAGACAACCATCTTTGATCGAGAGAGTACAGTCTAAATATTCTTTTTTTAACGAGAATTTGCTGAAGAAGAGACTGTACTTGTTCATGAGAATTGGGTTTGTTTACCTTTTAATGAGTGTTTTTATATTGGCAATATTCTCTATATATTGGGGGTCGTATTATCAAAGAAATTCTAGACTCAAGAATTTGAATATGTTGGTTGTTATTGGAGATGATCAGATTGTTGATGGAATAGAGCCATATATTGGTAACACTATAAAAGAATTGATAGATACGGACCAGGCCAAGCACTATGGTAAGTGGCATGTTTTTGGTCAATCTGAATTTCAAAAAGAGGCCGATAAACACGACAATGATATCGAAACTGAGATTTTGAGACAAATACATCATCAGGAATATTGGTCATCAATTTACGTCAAGCCTAAAGCTACTTATAACTTTTACCAGGCCATTGTCGATGGAGATTCATCGTATAATGTCACAAACAATACCGTCGTATCATATTACGAAACAGGAAGAGACTTTTTGAGTATGAATCTGTATGTTACTCCCAGTATTAAAGCTATTGAACAGATGTGGTTCAGCAAGCTGTCGAACGTGTTGGTAAATATTACAAATAAGTTACCGTCGTCAAAGAAGCGTGACATTTTATCAAACCAAAAATCAATCAGTCTCTTGTCCACTCCTTTACATTTTACATTTCATGATAGAATTCCATTCACTGACCCAGTTTTGACTGCTCCTTCACAAGTTGGTTTAATTTATATGATTATTATCACATTTTTCCAAGTTAACTTTTTCCAGGCTTTGAATCAAGACGTCGCAAAGTTTGGTTTAAAGCCTAGACATTACGTCGCTTACAGATTAATTTTGTCTATTTTTTCATTCTTTATTATAAGTTTGTTCTTCTCCTTGGTTACCTTGGCATTCCAAGTTGATTTCACCAAAGCTTTTGGAAAGTCGGGTTTCTTGGTTTACTGGATGGTCAGCTTCACAACAATGTGGGCCGTTGGTTTAATGAATGAAATAATGGCATTATTGTGTATCTTGGTATATCCTCCATTAATAGGATTTTGGATGTTGTTTTGGGTCATTATTAATATTGCCCCTACATTTGCACCTATGGCCTTGTCTCCCCAATTTTTCAGATATGGTTATGCTTTGCCAATCTATAACTCCTACGAGGCCACCAAAGTCATTCTCTTCAATACATACAAAGGCAGATTGGGTAGAAACTTTGGTATCCTTGTCGCATGGATGGTAATTACCACGGTTGCACTTCCATTTGTGCTTAAGTTATTCCTGACTGTTATGGGAAAACGGGCAGCAAAGGCTGCTCAAGCACCAAAATAATAGTATTATTCACCAAAATTACATGTATTATACACATTTCAATTAATATATACTTTAATGTTTATCTAGAAGAGTGTAGGCCCTAGACATACTGGCTGTAGCATCAATCTATTGATCGTTTGCAGCTATCTATGAAACAAATATCGCACCTTAATAGTTGTTTTTTATTTATTTTGATTACGCGCACGTCTTGTTTACATTTTGAGAGAAGATCTGCCCACAGCAAATGAACCTAATTATACAATATATGTTTCATTAGGATAAAGTGAGTTTACAATATTTATACCTTACTTGAGAAAGAAAATATGTCTCAGAACCAGAAGCCATCTTCGAAAGAAGATATTCGGGGACAATTTTCGGATATTCAGAAACGATTATTCAACAAATCAGACAACAAATCCGACCTTGGTAAAGCAAGAAAGAAGCAAGCATCGAATTTACCCTTATTAAATGACCAAGCTAATGCAATGCAATATAACAGTAGCTCTCAGGCAGAGAGCAAGAAAAGTCATAGGCTTTCAATACCAGTAACTCCACCAATGCCACAACCGACCCCTGCGTTGGGACCCGAAACTAAAGGTAACGATATGAATTTCGTTGTCGGTTTGAGTGAAAACTTACTAGGGGAATGCCGTAGATTAACTGCAGAAAACCAGAAATATAAAGCGAAGTTGAAAGCGACAATGCAAGAAATACAAACTTATAAGGATCAAAACTTTTCATTACAGAACTCGCGAGACTTCCAAATTAATAATGAGAGCGATTTGAAAGACAAAAACTGGGAATTAGAGTCTAATTTGTCTAGCTTGAATGACAAGGTTTCCAATTTGAATGTGACTAAGGAGAAATTATTGAAGATGAATCAGGATCAGTTAGCGAAATTAAACTTAGTTCAAAATCAAAATGACGACCTCCAATTGAAAAATAAGTCCATTTTAAATGATTACCAAAAATTGAAAAGTACTTTTGATAAGGAAATACTCGAGTTGACAACTAGAGTCGAAGGATTAAATGATGAGAATGATCAATTGCATATAAGATTGTCAAGTTCAGATAAGTCTAATACAGATCATATAGTACCATCTACCCACGACGAACCGACTAACACAAAAAGTATCAATAACGGAAATGATTCAGATTCTGGGGTTGAAGACATTGATAGTTTATTGCAAGAAGCACAACCACAGGTGTTACCAAATTTAGATCCAAGAAATCCTGATTTAGAATTGGAAACATTGAGAGCATCTTTGAACCATTCAAATAGAACTATTGCCAAGTTGAGGTCTCTGTTATTAAAATACAGGTTTGATAAAGATGATAGTGATAGGAAAATTATGAATAAAGATCCACACCCAAAGAGTAAAAAACGGGGGTCAGTTAGTGAAAAGAGAAATTCAGTAGTGTTATCATCGAAGAGAAATTCCAAGTTAATAATTTTGGACGATGAAGCCAATGATAGTTTAAACGATAATAGACAATGGGAAGACTTTATTGAAGATATTAATACCAGCAAATCACCATCAAAAATCTCAAAGCTGTACTCGAAAGGTGACGATTCTAGCACTATTAATTCTGATCATGAATCCGCAAGTTTGCACAGCAAGAAGATAAAAAAAGAAGATAATCTTCCTTATCTTACGGATACTTCAGATTCTGAAGATGATAGTCATAACATTGCAAGGTTTCGAGATGACATCTTATCTAAAGAGATTATGTATTCTGATTCTATTACAAGAAAGAATATTGATGAATATGCTGCGAATAATAATCTAGCTGTAATGGACTATGATAGATACGAAGAACTTTTGCGTAACGAAGCACAAATTGTCTCTGACGATCGATTGATGAGGTTAGCAAAAGAAAAGGGTTTCATAGTATTGAGTAAAGACGAACATGCCAAGCTTTCAGATGAAGAAGAAATGAAGAAGGTATTGGAGTCGAGTGGATTAGTTACGTTACCTAATGAACAATACGAGAATTTGACCACTATTAATGAATCATACGGAAATCCAGGAATGGAGTATCTTTCCTCGAAAGCAGCTGAATCTGGATACGAAATCATAGAAAAGGATGAATTTGAAAGATTGAATAAACGGGTTGCTAATTATAATAAGCCGTCCAAGAATTATTTAATTTCGAAATGCAAAGACCACCGCTTGCATACATTACCTGATAATGAGTATCAAGATTATCAAAAATTATTGGTAGAGCATGAAAAGCCCAATAAAGAATATATCACTGCGAAAGCAAACCAACTTGGTTTGATCGTGTCTCCTTCTAAATTCTATGATGATTTGGTTACAATGGCACAAAATCCATCCACTGATCATCTTAAGAAGAAAGCAGGCGATAAAGGATTACTTATAATAACTAGTGAAGAACAAGAAAAATTGTCTAATCCATCTGTTGATGATATAATTTCCTACGCAAAAGGACACGGGCTTACAGCTTTATCAAATAAGGAATATGATGAATTGAAAACTTTAGTTGAGAATCCGACTATTGATCACTTACATTTAAAAGCTTTGAAGTCAAACCATAAACTAATTCCTATAGAAGAACATGACAGATTATTCGAACTTGCAAACAATCCAACAATTGATCATATGAAAAAGAAGCTAACTGATAAGGGCTTTACTATAATTAATGTAGCAGAATACCTGAAATTAAATAACTTGGCACATAATCCAAGTTTGAATCATGTTAAACTGAAGGTTGAAGAACACGGGTTAGTCACTTTAACGAAAAGTGAGTACACAGATTTATTGAAATCAGCCAACGAGCCTTCGATTTCTCAGATAAGAGAAAAGGCTAAGACACATCGTCATGTTGTTATTGATAATAATGAGTACGAAAAATGGATAGATATCTCCAAGAAACCAAAGTTAGATTTCTTGAAACAAAAAGTGAAAGAACATAAACATATTGTTATTCATAAAGATGAGCACGAAAAATTATCCACATTAGCCAACAAACCACCTTTGGATCATATTAAGGAAAGAGCTTCTGAATTGAGTTATGATGTTATTGCAATTAGCGAGCATCAGAAATTAATTAGTTTAGCCCATGAACCTTCTATAGGGCATATTAGAACAATGGCATCCAACCATGACCATTCTTTAGTTTTGACTGAAGAATATAACAAGTTAAAGGAAAAAGTTAATAAACCTAATATTGATCATATCAAAGATAACGCTTTGGGCTTGGGTTTCACTGTTGTCAGTTTGAAGGATTTTGATGATTTAAATAAGGCCGTACATGAGCCTCATATAGATATCATCACGGAGAAAGCAAAATATTTAGGTTATAAAACATTGAAGAATGAAGAATTCAAAAAGCTTGAGGCATTACTGTATAATCCTCTGATAGACCATCTTAATAAAAAGATCGCGGAGTTAGGATATATTGCGTCTAAGGAAACAGAATATAGGGAGTTAGAAAATATGGCCAATAATCCCTCAATAGAACATGTTGATTCAAAAGCCAAAATTTTAGGATATTTAACAGTTGAAAAGAATGAATTGTCCAAATTGAAAGATCTTGCGAACAACCCATCTTTTGAACATGTTAAAGAAAAGGCTATTGAGTTGGGATCTGTTGTGGTAGACAATAAGGAATATTCGGAAATGCTAAGGAAAACCAAACAACCAACATATGAAGAGATTAAAGAAAATATAGGTAAAGTTGGATTGGTAGCAGTGAAGGATGACGAATATAAAACTTTACAGAATTTGGCACATAATCCTTCTGCAGATCACATAATCTCGAAATCGAAGCAGGTAAATTTGGTTTCAGTTGGCCTCGATAAATATGATGAATTGATGAAACTCGCTCATAGTCCTAACAAGGAACATATTGAAGCTAAATCTGCGGAATTAGGATTAGTCTCCTTAGATTCAAAAAGTTATCATGGTTTACTTGAAAAAATCGATAAACCTTCTGTTGAATACGTGAGACAAAAAGCTGAAGATCACCAGTTAGTTCCATTAGCTAATGCTGAACATAAGAAATTGATTGATTTAGCTCATAATCCATCCATAGAACACCTTCATGCGAAATTGAAAGTTCTAAATTTTGTTCCTATACCTTTAGACGATCATGAGGAATTGAAACGTAAGGCTTATAACCCTACGGCTAATCACATTAAAGAAAGAGCCACTTCAATTGGATTGGTAACTTTGAGTAAAAATGAGCATCAAGAATTGTTCAGACTTGCAAATAACCCACAATCTGAACATATTATTGAAAAGGCAAAGCAAAATGATTTAGTTGTATTAAAACAAAAGGAATATTCTGAGTTATTTGAACGTTCAGAAAAACCCCTGGTGGATCACATCACCGCAAAGGCTGCTGAAAGTGGTCTTGTTTTACTTGAGAAAGCTGAATATGACACATTTATTGAACATACAAACAATCCGCTGATTGAATTTATCCAGAAGAAGGCTTCTGATGCAAATTTAGTACTTTTAAGTAAGATTGACTATGAAAGCTTAATGAAAAAAATTGAAAATCCTTCATTTGATGAAGTTCAAAGACAAGCAAGCGCGTTCGGATGTTTAACAATTAAAAAAGAGAACTACGAAAAGGTGAAAGCTCAAGCAGACAGCCCATCCTTGGACAGTATCAAGGAATTGGCTTCGAAATATGGTTTGGTCACGTTAGGCAAGGGTGATTATAATAATTTGAAAAATCTAGCCAATAATCCTAAGCTGGATCACATTGAGAAATGTGCTAACGATTTAAACCTCGCTGTAATCAGTAAAGATGAACATGCTAGGCTCAAGAAGGTAAACAATTCTCCTTCTACTGACTTCATAATAGAAAAAGCTCAGATGGCTGGAATGGTTGCCATTACAAATGGTGAATTCGATTCTTTGAACAATTTAGCCCATAAACCTCCACTTTCACACATAAGAGATAGAGCTAAAGAAGAAGGTCATATTATTGTTGCCAATGAAGAATACAAGAAATTGGAGACATTGGCCTATAATGCTCCAGGTGAGCATATTACTGAAAGAGCCAATAAATTAGGCTTAGTAGTATTGCTGAAAGCAAACCATACGAATTTAAGAAATCCATCTAAAAAAGAACTTGAAACGCATGCTAAGAAGGGTGGTTATACTTTAGTCACAGACACTAAGTACAGGGAATTAACTAACACATTCAATAACCCCCCTAAGAGTTTTATTATTCAGAAGGCTCAATCTCATGGACTAATAGCTGTCAACGACAAAGACTATAAAAAATTACTAGTTGATGCGAATGAGCCAAGTAAAGAACACATTATCGAAAAAGCATCAATAGTTGGAATGGTTGCGTTATCGAAACATAAGTATGAACAACTTTCGAAGGTTCAAGAATCATTGAAAGAATCTATTGCTCATCCTGATTTTGATTACATTGTAAATTCTGCATCCAAAGCAGGATTTGATTTGATCAAAAAGGATGCATTGAGTAAAATGCAAAACGAGCTTGATAACCCAACATTAGGGGATTTGAAAGAGAAAGCAGAAGCTCAGGAGCACACTATTATTCCTAAATCAAAATTGAAGGAAATGGAGATAAACATTAGTGATCCAAGCATCGAATTTCTTAAGGAGCACTCTTCAAATAATGGACATCAGTTGTTATCGGACAGTGATTACCAGTGTCTTTTGGACAATGTGGAGAAACCTAGTATAGATTACCTCAAAGAGAAAGCTGAAGTGAATAACTTTCTTTTGTTGGAGAAAGATGTATACAAAGAATTGAATAGCCCAAGTCGTGAATCTGTCATTGAACATGCTCATAAATTTGATCTCATTACAGTTGAACAAGAGGACTATAAATTACTTCAAGATACAGTTTCATCTCCATCTATGTCTTTCTTACAAGAGAAAACCAGTCAAAAAGGACATGTATTAATACCTCAAATCGAGCTTGAAAAATTAAAAGGTTCCATTAATAAACCTTCCAAGGATTATATGGTTAGTAAATCCAAAGAAATGGGACTTAAAATATTAGATGAAAATGAATTTAATAGTCTTGATAAATTAGCTCATAGACCACATAGATCTCACTTAGAATATTCTGCTGCTTTATTAGGCTTGTGTGTATTGGAGAGTTCTGAACTTGATGGAATGAAATTAAGAGCTTCAAAACCAGATCTTAGTTTTATTTCTGAGTATGTCAAATCATTAGATCATGTCATTTTACCTGAATCTGAATACGCATCCATTTTATTGAGTGCTAACAAGTCATTAACTCAAAAAGCTGCTGATGAGAACATGAAGGTTCTTGATATTACTACTTATAAGACTTTGGAATCGAATGCAAATGATCCAAATATCGCACATATTACCCAAAAAGCACATGTTCATGGTTATAGTCTCATTAATTCTTCAGAATTGACGAAATTAAGAATGGAAGGGGAAAAATCAATTGAAGTTAAAGCGAAAGAAAATGGAATGAAGGTAATCTCAACTGAGGACTTTGAAATATTGCATGAAAAGCTCCAATCACCGTCGATTACATACTTGTCAGAGAGATCGAAAGCATTGAAACATATGATTATAAAGGAAGAGGAATATATTGAACTTAAAACATGGTCTGAAAAGTCAGTTGAGGATATCGCTAGAGAATCGGACATGCTCGCATTGCCCATGTCGACTTACCATTCATTGGTTTCTCAATATGGAGACATTAGTAAGGCAAATACATTAGGTCGTTATCAAGGTGATATTTTCCAAGAGTATTTACAAAAAGCCTTAAATGATATAAATTCCCCATCCTTGGATTATATCGTTAAAAAATTAAATGTCCATAATCATGTTGCCATTTCTGAGGAAGAACATAGGTTATTGTTGGAGACGGTAGATGAGCCACTCGAGATTAAGGCCGAGAAAGAAAACATGAAGATTATTTCAACCTTTGACTATGATAAATTGATAACAGAGGTTGAAAAGCCTTCACTAGAAAGTATTTCAGAAAAGGCGAGATTGCACCAACACATGGTTATTTCAAACCATGAATTTGGTCAATTGAATCAGAGACTTGATGAATATAAGGCAAATATTGAAAACAAGACAATCCTTGAACCTTCCGCTTATGAGAGTTTGGTATCCAAAGCAGACTCACCAGACATTGACCACCTAAAGGAGAAAGCACAAAAGCATGGATGTTTATTAATTTCAAATGATGAATTAGCACAGCTTAAAGAAGCTTCTAATAATCCGACAATAGCTCATATTAATGAAAAGGCGCAAGCACATGGCCACAAGGTGATAAGTGTTTCCGAGTTCAATGAATTACAACAAAAGGCGAATGAGACCATTCATGAAAAGGCTAATGCATCTTCATGGAAGGTAATCGACATTAATGAGTACGAAAATATGCATAAGAGTGCTTTTGAACCCTTACATGAGAAAGCTTTGAAATTGGGTAAGAAATTAGTACCATTAAATGAGTATGACGACTTAGTTTCGAATGCTAAAGAACCTTTAGAATCAAAAGCTCAGGCTGAAAACTTAAAGCTATTACCAATGGGAGAATATGAGAGTTTAATAAATATACTTGATTCACCTTCTATTGAACATATCAGAGAAAAAGCGGAAAAGAAAGGATATTCTGTTATCGATGTTAATAAATTAAATGATTTATATGAATCTGTTAATGAATCATTAGAAGATAAAGCTTCTCGGGTTGGAATGAGAACTATTTCAAGTCTGGAATTTAATAGCATGCAAAGTAAGTTATCAAATCCAAGTTTAGAATATTTAGTAGAAATGTGTCAAATGTTTGATAGTAAAGTTCTCCACAACAATGAATATGAGAACTTGACGTCAATGGCAAACAAGCCACTAGAAAACCGTGCAAGCGAATCAAATATGAAATTGATATCAATTGATGAATATAACGATTTATTAATAAGAATCAATAAACCATCTCTTGAAAATATAAGGGAAAATGCTTCCTTAAATGGATTAATGGTCATATCGTTCGAGGATTATAACTCATTAGAGGCTTCGGCCAATGTGCCTATTAGTCAAAGAGCTGAAGCACTTGGCTTATTGACCGTAGAAAAGGATAAGTTTGAGAATTTAAGAAGTCAATTGGAGCAACCAAATGCTGAGTTTTTGAAAGACAAAGCCCTGAAGATCGGGTTACACATATTAAGCACCGAAGATATTGAATCAATGAAAGCGGAAGTTGGAAGAAATTTGGAGGCAAAGGAATTCTCCGAAGAGGAACTTTCTATACTTGCCGATAGAAAAGGATTTTTCTTAGTTTCTATGAAATCTCCAAGCGATGAACAGCTATCGACTATTAATACCCTAATTAGATCTAATTCAATGAAGGGTATGAAAATTACTCGGGATATATCTATGGATGAATTTTCTGACGCAAAGGAATCCTTTGACATTGACAATGAAGAATTGCATAAAAATGCTGAGAAGCTAGGGATGGTTTTAATACCCAAAGACGAATATGCTAGCATTGTGAAAGCCGAAATAAATGAAGAAACATTACATGAACATGCACGGGAATTATCTCTTATAGTATTACCTGAAGTAGATGTATTGAGGATGAAACAAAATCTTGCCGAAAAGGACTCTCAGATTTTCAATTTGAGTAAAAATTCTAACACGGACATCAGTAAGGAAATGCTTATTGACAAACTGACAGAATTAGATTTGGTATTATTGGAGAAACAAGAATACTTAGATTTAAAAGTACATGCCAATATTGGTAGAAATCCATCAAAGGTTAATTTATCGGCGGATGAATTAACCTCAATGGCATCTGAATTGGGATTGTCAGTACTTACGGAAGATGAGCATGCAAAATTCAAGAAGCTATCTCACGTCATAGAAGATAAGGATAAGTTGTCCGAAGTTGCACGTAAGCTTGGACTTCTTTGTATACCTAAGTCAGCCTTTATTGCAACTACAGTTTCGAGGACTCCCGATGTAAAAAAGGTGACAGTTATACCAACAACTTACTACAATAAATTATCAAGAAATGATTCCTTATGTATTGAGAAAGTCTCTGACGATGTCTTCAAGAAATACGCCGAAAAGCGAGGTTACAAGCACAGAGATGTTGTAGCTTCTCCAACCGTTCTTCCTTCCAGCTATTTCCCTGAAAATAGATCAAGAAGTGGAAGTCCTGATTTACAGGCGACATCTAAGTTCACACCACCTACATCTGGTAAGTTGAAAACAATCCAGTCTTTCGATTCTGCCGGCTCATACAATAAGCAGTTAGGCAATTTAACAGCGTCAAACTCTATTAGGTCGAATTTGTCACACCAATCACAGGTTAATAGCATTAGTGATTCACTTCATACGACAGGTGCCTTATCTATGGCCACAAATGTTTCATTAACCGATCGATCAATGATACCTGCAATTACTCAAGTCGTGATCGGGGAATACCTATTTAAATATTACCGCCGCTTAGGTCCCTTAAGTTCTATTTCAGAAAATCGTCACGAGAGGTATTTCTGGGTTCATCCTTACTCATTGACTCTCTACTGGTCCTCATCCAACCCTGTTCTAACTAATCCATCCGAACTTAAAACAAGGGCGGCTGCTATTGTTGGTGTGGAAAGTGTCGACGACAATAATCCATTACCAACCGGATTGTATCATAAAAGTATCATTGTTCACTCTCAGAACAGATCTATCAAGATTACTTGTGCTACAAGACAGCGTCACAATATTTGGTACAATGCGTTGCGCTATTTGATTAATAGAAACGTAGATGATTTAACTTTCGATAACGATCGTCTAGAAGATGAAGACAAAACGGGACATAAAAGAGGTACTTTGTATGACATAGGCGATCGCCATGCACACCCAAGACCTAGGATTTCATCTACACCTTCTCAAATATTAAGGAGTCCCTCAACCACGAAAATAGGACGCCTTCATTCCTTAAGAAATTAGAGTATACGTTTATAGAGTAAATTAATAAAGACGATTTATTTTGTTTCTAAGCGTAGCTAGAATTCTAGGATTCATATTCCTATATTTCAAACTAAATTCGTTTTATTATAAATAACACCTCGAGAAAAAAAAATAGATACATAAATTGCACATATATATATATATATCTAAACCATACATTAATCAAATATGGTTTACTTGAATGGGAACAATAAATTAGTGACATACAGTTACGACATCAAATATGAAATCAGATAATGATTACCCAAGAAGACAGTAGGATTCTATATTCTATCTATTTGGCAGACAATAATTGGGTAAATTCTTGAATATCAATTTCACCATCGTTGTTGATATCAGCTTCCTTGATCATTTGATCAACATCAGCATCTGATAATTTTTCACCAATAGAGGTCAAGACGTGTCTTAATTCAGCAGCACTGATCTTACCATCTCCGTTTCTGTCAAAGACTTTGAATGCTTCAGCAATTTCCGCCTCAGAGTCAGTGTCCTTCATTTTTCTGGCCATCATGGTCAAAAATTCAGGAAAATCAATGGAACCATCACTGTTGACATCGACCTCATTTATCATATCGGTCAATTCACTTTCAGAAGGGTTTTGACCTAATGATCTCATTACAGTACCTAATTCCTTGGTAGTGATCTTTCCATCACTATCCTTATCGAATAATGAGAATGCTTCCTTAAACTCAGCGATTTGTTGTTCTGATAATTTTTCTGCCTAGTTACAACTCAGTTAGTACTTATACCCTGGTTTCGTGAATCATCATGGTTTGTTGTTAGACAAACACGTCGCGAGTAAATAGTCATCAATATCACTCGCTATTTGTCAAACTCACATAACATAACGATGCCTCCAAAAATTCAGGCTTAGTATTACTTACCATTACGTATGTATTTATGAATCTTATAAATTCTTGATTATATTTGTTTGTTGTTTATATTTGATTCCATTAATACCTATTTTGCTGTTCAATTCACATCAAAAAAAACCCGAATCCATCACGTGACGAACACTTTAATATATTCAGAATGACTTACAACTCACGATAGATAGAGCCTGCAATACTAGTTTACTGTTGCTAATGAAGATCGGAAGGCAATGTAATGTCCATGGTATTGAGAAGGATTAGATGAATCAAGAAAGTGACTTAGAGAGTACTCAGTACCAAACTTTTTTACGATCTTTAGATGATGATGAGTTAATTTCTCATATAAACGGTTTAAGCCAACTGCAACAAACGGGAAATAGTGTTGTAGTAAACAAACTAGACCAGTCAACGCCGTTGAGAATAAGGAATGATGCAACAGGGAATGTGCTTACTAGTTTTAAAAGTCTTACGTCTGTGAGTTCAGATCCATTTGATGATGGCTTGGATGAAGTATTTTTCAATATTAATACCAAAAGAAAGGAAAGCTTTTCGAAGGGCCAGCAAGAGAGGACGCAAGAAGATTTTGAGACTGCTGAGGATGAAGCCGAATCTGATGGCGATATTGACATTAGTGGAGCCGACAGGTCTGCAGAATCGGGTGAAGGTGTAGACAATTTGCAGCATACGATAGTTAATGATGAGGACCCTTTCCAACAGCCAGACGAGGGAGAAGGAGAAGAGCAATTACAGAAACATGAGTTCGGTGACTATGCTACTTATTTTCACAATAAGCATATCAAACAACAGAGGGCTGATAAAGAGTACGTTCTGTGGGACCTTGAAAGACGTAAATATCAAACAGGGGATAAGGAGGTGTCGGTGCGGAAACCGATATTCGAAGGATGTGTAATATATGTCAATGGTCATACGATTCCTTCGATTAATGAAATCCATCGTTTGGTTATTCTCCATGGTGGGAGATTTTTGTCGTATTTGTCGAACAAGGGTTCTGCAACTCACATTGTATGTGACAGATTGACCCCTCGAAAAAGAATCGAATTTAGAAACTATAGGGTTGTTAGGGCTCAATGGATAGCCGACTGTGTTGAAAAGAACGACCTCCTTGATTGGTCTGATTATAGGTTAATCAAAGAGGTCGAATATGGCCAAAAAAGATTAGACTTTGATGCGGGATCGAAACAGCATGATGTGGAAAGTGACGCATTCCAAGATTATTCAAGTGAAGAAGAAGCAGTAGATACTTTGCTGGTACAACCGGAAGATGAGAGGGCCGAGTTCGAAATGCCACTCCTTGAGCAACAGAAAGATTCTGACCCGAAGTTAACTGAAAAAGCTCCAGTTAGGGTCGAAAAGGTTGCAATGGACGCAAAACATCCGGATTTTCTTAAGCACTTTTTTGCAAATTCGAGGCTTCATCATTTAAGTACCTGGAAGTCAGATCTTAGGCTAAGGTTTTTAAGAAAAATCGCACTTGAAAAGAAGGATAAAGGAAGCTATAGTCAAGGAAAGAAAGTATGTGTAACTTCAACAGATGATAAGGTTATTTTTCATATAGATTTTGACTGTTTCTTTGCCACTGCATCTTGCTTGAAAAGACTAGACCTAAATATCAACAGAGATCCAATTGCAGTTACGCACGGAGGTCGTACTTCTGACATTGCCAGTTGTAACTATGTAGCTAGAAAATTTGGTCTCAAAAACGGAATGTGGTCTGCTAGAGCCAAAACAATGTGTCCCCAGCTAGTACAGTTAGACTATGATTTTGACGTCTACGAAAAATGCTCAAATGGACTCTATGACTACTTGATATCTCGTGGTATATTTGACCATATTTTCCCAGTGCTGATAGATGAGGTATTATTGGATGTGACTACATTTTGTCTTGAGCGCAATGGGAACATTGAAGATGTTGTCAACAGATTAGCTCAAGAAATACGTGATGATATCTTTAGAATAACAAAATGTGCCGTTAGTGTAGGGGCTTCTCATAATGTCCTATTGGCAAAATTAGCTTTGAGACATGCGAAGCCGAATGGACAATTCTATCTTCATAAAGATATTGATAGCTTCTTAGATGGCGTTCTGGTGAAGGACTTACCAGGGATTGGGCATAGTATCAAGAATAAGCTTATGGACGAATTAGGAAATTTATCACGTAAAGAACCAGTTATTCAAGATTTGAAACAATTTTCGGAATTGAAATTAATTGAAATATTCGGTAAAAAAACTGGCGCTAAATTATATCGATTTGCAAGAGGCAAAGATGATACAAGTATCGAAATTGATATAAACAATAGTGAATCTGTATTAGGAAGAAAATCTGTTTCAGTTGATGTTAACTTTGGAATAAGGTTCGATACTGTTTCCCAAGTGGAAACTTTCCTAATAAATATCTCTAAGGAATTATATTCTAGATTGGTTAACTTAGGTATGTGTGGATCAAGTATTACATTAAGATTAGCGAAAAGGGCGCCGAGTGCACCAATTGACCCTCCCAAATATTTAGGAATGGGTTTATGTGACTTCGTGAATAAATCTTCGAAACTAGGAGTTCCTACTAATGATTGGGGTATCATTGGATCTGAATTGAAAGCCTTATATAGGATGATGAATGTTCCCGTGAAGGAACTTCGAGGTATTGCTATCACTATGAATAAGCTCGAGGATGTTGAAAATTTGAAGAGAAGAAGGCAAATGAGATTGCCCTTTAATCAAGTTCAGGATCCAGAAAGAAAGAAATGGCCTACCCCAGATAAAAAGGCTGCTAGTAGTTACCATGATCCATTAGGAAATGGGGGAATAGATTTGGGAGTTTTTCATGAATTACCAGATGATATAAAAAATGAATTGCAACTGGAACTCTCTAGACGCGGGATCATAGGGGAAGAATTCAAGAATCCTTCACCAAATCCGGTTCAAGAAAAACGCAAACAAAAAGCGTATTTGCAGCAATTATTCCCAACGCAGCTTAACGGGCCTCCGAAATACGTTCGAGTGCTTGAATCGCCCACAAAATCACCCTCTAAATCATTAAAATCACCTCGTAAGAAGCAAAAGACATCGCCTATGCTATTACTGCCTGTTAAACAAAAAGTGGCAACATATGATGAGTCGGGATCGTACGATGATGCGATAATTAATGAACTACCATCATCTCTTAAACGAGAAGTATTGAAGGATTTGGAATACAAAAAGAAAGTTAAAAACTTCGATTTAATACCAATGAGGGAAAAAGTCGGAAAGAAATACAAGAAGAACAGTGTTTGCAAAACCCGGATCACACAAGAATGGATCTCTATGCAACCAAGGCTTATTAATACACCAAAGTTTCTAAATCAACAAAGCACATATTATGAAGTGAGTAGGTCGATTGAGGGCTGGATTTCAATGTCTATGAATCAGGGTGGTCCTCATTTAGATGATGTAATGTTGTTTCTTGATTACTTGAAATCCTTACTCGAGCAAAATAATTTGAACAGGTGCTTGAACTTAATCAAGTGTTTACGTACCAATCTTGACTACCAAAATAGCATAGCAAAGTGTCACCAAAAGGAACAAATCCAGGTTGTAGATATATCTATTGAAGACTGGAATAATATAATTACTCATCGAATTGTTCCAATAATTCAAGAATATTGCAATCGAAACTATATAGACACGATTATTTAATGGACGCGAAAAACGTAAACGATTATTAAAAGTGTAGTTATGTCAATGCTGAATAAAACGAATTCAAATGAAATACTAGGAAAGAAGATAAGAAAAGTATGGCTTACTTCGTCGGAAGGCTTATCTCAAATTTGTGATTTACTTCCCTCAAACAAGGGTAGACAAACATTGGTAACATCCTTAATCAAGGCCTATGGTTTAGATAGAAAATGTGAAGATATAATATGTGTAAGAGAAGTTAAGAGGCAGGAACTCGAATCCTTTCATGGAAAAGAATTTGTTGATATGCTACTTCGTAAAAGATGCAGTATTGATAGTAGTTTGCCTCATTTTGAATCAATAAAGAATATCTTGCAGCATAGGAATTATAAAGACGTACCAAAAAATATAAGTTTCACACCTGAGGAACAGATAGATATTGTTAAATTGGGAGATGATCTCAGTGAAAAATATGCTACAAATCAAAGAAATGGCTTTAATGGTAGTGATGATGAATCAACAGTTGAATCGGATGATTCTGACCATGAAATTATAATTAAGGAGGACAATTCTGATATATCAGATGAAGACTTGTCCGAACTTGAATCTTTTGGATTGACACATGATTGCTATGTATTTCCGTTTATGGCAGACTATGTGAAATTAGTTTCGGCCTCCAGCATACATTCAGCTCTAAGACTCTCAAGAGAAAGCAAGAATTTTGACACCCACAATATTGTGATAAATTGGTATGGAGGAAGACACCATTGTAAGAAAAATAAAGCTGCTGGATTTTGTTATATTAATGACATAGTGCTATCCATAAATGTTTTGCGCCGTACATTTCGTAAAGTTTTTTACCTTGATTTGGATTTACACCATGGAGATGGCGTGGAATCAGCATTTGAATTCTCGAAGAATGTCATGACTTGCTCTATACACCGGTATGATGTTGGATTTTACCCTGGAACAGGAAGTTTGGATAGCGTTCTGGAGCATAAAGTCAGCATTCCAGTTAAAAGAGGATTAAATGATGAGAACATGCTAAAAGTTCTTCAGGAGATTGTACTACCGTTAATCGAAAACTTTCGTCCAAACGTATTAGTCCTTCAGGCAGGATGCGATGGACTTGCAATGGATGAGCATCGCGAGTGGAATATGACTATATGTGGGTATGGGAAGGTTCTAAGATCCCTATTGGCGAATCTCCGGAATATACCTGTAATGATATTAGGTGGTGGTGGTTATAATCATACCGAAACAGCAAAATGTTGGACGTATTTGACCAAAGTTGCACTTGAAGAAGATAAAAGAGAAGAAGAATATTGGGATATAATACCTGATCATGAGCACCTTGATGCATATCAACATGACGGGTTTCAATTCTGGACCCAAGAAAATTCAAATCCAAAGAAGATGAAGGATGAGAATGACAATACGTATATAGAAGAAATCAAAACATATATTCGTAGAAAATGTATATAGGTCTATTTAACATCATATTGAAACTTTTTCCCGATGCTGCTGGTCCAATTTTGATCCCATCTTATTCTGCTTTCTAGTAATGCACCCTGTTTAAGTTTCATCAATAAACTTTCATTGGTAAATGCTTCGACCAATAACCTGTAAATTTCTTGTGATTCACTTATGCTGGAATCTTTATCTGACTTTGTTATCAAGCCATTGACGCCGTCTTTAACCAACTCATCAATTGCCGGAAAGCTTAAAGTCACCACGGGAATACCACAACCAAAAAAGTCAACTATTTTCATAGGTAAATCAATTCCGCTGGATGATGTATGTAATGAGATCCCAAGATCAGCCACAGATAAAATCAAAGGATAATCTTCTGAAGATAGCCATGCATTCTTGATAATAACGTGGTTCAGAAAATTAAGTTCTTTTACCTTCTGCAAAAAATCATTTTTTAATGGTCCTTTACCTGTTATAATTAGAAGTATTGGTGGTAATTTACATTTGACATGCGTATTGTCGTATTTCTTCAATGCATCCAATAATAAATTAAAATCTTCATCGGGAGTGAATGAAGTAGAGCTCACTAAGATTTTGTACTTAGATATGTCTGCAATATCGCTGAAAAGTTCATGTTCTAATATTTCACTCTTGGAAATATCTAAAACCTCCAAGGGTTCAAACTGATCAGCGGGTCTGTCATGTAAAGTAGCAATTTTCCTTTTGTCAAACTTGAATTGACCTACCAAGAATTCTTTCATCTGCTTGGTAACCGTTATGTTATAATCTGCGAATTTTCCTAAAACCTTTTCATAAAGTTTCAAGACCTTGACTAGCGGATGGTTTAAATTTTCATATTTTAAGTTCAATATGGTATAGTTTAAGTTATGCCAATCTATTATAAGTTCCGTACGTCTACTGAATACCTTAATATACGCCAACGCTACCGCGAGAATAGGAATTGATGGTGGGTTTTGGATCATAATGTAATCACTGCCACGGAAATCAGAAAGCAACCTTAAAAGCTGGCCCAATTGCATCACAATTTTCATTGCTGCAAATAATATAAATGGTAATTGGGCGGTATTTCGTGTTACGGGTATCGGATAGATCTCTATATTTATATCTTCTATGATATCGACCGGTGGCTGTTCTTCCAAATAACCACACAAATTGACATAATAATCAAGCTTCGAGAAAGACCTCGCATGATAACACATCCGTGGTGAATGTCCCAAATCACCTAGAACCAAAATAGATATAGTCTTTCGTCTTCCAGAAATTGTGCCTCTTGTCGATAAATAGGGCAATATTACGTATGCGGTTATAGGAAGACAAAGATAAAATCCGACTAACCACCATAACCAAGGACCAGAGTATTGAAACACATGGTCAAACCCTTTATATTTGATAAACTCAACCATTACTAACTAAAGGTCTTGAATAATAATACTATAGTGATACTCATACTTCTCAATAACAAAAATAAAAAAATAAATCGACACAAGCAGGACTCGAACCTGCGCGGGAGAATCCCAAAAGATTTCGAGTCTTTCGCCTTAACCGCTCGGCCATTGTGCCTAATTTTGAGTTCCGATTTGAAGGTCTGCTATTAACATCTCATAACTCATTTTACCCTGCTGGAGTTTCATCAATTGCGAATATTATTAGATAAAAATTTTCCAGAGAAAACATTCCTAGCCTTACTGTTAAAGTTATAGCAATAGAACGTACAATGACTCAAGAATTAACTCATCCTTCTATCAAAGATGGCTGGTTTGCGGAAATCTCCAATACTATGTGGCCTGGACAAGCTATGTCCTTGAAAGTCGATAAAGTTTTACACGTTGAAAAGTCGAAGTACCAAGATGTCTTAGTGTTCAAGTCGACAGACTATGGCAATGTTTTAGTTTTAGATGATTGTATTCAAGTCACTGAAAGAGACGAATTCTCTTACCAGGAAATGATTACGCACTTGGCACTTAATTCACACCCAAACCCAAAGAAGGCTTTGGTTATCGGTGGTGGTGATGGTGGTGTTTTGAGAGAAATCTTAAAGCATGAGTCCATTGAGGAAGCTTGGTTATGTGATATTGATGAAACTGTGATTGAAGTTTCTAAGAAGTATTTGCCAGAAATGTCGAAGTCTTATAATGACCCAAGAACCAAGGTTCATATCGGTGATGGTTTCAAATTCTTAGCTGAATACAAGAACCAATTCGACGTTATCATCACTGATTCTTCTGATCCAGAAGGTCCAGCTGAATCCTTATTCCAAAAGCCTTACTTCAGGTTATTGAGGGATGCTTTGACCGAAAAAGGTATTATCACCACTCAAGCTGAAAATATCTGGTTGCATATGGATATTATTTCAAGATTGAAGAAGGACTGTAAGGATATTTTCCCAGTTGCTGAATACGGCTACACTATGATTCCAACCTATCCGTCTGGTTCCATTGGTTTCATGGTCTGCTCCAAGGATCCAAATGCCAATGTTACCAAGCCAGTTAGATTTGACTGGAGTGACGACTTTGTTAGCAAGAACTTGAAGTATTACAACAAGAGAATTCACGAAGCCTGTTTTGTCTTACCAACATGGGCTGACGAAAGATTGAACAAAAAAGATTGACGTTTTGATTTTGACTAATATGATTTAATGATGCAATGAGTGATTTAGTAATTTAGTTAAATATTAGAATAGTATGTGGGATTTGATATCTTTCAAATTGAATATATCTTTTTTGTATAATCAAGAAAAACATGTAAAACGATTGATCTAATTATATAATACTCATAACTAAAAATAATGAGAATAATGAAAATAAGACATTTTCATAATTGCTGCAAAATTTCCAAGTTTTAATGCCGAAATCTAACCTTTTGTTGCCTTTATCTTTCATAGTCTTAATATATCCTTCCTTTTCATCTTCTGACATAAGCTTTCAAATTTTATCTTTCGTCTTCTTATTTATGTAGTTTTTTCGCCACCAAAATTATCAATATGAGTTTAATCTTAGTATTTAATATTGCAAGCTGATGTATGACTCTATTTATAGGATAACACCCCGAAATAGCGTCCCAATTAACATAATAGGTGCCTTGGTTTTTGATTTTTTGAAAATCGTGTTAATCATCAAGTTTCAACATATGAAGTATGTATATTAAAGGACCAGGTACATTTACATATGTTTTCAAAATTACCCAATATGCGTTTACTTATTTATTCATAAATATAGAACCCTTACGAGGTATTCGAATGGGGTAAAATTGTCTTTGAGTCTATGTTTAACAAGGATAGTTGGTTCATGGTGTTAGAAGGTATTGATAAATCGTTATCATGTGACCAGATATGATATTTAAAAAAACCGATGGATTAGTAAGAATACGATATAAGCATTAGAATTGCAGAAGAAAGATAATATCTATGTCCTTCGTTCGAGGAAACCTCACTGATGAACAGAAGAAAAGAATAGTATGTTTATGTTTTCATAAAGATCTAAAAAATAGCATAATACTAACTTCATAAAGGAAGCGAATAGACAAAGAGCATTGGAAAGACTAGGGAAGAATCGACCTTCAGAAACACCTTCTACTAAATTATCCAAACAGGCATCGGAACCAAATAAGCAGCCACCGGTGAATGCAACTACATCGTTTGATCAGATAAGATACGGATATGTGGAAGCTGCAAATGGCTCCATGTACGAGGCGTCAGGTACCAAACGGCCTAGAATAGAACTAACACCAGAACAACGGAAACGTATAGAAGAAAACAGAAAAAAGGCATTAGCGATACAGAAAGAAAAACATAAAAACAACCGAGAGGCGACGAATACGCACCAAGATCCGGTGCCGGTGCCTAGACATGTAAATGCTGCCACTGAGGCATCGAGCCATGGGCGAGGAGCTGACATCAGACCGTCGATTAAAAAGAAGGATTATATTGAGTATGATTTTTCCACGATGAAGGATACTCGTGGGGGATTTATCACTCTTGATGAGCCACCCAACCCACTTTCATCTAATACAGACTCCAAGACACTTGAAGAGTGGAAAGAAGCACAGAAACAACAGCACGTTGTCAGAGAAATGGCGCCCCCCCTAGACATTGACAGTGCGCCGAAATGCTATGAATGCTCGTCTCTCGAAATTGACCCCAACTTATATCAGAATTTCAACCACATCAGAGTGTGCCGTCCGTGCCAGAAAAGTAACCCAGACAAGTATTCTTTGCTCACGAAAACTGAATGCCGGGAGGATTACTTGCTTACAGACCCTGAGCTAAAGGATACATCACTCCTCCCCCGGATCGAAAAACCAAACCCCCACGGGTTCTCCAGAATGCAGTTGTATCTCCGCTTCCAGGTCGAACAATTTGCCTGGAAGAAGTGGGGGTCTCCCGAAGGGTTGGATGAGGAGTGGGAGAGGCGAGAGTCCATGCGGGTACAGCGAAGAGAAAAGAAATACAACGACAAGTTGCGAGAAATGAGAAAGAAGACCAGGGCCGAAGAGTACACACGTAAGTTGCGGAACGGCCAGGCCTTGGGCGAACGCCATGTCCACGATTGGTCGGCCCCGTTGGCCGTCGCAGGCGACTTGAACACTGTCAAGAGACGCTGTATCGACTGTGGTCTCGAGACCGAAGAAATCATAATGTAGTACTGCCTATGTACCTGGAACCCATCAATGGCTGCGGCCATCATCTAAATACTACAATTGACGAATAATGAATATACTTAATCTCCCCAAACTTTCCCTGTAAACCCTCTCCACGGTAGAGTTGCATACGGTCTTGCCGTTTGCCACCCACCCACATCCATAGTCCGCCCATTTGAAGTTTCACCACCCTTATCAGATATTTGGTATATGGTCGTGTGAAAACCGCAAAATTATGGAAGCTTGTAGAAGCTTCGACCACATTTTGTTCGTCGACCGATTTGCAGCAGCGCATAGATATTTAATTCAGAGAATTCCATTTTAAAGAATTTTTTTAAACATACTCTTAGACAAAGTTTTACAAGCTTATACTTCTCCAGGCCCACTAAGTTAAATAAGTAATCAAAATGTCAGACGCTAAAGTTGAAACTCATGAATTTACCGCTGAAATTTCTCAGTTAATGTCATTAATCATTAACACGGTTTATTCGAATAAGGAAATTTTCTTAAGAGAATTAATTTCGAATGCCTCCGATGCTTTGGATAAGATCAGATATGAAGCATTATCTGACCCAAGCAAGTTGGAAACCGAACCAGAATTATTCATCAGACTTACTCCAAGACCAGAACAAAAAGTTTTGGAAATCAGAGATACCGGTATTGGTATGACCAAGGCTGATTTAGTCAACAACTTGGGTACTATTGCTAAGTCTGGTACCAAGGCTTTTATGGAAGCTTTATCTGCTGGTGCAGATGTTTCTATGATTGGTCAATTCGGTGTGGGTTTCTACTCTTTATTCTTGGTTGCTGACCACGTTCAAGTTATCACCAAGCACAACGATGACGAGCAATACATCTGGGAATCTAACGCTGGTGGTAAGTTCACTGTCACCTTGGACGAAGTTAACCCAAAGATCGGCCGTGGTACCGTATTGAGATTATTCTTGAAGGAAGACCAATTGGAATACTTGGAAGAAAAGAGAATCAAGGAAGTTGTCAAGAGACACTCTGAATTCGTCTCCTATCCAGTTCAATTAGTTGTTACCAAGGAAGTTGAAAAGGATGCTCCTGAAGAAGAAAAGGAAGAAGAAGTCAAAGAAGGCGAAGATAAGAAGCCAAAATTAGAAGAAGTCGAGGAAGAAGGCGAAGAAAAGAAGAAGGAAACCAAGAAGATCACTGAAAAGGTTACCGAAACCGAAGAATTAAACAAGACCAAGCCATTGTGGACCAGAAACCCATCTGATGTTACTCAAGATGAATACAATGCGTTCTACAAGTCTATCTCTAACGACTGGGAAGACCCATTGGCTGTCAAGCACTTCTCCGTTGAAGGTCAATTAGAATTCAGAGCTATTTTATTCGTTCCAAAGAGAGCTCCATTCGATGCTTTCGAATCTAAGAAGAAGAAGAACAACATCAAGTTATATGTCCGTCGTGTTTTCATCACTGATGAAGCCGAAGAATTGATCCCAGAATGGTTAAGTTTCGTTAGAGGTGTTGTTGATTCTGAAGATTTACCATTGAACTTGTCCAGAGAAATGTTACAACAAAACAAGATCTTGAAGGTTATTAAGAAGAACATCGTTAAGAAGTTAATTGAAACTTTCAACGATATTGCTGAAGACCAAGAACAATTCGAAAAATTCTACACCGCTTTCTCTAAGAATATCAAATTAGGTATTCACGAAGATCAACAAAACAGAGTCGCTTTATCTAAATTATTAAGATACTACTCTACCAAGTCCTCAGAAGAATACACCTCTTTGTCTGACTACGTTACCCGTATGCCAGAACACCAAAAGAACATTTATTACATCACTGGTGAATCTATCAAATCGGTTGAAAAGTCTCCATTCTTAGATGCATTGAAGGCCAAGAAATTCGAAGTCTTATTCTTAGTTGACCCAATTGATGAATACGCAATGACTCAATTAAAGGAATTCGAAGACAAGAAATTAGTTGATATTACTAAGGACTTCGAATTAGAAGAAACTGAAGAAGAAAAGAAGCAAAGAGAAAAGGAAGTTGAAGAATACGAACCATTAACTAAGGCCTTGAAGGAAATCTTAGGTGACCAAGTTGAAAAGGTCGTCCTTTCTCATAAGTTGGTTGATGCACCAGCTGCTATCAGAACCGGTCAATTCGGTTGGTCTGCTAATATGGAAAGAATCATGAAGGCTCAAGCTTTAAGAGACACCACTATGTCCTCTTACATGTCTTCCAAGAAAACTTTCGAAATTTCTCCAAGATCTTCTATTATCAAGGAATTAAAGAAGAAGGTTGATGCTGATGGTGCTGAAGATAAGACTGTTAAGGATTTAACCACCTTATTATATGAGACCGCTTTGTTGACCTCAGGCTTCTCCTTAGAAGAACCAAGCTCTTTCGCTGGTAGAATTAATAGATTAATTTCATTAGGTTTAAACATTGATGAAGAAGAAGAACCTGAAGCTGAAGCCGGTACTTCCACTGCCGGTACTACTGGTGAACCAGCTGTAGAATCTGCCATGGAAGAAGTTGATTAAACGGATTAATGTCTAATAAATTTTTATTCTTACTTGGCTATTTATGTTAGTTTATATATCTCGGTTTGTTTATACGTACAATGTAACCATTTTTGTAATTAATTAGGGTTACCGTTCTTATAAAAATTAATATTATGGAGTTCCTTTACAACCTATGTATATTACGTAACTTTAAACAATCCATATTTATCATCCTCATCAACAAGAGTAAGTGCTAGCTTAACTAATTCGTTAATCGTCTCTAATACCAATTGTGCTTGTTCACGAACTAACAAATCTTCATCTGTTTCTTGAACATACTTTAATACATTGACTACCTTTTCTCTATATTCTTCCGGAAATTCAACTTCTTTAGTATTTGATGTACCGATAATCAAGTCATGTATCAAAACAATTGCAGATCTCCTCATAATAGCACTATGTTTATCCTTCTCTAGCTGTAAAATACCAATTGCGCAATCCAAAGCATTTTTTAGATTTTCAAGCATACCAAGAGGGTTTACTTTACAACATATACCTAATAATGACATTGATGACATTCTTAACCTATCATCAACTTTTTCCGAATCATCAATGGGTCTCCTTATCATTTTAAGAGTTGATCCAACAACAACTCTGGCAGATTCTCCAGAAAATAATTCATTTGCATTTTCAATGTATTTCAACAAAACTTCACCAATCTTCAACCTTTCATCTAGATCGGTATCATTGTTTTCATTAATATAAAATTGAGTTAATAATTGTAATACTTCTTTTTCATCCCACTCAATAAGGCTTTGGAGGCCTTTGATTACATTCAAGTAGATAAAAGGTTCAGGGTCTTTCAATTGGATCAAATGTAAGTTAATGACAAAATCTAGAGAAATAACTTCACTTTTTGATTCAACTAATTGTCTCAATAAATATAAACCATGTGCTCTAATCGGCACTAATGGATCATTCAAACTAGTTATGGCTCTTGTAAGAGTTTTTGAATGCAATTCCTTTTCTGACACTGGCGGTTTGTCACCATCTAATAATAAAACAATCCGATCATGGAGTGACTTTGAAGGGCTAACTATAGCCAGCGGCATATTAGGATTTTTAAAGATATTCTCTAAAGACTTGACAATATCCATAAGCATGTTTCGACATGTATCATCAAAGTCAGCAGGCGTAGATTCTGATAGAATAGCGGATAATAATTCGAGTACTACTGGGAGAGATTGTTCTGATATTTCGTTGTCATTAGAGTATTCTTCATCATCGTCAGAATCATCATCGTCAGAATCTTTGGTATCTAGTTCTAAATTCAACTTCTTAGGAGATCCAGAATTCCTGCTATTTTCTTGAATCAATAGAATATTTTTTACGATATCAAGCATTTCTAAGGGAGTTTTCGCCAACGAATCTTTGAATTTAGTCCCGATGCTTTCTAGTAACCTCAAATCAATTAACATGAAAAACGGATTTTCATCTGCTTCTTGTGTTACCTGTGGTTCTTTATTGTTTACTTTAAACCATCGTTGCAAAATATGTATGAACAATTTCAGGATTAACTCATCATCAAGGTCACCTAGGAGTCCCATAAAAGTTTCGCAACGAGATTCTAAGTTATTCATGAATTGGTTAATCCTGTTATCTTTCGAGGCTGCGTTAGAGATATGGCTTTCGCTCTTCGATACAATCTCAACTAGACCATTTGGTCCCATTCTATACTCCCATGATTCTCCATCATCACAAAGTATATTTTTGGCAATTAAATCTAGCCCATAAATATCATCATCCATGTTGACCATATCCTTCATCACTGTAAAATAACTAACAATAATGCCACTAATTATTTCAGCCGACTTCCCCTGCTTTTTTAAAAATGCATAGTATGACCAAGTTGAAAGCAATATGGGTTTGAATAAGCAGAATAATAAATCTGGAGACAAGCCTTTCTTAGTCAATGAAATCAATACATTTATATTATTGTTCAATTTCGCTTCACTCACGAGTACTTCTGCGGCGACTGCTTGATCATCCTTAGGGTTGAAATTTTGCCAAATCTTCTTTAATACAAAGTCTTGGGTTACCAATTTATTCTTTTCCCATAGCTTTTCCAACACATATCCAATACAACTAGTTACGATAGGCCTATTAATCATGACCAATAAATCGTAACACTGGGAACCTATACTGTTGAAATAACTAACAGTGCTAATCGATTTTGGCTTTGATAGAACCACATTAGCAACGTGGTCGAATTTTTCAATATTAATATCATCGCTTTCTCTTAAGCCAAGAATAAACTCTACTAATGTCAATAATCCATCCCTTTTCGGAGCTTCATAATGCAAAGACTGTAGTCTAGCCATGACAAAGTTTTTGAAAAAAGGTGGAGATGGGGACGCTAATAGTAATGTATAAGTTTGAAATAACTCGTATGTCTCTGGAATTTCTGTGATTATATTATCAAATTC
The DNA here is from genome assembly GCA_030583545.1 of Debaryomyces maramus. Lineage (NCBI taxonomy): Eukaryota > Fungi > Ascomycota > Pichiomycetes > Serinales > Debaryomycetaceae > Debaryomyces > Debaryomyces maramus. The sequence continues at coordinate 686,413 of JAJMIL010000005.1, forward strand.
AGATAAATACTTGTGCTTATGGTTATCACTAAAGTAGGGTATCGTAATGAGCGCTATTGAAATAGTAAGGAAATCAGAAAACCCTGTGCCTTTAATCAATAAGTCTTTCACATCAGATTCAGTAGAAAATACTCTCATTAGTTTGCTGTATATCTGGTCAAGAATCTTTTCGTGATGCTCATATCTCTTAGAAGGAGTGATCTGGTTCATGCCAAGAGGGAGCGTATCTATCTTAAGGGGTTTCTTATTATTAGCAAAATGATTTAATCGCCTCTTCTCAAACGGCACACCTATTCTGAACGCATTTAATGCTGGATATATGCCATGAATGATTATCAAATTGACCAATTTGCTGAACGTCTTAATATCGTGCAACGAAATCTTTATCAACCCTTTATCATCTGGGACCGATTTATTTTCATTAGATAACACCTGTATTTGTATCAAATTGTCTAATAATTTCTCAATTACTCGATATCTCCTCCAAAATGCTTTAGCTGAACTTCCATTGGTTTCTATTTCTTCAGTGCCAAAGTACCTTTCGTCTAGCACCTCTATACTAAGATCTTCTATTGAGCCAGTCAATTTTTTCTCAACGTTATTAAACAACAAATCAATGGGTTGCTTACTTTCGTATTGAGGTGTGTTTAATCCTTTACGTGGTTCTTTTGAGCCATATATCTCTTGTGCATCTCTTTTAATAGTTTTCTTCTTTGGCTTTGCAGAAAATGGATTCTTTATTGGCTTATCCTCCTTTTTAATAACAGGCAATTCTTCAATTTTAGGTGGCATTGTATGTCACCATTATCTTTACTGGAATGGCTATTGCAATGTTTGTATTTATTCTTTTTGCCATCAGCTCTATCCAGAGTTTATGGTCAAAAGTATATGCAGTGTGAATTTTTCCAAAATTTTTTTATGATTTTAGGCATCGCTAAATTGATAAGAAAACAGGTTACTATCACCACTTAATATACCTATCTCAGGACTTTCTAGATTTTACTTTGATTTAAGAATTATTGAATTAGAAATCGACAAAAATGTCAGCCGAAGAAGAAAAGATTACAAGTTTAACCCAAGAAGAAATGGATTGCATCATATACGATGCCAGGGAAGGGGACTTGGAAACGTTGAAGGAAGTATTTGAAGAAATACCCGAAGAACTCTTAATGTCCATCAGGGATGATATAACATTGAGTACACCAATTCATATGGCGGCAGCAAACGGCCATTTCGAGGTGGTTAAATATTTATTGTCCATTTTACCGAAGCAGGAGGCAGAGAAGCTTGCATCACAGAAAAATGAAAGTGGAAATACCCCATTACATTGGGCCGCATTCAATGGTCACTTGAATATTGTCCAGTTATTGTGTGATGAGTACAAAGTTGATGTTTTTGCAAAGAATGCTTCTGATCACGATGCGATGTACGAAGCTGAAAATAACTGCCAGGAAGAGATTGAAAATTGGTTATTGAAGAAATACGCCATTGAAGACAACTTCAAGGTTGATGAAGATGGCGAGGAGACTAAAATCACCTATAAGCCAGGTAACGAAAGTAAGGAAGCTGATGAAAGAGCTAAGGCTGCATCCGCCGCCGCTGCTAACCATACTGACGAAATAGAGAAAAAAACTGAAGACTTAAACATAAATTAAAAGCATGCTAACAGTGTGCTGTGTATAATAATATAGATCTAATACAAACCCATATGGTATTAGTATTCTTGTAACTTGACCTAGGTTCTTGCTTTAACTGGACTAAAAAAGTCGTGCGACACGTCGAACCAATCTTTGAAATTTTTTCACTCACTTATTTAGTAGGATTAAGTTGACTAATAGACTAAAGTCAACTGTTATATTGCATTAATTATCTATAAAACACGTATAACATGAGTGATTTAGGGTTTGATCCTAGTTTGAAGAAAAAGAAGAAGTCTAAGAAAGAGGATGCCATTGCATCTCCCACCTCTGAGTCTCCAGCACCATCAAGCGATATTGATGATATGCTTGCAGGTTTGAAAAAGAAGAAGAAGTCCAAGAAGCCAGTGGATGAGCTCGATACTAAAGAGAAGTCGGAATCGCCAGTTCCCGACGATTTAACCGCATCATTTGGCGATCTTACATTGAAAAAGAAGAAGAAGAAGGCCGCCAAGAACCTGGGTGCCACTGATTTCGAACAACAATTAGAGCAAGCAGGGCTTGAAGATGTCGCTCCAACATCGTCCAAGGATGAGGCCAGTGAAGTCGTTCCTGAAGTTGTTGGTGGTTTACCATATGATGATTTATTGTCTCGTTTCTTTTCTATTTTGAAGAAGAACAACCCAGAATTAGCTGGTGATAGAAGTGGTCCCAAATTCCGTATTCCTCCTCCAGTTTGTCAAAGAGAAGGTTCCAAGAAGACATTATTTGCTAACGTTCAAGAAATTGCTACCGTCTTACAAAGAAACCCAGAGCATTTAATACAATTTTTATTCGCAGAATTGGGTACTTCCGGTTCCATCGATGGTGAAAAGAGGTTAGTGCTAAAGGGTAAGTTCCAACCAAAACAAATGGAATCTGTTTTGAGAAGATACATTATTGAGTATGTTACTTGTAAGACTTGTAAGTCTATGAATACCGAATTAAAGAGAGAATCAGCTAATAGATTACATTTCTTGAGTTGTAATGCCTGTGGTTCCACTAGATCAGTTTCTTCTATTAAGACTGGTTTCCAAGCCCAAATTGGTAGAAGAAAGAGAGCATAAGGAGTTGGAGTTTACATATATATTTGCTTACAAAAGGTATATAGCTATTTTTTTTATTGTCTCTATGTATAATAATAATAAACCATCTTATATTAACTACTCAAGTTTAAACCCTCGATGGTTTTCCGTAATGATACACACCAGCTGCTTACTCCGTCATTGATCATCATGTATTGAAGAATCTCTTTTTTAATACCAGCTACGGTAGCTTCTTTATCAGAGCCCGATAGCACTTTATTTGCCCGTAAAAGGATATTATTCAAAAATAGTCTATGATTTTCATTCAAAGAGCCTATTACATTAACAAGCTTATTTTTATAATGGTTTATTTCCTTTTGTTGCAAGGTTGTTGGCTGCTCCAACAACTCCTGTAACCTAGTATTGATCAACTCTTCAGAAGGAATTTCACTACAAAATGCTTCTGCATCATTGTTTTCAATTGGAAGAGACTCGGACAGCTTGGAACCTTCTACCAAATTTATGGAAGAAGTCAGACTTCCAATAGGTGGGGTTGATGTGGGCGGTATTCCATTTGTAGTATTAGATCTGTTAGTCAACGATGCCCCATTTATGTTATGTCCAATTCTTGGTACTCTTTTCCTTGAGCCTCGACTACCATTAGAGGATATGGTTGAATTAGAGCCATTATTTGGAATGTAAACTGGACAGTCGTTCCAGCCGTCTATCGCCTCACCTCTTTGGTATTTAGTTAAAGTCATATCCAAAAACAAAATAAAACAAACGAATAAAAATAAAATAGAAGGCTAGTATTTATACTTTAAAGTGTACGGTATTAGAATATGTAAAGTTATATGATGATATAGCTATGTTAAGAATCATGTTGTGGACAAAGTGATTATTTTCAGTCGTTCCATTTTGACATTTTCACGTGATTTATTGATTTTTTATTGTTGTCTAGAATAGTTCAAGGCTTTCTCTAATAATTCATCGACGGTGGGCCTTATCTGGGTATCCAAGACCAAGCAGTCTTTGATTAATGTAATTAAGTCGTCCGAGTAACCCTTTTTATCTTCGGGTATGGAATAGTTGCCTTGTGAAATAGCTAGGTTCAAATTTGCACCTTGCTCGATTTCTAGTTTTTCGAATGGCGAATAGCCGAAACAACAAGCGTATAGCAAGCAGCCTAACGACCATACATCTGTCTTTTCTGTGACTTCTGTATTAGTAGCAACATCAAGTAGTTCAGGGGCTCTGTATGGAAGCGTGCAGTGCTCTTGGGCAAAGTCTGTTAATGTTAACGCTTGCTGTCGATTCTTAATAAATAATCTTGCCTTGGAGCATGAACCCAAATCCACCAATACAGGCAATCCTTCCGCAGATAACATGACATTAGCAGGTTTGATATCCCTATGGGCAAATGGAATTAGTTCCTGTAGTTCAGTTCCATTAGAAGGACTTGCATCATCTTCGTCATCACTTGCAGCGGGTAACAACATGTCTTCTTCCTCGTCTTCATCCGGGGCATTGTTAGTTCTTCCTGTTTTCTTGAACTTATGCATCGCTTGTAATCCTCTACAAACACCAATAAATATCTTCAATATTTCCTCTTCATCCATGGTTTTGTCATTCAACACATTAAAGTTAATTATGTCCTGCAATGAACTCTCGAAGTAAGGTAATAGTATGTATATGGTCCTGGACCCATCGTTCTCTTGAACAATAGACTCATCTATAGACTGGACAATATATGGTGTTTTTGAATTGGCAAAACGGTGATAGTTTCGAATCTCCTTCATAGCATTCTTGAATGTTTCATCTTCTGACCCAAACGGACACCTTATCTTTTTTAATGCATAGTGGGAATTGTTATTTGCTTTATGGGATACTAAATATACATATGAAAATCCACCTTCACCTAATAGACGAATTATCTTATATTTTGCATTATTTATAGACACATATGGAGTTGAGATCTCGGGAAAGCATGGTAGACACTTTCCAAGTACACTTAATAAAGCATCCATACTGAATTGGTACAGTTTAACAAAGTTTAGTTAAAAAAGGGCATAAATCAATTATATAAACGAGGTGCGACATTTTTTTTGTTATAACAGAAAACCATCTGCAATTCAAATAGAAAGCTCCTATAAGTAGAACGTATTATGATCAAATCTCCTAGAGAACTGTTACCAAAGATAAAATCTCCAAGGGAAATGAGTCCATCATCGGAAGAAAAAGTAAAGAAATCTAATTCAACCAGTAAATTTAGCCTTGAATCTTCAGCAGCTAGATCTTCATCTCCTGAAGCTATATCAAAAGACGATATGGAAATAGATAATGACGATGAAGTGGATGAAGGCAAGAAAGATCCACTACATACTTTACAAACAACGGAACTCCTACCTGATCTATTTAATCTTCTAAATGATTTACAGAATGGAGAAATTCTGGCTAAAGATTTTGATAACAATGCTGGTAGTATACGGTTGAAATTGACGAAAATGAGACAATATTTACAAGATATACCTGGCATTAACGAGCCAGTTAAAAGCAGGGAGTTGAGGATTCAGAATTTAAAGAATAGTAACATGAAGAAGATACGATTTTTAAAGAAGTTCAGAGAAAAAGTGGAATTAGAATTGGACCAGAGTTCAAGTTAGTTTCCTGGGACTCTTCTCACCTATATTTACAAGCCGTGAAGACCTTAATCATGCGATTATTGAATAAACGTACTGAACAAGTCAATTTTCTTCACGAGCATGGCAACAGTAGACAAACCAACCGCATAGTCATAATCACCGTCATATACAGTATTAATATACATCATAACCTTGTCAAATGTTGATTTTGTAAATATTTCAAAATTTGCTTCTTATTGTAGGCTGTAAACCTAAACCGCGTTGATTTTTCAATATAATTTTATTAGCTTTTTAGTAGAAATAGGATTGAATTAGATATCTAATATGCCATCTCTTATTAACTTTGATCAGTTGGCATTACCTAACTTGTCCACTATTTCCCAATATCCTGCCCTAAGTGTAGGGTTGTCAATTTTCACCTTTTTGTTATTGATCATAGATTTATCGACGAATCAAGCATTGAGCCAAAAGTTTTCATTACACCCTAATGCACCATTTGAGTTTGACTTCAACCGTCTTTCCTTTTACTTGCTTTTCCATCGTTCATTGCTTCACTGGCTTTTTAATGTCTTCGCGTTATTTACTCCATTGGCTATTTTTGAACGTACCCATGGAACCGTTTACACCGGTGTAACCCTTAACGTATTGGCGGCCACCGCTGGTTTACAATTCTGCCTCCTCGGCAAGTTGTTGTTCCCAGGCACTCATGTCGTTGGGTTATCAGGCGTCGTTTTTCTGTTCATGAGTTACACAGCCTATAAAGAGCACGAACATAAGCCGGTCATTTATACTTTTAAATTCCAAGGAAGAGAAGTGTCTATCCCAACTTTATATTCACCATTCTTATTATTGATTGCATGCACCGTTTTGCTTCCAGGTTCATCGTTTTGGGGTCACTTGGCCGGGATTTCGTCCGGCTATTTACTCGCCTTAAACTACCTCCGAATCTTATACCCTCCACTGAAGGTTATATTATTTATTGAATCAAAGCTCCGCAGACCTATTAGTGCTTTATCCTCCCTTGTTGTATATTACGATGAAGAAAATGCTATTAATCAAAGAGGTGTTAGCTACAATCCAATATTATCTACGGATGCTGAGGCTGCAGGAATTGAGCCTTCCGTTCACCCAGCCCCATCTTCTTATAATGGTGATGGACATGTCTTAGGAAACGCTTAAGCTCTTACTACAACTCAATATGGTAAATTATTGTTATTTTGTTAAGGAATGTACTTATAAATATATAGATCTGTATGTTGTTTTTTATATACAGTGCGAGTCCCCACAACAATCCAGCCGAGGATTCACTATGAGAACACACCTTAAATCAACAAATGATTCATATAGAGCAGCAATATCACTGTGCATAGATTATAAGAATATATCCTTTCAAAGGCTAAATTAGTATGGGGAAATATGGATCATTGAATTCTCCAGAAAAATCGTTGCAATATAATAATTTAAATGATTGCACTCCTCTGGGACCAGGTAAGCAGGATAGTAAACAAAATGCAACAGTACCGAAGAACAAGTCAAGAGTTACGGATGAATCATTAAAAGGGAGCGATAAGGATAGCGGTAGCATATATAAAACTAAGAATCAAGTAGAGAATTCCAAGGATAATGAAGATCATGATAATAACAACAACAAACCAATAGGATCGCATGTAAATAATAAAAAGAAGAAACGGAGGAATAAGGCTAAATCGAAGATCAATGCAAAAAATAAACCAAACAGAGATCTAACCATCTCTAACGAAGATATAAACGAAGCCAGGACGAACGATGTGGAAACGAATAGTTCGCACAAGGTAAACACAGATGTTCCTGAAAAAGGGTCCAACGCAACACCCAATGGAAGCATTCACGAATTGTCGAACCAAGGAGACCTTTCGGATGGGCTTCCGGCACTTAATACGAGTTTGAAATTACACAACCCTTCTATAAACAGTAATCATCTACAAGTTGCAAATTTGAGTCCCCGTAAACAATCAATATTGAGATATAAGAAAAGCGATGAAAGGATAAATGAAATGTCACTAATTAATGAAGCTAAAGAGAATTTAAAAAATAAGAAGAAGCTAGCACAAACACCAGAGTCACAATATAGCGATAAAATTGACGATTCTTTGTTGCCTGAACGAACTGAATTGGACATGGACAAAAAAGCATCATTATTTAGATTCAAATCTTCACGCATATTGGTATTTGATGAGCAATTAAATGACACCAACAAAGACAAAAGCCGTTCTTCGGGGAGGCTATTGGGCCATGGAGAATTTGAAATTTTCCAATTACATAATGGTGATGTGACATACCTTTCTTGTGGACCCTCGTTTGTATATCCGTTGTTACCAAAGATAAAGTTATTGAGGATTAATTTCAATCAATTTATATTACCATTGGTAAATCCAGAAAGATATTGGAAAATATTTATAAATTCGGAAGAAAGAGAAGTGATTGAACTGCTTGAGAAGACCTTGCAGAAGACTGTTAAATATAGGAACTTATACTTTGGACCAAACTCTTTACAGTCATTGAATAGTACAGGCGCTATTAAAGAAGCAGATAACGAAATACCAACTAAGTATGAGCATGAAATTGCTAAACACAAGGATACCAAAGTAAAGGGAGAATATACTACATCAAGAGCGGATAAACATACTAAGCAGAAACTTGTTGCAAATGCTCACCAAGCTAATGCCTTTGATCCTGATGCTGCGATGAATTACCAATTCCCTGTGATTTTTAATGAAATTCCAGATTCGCCACCATCTGCTCCATTGTCTCCACATAACCCTGAAAATATTCAATCTTTGAATTTGTTAACACCAACCAAGAATCCAGAACTACTCCCAGGGTGGTCCTTATCAAAGAAAAAATCTGATCAATCTATCACTAGTGCTATCGCAAGTCTAGATATTAATGAAAAGGAAGGATCGAAGAATCCTAGGGCTAACCACCTTCATAACAAGAATTTCAATGTATCAAGTACCATGAATCATGAGAAGACTCCTTTAGTTAGTCAGAAAATACATCAACCTAAGCCTAAGAGGTATAACAACCCCACTCATAAACATTCAAACCCGTTTCAAGATAAAACGAAATACGTAAACGATAATGAACAAATAGAAACTAAATCGGATTCGTCAATGGATTCATTATTGGATGAGTATGAAGAGAATATATCTACAACAAAATCCATTAATTTTAATAACTCAAGGCCTCCATCTAGGCAAATGTCGATTACCTCATCGTATTCACGTCCACAAATAAACTACATGAGAGGTACTTATTTTCATGGGCCAATTGAAAGAGATGTAGATGAGAAAACGAATTCCCATTATAATGAAAATTTTGATGATCAAAATTTTCCTTCTACATCATTATCCGAATATAACAAAACAAGAAATAACGGAGGACACAATGCAATTCATGGAAGATCCCGTAGATCTTCACGGAGTGATCTATATACTTCTGAGAGTAACTGGATGGAACCAAATATATCGGCCTTAAATGGACCCAATCGAATACCTAAATCCAGGAACTCATTCAACATGGCAAGTGCCAACCATGACCGCCCTCGTACGAGTGCGGATATAAGACAGATTTACAGATCTGTTACACAGAGAAACCTTTCACAATATACTAGTGACTTGAGGCCTAATGATGATTCAAGGTCAGTGAAATCACTGGCTCAACCAATAAAACCAGCATTCAATCCAGTAAAAATTCGTTCTCCAGCAACGAACACATTGAATAGAAAAGGGAGCTACGCAAGCAGTATTTTAAGTGGTCGCACTGGTAATGAATCTGTGTCTAGATATAACGGGATTAACGAACTACATATTCCTCGTAGTACATCAACACGTCAACAATTAGACCAGCAGAGGTCGGCCAATTGCAAGGTGAAGCTAAATTCTTCTGACGTGTATAAAATGATTAGCAGTAGTCGATCAAGTAAAAACCTAAATGCTGTTGCAGATGGCTCGAATGACATTAATCCACGTCAAGCAAAAGAAAAAAGTGACAGGAATAGTGGGTTTGCATCTAGATTTTTTGGGTGGTAGGTTGTTAAATATCAATATTACATATTTATATTCTATTTATTATTTTAAAAGCTTTTACAGGAATATCTACATTCTATTTTATGTAAAAATATGTATTTAGGGAAAAATAGTGACTAAACAAAAATAATATTTACAAATTGTCATAACAATATAAACTCAGATGAAATTAATGTACAAGTAAAACGATGCAAACATTTAGAAACATTAATAGGCGCCTTTCATTACATCTTTCATCACATCTATATCACACGAAACCACACATATTTCAAAACTTTTCGCATCAATCTTATTATTTAATTAACTGATCATAACTGAGCAGCACCTGGGATTGGGTTACCGTTGGCATCAATTAAACCTTGTTGCATCATCATCAATTGCTCGTTACCAGCGGATTCAAATTGTAAACCTAAACCTAACTTAGAAGCATTCTTAAGATGATCGATTTCACCAGAAAATAAGATCGACACGGTTGGCAAGACTCTCTTTTCCATGAAAACACCAACCTTACCAGTGGAGTCTAATTGACCTCTGAAAACAGATTGACGGTATTCATATTTGGCACCAATAGTGGTTTGTCCTTCGACAACTGGTTCAAAACCGATAGGAGTACCCATTAAAGAATCGGTGACTGGCTTCATGGTGGCAGCGATTTGGGTCTCTAAACCAGCTTCGACCTTGTCACTGACCTTTCTCCAGAAAGAAGCGACTAAGGCACCTTGAGCTTGTAATTGGGCAGAAGCAATCCAGTTACCGGCATTATAACGGGTAACGTAAGAAACAGCAGTATCAGGTGGAACAGAACCAGCTTGTTTAGAGTACATAGCTTCCAAACCAACGGCGAACTTGGAGGTCAAGGATTGTAATAAGGAACCAACGGCAACACCACTGAAACCACCATTTAAGAACGATGGGTTCAAGGTTTTCAAGTTAATGGAGAAATCCGAGGCTTGGTAATCTTGTTCTAATTGCACCATTGATGGCTGTCCGTTAGCTAATTGCAATGTGACCTTTGAGATATTATGCTTATCCCACCCGTAGTTAATTCTACCACTGAACGAAAAGTCGTTATCAATATTACCCTGGACAAAGTAATCTTCAGCAGCATATAAAGCAGAAAATGCATAAGGTGGCAACACGTTTGATCCCATCGACAATGTATGCGAAGTTTGGAATGCAGGTGCCATGGAGAAGGCCTTGTTCAAATCTGCTCTCAACCCTGTGAAAAAGTACTGCGTCAAAAACACATCACGACTCACTTCCTTATTCAAGTTTTCAATAGTACCTGGGTTGGTTAATCCTAATGATTTACGGTGTTCACTGATCGTAATATAAACATCATTCAAATACGAAAAGACTGGATTTGAAGACCAGAACCCGTTTGATTTTGGTGGCTGAGGAGTTACCCCTGGTAATGTTGGTATGTTCAATTTTGAGAAGTCACCTAATGGAACAGGTGTCGAAGCGGGTCCTTGTTGTTCAAACATTCTATTTGTGGATTATGTTTACTTATTAATATATACTAAAATATAATTATTTCCAACACTCTGTTTCTTCCTATAATCGTCGAGCAGCAAATCGGGTTCAAATTTTGAAAAATTTCAATTAATACCTGTTCTGATGTTAACTCTGACATTTTGTATGGTATCCCATAGTTAATACCATTTTCTCCTAAGTATATATAAGACCGAACTCTCTAGTCTGCATATAATCATCGCTAATGAGCGGTTCCTTTAGTACCAAAAACTCCGATACTACTGGCAGTACCAAATTGCAGTTAATAATGGTCAATTCCTCAGGGCAAGGTGAATTTTGACATGTAGACAACCACACGTATTTAGAAATAAGCATATGTAGTCTATAAATATATTAAAAGTAAGAAAATGGAGATATAATTAAATTGGAAATCGCACGTCGGCCGTCCGAAGACCGAGCTCAGGTGATGATATGACGTTTTACCGTTCAATATATAGCAAGACGAAGATATACTTGGGATAGGTAAAAAATCCAGATATAGGATCTCCAATCTGATACATTGACGTACAAGGATTTCGGAACTGTCATTTGAAGACCAGATATAATGCAGGTTTCAGTGGTAAATGGTACTTCGTGTTTATCGTTTTATGCGAATGACAAGGACTTATTAGATCAAGCGATCAATTTTTACACCAATGTGCTAGGGTTTTCCAACGGGAAGAAGGAAGACGCAAATGTGTATTTGAAATCCACGGATTCGAAGCTTGTGATCAAGATGACGATATCCGAGGAGGCACCAACGTCCAGCGCAATTGCAAAATTCAAAGATGCAATGGTATCGAAGGTCTCTGTAAACGACTGGCGTTCAATTGAGACGAGTGCTACATTAAGTGTGACGAATTTGAACAAGTTGATTATTGCGTTGCAAAAGAACGGCTATCCGGTTCAGATTACGCCCAATGAGTTGTACCCTGATGAGGTGTACACCATCGATCCACTTGGTAATACGATTGGATTCACTTTGTGTTCCAACCCTTTGACGGTATTACCTCCTGTAGAAAAGCTAGAACCATTGAAAATCGAAGGCGGAATGATATCAGCATCGACTTCTGAATTATCGCAACATGGGACTAAGTATAGCGGCTCTAGTAAAAGAAGAAATATTGCGGTTATGACATCTGGTGGTGATGCACCGGGAATGAATGCTGTGGTTTTTTCAGTTGTTAGAGCGGCTATCTTTAGAGGATCGAAAGCATTTGGTATTATGGAAGGATACGAAGGTTTGGTAAGAGGGGGGCCGGAGTATATTAAAGAAATGAATTGGCAAGATGTTAGAAGCTACCTTTCAGAAGGTGGTACTAATATTGGTACTGCAAGATGTATGTCGTTTAAAGAAAGGGATGGTAGATTGACGGCATGTAAAAATTTAATCGAAGCAGGAATTGATGCTTTGATTGTTTGTGGTGGTGATGGTTCATTAACTGGTGCAGATCTTTTCAGATCAGAATGGCCATCCTTGATTAAAGAATTAAAGGATTCCAATGACATTTCTGAAGAAAAATATGAAAATCACAAGCACTTAAATATTTGTGGTATTGTTGGTTCAATTGACAATGATATGGCCACAACCGATTCAACGATCGGTGCATACTCGTCGTTAGCCAGAATTTGTCAAGCTATTGATTATATCGATGCGACTGCTAAATCACATTCGAGAGCCTTTGTTGTCGAGGTTATGGGTAGAAACTGTGGTTGGTTAGCTTTGATGGCGGGGATCGCTACAAGCGCAGATTATATTTTAATTCCTGAAAAACCAGCTTCTTCACAGGATTGGAAAGATCAAATGTGCCAAATTATTTCAAAACATAGAGCTAAGGGTAAAAGAAAGACTATTGTAATAATTGCAGAAGGTGCAATCACTGCAGATTTAAAGCCTATTTCATCAAATGATGTTAAAGACGTACTTGTTAAGTTAGGATTAGACACGAGAGTCACTATATTGGGTCATGTGCAAAGAGGTGGTACCGCTGTTGCTTTTGACCGTATTTTAGGTACGTTACAAGGGGTTGAAGCAGTACAAGCTGTCCTAGAATGTACCCCAGACACTCCGTCACCTTTAATAGCAATCAGAGAAAATAAAATTGTGAGAAAATCGTTAGTCGAAGCCGTAAAGATTACAAAATCTGTTGCTACAGCAATCGGCGATGGTGATTTTGAAAAGGCTATGTCCTTGAGAGAATCAGAATTTGTTGAACATTTGAATAACTTTATTGCCATGAATAGTGCAAATCATAATGAACCAACATTACCTGTTGAAAAAAGAAAGAAGATTGCAATTATTAATATCGGTGCGCCCGCGGGTGGTATGAATAGTGCTGTATATGCAATGGCTACTTATTGTATGTCAAGAGGTCATACGCCGTATGCTATTCATAATGGGTTTACTGGGTTATCAAGACATGAATCTGTAAGACTGATGGATTGGTTAGATATTGAAGGTTGGAATTCAATTGGTGGCTCCGAAATTGGTACCAATAGAGCAACTCCGGATGAAACGGATATCGGTATGATAGCATATTATTTCGAGAAATATCGGTTTGATGGCTTGATTTTAGTAGGTGGATTTGAAGCATTCATATCCTTGAATCAACTAGAAAGAGCTAGATCTATGTACCCAGCATTTAGGATTCCAATGGTTTTAGTTCCCGCCACAATCTCGAATAATGTCCCAGGTACTGAATATTCATTGGGTTCGGATACCTGTCTAAATGCATTGATGGATTACTGTGATGTGGTGAAACTTTCTGCATCTGCAACAAGGGGTCGTGTCTTCATTATCGAAGTTCAAGGTGGTAATTCTGGATATATAGCAACATACGCTTCATTAGCTGCTGGTGCCCAAGCATCTTACGTTCCAGAAGAAGGTATTGCCTTAAGTCAATTGGAAATGGATATTAATTCTTTGAAAGAGGCTTTTTCCATCGAGAGAGGTATGGCTAAATCGGGAAAATTGCTTTTGAAGAGTACCAACTCTTCAAAGGTATTGACTACACAGGTTCTTGCTGATGTTATAAAGCAAGAATCCGAAGGAGAATTTGACGCTAAGACTGCTATTCCGGGTCATGTTCAACAAGGTGGTTTGCCTTCTGCGATTGATAGAACTAGAGCTGCGAGATTTTCAATCAAAGCAGTTCAATTTATTGAAGAAATGTTCGACGACATCAACCAATACAAGTACGATATGAATTTCCCTAATGATGATAAGAAGTTGGCTGCTACTGCTGCTGTATTAGGGGTTGAATCATCTCATTTGAGATTTACTTCAATTAGACAACTTTATGATTTCGAGACAGAATTAGGAAAGAGAATGCCGAAGAAGATCTCATGGAATTCTGTCAGGGATGTAGCTGATCAACTAGTTGGTAGAACTCGTCTTTCAAGACCTTAGGTATTTTATATTTATTTATATTACTGTTTAAGTTTACTAGTCATAAATAATATTAAATTAGTGAGATTTAATTCGAGTAATTTGCGACCCTAATTTCATTTGCGGCAATTTTTGCAATTTGTACAGTTATAAAAGAGATTCGATTTATTAATATTACACTCTGTTTTAGTGACTATCTAAGAAAATGCAAGGCTCTAAGAATTCTAAAAGTAGATCTCACAGTTGTGATTCACATCCCTTGTCAAATTTCAAACAAATGGAAAAGACTCGTTCACAAAGTTTTGATTTCCAAAATCAACGAGGTTCCGCTCTGTCCGATATTTCAGTTCTGAAAATGGAAGATGAAAAACATTACGATAATTATACATGTCCCCGTACAAGGAAGCCTAGGAATCCACTAATTAGAATAATACATTCTTTCAAAAGAAGTGAAGATGTTGATCCCGAAACCGGAAAGACAAAATTGAATTCCGAATTAAATGGTTTTTCTTTGCAAATGATAGCAATTGGAGGTTCAATTGGTACAGGTCTTCTTTTAGGAAGTGGAAAATCTTTGAGTGAAGGGGGAGCTGTGCCATTGATACTTGGTTATATACTAGTGGCTACATTCATATATTGTATGTGTCAGGCTTTGGGGGAGTTATCGGTTGCAATGCCTATAACTGGTTCCTTCACTAGATATGCTTCAATGTTTATAGATGAGAGTTGGGGGTTTGCAATGGGATGGAATTATTGTTTGCAGTGGTTAATTTTACTTCCAATGGAACTAGTTGCAGCTTCAATGACTATTGAGTTTTGGCCAAAAATCTCAGAATACCTACCAGGATATTTGGTAATCACAATATTTTATGGAATAATCATATTGATGAATTTATTCAGCGTCAAGTATTATGGACTATTTGAGGTAACTTTCTCTTTGATAAAAGTTATTGCTATTATAATATTCCTTATAATTGGTGTATTTATTGATGTGGGGGTCATTGGAACTGAAAAAATTGGGTTCAAATATTGGATAAATCCGGGAATGTTCGCTGGTAATGGGTTTAATGGGTTTATTGGAGTTGTTGTAACAGCAGCGTTCAGTTTTTCCGGAAGTGAGTTGGTTGGTCTAACTGCCTCAGAATCAAGGAATCCAGACAAAGAAATACCCAAGGCTATCAAGCAAGTTTTTTGGAGAATATGTGGATTTTATTTGGTATCGTTATTTGTAGTGGGTTTATTGGTCCCTTACAATCATCCTGGACTAGTTGGTGATAATGGTTCAGATGTTAATGCTTCGCCATTCGTATTGGCCCTAGCAAATACAAACAGCCAAGTATTTGCAAACATAATGAATATCGTTATACTTATTTCTATCTTGTCCGTTGGTAATAGTTCAATTTATGCTTCTTCCAGAACTCTTATTGCTTTAGCAGAGACTGACCAAGCACCAAAGTTTTTGAATTATATTGATAAGAAGAAGAGGCCAATAGTGGCTATCCTTGTATCTATTAGTTTTGGATCTTTGGCATATGTTTCGGTATTATCACCCAGGGGTTCGGAAATCTTGTTTCTCTGGTTAATGGCAATTTCAGGCATATCTGTTCTTTGTACTTATGGTAGTATTACTCTATGCCATATTAGATTTCGTCAAATATTGAAAATTAATGGCATCTCAAGCGAAGAGGAATTACCTTTCCGCTCCCAGATAGGACTAACCGGCTCATGGTATGCATTGGTGTTAAGCATCGTTGTCGTAATTTCTCAAGTTTATATCGCCATTAGCCCAGTTAAGGGTCAATTTGTGCTAAGCGATTTTTTTCAAAAGATATTAGGTATTTTGGTCATAGTGCTATTCTATGTAGCTCACAAGACCTATATCTATATTAAATACAGAAAACTACTGTTTTTGGTTGACCCCAAGACGGTTGATATCAGAATTGGAAGGTTTGCAAACGAGCAAATCAGACAAGAATTCAGGGAAAAATTCAAACAGGAAAAATTGCTTTTAAATGGACAGCCATGGTATGTACGGACTTATAGCTTTTGGTGCTAAACTATATAACTTTCTAATAAAATGATGCCCAAATCTATCTAGAATGGCTGCAAACAATGATTGAAAATTGCATCCAACTCGTTACAGTCATAGACAAACCCACCTTTTTTTTCTCTTGAAGACTTTATAATCCTTGTGAGAATAACGAGAACTCATAATTTGGAATTTGTTTTTACTTACTGTGTCTCGTAATATGGCACAAGCGTAGTTTCTAAAGGATATGAGACCAAAAATTTCATCGCGATACTTCAAAAAAAATAATCTC
Organism: Debaryomyces maramus; assembly: GCA_030583545.1. NCBI lineage: Eukaryota > Fungi > Ascomycota > Pichiomycetes > Serinales > Debaryomycetaceae > Debaryomyces > Debaryomyces maramus. Next base: position 703,047 of record JAJMIL010000005.1, read on the forward strand.
CGAAATCTGTAAATACCTAGAAAGTAACATGAGCCATATTTTGAATAAGGCAAATGGTATGTAATCAAGTTTCAAACCCGTTGTATAATATAATTGGATCGTAATCGCTATCGAGCATATACATATTACAGAACTAGTTTTCTAACACCATAGAACTAAATGTCCAGATCATCGGTAGCAATGAAAAACAACAATTGGATGCCCTAAAATCAGAGGTTATTGGCCTCGACAAGCAAGCCTTGGAACTAGATACAAGTTCATTCGAAAAGAAAAGAGTCAAAGAGCTGATATCTAAGCTACACAAATTGCTAGATCTCAAATTGAGCTCGGTGGACATAAATAAATTTTCATTCAAAAACGATCCTATCCCCACTACAACGATAAAACCTCAACACAAGCCCAATGCTAGTTCCGAGATTCCCCAATTAATCAGTCCCCTATTGACAAATTCTGTGGCCCGAAAATATACAATAACTTCCTCCGATAGCCATATATTACTAACAAACATCGCCACATCTATAATAGTTACACGCACTACGCCATCCTCCATCCACTTGAAAGGTGGATCAAACTCTATATTGTCCCTCAATTGCAGCGGGCCTATTTTCATTCACGACTTGGTTGACGTTGTGCTTATTCTAAGATGCCACCAATTGAGGTTACATAATGTCACAAATTCGACTATTTTGGTAGATGTGACTAACGATAGACTAGTCATTGAAAATTGCAATAATCTACGTGTAGGAAATTACCCACTGGATGGTTCGGATAGCCGTCCAATACAAGTGGACGATTTTAACCAACCTACGGCCCTGTCGAAAAGTAAACACTATATGATAATCGCTACAAACAATGATTATAATTGGATATACGACACAAATGATGGAGCCTTGCAGACAACGGAGCAACTCCGATTGCCCTAATTGTGGTTGGCTAAGGCATGTTTCAGGAGATTTAATATTGGGTTCCAGATGGGCTCCCCGACAGCTCACCGATAGCCGCTAATAAGCGCGCGATCCGAAAATATGGTACAAGCTGGGGAAGAAATGTATTATGTTCCGTCCATTACCGAGACGCCAATGCTAGTACACAAATTCTATATAAGACAGATATTATGTCTATTCCAGTATTTCTGGTGAGCATACATAATATAGTTGATATAAGCAATTAAACATGGCACCAGTTATTACAAGACTTCAAAGTTACAGTAGCATTGATGAATATGATGAGCAGATTCCGTTAGGAGAATATCTTTTTTTGAGAATTTGCCAGATCAACCCAAGGTTGAAGTCGGTATTTGGGATCCCTGGAGATTTCAACTTGAACTTGTTGGAGCATTTGTACGCCGATTCGGTACTTAATGAGAACGGCGTGAAGTTTGTTGGTCTTTGCAACGAGTTGAACGCTAGTTATACGGCAGACGGCTATTCCAAGATCATAGATGGGTTATCGGTATTGATTACCACCTTCGGAGTAGGCGAATTATCGGCCTTGAACGGTGTGGCGGGTGCATTTGCTGAATATGCTCCAGTTTTGCATATTGTGGGTACTACGTCCTGTAAAAATTCTGACTACGCTAAGACCTGCGGTGTCGGCGGAATCAAGAATTACCACCACTTGGTGCAAGATAAGAACCCATTGAAGGCCCCCAACCACGACGTGTATAAGCCGCTTGTGGAGCCATTTTCGGTCGCCCAGGAAAGCTTAACCATGGAAGGGTTCGCCAACGAAGAAAACCTCGATAAGATAGATAAGGTCTTGATCAAAATCTGCCGCGAATCAAGACCAGGGTATCTTTTCATTCCCTGCGATATACCAGATATGACTGTCTCTAAGGCGAGGTTGAGCCGCGGAATCAATGTGCAAGAGTTGTCACAGGATGATGCTCAATCTAAGCAATTGATATCTGACCTTACAGACAGAATTTTGAAGAAACTTTACCAATCGCAAAAGCCATCGGTTATTGGTGATGCATTGGTCACCAGATTCCACCACGAAGAAATATTTACTGAATTTATTAAGAAGCTTCCTACGAATTTCGTCAAATTATTCACTACGAATATGGCCAGAAATATAGATGAGGACTTGCCCAACTTTGTTGGTACTTACTTTGGATTGGTCTCGCCTTCGGAAGGAGTGAAAAACAGTCTTGAGTTAGAAACAGACTTGTTAATTGATTTTGGCTACTGCAACGCCGAAACCAACACCGCCGGCTACACGTGGAATTTGGATAAGATCAAAGACTACGTTGAAATCCACCCGGACTATATTCTTATGGACAACGAATACATCATCATCAAGGATTTTGATACCGATAAGAGAAAGTTCTCCATGGGCGACTTGATCAAATCATTGAACAATGCCATAGATGCCACCGGCTTCGTCCACAACAATAAATTGGTTAATAACATCAACTACCAATTTACCCCATTCAAATGGCATAACGAGGGACAAAGTTCCAGTGCCAAGGTCATACCCCAGGCTAAATTCATCGATTTCATGAACAGCTATTTGCAACCAAATGACATCTTGATGTGTGAAACCTGTACCTTTTTGTTTGCCATGCCAGATTTGAAATTCCCACCTGGTGTGAGATTCTTATCGCAAACTTTCTATGGCTCGATTGGCTACGCCTTACCTGCTACGTTAGGCGTCTCCTTGGCCGAAAAAGACTTGGGAACAAACAGAAGAGTCATCCTTATCCAAGGTGACGGCTCGGCCCAAATGACGATCCAAGAATTGTCCACCTTCTTGAGACACGACCTCATCAACCCCAAGATCTTCTTGCTCAACAACGAAGGCTATACCGTCGAGCGTATCATCAAGGGCCCTACCAGATCCTACAACGACATCCAGGACTGTTGGGACTGGACCCAACTCCTCAAAACTTTCGGAGACAAACATGGAGTAAGACACACTAGTGCGAAATTAACCACTGCGGAGCAACTAGACTCCTATGAATCGTCACCAACCTCCGATAAGATTGAATTTATCGAGTTGATGATGGGTAAGCTCGATGCGCCTGACAGGTTTGCCTACATAAGTGGGCACAAGCCTTTAGCACAACCCTCTCAATAATAGTCACTGAAAAATGAATAACTCGAATAAATTGATTACACGATTACTCGAATTATTCGTAATTCATCCACTATATGTATATATAAATGTATATGGGTCTTAGTAATATATTTTATGCAATTTTTAGATTGAAAGCTTTTATTACAATATTAATCCTTACGGGAAGATTAAAAGCCGATGGATATGCGTGGGTATTTCGTTGGACCGACGAACCGATGAAATCGCATTTCTACCCCAAATAGAAAGAAGTTTATAAGTCCCGCGAATCTCCATTATAGAAGATTTATTTCAATGATTTATTTCAATAATACTTCTAATATCGAATATATATAGACAGAATATATACAAGATGCCTTCCTTTGATTCATTATATGCTGCAGATGATTCTCCATACATTTTCAAGCCAAGCAAATTACCACTCTCGCAGTTAATTAGAGAGCATTTACCTGTTCCCCAGAAATTCACGAGAAATTCAGTTCCTTTAGAGGGTACCGGTGAAAATGGTTTCAGTGAAATTTATAGAAACCAAGCATTTCCTAAATGTTTGAAAGAAGCGATTTGTCCTGAGTTGGATACATATTACAGGCTTTTCCAAAATACTGTGAACACATATGGGGAAAAACCGTGTCTTGCATCCAGAAAATATGATTATGTGAATAAGACCAGTGACGATAAATTTTCTACTTTGACGTTTAATGAGGTAAACGAAAAGAAGAAACAATACGGTTCGGGGCTCCTTTACTTGTTGCAAAACAATCCGTATAAGAATAACGATAAGTTTGAGTGTCATAAAAAGATTGATAACCATGTTAGAGATTACAAAAAGTACGACAGTGATAACATGTCGTTTGTTATTTCAATTTACTCTGCAAACAGAATGGAGTGGATTTTGACAGATCTTATGTCTTCTGCGTTTTCCATTACCAACACGGCTTTGTATGACACTTTGGGGCCGCAGACGTCTGAGTTTATATTAGAAACCACTGAATCGCCGGTTGTGATTGCTTCGAAGAATCACATCGAGGAGATTATTAAGCTTAAGGAAGAATATCCTGACAAATTAGAGCACGTTATTGCAATTATCTCGATGGATCCTTTGGACTTCAACAATAAGACTCCATTAGGTATGGAAGATATCAGGTTGCAAGAGAAGGCCAATTCACACAAAATTACGTTGTTTGATATTGACCAAGTTATCAAAATTGGTGCATTATTCCCAACTCCAGAATTACCTCCTCGTCCAGAAACCGTGTATACTATCAGTTTCACTTCTGGTACTACTGGGTCCAATCCGAAGGGAGTTGTCCTCACTCAAACAATTGCCACTGCAGGTATTACTTTCGTTTTTTCGCAAATCAATCAAGTTCCAGATGGTAGGGTGTTTGCATTTTTGCCATTAGCACATATATTTGAAAGACAGACGTGTGCATTTAGTTTGTGTTATGGTGCTTGTGTGGGATTTCCTCAAATCGGTGGTTCTCCCTTGACTTTGATCGAAGATTTGAAGCTTTTTAAGCCTCATCATATGAGTAATGTTCCAAGAGTCTACACCAAGTACGAAGCAGCTATCAAGAATGCCACAGTGGACAACCCAGAATCCGCATTGAAGAGAACCGTTTTTGAGAAAGTGTTAAACAAGAAAATTACTTTACAAGAATTATACGATGGTTCTGAAGGTTTCCATGCCGTCTATGATAGATTATTCTTGAACACTATTCGTAAAACTTTTGGTTTCGATAACATGCGGTTCGTTATCACTGGGTCTGCTCCAATTTCTCCATCTACAGTCAAATTCTTGAAGGCGGCCTTCAATATTGGTATGTTGCAGGGATACGGTTTAACCGAATCATTTGCTGGATTTTCCCTTAGTTTACCTTATGAGGCTTCTCCGGGTTCATGTGGTTCTGTTGGTGTCACCACTGAAATGAAATTACGTGAATTACCAGAAATGGGATATAGATTAACAGATACTGACGGACCAAGAGGAGAATTGTTATTAAGAGGTCCTCAAATTTTTAATAGATATTTTAAGAATGAAAAAGAAACTGAAAAATCTATTGACCTGGATGGTTGGTTTTACACTGGTGATGTTGCAAGATTTTCCAAGGAAGGAAGATTATTTATCATCGACAGAGTCAAGAACTTTTTCAAGTTGGCTCAAGGTGAATACGTGACACCAGAAAAAGTCGAAAATAAGTATCTCTCAGGATCATCCTTGCTCAACCAATTGTATGTACACGGCGACTCGACAAAAAATTTCTTGATCGGCATTGTTGGTATCGACCCTGCCTCTGGACCTCTGTTCTTGGTTGAAAAATGTAAGGTCCCTAAATCGTCCTTATCTTCGCCTGAGAAGGTTTTGGAAGAGTTCAACAGAAAAGAAAACAGAGAGTTACTTGTTAGATATATTAACTCAAGAACTGATGGTTTACAAGGTTTTGAAAAGATTCATAATGTCTTCATTGAATTCGAACCTTTGAGATTAGACAGAAATGTTGTCACCCCTACAATGAAAATTAAGAGACCAATTGCCTCTAAGTTCTTTGAAAAACAAATTGCAAGCATGTATGAAGAAGGATCTTTGACAAGAGGATCTAAATTTTAAAAATTCATGAAAGGATACATCTTGAATATTATTAGATTTATATATATAGGTTGTAAGAAAGCAACCTGAAAGTTAGTACAATAAATAAACTATATTTCAATAGTAGTAAAATGTCGCACTGTTCTGAAATAATGTCGTTCAGCTCGACGACATTGACGAAGACTTAGATTTCAAAATGTGAAAAGTCAATGTATACGTTAGTATTCAACAAACTTTGTATCGGCATACACATACAAGAGAATCAATATGGTATGTTTTCGTTAACATCATTGAATTTATTTCCTGCAATCATCAGAATAATACTAACAAGTTCTAGTCAGCAAATACAATTTCAACAAAAGTTCAGAGTAAGGACTTAAATGGCTTGTCATTAATCGCAGCTCATTCCCATATATCAGGATTGGGTTTGGATGATGATTTAAAGCCTAAGGAGTCCAGCCAAGGTATGGTTGGTCAATTAAAGGCCAGAAAAGCGGCAGGTGTGATTTTAAAGATGATTCAAGCCGGCAAGATTGCTGGACGTGCTGTTTTGGTAGCAGGTCCACCATCGACCGGTAAGACTGCTATTGCCATGGGATTGTCACAGAACCTTGGTTCAGAAGTTCCCTTCACTGCAATCGCCGGATCAGAAATTTTTTCGTTGGAATTATCGAAGACGGAAGCCTTGACACAAGCTTTCCGTAAGTCCATTGGTATTAGGATCAAAGAAGAAACAGAAATGATTGAAGGTGAGGTCATCGAGATTCAAATTGATAGATCCATTACTGGCGGTCATAAACAAGGTAAATTAACCATCAAAACAACAGATATGGAAACCATTTACGAATTAGGAAGCAAGATGATTGAAGGCTTAACCAAGGAAAAGGTATTGGCCGGTGATGTTATTTCTATCGATAAAGCCTCAGGTAAAATTACAAAGCTCGGTAAATCTTTCACTCGTGCAAGAGATTACGATGCCATGGGACCAGAAACAAAATTTGTCCAATGTCCAGAGGGTGAATTACAGAAAAGAAAGGAAGTTGTCCATACTGTTTCTTTACATGAAATTGATGTTATAAATTCGAGGCAACAAGGTTTCTTGGCGTTATTTTCTGGTGACACAGGTGAAATCAGATCAGAAGTTCGTGATCAAATTAATACCAAGGTTGCCGAATGGAAAGAAGAAGGTAAAGCAGACATTGTTCCAGGTGTCTTATTTATTGACGAAGTCCATATGTTGGACATCGAATGTTTTTCATTCATTAATAGAGCCTTAGAAGATGACTTTGCACCTATTGTTATTATGGCTACGAACAGAGGTATTTCAAAAACTCGTGGTACAACTTATAAGTCACCTCATGGTTTACCTATGGATCTTTTAGATAGATCAATTATCATTCATACTTCTCCTTACAATGCTGACGAAATTAGAACAATCTTATTAATCAGGGCAACCGAAGAAGAAGTTGAATTAACTGGTGATGCATTAGCATTATTGACAAAGATCGGCCAAGAAACCAGTTTAAGATATGCTTCTAATTTAATATCTGTATCTCAGCAGATTGCATTAAAAAGAAGAAGTAACACTGTCGATTTACCAGATATCAAAAGAAGTTACATGCTCTTTTTAGATTCTGATAGATCCGTTCAATATTTGGAAGAATTTTCCAGTCAGTATATTGATGACAGTGGTAACGTCACATTTGGCACAACTGATCAAGCTAAACTCGAAGCAGCAAAATTGACAACTACTGGAGATGATAAGATGGAAACTGATTAGAAAGTATGTATCGTATAAATACGTAGTAGATTGTGTGTATTAATTAAAAAAGATATTTAAACTGATTTCTACGATCGATGAACATTTCAATAAAGACGTTTGATGTAATTTAATATGTATATATAAGCGTAAATCTCTAGAAAAAGACTATCGCACAAGGTTGAATATTTTTTCCTTCGTAGGGGATAAACCGATGTGAAATAAAGATACAGACATTTGCTCTATGACATAGACTCAAATCTGTAAGTCTAGACGGTTCCTCTTAACCGCTTCCCTTGGTATTCAAAATCAAAGCAATAATCATACCATATAATCCCAAAACTTCAGCAAAAATCAAGATTAAAACAATACCAACAAAGAGCCTTGGTTGATGCATAAACTGTCTAACACCTTCGTCCCCTACAATACCAATCGAATACCCAGACGCCAAACAAGAAAATCCCACCGACAACCCACAGGCCAAATGCATAAATCCATTGAACAACGAATAACTTTCGGTTGGTGCCAATCCTCCTGCAATCAAAACCGCCACTACTAATCCATACACCGCTAAAATACCCGACATGACTACCGGAATCAACGATTTCATGATCAATTCGGGCTTAAATGTACCAATACCTGAGATACCAATCCCAGACTTTGCAGTACCAATAGCAGCTCCAGCACTAGACAAAATCATGGCTGCAGCACATCCAGCAAACCCAAAAAACGGTGCAAATGCCGGTGTATATTCGTCACCTAAACTATCGGACATTGTACTTATTTTCTTGTTAATCAGGCTAAATACTGCTCCAATTACTATAGTTATATTAGCGAAATAACGAAATTTGAGCACCCCTAGAATGGTATTTGCGACATTGTTAAAACATGCGACATTTTTCATACACAATTAAAAATATCAATCTTTGTTTATATCTATAATCAAAGATTGGTTCAGAAACTGATGGTCTATAGACAAGAATGAATCACAACGGAGATTATGAGAAGCTCCAACTCTCGAAACAGGACTTGCGGTACTTATACGGGCGAATACTTAATAATACTACGTCTAAACTTGACCTTCATTTACCTACATCAAATAATGACCCGTTGAAGACGAAGGTAGCACATTTATTGGACGAGTTCATATTGGAATCATTCGAGATGGCGAGACAGGCAATAATCATAGACGGGTATGACTTGTCGGGAATGAAGAACACGCAGCCCATATCAGAGCTATTATCGCTAAGCTCGCGGGAGAAAATCGAACCGTTTGATTTTGAATTGAATGCGAAGCTCAGAGACGTGTTGGAAAGCGTGGAAAAGGAGACCATAGAGGTGACGAAGTTACGAAGAGAATTACCACATCGGGCGAAGGATACGTACAATAACTTGATATCTAGTACCGACCAAGATGTGTCGAGGATTTTGGCCGAGTTGACTTCTGCAACACAACAGGAACGTGACGGCGACGACAACGACGATGACCCGGAATTGGATGAATCTTCGTTGATACCGCGATTCGACGAAATGGTGGACGATTTCCAGTCTACTTTAATGCAATTGAATGCGTTGAAGAAGAGTATACCCGAACAGAAGGCCGAGATGGATAAGCTTGATGAAACCATCGAGCTCTTGGAATCTGCCTATAAACGACAAGAAGGTGAAGCGGGCTTGTGAGCTATAGTGTCACTACCATGCTTGCCTCGAATTCACTTTCTTTTGCATTCTCATTGTACATTACCATATATAATTTTTTTGTAACGACTCTAATTAATGATTTATATAATAAACACACCCACCTTACGCTACATGAGCACCCTAATCTCTGTATTACATTCCCTTGTATTCAAAGTTATTGTTCTATAGTTTCTTGTTCTGTTTATTTTGACTCAAATGATTTGTTTACCTTTATGCCGCATTGGGTTACATGAACAATTGCATCAATTCAGATTTCATACCTGATGTTAGCCTGATTGCATTTATACCTCTTCTGCTACTATACTTCATTCTTTCAGGTACTCCTTCTTAACTATATTTCTCAACTAGTGAACATGACTTCGCCAGTAAAGAGTAATGTGGCCTTACGGTATTTGGAATCGATAAATGATTCCGATGACACACCAAATAGATTACCACTTCAGCCTACATTGAAGTATAACCTAACACCCTCTAGGAGTAGGAAAACTCAAGAAGAAGAACATGACTTGGATAAGTTGGCAAGGCAATTGAACATTACCCAAGCGACTACACCATCTAAGACTGCTTTATTGAGAAGCAAATTCGAATCTCCGTCCGTTACCGTATCCTCGTTTAAGAGTCCTCTGAACAAGTCTAATTTGTCTGCTGCTAGCAGCCGGGGAGGCTCTCCTACAAGACGTACCCCCTTTGGTTCAGATGATGGCCAGAGAAGCAATAAGAGCAATTCCAGAGATATCTTAGACAAGCCATTTGGAAAGGCTGGTTTGGAAACACCGCTTGCTCATAAAGATACAACCAAACTCGCTCCGTTGAAGCAACAATTTAATACACCTTCTCCAGGCCACACTCCTTTTTTGTCTTCTCCAAGTAACAACACATCCAAGGATTCACCAGGCTTTGAGTATTTGTGTCGCATATTAGCTATTAAGAACTGGCTTGAAACTGTCTTGCAAGAACAAATATCCCAAGAACCAGCAGAATTAATTTCTTATATCAGAAACGGTATCCATTTGGCTAAGTTAGCTAATGCTATCTTACCGTCTAGGAAAAACGTCTTCACCAATGACTCCAAATTACAATTCAGGCATACCGAGAATATTAATCGCTTCTTTCAGTTGCTTGACTATATGAATGTTCCGGACTTGTTTAGGTTTGAACTCACGGATTTATATGATGCAAAGAATGTGCCAAAGGTTTGGTTTTGTTTGCATGCCATGAGTTATATGTTGAATAAAATGGATCCAGGCTACCCTTCTATCGAAAATTTAGTTAACCAAGTCGAATTTTCTGGAGATGATATTAGAACTGCTAATAGAGCTTTAGTTGGTACCGGCCTTCCGAATTTCTCTAGTGCCGATACAAGCGATTCGTCTACCTTTGGGGCTGGTGAAAGCAGCTATATGAACCGTGCATTAGCCTCAACAAACATTGTTCTGCCCTTAAAAAATCTCCATAAAGAAAGAAAGGAAATCGTCGAAAAAGAGAATCCCTTTATGGAAAAAAAGTCCTACCTTCCATCGAAGTATGATAGTCAAGAAAAGCCAAGCTACTCAAAATATTCCTACTCAAGAAAAACTATTGAAGAAAAGGAGAATGAATCCACATTTCATATACATACCCCTAGGCTGTTCATGAGCACGAATTACAAGGCTAGTCTGTACTATACCTCCGAAATAGATGACCATCTTGCTAATATAGTTAAACTTCAAGCTTTAGCTCGAGGAGCAAACTTTCGTTATAAAATGTTTGTTGACCGTATTATGGTTAAATCTTTTGGCGACGAATTAACATATTTTGTTTCCATAATAAGAGGTAATTTGTCACGTAATAAAACAATTCACAGGCATCGTGACGAATTGATGATTTATAAGTATGATATTATCGATTTACAGTCAATTGCAAGGAAAACATTATCAAAAAGTAAGTGTTGCTATGATTTTTCTTCATACGAAAGTCAAATTGGTGGCTTGCAAAGTACAATTCGTGGAACATTACATAGGCAGAAATTGAATACGTTAAGATTTGCTTTATTCAAGCATGAAAATTCTATAATTGAACTACAGGCGATTATGAAAGCGAAATTGATACGTCCCAAAGCAATTGTTCTTATGGAACATGGAGTATCGATTGAACCATCCATTTTAGAATTTCAGGCAATTTGTCGTCGTTGCATGTACCAGAGAAATGCAAATAATCACGTCATTTCAAAATTAGATAACAACGGAGGATTGGTTGCAATTCAATCGTTGTTGCGAGGTCTGAAAATCAGAAATGACATTCTGACGAAACGTAAGGTCATTTCGAAATCCCTCTCACAATTGTGCGACCTCCAAAGTATTGCTAGAGGTGGTGTCTCTAGAACAAGGTTATGCAATAACGTGTTGGTCACTTTGATTTATGAAGATTCCATTTTGAATACACTATATGCTAAGGTAAGAGGAAATAACGTCAGAAATGACGTGATGAGAAAGAAAGCGGTACTAACTGAAAATGAAAGCAGTACAATTTTGCCTCTCCAAACAATGTTTAGAGGTATATTGTGTAGGTTTGAGAGAGAAATTAAGTTAGATGACCTTTACTCGGATATTGGTAGCATAATCTTCATGCAATCTATTATAAGAGGAAAGAAAGTCCGCAAGAATATTAACTCTATTGATGATTACTATCTTAGAAATGAAGATAAAGTGGTAAAGGCTCAAGCAATAATCAAGAGTAATTTTATTCAAAAAGCTTACAGGTCTTTAATCAATATGAAGAATCCACCCCTTTCAGTTATTCAAAGATTTGCTTATTTGTTAACAGATAATGATATGGATTATCAGGAAGAAATGGAGTTATCGGACTTGAAGGACCAAATAATTGAAAAATCAAGAAATAATGAAGATTTGGAGTTGCAGATAGAAAACTCTGATATCAAGTTAAGTTTGTTAGACAAGAACAAGATTACTGTTGAAGAGTTTATCAAGCATAAGAGTAAGTATAAGACATATAAACCTGCTTCTAATAATGCTGTTAATGTTCAGAATATTGCAAAACTTAATAAATCTTCAAGAGAAAGAATCGATTTATACCAGAAAATGTTCTATTTCCTTCAAACAAAGCCATCTTACCTCATAAGATTATACAATAGTATGCCGCTATCATCAAAGGATTCCAGATTTAATAGAGACCTTCAAGCTTGTATTACACTGATGTTTCCAATAAAGGACTCGTCTATTAATTACCATTCAAGAGAAGAGTTCTTCTTTGTAAAATTTATCAATAGTATGATGCAAAATGATATAGAAACAAATTGCCATACTATCAGTGATATAACAAAGACACAAGGATGCTTTTGGATTGATTATTTATTACAATTTAATAATCATACCTATCAAAGACTTCATTTAAAGGGTATAATGGGTAAGGCCGTTTCTCATATTATTGATAACGACGAGCTTGATTTTGAATCCGATCCTTCGGAAATTTATGCAGAAGTTATTAAGAGAGAAATTAAGGTCAAAGGTTCAAGTAACAGACCAGAACAAATTTCACCCCAGTCTGCTATTAAAGATCCAGAAGTATCAGATAAGTTTGTCAATAATCTCATGCATTTAAGGGAATCATCTACAGATATTCTCAATTTGTTGGAAAGATCTCTCGATCGTATTCCAACCCACATCAGATTATTATCAAATAATGCTTATAAGTTATCGCAAATTCAATTCCCTGAAAAATCTGATCAGCAACACTTGGCTGTTGCTGGTGTTATATTTATCAAACACTATATTTCAGCTATATTCCAATATCCTGAAAATTTTGGATATTTAGCAAAGGGCCAATTTAATACTTCATTATACAATAATAGGGCCAGGGATAACTTAAAGCACTTAGGGAGAGTAATGTTGCAAATTTTTTCAATGAAGTCATTCAGTGATAACTATTTGAAACCATTGAACGATTATGTTTCGTCATTAAATGATATGACAAAGAAGTTAATAACTCATTTGATTAATGTCAAGAGCATTGAGGATGAATATGAATTGAATGATTATGACGATATTGTGAATCATGAGAGACCAAAATTGAGTATGAAAGTAAGTGATATGATCATGATTGAAAAAATTGTATGCCGCAATATTGACATTATAGCTCCTAGCTCGGACGACCAATTATATTCGATCACCTCGAAATTGGAAGATGTTATTAATTCAGCTGATGACTTTGTTACTTTGACAGAATTGGGTGTAGTTACTTTGAATTTAAATCCGATAACAAAAGAAGACTCGCTAGCTGATTCGAAGGTAAAATCATTAATTTCACAAGCAAAGAGATGCATATTATATATTATTAGAATTCAAGAAGGTCCAGGGCTTTTAGAATTGCTCATCTCTGGAATAAAGCCTGAACATGATGCGAAGTTTAAAGCTATCGTCAACTGTGAGCGCAGGGAAACGGAAGAGTCTAAAACTAGCATAAAGAGAAGACCATACTATAAAACATCTTTGGGTAACTTATCATCATTAACTTATAGGGAGTTAAAGAAAATGGCATTAGAAATTATTTTGAAGTTAGAAACTATGGGTAAATTAACTAGAAAGAATTCATTCCAAGAGATTCTTAATCAAATTGCTGTGGATATTAAAACTAAGCATACTCAGAGGATTAACCGTAAAGGACAATTGGAAATTGCTGTAGCAACACATAAGAAGTTATTGGAGAAGGAGAAGTTCTTGATTAAGCAATTGTCTGACTACAATAATCATGTCGAAAATGTTCTTTCTGAACTACAACTGAAAACAATAGACAAAAAACTATTCAATATCATACCTGTTTTCAGTAAGCAGTATTTCTATCATAGAGAATTAAAGAAGTCTAATAGACTTCCTAAATTCGGATCTTACAAGTATTCTGCCAAGAAATTGATAGACCAAGATATACTTCTTGATTTTGGGGGAGCAATGAGCCAGCAGTCTTCCTCATCTTCTAAATTAGATTTTATGTTCAGTTGTCATGAGGTTGGAAAATTCACGATCGAAGCTGCTAGTGGTTCCGTTAATATACCTGGTGCTTATAACTCAATTTCTATTGATCAATTGTTAAGTCTTCAATACGAGAATAAGGAAAAATTCGAGTTGTTTGATGGTATGGTTATATTTGATACGCACAACTTAACTGGGTTCATTTTCAGAAAGTTTTATGATATCAAAAGAGATTAAATTAAATCTAAATAGTGTATATTGAATAATTGTTTAATAAAATCTAACCATAATACGGAGCCATTTGTAAATTCAGGCATTACTTAAGTAATTTATCAATCTTTTCTTCTAATGAAGCTAATTTTTGGTCCTTTTCTAAACCTGATTCGGTTAACTTAGTAACCTGTGCTTCCAATTTTTCAACTAAACCAGCAAGCTTTTCAACTGTACCCTTCAATGTAGGGCCCCCACTTGCTTTACTAGCGGTAGATGCAGCTGGCGCGGGCGAAGAAGTTGACATTGATGAAGAATTATTGGTATCAACAACCGGAACAAAAGAAGTATCATTTTTATCAGTGGATTCTTCGACCACCTCTTTCTTTGTAAAATCAGCTTTCTTGGATTCTTCCTTCTTAGGTTCTAGCTTTTTAGATTCACCTTTATTAGGTTCTTCCTTCTTAGGTTCTGGCTTTTTAGATTCACCTTTATTGGGTTCTTCCTTCTTAGGTTCTGGCGTTTTAGATTCATCTTTAGTAGGTTCTTCCTTCTTTGAAATTCCCTTTGGTTCAGGGTCTACGGTTTTCATATCTTTCTTTTGCTCACCTTTTGTATTATCTGGTTTACCCAAAGCCTTTGTACCTTCGGGTTTCTTTTCTTCTTCCCAATCATCATCCCCGGCTTCAGAGTCCTGGTCTTTTTCGTTGTCCGATTCGTCATTTACTTTATCAATCATATTATTGACTCCATTAGAAGATTTTAATAAGTCATCGACACTACTCTTAGGTGATTGTGATGCCACTGGGGTAGTCTCTTTTTCCTTATTGGTTTTCTCGGCTGGTTTCACATCCTTAACTTCTTGAGTTTCCTTAATTTCTTTTGACTTAGACTTTTGTTCTTTCGTTTTCTTTTCTGCTTCTTCTTTGACTGAAGATACACTTACCGCAGCACCAGCTTCCCTAATTGATGGCTTCGTTCCATCGAATATTGATTCCATACCCATTAACATAGGTCCATTGCTTTTTTCCCCGTCAAAGAATTCTTGAGCAGTCAAAGCAGGATCTTGCGAAGGACAATCTGGGTAAATATCCTGTTGGAATAATTCAGATCTTCTAGGTACAATAAAGGAGATTGGCTCAATAGAATTATCATTGACAGTTTTAAAAGATTTTAAAATCTCATTATCCTTCACATCGACCGCAAATTTTGGAGCTGCAGCAAATCCTCTTTGGGGATCGGTAGACGAGTATTGGGCTAATTCGTGCAAGATATCATTCTCGTATTCATAATAACGAATATTACCATCACCCTTACCAGCCAAATATAAGATGGAATTTGATTCATCATATTTAGGAATCAAAACTCCAGAAGAAGCATCAATAACTAAGAAACCATCAATCGGACCAGCTTCAATATTATTAATATCCCAAATTCCAACCTGACGGTCTGATAATCTCGAAAATCCAGTAGTTATAATTCTGTCTGTATTTCCTAACCAAACAACTCTTGCTGGCTTGGCACCTGTGTGACCAGCACCTTCGGATAAAACTTTACCAGATCTAATATCCCAAATTCTTATCCTTTTATCTCTTGAGGTAGTAGCCAATAATGTACCGTTATAGTTAAAGGCAAAAGAAGTAACCATATCCTTATGTTGCAACGTGATTTCGTCTTTACCAGTGTCTATGTTCCATATTTTAACAGTATAATCCATAGAACATGAAGCTAAGACGTCTTTCGCACATGGATGGAATTCGACATGGCCAACTTTCTTCGTGTGTCCAGAAAGAACTTTAACGGGTTCAGTAATATCCTTAATATTGTCATTTTCGTCCAAGTATTTATGGAAAGAAAAATCCTCTGGGATTTCCCACAAACAAATCTTACCATCATCTGAACAACTCACAATTTGCTGCTGGTTGAACGGATTGAATTGTGTGTCCAAAACTGGCCCCTTGTGGCCTCTAAACAATGGAACAGTGTCTGGAGCTTTACCAACTTCCCCCAATGGAATAACCGCAAACGCTCCACCCCCTGAGGACTCCCAATTTACTGATAAGTACTTCCCATTGCAGCCAATAATATTAGAATCCCATGCATTTTTGGTGATCTTCAAATTCTCGTAACACAATTCCTTCTTGGCTGCTTGTCCAAACACATGGCGGTATTTGGATGCTCTAACAAACTTTCCACTATAAAACTTAGTTAATATAAAATTTCAACCTATACATCACAAACTATTTACGTACCTCATTTTCTTTCAATTCAATATGTTAATGGGTGTTTATTTAAAATAATCGTTGTATTTATCTAAATAATTGTAAATAAACTCTTAATTATGCCAAATCGACATTGAGATCCTTCGCTCGGTGAAATTTCACATAAATCAATAAGACCGCGTACCAACTCCACAAAAACCCAATTGCATGTTTGATTTATTCAGTCTCTTACGTATGATTCAACTAATGATTTTCGAAGTAATTGGGGTCCTCAGATTGGTAAGAGTAGTTCGATGACTGGCGATTCGTTTCATCTTCTTCGCTTGCGTTAGAATCAAGAAAATTAACGTCATCTTGAAAGTTATGAGGGGCAGAAGACAAGTTGTCTTGCTTGCAGAGTCTTTCGAAGGTGCTTTTCTTTTGTTTCTCTATTATTACTTTTCTATTCTGTAAGTCAAAGAGAGTAATGTCTCCTAAAGTTTCTTGTAGCGTGTTTCTTTGTTCAATGGCCCATAGTTTGGCTTGTTCTTCAACCGCTATATTTTGCCAGGCTGCATATGCATCGTTTATTTGGTTCAATAGCTCTGGATTGTCATCCGAAAGTGTCTTGATGATATCGTTGAATGATTCAATCGATGGCGGTGTGTCAACAGGCCAGTGCCGTATTGGTACGTGTAAACAAACCAACTTGGCAAAACCAACAAGCTCATTTTGCAAGGAGGACGCATGAGAGCCCAACTGGTCTAAAAACCAGTCATTGGTCAATAGTCTAGCTTTGATATCTCTGTCCCTAATCTTCCGTCTGTATTTGTTCTTTTCCTTGACGTCTTCTCGCTTGTTATATAACTTTGATGCTATCCTCTTTTTTGACTTCTGGGTCGCTATTCTGTTGGTATCTAGAGAACCATTCCTTCGTATCACCTTACTCCGTAACTTAGCCACTTCTTCCACGGGATGTAGTTTATCTCCTTTTTTAAGGTCTAGGTGACGACCGTAAGATCCTTGGTGGGAGAAGTGCTTTTTACAAAATGAACAGTACTTCTTTGAGTCTTCATATTGCTTTATTCTCTTCTTGCTTAGTTCTTTTAGTGTGTGGTCCCCTTCGCTATCATTTTCATTACTAGAATTGGATACTTTCCTCTTCTTGAATTCTCTATCCAGCGCTCTCGCAACAGCTTGAATTGCTTGGTATTCTTCTTCTTTATTTCGAAAACTATGTCGTAACTCCTGACTTAGCTCTTCGTTGGGTGTTGAATTAATATTGTTACCGTTAGTATCGTACTGGTTCTCGTTCACATTTTCATGATGGTTTTCCAAAGATGATAAATCCACTGATAAATTCATTACCTCATTTTGAACAGAATGATCCTGCTCTATATTGAAGAATTGAACATCATGGTCCTGGTTCGTGAATTGGTTACTACTTCTATTATTTTCGTTCATCATGGTACCATACTTGCAATTTAACTTATCGTGGTATCAATATACATTTAATAATTTTTTGTGTTCCAATTCTGATTTTTATTAAATACTAACCTACAGCTAACTAAATATCCATTTTCGACACCATATCTTTGAGATCACTTTGATATCTATCTTGAATCTCATCACCTTTACCAGCCGCAACTTTCAAGACTAGTTCATTTAGTTCAGCTGACCCGAGGATATCTACATGATCGGCAGTTTTAGCACCTCCTCTGATATCGAATCTATCCGGCTCATGCTTGATCTCTACGATAGTCACAGATGTATTTCCTGGATTATATCTTGAAGCCTTTCCTTTTTTCCACTCGTGGCAAATTGCGTGGGTTAAGAGGGAAATGGTACCGTCACCATCTCCTAACATTACAGGGTTTTCAGCTTCTGAGTCAATTGTAACAGGTAAGTTGGTTCCATCTTCCGCATCATGATAATAGTATGCTCTTTCTGTTGGTTTGCCTACTCCATAGAAACAAAAAATTTTCATATCAGGGGCATAGGGTAATGAAACTTCCAATGGGTTGGACCATTTCAGGTGATCATTATTGTTCTTTTTCAATTCCTTTTTTGTTTTAGCAACACCAAAGGAATATTGTTCTCTAACTCTATTACTGAACCAATCAGGACTCCAGTCAAGCAAATAGTCTATACTTTCGTGAAGGGTCAAATCCTTGTCAGCATTTTTAGTTTTCTTATTGAATCTAATAAAGGTGCCAAAAGATTTAGTGTTGGCACCTTCAGGTACTGCTTTATTTGATTGCAAGTTAGTCGACAACTTATTGGATGGATCATCCGGTGAATGAGTAGCATTTCCCCAAATAAGATCACCGCCTTTTGGTATCATACTAGGAAGTCCCCCAAATGTACGCAACATATCTGTTCTTTCTTTACGACTAAAAAATCTTTCTAAACCGTAAACAGCTAAAGCATTTAATTGAACTGTATCCTTCATTTCACCGGATAATAAGGCTGGAATCGTTTTTGGGGTTCCAAGCAAACAACCAGAAATATCAACGACTGCTGCAATGTTGTCATTACACCAACTTGAGCCACCATTACCATACAACTTTCCATTGGCTTCAACCCATTTCAAAAAATAGAAGATAACTTGAGATCCCATTGAATGACCAACTATAATCGACTTTTGGCCTGTCAATTTTTTGGTTAGTTCTATTTGTGCCTTTAACTTAGAAAAATATGCATCTCTCCTTTCTAAGTCTAAATAGGCTAATCTCCAATCGTAAGAAGCACTTATCATGTTGTTTGGATTGTAACCAATAACCGCTAAGTTTTGTAAAATTTTATTCCAAATCCAGTATCCAGCCATGAAGAAATCAGCAGCTTCAAACCCTTGCGCAGGTCGTAATTTCACATTCGGTGGGTCTAACCCTGTTTCAGGATCAAGCATGATGTGCTTCAACCAACATGCTTTATCCAAAACCATAGTTCTCAACATATAGAACGACCCCCACAACCTTTTACGGAAATGATTCACAGAGGGACACTCGCTCGGAGATTCCAAGCCCCAAGATTCAATTCCTGTAGAAATAACCCCTGGAACCATAACAACATTATACTTACTGGTCAAATTAAGACTTGCCGCCATTCTTCTACCAACAGAAAACGACTCCGCTGATCCATACATTGGGTCCTCTGTGGCGTTTCCATCGATATCACTCAAAATAGATTGCAATCCGGATGGTAATGCATCTCTCCAATCGTCCAATAACCCGCTGACAGTGTCAAAGTTAACCAATTTATCAAGTTCGCCCTTCAAGTTGGGGTGCGACCACGCTCCGAATATCACTGCCCCAAGGAGCCCGATAAGGGCACCCAAAATAAATACAACTCTTCTTGATTGATATAATTTCTTCCTTAACTCTTTCTTGTCCTGTTGTAAGTGGTGACGGGCGTGATGAGGATGTGCTTTCTTGTCAATTTTTTCAAGTTCCTTATCAACTAACTCTCCCACTTCAATTGCACTTGTCTTTCCACTCACTTTATCCCCTGATCGCACTTCATCCTTCTCTGAGGACAGCTTTCCTTTCCTCTTGATAGGTTTAGGCATGTTTTCTTCTAAAAAGCTAGTATAAATGTCAAAACAATATATATAAACATGAATCGTAAAATAGCAAAATAAATTCGTGCGCAATTTTTTTCATGTGAGCCAAGATAGCTAGATGAGTCTACAAGAAAAGAAGGTTATAAGTGATACGTTCATAATAGAAGTGTATTAATAAATATATTAGGAGACATTGTATATAGCTATAGGGCATCCATGGTGTAATCGTATTCAATTCCAGGGGTAACACTGGCAATGAATTTTAAGAAAATGATGAGGTATTGGTCTACTCTTATTCCAGCGGATTCCTCTTCGTTGTCTTTATCGTATAGCAGCAACCTGTCCACCTGTTCATTCAAGTCTTTAGAGTATTGCTTCGATGCTGCAGCATGGGCCATCAATACCTTCATGACAGACGAATGCTTACAAGGATGGATCGACACCGACATGGTATTGTATGAAACGGGCAAGCTTTCTATGGTCGCGGTCTTATCTCTATAATCACCAGATATGTCTTCGAACATCTGCTTGGGGAGCAACGGAATTCCGTTAGAGTTGAACCCTACAAGGTACATTTTTGGAACCCTGTATGACGTGGAGTAGGTTATGTACAAATCATATTTCCGCAACTGGCTGTTTGTTGAGGGTTCCACGAGCTCTTCGAAATCGTTATCGTCGTCCGAGTTTTGCTCTTCTGCCGTTTCATCAACCAAGTCATCAATATCATTAATTTCGTTTATCTCATCAACCCCATCGTCGGCTGCATTAATTCCGGTGCTACCCTCTTCGCTGTGGGCATTTGCGTCCTTTTTCAATTTGTCGGTTGTTTCGGTGTTGATCTTGTGCGATTTGACCCATCCGTCCTCCAACTCCTCTTCGTCTTCATCCAAATCTGACTTGATACCCAAGTAGCTCACCGCCCTCTGATACGACGAAACGTGCTTTGTAATAAGATACTGTTTATCAGACGGCAAAAAGTCTTTTTTCAATTTATCTGGCGCTGAGCTCCACTGCCATGTCGGAAACTTGTACACTAGATAATCGCCGGCACTCACGAACTCTTCAGGCGATATCTCGCCTGTTTCGGAAAAATTGGAATTATGATTAATTGGAGTCAAATACTCCCTTAAAGATGATAATTTGGACCTTAACATATTTGCTATGGACGCTATTAATCATTCACTCTTATCGATCGATTCTCCCTAAAACCGTTATCATTTATTTTATCGAGAAGTCGTGTGAGCGCCAGACTGTTTTTATCTAACACCCTAAATCGATATCTCTTAGGGCAAAACACCAGACACAGTAGTGATGGATGTAGCTAGAGAATCGGAGGTGTTGTAGTGGATCGACTTAACAAAGAGATTCTCTTTTTTTACAAAATTTCATTATATTTCGTTATTTGCAATTTTCTACAAAAATTTGCATTTATTCAGCAAAGTTCAATAGATTACAAAATTTTATGAGACAATACGCTCTTTACACTTGTAGATAGAAGTAGAATTATTAGTAGCAACGATTAGAACCATTAAATAGATATAGCCTAGATTTTGACGATTGAAGGTCTTTTTGTAAAAATGCTTGCGAAATTCATTAGATTGGTTCTGGCGCCTTTGAACATTCGACTGTCTCTCACTTGTTGATAGATCTGCTGCCCCAGCTTCTAGACTAGACTTGTTTTGCATCTAGATTAGGTTTGTTTAGCATCTAGGTTGAAATTGTTTTGCAAATCCCCTGGAGAGTGTTCCGCATCCAGTAACTACACCTACCCCGAAATCCGCCGTCTATCTAGCTACAAAAAACATCTCACCGCCCCCATTATTACCCATACCTCACTATTACCCTTACATGTCTCATCCCCGTATTTCCCAGGCTCTGTTGTTATACAACAAGGCTTTTTTGCGAGATGAAGTTTCCATTCATCGAAAGACTCATGTAATCACTTATTCAGGAACAGAAACAGCTTTCCTGCTGTGATTGTTCCTCCAATTGTCTTCCGCCGTCGCCCTCCATGTCCCAACAAATAGTTTGTCGTCGTATATCGGGCTTTTGCAGCTGTAGGCTGTTCAGTAACGTGAATTTCTCATCGCGTACTAACATAAATACACATGAATCGCGGTACTAAACTTTGGTGGAACCGTCGCTCAATTAGGCAATTCACAAATAAATAGTACCACCAGAATGATTCCCGAGGAATTGTGAATGATAATAACTGGTAATTCATAAATAAACGACACGTCTACTATCTGGTACCGGCCATTATGAGGCGCCGACATTCTACGGATGGAAACAAAAGTGTTCTTGTATTTTTGTTGTGCATGAAAACAAAAACATTGACCGTAGAGATTTGCAGTAAATAGTGGCAAGTGCACAGGAACAAATAACACAGACATACCGTTCCAGTCAATTTGCTAACAAACGGATACCCAAAACGTATACACTCTAAGGTAAACATCCGAAGCCGACGCCAGCCTGATATTTTTTATTCGTAAATATAGAGTAAGAGTCTAGTTAACGCGATCGAGTATTTGTATTTTGATCGAAGTGAGTATTTGATAATTCTACGAGACAGTGACTTTAGCTATATCTAAACAGAGTTCGTCGTTGATTCCACAATTACCATATAACGGTACCAAGACACTCAGACATTACATTATCCATTAAGCTGGCAGCTCGATAGTAATAATGTCGTCACTTGCAGCATCTTCAGGCCAAAATTCCAATAGAATAGCATTGGCACCTGTTAGAGACTCACGCCTCAACATTCACTCGCCATTGAGTCAGAAGAGCAAACGGTCGTTTACGTCGTCGTTGATAGACGTGATGCCAGCTACTCCCACGGGAACGACGAAGAAACGGAAGGTTTGTGTACAGCCACAAACAGTGAAGGCATCAAAGAGTGTTAGCTTCTCAGATTTCAGGTTTGGCTCCACTCCACCAAAGCCCGTTAGCTTGCACAATAAGATCAACGGTACAAGCGCTACCGCCGGATTGGCAGCCACGAAGTTGAAGCTTAAGCTTCAGCTAGCATTCTACAAACTACAACACAAAACAAACAACAACCCCCCCTCCTTAGTTTCTATCGACCCTACTAAAAGTTACACCCAAACAAGAAGGCCTTTAGGCTCTCCAAGTGTCCAAGCCAAAAAGGATATCTCTCCTGAAACTAAAACCCATTTACCAACTCCCCCGAAATCGGGCTATTCGTCATCCGCCAACATGAACCTCCAAACCAAGACAAGATTTTTACTTAGTCAATCGAACAACTCTAAGAAGACGAACAGTGCATCTCATAAAAAACCTTCGCTTTCGGCCATTGCCTACGATAAGAACGTTAACAAGTTTAAGCAGGCGCAAAACTTGAGGTTATTTTCAGTTAAAAAGCATTCCGAATTTTATCATGAAATACCTAAAATCCCATTAGCTCCAAAGGACGTTGCCAAGTCAGGTAGCACATTGGCGACTAAATCAAAATCCGAAACCATCCCACGCTCGATCCCTTCAACCACAGAAGACCCAATGATTAGGTTACCCAAACCAATGATTTACAAGGTTGATATGGAGAATTCAAATTTGAGAACACAATCAAACCCGCTGAGCTTCAATTCCATGGCTTTGCCACCAATTAATAAGATATTGAAAACTCCTATGAAGAATTCTTCCTCTACAAGGAACTTGGTTGCTTCATATTTGCAAGAACAGAAGCAGTCTCAAAAGAAAAATCATTCCCATGGCCAATCAAAGCAGGATGATCCTAATAACCAAACTATTCTTTACACCGATGAAACCATCGACGAAGAAGAGGACGGACCATTAAGAGAATCTACTTGTAACTCAATCAAAGTGGCAAAGAAGAACCCTAATAATCTCTTGAGTTCGTCTCCTATCAGGAACCCTCATAATTCGTTCGCAACCCCAAATTCATTTAGCGTTGCCAAGTCATTATTGCAATTGGGATCGGGGTGGTACAACTAATTTTAGTATCCGCTTTGCCATTTGTATCATAAGTTTCTTCTATAAAAGTTAGAGTTGGTGTTTGTTTTATTTTTTATTCTATGATAAAGCCTACTCCATAGGCAATATGCATCAATTAGATATGAAGTTTATGTCGTCATTATTACATGTATTATAAGAATTTTCTGTTCTCCTCTTGAATTTTTAGCTACAATTTAATAAATTACGTTTATGTTTATATTAAAGGGTAATATATATATAGCTTCAAATTAGAAACCGGCATTTGATCGAGTCAATATATGCCAGTGGGAAACAACACCCGTTTGGTGGTTGAGCCTGACCTCCTTATATGCTTGTATTGTTTATCATATTCGATATGTTCTCTACCATTTCGCAAACTCCTTTGATGTGTGTATCAAAGCTATTGTAATCTGAAGGGTACTCACCAAATATTATGGTTTCATTCATTTGGTCGATGCATGTGCCTTGTGGTAATTTACCATCGATTATCATTTGGGCAACAATAGCTTCAATGTCTAAATCTATAGGTATCATGAAGAGCTTCACTATTTTGCTTAAATGAATATTCACATAGTATTTTGGAAGTAGAGCAATATTGTTTTCTAGAAAATTAGACACCAATAATGACAGATTTTCTCGAGCCATTCGCTTGACTATCGGTAACTCTGAATCATTCAAGAAGACCTCATACTGTGAAAACAGCATGAATTTGTCATTGTTTACTAATTTGAATACACCCCTTGTGGAATCACCTAGTTTCTTGTTAAATCTGACAATTGTGTCGCTCTGTTGAATTGGCTCCGATATTCCTAAAGTCTCATCTAGAAACTTCAATATGTTTTTCTTTCTAAAGTCTGCCCCTGCTAACAAACAATATTGTATGACTTTCACGTTCAAGTCGACCACCAAATCTGTTAAATAATCATCATCATTATCAGGGATATTACTTAATGTAGTCAACTTTTTATTCACAAGCTCCATAAACTTGTATACGACAATCGAATCGTTGAATAGGTATTGATAATCATTATATAAATCGTTATATTTGACCCGCAAGTATACCTTGGTAACATTATTTTCGAAGTTCATTAATCCTTTAGGGAACACACTAGACAGATGCACCATTTTAAAAAGTGTTTCCAACTCAAATCCCTGGGTATATCCCAGATCTAGTATCAATTCAATCTTCAACAATATGATCAATGCATTCAACTCTTCGTCTTGCGTCTCAGTTAGCAAATTGATTAATGGACTTGCATCAGGCCCCTTTATCGATAGTCCTAGTTCACGGAGCTTCAAATATTTATCAATATTTGATACTGTTGGGGCTTTCAAAAGCCCTTCTACTTCTTTCGACATACTGTGTTCTAGTACTATACAAAATCAATGCACACTATCAAAGTTCTATTATCAGTTCGTTAACATATAAAATTATTACGCAAAATGAATTTTCAAATAAACGAGAATAAACGATTCGTATAGTTTTGCAAAAAAAAAATTATATATATGAACTGATTACCAACACCCTAGAATCCTCCAATAATTAGGTAGTATATTAAGATGAAGTTTTTCTATTTCACAGCTATCCCGCTTGCAATTTTCTATGTTTTCAATCAATTGTACTATAGTTGGTTACCAAGAAATTACCGCATGGACAAAGACGTCTTGTCCAGATTATCGCAAGAAGTTATTGCAAACCACCCAGATGGCAATGCCACTGCCATTATGTTGGAGTTGGCACCTAAGATTAAGGCTGAATATGGTGATATGATCAACGACTTGAATTTCGACGACTGGGTTTATAACAATGCCGGTGGTGCCATGGGTACTATGTTCATCTTACACGCTTCCATAAGTGAATATTTGATCTTTTTCGGTACAGCCGTTGGAACCGAAGGACACACAGGTATACATTTTGCCGATGACTACTTCACAATTTTGACGGGGGAGCAGAAGGCTGCTTTCCCTGGTGCTTTGACCCCGGAAGTTTACTTACCAGGTGATGTCCACCACTTGAAAAAGGGTACCGCTAAACAGTACTCTATGATAAGTGGTTCTTTTGCCTTAGAATTGGCTCAGGGCTGGATTCCAGCAATGTTGCCTTTTGGTTTCTTAGACACCTTATCCTCCACCCTAGACTTCCATTCTTTCGCAAGAACGGTTTATTTTACTGGTCTTGATATGTGCAAGAACTTATTGAGAGGAAAGTTTTAGAGATTCTACAGTCTGCTATTGGTGAATTACTTTCCGCATCTGTATTTTACATATGTTAATCTTTCATAGCCTATTAATCGATAGTATTCCTTTTCACCATCGAAAAAAGTGTCACTGCTTCCACTTAAATATTTACCCTCTAAATATTGTTCTTATTGACCGATACTATAGGTTTTCCAACCGGCTTCATAAATCTTTTGTATTCAGAGAGCATTCTCTAACCCAAACATAAATTTGGACTAACTTAATTTGCAGCCATTAGTTATACCATTTACACCACGTGAAGAGCCTTTGGATCGAACTACATGGCAAAGTTTCCAGATTAATCCATTATTATCTAATGTAGAGTTACAGTTTATATAACTTGTGGTACTATGAATAAAGTATTCTTCAAACGTATCGCATCTCAACAATAGTCAACGCGTGGCTCAATTTTTGATGCAATAGATTATTGCGATTTAATTTCATTTACTACAGCTCATCGGGCCATTAAATACGTTATATTCGCTAGAATAGGACCATGTCGAGTGAAGCTCGTGATAACGAAGCCACACCGTTAACAAACAATAAAAATTTATATGGAGCAACAAGAGATGAAGAAGTAGATGAGAGGGAAATAATTTCATATGTCCAACAGAGAAGAGAATCAATAGTATCCTGTGGCACAGATAAAATTCCCAATAGCTTTAATTTGGGTCATAGCTTACCTGGAGCACATTCTGATAGAGGGCATGACGATAGAATACACAAATCAAACTCGTCGTTTATTGGAGATGTCTTATCTCATACAACGAGCTTGATGGCAGAGCCAGAAACCGATTACAAGACCGAAATCAAGGTATTGCTCGAATACTCGATTCCGCTAGTACTAACATTCTTATTGCAATATTCCTTGACGGTTGCATCGGTATTTTCGGTAGGAAGATTGGGGCTGAACGCATTGGCTGCCGTTAGTTTGTCATCTATGACGGCCAATATTACGGGGTATGCGATAATACAGGGAGTGTCAACATGTCTTGATACCCTATGTGCCCAGGCATATGGCAGAAAAGATTACAATGCAGTGGGCTTGCATTTTATGAAGTGTAACTACCTTTTGTTTTTGATGTATATTCCCATGTTTTTGCTCTGGGTATTTGGATCGAAACCAATTTTGGTTTTTATCATTGGAAAAGAAAAGGAAGATTTGTGCTCTTTTGCATCCCAGTACTTGCAAGTATTGAGTATCGGGCTCCCGGCCTTCATATTATTTGAAAATGGGAAGCATTTTTTACAGGCCCAAGGCATCTTCCATGCATCTACGTACGTCTTGGTAATATGCGCCCCGCTAAATGCATTTATGAACTACTTCTTGGTTTGGAACAAGACATTTGGCATGGGCTTTATCGGAGCCCCAATATCGGTGGCCATAACCAATTGGCTTATGTGCGTAATGCTCTTCTCGTACATCTGGCTTATTGGGGGTAAAGAATGCTGGCCTGCAAATGGTTTGATGTCTCCGGTGCTTTTTAGAAACTGGACAAAAATGATCAATTTATCAATACCAGGAGTATTGATGGTTGAGGCCGAGTGGCTAGCGTTTGAAATTATTACATTTACGGCATCAAAATTTGGAACAGAAGTGTTAGCAGCACAGTCTATTGTTTCCACCACTTGTGTATTACTTTACCAAATACCATTTGCGCTATCCATTGCTGCGTCAACAAGAGTTGCCTGGTACATAGGGGCGGCTGCGAAGGAATCTGCCATAATGGCCTCTACGGTTGCCATTAGCACTTCTCTTGTATTTGGCATAATAAACGGAACCTTCCTATTCTGTTTTAGAGACTTCTTGGCTTCACTCTACACTAACGAGGCTGATGTCATCAAGTTAACATCAAAGGTGCTTATTGTGGCCTCCATCTATCAAATTAACGACTTTTTGTCCTGCTCCACTGGAGGCATATTGCGGGGCCAAGGAAGACAGAAAATTGGGGGCATATTAAACCTAGTGTCTTACTACTGCATTGCATTGCCGTGTGCATTTACTTTTGCATTTTATTTCAAATTGGAATTGGTTGGTCTCTGGCTCGGGATGATCATCGCATTGTTTTTTGTTTCCATCTCACAGTACTACTTCGTCGTTACAAGCGATTGGGACCATGTAATCAGCGAATGTATCAACGAGGGAATCCTCGAAGACGGTGTGAGCATAGGTGCCCATTCTCATGTCCCCAGCATGAGTAGTTCGCACGTTGTATAGCTGCGCTCCTACATCTATATTATTGGCTTTGGATGTCACATAGACCCCGACAAGCTAAAGTTACTTTGCTACAGCATTTCTTTTAATTATAATCCTTCCATATTCGTATGCCTTGAAAGATATACAATAGGATTATTTCTGTTACGCTAAAATATTCTCCTCTGCTATTCCTGACTTGATAATGGATATCTCAGAACCATGAACTACATAGAGGTTACATGCCGACCTATACCTATATTTACCCATTCAATGGTCTACTTATTACCACAAACTATAAAATATTTAGTTCTTACCCTTTATCATCACCAAAAATAGTGGTAGTGTTATGAACCTTTATCAATCATTGCGAAAATCAATTCAGTCCCAAATACAGACTACAACTATCCAGATTAGGCAAACTAATTGATAGATGCCAATTGGGCATAACAGAAACGTAAGTTCCAAGGTATACAGTTTTCGAAACCAAAACTATATAAAGCAGGGCCGAATATCCGCTTAGATATTTTGGGAAAAAATTATCGAAGAATTAACACTCGCTATATTATCAAAATGAAATTTTCCGCCGTTGCCCTCTTATCTATTATTTCCTTAGCTTCTGCTGCAAGCACTGAAGTTGAAACTGGAACTACTATTGCTACTGTCACCTCATGTGGTTCAGAAGTTAGCAACTGTCCAGCCCAATCTACTGCAGCACCATCGTCTGCCGCAGCACCTTCTTCTGCCGCAGGTGGTAGTAACGGATCCGTTCCAAGTGTTTCGTCGTCGTTTGAAGCTGGTGCAGGTGCCAACGGGCTTGCCGGTGCCGGTGCTTTCGCTTTGGTTGCTGGTGCTTTATTGTGCTTATAGGTGGCTCGAAATATGTGTTCGTGATCTTTATATAGGTATATATACTCAGATATGAAGTAGTTAGAAACTATGAAAGTATTTACGGAAGTGAAATGTTGTAGGTTTATGTAGACGAGTCCTTGCTTAGTTGGGACTCTAAATGCTTAATTTTAAGGTTGGCCCTGGCCAACTCGTTCTGGTAGTGGCTTATCAATCTATCGTTATCGTTCAACTCGGTCAAGAGGTTGTCACAGAGGGTGCGGACAGACAGCTGCAGCGATGTGGACTTGATGAGGTTGATTTTCTCGCGGAGGGACGTGGTGGTGGGCTTAGTGATGTGCTTCTTCAAGTTGCGGTACTTGAACACCAATTTGTAATATGCCCGGTAGAAATTCTGGCAGTTGCTCAATTCCTTGATATACTCGGCTCGCAATGCATTGTACTTCTCGTTGATGTTGGACGGCACGTCTGTGGCCTGGTCATTGAGGTCAACATAATCGTTCAACTCGGCCAAGAACCGGTTGCGGTCGCTGACTCGCTCGACCATGTCCCGTAACCGCTTACCATTCTGTGTATCAGCGGCATCTGCTGCTGTCTCTCCACGACTCGTCCTCGTAGTCGCATACTCGTTGTATTTCGCGTTCAACTTGGCAGTATTTATGTCTTGCTCCAAGTCTATCTCTCGCTCCAATTTTTGAAGGTCTCTATCCACGTAGTCGCTTGCCTTGTGGTTTTCGAACTTCCGCCTCAGCACCAGCGGACTGGGAAACCTCCCCGGGTACTCGTTCGGCAAGTTCAAGTTCTGACCCAATTCTTTTGGCATTCGGTTCACTACCTCATTGGTATGGTTGTACTGGTTGAAAATATAATCGATATCGGTGTTCAATTCATCGTCTGAGTCGTCTAGCACCCGCAGGTCGACTACGTACTGGTCACTAAACAAATCTTTGTAACTCTTTCCTCTGCTCTGCGAGTATGGCCCTGTTTGCGTGTCCCACTGGGTTTCCGGTTTTTGGGTATTAATTATATCTTCATTGTGTCTTCCGTAGGTTTGTATGGTATTATTGTAGTCAATGGTAGGCTCATTTGTCAATGGCGTCGACGGGCCAAATATCGACGTGATAGCCTTGCCAAAGATGCTTTTCTTCGGGGTTTCCATGGCTATTTGCTATCTAAGTCTGTGCATTGTGGTTCCAATCGTGTTTGTTTATACTAATAGAATAAAAACACGGATTTTTACAGGTTAACTCCGGAGTAGACGATGTGCCATTTTGCAGGTTACACGAAAGCCAATAATTATCACAATACATAGTACTTCTTTGTCTTGTTACTACTGCTTTGTGCTGGATAAGTAAAAAACGGGTTACGAAGCACACACATGTGACACTGTACATGGTACATGAGGGACCATTGGTACTTGTCCAATACAACAAGCAGATATTGGAGACGATACGCAAATAACAAGCCAGTTGATCATAAGGCAAGGCATTCTATTGTTAATATGTAATTACATAATTAATAAAACGGTTTTTCAGGTACGAGCATAATAGTCACATTGACGATAGATAGAGCATAAGCACATCCGTTAAGCGGAACCGACTAATTAGTCGGGCGTTTATGAACGCGTTAAAGGTTCTTAGAACATACATGCTCAGTATCTGGTACATCTAGGTTGATATGATATGTGAGTGGTGGAAGGATAAAGTTTAAACAGAGCTCTACATAGGCGGTCGATACAGTTTCTGGAGGGAATGCAATGGACAGCGCATGCGAACAGGCGATTTCGTTCATTCCAGATGATGAATTCGGCCTGTCGTTTCGAACATAGGCGAGAGTGTGCAGAGAGAGGTATGCGTTATGCGGGATACATGGTCCCTACGCCGCTATTATTGAATATATTACAACCAATTGAGCATCCGGAAGTACTAGTTTATATGCTCACCGAAACCGAGAAAGACAATGCTAACGTGCTGGTGTAGTATTTGTTGTTGGTGGTATTTCGTAACCTAATTCGTCTTACGGAGATAGATATAAGCTTTTAAAGTGAGGATACGCCAAATTTCGTGCATAGCATGGAATACTGAATTATTATCCGTTCTGTTTCCATTCCAGCACCTGGAGCAATTATAAACACATAAATAGAGTGTTTTTTAAGCAAGAAATATCCAGGATAAATTTTGCTAGGAATTCAGCATTTAGCATAGGGATAAGTTGTTTTGGGACAGATATTGGAGCGCTCATGATGACTACTGGAAACCCGTTGAACCCATGCGTTCGCAAATTCACACAGCAAGAATATCCATCACATGTGTACGCGACGGAGTTGAAGCAACATGAGCTGGTGGTTGACGAGTACAGCGAGGAGATATTCGAGAATTTGGTTATGGGCAGCAAGACTAACATCCCCAATGTGGACGCATTTCGCCAACAACCATACTTGACAGCTGCAATCAGGGAGAAGCTTTTAGACTTCTTGTTGAAAATGTCATTTCGTTTGAAGGCATTGCCGTTTGTGTTCTACAAGGCCGTCAAGCTTTTCGACAGATACTGCTGCAAGAGAGTTATTCTTCTCGACCAGGCACAGTTGATTATCTCAACGTGTCTTTGGATTGCGGCTAAGTATCGCGGAGGTAACAACCATTTTGTCAACTTGAGTAAAATTGAAAGCTTGGCCACCGTCAGAACCATCAACGACCTTGGATACGGTGCAGGGGGTAAGTTCAAGGGCCCTACCGAAAGGTACAGAATGCCCAAGATGCACGAATTCATTAGACTATGCGGTTCTAAATGTAACTACACACCACACCAATTCAAGCAAATGGAGTTGCATATCTTGAATACATTGAATTGGTCCTTCACTGACCCATCCATAGACGAGTTCATTATTTCCTCGAGAGAATACAACATTTTAAAAGCAAATGAATTGTTCCATATCAAACGCTTCCTCGCATACTGTTCGTTGTATTCACCTGAGCTCATGAACGCCAACGTAATCGACTTAAGTAAGGTCATTATCGACCTAATCAATGAAATGCTCCACTTGAACGAAACTGGATACATGCACGAGAGATTGAACAAGTGTTTCAATAGAGATACCTACAAACACATTAAGAAGAACTTGATCAGGGCTGTTCTCAATGCCTCCGATTCCATCTTCGATTTATTTAATACCAGAGGCCCTGAAAGACTCCACCAAGCAGTGGTGAACGTCTATGCGAGTTCATGCTCTCTATCATTAAGCTGCGTCACCACCGCATCCATGCTTGAAAGAGAAGCGTATCCTATAGCCAGAAAATATAAACAGCCCTTTTTCGCCGACAAGCATCTCACACCGCTGCCTTCTCCAACATCTATATCCACTCCTTCTACCAACATGTCTACGCTATCATTGTCTTCCACCAACTCCCTCAATACGACGTACTCATGTTCACCTCCTTCTCGGTTCGGTGGTTACTACGAGAGAATGAATCCTCCGATTTCGGTCATGGACAACTCTGGTCGCATGTCACCGGCGTTGAGCATTATGCATTGAAACTTCGCTATCCATTGGGATCCCCCGACTGTTTATGTGATAAAGAAAATAGAAAATTAGAGCATCCCACAACATACTTAGGTCCTGGACCTCCTCATTCCTCACAATTGTCTTTGGTTTGCCAGAGTATCCTATTCCATATTCCATTCAACATTTATTCCCCATTCAATTCTTATTCTGTTTTATTTTTAAGAGTGCTACATCAAGTCCAAGTTCCAGGCACATTTGCATAAGGTCATATCTTCCTACCTACACGAAAATGCTTCATATCTATTTCTTCATTTTGTTTTATACTATTTTTTCATACCTAGACTTCAATTATTCATAGTTTTCACCTCATTTGGGTTAATCTAGTTTATATACCAAACACTGCCACTAAATTCTAAAAAAAAAAATTGCGTGTACTTACTCTGATTTTATGAAAATCGCGATGTAAAATCTATTATCGTTTCTTAGGGAACTACACCTTTTTTTCATATATTAGCCTATTCAGTATTATAAATTCAAAGGATAGTTCACGTGTTCGTACAGTCTATTAAACACGACAGAAGGAATTCATTAATAGGTTTTAAATATAATTGATTCACTGCGTTTCTCGAAATATTTGTGGGAAAGACGATCAATTGCTTTTTACTAGAAATCAAGTGATTTACTAATTTACTATAACTAGAGACCCTAGTAATAGTAAACACATACATAGGTGAATACAGAATAATAATCCGAGGAATATGAATCAAATATTAGCATTTTTGGCGACAGTTTTCATATTTGTGAGTCAAGTGTTGGCGAAACCAAACATGAAGGAGTTGGTGGGTACATGGTCATCCAAGTCGAACACGGTGTTTACAGGGCCTGGGTTCTACGACCCGGTAGATGAGTTGTTGATTGAACCTGACTTACCAGGGATTTCGTACTCTTTCACCGAGGATGGACACTACGAAGAGGCGTTGTACAGAGTGACGCCAAACCCTAGAAACCACTCGTGTGCCACGGCTACATTGATTTTTCAACACGGAAAGTATGAGCTTCTCAGTAACGGGTCGATTACCATGACCCCAATCGCTGTTGACGGAAGACAGTTGATGAGTGACCCATGCAACATTGGCTCTAACTCTATGTACACCAGGTACGTACAGCCAACATGGTTCAAGACCTACCAGGTTCAGGTAGATCCTTATCACGGAAGGTACATGTTGCAGGTCTATCAGTTCGATGGGTCCAAAATGCAACCCTTATACTTGGCCTACAGACCTCCTTTAATGTTACCAACTGAGGCTTTGAACCCAACGAATAAGGCATCCGAAACCAAGTCTTCCTTAAGAAAGAGACTCAAGAGATCGTTGGAGAACCAATACAGAACTACCGCTACCATGGAAGCTGCACCTGCCAGATATGAGTTCTGGTGGTGGAC
Source organism: Debaryomyces maramus (assembly GCA_030583545.1). Lineage (NCBI taxonomy): Eukaryota > Fungi > Ascomycota > Pichiomycetes > Serinales > Debaryomycetaceae > Debaryomyces > Debaryomyces maramus. The sequence goes on from JAJMIL010000005.1 coordinate 737,302, forward strand.
TGCGATCGCTGGTCTTGGTCTCGGTTCCGCAGCTATCTTTTTGCACTAAATCGGTCAGTGGTTTCATGGCCCTTTTATAATGAATAACATTGCACTATAGTGTATATGTCGTTTATATCTGTTGTTATGTTTATATAATTTATCTGCTATAGCTGTTTTCTAGAATTTAAAAGTAGTGTACCAATGGCAAAATCATATGTAGTTCTAAAGGTCATTTTTGATAACGAATGGTGCCACTTGAAAGATTTACTTGTTAAATAGACGCTAATTATCATAGAACTAACAACATTGATACATAATGTCATGGTTCAGCGGAAGTTCGGTGCCAATTACTGACTTGGAGCAGAAAATCAACGAGGCAACTTCTGAATCCATACCTAATGGCGAACTTGATTTGTCAATTGCATTAGAAATAACAGATTTAATAAGAAGCAAAAAAATACCACCGAAGCAATGTATGAGATCATTGAAGAAACGATTGACTACGGTTTACCAGAACCCCAATTTACTTACGCTGGTGTTGAAGTTGGTAGACTTGTGTGTCAAGAATGGAGGGTTTCACTTTTTGGTAGAATTGAGCAGTAAGGAATTCGTGGATTATTTAATTGATTATATCTTCAAGATTCATTACAACATTAAGGAGTCACGAGTAATCGAAAATGAAGCCAAGTTTAAGGTTGGGGGTTTTATATTATCGCTAATTAAGGACTGGACGCTATTCTTTGAGGATCAATCGAGATTGAACTACGTTGAAAAGTGTTATCATCAGTTACTCAACCAGGAATACGAATTCCCAGACCTGGAAGTAGGTGGCCATTTGACGAACAATTTCATTGACTCTGAAGCGCCTCCAGATTGGATTGATAACGATGAGTGCATGATTTGCTATAATCCGTTTTCATTAATGAACAGGAAGCACCATTGTAGATCGTGTGGCGGCGTTTACTGTCAAACACACTCATCTCATAATTCCCCTTTAGTCTCCTTGGGGATAATGGAACCAGTTAGGGTGTGTGATAATTGTTATGAAAAAATCAAATTCAAAAACACCAATAACTTGAGTAAAGTTCAACATAAGAGAACTAAATCCCAACCTGCTAACAACGATGACGAAGATGAGCAATTGAGGAAAGCTATTGAATTGAGTTTACAAGATGGCCAGGTTACAGCAAGTAAACCAATCGCACCACCAAGATCACCTTCTCCAGTTGCAAATAATGAAGCTGACGAAGAAGACGAGGAAATGAAAGCAGCTATAGCAGCTAGTTTAAGGGAGTTTGAAGCTCAAGAAAAAACGCACAAGCAACAACAAGCTGCTATACCACAACAGCAGTCTGAGTTTTACAATCATATATTACCATTTGACCAACAAGAACCATCATACAGCAACCCCCAACAGATAATGCAACCTGTTGCGCATTTGGAGCAACATGCATCCAAATTCCAGGTTGAAGATTTAACTCAACAAGAAGAAGAATCGATCAACTTATTCATTACTCTTATGAATAACATCAAAGGCGATGCAAGTAAGCAGGCAAATATTCTATATGACTCTAATTTAAGTGAACTACATACTAAGATCATTCAATTGAAGCCGAAGCTAAACAAATCATTAAGGGCATCTATTGAGAAGTATGAAGCTTGTTTGGAATTGAATAATAAGATTTCTACAATTAGCAGGCTATATGATCAATTCTTGGAATCAAAGCTAAATCAAGCTTATGGGAACCATGCAATTTCACCACAAGGAACATCATCCAACCAGGCATATACAGGCGCTTATTTCGGTCAACCGCCAACCGAAAATATTCCTTACCCTATTGATGCAAGAGTCCTGCCTTCGGCTCAATCTCAACCAACAAAGGGTACAAATCAATTCAATAATTACTCGACAGGTTCATTGTCACAACAGCCTACTGGATACAGCGATTATACGCCTGTTCAGCAAGAATCGCAACAAAAACCTCCAACCACTTCATTCTATCCCTCCTTTCCTCAAGAGGTTTATTCGGATAATTCTCAACAAAGACAGGAAAGCGTCTCTCCGTCATATTATTCCCAGGGTAATGAAAATGAGAATGGAAATCAGTCAGATCAGCCATCTTATCCTTATGAAGCGGGTTATTCTAACCAAGATATGAATTATAAGGGCAAATACAACGCAAACACACCATCATACCCTAATTATACAACTACATTTCCTACAGAGCCTTCTTATCCTCCATTCGAGCAAGATGATGATGCTGAAGAACACGCAGCAGCAAAGTATCCCCCAATAGGTCAAGTAGAATCTAACCACAAGACCTTACCCAGCAATCAGGATACTAAACCACCTTCAATGCCCTCGGCTCCTCAGGCAAAGCCTTCCTCTAGTGAATCGGAAAAGCATAAATTGGTAGAAGAGCCATTAATTGAATTATGATATATAGGTCCATACATTTAAATATAATGATCTATTCATACAAATTGCTTTATCTGTGCACATCTCGGACTTCATTTTTTTTTTATCGCAAGCAATTGACCAACTTCGAGATTTTTCAGTGCTGAAATTTTTTTTTTTCATCTCTACCTTTTTCAGATCTTATCGTAACTTATTATAGGTTTAAAATAAAACCAGAAGGCTCCTTACAAATTGTAAAGTACTTCCGTTCAAAAGTTCCATTTTTACCCTACGAGAGCTGCCGCTTGAAGTCCAATAATCTATTTTACTCACATAAAGCGTGAGTGAATTGTCTAGTCTAGATTGCCCTTAAAAGAAAATAATACTATCCTTCTGTTGTGTGGAAATATATTAAGGAAAGATATTAAACCCCTAAATATTAAGCCGTAAGGATATCCAGAGTAATAATTTAAATCAAAGCGAAATTTAAATTTAAACAGAACTTAGTCCAAGTTATGACCCCATCGATTAAAACGTACCAAGATGAAAGCTATAATTATGAATCTTCATTAGAGGATTATGTTAAAACACCAGTTGCGGAAGCTTCTGGAGCCAAATATGCAAATGATTTAGTTCGTGATGCGTTGATGAAACACATCTCTTCCATAGATGCCGAATCATGCGCAGCAGGTGAAGAAGATTCTTTCTTTGTTGTTGATTTAGGCGAAGTTTATCGTTCATTCATGAAGTGGAAAAAAAACTTGCCGTATGTCCATCCGTATTACGCAGTGAAATGTAATACTGACTTGTCCGTTATTAAATTATTGGGACAATTAGGAGCAAACTTTGATTGTGCTTCTAAAAATGAAATCGATATTGTCTTGAAATTAGGATTTTCGCCAGATAGAATTGTTTATGCAAATCCTTGCAAAACTAATTCTTACATTAGATACGCCAACGAAGTCGAGGTTAATTTGACAACAGTTGATAACCCACAGGAGTTGCACAAACTAAGCAAATATCACCCCAAGTGTGGGATCTTGATTAGAATTGCTACCGATGATGAGACAGCTCAATGCCGTTTATCGACTAAGTTTGGTTGTTCAGTTGATACGGCTGTTAACGAGTTGTTACCCTTGGCTAAAAGTCTAGGCTTAACTGTCCGGGGTGTAGCATTTCATGTTGGTTCAGGTGCTAAGGACTTTGATTCAATTCATACCGCAGTCAGAGATTCCAGATACATTTTCGATAAAGGAATTAATGATTACGGATTTGGAGAAACTATGAACGTTTTAGATATTGGCGGAGGCTTTGAGTTAGAAACTTTTGACAAGTCGTCGACCATGGTTAAAATATCGATCGAAAAGTACTTTTCTGAGGATTACTGTAGATCGCACAACATCGAGTTCATCGCAGAGCCGGGCAGATTCATGGTATCGAACGCATTCACTTTGGCCACCCACATCATCGCCCGTCGGAGTCTTTCCAAGACTCTTAAAGAGTCCAACAATCTTGAGGCCATGATTTATGTCAACGATGGTGTTTACGGTAACTTGAATTGTATTCTTTTTGACCATCAACATCCGCAGGCGTTTGTTCTCTCTCACAAGAACGAATCCTTCTACAATAGAGATGATGTGCATGAAAAGGGCACACATCATTTCTCGATTTGGGGTCCAACCTGCGACGGATTGGATTGTATTTCCACCAGAAATGAGCTTTCTCATAATGTGGATGTCGGTGATTGGTTATATTTCCCAAATCTAGGTGCTTATACATCTGCTGCTACTACCTCTTTTAATGGGTTTAAGAGCAAAGCGCATGTAATTCCAGTAGCATCTGAGGACATCTCTCAATTAAAATGAGTGACTCAAGCTTGGAGATTGTTTTTAGGTTTAGTATTTAGTAAGACTAGCACTTCAGGTGCGTTGTATAGATTCGTTTACAAGTAAAAATACATTTTGTTCTTTTGTGCCCGAAATTATTTTTCATCAGCCTTAGCCTTCCGCAATTTCGAAATGATGATTCAGATAATTTGGTGATAAAGATACGTTTTCTTTTTAGATTAACACTTGAGATAGATAAATCTTTTATATTACATATTAATAAGATGTCACATCCATCTCAGAAAGCGTATGATAATTCTGCTCAGATTAATAATGCTTTAAGAGCATTAAATGAGAAGCAGCCGGCTCCAAGTGCAGATTACAGTATTTATGTAACTGAGGATGGAGAGAAATTATCAACTAAAGATAGAGCAGTTAAGTCGGTGGACCCACCGGCTAGCTTCAAACCGACTGATGAGCAGTTGTTTTTGCCGAATGGATTACCCAATTGTGAATTCTTGCGAATTCACTTTACTCACGAAGGAAGACTACACGAAGAACAGGCCATTAGAATTTTACGAGATGCAACGGACCTTTTGGCTAGTGAACCAAATTTGTTGGATGTTCCAGCGCCGGTGACGGTATGTGGGGATGTGCACGGCCAGTATTATGATTTGATGAAATTATTTGAGGTGGGAGGAAACCCAGCTAACACTGCGTATTTGTTCTTGGGAGATTACGTCGATAGAGGATCATTCTCGATTGAGTGTTTGATCTACTTGTATTCGTTGAAGTTAAGCTATCCTGATACGTTCTGGATGTTGAGAGGTAACCACGAATGTAAGCATTTGACCGAGTACTTCACATTCAAATCCGAATGTTTGCATAAATACTCGTCCACGCTATACGAGGAGTGCTTAAAGTCATTCAATGCGTTGCCATTAGGGGCAATTATGAACAAACAGTTCTTCTGTGTTCACGGTGGTCTTTCGCCAGAATTAAAGACATTGGACGATTTAATCAAGCTTGATAGATTCAGGGAACCTCCAACAAAAGGGTTGATGTGTGATTTGTTATGGGCTGATCCGGTGGAGGACTATGACGACGATAACATTGACCAAACCTTCCTTAAAAATACGGTAAGAGGGTGTTCGTACTCATTTACATATAAAGCATCATGCCAGTTTCTAGAGCGGACTGGTTTACTATCCATTATTAGAGCTCACGAAGCCCAAGATGCTGGTTACAGAATGTACAAGAGAACAAAAACAATGGGATTCCCATCTCTATTGACTATGTTTAGTGCGCCTAATTATTTGGATACCTATAATAATAAGGCTGCTGTATTAAAGTACGAGAACAACGTCATGAACATCCGGCAATTCAACGCATCTCCTCATCCATACTGGTTGCCTCATTTTATGGATGTATTTACCTGGTCATTACCATTCGTGGGGGAAAAAGTGACGGATATGTTGGTATCTATTTTAAATATTTGTACCGAAGAAGAGTTGGGTGAAGAAACAATGGTTTCCAATGAACCAATCGAGGCTAATAACTCGTCAGGTATTTCTGCTGTCGCCTCTTCACCATCTTCGGATCCTCCAAGCAACATAGACCCTGACTCCTTTGAAGCAAAGAGACAGACGTTACGTAACAAGGTTATTGCTATTGGAAGAGTGTCAAGAATGTACCAGGTATTGAGACAAGAATCTGAGAGCGTGGCTCATCTTAAGCAATTGAATAGTGGTACCTTACCCAAGGGTTCCTTGTTACACGGGAGTGAAGGCTTAAAGAAAACGTTATCTACTTTCGAGGAAGCCAGAAAAGCTGATTTGGTGAATGAAGCATTGCCTCCATCGAAGGAAGAACGCCAGAGAAGAGAAGTGGAAAAGAATGAAAAGATTAAAAAGGAAATCGAACATTCTCAGAATAGTAGTCCCGTATTCCAAAGATTGATAAGAAGATTATCCCAAAATTAATAGTTACTTCGGTTCTAAACGTTATGGTTGTTTCAACCCAAACATATATATATATATATCGAACGGTGGAGTTATATAGGTTATTGTTCGCTTTATGCCAAAAATACGATTTTTATTTATTGATGTTCGCACGTTTGTATAGAAATATGTAGCCACATTAAAATACCATTATGGTTATTGTATAAGCGTATGATCAAAGGATAACCTACATTGTGAATTAACCAAAGAAAGAGTCCAAGGGCAAGTAGTGCAAAGATTAAGCTAACATGAGTCCCATGCCCAGATTGGTATTTGAGCAGCCAAATATTGAAAATACAATTCCACTAGCTGTATATCAAGCATCATCACCAGAAAAGTTCTCCATTGAAGACGACGACAAGTTCGTACTACACGCAGGAGGGTCAAATTTCAAGCTTTCAGTGTTACGAAATGATCCCACTGCCAACATTAATATCAGCCCCGAAATGCAAGGACTAGAAGAAACAAGAAGTACCTTGTATGTATTAAATACGAGTTTTATAATATGGTTTGATTCCTTGGAAAAAGGGTTAGAATTGCCATACCAATGTATTTCTTTGAGTGCATTGCAAAACTTGAACGGGTCTCAAGTCTTGTATTTGCAGATTTTATCCAATGACTATTTTAGCAGCATTTCCACGGAACCAAGCGAATATGTCTCCACTGTTGAATTAATAATTTCCAAAGCAAACGGTGTGGATGTTAATATTAACCCATTACTCAAAAACACTGTTTCTGATGTCCACGGCGTCTACGATGCCCTCTCAACGTGCTCTGCTTTCCATTTTGACTCAGAGTCCGATGAAGAAAACTACAACAATGGGAACGATGTTTTCTCGTTAGGTGGGCCAAATGGGGGAGAAATTGATATGAGTCCATCTTTGGAAATCCCATCGTCTTGGGTTGAAAATGATCAAGGACTCGAAGGTGCTACCTTTAAAAACGTTGGGGACGCTGATGACTTAGAAATAGATGACGATGAACTACAACAACTGAACGACAATGGAGCTCCGGTAGCAGGAATGAATGTGGATGTTGGATTTGCTTCTGTTTTGGGTAGTACAAGGAAGAGAGGTGAGGATGAGATATCGGAATCACACAAGTCAAGAAAATTGGCTTAAAACTAAATTATTTAATTGCTTCTAATCTAATTATTTATAAACCAATACTGCATTATATTATCGCCATTCGTCTATACACGATAACTTATTTATATATGTCACTTTAGCCATAAATATAAAAGATAGGATTACTGCTATGTAAGTTTTCGATAAATGCGCGGGCTCATAATCCCAACAATTTAGCAGATTTGAATTTTTACGGATCAAGCGTTAGCAAGAAGAAGATTGATAAAGAATACAGTCACCAAAGTCCTTAATGTTGAAACGATGAAGACGGCAGAAGAAAGATTCCGGTTCAAAAATCATTTCTTCAAGCTAGGACAAGGAAGAATCATACCTGCTGACAATTCTACATACTGGGCTACATTTTGGAAAGAACCTGAAAGTTCAACAGATATTTATGAATTGCTTACTGCTCATGACATAAAAACGATACGAGACCAAAATCCAACGAATTTTGTCTTGATAATAAGGATATTGGCCCTAAGGCTTATCTACTTGGCACAGCATGAGAACTTCCCGAGCAAGGCAGCACCGGTGTCGGAGATATTAAATTGCATCCGGTTCTTAACGAAATTACTACCATTCATATTTGAGATGCCCTATAGTGCTGGCGATTTGGAAGATATTTTGTTTTGGTCTGAATCATTTGACCCGATGAAGGTGATAGCATTATCCTCTGAATCCGAGTCAGTGATAGATGTTCAAGATTGCAAAAAGGTAGTGGCGAAAGATTACACCAATGGAGATAAAGTTCTAGGGGCGAATCTTGTGAAGAGTTTAGTTAAGTTATTATTTGTTGAATCATTTACAATGGAAGTATCAAAGGATTCAAACGGCAAGGCCACGAGTAAAACATTAAATGTTTGGGAGCCAGGGATTGGTGCGACCTCAAAATACCAAATACCGAATATCATAATTGACAGTAATAGAATGGAAGTTCTAAAACTTCTCTTGACGTTAACGTCAACCTCATTCTACCAATTGCCCTCTAAGACCATTTCTAAAGGATCTAAATTTTTGACAGTGTTGGTGACAATTACTCCTAGAGTCGAATTATTAACGCTAGTTTGCTCTTTGATGAATTTATTGTGTCGGTCAGCGAGAAGCGATCCTTCAGAAAATATGCTAGTATTCAATAACATTCACCTCACCGAAATGAGACATCTATGTGTTACCTATGCAGCTCAATTATTAACGGTTATGGTTGTATATCCATTACCTTCCCAATCCAACTTAAAGTTTTTGTTTGATTTGGGATTAATTGATAATGCAAAACCTTACAATATGGCAAGAGTTTATATTGGTAAAATGCATAAGGAGAATGAACTATTATTTTTAGCGTCATATTTGATCAATATCCTAAGAACACCAATGCAAAATGCAAGAGAATACGAAAACTCTAAATTCAATATTACTAATAATCGGCTGAATAATCAACCTTCTCTCTGGGCTACAGAATCTACTATGCTTTTATGGGAGTTGTTTCAATGTAATAAGGCGTTTAGAAGATTAGTTGGTGAACATTATTTGCATGAATTTTTTATAATCATGTTATACTATATACATACCTACCACAACAATCCTAATTATAGAAATACAGTAAGGATTTTTTCTTATTTGATGCTATACCTTTCTTCGGATTATTCAATTATGGATAAATTGTTTGAGACGATGAACCTGACATTTTATGAATCATTGCCCAATAACTTTAAAATTACACCAGGACCTATAACATACAGGGACTTTATTGTAACCCAAATTTGTAATTTGCTATTCGGCATGTCTCTGGGAACAAATAATACGAATAACACAAAAAATAACTCCAGTCTATTATTGACGACTTTGGTTGAGATTTTATATAATTTGATCCCTGTGGTATCTTCAAAAGACAATTCAAATAAAGATGAACCACTGAAAAAATTGAGTAATACTAATTCCAATGGTGGGCTCTCGTACGCGGCATGTTCTGCTATAACACAGGTAATTACTAAGTTTTCTACTCGCTCCTTCTTATTGGAAACATCATTTAATGCAGGCTTACTAGCACTACTCTTGAGATCGGTTTGTACTGCTATAATTAAATATCCAAAACCTTCCAGGATGCTCTTATTTTCTGTATTGAAGCATGAAAAAGTTTATGATAAAGTTTGGAATACAATTTACAGCTTCAATGCGGAATATTTCAGCGGTGACACTCTCCGACTCAATTCAATAGACGATAATGATGAAACAGGAAAGAATAAAGAATCTCAAGAATTTGAAACTCATGGTTTAGATCAATTATCAATTAATTCGTCTAGCGAGCCTGAGCTCAATGAAACAGCCTTTATAAATAGTCTAGGACCACATTTAAGTTCGAATTCAGCATTAAACGAACAAATATCAACAATCCCAGAAGGAAGTTTATATGACTCTGAGTATGGGCCCCAAGCCATAGACACTGCATTGAGGCCTCGACCCCCTACAGGTATGTCTCAAAAAGCAAGAGATAAGCTACCGAAGGAATCTCCATTAAAGAGATCTTGGGGTGGTAATGACTCCTTAAGAATCATTTTGACGATTGTTATTCCTCATTTAAAGCTTATTTTGAAGGAAGTTTGGTCCAGCAGAGAAGGACCAAGTATAGAGACCTTTTTATTGATAAAACAAATCGAGAATACAGAATTCGATAATTTGATAGCTGAAAATAGGCGACAAATCAATTATGATTTTTTGCCTGACACCCCTTTAGAGCCTCTAAGGTTCAGCTGGAGTCACCTCTCCCTAGGATGGTATATCTCTCTTCTATACGGCAGTATTTATAATACTGTCGATAGTGTGAAGATATTTACAGGAAATAAGAACAAGATTATGAAGAACCTTTCAACATTCGTTACTTTTAGTAAATTTACTTCAACATGGGCTGGTATGAGCAAACAAAGTACTGTGGATACGACAGTTAATGATTCTAATGAAGCTACTGCATGGGTTGAAAACGCTTTGACGAGCATCAATCATTGGTCTCATACTACCATCAAACTATTTAAGATTGAGCCTATTGTGAATGATAGTTTTTTTGGTTCTATTAATTCTAAGGTTATTGGCAACACACAAGGAGTCCCAAACACACCCGTGGGGGTGAATGATATGACGAATACTTTTGTTCGAAAGTTTAGTGATTTTAGGTTGAGAAACAATAGTACTTCAAGCATGTCGTCATTGCAGTCAGCGAATTCTGTATTGAATACACCAATCGATGAGCAGGAAGCTATGTTTGGAAAATACATTCCAAGAAATTCAGTTTCTTCGCTACATTCATTGAACACACTAAACAGATCAAGAACAAACACCCCCAGGAACTCAATCAGCATGTAATATTCGACTTTCAATTCTAATTATCTTATATATTATTAAGTAAACTATAGATTTAATTTATGTTTCTTTTTTTTAAAGTTATGGTACGGTGAGCTTAACGTCTTCCACCTTTGCGACCCTTTTTTTGAACCAATTCAAAACCATCATCGTCAACTACAGGTTTTGGTGGCTCGTCCACTTCCATGTCATCATTGTCGACTAGGGCAGGCTCATTGTCTTCTTCGTCCTCATCCTCATCGTCGTCAGAAACATCAGGGTTATTTGGATCTTCTTGGATTACAACCTTTTCATTTTGACTGGCTGTTTGCTGCTTCTGTTGCCACTTGGAATATAATTCTTCTATAGAATCATACTTCTTCATGCTCACATCTCTATAAAACTTCACAATCATGTCAGCAATAATAAGTGCCGAATCATTGTCGACCTCCGTATCAAATTCGTCCACCATAGCATATAATAAGGTTTCCTCTATCAATTGGACATCAACAATTTTTTCTTCGAATAAATCAATAACAATTCCTGAAATCCAATCCCTCTTATCGGCAGAATTAGGGCCACCCCAGGAATTTATAACTGCTGTGTTCAACTCATCCCATTTATATACTGACATACAAACACCAAGTTCAAATTTGGCTTGTTGTTTCTCATCTCCAAACCTCAAGGAATTAAAGCCCTCTTCTGCTTCGATATAGTCAGCCGGATCTATCAGAGTCATATTCTTGAAGTACTATAGTATAGGCAGGTAAGTGAAAAATTAAGATCTACAGAACAATTTTTTTTTTACGATGCTCTGATGTCGCTTTTCTAGATAAGGATGTCGCATCATAGTAAAATGGTTACAGTTACTTTAATATCCATAGATAATACATTAACTAAAGTAAACTACTTATTTCTTTGTCTCGTTTCAATACTGATACCACCTCTTCTTCGGAAATGTTTAAAGTTATTATTCTATGTCTTTCACCTCTAGAATTCTGTTGCAAAATCCCATTTTCTACTAACTCATGAACAATGTACTTGAATTTGAGAATTCTAACATTAGTCTTTCTTGAATTGGTAATTGGGCTTTGGGAAAGTAGTCCAGCTCCATATAGTAAATCAGTTAAATTCATTTTGGTATTTATGGATTCTAACGCTCTGTCACCTTCTCTGGAAGTAAGCATCATCAACGAATTTTTCATTTCATCTATAATATCACCCAAGGTGTTCTCTGCCAAACCAGAACGTTTCATTCGAAGCAAAACGCCCGCAAGGACAAGTTTCGATGCAAAGGACAAACTCATGAGATATTGGGCAATAGGGGAATTCACTGTTTCATTAATAGCCTTTGAGATATGCGATATTTGGACATAGTATGTTTCGTTTTCGATTTCTTTTTCGGTAGTAGGTTCAGTCCTTGAAGCTAGATATTCCTTTTCGGCTATCTCTACCGCCCGACGGCAGATTGTTAAAGCTCTCCTCGCGTCACCACTGACACTGGCAACCTTTCTCGATGCAAATCCAATTGCGTCGCTATTTACAATAACCTGTCTTTTATTCTGTTTGGTGAGCATATCTAGCCTATGCTTGATAATAGAACCCAACTGTTCAAATGTGTACCCGATAAATTGGATTCTTCGTAACCCTAGTCTGGACGAGATTTTATTCGATAATACACGCTCTGGTAGATCCATAGTATTTGCTACTGCTAGAACGATTAATTTTGAATTGGCATAAGTAGGCCAATTAAAAAAATTGTACATGACGTTTTGTTTCTTGGTGACTATTTGGTCTAGTTCATCCATCAATACAACCAACGGCTTGCGAGGCGTATCTTGACTAAAGTAGCTTTCTAATAGCAAGGCAGCATTAGATGATGTTACCTTTAATCCACTGATTTTTTCCCATAGTATTTCATAGGCGACATTAGGAGATAGCAATTTCAATCCATTTATTTCGAGGTAGTCAAAATCATTCAATTCATTCATTTGATTTAATTCTTTCAACTGTGCAATGACTTCTCGAATTGTTGCAGTCTTTCCCACCCCTGGAGTACCACTGACATATAAACAACAGCCTGTTTCTTCTTGTATGGCCGTTTCCAAATTTAAATAAATTGACGTGAATTCATCTTCTCTACATGGTAATGATGACAATCTTGTAGACGTATGCAACTTCGCCTTTAATTCTTTGAATGCTTCTGAAGATGTCTCTATTCCTAAAGTGTTACTTTTGTCCTGAGGTTTCTTAGGCTTTCGAGGCGACAACGATAAAATCGACGGTTTGGAAGAATCTTTAATTTTCATCCGTTTATTGAGCGGACTCACCATGGAGGTGAGAAATTGCCTAGACTCATCGTCAAGTTTAGAGTGGTTACTCAGTAGTCTTGTGTTTTTCTCTTTAGACCCCTTCAGTTTGGTTTTCTGAGTCGTATTACGCTTTCTTGGGCTTGCTTTACTGCTCTTGGTTTCCTCGGGGTCTGATTCTAAATCGTCGTCCGAAAGGTCGTTCTCTGCTTCTTCCTCAGAATCGAATTCATCAGAGCTATCATCATCACTAACATCATCAACGATTGGTTTTCGTTTCTTGGGCGACACCTTCTTATCTACCTCAGTTAGCTTTTCTTTTATGGACTTTGGTACTTTGGTATCTGTTTTTGTACTGGCGTTATAGGCAACTGGTACAGTTTCACGTCTGATAAATTCAATAAAGTCATTGTGGTTTTTTTCAAATAACACGCAAAGATCCCGAAAGTCGAATGTGGCCGTGAACCTTTCTCCGGTGGAATCACATCCTCTTCGACACACGAATGTATGGCCCTTGGTGGAATCATCAAGAATGATATCATCGTCAAACTCTTTCTGCGACACCACGTTGACTTTGGTAATGATCTCGGGTAATTTCACTTCATCCAAATATGACGTGATGAAAAGCTCATTCTCATTTATCTGTTGCTTATCATTATACTCGTCGGTCTTGGGTAGATCATCGTATTCGATATCTCTAATGCGAATGAACCACGAAACTATTATATCAAGAAAGTTATCGTTCCCAAACCGGATCTCCTTGACAATTGCAATCTCCGGAGAGTTTCCCTCTTGCTGTACTAACAAAAAATCGCCCTCCTTGATGTCCAAATCATCGTCTTCTCTTTTCAATGAGATCTTTTGACTAGATGCAGCCTTCCCACGTCTACTCCGTCTGGAGGGGGTCAATGGCTCTCCACTCGGGGATCCCTGTTTGCTCAGATTAGCTTCATCATCTAGGAAATATTGCCACCCTTTTAAATCCCGTTGGCTCTTCGCCATACTCGTTGAATTGCTGGTGTTGGTAATCGGTACTGAACATGGTAAATACTCAAGTCCCATTTTTCACCTGGGTTTATCGCGTCCTGCACACTGGTGACAGGGCCAGTATCTAGTATATTTCCGTTAAAATTCGTACATTATAAGTGTCGATGCAACGACAGAGAGAAGTGAAAGGAGTCTACTTATATAGAAGGATGGGTTCACCCACGTTGACGATTTCGTCCAAGTTCAACCGCAAATCGAAAGCCTTGGACAAAATGATTTTAAATATTTTCTGGACGTTGATGGAATGGCTGGTGGAACAGAAGATCACCGGGGCCCGCATGGCATTGCCAAAGCGCTTGGCCTGCTGGGTGATCTCCACCTGGTCCTGGTGCGGCATGTCGATGAATTGGTCGTACTTGGTGCCGATCAAAAATGGAATGGCCGTCTTGTTGAACCCTCTCACCTGGCGATACCACTCCTTGATCGAGTTCAACGTCGACTTGCGCGTGAGATCGAACATAAAGAGGATCGCCACCGCGTCGTTGGACACCAACGGGAGCATGTTGATGAATTCCTTCTGGCCCCCCAAGTCCCAGATGGAAAATGTGATCACCGTGTTGCGGATCTGGATTTTCTTGTCCATGAAGTTGACGCCGAGGGTCTGAATGTAGTCTTCATCGAACAACCCCTCGACGTACTTGACCATCAACGACGTCTTTCCGATCTGCGAGTCGCCAATTAGCCCGATCTTGAGTGCCACTCTGCTCTTGTTAGTATGTGCTTGTCAATGGTCCAGGACCGTGGTCCTGCGGGCCCCCACGCCCCCAGGCCGCACGTCCCGCCCGCGATGCTCCATGCTGCTAACTCACCTACTGATTGTTCTGGTCCTCGCGATTGTCTTCCATTATTCGGCTCCGGTGTAGTTGGTCTGAACCTCTTGATCTACGGTGTTTGTTGTTCTCATATAGAGCGCGATCACGTGACACCCTGGGCTGACAGGCCAGGTTCCAAGCCAGGTCCCAGGCCAGACAGACGGCCATATAGCAGGTGTTATGGCGACCATGGAAGACTCACGTCATTCTCGCGCCTCTCAGATGTCCTCTTTCGTCATATTTCGTCTATTTCGCCCACCAATTCGCCTACCAATTCGTCTACTCATCTACCCGTTCGCTACAAATGGTGCCATGTCTATGCCACCGGCCCTCGGAACGATTCCTGTCCCACCAATTAACCACCACTCGTCCCACACCCATCTATACGCCGTTGAATCTCTCGCTCTATCGCCAATCTCGTCCATCCCCATTCTCTTCCGCCTGTTCCTCTGGGTTCCACCTGTTCATCCATCTGATAGTGCACGTGCCACTATTTCACTGGTGGGGGCCAAGTGTCCCCCACCAGTACCTCCCGGCATTTTGCGGAACCTGGCCCGGCTGGTAACGGGTCCAGGGCCCGGCGCCCTGGTGATAATCCCCAATCACGCGCTTATCCCCGTCACATATAACTAACCTGCAAACAATTATAATTTTTCAGAAAAATCTCATACAAATTGACCTAACCTGCAAAACACCTTGGACGAAATTTTGTTCGCGGGCTCTCAGTGCAATGAATAAAAATATAGTGAAAAAAAACTTGAAAATTGGGATTAATTATATTAAATTAGACTATACCTAAGTAAATATGGCTGTTGGTAAGAATAAGAGATTATCCAAGGGTAAGAAAGGATTGAAGAAGAAGGTCGTTGACCCTTTCACCAAGAAAGAATGGTTTGACATCAAGGCCCCATCCACTTTCGAAAACAGAGCCGTGGGTAAGACTTTGATTAACAGATCCACTGGTTTGAAAAACGCCGCCGATGGATTAAAGGGACGTGTTGTCGAAGTGTGCTTAGCCGACTTACAAGGTTCTGAAGACCACTCATACAGAAAGGTTAAGTTGAGAGTCGATGAAGTGCAAGGTAAGAACTTGTTGACCAACTTCCACGGTATGGACTTCACCTCGGACAAATTAAGATCTTTGGTTAGAAAATGGCAATCGTTGGTTGAGGCCAATGTCACTGTCAAGACCTCTGACGACTACGTCTTGAGAGTGTTCGCCATTGCCTTCACCAAGAGACAAGCCAACCAAATCAAGAAGACCACCTACGCGCAAACCTCCAAGTTGAGAGAAGTGAGAAAGAAGATGATTGAGATCATGCAAAGAGAAGTTGCCAACTGTACCTTGGCCCAATTGACCTCCAAGTTGATCCCAGAAGTGATTGGCCGTGAAATTGAAAAGGCCACTCAAACCATCTTACCATTGCAAAACATCCACATCAGAAAAGTCAAGTTATTGAAACAACCAAAGTTCGACTTAGGTTCGTTGATGGCCTTACACGGTGAAGGTTCCACCGAAGAAAAGGGCAAAAAGGTCTCTTCTGGTTTCAAGGATGTTGTCTTAGAAGCTGTCTAATTTGGATTGTAGTATACTTTTCTATATTATTTGAGTATCATTTATAATTGACATTACATATCGTTACGTGACTGTAGGCCCATGGTGCTGTGATGAAGCTGGCATGTGTCGTGGACCCCCGGCATCCGGTTTGTGTCCTGTTTTGCAGCTTCCATTGCTGACTCTAATGAAGCTTTTTCCCGTAGAACGCTCTGCCGACTCTAATGAAGCTTTTTCCGTAGAGCATTCTGACGTCTCTATCTCGCAAGTCCCCGTTCTCTGGTCTGGTCTGGCCGAGTCCTCAGTCATTCCAATCAAGTAATCGTCCTCCTACTTCGCTTCCTACATTTCTCTACATTTCTCTCTACAATTGCCTGTCCTGCCCGAAACACTCCCTCTTCCCAATGCTACCCATAACTTCAACTACTCCCTCTCCTATTCTCCTAAATTCATTCGTTCAATACATCTTATATTCGTAGTTCATTGCATACATCTTATATTCATTGCATAATACACTACATTTTACAATTTTATAGTCGCAATTTAGAAATTATTGCAAAATATCCTGCCAAACTACATTTTTCATTTTTCGCTTTTAACCACCTCTTCTCCCCTGACCTCACTCAATCAACAACACTATACCGTTACAACCTCCATCCCTACCACCCTATCCCACCTATTCTTCTACTAATCTCTGCTTTATTGCTGGCGAACTGGGAATTATTGTGCGCACGTGACATGAGAGGCTATATGTAAAATCGCAATCCAAAAACATAATACTTATTGTTTGTTCCTGAATTTGCTCCAGTCATTGTAAGGTTCGATATTCGAAAAATAAGAGCGAATTAAGCAAGAAATTGGATATTTCAATTCAATTGATACATATTTGTAATTATCTTTAGTGGAAATATCAATATATCATCGCTATGGGTATAGTAAGTAATTGATTATTCGAGCAGATGAAAAATTCCTGGTGGAAAAGGATTGTGATTGGGATGACCCGAGAGTAGTGGTCACCAATTGACAGCTGGAGGAGGAATTGGCCATTGAGTTACTTGTCAGAATACTAACAACAAACTAGCAAAAATCGCCGCAAGATGTGGACCCTCGTCGTCCCCAGAAAGGTGATATTGACGAATTAAATAGAAAAGCAAATGCAGACTTGAATATGAGACGTGCTCCGGTGGATGGATCTGATAATGCTGGTAATAAGAAGCAACCGCCACCTCCAGAAAAGGTCAGTATCCGGGAACAAACAACATTTTCCTGGGATCAAGTTGGCAACTGGGATGCCAAGGCTTCTACTGATAAGGAGAAGTCCTTGAGCATCATGAACAGTATCCAGACGTATGTTGTCGATCATTTTTACGGTGATTGGTATTGGAATTGTGCATTGCTTATCGGAACTTGTTTCTTCTCGTGGTTAATCGCCAGAATTGGTGGAGGAATCTTGTCGTTGGGATTCATCTTGTTATTCACCAATTCGGTTTATAGAATGGAATTGAGAAGATTCAATAGAGATGTGAGAGATGACATGACCAGAGTCACTGCCAGCAACAGATTGGAAAACGAATTGGAGACCATGGAATGGTTGAACTCGTTTTTGGACAAGTTCTGGGTTATTTACATGCCTGCGTTATCGGAACAAGTTATGTTCCAAGCTAACGAAGTATTGAAGGACCAGGCACCAGGTTTCGGTATCGAGGCATTGTCCTTGGACGAGTTTACTCTTGGTTCCAAGGCTCCAAGAGTTGATAGTATCAAGTCGTACACCAGAAAAGGCCACGACCACATTGAAATGGACTGGGCCTTTTCCTTTGCTCCAAACGATACTGATGACATGACCAAGAATGAAATCAAGAGAAAAATTAACCCAAAGGTTGCCTTAGGTGTTACTGTGGGTAAGGCGTTTATTAGTAAGTCTTTACCTATTTTGGTGGAAGATATGTCGTTCAAAGGTCGTATGAATATAAAATTGAAATTGAACCATAACTTCCCTCACGTCAAGATGGTTTCTGTTCAATTCTTGGAAGCTCCAGCTATCGACTATGTTTTGAAACCAGTCGGTGGGGACACATTCGGTCTTGATATCATGTCCCTTATTCCAGGGTTAGCCGGATTTGTCAATGGATTAATTCACGCTAATTTGAGACCAATGTTATACGCGCCAAATTCTTTGGATATTGATGTTGAAGAAATCATGGCTGGTCAAGCTCAAGGCTCGATCGGTTGTCTTTCTGTTACTGTTAAACGTTGTATTAATTTGAGACCAACCGAAGAGACCAAGGTTATCCATCCTTATGTCCAAATGAAGGTTGCATGTAATGATGAAATCGATGAGAGAACATCTCCAAAGAAAGACATTACTTCCCCAATATTCATGGAAACCAAGTACATATTGTTGAGTCAATTAGAGTCAAACTTTTTGAATTTTAATGTTTTTAACTTGATTGAAGATGAAAAGGATGACAAGCTAATTGGTAATGTTGATATTCCATTGGGCGATTTATTGCAAAAAGAAACCATAACTGATGTGTGTAAAAACATTACAGAGGGTGGAAAGGTTGTTGGTAAGATTGAATATGATCTTAAATACTTCCCAACCTTAGAACCAATGGTATTAGAAGACGGTACTAAGGAGGAAATTACTGAATCAGAAGTTGGTATCATGAAGTTGACTTTGCACGAAGCAAAGGACTTGGATATCGCCCAATCGGTTGTCGGTATTTTGAATCCTTATGCAGAAATTTATGTTAATGACGAATTGGTTAAGTCTTGTCGTAGATTAAGACAAAGCAACGAGCCATCTTGGGATCAATCCTTTGAATCATTAGTTACTCAGCAGTCTGAAACCAGAGTTAGTGTGGTTATTAAGGATTCCGTTGAGGATAATATCATCGGAAAATTAGAAGCCAATTTACAAGATTTGATCTTTGAAAGTTCAAGAGGTCAAGAATGGATTCAATGCCCACCTGTCAGAGTTGGAGCACCATCATCTAAAGTTAGAATCAGTGCTAAATGGAAGGCTTTGGGTATGACCGATGAAAACGTTGACACCCATTTCAATGCGTCTATCGGTGGTCTCAGATTGCATATCCGTTCTGCTACCGGTCTTAAGAACTTGGAAGCTGTTGGTAAGGTTGATCCTTATGTTAGAGTTATGATGAATGGTAAAATCAGAGGTAAGTCGGCAACAATTGCCGACACTTTGGAACCAGCCTTTAACAACGTGTGTTTTGTTCCTGTTGCCAATGACCATCAACATATTTTGATGGAAATTATGGATGAAGAAGGAGATCAAAACGATAGGTCATTAGGTACTTGTGCTGTTCATGTCAATGAATTCTTGAAGAAGAATGACGAAGGGTACTTTTTGGGTTACGATGGATCTAATGAAATTATTGAACAACCTATCTTATTAAATGGTCAACATCACGGTTTCTTATCGTACTCGGTTTCGTTTATTCCAACTATTCCTGTTTACACTCTTTCCCAGTTAAACAACAAGGATAAGTACTTGGAACACTTGCAAAAGAAGCAAGCGGAAGAGGCCAAACAAAGAGAAAAGGATGAACTTAAGTTTAAGGCACACCCAGACGAATATCAATGGATTGAGATCGAAGAGGATGAATTGCCAGAAGTTCCAAGGATTGAAATGCCATTGGAGACTGCTATTAAATATAGAACAGGTAATATGAGTGTTTACCTCAAGGGCGGTAAATTCAACAAGCCCGATTACTTTGTTCACGTCTTGTTCGATGACCACGCATACCCATCGGGTGTGTCGTCAAGAACTGAAGGTAGAAAGTTGGATGTGGAAACAAAAGCGGAAGCATTTATCAGAGATTTACCAAACTCCAAGCTTATCCTCAGACTTACTAAGAAGTTTGAAGTTGATGACGAAAAGGACATTGTTCACGAGAAAATCTTCGATACGCTTGAGATCCTTCAGAGATCGTACGACAATCCAATTGACTTGAAGATCAACGAAAAGAATTCGGTCAAGCTTCAATTGGAGTATGTTCCATCGGCCGTCAAGTTGGCACCATTAGATACTATCTTGGATGTCGGTAAATTGAAATTAGACATTTTGAGTGCAGAAAACTTGGCATCCGTCGATAAGAACGGTAAGTCAGATCCATTCCTTAGTGTCAACCTTGATGGTGTTGATATTTTCAAGACTGACAAGAAGAGAAAGACTTTGGATCCAGTATGGAATGAATCTGTGGAGTTGCCATTATTCTCCAGATCGAGACAAATCATCTTGTTGGAGGCATTTGATTGGGACTTGACGCACAAGCCCGAGTCGTTGGGTAGAATTAACTTGGACTTGTCCTTGTTGGAGCCATTGCGTTCCACGCAATTCACGGTGCAATTCGATACCCAGGGTACTCTTCACTTGCGGGCCACCTTCAGACCGGAATACCTCAGACCTACGCTTAACTCTGAGAGTGGGTTGCCATTTGACTTCAACTCCGTGGCCAACGTGCCATTGAAGGCCATTGGTGGAGTTGCGGATGTCGCTGGCGGTGGAGTTGGATTTGCTGCAGACGGAGTGGCCAAGGGTGGCTCGTTCATCAAGGGCTTCGGCAGACTGAAGAAGAAGCAGAGCGGTGAACAAGACGCCAACTCGGCCGCAGGCAAGGACGAAGGCGATATGGCCGACAACATGTCGCACACCAGTGCTAAGACAGGCCAGACGGGCCAGACAGGCAGAACCGGCCAGGGCGCCCAGTCGCAAGACGGACGCGAGAACGGCGATATCGCCGAGGGCGACGAAGAGGGAGAAGAGGGCGAAGAGGGCGAAGAGAGCGCCACCAAGAAGGCAGAAAAGGACGACAAGGCACCGGACATGACGGAGAACATCAAGGTTGACAAGCCATCGCGGGAGGTGCACGGCGCACCCAACCTTAATGCGATCCTGCTCCCACCCCGTCAACTTCCAAACTACGGGGACACCAACATCGTGGGCAACGACTCCGACATCGGCAGCGTTGCGACCAGCGCCCACGGTGCCAACGGCGGCGGCGCCGATACCGTGCCCGGTAGGGTGACGGTGGTGTCGGCGACCGGGTTCAACAGCTCTGCGCTCGAGGTCAAGACGGTGTTGAGGAGTGGAACCAAGGACAAGACGTTGTTCCGCACCAGAAGCGCCAAGTTGCACGACTACGGGTACAGATGGGGCGAGTCGCTTCCATTCAGAGCGGTGCCTACGGGCGAGTTGTACTTTCTGGTGAGAGAGTACCACAAGTTCGGCAAGAAGACCGAGTTGGCGTCGGCCACGCTTCCATTGCAAGAGGCGTTGAACAGGACCGACGACTACACGTTCAAGGTGGGCGAGGGGGCCTTGGTGGTGAACGTGGCGTTTGTCGATGCCCCATTCAGCCCATGAGTATTTATTTTTGTACCACGCTTATGTATTATTTATGTTTTGTTAATTGACGTTTGTGAGAAGAAGGTGTAGAAAATGGAATAGATGTTAGTAGTAGGATAGTAGGATAGTAGGATAGTAGGATAGTAGGATAGTAGGATAGTAGTAGGATAGTAGGATAGTAGTAGGATTAGCAGAGTATTAGCAGTGTATTATTGAGTACTATATTACAGGATTAGCAGAGTATTAGCAGTGTATTATTGAGTACTATATTACAGGATTAGCAGTGTATTAGCAGTGTATTATTGAGTACTATATTACAGGATTAGCAGTGTATTAACAGTGTATTATTTAGTATATGGCAGGATTAACAGTGTATTAACAGTGTATTATTGAGTACTATATTACAGGATTAGCAGTGTATTAACAGTGTATTATTTAGTATATGACAGGATTAACAGTGTATTAGTATTAAGTAGAATCATTAGTACTTAAGTAGTATTTAAATAGACCACTACTTGAATACTAATGATTCTACTTAAATAGTACATCACCTAAATAGTACATCACCTAATACTATATCACCACCTAATACTATATCACCACTTAATACATCACCACTTGATACTGGTCCAATACAGAAGTACTATCATACTATAATATTACTATACTATATAGCACCATTCTACTAACAGTGTATATATAGCACCATTCTACTAACAGTGTATACTAAATAGCACCATTCTACTAACAGTATACAATACTATATCTAAGTATACAATACTATATAGAATGCGTAATACTAAATATGGTGCACAAAATAGTGGTGCACTAAAATACGCTAATACTGAATAACGCTATAGCTAACTAATGTGCTGTAATACTAATCCTAGTATTACTATATACCAATCAGCAATATTAATTGAGCACTGGAATATTAGAAGTGCCATAATACCAGAATACTAAACACCATAGCACCATGGCACCATAACACCATGATACTCACTACACTATTACTCTAATATACTCACTACTACTCTACTAGCACTACTATCACTACTAGCACTACTATTACTGCTCTACTACTGCTAGAACTCTACTACTATGCGGATGTCACGTGACACAGAGATATTCGCACTATTGCAACACTGGGCCGTTAGACTACTGTACTAACAAATGGCACTGAACGAGAGCGCTGAATTAGAGCGCTGAATTAGAGCGCTGATTTATGGCTTGCACGTATATATATTCAGTGTATGCAAATACTATAGTGCTTTATGGGCCCTACACAGCAGTTGGATGCATGGGTGCTATAATTTACAGAGCCAACAGAGGCGCTATGGGGAGTTGAAGTAGGCAGAGGCAGGTAGTAGAAAGTAGGGTAGTAGAAAGTAGGGTAGTAGAAAGTAGGGTAGTAGAGAAGTAGAAAGAAGGGGTAGAGAATAGAGAATAGAGAATAGAGAATAGAGCAGTAGTAGACCGGTAGAGAGGTGATAGAGAAGTAGAGTAGTAGAAACAGCAGCAGCAGCAACAGCAGCAGCAACAACAACGTGTTACTGTAGTAGTAGTAGTAGTAGCTGCGAAATAGAAAAGGCTCTACACAGGACAGCCGGCTGGACCTCGGCACCGCCACATCACATGGCTTTGTGACTGCTATGGCCCTCTGGCGGCGGCACCGGCGCCCGGGCGTGCGCCCGCTCAAAAACTTTTGGGAGCCCCGATGACATAAGCTCTAGGGCAGCGCTTACATAATTCGCAATTAGGGCCCGCTGGAAAAAAAACGGCTTTGTGTCATTTGGGCCCAGTTTGGTGTGCATTCTCTCTCCCAAGGCCTCTCCAGGCAGACCTAGTGTGAAAAAAAGCCATTGAAAAAAGACTAGTAAATTTTTAAAGCTACTACTGATTCATTAATATCATCAAAACTAGATCAAAATGAGCCAAATCGTATGTAATATTAGCAGAACATAATGTGGACAAAGTGTACAGAAGAATGCATCCAAAATGAAAGGTTTTTGTTTCTCGAAACGTCGGAAGCCATTTCCACCGAAAAATTTTCAAAGGTGAAAAATGGCGGTTAGAGCGTGGTGGAGTGGAGAGACGATGGAGGGACGATGGAGGGAGGACGATGGAGGGAGGAAGAGACGATGGATGGACGATGGAGGGAGGACGACGGAGAGTGGACGACGGAGAGTGGAAGAGATGATGGATAGTAGCCGGTTTCGTGGTGGACAGGACGGTGCACGAAATAGACGGGAAAATTGGACTCCAGTACACTTCGGTACACCTCCGTACGCTCTGGTACATTCCGTACGCTCTAGACACTCGACACTTCGTACACAGATGTCCAGGACTGGGCCTGCGGGCTCGAGACACAAAACAGAATACTAACTATTTTAGGCTCCAAAGTGGTACCAATCTGAAGACGCTCCAGTCGCTAGACAAACCAGAAAGACTTCTCGTCCACAAAAATTACGTGCCTCGTTAGTTCCAGGTACCGTTTTAATTTTGTTGGCCGGTAGATTCAGAGGTAAGAGAGTCGTTTACTTGAAGAACTTGGAAGACAACACCTTATTGGTCTCCGGTCCATTCAAGGTCAACGGTGTTCCATTGAGAAGAGTCAACTCTCGTTACGTCATCGCCACCTCCACCAAGGTCGGTGTTGAGGGTGTCGATGTCTCGAAATTCAACGTTGAATACTTTGCCAGAGAAAAGGTTCCAAGATCCAAGAAGTCGGAAGCCGAATTCTTCAACGAAGCTCAACCAAAGAAAGAAATCAAGGCTGAAAGAGTTGCCGACCAAAAGTCCGTCGACGCCTCTTTGTTATCCGAAATCAAGAAGACTCCATTATTAAAGCAATACTTATCGTCTTCTTTCTCTTTAAAGAACGGTGACAAACCACATTTATTAAAGTTCTAAACGGGACTTTGATTGCTCTTAATATTAATTGTTATAGTTATGAAGTTATAGTGGTGTAAATTTTTCTATTTGTATATTTAATACAGTTTTTGAACGTTAATATTGTTGTAGGCCTATGGGATTATTCGCTGTAGGGGGGCCCGAAATAAAGCTACCCACACGTGAATTGAGGTTGAGGCCAAAAAAAATTTCAACCTCATCTCATCATTTTTAATATATAGAGGTAAATTTATTCATTAATTGAAGGACTAATTCCCTATACACAATAAGCCATGTCCAGTTTAATCCCAATTTCCACCTATAACTTGGCGCTCAAACCGTTCAACCCAGTTCCAGCCATCGAATACGACTACCCTGTCACTATTAGATTGACTTTGGCTGCGGTCGACCCTGAGGCTACCGACGACAAGGAAGAGCCATCGACCTTGAGATTATTGAAGAGATCCAACTTGTTCGACGAGGACGACGAAGAGCTCGACAGCGACTTGGAAGACCTCGAAGCCGAAGAAGCAGACGAATTAGACTCGGAAGAAGAAGAGGAAGAAGAGGAAAAGCCAAAGAGCAAGAAGAAGCAAAACAAGAAGCAAATCGAGGAGGAGCAAGAAGACGAAGACGAAGAAGACCTCGACCTTGACGGCTCGTCCGACGAAGAGGACGACGAAGAGGTTTCTGAATTCGTCGTGTGTACCTTATCGCCAAAGGTTCAATTCCAACAAACCATCGACCTTACCATCACCCCAGACGAAGAAGTCTACTTTGTGGTCACTGGTTCGTACCCAATCCACTTGACCGGTAACTACGTCGAACACCCAGCCGACGAAGACTCCGAGGACGAATACGACGACGTCAGCGACGACGAATACAACTTGACCCCAGATGAAGATGAGGTCGTCGACGGTGAAGAATACGACTTGGACGACTTGGAAGACGCCTCCGACATCGAAAACAAGATCCAAGAGTTGGTCGAAGAAGAAATCTCCAAGAAGAGAGGCTCCGACGACGCTGCTCCAACCGGCAAGAAGTCAAAGAAGGCAAAGACGGAAGACAAAAAGTCGGTGCAGTTCACCAAGGACTTGGAACAAGGCCCAACTGGCTCCACCTTAGTCGAAGACAAGAAGGACGCTAAGAAGGACACCAAAAAGGACACCAAGAAGGACAAAAAGGAAAAGAACAAGAAGGAAGAATCAAAGCCAGAACCTGAAGCCTCCAAGAAGTTCCCCACCAAGACTTTATTAGGTGGTGTTGTCACCGAAGACAGAAAGTCTGGTAAGGGCCAAACTGCCAAGTCTGGTAACAAGGTTGGTATCAGATACATTGGAAAATTGAAGAACGGCAAGGTCTTCGACAAAAACACCTCTGGAAAGCCTTTTGTTTTCGGCTTAGGTAAGGGTGAATGTATCAAGGGTTTCGACTTGGGTGTCGCCGGCATGTCCGTCGGTGGTGAAAGAAGAGTTGTCATTCCTGCTAAAATGGGTTACGGAAGCCAAGCTTTGCCAGGCATTCCTGCCAACTCTGAATTGACTTTTGACATCAAATTGGTTTCTATTAAATAGTCTCCCATAATTAGTTTATTCTAGTCTCTACAAATACAGTCATTTATATATATAATCTTGTTTAATATACTAAAGTCCCCCAGATACTAAATTCTCAAGTCTCGTATCAGATGAGCTTACACGCGTTACAAAGAAAAAAAAAAAGTCGTCGTATAAAATTTTAGACGCTCTCGTTGACATAAAAATTCAACTCTTTAAGGTGGCTTTTATTAATAAACGGTAAAGCATTCGAAAGGTATGTTAAAACACAGCGGTATAAGTGAAAACATAGATTTAACGGGTCCAGAAACCAGGAACACATGTTTTTGCGGTCAAAAAGTATATAATAAGTAAGAAACTAACGTATATTTAGCACATTTTCAACAGATTATGCTTAGGGTAATAAATCAAGCAACCAGTGCTTTGGCTAGGTTATCAGCTCATCGTCCGATACACTTTATTATCATAACCGCCTTGCTAGCATCGGTTTCGTATCTTTCTGTGATTAATGAGTATGTTCCCGAGAACTTTGAGTTTGATAATTCTATAAGCTATTATCACCCGCCGGGGACGACGAATTACAAAGAATGGAAGCAAATCGACGACCTTACGGGCTACGCCAATGCAGATAAGGTCTCGATAACCCCATTGAGGTTCAGACGTACCCATAGTTACAAAATCCCCGAGATTGCCAATACATTCAGTAGTGTCAATGAGAATGAGCGTCTTTTGATATCGAAGACCGACGAATTGGAGGCGGAAATGAAATTGCTCGATAAAATTACTTACGATGGCATGACATGGAAGGCCAGACACGCCAACAGGGTTACCAAGTACTACGAATATATTAGCGGCGGAATCTTGAAACTCAAGTCTACTATCCAGGGGGCTGAAAAATTCGACGTCGGGTTAATCGCCATTGCTTATCTTGCCATGTGGTATACTTTGATTAAGGTCTTCTACGATATGAAGCAACACGGATCCAATTTTTGGTTGGCGTTTTCGACAATTGTGTCCTCCACATTTGGCTTTCTCTTTGCTTTGGTCACAGCCACCAAGGTTTTGGATGCGAAAGTTCCGTTATTAAGTTTGACCGAAGGTATTCCATTTTTGGTGGCTATCATTGGCTTTAAACATAAAGTTTCTATTGCGGGAATTGTCCTGAAGTCTTCGTCGTCCCAAACCGATGTCAAGACAATCGTGGCCAATGCAATTTCGGCCCACACAGTTAGCTTGTTAAGAGACCATGTTGTGGTTATTGGTGCCTTGCTTTCTTGTGTTGCCTACGCTCCTCATTTAGAAGGGTTGAAGAACTTTTGTATTTTAAGTTCCTTGATCTTGGCGTACGACTTGTTATTAGTGTATACTTTCTTTTCTGCTATCTTGGCTTTGAAGGTCGAGATCAATAGAGCTCGTCGTACCGAATACTTGAAAAGTGCTTTGGAAGAAGATGGAATTTCTTCCATAATTGCTCAAAATGTTGCTACTCAGTCGTCCCACATCGAACATCCTTACGAGTCGTCAATTTTTAGTTCCGAAGAAACGTCAATTGTTTCATTCAAAGTAGCTATGATTGCAGGGTTCTTTGGTTTCCATGCCTTCTGGTTGGGTAGCTCTTGGCTATATAATGCTACTGGTGGTGATTCGATTAGTATTTTCTCAAATGTTAGAAACTTATCTAAGACAACTGCAAAACATATTGAAATTGGTGCACATGGTACTGTTGTAACGTTAAACTCTCCAAGAGTCTACATGCCTTTAGGCTTGTTAATTCAGACTGAAGACTTTATTTTGTTAGTTTTGGAACATATTAGTTTCGCTATCAGAGATAGTCTTATCTCGAAATGCTTGTTATTCGCATTTGCTATTTCAATTTCCACAAATGCTTACTTTTTGAATGCATCTCGTTATCAAGTTTCCGCTACCAATAAATTAATTGAAAAAGAAATCTCCAGACCAAAATCAGCTAGTATACTGAAAAGAAGAAGAAGCTCAGTAGCTGTTACATCTTCATCGTTACCTAGTCCACCAATTGAGGATAATGTTGCTGCCAAGAAGAATATCAATAATGAAGAAGAGTCTAATTCTAGCGAAGAAGACTTTGAAATAACCGCACCTCCCAAGAACTTGCCATTAGACGAATGTGCGGAAATAATGAAAGAAGGAAGGGTTAAGGAATTAAATGACAATGAGATTTCTTCGTTAGTTGTTGCAGGAAAGTTACCTTTATATGCGTTGGAAAAACAATTAGCTGATAACACTAGAGCTGTTGTTGTTCGTCGTAAAGCAATTGCAAAGTTAGCTAATGCACCTGCATTAGATACAATCCGCTTGCCATACGCTCACTATGATTATGACCGCGTCTTTGGTGCTTGTTGTGAAAACGTTATTGGTTACATGCCTTTACCTGTTGGTGTTGCCGGTCCTTTAATTATTGACAATAAACCATATCATATTCCTATGGCAACAACTGAAGGTTGTTTAGTTGCGTCAACCATGCGTGGTTGTAAGGCTATTAATGCCGGAGGTGGTGTTGAAACTGTTTTGACTCAAGATGGAATGACCAGAGGCCCTTGTGTTTCTTTCTCTTCCTTAAGTAGAGCTGGTGCTTGTAAAATATGGTTAGATTCGGAAGAGGGTCAGAAGATTATTAAGAAAGCTTTCAACTCTACTTCAAGATTTGCTCGTTTACAACATGTTCAGACAGCATTGGCCGGTACATTACTTTTCATTCGTTTTAGAACAACTACTGGGGATGCCATGGGAATGAACATGATTTCCAAAGGTGTTGAATACTCGCTTAAATATATGAGTGAAGAATGTGACTGGAGTGATATGGAAGTTATTTCTGTTTCTGGTAATTATTGTACGGACAAAAAGCCAGCTGCAATCAACTGGATTGAAGGTAGAGGTAAATCTATAGTTGCTGAAGCTAGAATACCAGCATCTGTTGTTCAAAAGGTTCTTAAATCTGATGTTGATGCTTTAGTCGAATTAAACATCAGTAAAAATTTGGTGGGTTCGGCTATGGCTGGATCTGTTGGTGGTTTCAATGCCCATGCGGCAAACCTAGTTACTGCTGTTTTCTTAGCTTGTGGTCAGGATCCTGCTCAAAATGTTGAATCTTCCAACTGTATCACATTGATGAAGAATGTTGGAGGAGATTTGCAAATCTCAGTATCTATGCCCTCAATCGAAGTCGGTACTATCGGAGGTGGTACAATTTTGGAACCTCAGGGAGCTATGCTTGACTTATTAGGCGTACGTGGTCCACATCCAACAAATCCTGGTGAAAATGCTAGACAATTGGCTCGTATCGTGGCCTCGGCCGTGTTGGCTGCGGAACTTTCTCTTTGTTCTGCTTTAGCCGCAGGCCATTTGGTCCAGTCACATATGCAACATAACCGTAAGGGTGCTGCACAACCAAACGCAACCAAGTCATCGGAAGATCCAAAGCCTAACGGCGAAGCTGATTTAAAGCGTCTTAAAGAGGGATCTGCTAACTGTATCCGTTCTTAATTTGGTTAATGTCAAATTTTAAAATGGCTATCTAAAAATTAATCTATGATTCAAGAATTGGTGTCATAATATCAAAGTTGAACGCCTACGTTCAGATACAAAATCTTCCATTGTATAATTCCTCTGCATTGTTAATAGATATAATAATACATATTCTAACTGGTATTAAAATTCAAAAGTCGTAAATTTCTCTCACTGTTGATTCTCAATGACTCAAAATTATCTCGACCTCAAATATGAAAATATCTAAATGTTTTATAAAATAGACGTGATTTAACAACCAAGATGAAAAACGACAACCCATCTCAAGAAATTGGAGTCCCTATTCCGCAGAATACACCTCATGCTGTTTCAGTAACATTGCCAACCTGGGAGGCCACTGTGGGTTATGAGGAAGGTGATGATTGGGTGGTGAACAAAATGAATTCTGGATACCCAAGGTTCTTTATTCATTCAGTAATCCAAGAATTAGCTAAAAATATAGAAGCTAAATACGGTAGGGAAGGAGAGAGATGCATGATTTTTCCATCTTATAATGTGGCCAAAAGATGTCGGGAATTTGTGAAGACCAAGAGTGAAAAAGAAAATATTGTAGTTAGAATTCTACAACTAAGCACTCCAGCACCAGCTGACGAATCCGAGAAGTCATCAATAATCGAATCAAACATAGGTGTTATTTTCTTTCCAGCTAGCGAGTTTCCTTTGGCTAAAAACTATTGGCAACATTCAGGGGAAGGTATTAGTTCGAGGATGGGAGAATATGTTTTGAGAGAATTGTTTCAAAAAGAAAAGAAAACGAACGTTCACAGAGGAAGTCATATGAAGCAAGAACTTCAAGCACAAAGGATTCAACAAAGATCGCCTTCTCTCTCCAAATCCTTACAATCCCCCAGCTTTTCTTCGAACGATGAAACAGAAAAAGAATTCAACACTTTTATTGAACAAAAGTACGGTAGAGTGTTAGATTTGAAGTTTTCTGATCAAGCTAAGATCGCTTTGAGAAGAAGGATTTGTGGTAAAGTTGACAAGTCCCACAATCAAGAAGAAGAGATGATCAAAGCAAGGCGTGGTAAAAACCTCAGTGAAACTGATGTGTACCTTTATCCATCGGGCATGGCAGCTATTTTCAATGCCCACCATGCATTATTACAAATTGCAGAAACCCCTCAGAAGTCAGTTTGTTTTGGATTCCCATACGTCGATACTCTCAACATTTTGAAGAAATTTGGTCCTGGTGTCCACTTCTTTGGCCTTGGAGATGACGAATCATTAAGTAACATGGAAGACCAATTAGAAAAAGGTGAAATAGAGATAATGGCATTAGTTTGTGAATGTCCTTCGAATCCATTGTTAAAAACACCAAATTTAAAAAAAATCAGGGAGTTAGCGGATAAGTATCATTTTGCAGTTATCATAGATGAAACTGTTGGAAACTTCGTTAATATTCATGTTTTGCCATACGCTGATTTAGTAGCCTCTTCATTGACTAAAGTATTTTCTGGTGATTCTAATGTTATGGCCGGATCATTATTGTTGAATCCACAATCACCTATGTACAGCAAATTGAAAGAATATTTCGATAATGAATACGAAGATCTCTTTTGGGCTGAAGATGCGTTATACTTGGAAAGGAATTCGCGTGACTTTGCTGAAAGGTCTGGTAAGATCAATGAAACTGCTTTAGCTGCAGTTGATTTATTAGTTAATAGCCCATTGATCTCAAAAGTTTATTACCCTTCCATCTCGGATACTAAGAAATATTATGATTCTATCAAAACTCAAACTGGGGGCTACGGTGGTTTGATGTCATTTATTTTCCACGAACCTGAAGATGCAGTGTGTTTTTTCAATGCCGTTAATTTACACAAGGGGCCATCTTTGGGAACAAACTTCACTTTAGCCTGTCCATATGCCATATTGGCTCATTACCAAGAATTAGACGAAGTTGCTAAATGGGATATCGATAGAAACTTGATCAGAATTAGTATAGGCTTGGAACTGCAGGAAGACTTACTTGGGGTTTTAGGCAAGAGTTTAGAACTTACTGCTGCCCAACATAAATGAAGCAAGTTATATATTATTACTATATAGAATATGTATATATATATTCATAATGAACCTTCACAAATATCAATTACCATGAACATAGTATCCTGGAAATTTAACATGGTCACATGGAGCTGGTGGATTTCCTACAAGTTCTTCATGACGAACAACACCAGCATACCAATACTTCGAACTATTTTCGTAAAATCTTTGCCATTCTTCTATATCATGCATTGCCTCTTTCAAATCTAAACCTCTGAGATCATAGGTGAATTCGTCGGGCTTATTAAAGCATCCAGTCACAAATGCTCGGGCACTATCCTTTCCACTAAAAAATCCGTAGGGTCCATTAGGCCCATAGACCGCTCTTGATTTAGTCACATCATACACCTTTCCATATATTCCGACATAAATAGGTAGACTTCTATCAGTTCCATTATAAAGGGAAAGTTCATCAATTGTTAAGTTCACATATGTATTCAATGTTCTTAATTTTAAATATCCTGGTTCTATCCATTTACCGCTATATCCCCAAGTTGATGACGATGTGAACCACCATGATAAAAATGCATTCAAAAAAAGCAAACCACCTATGATCCGGAGTATATCGAAGATTCCAAATGAAATCTTGTCATCATTATGGGCATCCAGCGCCTTTCCGGGCTTTGTCATGGTATCATTTCAGTAATTTTTAAAACTCATTAGTTTCTGAATGGTTTAATAATTAGTGCGAAATATAACTATAATACATTAGGCTATTTAAGAATATAAAATATTTGAAATAATACATAAGTGAATTAATAATACATTAAGGCATGAAAAATACTTCATCGTTTAATGGAGCAATATTATTGGAATAATTTAAAATATTCATTTTATCGGTATCTGCATTAATCAAATCAGTCCAAAATTCATCGTAAAGGTTTTCTAATTGGTCGGGACTCACCACGTTGGGTAATGCATTAAACTTGTTCGCATCGCTTGCATCACCTCCCATGTCTGTAGTATCCCCTGCTTGGTTGTATGTATTGGAGCCTGTCATGTTATTGTCCAAATTATTAGCTTGTTGATTTTCCATAGAGTTAGCTTCCGCACTGGGGAAATACTGAAGGTATGACAGACCATAGGAAGGGGCGGCACTATTACGCTTGAATGCCAGATCTTCAGAACCCTCTTGGGGAATTGTAACCGTTTGCTGCTGGAGTTGAGAAGGTGGATGCAAGTTATTTTCGTTTGGATCTGGTTGGACTTCTGATTTCTCTTGGTTCCTAGGTAAACCTCTTCTATATGAAGCAGCATAGGATAAGATATCCAACGGTATATGGGGAGGATATGAATCACCGGAATTAGTTGTGATAAGACCACCAGTGTGAGTTTTCTTGAAAATTTTACTCAACCTTTCAATTTCACTTAGTTCCTTCGTCGGCAAACCTAACCTATTACTCTGGTTATTACCCTTAGAATCACCGTGTTTTCTCAACAACTCTTGGATTTGAGTAGCATATGCCTGAATAAATAATTGTAAAACAAGCCTTGTCTTTTTTAAGATGTGGTTTATGTGATACAAAGCTGATGCGTGGTCAATCAATCTAAGCAATGATTGTATTGTAGTCATTGCATAATGAGGCACCAAGTCTTTGTCATTCACCGATGGCAATGATAATATCAAATACCTTAACTTTAATAATATTCCAACGGTATAGATTATTCTTGATGCGTAGAACAAAGGGAGTGTGGCGAATTGGTCAGGATTCAAGGAATTAAATTGATCCAAGGCATTTACACATGCGGTAGTACAGTTTCCAATGGACCTTGCAGAAGACAACCCTAATATGATTTCAGACACATCTTTTACGTCATTCCTGATTATTTGACCGAATACAGGTTCATGAAGATATGCTTCTACTGTATAAAAGTATCCCAAGAATGCATGGTTACCTTTAGGGATCAGGAGCTTAATTAGATTTAAATTTTTCTGGATTTCTTGAATAACGAACTTGGAAAAAGATGCTCCTTTGTTCGAAATATCAGGCGAATGCACGATGTGATATATACGCTCCAATTCATGACTTAATCGCAGGAATAATGCTATTTCGGAATGCTTTGGAATTCCACTTCTTTCTAATAAGGAACAGCATTCTTCGACATATGGAGTCCATTTGACATATATTTTTCTTCGCAACGTCAAGCATATACTGACAGTCGTGAAGTAAAGCACCATTATAAGGCGACGGTATTCTGCACTTGTGCATTTATCATTTGAAGAACCATCGTCGCTCTCTCCTTCGTAAGTCGGGCGACCAACAATCCCCAAGTCATGTAGCATTGTGACCGAAAGAGCATTTAATAGATGATTACGGCGATGCCTAAACAATTCTGGAGTATTGTACCACAAGCAAAGCAACAATAAACTTTTGATCAATTCGACAGATTTGGAACCAGCTACTAGCACTTCCATGACCAATGATTGCATTGCAGCATTATCAATCTTTAGGGCAACATCTAAATCAAATGGCTTCGTATAAATAGTATTTGTAACCGACATTAATGCGAGAAACAAGAATGGTTGGTTAGACCGTAAATCCTCGATGGTAATATCTTCGGGAATATCCACTAAGTGGTACACGGCATTCATCTTAGTTTTATACAACGTGAGTCGTTCTCTCGCCTCCTCAATTGTGATCAACCCTGATTTTATTATATCGATATTCTCGCTTCTATCGAACAAAGCACACCGACGGTCAGCAGTTTCCTTCAACCCACTGCTAATACTCGTCAACTTGGATGAACTGGAATCTGTCAATACGTTCAATTCTTCCTCCAACACAGTTCTTGCCGTGGATGCACTGCTGATCCCGGATGCATCATCTGCTGAGCTTTGACCCTGTTTTTCCAATTGCTGTTTAAGAAACGCCACCTGCTCCTGTAAATTGGCAATGACCTGTTCTTGTTGAATACTACCAGATCCATACCCACCGCTCGCTTCGCTCATCTCTGCTTTCCGTCTTCTCTTCCTCGTCTGATTTGGGTCTACTTCACACTTCCTTTTTGAGTTGAGACACCGCAAACACGGTCCCGCCGGGTTATTCTCGTCTGCTGGTGTACATTTAACCTTCAAACTATGACAGCTCTTACATGCTCTAGCCGCCCTCCGGGTAGATCTGGCTTTAGTGCCTTCCCCGTTCTGTTTACCATCACTAGCTGGTGTTGATACCATTGAGGAAGAAGGTGATAAACCTTTGTTCTGATCGTCATAATTCAGACCAGAAAAAAATGACATAATAATATCCTTACTACTCTAACACTCTAATTCCCAGCTGTTGGTATAAGTAATTATGCAGATTCTGTTAAAAGTATTAAATTCAACTAGTTTCTAGAGTCTTGGTCGAAGTTTTGTTTTTGTAGTGTTGCTCACGTGAAGATTCACTCGATGATTTTAATCTACAGCTTTATGGAATTTGAATAAATCAGAGGAGAAATAGATCAGATTCCTTCAAATATATTCAATCGATGAGTTATTCATTTGGTACCGAGAAGCTCACATTTGGAAATAAGAAGAAAGCACCTTGGAAGGCAAAAAGCGGTAAACAGGAATTGCCATTGTACTATAAAGACAAACCAACTACAAGAAGCAATCAGAAGAAAGTTATGCTATTCAAGGGGTTCATAGCATCATTAGTGTTTTATGCTATATATTACATTGCGTCGAATGGGGTTTTAGAGCCGCTGTTTGACTTCTCGATGGGCAAATCATGGTCTGACAAGCAGCAGGAGGTCAGAGATGTGTTTTTGGAGAGTTGGAGCTCTTACGAGAAACACGGCTGGGGCAAGGACGTGTATCATCCTATCAGCGAAAGGGGGGAGAATATGGGACCCAAGCCATTGGGGTGGATGGTTGTGGATTCGTTGGATACGTTGATGCTTATGGATTGTCCCGAGCAATTGGCACGGGCAAGGGAGTTTGTTATAAAGGATCTCGACTACCATTTCGACTACGATGTCAATGTATTTGAAACCACGATCAGAATGCTCGGTGGGTTGTTGTCGGCACACCACTTGTCGCAGGATGACATATATTTGGATAAAGCGGTTGATTTGGCCAACGCGTTAGTGGGTGGGTTCAATAGTGCAACCGGGGTTCCTTATTCGTCGGTGAACTTGATGTCTGGTGAGGGTATCAAGAACCATGTGGATAATGGTGCTTCGTCAACGGCCGAGGTTGCAACCTTGCAATTGGAGTTTAAGTACCTTTCATTCTTGACAGGAGAAACGTTTTTCTGGGAAAAGGCTGAAAATATTATGAAGGTTCTCGAGGCCAATAAGCCTCGTGATGGATTGGTTCCTATCTACGTACAACCAGACACTGGCAAATACCAGGGTAGCATGATTAGGTTGGGATCAAGAGGTGACTCTTATTACGAATACTTGTTGAAGCAGTACTTGCAAACCAATAACCAAGAGCCGGTCTACTGGGATATGTACCGTGAATCTGTCGATGGAGTTAAGAAGCACATGGTCGGACAATCGCTTCCAAATAAGTTGACATTTATCGGCGAATTAGAAGATGGCGTTGGCGGGGCATTAAGCCCGAAGATGGACCACTTGGTGTGTTTCTACGGTGGATTGTTAGCAGTAGGTGCCACCAATGGTTTGACATACAAAGAAGCTAAGAAACGTGATGACTGGAATGAAGATAAGGAGTCCGATTTCAAATTGGGTGAAGAGTTGACCTATTCGTGCTACAAAATGTACCATGACGTTCCAACCGGCTTGTCTCCTGAAATTGTCGTTTTCAATAAGGATCCAAACCGCAACACCGATTTCTACATCAAGCCATTAGATAGACATAACTTGCAACGCCCTGAGACCGTGGAATCATTGTTCTACTTGTACAGACTCACCGGCGACAATAAATATCGTGAGTACGGGTACGAAATCTTCCAGAACTTCGTGAAGCACACCAAGGTCACCAACAAAAACGGCGAGGTTTCCTACACTTCATTGGATGACATGACTACGGTTCCTCCTAAGGCCAGAGACAACATGGAATCGTTCTGGT
Source organism: Debaryomyces maramus (assembly GCA_030583545.1). Lineage (NCBI taxonomy): Eukaryota > Fungi > Ascomycota > Pichiomycetes > Serinales > Debaryomycetaceae > Debaryomyces > Debaryomyces maramus. The sequence continues at coordinate 774,128 of JAJMIL010000005.1, forward strand.
TCGCCGAAACCTTGAAGTACCTCTACTTGTTGTTTGACGAAGACAACAAAATCCCCTTAGACAAGTACGTTTTCAACACCGAGGCTCATCCATTCCCAAGATTCGACTTGGGCCCATTGCATAAAACGGGCTGGTCTAGAAAATACCCATACTTGACCCACTCCGAGACCAAGATGGGAATTCCCCAACCAAACGCGAAGATCGACAAGAAGAACCCTCCCGTGGCTGCTCCTGCGGACAAACCCGCCCTGGAAGAAGCCATTGAAGAGGCCCAAAAGAACCCTGACATCACCAAGGATACAAAGGCTGAACATAAGGAGAAATTGAACAAAATATTACAACATTTAGACTAAATATTCTACCTTGAACTCTAGTCTATAGTGTAATCACATGATAACTGTTAATTCCACATCTTTGTGTAAGTTTTTTTCATGACGTATATTTTGCATGTAGTTTTTTTTTTTAACCCATCTTTGATATACTCTAAGGTTTCTGATCTAAAACAGTAGTACTATTGTTCAACTATTCAGCAAGGACATGTCCAGTGATGTAAGTATTCTTTTTATGAATGTGCTTTAGAAAAACGAGGAATTCGAGCGGTGAATCGTTTGGCCAGGAAAGAAAAAAATAAACAAGTTAGGTCATTATTACGTCACAGGCATCGACTAACATAAACCAGCTGAAAACGTCTTTTGACTTGGAACCCAATCCTTTTGAACATTCGTTTGCATCCAAGGAAAATGGGGAGTCAAAGGGAGAGAAAGGGGTAGAACAAGGGCCCAAAGAAAAGGAAGGAGAACCTGGGAGAGTAGCGGGAGAGAAACCCGAGACAAATAAGCACAACTTGCATATTCCCAATATCACGTCTTTGGAGCATAATATCGGAAAGGGAGCAGGTGCAACGTCTCCAATGAGGACTCCTGGGGAGAGAAGGCTTCCACCGCTCGGATTGTCGCCTGGGGGTCAATTGACGGGTGGACTCGGAACGCCTGGATCAAACTTGTGGAATAGTTTATTGAGTGCCACAAACAACCCTAATAGCAACGGGAACCCTGGTAATGGCGGTGAGAATAATACTAATACTAATACTGATAATGCTAATAATAATACCGAAGGTGCTGCGGGACCTAATAATACTAATGCAGCCAATTACCACCCCAATAATGCCTACAGTGGAGGAAATAATACGGCTAATAACCAAGGAATCGCGAACGACGGAGCCAATAATCAGAATAACGCACCTTCCTTCCAGAATAACAACCCTAACAATGCTAATATGAACCAGTTCATTAGTATGTTGAGGAAAAGTGGATTGACACCCAATGAATCGAACTTGAGGTCCGGGTTGACTCCTGGAGGTATCAACCACCAGGGCGGTAATGTTTTTGCGTTTAATAATCAGCTATCTGGATTGACTACCCCTGGGGCATTACTTAACAGTCCTATAACACCTGGATTATCAACCTTGTTGGGTATACCCCCGAATCAACATAATAACCAAGCGCCTCAAAATGGCCAAGTACAATCCAACCAACCCGCGGTTAATGGAAATGCTGCCACCCATGAATATAGTGGTAATTTGAACCAATATAACAACGCCAATCAGCAAATACCGCAGCCGCCCCAACAGGAGCCAAAAGAAGAACCGGAAGCTACGTCGAATAAGAAAAGAAAGCAGAGTGAAAATGGTGAAAAACAGAAGAAACAGAAGACGGATTCTGCCACCAAACAGAAACGACTCAAGAAAGAAGATTTTCGGGATGTTGATTCCAATGATTCTACTATTGGCGAGACAAGTCCTACCAATAGACCTACGGAAGAGAATGAGGATTCTAAGCGGAAGAATTTCTTAGAACGTAATAGAGTAGCTGCGTCGAAGTGTCGTCAACGTAAGAAACAATTGATCCAGAAAATGGAAGACGAACTATCGTTCTATTCTACCGGATATAGAGAATTATCGGCCCAGGTAAGTCAGTTACGAGACCAATTAATCAACCTCAGAGGTATTATCATTGGACATAAGGATTGCCCTATGTTAGCATCTTCAGTTGGTGGATTTGATCAATTGAACAACATCATTCAACTGACGAACTACGTAACACAAATCGCGTCTCAAACTCAACCTAACCCGAGCTCCATGCCAAGTACTATACCCACCACCCTCAACCATCATCCAGATGCTTTGAATTCCAACAACGCAGTGAACCCGTTTATGCTTCCACACAACCAGCAGAACAACATGGGTCCTAGTTCGTTGCCAATTCATGTCACCCACAACTCGGAGAACCGCTCGAGCAATAGTACGACTGCAAATCCCTCTTCCGAGACTATAAACACTACAAACTCGATTAATTATCCTTCCAACCACCAAAATAATAATATCGCCAGTCACCACAGTCTCACAGACTTGCCGGCAGCTGCCGCTGCGACGATGCAACATAACCCCAACCAACAACCTGCTAATGGCGATTTAAGAACCATCCACAGCATGTCGAACTTAGCTGGAATGTCTAATACTGGCGATAAACTACAAATGAATCACCCTAATTTTAATCTTAGACCTGTCAACAGTATGGCCGACTTGCAGCAGCAGCAGCAGCAGCAGCAGCAGTCGCTCCATCAACAGCCCCATGCCCAATCCCAGTCACAGAACTATGGAAACGGTATTGTTGACCCGGTCGCTGTTGCTACAAGGAATATTTTGGGCATGCCACAGCCCCAGACTTAGGTTTAATCATAAACTCTCTTAATAGGTACTCATCGTACTACGAAGAAATATATTTATCACTTAGAAATTTGCACAACTTTTTTTCCTGTAAGTAAGGCATATTTAGAGATACTTACTGTCGTCTGGATATACATGCATAGCCTTGTAGTTCTTATAGTCTTATCACCGGTCTATTGGCTGTACATTACCCATTTAGTGGCTTCATAGTACTCTAGAACGAAAAAAAGCAGAGAGGCACGTGATATATACATCGCCATAATATAAACAAGTAAACACTAGATCTAGATTTAGTACCTGTACATCTTAATCTACAATATGGTTATAAGTAAAGTCCATATGGGAGATATGGAGCTACCCAATCTTCCTGGGTCAAATATGCGAAGTAGAGACACGAATGTAATTAGTCCGGATCAGTTTACCAGAAAGAAACTAAGAGGTATACTACACCTAATTACCGGTGAACTCAAAAGTCGTGGTACTAAGACACCTCATATATTCTTACCGTTTAGGTCAAGAATTGATGATAGTAAGCTTGAGATGTTCCTTTCCAAAATATTCCCGGGCGGAGAGTTGGTAAATATGTTTGATGAGATCGAAGTTGTGCAGATATTGAAAAGATTTGACGAGTTTACTATAATCTGTGGATTAAAGTATCTATGGAGTAGGTTACCAAACAATGAAATTATTGGCTGGGATGTGTACCTTGAGTATAAGCGGAAGGAAAAAGAAGCGGGTTACCCAAGGAATGCGTTTTTGAGTATTATGCCCAAGTGTTTGTCCTCACCTGCCCATGCATCGATAGTTTATGATTTTCTTGATTTGTTGATTAGCATAGCATCAAATTCCCAATTCAATTATTTGAGTGGTAGGAAAATTGCAAAAATGTCGAGTATATGGGGGTTTAATGGCTCTTCGAAACCTCGGCAATCACCATTCTATGATGCCACGTTAAACAAAGAAAATACTTTTATAGACGGGCTTGACTTTTGGAAGCCGACTTCAGAGGCCTTGTTTCATTTACTCCTTTCATTTTTAAGGGCAATGCTTCCGGACCATGAAATGGATACATTGAAATTGCCCAAGACATTGCAGTCGTTATTAATTACAAATTCCTATCCCCCTCAGGAAAATACCGATTCTATAAAGTCGATAATTACAATCCCATGCGTGGTTATTAGATCCACCAAGGTGTCCTCAAATGTATATGAATTGCTAAGCAAGGTGAGAAATACTATTTCATTTAATAAGAAGGATTCATTCCTTTCGATGGAAAATTATACTATCTTGAAGAATATATTTCAGAAATCCTCGACAAGTGAAATTGTTTCATCTCTAACTGAAGAATCAAGAAGGATATTGGCTAGATTAGCTGCTGAACCAATCCAATCAAATTATGACCTATCCCCTGGATGGGCAGAATCAGAAATAGAAACGGACCCAAATATTCCGTTATTTTCTCAGATTAATATTCAAGATGTTTCATTACAAGATTATTATATTTGGACGTGGTTATCTTCAGTTGCTTCGGATCAGACGCCGCATAACAAGAAATTATTTGGGAGATCAATTGTAATTGAAGCGAGTTTGAAAGGATTTCAAAAGTGGCTAATAATTACAGAGCAACTTCTTGATGCTGACGAATATCTTCACCATTTTCAATTGGATTCCACCGGAGCATATAAAGGAAATACTAAGAGACAGATTTCAAGTGAAGGTAAGAAGGATTTGCCTTTACCACCCGCACCTTCGTCAAATGAATTATTGCCAAATTATAGCTTCAATAATGACGATTTGAAAGTGCGAATGCCAGATGAGGAAGACGAGTATATTTATCCTAGCAACGTTAATGATCAAGAATTAGGTGATTATAGACAATACCTCGAATCCTTGGGTGATTTTGATGAAGAGCAAATTAGTAAAGGCTTTGAAGAAAAAGCGAATTTGAATGGTACTAACAATAGGCCACCACCACCACCACCACCCACAGAGTCAAAACCACATTTTATTCCTACACAACAGAACGGCGATTTTTCTCGCAAGCCATTTCAAATGGAGCCTCGTCAACATCATGTACAGCACCCTGAACCACATCAGTATGAAGATCACGTATTTCAACAGCTGCGGGCTCAACCTCATGAACTGCAATTCACAGATCAATCATATTTCGACCAACCTTATCATCTGTCAGAGCAATATCAACAATCAAGTCATCCTCCAGAGGCAAAGCAACAAGATATTCACATATCGAATGAAGATAGATTAACTCCTACACCAGATCAATCCCACATGAAAATTAAAAGTCCACATGCTACAAGAAAACTAGTGGGTTCAAGTGCTTTGAGTTCTGGAGTTTCTCAATACTTAACACCAAATGAATTCAATTCCCCTCGTAAATCACCCGTTAATACTAGTCCGCACCATTCACCGGAGAGTAAACAAACATCGTATTTTAGGGAACCATTTGAAGACTACGAAACCGAGATTGAAAGAAACATTAGGTTGAAAAACCAAAAGTCTGAGGATCCATATGATGACTATTATGTCGCTGGGTTTAGTGGTGGAAAACAGGCTATGGAAGAGCCCCGAGTAGATGATAGACAGTTAGCAATACTGCAACCTCAATCTGAGCACAATCAAGATTTGGTACCACCAGACTCTCAACTGCCAGACCACTTACAAACGCAGGATATTATCAATGAATATAGTGATGATAATCAACAAAATAAAGACGAAAAGAAAAAGAAGAAAAAAAGCAAAAAGAAGAAGGAGCAAAATGCGTTTGGTATTCCTGGGATGCCACCATTTCCTCCTTATGGAGCTTTCCCTCCGGGTCATACTCCACCAGGTATGCCTATGCCGTTTTTTGATCCGAATACGCCATTGGAAAATTTGCCTCCTTCATTTTTTCCGCCCGGTCCTCCTCCTGGGGTAGAAACTTCACCAAAGAAGTCCAAAGAACATAAAGACCCAAATAGAAAGAAAGAGAAAGCGAAAAGAAAGAAGAAGACAGATGATAATGACAAAGTTAATGAGGCAGCGATTAGTAACGTTAATCCGGTATCCAATGATGTGGTTCTGAGAAATAGCGAACTACAAGAAACATTTCAAACGGAAGGAGGAATGCCTCATAGTAATGCACCACAGCAGTATCCACCACCACCACCACTACCAATGAAATATAATGCAAATCAAAACATTCAAGATAACTTACCGTCTGTTACAATTTCACCAGGCTCTGGTGGTGGAACTTCACCTAAGACAAGGTCAAATAGAAATTCACCTCATCGCCAATCCCCAAAACTTCAGACATCGCAGCAGCCTTCGCTGCAACACCACCAACACCAACAACACACGCCTCAACGAAATTCACCACTGCACCAACAACCTTCACCACAACAGCTTTCACCACAGTACCAACAACATGCGCCCCAACAGCATTCACAACCACATCAACATAGTTCACCACAATATCATGGACCTAATGAATATTCGCCCGTATCACAACAATACAGTACTGAATATCTGCGCCAAAGGCACCTGAAGGAATATAATCCTTCATCTATACTGGTACCGCAATATCCGCAACCAACTTCTCAATACAACCAACACCCAAAGGAGCATCCTGGTTCAAAGTCTGTACCGCATTTGGTTTCACCCCAAGGCCCACCAGCCGCATCACATTCGGCTCCACACTTGCCATTACCACCATCTAACAATAGATATCATGGGCATCAGCTGCATTCTAGAAGCAATCAACCAGTCTCGCCACCTCCGAATAGCCATCAATATTATAGCGGGCCACCACCACCGTCACAACATTCTCCATATCAGGCGCAATATAGTCAATTTCCTACACCCCCAATACCACAGCACTATATGAACAATCCAAATAATGACGACCATTATTACAATTATGGTAATCCACCTTATCAACAACCTCACCAGCAACCTCATCAGCAACCTCATTACCCACAACCTCATTACCCACAACCTCAACAATATTACCCACCACCTCAGCAAATGCACGGTCCGCCGCAACCTATGTCCAACGGTAGACCTCACGGTAAACCGACACCTAGTAATCTAGCTATGATGAACGTTCCAAGCGGTGCCACGTACAAGAAAAATGCAAAAAATAATAAAGCAGACTTAAGAGCTGCATTCAATCAAGGAACATTTGGAATCTGATTTGATGGTCGCTATTTTTTAACTGCGTTTATTTGAAAGTCATTGAAAGTTTATTAGATATAAATAACCAATGAACCAATAAATAGGGAAATAAATAAATCATGAACAAATAAATAAAGAATAAATATATAAATAAATAAGTAAATAAATAATAAAGAATGGACTCATAATCTTAATAGAATTGAAATAATAACAGAAACTTAAATCTTCTAATATTCGGATAATCTTAACTTTTTACCAATTTCACGAACAGAAAACCCATTAGTATTTCGATTGAGGAATGGAGGTTCGGGGCTAGGTCCTCTCGATTTCATGTCATTTTCTCCCATGTCAAAATATCCATAGCCACCTAACAAGGTAGAAACAGTAGATCTCTTTTCAGTCGTCGAAGGTCTTGGGTTGAGAATCTGTGTGGTTTTTATTTTAGTGTCAATTGGTGATGCAACTGGCTCACTATTAGTTTCCTGAAAGATTTTATAAATTTCATTAAAGTACAGTTCTAAAGTTACCAAAAATCTTTCCGTTTGCCTATGCTTTGACGCAACACAAATTGAAATCGAGTCATCTTTAATAATGTAGGCCAAACCGAAACCATTAGCAGCTACTGGGCCAAAACCGAATAATCTCAATGATGGATTACCACAATTTGAAGTAGATAATACTGTATTGTTTAATTTATCCCAACCTGAGTCCGCGAAGATTGAGGGTAAATCTGCCATAGCATTCTTAGAATTGTGATAATCATTACCAATTGTAGTATCTGAAGAATGTGTTTGGCAATCATCGTCATCTATAAGTGTCAGAATTGAAGATTGATGATTATCGATACTACCGTTATCATCATGTTTCAATGTAATTGGTTTGAAATCGCTAGAATCAACATAGCGTTTCCAAATGCAGAAAAGGGCATATAAATGTCTGTCAATTCCGTTCCCCATTGAGCTCTGTTTTGTCTGCTCAGCATGTTTTGTACATGCATTGGATAAGTGAGATAATTTCTCTTTGTTCGAAATATTCAGGTCAAAAAACTTACGGACAAATAAGTTCGATTCTTGTGAAACAGTTCTAACAGCTTCTGTTCTTCCGTGAAAGAAATTCTTAGTCATTGCTGGTTCATATGTACATTCGACTTTTCCATATAATGCATAATAGGTAGCTTGGAATGCCATTTGAACAAATGCATCCGGACTATACTTCATTTTCTTGATTGTAGAAGAACCATAGTTTTTAAATTCTAAATGTTTAAACTCATTTTGATTTATTAAATCAGATAGTCTTGTCTCACCAAATCTTAGAGCTAACGATAAGTCTGGGGTTAAATCCCACTCTAGCTTTCTTGGAATGGTAACTAAGTAGTCATGTCCGTCAGCCTGGGCCGAAGAATCGTTGCCCCATAATGAAGGTGCACGTCCGTTGATAGATTGCGCAAATGATAGAATTGAATCGGTATAGATATCACTCACAAAGCGTAAGACAGTATGGCCATCAATACCGGTATGTTCAAAATTAATTCCTGCTTTTCCATTCTGCGTGATTATAATTTGAAGTTTATCATACCATCTGTTGGTACAAGTTCCGACCTGGACCCCCTTGTCTAAGATAGATAACCCACACAACATATTCTTGGCAAGGTCAGATAAATTGTCCAACTTCAAATCGTCAAGACACAAAATAAACAACGACGAATCGATAATGCTCAAGATCTCGTTGTTGTTGGCATTTCCAGAGATGGCAGTTCCATTTCTAATTCTTGCCCACACTCTTCTGTTTTCGGTGGTCAACACCCCAAAAGAAGACTTGGCAATTTCGCTGGTGGAGGTGGTGAGCGAATCTTGGATAATCGAAGTGAAGTTGGTGATCAACTCCTGCTCCGACAAAATCAAATCGTTGCTCTTGTCCAACACATCAAACCAATAGAACTGCGACTTACTCATGACCACAATGTGTCTTGAATTCGAGTCCGTCTGCATGATACACCCTTCATCCGTGGGAATACGGGAGGCCCCAAACAACTTCGAGTACTGATACATGCAGAGTGGCTGACCGTTTCTCAACTTGTCCACCAGTAATGTTTCGTTTTTCAATGCCCTGATGAACTTCAACGACGACAATGTCAATGACGCAGCCCGCTTGACCTGCGGATTCACGCTCATGGTCTCGTTGTTAAAGGGGTCATCCTCCAAGAGGAAAAACGGATTCAAGTTCAACACCACTGGCGAATCGTAGTTCAAGTACGAATCGTACCAAAATTGCTCGATGTATGAGTTGCGGCTCTCACTATACGTCCGAAGTTCGCTGTCCAAATACTCTCCAATCCCTCCCTTTAGGAATTGCATCACTGCCTCTTGGGTCCTCTCATGCTCTTCTGTTGTCTGGAGTGGCTTCAACACATTCAAATAATTGGTACATGTCTGTGCCAAATCTGGAATCGGTAACTTTTTAAGTTGATCCTGATACTGAAATGTCATATCTTACTTTGCTAAGTAAATTTATTCTTCCCAGTCAATTTTCTTGGAATTGTGGGACTTATGCTAGTTTATATAGACTATCGGTTATTACTTAATACATTTGCCCAAAATCTGGGGTTAAACCTACTTTACGAAAGGGTTTTAGAAATAAATATAATTGGTTGGTGATCATTCAGAGCAAAACTCCGAGAAGTCGTGTAATCACCTCATTATCACTAGTTATTCACGGATAAGCAACATAGATTTGACGAATATCCGGGTTAATGATCCTATTGTATAGAGATAACCGTCCGGAAACTTTTAAGGTAGTAAAGATAAAGAATCCGGAGTTTGTAGCGGTATTTTTGTTCGAATATGCAAGCAAGATTATTAAGTCGTACATGTTTTGGGCATCGTGAAAAATGTTGATCTATGGTATCTATTTGGCCAAACGGGTCACAAAGGGATGAATAAATACTTGTGTAATACTAGAGGCACTGATGAGAGAGACTAATAACCGTCAGCCTCGCCTCGCTTCCTCCAGTAGTCTGCGACGCCCTGCCAAGCGACGTGGGAGGAGTTGGAAACGACTCGCTTGATCCCATTCATGGCAGTAAGAGGGCCGGACTGGAAGAAATCGTGGCCAAACAGACGCATCTGGTCGACAACGGTGTATTTGGTGTCATACATTTCCAAATCCTCGACCATTATGTACTGGGGGATGAGTTGGTGGTGAAGCCGGGGATAAGCTATTGCCTGCAACAATGGCATTCTGTTGTAGATAATGCGCACGACTGCCTGGAACACTGCAGTAGTGATTCGGGAGCCACCAGCAGCTCCGATCAAGAGGTCTGGACGGTAGGTGCCATTGACCTGAGACATGATAATGGTGGGGGCACACGATGATAACGGCCGCTTATACGGTTCGATGTAGTTGTATACCGATGGTGTTAAGTTGAATGCGTTGGGACCTCCAGGGATCGAGAAGTCGTCCATTTCGTTGTTAAGAATTACTCCGGTCGCATTGTCATAGACCATGGAACCAAACACCAAGTTGATGGTGGTTGTCATTCCCACGGAGTTTCCCAGGCTATCCACGACGGAGAAATGGGACGTTCCATGCGGTTCCGTAAGCTCATACTTGGGGTGATAATGGGACCACGGGAATGTTCGATTGCTGGAATAGTTTCCATCGGCAACTATGGCTTGCGACCATTTATTGGACAAGAAGTGGTCAATGAGATCCGCACGGAATGTCTTATTGGATTCGTGGATAGTGAAGTCCCCGAAATTGGATCTGGCACTAGCCATCCATTTCATGCATTCGACCTCTTTGTGGGCATCCAAAGATGTGACGGGATCTTTGTATAACTTGTCGAACAAATTGAGTCCGGTCAACAAGGCTAATCCAGACGAAGCACCATTGGACGTGTACACTTTGTATGTTTCGTTGTGTACGGTGAAGTTGAGTTGCAACGCTTTTTCTACATTCACCTTATAGTTTGCAAAATCTTCGTTTGTGATAATTCCTCCCAAGAGTTTACTAGTTTTCACCAAGCTCTGCACGATAGGACCCTCTGGATCGTAGAAGATGTCTGCCGACCCATTCTTGGCAATCATGGACAACGTGCGAGCTAATGCTGGTCTAGTAATTGTGTCACCTTCATCAATTAACGTATGACCATCCTTCTTAAAAACAAAGTCCCAATTTTGAGCAATTCTAGGAGAGACGGTGAATACCAACCCTAGAACTGTATTTATGGAATTATGCAAAATCTCTGAACATTGGAATCCCCGGTAATTTAGTTCTATTACTGGCTGGAGTAGTTCCGCCCATGAAAAATTCCCTGACCCATGTCTGGTATACAATTCGTACAAACCCTTCAATTCGCCAGGAATTCCAATTGCCAATCCTCCGACTTTTGATAAAATGATACTCTTGCCATACATTTCCTTGTATGCCTTGGCTGGCGCCATCTCTCTCGCATCTATACTTATTACCTCGTCTCGTTCGGTCAGACTACTCACTATGTAGCTGCCACCCCCAATGCCTGAGGAATGCAGATTAACACTTCCAATACACAATGCTACCGTTACTGCGGCATCTGCTGCATTTCCTCCCTGAACAAGGATTGATTTTCCCATGTTAGAACAGAGAGGAACATCGCAACTTATCATAGCTTCTGAACCATAATGTAGATGTTCCTCCGAGGGCTTTAAAGTTGGCTTCCCAATAGGGTCCCCGACTGGATCTCTTGTGAGTCCGTAGAAAATCTTATAATCAAACTCTTGTTGTTGGATTGGTTGCATAACAAACCACCAAACACTGAGAAAAAACACTGCTAGCAAAACATACTTTCTAAATTTACTAATTGGATTAGGCACACTAACCTGTGGTTCTATATAGATCCCTGTATCCTTATCTAACGATACCATATAGAAAAAACCGTTAACCTGGGGTCGTCGCTTAATAAGGGAATTATTTTCTGTTATCGGTTTTCTTGCGCTTTTCAGTGTACTATCGAAATTTTTTTTTTTTTCACTTTATTTCAGAATAATCTACTTCAGTTTATTAGCGACTCATATTAGGTACAATTTAACCATTGAACCTTGCAGTTTAACTAATTGAATATAACCCAAGTACTTATTTGAAGAATGCACATATAAAAATGGCATCAGACAAGGAAAAGGCGCAAATGCGTCAACGAGACGATGACATAGTCAATAATATCCTTCCATCTTATCATATGTTTCAGTCGACGGTGTCCAAGAATTTAACACCTACTGATGAGAACTTCCGGGTCGATCCGCCAATGTATGAAATGACACCCGTAAACTCGGCGACACCTTCATTACCAGCATCCGTGCTACAATCAGCTATACAATCACCAATGTCTAACCTATCTGTTGACGAATTTCCATTTCCATTTCCGGCACAGCAGCAAGACCAAGTTTTCGACGGAGACTCTGCAAGTCTTTGGGAAAACACCATTTTGGCTAACGTTCATAAATTGCCTAATTTAAGCCAATCTGATAATAAAATTACTCAGAATTTAGAAATAGATATTAAGGTAACAGAGAAGGTGTGTCGAAAGGGAGTTGAGCCTACAATTATAAACCCTCTGAAATATGAGTTTAAACAGGGGGACTATATTCATGGGTATGTGACAATGAAGAATAAATCAGATGTGCCAATTCTGTTTGATATGGTATATGTTGTGTTTGAAGGGACGTTGGTGGTTTTGGAAAATAATAGAGGACTCATTGATACTACTAAGCCAGCAAAGGTTCATAAGTTTTTAAACATGCTAGATTTGTTTGCTTCGTGGTCATATGCGAACATAGATAGACTAGCGACTGATAACGGAGATCCTCATGATTGGTGTGATGGGGAGACCGATCCCTGGGATAATTCTATTTTATCGATCGACGTTAAGCGTTTGTTTAAACCCAATGTTACATACAAACGATTTTTCACCTTTCGAGTTCCTGAAAAGTTGTTGGATAATACATGCGAGGGGCACAATTTTGCTAGTCATATGGAGTTGCCCCCAAGCATAGGAATGCCAAAAGCATTACCATCATCGTTATTGATGAATAAGAATTCCCACATTAAGGATTTTTCTATTATTGACACGTCCATAAGTTATAGCATTGATGCTAGAATTATTGGTAAGGCTTCGGATTATAAGTACTCCACCAATAATGACCGATATGTTGTTGCACAAGAATCATCGTGTAACGTCAGAATAATACCGCAGAGTGATCAAAATTACATTTACAATAGTTATCTGATGAATTATGAAACCAGTCTATTCTACAAAGCATTTGTTGATTCAGTCAAACGTAAGATAGATTTAGGTAACGATCTCCTAAATTTACCGAGCGACCAAAGGAACGCTCTTGAATTGTCTCCACAACCCTCAAGAGATGATTCCTTTGTAAAACTAAGACAATTATACACTGTAGCTGATGGCGAAATTAAGCGGAAATTGAAGCACACTAATAAACAATTTCTGGACGATATTTATCAATACTTAAAACCATTTAAGAAGAAGTCCATAACTGGTTCATCCAAAGTATTAGGGGTTATCTCATTATCCAGTCCAAAACAAGGGTACAGAACGTTGTATGTACCTCCAGTAAAATTCAGAAAGGCAGGCGAATCGTACGACAACACCAAATTGATAATACCCTTAGAAATATCGTATTTGCATACAAAGTCATCCACCAAAGATGTTCAATTCCCCGATATAAAAAGTATCTCGGTAGAGCTTGTGGCCCTCACAATCAGGTCGAATAAGTATCCTATCCCAGTGGAATTCAATCATGAGATGTGCTTTCGAGACCAAGAAATATACCAAGGCAAAAAGCATGAGCTGGAGAACTTCGATTCGATTATCGTCAAACCCTTCCAGAAATATCTACAACAAATCGTCTCTTTACTTAAAGGTGTAGGCAACGATTTGTTGAAGATTGAAAGCCAATTACTAAGAGATATGAAATGTATTGCTTCACTTTCAAGTAAGTACATCAACTTGCCGGTGCTGGACGCTCAGCTCATTTCTAAATCTCCGAAAAGTAATGGATCCCATAAGTCTTTATCTACAATTCCGTGGGAACTACAAGACTCTACTCTCACGGAATACTCGTTATATTCGAAAAATGTGGAAGTTCAAGTTGACTTAAGGAATTGTCAGCTTAAAGGTCAAGCATCGTTTAGTGGTGATTTTTTCGACCACATTACTTTGGTGCCAAGTTTTCAAAGTTGTCAAATGGCAAGAATATATTACATGAAAACAAGTATCAAGGTGAGTACCGGGGAATTATTAACTGTTAATGTTCCAGTGTATATTGAAAATTAAATAGTTCGTAAGTATTTAGAATATACCGGAATTTCACTTGTAATAATTGATAGTATTTCAAATCGGCCCAAAAGCGTATTCACAGAAATTAAATTTTTGATGAATATTCAATAATATACGATAATTAGATACAGCTCTTAATATCCAGTAGTGCAACATAACCTCCTTGATATTGTGCCATACAACATGGATGATAAAGGATCCAACAAATTTAATTTGAGGCTTTCATCACTATCTAGACGACAGTACAAAAAAAGCCATGATCACAAAGGAGATGATGAATTATTGAACATCCTACCTTCATACCATATGTACCAGTCAACTATATCAAAAGACTTGACACCGTCGCGGGACGATTTTAGAACTGATCCTCCAAGTTATGAAATTACGCCAATATCGTCAGCGATGTCATCGGAAACATCTAGTGTCAATGAATACTTCACGGATATATCTTTGCCTACATCGCCGACGGGTATGAATCCGGAAGAAGAAACAGAAGGTGCAGATTTTACTACCAGGGATAATACTATATTGGCCAATTCACACAAACTAAAAAGATTGACTTCTATGAATAAAGAGATCTCGAAAGACTTGAGCATCAATATTTATTTAACAGAGGAAATCGGTAGACGCGGTGTAACTCCGAAGATTATCGACCCATTATCTTTAGAATTAAAGCAAGGAGACTATATATATGGGTTTGTGACGGTAACCAACAAAACGGAAGAATCTGTACCGTTCGATATGTTTTCTGTCATTCTTGAAGGTATTTTGACCATAGGAAATAATAAAAGGCCCACCGTGCAACCACCAATGAACATCTTCAGGTTCTTGACGATGTTCGATTTCAATGCTTCGTGGAATGATGGGTGTCTCGACAGACTAGTAACCGATAATAATAACCCCCATATTCCGATAAGTGATATAGACCCGACTGATAATACTCAGATTCAATTACATTACAGGAAAATTTTTGAACCCAATGTTACATACAAGAAATTCTTTACCTTTAAAATACCGGACAAATTATTGGAAAGTAGCTGTGAAACCCATAGCTTGGTAAATCATCTACAAATTCCACCGACTTTGGGGGTTTCCAAAAATGAATTCATAAATTCTTTGAGACAGAAATGGAAAGAAAACACTGATAATATTGGTATTGCTTCCCCAAAAGCAGAGATTGGTCTGCCACACGATATAGGCAGAAATAATAACCAATATGCTTCCCATAACAACGATTTAGCATATTCGGACGCGGCAATTAGTTATTCTATTAGTGCTCGTGTAATAGGGAAGGCATCCGACTACGAATCATTACTAATGAAGAGCCATGCACCTCATCTAAATCCACATGGCGACGAATATGTAGTTGCAAATGAGAACTCGTGTTTCTTGAGAGTTATCCCAACCACTAATCCAATTTTTGAACTCAATAGGGCTATGATGAACCAAGAAGCAAAATTAATGTTTTCAAATATGACTTATAAGATCAAAGAGAGTATTGAGTTTGGTAAAGAAATTTCCAATATTCCGATTGAAGATAGAATGTCAACAAGTTCTCTTTTACAACCAACTTCCAGTGCTACGGAATTGGCAAAGATACGCCAGTCATATTATTCTAAGGTTAAGGAAACTCAGTATAAAGAGCATTTATATGAGGCGTTCTTGCTGTACAGAAAAAAATCCATCATAGGGACTCACAAAATTATTGGCCTTGTGGCTCTTTCCACACCTAAAACTGAATATAAGGCGCCATATGTACTGTTACCAAGATATACAAAACCTGAATCGCATATACCATCTTCAAAAATCCGAATTCCGTTTGATCTTACCTTTATTCAATCTGAAAGTAACAACCAGACACCCCCAGATTTCAAAATCATAACGGTCGAATTAACTGCTTTGACAATCAAGTCAAAAAATTTACCAATTCCTTTATCTTTCCATCATGATATGCTTTTTGAGAATAAGAGTAAAGGATCGGACAATTTTGATTCCTTAACTATTAAGCTATTCCAGAAATATGCTATGGATTTATCGAAGTTGCTTAAGGAAGTGGGAAGAGAAAGACTAGACATCGATAAGAATTTAATCCGTGATGTGAAATGCCTAGCAAATTTATCAACAAAATATGATTATTTCAAAATTCAAAACCCGAAAGTTTCACCCGTCGATTCGGAGCAAGAGTATGGCTTGTTATCATCCATATCTTGGGATACACAGACCTTAAATACCAAATCTTCTACTGGTCGGACAGAGGAGCAGGTTAAATTTACGAAGAAATTTGACGTAGTGGTTGATCTTGCCAATGCAGTTTTAAGCCCTTCTGGTTCGAAAGACTTTTGCTTGGTGCCTGATTTCCAGTATTGTTTCATGGCAAGGCTCTACTATTTAAAAATTAAACTCAAATGCCCAAACGGCGATAGGCTTGCTATCAAGGTACCATTAATACTTCAAAAGGAGAGGGAGTAGCTTATATTTATTAATTCATTATTTATTCATTATAGATTTCATAGCTAATAGAATCATCTGCACAAAATAGTTTTGCAATCTCTGCGCATTCAAAAATTTTTTTGAAGTGAAGAAAGCTTCCCTGACAAGATCAATTTATATCTGAAGATAAACATACAATAAACGATGTCCGAAGAATATATGTCTGAGTGGGACAAGAGAAGATACATACCAAAGCCTGGTGAGCCAGAATTACCCCCGCAATTGTCGGAACTTGCAAACAAATCGGCAGATGATGTTATAAAAGAATTGAATAGATTGCCATTTTTTATGACTGAATTAGATGAGACAGATGGGGATGGTGGTGAAAATACCAACTTGGAAGCGCTTAAAAGTTTAGCTTACGAAGGTGAACCTGACGAAATTGCGTCTAATTTTAAGAACCAAGGTAATGAATGTTACAAGGCTAAACAATATAAAACTGCTGTAGATTACTATACAAAGGGCTTAGAAGTGGACTGTGAAGTAGACTCTATCAATGCAGCTTTATATCTGAATAGAGCAGCTTGTAATCTTGAGTTGAAAAATTATAGAAGTTGTATTGAAGATTGTAAGAATGTGTTGTTATTAGATGAAAAAAATGTAAAAGCGTGCTACAGATCAGGTAAAGCATTTTTCTATGTACAAAGATATGAAGAAGGTAAACAAATATTGGAGTACGGACTAAGTATAGATCCTGATAATAAATCTATCAAAGATACTTATCAAAAAATCGTTGATAAGGAGCAAAAGAACTTGGATGCAAAACTCAAAAAACAAAGAGAAGAAGAAGAAAAGAAAATGAAAGATGTTATCCTTGTGAATGCTATCAAGTTGAGGCACTTCTCAATAATAAAAAGTTCCAGACCTGCAGAATTATTAGAAAACGCTAAGATACGATTAGAAGACGAAAAGGACCATGAATCTCAATTGATATTCCCTGCAATGATTTTGTACCCCACTATCGATGAATTTGATTACATTGCAGAAATAAGTGAACTAAGTACCCCGTCAGATATCTTAGAAGTTGTCTTAGATAGACCAGATGAATGGTTTCATGACCCTAAACATGAGAATTTTACACTCAAGCGTTTACAATGTTTCATGGAAACTGTATCTGGTGGTTTAGTAAAAGTTGGTAAGAAAGCTGCCATCAATACAGCATTAATGTCAGATAAGTCAAAAGCGCCTTTATTTGATAACGGTTTACGATTATACGTTGTTCCAAAGTCAGATACTGATTCTTGGTTAGCCAAATGGAATAAAGACATTGCACTAGCTAAAAGACAAATATTGAAATAGTATATTGCTAAGTTATTTAAATTTTGTAGTATACATTAATATACAATGATCATTAAGATAGGGCATCTTTGTAGCCCATCTTTATAGCATATTCAGATGCTTCTCGTTTCCTTTGCTTTTCATTTGGTGTAAAATTAGAAGGTGATGATTTCCCGCGATGTCTTGATGCCTGAGACTCGAATATTTCTTCAATATTCAAGCGAGGAACTTCACCAAATATACTAACTGGGTCAATATTTCTATTACGCATAACAATTTTTTGTAATTGCGGAGTTTCAGCCCAGCTTTGTAATACACGATCAGTTTTGTTATCCTCGTCATCAGTTGGTATATCAGGCAAAGTTATCTCTGACATCTGTAGTTTCTTTTCAGTGGCTGGTGTTCTTGGATCGTAAAAGATGTCATGCCCTTTAACATTTGTACCTTTATGGGGTGTTTTCTTATCGTTAGTTGAAATTCTACTGGCTTTCTTTTCAAGAATCTTTTGCTTTGCTAAATTTTTACTTCTGGAAGGTGTTTTAGATTCTGTTTTTGGGCGTTTAATATGATCTCTAGTATCAGAGTTTGTGGCACTCTTTGACGCTTCTGGTAAAGTTGATAAATTCCCATAGTTAGATTTGGAACCTAAAGATTTATTCGTGTTCTGCATATCCAAAATATCAGTAGGAATGCTAAATGACTTCTTACTATTAATCACATTATCCTTGATTTTTTCACCATTATTCATTTCCGGTTTCAAATTTGGTTGGGCATTTGCTTGTAATTTCATATCTAATTTATGATTCATGGCAATCATAATTCTTTGTTTTGGTTTCTGGGCAGCTGCCTCACTTCTTTCTGCCATTAAAGATTTCTTCTTTAGGGATGGTATGCTAGCAAATTCAAGTTTTGAAGGGAGACCCACCTCAGAAGGTTCATAATTTTGAGCATCTTTTTTCGCAGGTGATTGTGTAGCTTTTGCAGCTCGTCCTGGATTAAATTGAGGTTTGGTTGGGTTTAAAGTAGTTGTAAGAAATCTATTTTTAAGCGTATTTTCGTTTCTCTTATTATCTTGTACCTTGCTTGGGACTTTAACATTTTTTGCAGCACTTGCGCTAGTAGGAGCCATCAACCTATTTATTAAGTCTGTTTCTGCCTTTCCTTGAATAGATTTAGGCTCACCAGTAGAATTAAAATCCGTTTCAGTATTATTGATCTTTGAGGATGCTCTTGAATTAAACTCAGAACTAACCTTACCAAACAGTTTTGTAGGAGATCTCGACCCCTGGTTACTTGACATCGTTGATTTTCTGATAGGAGACTTGAGTTTTTCTCTTGCTAGCTTATTTAATGACAGTTTCGTAGGCGATCTTGATCGAGAACTTGGAGAGCCTGTATTAGATGAAAAACTTGCAGACTCATATTGTAAACCAGCAGATCTAGGATTGGTCATGAAAACATTTCTAGCACGACGAAGAACTGATCCTATGGAATTGATAATAGGTGATTTGGAGGTTGACAAGCCAGCTTGACTTTGATCTGAAATGTTCTCGCCTTTAATTTCATTCGTTTTCTCTAGTTTAGGTATTACTGTATTAGAAACTTTTACAGTTGGTTTGTCCTTAGGTATTGACGAAATAGATTGTCTTGTTGGGCTGGTCGCTCTGACTTTTACTGGTATCTTCGTTTCCTCGAGGGTCGAGCGCGGCCTTGAATCCAATGACAATGGTTGGTTATCTTGGTGTTTTTGATGAGTATTTGATTGTTCAAACTGTAGTGGGATTCTTGACTCTCGAAGTTTATTAGCACCGAAGCTTTCGTTATCTTCTTCCATCTTAATTCGTTTAGCAGCTGGCTTATTGTGATCTTGTAGAAGTGGGCGTGCCGAAGATCTCCTTTTCAAACTCTCTTTTATGTACGTAGAATTGAAGCCTGTATAACTTTCAGTCTCTCTTTGTCTTTTGGGAATCTTGGAAGTAGGTGACTGTTGGTCCACCGATGCCTGGTTATTCTCATTTCTGGATGCAATTTCCAATTTTTCAAATACTCTCAGAGAACGACTCCTAATGCCCGAAAATCTATTACCAGATTGATTAGACGATGAGCTTATGGTTATCGGTTCACGAGATGGTAGTGATACAAACATGGATGTTCGTTTTGGTGTTTTGTTAACAGATTTTCTGTGAACCGCGCTATCGTCCTTCAACGGTATCGGGATTCCAATGGAATCTCCCAGTTTCCTCTTTGCGGGTGATTTATTTATAACATTGGAATCTCTATGCTGCATTTTCGTCTCTCTGGGGATGTTATTGTTCGCTTTGGGAGAGCGTTCGACATGTATAAACTGACTAGTCCTTGGATTATTGGCAGATTTACCTGCAATACTCTTTCGTATCGCCGTACTGATTGCCTGAAATGAATCTTCCGCTGCTAATGGCAGCGCTGACTTTTCATTTTCATCAGAAGGTTTCAGCAGCTCCTTCTTTGGAGGAACTTTATTCGGATTTATGGTATTTGTTATAGGTATGAACGACAAGTCCGCATTTGGTGACGTGCCTACCTCGCTCCTGTAGTTTTGCTTTAAAGGTGAAGGCGTTTTAGGAGTGAATCTTGAAGTAGCACTCGTCGTATTATGGTTGTTGTTATCGTTCGCTATAACCGGTGACGACTGTGGACTTTCAGCCTCATTCTCGGTCGGCGTCACCTTACTTTGATGTTCCGGTGATATATACGTGAAATCCGATGAACCATTTGTCCTCTCCTCTGCCAGCATATTTCCACCCTCGAATAACAAAACTTCTTCCTCCTTCTTTCCTGCTTCCTCTACCCCATTCATTTCTTGATCCCCGAGTGATGCAACGAATAACTTATCATTCTGCCCTCCTAGGGCAGTCCTCATAAATTCATTCAATTCGTCGAAGCCATTGCTTATGCCTTGATAGAATCCCTCCGTGTTAGATAGCACATCTGAGTTCATACTGTATAATTCGTTGGCTACCCATTTTGATGTACCTGGAACAACCTCATTCTTCTTATTATTTGCAGCTTTAATTGCCCAAAAACTGGCGCTCATTTTTTAGCAATATCAACCTTGAGTCAATGACTCCACTGGACTTATCCTAAATATCAACAGTTCTATCGGTACGGTTGATTATGATTAATTCAATAGATCTTGATTCGTATATATATTTTGTGGATTATTTTTTTTTTCATATTACGCGACATAAGCCTTGCTCTAATAGATTTTTGACATCATCTGGTGAATTCGAAGATAACTATATATCGTTAATTAAATAGGGAGTATTTGGTGCCCATAAGGAGAATCAAGAAGCTCTTAAGAAGGTTCTGTTCCCTTGCGAGACTAATATACGGGCATATATCTTTATAGGAGTGTGATCTTACAAGAATTACGAGATATCATCGAAAGGCTTACTCCTTTCCAGTGACCACGAAGGGCGTTGTTATCAAGAACTAGAGCAAGAAGGAAACAAGCTAATACAAAAGGACATTATTTGTCAAAAAAAATAGCAATCGAGACACTGATGAAACTTTTTAGTACGAATACGTCAAAACGTGAAGATAAGGGCCAGCAAGTGCCAGTCCGGCCACCTATTTCGAAAGGCGGAAACGAGAAGTTACAAGTACCTTCCGACTTAGAGGAAGCAAGGAAAGCTACCCTTTCGTCACCTGCGTACGAAGATGTGCCTATTTGGAATATCTTGCCGTCGTATCAGCTCTACCAGTCCACATTTTCTAAGAATATACTACCATCGAACGAGGACATGCGATATGCACCTCCCACTTACGATACATCTGCCACAACACCTCCCACCATCAACTCACTTGCGGGATCGAATGATTACTTTCCAGTAGTTCCTGAATCGCCGGTAGCAACAAGGACCCAGGAGTCCAACCCAAATCTCCATCCAGCTCAAGCAGATCTTGAGTCACCTACTCGTTGGGAGGATAGTATATTGGGTAATGTTCACCGCATGAAAAACCTTGGCGAAATCAACAGTGGCGTTGCGAATCGGTTGAAGATAGAGATACAGGTTACCGAAAAATCTTGCCAGAGAGGTCTAAAGCCGACAATCATTGATCCGCTGATGATCGAGTATCAGTTAGGC
Source organism: Debaryomyces maramus (assembly GCA_030583545.1). NCBI lineage: Eukaryota > Fungi > Ascomycota > Pichiomycetes > Serinales > Debaryomycetaceae > Debaryomyces > Debaryomyces maramus. The sequence continues at coordinate 796,254 of JAJMIL010000005.1, forward strand.
GATTCAATTAATGGCTTCATCACCGTTAGAAACATGTCTAATAGTCCTATTCTGTTTGATATGTTTTCAGTGGTATTTGAAGGTAAAATTTCGGTCACCAGTGATACGGACAGTAGAAAGTCTCTTGTATTCTATAAGTTTCTTAATATGTTCGATTATAATGCTTCCTGGACCCCTGCTGATATAGACGATGAGATACCTCAAACCGATGTTGTTGATCCGCTTGATAATACTATTTTGAAATTTCCAATGGAGAAATTTTTTGAACCAAAGATAACGTATAAAAAATTTTTTAATTTTAAATTACCAGAGAAATTATTAGACGCTTCTTGTGAAATTCATAATTTGACGAGACACTGTGAGATATTGCCAACATTGGGATTAGCTAAGGATCAGTTTTTAAAAAGCTTGCGAAGGTTTAGAGAAGGAAACCAAACGCATAGTCGCAAATCATCGGCAGAGTTCACCGTTGGTAGTTCTACGTCGCCATTAAATCAAACTAGAAAGCCAGGACTTAATGGGGTATTGGATCGAAGGTTAAAGGATTTATCTTTCCCCGATACTGCTGTCAGTTATAGTGTAGAAGCTAGAGTTATTGGTAAAGCTTCGGATTATGAAAATATTATCCCTAGACATTTAATAAAATCAAAAACGGACGAATTTATTGTTGTAAATGAGTCAAGCTGTTTTATTAGAGTCATACCCAGGGAACGGTTGAGTCATGTTTTTGATGAGAGCATGATTGAAAAAGAGTCCAGGATAATTTACAATAACCTAATTACAAGAATCACTCAAAAAATTGAGTTAGGTAAAGATTTGTTGGATGAAAAGCGTCCGCAAACTTCGAACGACACGATTACCTATGAATTAAATAGAGTGCTGTCGATTGCCAAAAGAAGACAGCTATATGATAAAAAACACGAGTACTTCAACTTCAATAGAGCATCGGGTCAAGGTAATGATTTTAACTATGAGTTGTTTGTACCTTATAAGAAAAAATCCTTGACCACCGCACCAAAGATTGTTGGGATGATAGGGGTATCAACACCAAGAAAGGAGTACAAATTGAAGTATGTACCACCATATAAGTGCAGGACCCTTAATCCTCATGTGCCTAATAAAGATTTAAAAACAAGATTTGACATACCCCTAGAGTTTTTATTTTCATTTCAAGATAATTCTGCAGCCAAAACTATTAAACCCCCAGACATCAAATCAATTTCGGCGGAATTGATAGTCTTCACCTACAGATCCAGAAAGTACCCTATACCTATCGAGATCTTTAGCGATCTTCTTTTCAAGAATAAACCAGAGAACGATAATATTGAAAACTATCTAATCAAGCCGTTCCAGAAATACCTTGAGGAGATAACTGACCTAACAAGAAAATTATCTTGTGAAGTCCTAAACGTTGACAGCCAGTTGATTATGGATATGAAGTGTCTTGCTAACCTATCGACGAAGTATAACAGCTTAAAAGTTGATGACACCAAGATTTCTTCAAATATATCGTCTCTGCCATGGAGGTATGTTTCTGGCGGAGACAAGGTGAACGGGGATCAAGAAGTATTTTCCAAGCCTGTAATAGTCTCAGTAGATTTACGGAACGTTTTCTCGAAGGAAAGTAGCGGATCTCACGATGATCTTTCTGCTGATGCTTATTCACTTGTTCCAAATTTTCAAAGTTGTATTATAGGAAGGGCCTATTACTTGCGGCTCAATGTCAAACTACAAAATAATGATCCTATAACCATAAGGGTACCTGTTTCAATTCAATTATAGTATCAATTTGTTAGTAAACATTTCAATGTATGATTTATAGATTATTCAACTGTAACTAGTAAACGTTGCATGTGCAGAATTTGGACGGTATGCGAACATGAAACTGCGATAAATCCTTCTTTTTTTGTAGCTAATTCTATTTCAAACTACAGATAAGGAACTGCTATCTAAGATGACACATAGCTACAGATATAATGTGTTTAATAGTGGAAATGAGAATTCATGCTCTGTTTTTGAAGGAGCATCTACCGTAAATTTTGTATTTCTGTTGTTAATAACGGTGGGTATTATTGTTAGTTATATTCCTCAATATCGTCGTATTTACATCAAGAGAACATCCGAAGGGTTATCGACAAACTTTTTATTGTTGGGATCATCGTCTTCGATATTCACAGTCACCAACATTATCCTTGTGAGTTCTAAGGCCAGACACTGCTGCTCTGTGGGAGCATTAAATTTCTTCGACTGTGTGAACTCTCAATTGAACTTATTTCAGATAGGAACACAATGTACATGTGCCATACTTATACTAGTATTCGTGCTCGTGTTGACTAGATATTCGATAAAACAGGATAGGGATGAGTATTTAAAGATTGTGAAGGTTGGTCAAATTGTGGGTCTCCATGCTCTTGTTTCAATTATTCAGGTCACCATTGGGTTGTTTGGAGATAGAAATGTCTTGCTAACAATAGCAAACATCAATGGTTTGTTGTCTGCATTGCTAACTATGATGAAATATGTGCCCCAGATTCACACCACATACAGACTCAAGCATCCGGGCACCTTGTCTATTGGCATGATGTGCATTCAAACCCCGGGAGGGTTTGTATTCACAATGACCTTATTCTTTACCAAAGGTTCACATTGGAGTTCATGGGTGTCGTATTTTGTAGCGGCCGTACTCCAGGGTACGTTGTTGGGGTTATGCATCTACTACGAGTATATCAAGAATGAAGGAATAACGGCAGAAATCTTGGAAAGAAGAGAAGTCGAAAGGCATATTCAGGAGAATTTGAATAGCCTGGATGAAGACTTTGTTAACGAATCATCCCCTCTTGTACATGAGTAGTTATACTATTATATTAATATACATCTATACTATTACGTTTCCTGTTCTTCCTCTTCGTCAAAAAAAGAGGCAAACTTGGGCTTTGCCTTCTCAGGTTGTTGTTGGTCTTTGGAACTTCCTTCCTTGGGCTCCTCCGGCTCGTCGCTCGAAGAGTCCCAGTCGCTTTCCCACCCTTCAGAGTCCAGGTCCAACGCATTGTTCATACTGCTTCGCAAATCCATCATCACTCCATCTAACTCGTCTAGGAATTCCGTGTCCTGAAATCGCTCCTGGGACACCACGGTTCCGTCTAGCACGCTTTCATAATAGCTGATTGCTTTCTCGAGCTTTTCCTTCTTTTTCTTTGTCCGGTCTCTCTCTTCTGCCGTCTGGCTCTCCTGCTGCAGTACAACCTCGTACGCCTTCTTCAAGCGGTTTATATCTTTGGTTTTCACTCCCGTCTTCAAGTCTTTGTAGTAGTTTTTGCGGTCTTTCGTGTCCCTCTTCGGTTGGCGTCCTGACCTCCCCCTGGAAGCCCGCAAATTCGCTCCAAATCCTCCTTTTCCTCCTAGAACTGGCACCTGTGCATTTATTTTCAAAACATCCCCCCCTCTACTGATATCTTCCAATGTTCGAAATGTCTGGATATCTCTATTCGTTCGTTCCACTACATACTTAGGCTGTAAATTGTATCCAAAGTACCATCTATCAAGCAATTCTACTGTCGTTTTCACCATAAGAGCATTGTCTCTCGTATATATTCTGAATTTGGGTATTCCCCTTATGTTTCCTGACTCTATCAACAACCCCATATCACATTTAGCCTCTATAATTGCTTATCTATGGCGTTTCTATCAACTTAGATACTGAGATTACTTCTTGCTTACATAATTTTTCAATGAAAAATTCCACGAATCAATTGTCGACATCCATTGAAAAAAATTAGGCCATAATTGAAAATGAAATTTTTCTTCTAATTATCATTCATTAAGCAATATAAATATGTTTAGAAACGTTGCTAGTGCTTTCCGTTTAGCTAGTCGTGCTACCACTAAAGCACGTCCTACTTTAGCTAGAACTTACGCTGCTTTTGACCGTTCGAAGCCACATGTCAATATTGGTACCATCGGACATGTTGATCACGGTAAGACTACCTTAACCGCAGCCATCACCAAGGTCTTGGCCGAGAAGGGTGGTGCCTCGTTCTTGGATTACGGTTCTATTGATAGAGCTCCAGAAGAAAGAGCCAGAGGTATTACTATTTCCACTGCTCATGTCGAATACTCAACCGACAAGAGACATTACGCTCATGTTGACTGTCCAGGGCACGCGGATTACATTAAGAACATGATTACCGGTGCTGCTCAAATGGACGGTGCCATTATTGTTGTTGCTGCTTCTGATGGACAAATGCCTCAAACTAGAGAACATTTATTGTTAGCCAGACAAGTTGGTGTGCAACACTTAGTTGTTTTCGTCAACAAGGTCGATACTATTGATGACCCAGAGATGTTGGAATTGGTTGAAATGGAAATGAGAGAATTGTTATCGCAATACGGATTCGATGGTGACAACACCCCAGTTGTCATGGGTTCTGCTTTATGTGCTTTAGAAAATAAGCAACCAGAAATCGGTGTGCAAGCCATTGAAAAGTTATTGGATGCTGTTGATGAATACATCCCAACCCCACAACGTGATTTGGAACAACCTTTCTTATTGCCAGTCGAAGATGTCTTTTCCATTTCTGGTAGAGGTACTGTTGTTACAGGTAGAGTCGAAAGAGGTGCTTTGAAGAAGGGTGAAGAAATTGAAATCGTTGGTAACTTCGACAAGACCTTCAAGACTACTGTTACTGGTATTGAAATGTTCAAGAAAGAATTGGATGCCGCCATGGCCGGTGACAACGCTGGTATTTTATTGAGAGGTGTCAAGAGAGACGACGTCACTCGTGGTATGGTCTTGGCTAAGCCAGGTACTGTTACTTCCCACAAGAAGGTTTTGGCCTCTTTGTATATCTTGAGTAAGGAAGAAGGTGGTCGTCACTCTCCATTCGGTGAAAACTACAAGCCTCAATTATTCATCAGAACTACCGATGTTACTGGTACTTTAAGATTCCCTGAAGGTGCTGATCACTCCCAAATGGTTCAACCTGGTGACAACATTGAAATGGAAATCGAATTAGTTAGAAAGACTCCTCTTGAAGTTAACCAACGTTTTAACATCAGAGAAGGTGGTAGAACCGTCGGTACTGGTTTAGTTACCAGAATCATCGAGTAGATTGTTTAATTCGGATTCATCTAGCTACTCAAGCTTATTGTATATAGGTATATCTTACATATTTAGGAATATATATGGAAATTTAGTTAACACTGTTCATATTTAAAGATTTGTGCGTGCGATTATATTTATTGTTTACCTCACTGCAAAAAGATCAGCGGTAATTTGACCATCGAACAAGAGTCTGGCTGAACAATTGTAAAGCCAACCATACTAGGGTCCTCAAGATCAAAATATGCAAGTAGATCGAGCTGACGAGCTAACTTTGCCAGCATTTGATCTAAGATGTGATATCAAACATCCCTATTCATCTAGAACTGGCTACGAGACGGTGCTATATTCGAATAACCGGCAATTGTTGATATCCAAGAGAGAAGTTGTACTAATTCAGGGATCTACAGTGGTCAAGAAGCTAACTTATGATGAAGATATAGTGACAGCCACGTATAGTTCATTCAATAGCGGCGGATCAAACATTGAGACAAACACCGATGCATTGGTGATCTGTTTTCGAAAATCGGCTTACATCAATTATCCCGACGGAAGATCGTACGTGGTGAGCTTTCCCTTTTCGTTGAAAGCGGCATTTCCGTTTGAATCTGGTTTGATATTGGAGAAGGATCAGAGCCTGCCAGTATTGTCGACTATTGATAACCTCCATCCACAACAATTGCATACAGCAAAATTCCTAACTTTGGTGGACCCCATTGGAGACTTCCGGATCATAACTTCATCATCTACTTCGATTATATCTCCCCATGAAAGGTTGATGGCATTTCCAGTGAAAGGCTTGAACAAGGCTTCCTCAATATGTGCTACCTACAACCACCACGACCAAACCATATTGCTCTACCACATACGTACGTCGACCCGAGGGAATAAAAAGCCCTTATCTAACTCATCCAGGCTATCAAAAAGAAAACAATCTTTGATTTCAACCCCAAACCCATCGAGAATTCTTGAGGATGATGGCATGCACCTCGATCAAAATAGTAACCCTAATAATAATGCCGGTAATACCAATAATGCCAATAATGCCAATAATAATAATAATAATAATAATAATAATAATGGAAATAACCTTTCCAGTAGCACCCATCAAAACGTCATGTCAGTGAATATGGAAAAGAAAAGAACAAGTACCTTGTTGTCAGATGTTTCATCTATGGCAAGAATGGGCTCTGAACCTGGGTTTCCCGACTCTTCTAAAGCAAGAGCTGGTTATTCCTCCTTAGAGTATGCGGTATTTCGTAAGGATATGATTCTAACTAGGATAAACGTCTTTGAGTTAAAAGTAGCCAAGCATCAAGTTGAAATTTACGGGTTAACATATGAAGACCAGGAAGCAATAGTGATGGTGAATAAAGCTACAAAAGAAACAGAAGTACATGTGTTCAATCAACTGTCAAGTAATATTCCTAGGTATCAATTTTGCTACAAGATTCAATGCTTACATTGCATACCTCTTAATAATAGTCAACATGAAGGTTATTTAGTAGTTTTAAAGGATGAGCTGTCAATTAATCTCATCAATCCATTTCTAGATATCGTATCTTTCAAAATAGACTTGTCGGGTAATTTCCCTCCAATCATAAAATTGCAGAGCTCGTTTGAGGAAGATGTTGCGTTATTATCAAGACCTGGGAAAACATATATGCTTAACCTATTATTAGATCCATCAAATGATCTAGTCTTGAAGTGTTTACAATGTCTTAAGTATTTATCTGGTTCTAAAGTCAATGAAACAATATGGGTATTATGGCGCTCAGCCCTAATGTTGGATGAACAGAAGGATGACTGGAATGCTTTTGTTATCACCTTGTTAAGCTTGGTTTATCCATTTCAAGATGATATTGAAATTGATGAGCCTAATGATGTCACCGCATTACTACCAAAAGCAAGGTACTTACACAACATATCCCAATTCAACTACTCTTTTTTGGATTTGATACCTTATATTGTAATCTCGTTACATTTATTAAGAGAAGAAATGAAACTTGATATTTTAAGTCAATCTAAATTGAATTCGATTGGATTACTATTATCACAATTATCAATATGGATGGGCTGGCCCGACTCATGGAGTAGTTATTACATGATAAACTTAACCAAAGTCGATAAGGTTGTCCGATTCCTTCTGGTTTGTGTCTTAGAATCCCCTCCGAATTTACTTGCTTCATTGACCAGTCTATTCAATAATAATATTATTCATTACTTGACGTTTTCCCAATTGGTTGAAGAGAGCGAATCCGTTGATGCATCAATTACACCAAGAACTTACTACATATTAAAACTTTTTGAAGTTATTGTTTCACCCCATTATGAGCCTAATCATGTTATTGATATGATGTGTGAATATGGGATAACTATGAGTGATTTGGAGTCATATCCACCTGGAATTTATATTCCCTTGAAAGAAGCTGTTCTGATTTGTCAAGAAAACCCTGCATTTGAATGGACTAGTGAAACATTAGAATTAGTTGGTAGGAAAGACTTAAGTATGTTCCTAAGCTCAGATTCTTATCTTACACCCACGTCACTTTACAATTCTAGTTCAGCGTCTGGGACAACGACTCAGGTGTTTACAAGAGATATTAATTATATATTAGCAAATGTTATGGATAAAACAGATTCGGTTGTCGCTTGGGATGGTCAGTCGGAAGCCGATAGAATAAATATTACTAAATTAATTTTTGACTATGATAGAAGGTATTATGAAATCACCACTTTGTTGCATCAAACTAAGACACAATCGGCTACACTTATAAATGATGACAGTATAAGTGAATATGATATGTTCATATTACAAAGAGAATTGGCTGCACTTGTTGCCCTTCGTACTCTAACCATTCCATTGGGTAGGGCTGCGTTATTTTACGCTGGAAGAATGCCACTCTTAACTGAGAAATTCCCCATCCCAAAGTTTAGCTTCAGTACTCTAATTTCCCCTACAATGACAACTATCATAATGTCTAAAGGAGCAATTAGCGATAGTGTCTCAGAATGGGGTTATTTTCATAATGGGGTATCCTCGGGCTTAAGTATAAGTAAAGATTCGAAAGGGATTTCTGGTAGTTGGATTATATTCAACAAACCTCCGGAATTGAATTCACAGCATGCTGGGTTTTTGTTGGGATTGGGTCTAAATGGACACTTGAAGAAACTAGAAGAATGGCATATATATAACTATTTAGGGCCCAAGCACCCATTAACCAGTGTTGGTTTATTAGTAGGCATGGCTGCTAGTATTAAAGGTTCGATGGATAACAAATTGACTAAAGTTTTGTCTGTGCATGCAGTTGCTCTACTACCTCAAGGAGCTAATGATTTAAATGTTCCCATTATGGTACAAACTGCTGGTTTGATAGGTATTGGATTACTTTATCTAGAAAGTCAACATCGTCGAATGAGTGAAATATTATTATCTCAGATCACAAGCTCAGTATTTCAAAACGACACAGAACAAATACATGAGGGATACCGGTTAGCAGCAGGAATTGCCTTAGGGTTTGTAAATTTGGGTAAAGGTAATGATCTTAGAGGTTTGAACGACACCCATGTTATAGACAAATTATTGACTTTGGCTGTTTCGATGAAAGATTTCCAACCAATTCAAGAGCTAGATAAATCTTGTTGTGGGGCAATATTGGCTTTAGGTTTCATATATATGAAAACAGGAAATTCTGCAATCGCTAATAAATTGAAGGTTCCTGATACAGAACAACTATTAGATTATGTTAGACCTGATTTATTACTCTTAAGATGTGTTGCGAAGAACCTCATTTTGTGGGAATTAATCGATAACTCGATCGAATGGGTTCAGGATGAAATCCCTAGTATGTTGCTCGAGAAATATTCCATCGATCATATTGAAATATTAGATAGTGATCAACTAGGATATTTCAATATTCTAGGAGGCTCCTGCCTTTCCATTGCCATCAAATATGCATCTACACACAATAAGAGAGCCCGTGATACCCTCTTGCACTTCTTAGATAGGATGATGATTATTGCATCCACAACCGCTAATAACTATGATCAGAAAATGGCTTATCATTGTGCAAACAACATTCAGGATATAATAGCTCTAAGCCTTTCCGTTATTATGGCAGGAAGTGGTGATTTAGAAACTTTTAGAAGACTCAGAATTTTACATGGGGAGACAAATAAAGAGATGGGTTATGGTAATTATATGGCAATCAATACAGCCTTAGGGTTTTTGTTTTTAGGTGGGGGACAATATGCTTTCAGCGACTCAAATTTTGCAATCGCATCGTTAGTCACATCATTGTATCCAATCTTTCCAAGTGAAAACAGCGAATATGAAATTCACTTGCAAGCATTACGACACTTTTGGGCATTATCAGTGGAGCCGAGATGTCTCATTGTGAGAGACGTCAACACCCACAAACCGTGCAAGGTTCCTGTTACCATAAAATTGAAAAATGGAGAAGTTAAGGAGACCCTCTCACCGTCGTTGTTGCCGAATCTAAATGATATATTAACCATTTCTACTAACTCCCCTGATCACTTCAACGTTCAAATTGACTTCCAGTTGAATTCTGAATACCTAGAAATATTCAAAAAGTCACTTACAATATTCGCATACAAAAGACACAACTACCAACTCTTGAAGACCTCCATTGGAACTCTATTGAAGAACGAAAACAAAAAGTTGCAGGTTGACAACGGTGAAATCAACATCAACCAGGATATCTCAAAGCTATTGAATTTAAAGTTCATGGAAAAGATATCTGACTTCGAAAAGCAAATCTTCCTCTACGAGAGCAGTGATAATGATGTTGAATACAATTCCCTTACTAACAACTCCGGCTTGTCTATATTCAACATTATCGATAACAAGATCGAAATGCAGCTGATGGCCTCAAACCCGAAAACTGTTGACGAACTATGGAACTTGAAACTTATATTTGCATTTACAGATAGATTACTTAATGATAATTTGCATTTTATTAGTCTAGGGTTCATTGAACAGCTTAAACAAGTAATTTGGAAACTATCTAATTCATAAATATTCATAAATATTCATAAATATTCATAAATATTCTTCAACCCAAGGATTTTGTCCCACAGTAAATCGGACCGTTATCCGAGAATCTAACAATCCTAGAGTCCTTCTATATAATTTTCCTTAATTTATAATTTATATAATAATTGAAAGTCCTAGTATAAGAAAAATGAAAAAAGTTGTTATTAATGGTTCAAATACTGTTCCTACTATAATTGAAGTGCCCCTACTTTCTCCTGCTAGCGATGAACTTACAATTAAAGTTTTGGCTGTTGGTTATCATCATCTTGTCAGGGGAAGAGCACTAGGTGCTCATTATTCAGCTCAAGATGAAACTAATAAACAACGCCATGTTGGTGTTGATGGCGTAGGCCACGTTAAAGAATCAAATCAACTAGTATACTTCGTTACATTCGGGACTAGTGAAGGCTCATACGCAGAATATGTAAATGTCAAAAAATGCAACATATTTCCTTTTCCATCAAATGTAAACTCAAATGATGCGGTTGCTCGAGTTGCTGCATTGTCAATACCTGCGCTATCATCGATACTTGCTTTAGAATATAGGGCGATTAAATTAAAATCAGGTCTGACAGTGGCTATTTTAGGTGCTACTGGAACATCCGGAAGACTTGCTGTACAAGTGGCCAAAAAAGTGTATAATGCAAGGAAAGTGATATGCATTGGAAGATCAGAGGAAAAGCTTTTAAAGCTTCAAGATGATTCGGACCTATGGGACGATATTATATCATTCAACGAATCAGATCAGTCCTTGTTGCAAAATAAGAAATTAGGGTCCGTTGATGTTGTCCTAGATTATTTATGGGGCGAGCCGACCTCCAGATATATAAGATTGGCTTTAAAGTCTAAATTAGATGAAACATCTCCACTTGTATGGATTGAGGTTGGTTCTATTTCAGGAAGCGCCGATATTGAGGTGAATTCACAATGGTTCAGAAGTAGGAACTTTTTCCTAACAGGAAGTGGATTAGGTCCATTAAAGAACTCTGAAATGTCTCGATGCTTAACAATATCTACTGAGTTACTAGCTAAGGGTGTATTAGATAACGAAGTTGAATCCGTGCCCATCTCAGATATTAGTAGTGAGTGGGAAAAAGATTTGGACACTAAATCGAGAAAATATTTCACTTTTGATTCGATTAATTCAAGTTAGGAATTTTAATGTTGGAGATCCAATTACTTAAAATAGGGTAGAAGTAACTCTTAAGTTTTTATTAGATGCGATATCCAGATTCTCCAATTTTAATTAGGGGACTGTGGAGAGCTTTTTTCGAAGGCTTTACGATCCCTGCTATAACACCTTGGTAAGGAGATACACAATGCTCGAACATCGCTAATTTTGAAATAACTCAGGCTTTAAATTCAGCAGCCAATTTGTCCATATCGTATTTGGTCGAATTGATACCTTTTTAGAGTAGTTTGAAGTAGATTCAATAAAAATTGTTTGACTCCATATCTGTCATTATTTCTAATTTATCTGTCCTAGTTATACCAACAAACTTCATTTCCTTCTTAATACTGGAGAAGTTGTCAACTAAGCAATTCTGTTTTGCGTTCACCAACGCCCCACAAAAACTAACTTGTCACTATATCATATACTCTTTTATACTGGTATTTCGCTGTGGAAATAACTAAAAAGTCTTCTAGTGATCTCAATAAAATAGAATCATGAATACCTTCCAGTAAAAACTGTAAATTTTCATCCACTAATGAAGTCATATTCATAAATATTCATCACCACAATATTTTTTGTTAGCGCGAATTTTTCTCTCTCAATTCACACGACAATAAATAAATATCCCTCTATTATTGTATCATAGAAAAAGTTGAAACTACATTGGTGAAACAACTAAGTGTCTATTTGGAATACAGATATCAAAATGCAGTTCAGACCTTATTCTTTAAACCTGAGGCCCACTCTTGGACTGAAGTTGAGATATACGCCAGCACCATTCTTGTATGGTCCGCATATCATGAATATTTCCCAGCCACTATCAAGAGCTTCGTCTATTGCAGAAAAGACACAGCTGCAAGTTCAACAAACTCGGGGCTACAAGTCTTATTATTATCCATTTCCTAAGATCCCCAGACCTAAAAGAAATGTACTTTACTATTCTACCTGGGGTAAGGGAAGTAAGCTTATTCCAAACAAGAAGAAGTTGAAGTTCCCAAACATGATTTCCAGAAGACTGTTTTCTACGGCAAACCAGAAGTTGAAAAGCAAAACAAAAAACTTCCACAAGAGGTTTTTTTCTGCTGAGGCTCGTACTAAGAGACAGCAGCGTAGGAGGTTTATTAGGTGGTGGACAATCACTTCATTGACAATTGTTTTAGGGGGAGTAGCAGCGAAAATCAAATACGAACGAGGTGAAAAGGATCAACATTTCAACGAGTACGCTATCAAGCCCCATTCGTGGCATTTGTATGCATATTCGACGTTACCATTGAAGGCCATCTCCCGGTTGTGGGGTCAAGTTAACTCTATCAATTTACCAGTATGGATGAGAAGCCCTTCTTATAAGCTCTACTCCACGATATTTGGAGTTCATTTGGAGGAAATGGATGAGCCAGATTTAACTACCTACAAAAATCTCTCAGAATTCTTCTATAGAAAATTGAAGCCTGGTGTAAGGCCCATTGCGGAAGCAGAAGTTGTGTCACCGGCAGACGGAAAAGTGTTGAAATTCGGGGTGATTGAGAATGGTGAGATCGAACAAGTTAAGGGTATGACGTATTCTATCGATGCGTTGCTTGGTCTAAAGAACGAAAAATTGGCTGCCCCTAGTCACTCTCTTGCTTTCGACAGTGAGACAGATGACGAATCTGTAAAGAGAGATGAGGAGTTCGCCAAAATCAACGGCATCTCGTATTCTGTTGATGATTTGCTTGGTGGCGAATCAGAATCTACCTTCCATATGAACGATTTTAGTTATAAGGATGAAGGAGATGGGACAGCAAAAGGCTCCAAATCATCCATTTCGAAAGAACTTTCGGTTGCCCAAGATCTTGCACCAACCCCATTAGGGAACATCAAGGTGAGTGATAACAAACAGTTGTACTTCTCGGTGATTTACTTGGCGCCTGGTGATTACCACCGTTACCACTCGCCTACAAACTGGGTCACTACGTTAAGACGCCATTTCATCGGTGAGTTGTTCTCGGTTGCCCCATTTTTCCAAAAGACCCTCCAAGGCTTATTTGTGCTAAATGAAAGAGTGGCTTTGTTAGGATACTGGAAGTATGGGTTCTTCTCAATGATTCCCGTGGGGGCCACCAATGTGGGCAGTATCATCGTCAATTTCGATAAAGACTTGAAAACAAACGACATCTACGAACACGAGGTGTACCTGAAGTCTTCCTCCGCATCTGGTGAAACCACGCCGTTGTTAGAGGCCAATAACGAGTCACTGGCGGACGTATCAACTGTCTCCACCACCTCCTCTACCTCCAGCAAGCCCAAAAAATTGAAGAAAAATACTATCTACGAAGCCACTTACACGAGAGCAAGCAGATTGTTGGGCGGCTTCCCATTAGCCAAAGGCCAAGAGGTAGGAGGCTTCAAACTAGGGTCAACTGTCGTTTTAATTTTTGAAGCTCCCGATAACTTTAGATTCGACTTACAAGTGGGCCAGAAGGTTAAAATGGGCGAATGCTTAGGTAGATTTGAGTGATCTCCCTTTTCCCTCCATAGATATTGGTTTAATGGTGTTTATTGTCTTTGTTTATAGCTTTCACTTCTTATAATTTATTCTTCATAATAGAAATTCGTGTTTTGATCTTGTCACGTGAATGATTCCAACCTCCTTTTTTTCAAAATAAAGAAGTTTACCTTTTACATATATCTTATTTGGAAGAGATATATATATAAATATATATATATATATATATTCAAGTTTATTCATAGGTAATCGCCTAAATCTTCCATATTAGACCGAGATTTTGTTTATTTTGTTTCAATCATTCCTTAATATTAGCTACACACTAGATAATGTCATTTTTGAACACGATTAGAGGATTGGGCAGAGGGTCTAAGAAGAATAAGAAGGACTTGGACACACCTACGGGTTTATATACACATTCAAACACATCAGGATCACCAATAAGAAGGACACCATCACCATCAAAATATTCACCTACAAGACAAGGCAGAAACAATAATATCCAGTTTGCAAATGAACAATCACCAACGAGGCGAGGTAGAAATGTACAAGGAAAAACACAGAACCAGCAACTGCAGCTGCCGAGACGTCAGCAGCAAATGCACCAAGACCTGCCCCAAGCGGCGTCGGGAAAATTACCACTTTTCTTGTGTGAACCGTTTGTGAAAACCGCGTTGGTGAAAGGGTCGTTCAAGACTATCGTACAGCTTCCTAAATTTGTCGATTATGGAGAATGGATAGCATTGAATATCTTCGAACTGTATAATAATTTAAATCAATTCTATGGCATTATTGCCGAGTATGTGACACCAGAGGCATATCCGTCAATGAACGCGGGCCCCAATACAAACTACATGTGGGTAGATGCAAATGGCCAAGCGATAAACTTACCAGCATGTCAGTATATTGATTACGTTTTAACTTGGATATCGAATAAGTTAAACGATCAGTACATATTCCCAACCAAAAACGGCGGGGCATTCCCTCCTAATTTCTTAAAAGATTGCAAAAATATATCAAGACAAATGTTTAGAATCTTTGCCTTTATTTACCATAATCAATTTGATAAAATAGTCCATCTATCATTGGAGGCGCATTGGAATTCTTTCTTTGCTCATTTTATCAGCTTTATCAAAGAATTCAATTTGATTGACAGGAAAGAGATGGAACCCTTGTTGCCTTTGATAGAGAATTTTGAACAACAGGGAAAAATAATCTAGGTTATAAGGTTAATATACGTGAAGCTCCTTTTTTTTGATTAAAATCTCTGTATTTTGTTCTATAGATATGTATATACAATTTTGGTTCGAAAACAAAATATAAACAATGAAATGTAGTGTAATAATATAATATGTACAAATGATTCATTAATCATGAGAAGAAATATGGCGAGTCTTTAACGATCTTTACGTCTAAATCACCTTTCTTCGGAATATCGGGGAATTTAAGTGGTGCAAGCACTTGCATAGCTTTTCTAGAAGCAGCACTGACCGCCAAATTATTCATGTCAACTCCTTCCGTTACACTTACTGTCGTAACCATTTTCTTACCCATTTCCACCACTTTAGGATCATCTGAATCAAGCAACTGTTGTCTTTTCTTCTCCAAATAGATTTCATCCGCTACTGTTAAAGCTCTACCCAAATCTTTGACAATATTTCTTCTGACTTCCTTGATTTTTCTAGCTACTTCATGATCACCTGGAACTATGATGACTTGTAAGAAGCCTTTATAACGTCTCTCAAATTCATCTCTGATCCTTACAATCAAATTTTCTTCATGCAATTTGACAAATTGATCACGAATATGAGCATTCATAGTATTCACATCCCTAGCATGAGTCCAGTATGAATCATGGACTGAAGCAAATGAGAGTCCCAGTTCATCACACGCCTTTGCAGTCATTAACATATGTGTTGCATCTAGAGAATGCACAAAGTTAGGTGGAAATGCTGCTTGTTGTTTTCTTGCGTCCACTTGACTTGCACCGAATGGATCTGAGATGACAATATCCTGCAAATTAGTTGAAATAATTTGTTTCTTAGTAACCCTATATGGTTGAACACAGGGTAAACCTAATGGCGTGGTCCAAATTACTGATGATAAGTGACTTGGTTTGTTTGAATTCTTAGAGCTCTTCTCCTCATAATCAATACGAACTGACTTACTGATTCTCTTAGCTGATTCACCCAACCAATCTTGAATCAAATGAGCACCTTCGAATAATTCTCTGACGGATGCGAAAACATGAGTTGTTAGATACCTTGCATATTCGTCAACCTTGTCAGAATCATTTTTGTCAAAGTGGTGGTCAAGTTGTTTTTGAATTTGTAATACAGCACCAACAAAAGTTACACCATATACATTGGTCATGACAGTTTGTTTGACAACTTTTCTGGTGATCTTATCTTTCAAGAAAAGAGCATACTTATTACCAGCTTCGGCCTCGGTATCAATTCTTTTCTGAACTAATCCAGCAACGAATTTATACACATCTTGAGGTTTATCAGCAGGGACCAAATTCACTTGACGAGCACCTTCTATGTCACCACCAAGAGCCGCATAATGTTGTAAACCATTACACGTACCATCTTGGTGTACTGGGATGTGGGAGACAAATTTAGTTGGGTCATCGAGTTTGTGTGCCTCATACATCTCAAAGCAAACACTTAATACTTGCCATGGTTTCTCACCATTCATCCACCAGCCTTTACCATTCAAGGGGTCCTTAGCGGAATCAAAAATATTTTCGAGGTTATCATTAACAAACTGAAGTCTTTCATTCAAAGGTGCTTTATCAATACCGTAGACATTAGCCAAATGAATTTTTAACCAGTTCAAACCAGTTTCCCCAAGTTCTTTGCCTTCCCAGAACAAGAACAAAGATCTCGTCATATCATTACCAAGATGGTTAAAATGGGCCGATAATGGATAAGCTCTACCCCTAAAATCGACATTATGAGGGAAGAAAAGCTTTTCACCTAGAAAGCCTCTAGCAATTTCTAGTTTATAATTAGTATCACATCTTTGTGATCTTGCAGAGGCTGCTTCATTCATAGCCTTTCTAACTCTTCTTTGATACTCTGCCTTCTCGAATGGTTCTGCATTTATAGGCAAAGGCTTTGGCAATTCAAGCTCTTCAACAATTGGTGGAATATCTAAAAACTTTTTACCGGTATTCCAGAATTTGGATATAATGTTAAAAACACTACGGTTTACTGTCCACGCAGTATTCCCGAGTACATTCAAACCATCATAAATTTCCAAATTGTCGAGCTCTGAAGCTGCTTTCAAGTATGCAGTAGTTTCAGCAGAATCTTTAATCCTCACTAAACTATTTTGCGAGAATAAGTAACCACCATCGTTATAACTAGTCCAAGGGCGTGGAGGAACTAACATTGGCAATAGTTGTGGTTGGACTGAGTTTCCCAAGACATTTCCAGCAAGCTGGCGTACTAATGACTTATGCACTTTCAAGACACCTAATCTTTGTCCTTGAAGATATTGATATGTATGGTGAAAAGCTGGTTGCATTCCTTTTACTGTTTTACCTGTCGTTGGATCAGTACCTTTAACAGGAACTTTGGCTGTGTGAATTAACATTGAAGTTAAGACAGAACCAACCTTAGCATAGATTGGATAGTCCCATTCATTATTTGCAATAGGGTCTTGTTTATTGTAATCCCTTCTCTGTCTCAAGAGCTTCTTCCATTGATTAGTAGTCTTCAATTTCTTAGAGAGTGATCTACCTTCAACTTTCATCAAATTCTGGGACTTATACTCTAACTCGAGTGCTTTACCAACCGAAATGACTGCTCTTGCTGTTCTCATCCCATCAACAATACCACCAGTGGAATTTAATTTTAACAACTCTAATATTGTTATAACACACATTTTTTTAGGGGGGACAAGTGTTAAATATGGTGCATAAAATGCTCTGTCCTTCATTAGGTTTTTTTCTTCCTGGGTAGCATTTTCCATCGATACGTCGTCATTTAGAATCTTTTTACATTGATTCACCTCTTCTTCTATATAAGGCAATAAATCAGAATACCACTTAAATAACTGAACGTTTAAACTTTTGTGGAGGTTGATAGCACCTCTCTTTTGCATATCTTCAAATTCGTGTTTCCATTTTTCTTTAGCCCCGTCAACGCCCCTCAATTCTAGTTGCCTTTGTCTTCCTTCATTAAATATGTCTAATGCTTCGTTAAATTTCACTCTTTGCTCGTCTGTCTTTAAACACTTGTACACAGCAAAATAGTCTTTCTTCTCTTGGTTCGAGTTGTTATGCAAAACGTGATTATCCATCTCGTTTTCTATATTGTTAATAAATTCCTCTAATATAGGTGAACTATTATCTGCCTTCAATCCCAAAAGCGTATGCCTAATGACTTTCAATCCGAATGAATCAACTGCTTTTAAAGAATCAGTATCCTTGTCCACAATAGGCACACTCAGGTCATTGTCTTTGAAATATTCTGGTATATTTTCGTCCGCAGAGTTTTCAAACGCATCTATGGAGCCATCTAGTTTCCTCACTTGCTGAAATAATGGCAAAAGATCATTAGGAATTAAGTTTTCAGTTATTTCGGGATTTTGAAAAATCTTCATTAATCCATCAACACCAATTATATCTACATGAGTGAAAACTTTCCTAAGAAGAGAAGGATTAGATCTAATCCCATTGATATATGACTTGTATAGTTTGTCATCCAGTATAGTTTTGGCAATTAAGATGGCGTATGTTCTATCATTAGGATTCACATTCTTGAACTTATGCTGAATCCCTTTTAAATAATTCTCCACCTCTATAATCGATGTTGAAGCTTCCAATGACCATGCCTCCAAATACTTATTTAGTGAGAAAATGAAATTCTCCGGCGAAGACAAGAGTGGGTAAATTGCCTTCAAAATTTTATCTGCTCTATCAAAATTTTTGCTAGACAACAATGCATCCAAAAGAGACTGCAAGTGAACAACATCCTTCGCAAATGGCGATCTGGACACTGGATCGTATTGTGATGACCATGCTACTTCCTGTGTTTCTTCTCTAGTAACACTACTTAATGCTTCTCCATTTATCTCCGAAAATGACTTGGTGTATAAAGCATTTCTTCCCGGAATATCCTTCCGATTTTTCAAGTCTTCTAGAAACGAGTTGTATATAGGGAAATTCTCACTTGGTATGCTCGGTGACCTTGCGATTGTAGTAGTTGATCTTATGCATTGCAAATTTTGACTCTCAATACCATAACGTCGAATCAAATCCAGTGTGAAATTTCTCCTTGATAATCTCTTGAGCATCATATCCAATCTATTCTATTGTGCTATGGTGAGATTTACTTATAGACAATAAAATACCTTGGTTAGGTGGTTCCTTTACTATAATTCAATGCCATCTTGTGCTACTGAATTTTTTTTTTTGGTAGAGAAGAAAAAAAAAAACATATTATGCAGGACACTAAAACTACATTTTGATAAACGATATCTATTCATTACAGTATAAACAGGTAATCATACAGAGAACTAAAGTATTAGATGTGCGTTATAAGATCGAAGATGTTGTGAATAAATATATCACGAAAGATGAATAGAAAAAATGACCCGTAGAAAGAGGAGGAGAAACTTCTAAGGATATAGTCGAGCAACATCAAAGGATAAAGATAACAAAGTTATTTATATAGAGCCAACCCAGTTAGTAAATTGCAATTAATAAAACAGAAATAACTCCAGTAACTATTGTATATATGACGAGGGTATTACAAGCCCATTTCTGCTTGCAAAGCCTTCAAAGCTTCCTCATCTTCATCATCTTCGGTGGATGCAGCAGGTTTGTTCTTATTAACGGTTGGGAAATCGGGTAATTCTTGTTCTGGGGCCGATACGTTGGTAGCAGGAGCTTTCTGGGCGGCGGCCGGTTGCTTCTGTGCCTTCTCTTCTTCTTGTAACATGGCAAGTTCTTCGTCCAATTCGTCTTCGTCGACAAATTCTGTCCCCACAGGCCTTGAGATGGCCTCGGAAATTTCGTCGGCCAATTCAACCTGTTCTCTGATGTCGTCCATCGTGTTCTCGACCTTATCCACATCGTATTCACCGTGAATTTGCTTCATGGCCAGCGCACCTTGTTTCATGGCCTTCATGGTCTCCAAGTTCAAGTTAGCGCCCTCAATGGATGTCAACTGCGTCTCCAACGAATCGATCTGGTTTTCTATCTTCATCAAGTTGGCCTCGTAGCCCTTCTTTCTCTTCAACGCATTCTTCGCCAATGCCTTGTTCGTGGTTATATATTTACGTGCTAATGCGTCTTGGTCAGAAATCTGCAGCTCTAGATGTGAACGTTTCTTATTCAACATCTGAATGTGTTCACGCAACTCAACTATCGCCTTCTTGGGCAACTCCTTTTTTTGTTGCTTGTTACCACCAAATAAATAATTCCACATTTCTATTCAATCTGTATGCCAATATATCAAGGTTTTTGCAGTAAGTATCCTGTGCTTCTTATACGTTTATTCCTGTAATGTTAGTATTTCTGTAGTCTCATCACCTTATCTCTTGCAGGGGCAACATCGCTGATAAACTGCCCCACAAAACAATTTTCACCATCTCCAACTAAAATACATACTGGTTATCCTAACCCAAATCAAGCGAGAATATTAGAGCTCTATCTAACCTATTATACACAAGCTAAATCGAGTTTAATCGTATGATCACCACTAATCCAAGTAATCATGAATTTATGAGTTTTTATTTAGAGTGCATTTGTGGACTCGCACGACTACACTAAATGGGACATCACTAGCCACCACGAAAAGGTATACCCAGGCTAAAAAGCATGTTAGGGACGACTATATAACTATTCTAACTAACTAGAACCCATATTAAGAAAAACATTATTAACACACCAAAAATCTTTAAAAATAGCCACCTATTACTTGAGATATGGGCATAATATTTCAACAACTCTCTCTGAGCACCCGAAATATTCAAACTGATATCGTCGACATTCAGATCAATTCTTTGTATTACTTCACCCTGTTCGCTTACCATGGATGCCAATTGTTGGAACAAGTTCCCCACTTCGTTGATAGTTGATTCTATAGTTTCCACTGCTGAGTTTCTCTCCTGTAAATATTGGTTTCCTTGTTCCTCCATGAGCAACAATTGTCTAGTCTGGTCTGGGATCGACAAAAACTCGCCGTTATTGTAGTTTGAGTAAGCATCCTGGTCCAAGTCCGGGTCGTAGTGGGTCTTGGCCTCGCTTCCCTGGGCCTGCATCAAGTATGGGTTTTCACCCAAGTTCGACAAGTGGTTGCCGTTTGAGGACTGAGGCGAGAGGTCCGTCAAGGGGGAACGGTTGTTGGCAGAGCGGTTGTTGGTGGCCGCCGACAAGAACTTCTCTGTGCGGTTTTTGTTGACAAGTTCGTTTTTCTGGCGGATTTCCAACACATTCTTGAACTCACCACTGATATTCTTCATTTTCGAGTTCAACAAGTTCAACACACTCTTAGAGTACTGGTTTATCTGCGAGTCTATCTGGATGGACGATTCTCCCTTGGCATACTTCTGTAATGTCATGATATTTTCCTCGATTTTGAATATGTCCTGTTTGATCACGTACGTCAACTCGCCGATTTCAATCGGCTTATCATCGAATATCGGCTTCCTCTTCGCAAGCAACGCTAATTTACTCAATAACTCTGTGGTGTGAGCGATATCTTTGGCTATGATACTAGCCTGTTGGCTGAACTGTGTTTTCCTATTGCCGGTCGCCGGCGCCGTTTTTCGAGGGGCTTGCTTCTTATTTAGTTTGTCGAAAGACGATATGCATTGCTGGAACTCGAACGTCCTATTCTGTATATTACTGGCCATATTTGCCCTGGTTTATCGTGCTTCCGTACTCTTCTACCCATCTAGCAGATAACAGCAAATGGATAATTTCTGCCCTCAGGTAGTAGTCCTGCACCCAATCCAGTTTTATCTGCAGG
This sequence comes from Debaryomyces maramus, assembly GCA_030583545.1. Classification (NCBI taxonomy): domain Eukaryota; kingdom Fungi; phylum Ascomycota; class Pichiomycetes; order Serinales; family Debaryomycetaceae; genus Debaryomyces; species Debaryomyces maramus. The sequence goes on from JAJMIL010000005.1 coordinate 818,058, forward strand.
TATCCACCCTGGCCAGCCTTTTTCTTTAGAGTTCTTTCCAGAGAAGCAGCTCTACAGAATCGCTTGCTGACTGTTCAACGGTATCCAGCTGTTCTCTATACCTGCTACTGTGGTAGTGGTTGCTTTCTGGTTTTAATAGCGCTCGTTTGAGTGATCATTATGTCTTCATACTAAACACGGTTACATTTGTTGGCTCTTTATTATCTTAGTCCCATCTCTAATTATATGTAACTCTTCAATGGGGCATTTCGCAGGTTTCTACATCGTTTTATCCCCTTTCAACTCTAAAAAATTGCAAAGAATGCCTAATTCCATTTTACTCTTTGATTGCAAAATTTGAGAATCTTTGTTAACTCTATATTATACAATACTACACTAGATGCACCCTTAAATCTCCATGGAAATTTATCTAATTTTCACATACATCTACGTCTTATCAATCTACATCCACAGGTTTATGCAAATAGCTATTACACCCCTTTATCACTTTTAGAGACCCACCCTAGATCTCAAGTACTATGAAGCTGTCATTTTCCTAATCGGGACATCAGCAAAACAGTTACACAAAATACAAAGGCGTGGCATTACCAAATATTTATATCAACAAAAAATTCAAAACAAACCTCAGTCGATCAGGCAAAAGGGTGTACATTTGTAAATTATTCAATAATTGGAGGATTTATAGTTCAAAGAGCATTGCTATATACATACTGATAACAGAATTATACGCTACACAGTATGAGAGAAATTGTACGTAAAAAAATGGGGCCCGGGAGGCCGTAAGCGCTTGGTAGCCGGTGTCAAGAAGTGGTAGACGCGCCGAAAGCATTTATAGTAACGGTAAATACTAACTGGATATCTAGATTCATTTGTCTACTGGTCAATGTGGTAACCAGATTGTATGTATAACGATATTGAGAGGAGAGAAGTTGGGGGGAGGAGAGAGAGAGAGACGCATATTTGAGCAGAGATACTAACAATATAGGGAGCTGCGTTTTGGGAAACCATTTGTGGTGAACATGGGTTAGATAACCATGGAAACTACCACGGATTAGACGATATCCAAAAATCGAAGCTTAACGTTTATTTCAACGAAGCCAGCTCGGGTAAGTACGTGCCTCGTGCTGTGTTGGTCGATTTAGAACCGGGCACCATCGACGGGGTCAAGTCATCGAACATCGGTAATCTTTTCAGACCAGACAACTACATTTTCGGCCAAAGCAGTGCCGGTAACGTCTGGGCCAAGGGTCACTACACCGAGGGGGCTGAATTGGTCGACTCCGTGTTAGACGTCATTAGAAGAGAAGCCGAAGGATGTGATTCTTTACAAGGGTTCCAAATTACCCATTCTCTTGGTGGTGGTACCGGTTCCGGTATGGGTACCTTATTGATATCCAAGATCAGAGAAGAATTTCCTGACAGAATGATGGCCACCTTCTCTGTGGTTCCATCGCCTAAGGTTTCCGATACTGTTATTGAGCCTTATAATGCCACATTATCGATTCACCAATTGGTCGAAAATTCCGATGAAACATTCTGTATTGATAATGAAGCGTTGTACAACATTTGTCAAAAAACCTTAAAATTACCACAACCATCGTACGCTGAGTTGAATAACTTGGTTTCGTCCGTGATGTCGGGTGTCACCACCTCATTGCGTTACCCAGGCCAATTGAACTCTGATTTAAGAAAATTGGCGGTTAATTTAGTTCCATTCCCAAGATTGCATTTCTTCATGGTGGGTTATGCTCCATTAACCTCATTACGTTCTAAATCTTTCAGATCTTTAACCGTTCCAGAATTAACCCAACAAATGTTCGATTCCAAAAATATGATGGCTGCTTCCGATCCAAGAAACGGTCGTTACTTGACAGTTGCAGCATTCTTCAGAGGTAAGGTTTCAGTCAAGGAAGTCGACGACGAGATGCACAAGGTTCAAAGTAGAAACTCTTCGTACTTCGTCGAATGGATTCCTAACAACGTGCAAACTGCCGTCTGTTCAGTTCCTCCAAGGGACTTGGACATGTCTGCTACCTTTATCGGTAACTCTACTTCGATTCAAGAATTATTCAAGAGAGTTGGTGACCAATTCAGTGCTATGTTTAGAAGAAAGGCCTTCTTGCATTGGTATACTTCTGAAGGTATGGACGAGATGGAATTCACCGAAGCCGAATCTAACATGAATGACTTGGTTAGTGAATACCAACAATATCAAGAAGCCGGTGTTGATGAAGAAGAAGAATTGGATTACGCTGACGAAGTTCCATTGGAAGATGGTTTGGAATAATTTAATGTTCTTTAATATATATAATTTTTATACCCTTAATTTTTGTTCCTCCTCTTTCCTTCTATAATTTTTCTATTTAGTGTGCTTACTTATATATTATTTATATAATGTTTTGGTTTATAGGTTTATATATTATTATTTAATTATCTTGCTTGTAGTCTACATTCATCTACCCATTAATGATGTTCATTATAATATCTAACAGAGTAAGACTAACGTACAATTTCTAAAAAAAGCGACCTAGGAAGAAAATATGATGGACTAGTTCTAATCCTTATAAAAAATGCAAGTTCCAACAGAAGCAACACAATACACGCAACTAATTACCTCTCAAGAAGTTTTTAACAAAATCATTCTTGTCAACGACTCCATAATCGCTTTGGTCTTCGAAGTATCTTAATACATGACATTGTTGTTTCCAGAAGTTAATTAATTCTTGGAATTCCATTTGTCCCTTCATCAATAACATGTTACCCACTGGCAAGTCGTTGACATATCTTTGTCTTTCAAATTCCTGTCTAATCTTTGTCTTGACGTTGGAGACAGGCATATCCAATTCATAAATATCGCAAAAGTCTCTGGAATGTCTCATGTATTTACGATATAAATGTAAAACCCTCTTCTGTAAATCAGCATTAGTAGCCGAACGACGCGTGGTCTCAGCAAATTCAGTAGCTAATGTCATTCTGTCCGTTTGTTTAAGAGTTCTTCCTTTGATACTACTAACTATTAGTCTTACTTCATTGGAAAAGATGAATTTTGGTTGGTTAAATCGAGCCCACCCGGGCTGCGCAACCAAAAATCAAATATTTCGTGTATGTACCATATATCTATAGAGATTTTGCAATAAAACTACTTAAGTATATTATCGATCTTTTTCAATAGCTTACCAGATGGTTCTAGTAGCTTTATGAAACGGCACAACTCGAAACACCATTCCCATTTTTGGGAGGCATCGAGCATCTTGATAATTTTCAAAATGATTTCGGTATCGTGGGAATCTAAAGTTACATCGGAGGTATTATCGTCATGTTCTTTCTTGAAGTTGAGATACACAATAAGGTAGTTGTAACATAGCTCAACGTTACCTATTTTGATGAGTTTGTTCATAAAGTCGGTTGGAGTTGTGTGTAGATATTCGAAAAAAGTTTGCCAGTAGCGAACTTCGATTTTTCGCAAGCAGTTTATGTAGATAGATTCGGCGCCGGAGGTGTGGTTGATCAACTCGATAATCTTGAGAAGTAAGGCCGAATCCTGGGTGGTTAGATATTTGAATAACAGTAACTCCAAACAGTAGCGGAAGTTCTCAAATAACAGGTATTTGCGCAGGATTGTTTGGACGTCAAACTCCAGGAGCAAGTCGTGTTCGATGAAATTGTTTAAGATAAGTTTGTGGTTGATCCGGTTTTTCACAATTATATAGCCATGCTTGTAGAACGAGAGATTCTCCAAGCCTATAAGATCAATGGAGCGCAACCCAGCCTGGTCATCGCTGATGGTTTTTTTGATAGTCAAAGGTTGAAAATTATGCACTTCGATAGATATTGGTTCGTATGCGTGGTGGTCCATATCGTCAATGCCATCGGGAATATGGTTAGCAGTATTGAATGCGCAATCTATCATGTCTATCATATTGTAAATCAAAATCGAATCCCCATCAAATAAGTACAAATAGTTTACTTGCTCTTCATTGCCATAAATGACAGACTCAAACTGGTAGAATTCAATTGAGTCCTTGATTTTTATCAAGTCGTACATATTATTTGACTGTTTGATGACATTTAAGGGGTCATTTGGATGCAGCGACTTCGATGCCTGGTTTTTCAATAAATAGAAGTCACCGGTATTTAATAAAATTAAAAAATGTTTGTTCTCTACCATATTGATTTGAATAATATCGTCAATGGACAACCTCAGTTCAATCGTTTGCAAATGTACAGTCTTATTGACACCAATAAAAATCTTGTAGTTTTTGTTGGTGGTGCTTTTCTCCACTTCATCAAGTGATTGGTTAGCCTTTCCCCTTTTCAATCTCTTTTTAATAAGCTCATTTGAGTGGTATTTTGATATTTCAAGGATGGTGATTCTCAAATCGCTACTCAAAACCATCAAAAACTTACTAAAGTAAATCCCTGAATCATTCGTCGTGCAATCATTATCCACCAACTCAAAGCTGATGACTTCCGTATTGAAGTTGTATTTCCAAATAATTAGATCGCTATCAAATTTAAATGGGATCCCACCATTACCATATTTGGATGAGGAAGTATCCAAGACTAGCATTTCATCAGTAACGGTCGCTTCACTTTGTGACGATCTATTAATCAATACTAGATAATCATCAAACCAAAAATGATCAACTACATTCAATGAATCGACGAAATAGTTATGGAAGTTAAACCATAGTATTTGGTTAATGTCTTGCCCATTGCTATACGGAGTCGATATTGCAATATGATCACCGTATGATATTGACAACTGCCTATATTTGTTTGAGGATATTTTTAAATGCCCATTTAAAGACTTGGTTATGGCAGTAGTTGCATTAAAGTTCTCAATCTTTCGGATAATATCCTTGAATTTGGGTAAAATTGGGAATCGTATGAAATTGCTTGTGGTGTTGAAATTACCATCTGATAATAAACTGATCCAGTCGTTATTATAAAAAATTAAATCCGGGCAAGTTTCGGTAGTATGGTTATTGGTGGCTAATGATAACAAATTTACCAAGCTCAAAGTGGTCTGGTCCTTATTCATTAAGACCAATTGGTTCGAATTGGAGGTTATCATGATGTTAGAAACTCTTAAGAAATTAGTATTCGAGTCAGTATCCACACTATTCTGTGCATTTAGCTCATTCAAGATTTCATATGAATTAAAGGAATTATTTCCAAATTTAGAATATACGGACCAATAACCAGAGTTCTTGTTGAATATGGTCCAAAACTTTCCACAGGTTGACCAATCGATTTGAACCTCTCCCTCCATAAAAGCAAAGTCTATCTCTTTGATGAAGGATAAAGAAAGATCGTTGTTGATACCGTCGATTTTGAATAGCTTTATAGTATCATTAATCCTTATTAAGATTAAATTATAATGGGGATTAAATGTCATGATGTAGTTTGGATTGTCGACTTTTGGAAGGCTGTATACCTTGTGGCCAATGGTCTTGATCTCCGAATTGGGTGCGGTTTGAAACTCCATATACCATACTTCATGATTATTATTAATGAATAAAATATAATTCTTATAACAGTTGAAGTTAACATGAACTATTTTAGACTTGGGGTCATACCAATCGAATTCGGATAGTTGAAATACCTCATTCTTGAAGTTCTTTATGTTTATTAATTGGAAATAATTATCATCCTCAGGTAATTCTTCTGTGGTCTCATCGTGTAACTTTTCGTTCTTGTCGTTGAACACCAACACATTATGGGAGTTTTGCTTTAACCAATACTTTGAAATCCCAATCCCGATTTTCAAGATTTTGAATATGGATAATTTGACATGCTCTATTTGGAAGTTGCCCACCTCATCTTCGATCGAGGAATTATTAAAATGTTCGATGTTCTCTAGATTGACCAGTGACCGGTTCCCCTGGATAATGGTTTTCGTGGCTGATTTGATCAAATTCACTAGCGAAAATTTCTCCGACGTAAAACTTAAAGGCAAGCCTGTCTGTAGGAGCTCATCATTATGCTTATTATATACTTCATATAGTGATTTGGAATGATTTATGATGACTTGGTAGATCACCAAACAATTCGAGCTCGTTTCCACAAATAAATTAATTATGCCATGTTGTTGCAATTGGCTGGTATTAACGGAGATGTGTTTTGACTTAACATTAATATTATCTCCATGTTGCTGAAGTGACTCCTGTGTTCTTTTATGATGTGCCACTGGTAATAGAGTGTGCTGATTGTATATGAACAAGCTTGATTTGGTGAGTAGTGCGATCAAAGAAGTATGATGGACTCGGATTAAACCTAAGATCAGCTCATCTTCTGATAGCGGGAACAGCAATTGGGGATATGAATCTATCCAAACCATTACGTGTGTTCTGGTAGCAAAAAGAATACAATATGGCTAGTTGTTTTGGGCTCATTCTACATTATGCGATCCGCATTTTATGTTCCTGTAATCACGAGTATCACCAAAAAAAAAAAAGCTGCAAATAGTTTATGGAAACCGTGTATTTGAGGCAATGTATCAGTCTATATAATGTCTAATTAATGGCAGCACGGCTGAGATACCTCAAGTATGTTACCATGGTCTAACTGTTCGTCAAGGGTGTCGGATGGATCAATTCTAAAGATCTTATCGGGATTCAAGATTCTTCTTGGATCCATCAGTAATTTAAGATGGCGCATTAGGTCTACAGTAGAAACACCTAATTCTGTTTCCAAGTACTTTCTCTTGCCGACGCCAACCCCGTGCTCGCCTGTACAAGTACCGTCATATTTTAATGCACGGAAAACCATCCGATCAACCGCATCCTTGGTTTTTACATAGTCTTTGGAGTTGTAGACGATCAAGAAATGGCAGTTGCCATCACCCACATGACCGAGCACAGAGAACCTGTCTTTGAAGCCCAGACTGTTCAAGTCGTCATTCGTCTCGGCCACAACTTTGGCCAATTTGGACATAGGCACCGCAAAATCTGTGGTCCATATTTGGACATCGTTCTTGTCTTCAAGGACCTCAGAACCATACTGGATGGTAGACCACAAGCCATTTCTACGAGCAGACCATAGCACGGCGTTTTCGCTTTCGTCGTTAGAGCTTTCTAGTTTGATTAGGTTGTGGTCGTCGGCAATGCGTTTTACCACTTCGAGTTGTTCTTCGATTGCGTGTTTGCTGGTTCCCCCGACTTTCAAAAGAAGGGTGGGGCTCTCAATAAAGACCTTGGGGTTGTCGTTGTTGTCGGTGACACCGCCGTATTTATTGACAAACGAGACCATGGTGGAGTTCAAGAGTTCTATGGCATTCATCTGGATACCACTCTTGATAATGGACTGGACGGTGGAGGCGGCGTCTGCGATAGTTGGGAAAGTAGCAATGGAAACTAGTTCTATGGCGGGACGGACATGCAACTTGACGGTGATCTCGGTGATAATTCCTAGGGTGCCCTCGGAACCAATGAATAGTCTGGTCATATCGTAGCCAGCACTCGATTTTCTCGGTCTCTGCTTGGTCTTGACGATGGTGCCGTCGGCCAATACCACGGTCAAGTTGACAACGTTTTCCTTCATGGTTCCGTACTTGTAGGCATTGGTGCCGGAGCAACTACTGCCCACCATGCCGCCCAATTTTGCGCCAATGCCCGGATCTGGCCCTAGCATGAGATGCTCTGTAGACTCGTTGCCCACTAAGTACTCATCCAACTCCTGCCAACCAACACCGGGCTGGACGACCGCATCGAGGTCTACCGGGTTGACTGACAAAACAGCATCCATGCGCTCAAACGAGAGCGAAACACTGTTGGGGCCCCGGGTGTGCATGTTGTGGCCTTCCAACGACGTCAATCCGGAGCTGGCGATGATGGGCACCCTGTACTTGTGTGCCACCTTGACAATTGCCGACACGTCGTCGGTGGATGACGGATACACCACCATACGCGGAGTTTGTTGTTCGGGGTCCGGAGGGTGGTGGGTGCTAAAAAAGGTATCTGCGTGGGCCAAAAGCACGTCCGAATCGGCAGAAATGCTGTCGTTACCGACGATCTGGGTTATTTCGTCGATGGCCCGTTTGAAATCGGCCTCGTCCGCATAGTGGGCTTGCCCAACGCTGTCGAGGCTCGAGGTGGACCTGTCCAGGGCCGTAGTCAAATTCTCCGGCAAATCCGCCAATTGCTTGTCAGGGACACCGCGAGACGTCTGGGGCCGGTACCAGTACGATCCTAGGAGCAATCCACTGCCAAAAACCAATGTTCCACCGGCGTAGGTGAAAAAATTCTTGCGGACATTATTCGTGGGATTGGGTCCCAGGGAGTAGGATCTTCTGAAGCCCCTACGGGCAATAGCGTGGATTGATGATGAAGCACGTCTAAGGGGACCTGAAGTTCGCTGCATTGATATGAATGGTTAAAAAGCTGTAAATGATGGAAGAAATAAAGAATGAAAGAAATGAAGTATGAATATAAATGGACTTAATCCCAACATAACCGGGAGTTCCAACCGGCTATAACCAGCTGATAAGATATGGTAATTAGGAGGAGAAAAAGTTTAGAGATCGGGCGTGTGGTCTAGTGGTATGATTCTCGCTTTGGGCGACGATTTAGTTCACTAAATTGATTACTACAAGCATGCGAGAGGCCCTGGGTTCAATTCCCAGCTCGCCCCTTTTTTTTACGATATTAACATAATGTTAGGTCTGGAACACTAATTTAGGATGGAGACTCTTGTAACCATCAAAATGCTTCGATGATGCATTCTAAAACAGTCCCATGGCCAGATAAATATATAAATATGTATAACTGTCGATGATTGATTCAGGAAGAGTTGGACCTGTAGTCGATCTGGAAATGTCGATACAAGTCGATTGGTCTTCAGCTGGTCTTGTCGACTGGTCTACAGTTCATCTTGGCAATTCTAAGGTCTACAGCTGTTGTCGATTGGCCTACAGCTCATGCCGATTGGTCTACAGCTGTTGTCGATTGGCCTACAGCTCATGCCGATTGGTCTACACCTGCTCTTGTCGACTCTACAATTTCTTCTCGCTACAACAAACTCAAAACCGGATTTATTTATACATTAGATAAAGGGATGAATGAGATATAGAATCCTCCAATTTAATACTAAAAAGAAACACCAATACACAGGATAAGCCTTCTTAACGGTAGGATTTTTGGAATCTTGCTCTGGCACCACGACCACCGAACTTCTTTGGTTCCATTCTTCTGGAGTCGGCAACCAACAAGGTCTTGTCGTAAGCGGCGAAAACCTTCTTCAATTCGTTCTTAGAGGCTTCGTCGACGAACTTTTGGTGGTAGGCGACTAAGCCCTTGGCGATGGCTTGTCTGATGGCGTACACTTGCGAGACGTGACCACCACCGGAGACCTTAACTCTGATGTCGATGTTTTGGAACTTGTCTAAACCAACCAAGGTTAAAGGTTCGTAGACCTTGAAACGCAAGATTTCTGGTTCGACCAAGGTGATTGGGGCACCGTTGACCTTGATTAAGCCCTTACCGGCCTTGACGTGGGCGACGGCAGTAGCAGTCTTCTTTTTACCAAAAGTCTAGAGATGTTAGTAGTGTTCCGAGATGGACGATAATGGACCGTAATGGGACGATGGACGATAATGGACGGTAATGGGACGATGATGGACAATAATGGGTGGACAAATAAATGGTTGAATGGACAAACGGTACAGATAAATGGGTGGATGGCATGGATAAATATGATGGACAAATGGCGGTCGAGGTACTGGATCTCATTCTCATTCTCATTTTCACCTAGTGATTCGCTTAAACCGACATCTCCGTCTGTCGTCTTCCTTCTCTTTGCTTCTTCATTCTCACGTTAACTTCACCTTCACCTTCACCCTTCACTTTCTACTTTTCACCCTACTTAACCATATTTCATTTCTTAACCATATTCCATTTCTTAACCCTGTTCCATTCTTAACCATATTCCATTTCTTAACCCTGTTCCATTCTTAACCATATTTCATTTCTTAACCATATTCCATTCTTCACCCTATTTCATTTCTTCACCCTACTTCATTCCCTCTTCCCTCTCACCCTACTTCTCCTATACATACTTGAACAGATGGAGTGGACATTTTACTTAACTAAACGCTTCTTACTGTAATAAAAAAATTCTCTTTTTTTCCACTTATGTCCCAGTGAGAAAGTGAAAAATTCGAATTCCACCCATCTGGGCCTGAGCTTACACAAAACTGAATCGAGGCCTCGGCGGGTTGCTTGGTGGTGCGCAGCCCTAGGGCTCGCGGAGCCTGCCGGGACCAGCCGGGCTCCGCGCCCGGCCGCCGTCGGGTGCGCCCGGTGCTGCCAGTTACCCGCGGCGTGCTCACCCGTACGCGCGGCCGAGACCTTCAGTGGGGGCGCGGTGGGGGAGGCATGGGGGATCGCCTCCGTGGGGGCTTCGCACGTGCTTATGACTGCCAGCCCCCCAGAGCAGCGGTAGCCCCACGCCCGCTTCCCGTTCAGGCAAGTGCGGCTCTGGGTTTGGCGCCCGATGAAAAATGGCAGAATGGCAGGGTCGTGTATTTTTCCAAAAAGTGCACCGGTGCCTTCCGGTGTATGGATGCACTTTTTCACCCATTGGCCCTCCTCTCTCTCTCACTGGGAAAAAATGAGCTGAAAATTTTTTTACTTAATACCCAACTCTTGTTGTAGCACCGAACTAGAGCATTTAAGTAACAATGGCCATCTCTAAGAACTTACCATTATTAAAGAATCACTTCAGAAAGCACTGGCAAGAACGTGTCAAGGTCCATCTCGACCAAGCCGGTAAGAAGGTCTCCAGAAGAGAAAGCAGATTGGCCAAGGCCGGCAAGATTGCCCCAAGACCAATTGACAGCTTGAGACCAGTGGTCAGATGTCCTACCATCAAGTACAACAGAAAGGTCAGAAGCGGTAGAGGTTTCACCTTGGCCGAGTTGAAGGCCGTTGGTTTGAGTGCCAAGTACGCCAGAACCGTTGGAATCTCGGTTGACCACAGAAGACAAAACAGAAGTCAAGAAACATTCGACGCCAACGTGGCCAGATTGCAAGAATACAAGACCAAGTTGGTTGTATTTGACAAGAAGACCAAGGCAGCCGAGGCCGTTTCGCACGCGCAAGTCGACGTCAACGCCGTTTTCCCAGTGGTGCAACCAGCCGTCGAGTCCGCCCCAAGAGCCGTCGAGCAACCAGAACAGGATGCTTTCAGAACCTTGAGATTGGCCAAGAGCGACAAGAAATACAAGGGTATTAGAGAAAAGCGTGCTAAGGAAAAGGCTGAAGCCGAAGCCGACAAGAAGAAGAAATAAGCTGAGCGTACTGTAGCATATAGTTTAGGTTATTCTTGTATATTCATTGATTTAATACAAATTTGGTTTACAAAGAGAGAGTAGGGAGGGGGAGAGAGAGATAGAGCAGAGTGGGAGCGACGACCTGGTCGCATGTTTGCGTAGGTCACCTTGATCCGTTGACGGGGGCCACCGTTGAACGGTGCCCAGGCGAATCATCCAGTTCTCAGTTCAAACTGTCAGCTCATCGCTCCAGTGGTCATCACGGTTCGCTATCGCTACGGCCGTGACTAGCTGTCTCGTCCATCACACTTCGCTGCTCGTACCTCGCAGCTCGCAGTGCAGCGCACCTCTACATCTGGCTCTCGCCCGTCTATCGTATGTCTTTATTCAATAAATACTATATACCAATCGTGGAATACGCGATGCGTAGCACCCTAATCGAATAAACCCATACCCATGTCTTCGTCAGACTCTTCCTTTTCTTCTTCCTTCTTTTCTTCTTCGGCAGCTGGGGCTTCACCACCAGCAGCTGGGGCAGCAGCAGCAGCACCACCGGCTGGAGCAGCTTGGATGTTGAAGAACAAGTCCTTCAAGTCCTTACCTTCTAAAGCCTTGGCGTAGATGTCGGTCCAGATGCTTTCAACTTCGACGTTAGCCTTGTTAGCTAATTGGCCCAACTTTTCGGAAGTAATTTCGATATCGGAATCGGCCAAGATCAAAGCGGCGTATGACAATGCGGTTTCAGTAGACATGTTTAACTAGAGATAATCACTTTAAGCGTATTTACTAAAAATTGCAGACTATTCTTAGTTTGTACGGAAAATGCTGTAATTAGTGGTAATATGGTGTATTGAAAAATTTGTGCCGGGACATTATATCAACAAATTGGTAACGGCACGGCGATTTTCTCGATGGGCGCTACTGTAGCTTTTGTGTCATTTGGGCCGAGGGCTTCAGCCCGAGGATGTAGCGACGGCCGACGATGGCCCCTGGAGCGCCAGCAGGCCTGGTGTAGGAGGGATACTTGTGTGGGTGACGGAGTGGTGTTGTAGACGGGCAGGAGTTGAGATTGGGGCCAGTTTCAGGGAGATATTGGCGTGCAGTGGGGGGGTCCCGGGTGTGCGTGGTCGGGGTGAGCAGTGTTCCACGCGAGAAAGGAAGGCTTATGGGAGGACTATCCGTAGCGATTGTAGAGTTGTCTGTGTGTCTATCTACTGTGGTGGTGGACGAGCAGACGGATGGAAATGTACGTTTAGGTGAAATGGGGCAGATTCAGTTAATGGCTGCGAAATACAAAAATCGCAGAATTGCGCAACTGTACCAAATTAATTGTAGAAAATGGCTATTTATGCTTACAATGTCTACAGAGACACTGAAACCCGTACTAGACGTCCAAGACCAGTTCTTTAGGTGAGAGTGCTATCCTTAGTGACTGGTGATTCGATGAAAAGACTTGATCAGCTTATACCAGCCATACTAGTAATTTAGTCCACCATACCTAGTCCACCATACCTAGTCAACCACATCTAGTCAACCACATCTAATCAACTACGCTTAACATGCTTCTCCTACAGGATCTCGGGCTAGATGTGCTAGACGTCGGCGATGTCGTCGTATCGGCGTCGGTTCGGTGGCCCGTCGCGTTTCTCGCCTACATTAGTTAGCTATCGTTAAACGCGTTTCGGCTTTCGCTCTTGCTTTTCGCTCTTGTTTTTCAAGTTCCGTCCATATTTCACGTTCGGTGGCCCTTGATCTTGTTTGTAATTCTCCCTGCTATGGGTCCATTCTTACTCATTCTGCCTCGCTTACCCTTGTTTTTACCACCGCTACATAACCGGGCCTCGCACCTGGAATTTGTCTCTGGTAACATTCCGCAATGCTTGCGGTCGTCCACCTTGTTCTCAACCACCCACCTCCCATGTCTCTACCCTTCTCCCGTCCCTCCTCCAACCCCCTGCGCATTGCTGGCCCCAGCAGCCCATCGCCAGGCCCCAGCAGCAAGGCCCGCGGCCTCTCTTTCGCTGTTCGCTGTGCATGTTCGGCTGCATCGCTATTTATCCTTCCTATTCCAAACCTCCATTCACCGCCAACCGCGTCTCACCCCCAGACCCCCGTTGTTCTTCCATCCCCCCTTGCCACAATGTAACTTCGTGATCTAATCTGGCTATGAGTCGGGGAGCCTTTCGCCAGATTGGGTCCGCTGCAACAGGACGAGGAGCCAAAGCGGAGTCCCAGTTGCTGCTGGTGTGGGAGATAACCCGAAGGTCGCACACTCTCCAGAATGGTTCCAAAAGACTACTGACCAGTTGCACCCATCAATCTTCTCCAGGTATGGCCCCTCAGATCAACTGTGATCGTCATGTCACACTCACGCACAAACACCGATATCGTCGAAAGTTCTCGTCCTTTGTTAAGCCCCGTATGGTTACTCCTTTAACGAAAGGGATAAATATGTTTCGTGAAGGGATGAACAATAATGGGCGCACAAATGGCTACAAACGCTACCATTAATAGTAATACAAATAACTATTTAGTAAGGGGTGGATTGTGATGACATGGATAATAGGACGTCCATTGACGTGGTATTGTAGGGGATCTGTGACCTGGGTGAAATTTCTTGTTCCACTAGCTATTTATATCCGATGGGTGATACAGTTTATGATTTAAAACAAGGGAATCTGGGCCATTTTTAAATTTGAAACTTTTGTAGAAATATATTCGCTATATTGGTTTAATTGTTCATACTGGTGTTTGATATTCGTACAATTAGTTACTAGAGAGATGGTTGTACAAGTGGCCATGAAATTGCAAATTTTTCTTTTATTAGCGGTGGCAGGAATATGCCAAGCTGCGCCGTTCATAAAGTCACCCACCAATAACTTACAATTGGTGAAGAAGGACTCGGGCTTTGACTACCAGAACGACAAGGTCAGAGGGGTCAATTTAGGGGGATGGTTCGTGTTGGAGCCATTCATCAACCCATCGATGTTTGGCGTGTTTGCCAACGGCAACGACGAATCCGACGTGCCAGTGGACGAGTACCACTACTGCAAGAAGTTGGGCAAGAGCAATTGCCAGCTGACGTTGAATGATCACTGGAACACCTGGATCACCGAGCTGGACTTCGGGGCCATTGCCTCGTTCGGCATGAACATGGTGAGAATCCCAATTGGGTACTGGGCCTTCCAGACTTTGGACTCGGACCCTTACGTCCAAGGCCAAGTTAAGTACTTGGACAAGGCCTTAGGCTGGTGTAAGAAGCACGGCCTCAAGGCATGGATCGACTTGCACGGTGCTCCAGGATCGCAAAACGGGTTCGACAACTCAGGTTTGCGTGATCACTACGATTTCCAAAAGGGAGACAACACCAAAGTTACCCTCTCAGTATTGAAGACTATCCTGGAAAAATACGGTGGGTCCGACTATGAGGATGTTGTCATGGGAATTGAATTATTGAACGAGCCTTTGGGCTCCGTTTTGGACATGGACAAGTTGAAGGACTTCTACACCGAAGGCTACAACAACTTGAGAGACACTGGTTCGGTGCAAAATGTGGTTATCCACGATGCCTTCCAACAGCCGGGCTACTGGAACGACTTCATGACACCAAACAACTACTGGAATGTTGTCGTCGACCACCACCACTACCAAGTTTTCACTTCTGATGAATTGAAAATGGACATCGACAAGCACATCCAAACTGCTTGTGACTTGGGCACTCAACATGCCAAGGAAGGCCACTGGAATGTGATTGGTGAATGGTCTGCTGCCTTGACCGACTGTACCAAATGGTTGAACGGTGTCGGTAGAGGTGCCAGATACTCCGGTAACTTCCAAAACTCCCCTTACATCGGCGACTGTTCCCAGTTCAGTAACTACAAAACATGGCCTCAAGGCCACAAGCAAGACGTCCGTAAGTACGTCGAAGCTCAATTGGATGCCTACGAGCACTCAGGCGGTTGGATTTACTGGACCTGGAAGACTGAAGATGCCGTTGAATGGGATCTCACAAGATTAGCCAGTGCCGGACTTTTCCCTAATCCAGTCACTGACAGAACCTATCCAAACCAATGTGGATATGACAATTAATTCTTTCTTCTTCCTTCATACCGTTAATTTAGATTCTGAGATTCTATAGTAATAATTACATTTATTTTTTTTTAATCTACTTGTAGAGAATGCCATACATAACAGTTAAAATCGGGGGTTTGGCCTATGGGGGTCAAACTTGTTCTGATTCCACAGGCGGTACTCACTATAAGCCTCTTCAGCCTGTTATGATCCTGTGACGTATATAATTATACCCGAATTAGTACATTTGACGTGTGACAAGTGCCGTTACTTTAACGCCCCCTTCATGCTAGTTGTATTACGGTTAGTTTCATAACGACACAACAATTAAAGGCTGTTC
The DNA here is from genome assembly GCA_030583545.1 of Debaryomyces maramus. Lineage (NCBI taxonomy): Eukaryota > Fungi > Ascomycota > Pichiomycetes > Serinales > Debaryomycetaceae > Debaryomyces > Debaryomyces maramus. The sequence continues at coordinate 833,741 of JAJMIL010000005.1, forward strand.
TGCTGATCTACCCATTTGCTTGCTTCGTCGCGTGCAAAAAAATGGCCTAGTGATTTGAGCACAGTATCACAGGCGTAGTCATAGTCGTCTAATTCATTGTATATTTGACATGAGAACCTGACGTAGATTTTACCATCGTGGTAAAATAGTGGAATAAACGTATGGTACATATTAATCATTTCTGATTCAATGGCAGGCTTCCATGCCAGGAGAAATTTGGAAAGCGTATTTTTACTTAGGATTAAACCAGCTCGACTTGTTACTTGATCCATTGGGACCTCGATATTGACCATTGTGGTTACGGTATCGTCGTCACCTAGTATGCTCATGCCAGGCCATTTTTCAATGCTAACGAAACGCCCAACTTGTCGACAGAGATCATTGCAATATCGATAAATAGTCAATTCACCCCCACAAGCATTCTTGCGGAAATTTATCGCAGCCTCAATACACGAGACCTGGGCAAATGTCTTGGTCGATGTATATTTGAACTTCTGGATTAGCTCCATCTCAGGTGCGTACGGAAGGTCCTGACCCTGTGGAATATACGAATTTCCAATGGGCATAGTCAGAATTGACCCGAAATGTTTCGAATCAACATATAACACTGCACATCCCCGGGGAACAAATAGCCATTTATGTAGATTCGAAACGTAAAAGTCCGGTTGAAGCTTTCCTAAGTCTATGGGCAAAATTCCAATTGAATGGGCTCCGTCAATAAGCGACAACACCTCATATTTCTTACAGAGCAGAATCATTGCCTCGAATGGAAACCTGACACCAGGAACGGAAATAATAGTATCAAACAAGCACAACTTTACTTTCAGAGCCTTGAACACCAGCTCAAATTTCTGGATAATCTCCTCGCTCTTGATAGGATAGACGATTTCAACTCTAATAGGCTTAATTCCAATCTGATCCCGTAGAAACTGAATCGTCTTCCCACAGCTCTCATACACAGTACTTGGGAATACAATCTTATCTCCCTTACTGAACCGAAGCAGCCTGAGTATCGTATTCACCCCACTAGTAGCATTATCAACGATGGCCAAGTTGTGAAAATCACAACTAAGCAATTCCTCTGCAAGGATCTTAATTGACTTCAAGTACTCTTCTTGTTGTCTGATCTTGATAAATTTATCTGGGAATTTATTTTCATCTCGTATGCTGTCAAGGAATTTCTCAAAAACTGGGGTAGGTGTTAACCCATACGATCCGTGGTTAACAAGTGTAGTTCCGTGTTCTATTAACGTGAAGTACTCTTCCCTAAAGTGCTTCCCGAATGGTACAACTGGCAGGTTTGGACTCATGTTGCTTACATTGATTGTGGTATAGCAAACCACATAATTTTGGGTTCCTTCATCATTCGGAGATTTCTGGTTAACCCCGATGTGCCATTACCGATTTGGTGATCACTTGGCTGCAACTTTGCTCCAGAATCATGGAAATTGGAACCAGAAACACCATCAATAGAGACAAATGGATATTGACTGCAAGCAATTGATATCAGTGACTCTCTTGGTGGTCCAACCGACTATTAATTCGGTGAAATCCTCCATACACTGCCATTACAAAATGAAAATTATGGTTTATATTGGATATACTTGTCTATACGTCTTCAAACTGAGTTCTTGGTGGGGGTATTGTAATTAAGCTGTTTTGCGTGACAGTACTGTTTTATTTGACTAGTGGTATCAGGACAAAAATGAGAAAGGAGTGCTGAGAGTAGGTGCAAATTCTTATTGTGGATGAACAATAATGCAGCAATCGCACTGTAAGGATGTCAGTCATAATTACAGAAACAGGCCTGATACTCAACTCCTATCTTTCATAATGTAGCTGTATTGAATAGTGATACTTTCAGCGTACATACCAAAGTGAATACAGGTTCTGTATTGTATAGTACAATTTTCTTGACAATCGTAGAAGTAGTTCAAAAGAAGACAGGACAATATAACAACTAAGACAATCTAAGCTCTAATCAACCTCTCCTCATTTCAGTACAGATTCTATGCATACGAACTGTGTTACAATATTCTTTGGTGTTGGTTGGATAGTACGGCTGCAATCGATTAGAACTGTCCTATCATCAAAATTCACAAAGGCATTAATGATTCCCACCATTTTCGAAAGGAAAATTCCAGTACGATGAATGAGTCAATTACTACTCAACAGAAGCGGTCCTATACTATGAATAACTAAACCGAACGACGAAGGGTTTAACTTAGTTGATTTCGCCAGTCATAAGGCAAACATTACATGCAGTACCACATCACCTGCAAAATACTCCTTAGATGAAGAGATTAAAGTAATATCAGCCAAACACCTATCATACTTGAAGAAAACGAGTCTACAGGACACATTTCGTTAACAATGTTGTCGTTCCGAGCAGCAGCATCCGTGCTGCGAAGTATACCAATTATTAATATGAGGTTATACTCAAGAAGCGTGTTTCGGAGCCAGTACCGTATAGGCATCGGCCATTTGAGAAGTCCGGGAATACCCTTTGCATTGATCCGGAATTATAGCGATATGGATAATCATAGGAAGCTGGAGGAATCAGTGAAGGAGGATATGATTCACCGTTCAAAAAATATCCAGAGTGGAGCAAACAAAATAGAAGAGAATAAGAGGGAGAATTTGGCAGGATCTGGACCAAACGAACACCAGAATAACCCAAATACTCCTCCTTCACCAGTAACTAGGGAACAGTTATTATCCAAAGCCACGAATTTGTTTTCACGGATGAGGATCAGGTTGAAGTGGGTGCTAAAGAAATCTAACCGGCCGTTCAATACGGATGACTATTCGGCACTTTTTTCGTGGTTAGTTATGGGGAATGTACTCTTGTTCTTTTTGGCAACAACTACCTTTTTCTCGTTGGTAATCTTCACTTTTAATACTGTATTCGCCCAAGAGTTTGTTGCTCGCAAAATGGGTGAGTTTATTACCAAGAATTCCAAATTAACTGTAACATTCGAAAACGCCGTGGTCCCAGGATGGTCCGATGGTAAGATCAGCTTCAGAAAATGCTTCGTCAGTAGAAGGCCAAAATTATCCAAAAAGTTTATTAAAGGTTCGCAGGCAGAAGCGTATGCTGCAAGTGTGTCAGGATCCACTGGGCTTACAGAAGAGGAAGAAGAGGAATACGACGATGGAAACTATACGCAATTCGATTTGACTATCGAGGAAGTCAATGTTTCATTATCTTTCAATAAGTGGGTAAATGGAACGGGTATAGTGGAGAATTTGGAAATCAAAGGCATGAGAGGTGTCGTCGATCGTGACCATGTTATATGGGACCCAAACGATGACGCTACAAACTATAAAAATGTTTATCAACAGGGTGATTTTGAGATCGAGGACTTCAAAATGGAAGACGTGCTATTCGAATTAATACAACCAAATGGGTTCAGGCGTTTTGATGTCGCTATTTATAATTGTGAGCTCTCTAAATTGAGAAAGCATTGGCTTTTATATGACTTCTTGAATGCCAATATTATGAGTGGATCTTATGATAATGCCTTATTCACTTTACATAAAAAGCAAAGACTCGATGATTTCAATAAAGAGTTTACTGATACTTTCGATAATGTATCGAGTACCTGGAAACGAATTACACGATTAAGGGTAGACTCACTAAGCATTGATCATTTGAATACAGGATTGGAAGGCCCATTCGGCTGGATTACTAGCGGGAAAGTAGATATGATTGGAGATGTTATGGTGCCCCAGGAGAATAAAGATTTAAATATGAGCGAGTTGGTAGCTATAATTGCCGAGTCAATCAAAAAAGAGGCCAATAGATATCAGAATCCCGAGGTTGCAAAGAGAATGCTGCATCCGGATCATCATATGAGATTAACTAGTAATGACTATACCGATATTCTGAAATATTTTGTCTTGGATTTAACTATTAGGTTAAATAATGTCAGAGCTAAGGTTCCATTCCAAGCACCTGAACTATCATACATTAATTATGCATTGATTAGACCAATTGTTGCGTATATTAATTCCAAAAACACATTTATTGAAATAAAAAGTCGAATAGTTAAGAATATAGAGGATTTTAGTGGATCGTGGACCGTGTATGACTCGTTATTGATGGATGATATTTCCGAAGAAGTATATGACAATTTCGTGGACTACGTTGCCGATGATGAAGCTAGGTTAGCAAGAATGAAGAAGGTTGGATTCTGGTCTTTGCAATTATTATTCCAAGTCATTGTATTTGGCTTGGGAGCTTTAACATGATCGACCAAACTATTATTATAGAACCACCCCTACGGTGAACTTGTATATATGCTACTTATCAATGAAAATAAGCAATTTATCGTATAATATCACAACAGTAGTATCAAGCCCAATAATGCTCCATAGCTTGCAAGACTTATCAATGATAATGCTACCACACTCTTACCCCCAGTTCTGAACATTTCCCTTTCATTGTCAGGATCATAATAAGTATCAACCGAATATGACTTGACCACCCCCATAAAGTATAACAAACATCCATAAATTGTATAAACCGTACCAATTACTAAGAATTCTTTTGAAAACAACTTGATAATTACTATTGAAAACGATAGACATCCTATTGCTGTTCTAGTATATGCTCCTTCATAAGTCCTTTGATATGCCCGTACATCCAACTTTAAATTATCCGAAAAGCCGTCTATTCGGGACAGCGTCCTTTGTGGATCAGGCCTTGTATCCATGCTTTATATATTTCAATTATAGTATAGTTTAGTGTATATGGTCGATTTGCACCATTAAATGAAGCAAGGAATTTTTGAGACTTGAATCACGAAAACCACAATTTCGACCATTACAATTCTTTTAATTCTTTTGTAGATAATCAACACTTAAAACAGGGGAAGGTACTTGTTAATAGACAAACAACGTTGCTTAATACGGGAACGCAGATCTTAGAACAAATTTGCTGGGACATAAACAAATACATATATTTTAGAACGCTACATAATGCCCCAACCAAGAAGACACTGGGTAAAGTTAAAGCTTCCAAGTAACTACTTGCAAACATTACCACATTTTCCAACACCAATATCCAAGTCACGCCTGAAGAGAATAGCAGCAGAAGAGAAGAAAGCTACGGGGAATATTGCAACAGGAACACCATCAAAGAAAGTCATAAAAGGTGCATCAAAAAGCACGTCTAAAGTTTCGTCGCCAGCACCAAGTAATAATGCTGAGGCATCCAACGTGAACAACTTCAAGATTAATTCCGGTTTGAAAGAACTGTCAACTTCTGGGTTGACCATGAACAGTATTAATAGTGAGCACTATTTATTGGATAAGACAGGCAAACCGACTAAGAGATGGGTTAAGAAGCCACACCAGTTCAAAACCTTCAGTGGGTTCAAGATCAAGTACGTTACCTGGAGACAAAAGGATGGGCATGGAAAAGAATCCAAGTCTTCTACAGGACATGCCAAAAAGGAACCAGCCTCAGTCGTGAAGCCTGCTGTTATGGATTCTGTGTCAGAAACCCCAGAAGCCAAAGTAGAAGCATAATATCCTAAAATAGTTTGGCTTTATTTGTCACATTATCTTAACTCACTGGCCACGAATGCATCGTATGTCGATATCCTACAAGAGTGCCTATTGATGAACAACACCTATCGATAAACAATACATAATATTCGATTCAGCCCTCTTAAATGACTTCTTCAATATAGTACAATATATATACATAATATTCGATTCTTTTACGTGACTTTGTCAATGTAGTATAGTATATCTAATCAACTATTCAGACTCTATTCAATCGATAATCTGCGCTCTATATTATTTTTTTTTTTCACGAAAAATGATTATATTCAATATCAACTATCAGATCTACATATTATACGACTAGAATGTCTATGGGATTGTTGGTTCCTAGATATAAACTTGTTAGTACAAGCATACTGAGAATACATTCATATAATAAACGTTTTTATTCAAATGCTTCAGAGAAGGAATCATCTACAAATGCTAATCAGGCGATCTCTAATCGACAGTTATTATATACTACGGATCCATTAACCCCAGGGTCTATATTTTTCTTACCACATGGCACACGTATATTCAATAAATTGATCCATTTCATGAAGAATCAACAATTGAAATATGGATTTCAGGAAGTTATCACGCCATTGATCTATAAGAGCAAATTATGGGAAATGTCTGGACATTGGGACAACTACAAGGAAGATATGTTCAAAGTAGTGGGAAATGATTTATCAAAAGAAGAGGAAATAGATCATAGCCATAACGAAGATTCAGGGCTGCACGAATATGGCTTGAAGCCCATGAATTGTCCTGGTCATTGCTTAATTTTTTCAAAATTTGAAAGATCATATAATGAATTGCCAGTTAGGTATTCAGACTTTTCATCATTACATAGAAACGAAGCAAGTGGTGCTCTTTCTGGGTTGACTAGGGTTCGTCGGTTCCACCAAGATGATGGCCACATTTTCTGTGAATTAAACCAAATCCAACAGGAAATTGCGAATACGATCAATTTGATAGAAGATACATATAAAGTATTCGGCATTGATAATTCGGAGGATGTTGAATTCTTTTTATCCACAAGACCAACAGATAAGTTTATGGGAGATATCGATACATGGAATGATGCCGAAGCTCAATTAACAGAGGTATTAAATAATACCACTGGTAAAGGGAAGTGGTCAATCAGAGAAGGGGATGGTGCATTCTATGGTCCTAAAATTGATATTTTGTTGACCGACGCTTTTGGTAAGAAACATCAGGTTGGTACTATTCAATTAGATTTCCAATTGCCGGAAAGGTTTAAATTAAAATACATATCTAAAAATGGAAACCGTGAGAACCGACCCATTATGATTCATAGAGCTGTATTTGGATCGCTAGAAAGATTTTTTGCAATATTATTAGATCATTATCAAGGTAAATGGCCATTTTGGATAAATCCAAGACAGGCCGTCATAATTCCAGTTAACGATTCTCATCATGATGCCGCTCATCAGTTACAGAAACAATTAATTGGTGATATAATGGATGAATCGGTAAATGTCTCACCAATGACGGGTTATAATTTTTATGTTGATGTCGACAAAAGAAGTGAAACGGTGGGCAACAGAATAAAAGATGCTACCCAGAAAGGATATTCATACATTTTGATGCTTGGTGATAAAGATTTACAAAATGGGACGGTTGCCATTAGATCTAGGGATGAAAGGAAAATTTCCAATTTAACGGCAAATGAGATATACAAGAAATTTGTAGCATTAGAAAAACAATATCAATAGGGCTGTTAAATGTCTTATAAAATGTCTTATTAGAGATTTCATTATAGATCAATTGTATTTTATATTAAATAATTTACAGTGCTTACATATTATATAATGTATCGATTATTGTTTCCCATAACCTTTGGAAATTAATATCTTTTCAATTTCAGCCCAGAAGTCTCTAACAATCATTTTATCTCTAAACCTCTTATCACCCCTATCAACCTTTAATTCAGTTACATTCCAGTCCTTAATCTGCTTGGGTGTAAGGTCACTTTGGTAACTCACATAGAACCCAGCATATCTCTGAAATAATAGTTCTGGCTTGGAATATTTATATTTAGCGAATTGCCAGGTTTGCCCAGTGGTGAAGATTGCAACCACACGGTCCCAATATTCTGGCTTAGTAAACATATCAACATTATCAACAACCATAATATTATGAGCCGAGGATATCAATCTATCTGACTTATGATTAATAGTAACAATACCATTCGCAGGCTTTTTGTTTGTAGAGGCACTTGGTTCAACAAATTTACCTTCTTCGAGAAATTCTTTTATGTTATTCAATGCTAATAAAGCAGTACTTGCAGGTGAAACAATGATAATTGGCTGTTTCTTTGGCGCACTAGGACCGTTGGCCGTGGCACCATTTCTAGTAGAAGACGACGAAGACGGCTTTGCACGCTTTAACTGACTAGTAAACTTCTTCGCGTCCGACACCAAGTATCCAAAATCAATGTTTTTAGATCCCCTTAATGCGGCGTTGTGGTCGATGGACTCTTTCTCATGTTGTGAAATACGTTCGATTTGTGGGTCGTCCAACTTGTGTTTGTTCCCAGACACCGCCGTGGTGGTGCTCGTCGCTTTAGCACCAGTAGCAGCGTTCTTAGCATCGTCTCCTTTTATAAACGCACATGTTTCAGAATTACCGTTTAACCACGTTGTGAGATCTGTCTTCACCAAGAACTTGAAGTCGGGAATCCCATACTCCAAACACTCGTTCTTATAGTCGACAATCGATGACTTATCATGGAGCCAACAAAATATCACTGCTCTCAAAGTCTGTTGTTTGTCTTCATTATAGAAATTGGTCTTCGAATCTAGTGGATAGATCTCTTTCGAAACTCCAAACTTAACGTGGGTAGCATCTTTAATCGATTCGGTTGCATCATTTGTATCTCCTTCACTTCTGAGTAACGTTATTGGTTCATTATTGATGGTAGTATCACGCAATATCTGTAAAGAATCAATGCCACTCATTATGCAATATTCAATAGGAATTCACCAACACAGATGTAGATATAACAGATGAAATCTCTACTTTCTATTGACATTAATTTGAACTTAATTTTCAGTTGGAAGAATATGTTTTATCACGTGACTATTGACCTCTCAATCCAAAATTTACTATGATAAGCCATGGATGGGGTGAAGAAAGGTACAATATTCTATCTTATTGACAGGCTATGACATGTCACGGGCAATTGATAAGGATACTGTGACGTTATGGTCAGAACAAGCGCAAGCTACGCTCCAAGAAGCACAAAATACGTGCACTAAAGCACAAAACCTGCTCCAATCAACTACTTATCAGTTAGTAACTCGACTCCCAGACAAACTCCAATTTACTGCATTTATGATGGACGCTTTAAAACAACAGCAACTAGTATTGTCGTCCATTGTTGAGTCTCTTAAGAATAGGGTGCGGAACGATACGGTGAAGCAGTTCAAGATACAGGTGGAACGAGATTTAACCCCGGCGTTGAGCGAACTAGATAAAATAGTTCTGCAGTTGAAGGAGACAAAAGTCCCTAACTATCTCATAAACAAAGAATCCGACAGAACAGAGAGGAACATTGATGCATTAATGGAAGACCGGACCCTTTGTGACTTCATTTCTATGGATGCCATTGACTTACTCAAAAAGAACATTGACATATATAAGTCCAATTGTACCAAGGTGCATACACAACTAGAGCAGACACTACAGGATAGTGTGCTTACACCGTTCAATAATGCAATTGTTAAGAAATACCACAAGATAACCAAACAATATGAGGAATTGGCACCGGTGCAGTTAGATGTAAAAATGGCACCTACGTCGTCTCCGTTCAAATCACACAACTTGATCAATACCATCCTCAAAGAAAATGCATCTTTGGAGAATGAACTCGTGCCTATATTGGAAATGCTAACGAACCATTATGACCAATGTGTGCAGGGTACATTGTTTTTCAGTACCAAGAGTACTACGAATGCAGATGTAAATTTTGAGGTACTCCAAAATGATGCTCTCGAGCTACCAGACGTACTAAAGGAGCTCAATACCGTATATGAAATTATCATTAATAACGAAAAGAGGGCAAAGCGACTAATACACTCAGAATTATCCCGGATAGACTCCTTAATTGCAATGATTCGCAGTCAACTCGAATTCTACAGATCGTACAAGGCTACAGATTTGACAAAATTCATGCTTCTTACTCTTTCAACGCAGAAGATACTATCCAGATGCTCAATCCCAGTATCTGCGAGTCAGGAACCCATCAAATCATATACCGAAACACTCAACCAACTACTGTACCACTATGTACAGTTCCTCAATGTCTATAAGTCGAAATACCTTTCGGAGCTTTTCTACGAACAATACACATACCCCAGGAAATATCTAACCAGATTAACAAATTTCCTAAACAACGACTTACTAAAAATGCAGAAGGAAGAGGCTGAACGCAGAAAAGATTGGCTATCCAAGTATGGTGACTTTATTCCAACTGAATTTAAGCTTCCAGGGCTGGTCAGTCAACCTGCTGTAGTCCATGTGGTAACTGAAGGCTTGGAAGATGTGCAAAAAGAATTTCATGAAGGCCAGTTCCACGAGTCCTCCGAAGAAGCAAATCTCTCCGATCTTATTAAAACTATAAAGTTTTGACTTCATGTTTAGGTAGTATATATTTGGAACCGCTCACGTGATATTAAGATGTTAAAAATCTAAACAGCTTTCTAAGATTTTGTAGCTTGTAGTATTGGTAGAAACAGTAAGTTAGATTATCCTATGGCCGCCTCTAGTCTACATAAGGGCCTCGCCTTCACGAAGGCATCATCTTCTACGAAAATGGAGGATAATACATCGAATGAAAAGTCTCAACCATCGATGAGTATGTTGGCAAAATCATTGAATGATGAGTTATCTGATATAGAAGATGATGATAACGTGGAAAGCTCGGAAAATAATGGAACAAAGGACGAACATAGGAATATAGAAAAAGGATTCAACATGCAAAATCATAACTGGCTCAATTCAAATGCTGTTGGTGGAGGATCTTCACATTTGAATAAATACGGTATAGGTGCCAAACTTTTGATGAAAATGGGATATGAAGAAGGAAAAGGGTTGGGGTCAGACCAAAGGGGGATAGTTAATCCAATTGAAACCAAATTGAGACCCCAGGGATTGGGCGTTGGTGGAATTAAAGAAAAAGTGCATGTGGCCGATGAGGATGACATGAGTACTAGCGAAGACGAGGCAGAACACATCCCAACCGCAAAAATAGACATATTTGATATCATAGAGGAACTCGAGTTGAAAGGAGTCGTAGTTCCCATGAAGTATAAAGTGTTGTCAGACAGTATGTCGAGGCAGAGGATACGACAAGACGATCAGGAGCAGGAATTAATTCAGGCATTTGAAAAACTAAGTAAAATAAGTAACGAATGGGATGAAGTAACACAGAATGAACGATTTTATGGATACCAATTGAAAGAATTAGAAAGCCGATTGCAGGAACAAACGACTGAATTACACGAAACTGAACAAATCGCATCATTAGTGGAGACGTTTAAGGTTGAATACAATTATATTAAGGAGGAAGATCAAAAAATTATTTACATATCTAACTTGCTAAAGAAATTAGTAGTGCCTCCTTTTTCTTCGTTTAAGAATATAAGGCAAGCATATGTTGTAATTGTATCGCCAATTGTAACAGAATTATTTGAGAAATACTTTGAAGGAGCTACTGATCCAGAGCACGCGCTTATTCGAACACTTTCAGATTGGGCATATGAATATAGGGAAATAGAGCAGATTAATTCAAATCAGTTGGGAATCTGGGATTCATTAATCTACTTACGAATCGAAGAAAACTTGCAGAAAATAATTAATAAGAGGCCTAACGATGAGACCATCCATGCAGATTTGATTGAATATTTACACACATGGCTAAGTGCTCCAATACTAGTGAATCCGGCCTTAGCGGTTTCAATTAAATTAACCAATGATATCATAGTGCCTTTTGTTCAAGAAAAATTGAAAACATGGTTACCTGGAGCTAATTCAAATACGCATCCGCACCTTTACATTATTGACTATACTTCTGCGTTTTCGCTGGAAGAGAATATGGAAGCCTCAGTTGCTCTATTAAAACCTATTGCTGATAAATATATGACGTATATTACCTTTGGAAGCTCTGCAAGCTTTTGGGATGGGTATTTAAGTTCAGGTAATAAAGAACAATACTATGATAGTATATCGATAGAATTGACTCTTCTATTCGAAGTATGGACTCCCATGTTTGATTATATTCTTGACAATAAAACGCTGACCGAACTATTAAATTCATTGAAGGTGTCTTCTAATTTGTTCTTTTCAACCGCCACCGAACACCCATGGATGGGTACAACCACCGAATTTTCAAAGCTAGAACTATTGTTCAAGCTATTTTTCAAGCTCAAGAGAATATTTGATAGCGATTTGCAGCTTATTCCACTTTTTCAATTTAGGTTCTTTAATCCATGGATTAGTACCCTTGTCGCTTGGTTGCAGCAGCAGGACTATAGTTCTTTACAGATCGTGCAATGGTATAGAATGTGGTTTGATTGGTTTAGAAACGCAGTAGTTGAGTACGAAATAAGCTCGACCGGTATTATTTCCATGATTGACTGGTATTTCAATAATGCTTTATATTACATCAACGAAGTATCGGACAACAGACCAATTCTTTTACAACAATTACCATCCATTAACAAAAATAGTTTTCCCACAGCCGCAAAGATCTATGATATTATCAAGGACGTAAAATCTGAAAAAAAAGAAGAATCGTCCGTAAACGTCCATGGAATACCATCGTACCAATTAATGACTACTTTTAAGGATATAGTAGTTTCGTATTGTTCCCAGAACAATATACTATTCACCTTGCTTAAAAATAAGCACCATCCCGAATTAGGCTTACCACTTTACAAACTAGAATCGAACTCAGGTAAGAGGTATTGGTCGTTTATACAAGATGATGTGTTATGGATATCTTCTGCGCGTGTGCAAGATCAGGATAGCAAAGAATACCAACCAATTAGCTTGGATCGGTTGAATAGCTTTCTTTGAAGCCGCAATATACCGAGCAAGCACCCTATGCTACAATATAATGAGCTGAGGTTATAGTAAATGTATTTATTATTGCAAAATATCAATGTGTGCGAAAACCTGTTACTCAAATTTTCACATAGAAATAGATTAAGTATAATTAACGAAACAGTTAAAACTTTGTTTAGAGTCAAATTAAAGATTAATAAGATATGTTATCTGCTACATCAAGAATCGCGTTGATATCCATCAGGAATAACAGATCTGGGTTTCTTCAATTCCAATCATACATAAATCATAAGAGGGCATATTCGGTAAAGGGAAGTCTTAAGGACCTTAATAATAGGATCAATAGATTCGGCGAAGAGGATACGAAAGAATCAAAAACCACATTAAGAATATTGCGTAAAATAGGCGGTGTTTCTGTAGTAATTGTCCTATGTCTGATCCTTTGGGCCAGCACATTTGTGGATAACCCAGAATTTGAACCCATACAGGTACTGGATTTAAGTAAGGATATAAGGGACCCAAAATAAGGAGACTACAAGACAGTATCCGTTCCGATGTCATTGACAAAACAGGACCCTGCTTTGCAAAAGCAGTCATTTCATGTATATATTTCCTGGTTGGCTATCCGATAATGCAACTCAACAACTAAACCTATATTCAATCAATATAGACCGGGAAAACTACATATAGTTTTCTTTAATTGAATGTACGTTACGTTTATAATCCTTTCTTTAATACTCTATCGGACCGCTTCAGTCTGAATTAGGATTCCGAAAATCGTATTGGGTCCTCCGTGTTTGCATCAAGATTTCTTCTACAGAATACGGTACCTATCCCCAAATACAATACTTGCTTCCCATATGTATTACGTAGATATTTATACACCTTTAGCTAATCTAGTTGCTTTATTTCAGTTGCGCGTGCATATAGAATGGAGCTTAGTCATTCTGAAAAATTTCGCTTTTAAAGGCCAATTTTGCTCTTGAGTTCTTGAAAGTAAACTATTGAAGACAATATTAGAATAATGTATAGACTTGTTACAAGAAACACTGTTCGCCAATCCGCTCAAGCCTTCTCAAGAAGAGGGTTTTCCAACCAAGCTTTCAATGCCCAAAAAGGCTCCAGAAGAAATATGTATTTTGGGGCCGGTATTGCCTTGATTCCAGCATTAGCTTCGGCTAGTTATTGGAACGATAACCGTATCCGTAACGAAGTTGACGAAGGCAAGGTTAAAAAGGCTAAGGAGGAAGCTGAAGCTTCGGGAGACGGAAAGAAAATTGCTCAAGGCAAAAAAGAAAGTATTGGTAAAGCTAAAACTAAGACCAAGGTCCCAGCTGAGGATGCTACGCCAGAGACAAGGAGTGAAACCAATGGAGGAAGCGACGAATCTGAAGAGGCAGGCGGAAGTGCTGCATACGACCCAGAAACCGGAGAAATTAACTGGGACTGTCCTTGTTTAGGAGGAATGGCTCACGGACCATGTGGCGAAGAATTCAAGGAAGCATTTTCATGTTTCGTTCACTCCGAATCTGAACCAAAGGGTATCGACTGTATCAAGAAGTTTGAAACCATGAGAAGCTGTTTCAGAGAACACCCTGAACATTATAAAGAAGAGTTATACGACGACGAAGAACAAGAACCATTGGAAGAAATAGAAAAAATTGAAAAGGAGAATGCACCAAAGAAATCCGCTGATGACGAAAAGACTAAAGCTGATAAACCCAAGAAATCTAACTAGATGATACATACCAGGCTTAAATATATCTGTAAATAGTTTAATACTACGCCTTTACAGTGCTACTGTTAGGTTTTATCTTATTATTATATTCTGGCTTAGCTATCATAAAGTTAACATAGACACCTTGAAGAAACATTTCGACCCATGGCCTCGTGTAAATCTATGCTGTCGAAGCTTAGTATGTTCTTTGTGTCCTTGTTAATAGAGCCATCCAGTAACTCCAATCCCAATTGACCAACTCTATTAAATAAACCCTCCACCAAATCTAATCTCTTGGAACTGACTTCTTGCAAATCACTGTCCCAATTTCTGACGTAGTCGTCCACTTTGACAGTGGTATTTTTGTTCAAAATCTCCCGTATTTCCTCCTTATCGACGCATCTCTCGCTGCTCCTATCGGTCTTATTTCCTACTATCATCACCCCGGGTCGTTCCACATGACAATGCTCCATGAACCTCTTGAACCAATCTCGTATGCTTAGCACTGACTCATAATTCGTTATATCATACACAAGCACAACAACGTCAGTTCCTCGATAGAATGCCTGCGATATAGAGTTGAACCTCTCTTGCCCAGCTGTGTCCCATATCTGAAGATTTACCTTCTCCGGTATTTTCTTGTAGGTCTCTGGTGCACCATCTTGTTCGTGGTGGTATTCTGGTTTATCGCCTTTAATTTGGGTCGTCGCCGGTATTTCCACCGTTGTTGTTAGGTAATCTCCTCCAATGGTCGCCTTATAGGCATTGGTAAATATGTGATATACAAATTGTGACCTTAAACATGTCTTCCCTACTCCCAGGTCTCCTAATATGACAATTTTTAAATTGGGTATGGATATCGTAGTGGAACTTCTAGAATTTTCCTCTATTGTCATATGAATACTACTACTAGGTTGCTGTGAAAATTCGAATTCAGGTGTTTGTTTTGTACTGTTGATAACACTTAATCGAAAAATTACCTCACGCTCGATTTTAAAAAAGTTCAAATGTTGCCGTGAATAGTGTTTCTTTCTAATAAAGTGAACTAATTATCATGAAGATCTATTATATTGGTATCTTGAGGACCGGAGGTGACAAGGCATTAGAGTTAACTGCTGTTAGGGATTTATCCCAGTTTTCATTCTTCGAAAGGAATGGGGTTTCTCAATTTATGACCTTCTTCTCAGAAACCGTTTCCCAGAGAACTCAAGCAGGCCAGAGACAAAGTATCGAAGAAGGAAACTATATTGGTCACACATATGCGAGACTGGAGGGGCTTGCTTGTGTCGTTATTACCGACAAAGAATATCCTGTTAGACCAGCTTACACATTGATTAACAAAATTTTAGAAGAATACTTGTCATTACACCCCCAAAAAGAATGGGCGAATATAACTGCCTCCAACCCCAGCTTCACTTATGATAACTTGGAGCAATACATCAAGAAATACCAAGATCCAAGCCAAGCTGATTCGATCATGAAGGTGCAACAGGAGTTAGATGATACTAAAATTGTTTTGCATAAGACCATCGAAAGTGTTTTACAAAGAGGTGAGAAGTTAGACTCGTTAGTTGATAAGTCGGAAGCTTTGTCTAGTTCTTCGAGAATGTTTTACAAGCAAGCTAAGAAAACCAATTCTTGTTGTATTATTATGTGAGATATACTACTGTACTTCAGCCGCCTATTTGTTTTTATCACTACTTAGTTAATTATATTAGTATACTTATGTATTGAATTAAATGACCCATATATATCAACTACTGGGTGAGTTATTTCCTATTAAACGTATTGTCATTACGCATCTATAAACTTTCCTTAACCGCATCAAATGCCTTTAACAACTTTCTTCTGGCTCCAAGAGCTTTGACTCCTCGACTTTCTAATTGAGGGTCGTCGTAGTCGATTAGATCTTTCCAATAAATATCTTTCAAGCAATCAGTGTACTTGTGTAATCTGAGAAGCTTCAACCAGGCGGGAATGTTATTTAATAATTCAGGGTTGGATATTTCCGCAGGCATTGATGATGTTGTAGTTGAGGATTGAGAAGATGGCACGGTAGCATTCGATCCTTGAGTCAAAGATTCCGTTGATTTCTTCGTCTTACTTAATCCTGGTGGCGATTTGCTATTGTTGTGTTGCATCAAGATTGGCACTGACGAAGAGTTAGCTGACCTGTTAATCGACTCTTCGAAAGCAGCAGTCGATGGGGCTTGCACATTGCCTACCTGTTGGTTAAACTGAGCATGTGGTTGGTTGATGTACTGACCACCATGTCCATGAATATGCTTGCGGTTTGAATCCAACGCTACCCGAGAGTTAATTGTGGCCAATGCACCTAACTTCAAAGCCGTATGGTTTGACATATCCAACGAGTCATCAGAATTACTGGAAGGCTTGGGCTGAGCATTAGAATTAGCAGCTGCAAGTTGCAAGAAATTTGTCTTTTCGTACAAATGGGAAGTTGGCGATCTGGCCCTTTCAAATTGTTGCTGTGGTGATTGAAAGTTATTATTATGTCTAACATTATTGATGCTAGGGTCGGCAGATCTTGGACGCTGGGTCTGGGAATCTGCAAATAAATATTGACCATGATTTCTAACTGAATTCAACTTTGGTTTAGGTTGTTGTAACGATGGAGTACGTCTTTGTCCGTTTGAACTATTACTATCATTACTTAATGAGGTATTTAAGTTCAAGCTTTCCATTTCATTGAGAAGATCAGGTTGTTGTTGTTGTTGGTATGGAGATAGAATCCCAAATGAAACAGGCTGCTGTACTTGTTGGGGAGTATGCCCCGTGGATGGAGCATTATAATGGATTAAATGGTTATCCAACTTGGACTTGAACGTAAGCAAAATATCAAGGGGTAAGTTGTTGCAGAGATAGTCTATCATTGTTATATTATCCTGGGGTGGTAGATTTTCAATCCAATTGCCAAACATTATCAAATCCAGATAGAAGTTGCTGGCTTGTGGTTGCGGTGGTTGCGGTGGTTGTGGTGGCTGCAGACGGCTAAACACATTGGAGAAATCGTTGACCGACTGCGGTCTGTTAGGAATCGAGGCTAACGGAGGCAAAAAGTTGTTGCTTCCCTTACCATTCAACAACGACCCAAGGGCGCTGTGCGACGACGCAGTGGGTAGGTTCGGAGATAAGGTGGAGTCCTTCAACAACGGATTAGACATCGACGTGGGTCCCAAATCAGCAAATCCATAGTGGGGAGCTGTCAGTAAGATTCCCTGCGCAAGTCCCCCGTTTCCTCTTACCAGAGCGTCCACATTGCCCTGCGTATCCTTATTATTTCTCAAATCCAAGTCCAAATCCGCGGTTAACGTCTCAAACTCGTGCTGCAAGTTGTACCCGACGCTCTGCTGCCTCTCACTGTGGTATGGCCTCTCTACCGGTGCCTGCTGTCCTAGATACCCGTATGGCTCCACCGGTGGTGGTGATAAAACTATTTTGCTGTCGCTGAACGGAGGTGACTTGAAATCTTGACGTTCCATGATGCTAACTTATATCTTCTAAGCTATCAAATATTTCAATAAATCAGGGTTAGCTTAATAACTATACTATAATTCCCTTTAAACACAATAGTTCTGCCCAACTGCAATGGTTTGACCGTCTAAACAACTTTTGGTGATAAATTCAAACCTTTTTGAATCTCATCGACAGTCGAAGAAATTGTTTGCGCACGTGAATAAAACCGTTTACCTTCATTAATTATTTTATTTGATAATGACAGAATCACTATGACGAATGCGTGTATTATAATTACGTGTAGACTAAGATGAAGAGATAAATAAGTCAGAAGCAGAATCAGCAACAAAAAAAGCCTGGTAATGTAGTGGCACGGAGATGCAAAAAGAAAAGAAGTCTAAAAAAGCCGAATGACGGAGGTAGTCAGCAGTCACGAACGGCTCAACCAAAAGTCCTTGTTCTCTTGTATAATGGAACAAGTGTAGCTGAGCTCTGGGAGGAGCTCGGCGATGTTGTTGAAGAGGTTTTCAGCAAAGGTATTAATGAAAAATATCTGGCCCTTGTGCAAGTCAGGGTTTACGCGGAGGATGTCATCCAATGCGCTGGGCACCCGGTCATAGTGGACATCGGGTTCCGGATCGTCTGCGACAGTGGTCAACTTTTTCTCCAAGCTGGCAACCTCGTTGAACTCCCGGCCGAGCATCATCGCCCATTGCGATGACACACGCAACGGTCTTGTGACGTTAGATATATCAGCGCACTTGATCAAGAGGCTGGAGATGAGCTTAATGCGGTTGACCTCGAGGATGTAGTTGTCGGCCTTGAAATTGGCAAGCCTATCGATGTACTCGAAGTGCTCGGCCATGTCGGTGGCCAAAATGCACGATATGATTAAGCTCTTCAAGGTGATCTTTGTGGCGCCATCGATGTCCAACTCGAGAAGACTTGGCCAGTTGATGGTGAGTATCTTGTTGATAAAGACAGCCGAATGGTACAGTTCGAGTACTGAACGCTCATTATACAAGAGCGATGTCGGTGACGAATACTTGATCATGAATGCATTGGTAACACCTGGGTGGCCCACGTCGTGGCCCAATGCTGCTATTAATAAGGCAAGCGTCTGGAGTGAGTTTAGGTGCGTGGTAGGCCCTAATTTCTTTACAGACGTACCTACGGATATCCCTGCATTGTTACTAGGGGCAGCAGGCATCTTTCCCACGTTATTCTGCCGCCTCCTGACGACAGCGCTATCATAATCTGGCACCAATTCTGTTGGGTCGTTCTTATTTCCCTCCGTGGATAACACTAATGTTTCGTCCGCCTTGGGGTCTGATCTATATTGTAAGAACGGCGGTAAGCATTGCAACCGTATGACGTAGTGTAAGCATGCTTGTAATACATCTACCGCATGGCGAAAGTTATGGAACGGGTTCCCATTTTTATAAGTGTCTCTCACCATGAATGCAAGACCCAAGAGTTCATTTGACGTCGGAAAATATATGTCTGCATGCAACTCCAAGTGGGTATTCCTCTTAACATCTCGTAATGAATAATCTAATATCAAATAAACACAGTACACCAAGTCGTCGTTGGTCAACTCATGTGCGGGAAAGGACCAGTGGCCCAATAAATGGCATAATTTCAGCAAATGGGGTTTCGAGCTATTCGAAAGCAAACTCAAAAAGTCGATCTCCTCCATTATCAAGCCATTAATTCTTGTGATGTTCTTCAAGCAGGCATGCGACTTGTTCAAGTTGGTATTCAACGTAAACGACATAGTGGAGATAATATCCCCGATTTCAAACCACAAGTCGGAGTCGTTCTTTTCTTTCGGCTTGAAGTAATCAAACGTCCGTGACGTTCCTGTGCCGGTCCACGTCTCTACCCGTGAAATCCTATCATGTATGAGGTTGTTTATTTTGACTATTGTCCGGTTTATATTGAGCACAATCTGGGGGTTCGAAAGCGAGCTGAGATCCACCACGATCACACTCAAATGACTGAAAAAGTACTTAAGTAACAACGTCTTGTCGTCGAACTCTAACCGGTCTAACCTGGACTTCGATCCCGTGAGGCACCGCTCGATCACGATCACCGTAGGATGGTTGGTATCGTACTCGTTATTCCCCTTCTTAAACAAATATGACACCAACGCCGGAAAATCCACAAACCGCACATAGTTGTCTGCCTGTATTCCGTCTACACTCGATAGATTAACGCCTGACGAATAACTTAGCGTTAAAACCTCAGACATCTCTTGCGAGCTGTTGTAATGCCTCTTTTTTTCAATTTTTAACTGCAACAAGTACTTGAAAATTGGATCTTTATTTAATTAAACACCAACTTTGATCTATATCTTCGATATTCAACGCTAATCCAATACTTCAATAGGATATATTTTTTAAATCAATACTAACTGGAAAATCAACATCAAAAAACCGTTTAGATGAGTTGCGTGCGTCACTCTTTGAGATGAAGTTTCACGTGAACTTGACGAATATATATTTGAAGAGAGATGAAGTAAAGAAATTAGCCTGTATACCCTAAATATATGCCAAATAATAGACAAAACAGTAGGAATATCGTTAGTCCTACCGTCATTTGTTTGAAATGTTTTTCTCTGGTAATTTTACCGTGTTCTGTTATTCTTTTATCGATCTTTTCTAGTAATGCAAGTTTTTCCGACAACAGATCGGACATGAGCAGCTTGTTTCGACTGACCGTGGTCCTGAGACCTTTAAGACGATCCTCCAAGGTACCGACGGTGACTAGAAGATCGTTGAGCTTGTCGACGCTATTGTTGATGTCGTCTCGGTACTTATCCTTCAACTCCGTCTGGTTCCGCTCTAGGTATACAAGGAGACTGTGGCAGGAACGCAGCATGTCTGCTAGATATCGGGAGAGGTATTCGAGCTGCCGGAAGGATTGGGACGGGTAGATGTCGGAGGATGCAAGGGAGAAACTATTTTTTGACTGGGTTGTGATGGATTGGCATACTGACTCGATTATGTCTGCGAGTTGGTTGGTCAGCGTGTAGCCAACATCGTCCGATTCCACCGTGTCTATGTTTAGGAGGTAGTCGGTGAGCGATTCGTCGTTGCTGGTGTGGTTGTGTAACGGACTATAGGAAAAGCCTCCGGAGTTGACGAGGTCGAGTAACGCCATCGACGAAAGCGAATCGCTACTCGGAGTGTTATTGCTATTCAAATAGTTACCGAAACGGTATGTCTTTTCTGTCGACGGAGAAGTGTTCTGGCCATTTTTGTATAGCAGGCCCAAATCTGTGGTGCTAGAACCTCTTGTGGCAGGGTCATTGTAGGAATTGTAGAATTGATTCACCAACCGCTTTTTGTCCATGTCCCCAGACGATAGCGTAGGCGTCCTCCCTGCGCTACCTGTCTTTATGGGGGTGGTTGGTGTAGGTGTATGCAAGCCATTTACGTTTCTGGGGTTCGTTTGGATGGTATACCGATTTGATGCCCGTGGAGTGTTCAATGTATTTCCGTGCTTCAATGACTCCAACGATGTAGATCTATCGCCCAATTTGGGCCTCTTCATTTGAATCTTGGTTGCCAAGTTGGTTGACGAATTTGGTCTTGATGAAAATGGAGTGGACGTCCGGCTATTCACATTGGACCTATTTGTCTCCATAGTATTATAAGCAAACCCTCTTTTGTTCGTCTGAGATGCTAGAAGCGCTTCTGTGTTACCTGGGGATGCCATAAGTATTCTATAAGTATATCAAGATAGCATGACTAGGAACTACAAAAGCTAAAACTATCAAATGATTTCATTCTACATTTAATACTGTGCGGTGTGCGAGGCCCGATATCATTAATCAGTTCTTAACTATGGTTTACTATTAAAACATATACAAGTCGTAAATAGTCTATTTTGCTGCGGAGCCACGTCCACCAGCTCCAGAAGTAATCAACTTCAACGTTTCGTCGCTTAACTCGACTTCAGGCAATGGCAATCCTTGTTTAGTTGGTTTAGGCAAAAACCCGATTTTGATCAAATAACTGATATAGATGCTCATCTGGTTCAAATCAACACCCTTACCCGCGCTGAGATCTACACCGGACCAAGCCTCATCTGATTTCAAAGATGTAGCTGCATTCTTATCGTCCAATTCTGGAGCTTTTGTATACTGTGGTAAGTTATCCAAGACGAAATGCAATAATGGGAATAATGCCGAATCTTTAGACTCCACAACAACAAACTTCTCTAATGCTGCCCTCCAGGTGAGGTAGTCGTTGATCTTAATATCGTAGCCGTATTCTTTCAAGGTTCCTAAGTATGCATTAAATTGGATTCTTGGATGGCCTGTGACGTGGACAACACCCAAGTGATCTTGCTGTGGCGGATGGAAAGCAGAAGCGACAACTAATCTTGCAACATGGTCCACAGGAACCATATTTACATTGTTGGAAATATCTGGGTATGAACCCAATTCTGCACACCCCTTTAACATTCTCAATAAGAAATCATCGGAGTTGGAAGCACCAGTTTTGGAAAACCCAGTAACATAACCAGATCTAACAATACTCCCTTTCAATCCACGTTCGCCTGCTTTTCTAATTATGTATTCGGATGCCCATTTAGATTGACCATAACCAGTACCTAAACCTTTTGCTGAACCCGACAAATCATCAGCCTCTGGAATTCCAGCTAAATTCTTACTGATTAATTCATCAGATAAGTTAACAAAGTGGTCTGTGTCGATAGCTGAAGTAGAAGAAACAAAAGTGAAATGCTTAGCTTTACCAGTACCACATAAATTCAAGACATTGATAGTTCCGATCACGTTTGCATCCCTCAATTGAGAGTATGGATAAACCCAATGAACAAAGGCACCATTGTGAACAACGACATCAATGGTTTCAGCTAACAGCGACCAGGCTTTGTTATCTAAGCCAAATTGTGGTTTAGATAAGTCACCTAAGACAACTTCGATTTTGTCAGCCCATGAATCTTCCCAAATACCGTATGTAATACCGGTGTTACGCAATCTCTCAAATCCAGCTTCCTTAGATGATGCTCTGACATGTGCATAAATTTTGAATTTCATTCCAGGACGAGAAGTTAATATATCACGAACTATGAAAGAACCTAAGAAACCAGTTGCACCTGTAAGGAAAACGTTAATAGTTTCCAGTTTATCAATAGTTTTACGAGATTCATATTTCGATAATAACTCTTTCTTCGATAATTCGACTGCATCACCTGCATAATCAACAACGTCAGATTTCTTGTCATCTTCATCATGGGATACATCACCGGCTAAACTAACGTCTTGACCTGAGATATATTTCTGAACTTCACTAGCAAACAGTTCAATAGTTGGGTTTTTGAAAATTGCACCCAAAGGAACATCTATACATAATTGTTTTCTCAATTCGAAAATCATTCTAGTTCCCAAGATGGAGTGACCTCCCAAGTCAAAAAATGAATCATCTTTTGCAATCGAGGCAGGGCGATTTGGTAAAACTTCTAACCATAAATCACGAATTGTTGATTCTAAATCATTAAATTCTTCTTCTTCGCCATCAACACCTTTCTTTTTACTAGCGGTTAATTTGGCAACAACAGCCAATTGAGCAGTATCAGGGAATGGAAGCTTTGGCTTGTCAACTTTACCATTAGGATTCAATGGCAATCTGTTTAAGGGAACAATTATGGTTGGAACAGCATATGAAGCCAATCTCTTTTTTAAGTGAGCCCTAATATCTTTAATGAGATCACCAAATGCAACTAAGCCGTCAACTACCGGGTCAGCCAGTTCTTCTGTCTTTTCAACATTTGATTTCAATCTTCCCAATTCAGGTGTATCCTTAGGAACAACGTAAGAAATTAAGGTAGGTTCCTCATTCTTATCCCTTTTAACTAAAGTGATGTTTTCCCGAACTAATGGATGTTGAGATAAATGTGTATCGATTTCACCTAATTCAATCCTGAACCCTCTGATCTTAACTTGATCATCAGCTCTACCACAACATTCAACATTACCATCCGGTAAGTAACGCCCCAAGTCACCAGTTCTATATAACCTGTCTCTTGGTCCAAGCCAGCCATGCTCTCTCCAGGTTTCACTTGGTTTTTTGTTTTTCTCATCTTGGTCAACCCATTTCTTAGGATCAACATACCAATTAGTAACAAACTTCGCAGCATTTAAGTCAGGTAAACCTCTATATCCTTCAGCTAAACCAGCTGCTCTAACATATATCTCACCAATTTCACCAACACCACAAGTTTGAGATGCATCGTATCTATTAACAACCAATAATTGGACGTTCTGCATACCAGTACCAGCAGGCATGACATCTTTCAAATTCTTCAAATAAACTGGATCGGCCTTACGACTCTTGATTTCAAAGAAAGAAACTGATCTCTGCGTTTCAGTGGTACCATACATATTGACAATGTAAACATTTTCGGCCAATGTCTGCAACCTTAAACAATCTCTCTTAGTTAAGATATCTCCTACAAAGAACGCATGATGTAAACTTGGAATAGCCGTTGTTGCTTGCGCACTTAACAATTGACCCATCGCAGGTGTCAAGTGAGTAACGGTAGCGTTATATTCAGCCATCCAATCAGCTAATTTTCCAGGAGTTCCAATATCATCAGCAGTTGGAATTAATAATTCAGCACCTAAAAATAAAGGTGTGAACATATCTCTTTGGATTGGATCATGAGCAATACCTGACAACATTGTAAATTTATCTTCAGAAGAAAGGTTGAATTGTTTGGCCATCCATGGGAAATAGTAAGCTAATGAATAATGACGACCCAAGACACCTTTCGGGATACCTTCAGAACCTGAGGTAAAGGACAATGTAGGGTTAGAATCAGGTCCAACAATGACGCCAGTTGGTTTATCTTTGGAACTTTCAAATGATTGCAAACAGTCGGAAGATTGACCATCTATAATACCACCTACTAAGGATCCATCATCATTGACTTTTAATTGAGGAATAGAACTAACAACGTCTAATTCTTTTTTGACGTAATCAACAACCAATGAATCTAAAGTGCCGGCTTTTTCGATACCGATCAAACCTCTAGGTTTGGCAACAGATAGATAGATATTTTGTCTAGCAGGTGGATAGGCTGGGTCAATGACCGAAAATGTAGCACCAGCCTTTAAAACCCCCATAACTGCAATCATCAAATCAACACCACGGTAAGCATAAATCATAACAATATCGCCTTTCTTGATTCCAGTTTCTTTCAAATAATTACCAACTATGTTCGAAGCTTGGTTAATTTGTTGGTAATTGAATGTACGAGTTTTGGATTTGGAGTCCATAAAAGATTTCGTTTCCACCACACAAGTCTTCGAAGGGTTCTTTTCAGCATTCGCCATGAAGATATCTTGGATGGCTCCACGATAGCCTGACCAATCCAAATCTAAAGTTGGATCTGGCAATTGGCTAGATTGAGTTTTTGTCATTAAGTTTACCTTGGCAATCTCGATATCTGGATTAGAAGAAACCAATTCAGCAAATTTAAGATATTGCTCCGCTAATATCACAATTCTATCATATTTATATAACAATGAGTTATAATAAATATGGAACTTTCCATCCTTTGGTGATGTAAAGAAAGCTAAGTCACGAACAGAGCCCTTGACTGTTGTAGATAATTGCTGGTTGGCGTTTGAATTCTGGTAGGATAATCTGAACAAAGAGGGGAGATCATCCAATTTCTTGGATTTCTTGATAAATTCAGCAATTTCGTCTAACGATTCATAATCAACTTTCTTAGAGTTGCTCTTGTATTCTTCTTGTACCTTGGACAATAATTCACTAAATTTCATAGTAGGACCCAAACTCAATCTCACTATGAATTCCTTGCTTGACTCACTGTCAGTCGAAAGTACGATATCTTCATCCCCTGTCAACTTATAGATCAATGCAGCAAACACAGTTAAGCCAAATACAAAATCATTATTGTGATTAGCTGTAGCATTGAAACTGTAAGTAGCTTCAATACTTTGATTATTGGCTGGTTTTAAAAAATCATGAGGTAATACTGATAATGTTGGATTATCCAAATAATTCAACCAAAACTCTTGATTTGACATATTGAAGGCAAACCTATAAATAAGACATAAATTAAATTACTTAATGTTGTTATTTTAAACTTAACAACGAATAATTACTTCAAATTTGTATATATTTCTGTATTTAAAGAATTTTTCAACTCTATTTTCTCCAGATAAATTATGACTCAGCTCGAAAAACAAAATTTGATCAAAAATGATGCACAATTTACCATTCACTTTATATAATATATCATTAACGTATAAAGAAGTGTCTAATTCATAAATAAAAACTGTAAGTCATCTGGTGTCAATCTACTCACGGCTGCATCGTCCTGGTTAATAGTAGCGTGTATCATAGTGGCCTTTTTCTCCTGTAGTTCTATAATTTTCAGCTCAATACTATCTTCGATACAAAATCTGGTAATTCTAATTGGTCTCTTCTGGCCGATACGATGGACTCTGTCCATAGATTGCCACTCGACACTCGGATTCCACCATGGATCCATAAGAAACACCTGGGATGCCTCACACAAGTTCAAAGCCACACCACCAGCCTTTAACGATACCAAGAATACCTCAACCTGTGTATTTTCCATGAAGAACTTAATGGTGTTATCACGTTGCTGTGGTGACATTGATCCTTGTAACTTGACGGTTTGGAATCCAGCTCTTTTCAAACGCCACTCTATCAAATCAAGCATCGACGTGAACTGCGAGAACACAATGGACTTAATAGTATGACGGTCTGATCTAAGCTTATAGAGTTCTTCAACTAATGCTTCGATCTTAGTAGATGATCTCCACTCACCACCATGGGACCCTAACTTTATACGGTTGACAATCGAGGCTTTTGAAAATAATTGTTCATCCACTTCAAGAGCGGTTTGTTGTAAGTCAATTGACAACCCTATATGGCAAACTGGGCACTGTAAATTCTTTTCGTCCCCCAAGTATGAGTCGGTGTATTCCTGAATACACATACGACAAAACTTATGGTGACATTTCGACTCAATTGGCTCTTCTGCCTCGTCATCACATAACTGACAGATGATAACACCATCAACTTCCTCCGATATTTGATTGCTTCCTACCCTTTTCAAAACTAGATCTGGATGGTCTGCCAACTGTCTCATTCTAGTAATTAAAGTGAAAATATTGGCATAATTATTTAGCACAACTCCTTCTGCAACGTAATCATTAAACTTTCGTTTAGAATCACTGTATAATGAGGTATATAAATCTTTCTCCTCTGCATTAAACCTATCTTTCCTAATTTCAACAATTCTTGGTGGTAACCCTAAATCGTCTGCTCTTTCAACTTTAGTCCGCCTCAACATTACATTATTTAACAATAACCTGATATTTTGAAAACTAGTTAATCCATCCCCTTCTATACCAAATTTTTGGATATTCTTTAACATAAAATGATTGAAGAAATTTGTATGAAGCATAGGAGTATGTCCACATATATCACAATACCTCCAGTTTGAAAACTTCCACTCGTCACTGGAACAATCACATTTTGTACAAAAGTATTTCTGAAACGGATCCAATTTCAAGAACCTGATTAAAGAATACATTTCTCCGATTCTATTTTGTAATGGTGTCCCTGTCAAACACCATTTCTTAAGACTCTGGATATTATTCGCTGCCTTTGCAGTACCCGATGTCCTATCCTTAATATTATGCGCTTCGTCTAATATTACACGATAGAATTTGATTGCATGTAGAGGGGAATCCTCCTTGACCAATCCATTTTTCCTCTTAAATCCATATCTTTCCTTACGATATACTGACTCCAATACCGAATAGGATGTCAATATTATATCATACTTCATTAATTCATCTACATTTGTAGATCTATTAGCTCCGTGAAAAAGCAAAACCTTTAACTTTCCTTCTTCAGTGTGCTTTTCAATTTCGTTTTTCCATTGCATCAAGGCAACAGTAGGCCCTACAACTAAATTAGGTCGTTTGTTTAAATCACTCATGAATAATGCAATCATTTGAATAGTTTTCCCCATCCCCATCTCATCTGCTAAAATACCTCCCGAAAATTCACCATCTTCTTGTTTCATTAGCCAATTTAGCCCTTCCTGTTGAAAGGGAAGTAATTTGATATTCATTCCTGGGGGTTGGTGTACCCTTTTGACTTCTATCTTCTCAACTGACTGCAAATATGGAAAAACATCCTTTAAGTGGGGGTGCTGGTCGTATAACTTATTCGTAACTCTTGTAAAATATGGAACCTTTACTTTAGGTTCTTTCTTCTTTCTTTTCGTTTTACTTTTTGGTTTCGTCTCTGCCCGTTTCCGTTTCGTAGGTAGTTTTCTGTCAGCGAGAGGTAGTTCATCTTCTTCATCTGACAAACTAATAGCCATATCGGGTGTTTCCCCATTTCTAGTGATATTCGAAAAACTAGTTATTTCAATATCTTCTTCACTATCACCGTTGTTCTTATCAGAACCAGCGATATCATCAATAGTGAAATCTTCATCGTTCTCATCATCGCTTTTCACAGTTGGCTTACGCCTCGAACGAGACTTTTTTGCTGGAACGGCTACATTCATATTATCGTCAATCTCGTCGTCCGAAATTTCCTTGTAGGATGCATTTTTAGCCCTAGTCTTCTTTCTTTTATTACTCGCATAGTTGGGATCATCGACTATAAAACCTCCCGCATCACCATTTTCCGCATACGAATCATTTGATATATCTGAATCCTCCTCCTTTACACCTCTAGTCATTTTGACAGTATGCCTTAGTTTCGCCGCTTATTCTGAAGTCGCTAGAGTATAAATCGTGGCAAATAGTACCTGATTTGTTCAACTGCAAAATTTATTATATTCACGTGAAATTGATTAGTAACTACATCATCAATACATTATACTAATATGTAAATCATTTAGTTAATATTCTAGCATTAAATCGTAACTACATAATATTAAAGAGAAGGTCTTCCGATCACTGCAAATTCTTCATCCTCTACTTCTTCTAGTGATGGCAGCCTTTGATTCTTTTTTATGGCCGGGTTCAAAGAAGCTTTCTCGTTATTCTCAGAATCAGATGTGTTGCTTGATTCAGTAGCAGATGAATATACGTCAATATTAGAGTCGTAATTATCTTCCTTCGGCTTTTGAAGAGCATTCTGATTCAAACATTGGTTCTTGTGTCTCTGTATTTCCAGAGAAGGTGGTTTGCACAGTTTTCTGTTTATACTTTTTTCATGCTTTAATTGTTTTCTGTGTGTTCTACCCTTTGAAATCAACTTCTTTAAGCTGGAATTATGCTTTCTGTTCTTAATCTTGTCTACTATTAGCCTTTGTTTGGGTATATTCAACACTAAAGCGTTCTCATTTCTAAACCACTTCCATTCAATATTCTCGATGTCGACAATATCTGTATCTAAATCGTATGTCTTTTTGAAGTTATCATCTTCTCCATTAACCTTGATGACTGTGTGCCCCGGCAGTATCCATACAGTTCTTATATCGTATCCGTAGAAGCTCCCGTACTTTTTGAACATCTGTATTTGGTAAGAATTATTTGTTTCAACTTGCTTGACCTTCACATGCTCATTCACACCTCTAACCATGCGTTGACTTCTATCTTTATACTGCTGCCCTTTCAACTGATGCATTAAATTGTCTACTAATGATCCATTGGAAGGTGGCCTTAAAGAATAAGAAGGTCCAGAATAACAGCTAAAGCAAGGATAATTATAAATTTCAATCATTTTTAATAATTTTCTATAGTAAAACTAAAAGCTGATCTAAATTCATAGATATTTTGGAGTTAATAAATACTAAATTCAGCAGCAGTCTATTATACTTTTCGCAGCTATTGTGGGTTCTAGAGGTTTCTAGAAGTTACTATGGTGATGGAGTAGTGTTGCTACCATAAATATAATGACAATTATTTTGAGCAGACCTAGTACTACACCAGCGGATAGAAACTGAGTTATATCGATATATGACATAATTAAATAGTATACAGTGAGCATCATACTTGATTTATCAAGTTGTTTATCTAGTTAACCATTATAATAATAAAATAAAAATCGTATGAAGTAAGAAAGAGAAACCAATGCAAGAGATAACGATGATTTAGATTTAAGCCGCACCGGAAGCCATAGCTCTTTCAGCTCTTTCAGTATCAAACTCAAAGTCAAAATAGGATTTATCAAAGTAGTGTAATCTGATAAAACCATCTTCTCCTCCACTAGCATAACCGGTACCGTCAGGATGCACGGCGATGGAATTCAAAGGACCAAAATGACCCTTAACACGGCCAATTTCATCAATGAAAACTTTATGATAGAATCTGGCTTCGAATTTACCTTGGGACTCGGCAGTGGTTGTCACATTTCTAGCTTCTTGACCGCCTCCTAAGATAACAAAGTCTTTGATTGGAGTAATTGCTGCCGTGTTCATTGGAGCGTCAGCCTTGTAAACCTTCATCAAATCGAAAGTTTCGACATCAACTAAACATGAGCATTTATCCTTCGAAGAAGTGACCAAGTAAGACTGGTCTTCTGGAGAAAATTGTATGTCAGTGATGGATACGACCTTCTCTTCGTTGTGAATGCCGTGTACTTGCGCAGTCTGGATGAATTCTCCAGTAGTACTGTCGTACTTGGAAACAAATCCATCTTCATGGCCAGAAATGATTAAGTCGCCGTTGGCGGACCAGCCTGCAACTGTAACCTTCTTAGCATCTGATCTGGTTTCGATGATCAATGATGGTTCATTCTTTTGTTTGTAATCACCATCGTAATTTATATCAAACACGGAAATAGTACCGGTTCTACCCATAACTTGATCGGTGACTGCCAATAATCTCTTGTTGTCTGGAGAAAACATAACTCTTCTCACTGGTGTTGGCATCTCCCAGGTGTGAACACATTCCCCGGTTTCAACCTTCCATAACTTGATAGTTAAATCAGCACTACCAGTGGCACATAACTTACTTTCAGCATCTACGTCAATAGACCAAATAGTACCAAGGTGACCCTCTAAAGTTCCTAATCTTTCACCATTAGAAGAATACCAGATTGATGCTGCACTATCCTTGGCAACTGAAAAAATCAAATCTCCTTCTCTGTTGAACTTCACTTGAGTCAAGGAACGCTCATGCCCCATTAATTTTATTGGTCTCATGTTATTTACTTAGCTTTATTGGCTCTTCTTCTACGATTTGACTTAATTCACTCTTTGAACTAATTTTTCAACGATGCTACAAAAAAATTGTTGGTTGGAAAACGACTTTTTCACGTGAGGGCGTATATAGATTATTCTAACTACTAAACATAACTATAACCTATAACCTATCTATAAACAATAGTCTATAGGGGAAATAATTACCACCTCCATGATATGACACGTTGGTGGCTTAATTAGCAAACATTTTCAATTTGAACGCCCTTTCCATCATGCTCGCCGTAATCTAACTTCAACTTTCTGTTGAATAATTCGAATAACCACTCCATACAGTTCTTGGTGGTAGCTGGATCGTATCTTCCTTTACTCATTTCGTCTCTAATAAAAGCATGCTGGGCATCATTGATTTCAATGAAAGTCATTTCAACATTATTTTTTCTCAATTCACTTCTGATCAAATCTCTGCCTTCAAGTGGAACATGGTTATCCTTACAGCCAAAGATCATAATTAACTCACCCTTGATCTCGTGGGATCTTTTCAAGGAGTCATCCTGCTTATCCTTACCCAATGCGTGATTGTGGATATCCGTAGCAAAGAAACATACCGCAGCACGGACTCTGGAATCTAAGGCAGCTCTAAAAGCTAAGTGACCTCCAAGACACATTCCTGTAGCACCAATCTTCCCATTGCACGTAGGCAATGAAACTAAGTAGTCAATGGCTAATTTATTGTCCTCATCGTACGATTTCACCTCCTTTGTAATCTTGTACAAGTTCCCTTTATCAGTGCCCTCAGCGTCGTAGGCTAAGGCCTCATGATTTTCAAAGTTATGGTAAATCGAAGGGCAAACGACGATGAAGCCTTGTCCTGCAATATCTTTAGCAAATCTTGTCACCGGGCCAGTGACTTGGTAGATCTCACTATATACCACGACTCCTGGAAATTTCACCTTAGGATAATTCAAAATTTTTGGATGATAGACAAACAACCTCATGGTTGTTCCATAGGACGTTTTAACGTCATGAAATGATTCTTCAATTAACATTTCAGCCTAAGTAATATAAAATAGTTATAGTTTGAATAGTTATTTTATCTGATCGGTTTTTACACATCAGACGTATCGAAATCTTTTCTACAAGCCTTCAGCAGTTCATAATGCCTGGTTTTCTTATGACCAATTGTAGTTACATTTACGGTTCTTCCTATTCTGCAAATTAGCAGATATCTTCTAGTGGCCATTATAATCACGAAGTTTACAATAAAATGGTCAACAATAAGTGATCACATTAGCCCTTTCACAGCCATATCTCTACAGTCCATGTCAATAAATAATACTAGTAATAGTTCTAATGATATTAATAATACTAATAATAAATGAAATAATACTAATAAGAATCATAACAGAGTTGTCTAATTTCGAATGGACTCTGTTGTGCAAGGGTGTACTTTCGAGGCTTGAATCATAATTTAATACATCCAATGTAAGCACTATTTTCCCTGTTGTGCAGCGGCTGCTTTTCTGGCATCGGCTAAATAATTGAGTCAGTATACTGTGAAAAGTTGTCATACATTTTATATATTTACATACCTTCTGCTTGTTTTCTTCTCATTTTCTCTGCATCACTCTCCATTCTCTTTTTTGGATCACCGTCCTTCTTTTGAGCCTTGGAAGCTTCTTGTTGCTTTTTCATATTCTTTGCTCTCGCAAGATCTCTTTGGTTACCTCTGGCCATGTTCACCAACTGCCCTTAGACATGAATAATAATTGGATAAGCCATAAATACCAGATGCCAAACTTTTCAAGACACAAATTGATCATGTGACCACCAGTATAAAGACGAATTAGTTCCTAACATAATACTGGTGTATAGAACGTATTGCTACAGGAAGTTCCAAAAAGATTTATCTAATATGTAATTAGCTATAGATAATGTGTTTAATGTACATATATTATTTTTCTTCCAATTCGAAGACAAGTTTACCATCGGCTTTTGGATCATAAGGCTTCATCAAGAACTTGGAAAACTTCTTCAAATTGTCAACACCCCTGATTTCACAACCCAATAAAGGCATCTTGACTAAATGGTAATCCTCATACAATTCGGCCATTTGGTCCAAATATTTTTTCTGCATTTTCCATCTGGAGTCACATCTCTTACACGAGTGTTCGTCGCCATTAGCAAACAACAATTGGTTGACCACGATAGAATTGACATCCATGTTGTAAGACATCAACTCTTGGATCATTCTTTCGGTTTCGTACAAGGACAAAAATTCCGAAATACAAACACATACGAAAGTTGTCAAGTCAGGGTTAGTGAATTGCTCATTAACTTCGGTGACGTTTTTCTGCACCTCGTTTAACTTCTCAAAGATGTCTTGCTGTTGACCGCCACCAAGCATATTCAACATAGGGCCCAACTTCCCAGACATGTCCTTAAACTTGGACAACAACTTTTCCAAGGTAGCTGGCAATTGCAAGAATCTCAACGTGTGTCCCGTAGGGGCCGTGTCAAATATAATTGTCTTGTAGGCGATTGCATTCGAATTGGGCTCACCTTCAAGCACTTTCTGGTTCTTGATGTGTTTCAATACTTCCATAAACGACAACGCCTCGTCGATACCTGGGATCGACCCGGTCATGTCACTCATCATGCTCTTTAAAGGATCGTTTGGATCGTTGTTATATTGAGACGCCTGCTGTTGTAAGTCGGACATAGCTGCGTCGGGATCAATTTCCATACACGATAAGTTCGATAAGCCTTCGACCTTTCTCGCATCCTTACCAAACTTCTGGCAGAACGCATCTGACAAGTTGTGCGCCGGATCCGTCGATATAAGTAAAAACTCTTCCTTGGGTTTGGCCAATGCCAACTGCACTGCAATTGATGACGAGGTGGTGGTTTTACCAACTCCCCCTTTACCACCAACAAAAATCCACTTCAAGGAATCCTGCTGGACGATAGACTCTAATGTGGGTTCTAATTCTAAATCCATACTGTAGCTTGACAACCTAATCTTCAATTGTATCCTTGTCTGGTTTAAGAACAGCTATCAATTACCTGAACAAAAATTCGCGAGCGCATTCCAGAAGCTTCTTTGGGATTCAACTGCAAAATTATTCTATATTGCCAACGACAACCATAGCTACAGTCTGGATTGTTTACCTTTCTCATGCTACCTTTCATGTTGCTCTCATCTCTACATCCTCTGTCAGAATCCGTTCATGTCAAATAATATTACAATCCAATTTCCTCCACTACAGTATCCACTGCATTTTACCTTTTGAAAATTCTCCGATATAGTGTAACGGCTAGCACGGTTCGCTTTCACCGAGCAAACCCGGGTTCGACTCCCGGTATCGGAAATTGTTTTTTTTTTTCAAAGCTTTCGTAAATTAGGCTGATATACATTTCACAGATATCATACACGTGCAATATAATATTTGAAGTAATTTTTTATCTTTATCTTCTACACTTCTATAAAATAAGCAGTACTCAGGATATATGATCCATTATGGCATTTCACAAGCGTACAGTCGTCAGTAGAATAGTCAGAATAATATAAAGCAGATCGAATGAAATTCGCTAAAGTTTTAGAGCAAACGCTCATAGAAGAAGAAATCCCCGATGAGTGGGTAGAAGCAGCAATTCAGTACAAATCGTTGAAGAAATGCATTAATAGGGTGGTAGATGAGCTCCAGGTGTTGGGATTGGAGAAGAATATGCTAAAGGTGTTAATAGACGACCAGGAAAAGAAGCTGATTGTGGAGGTGGGGGAAAACGAATATATGCCCACCAACCCCATCGTGGCGGAATACACGTTGACCAAGTCGAGATATGGCAAGGGTGACCATATTGTGCCGATGTTGAAGATCAGTGTTGACTACAGCAATAAGGATTTCAGTAACGAGCATATTAGCGAGCTTGGGTCGCAATTGAAATCGAAGATTGAGACATTAATCAACAGAGACGATAGTATCATGGAGGGTGTGTACGAAAGCAAAGTGTTTGAGTTGGACGACAAGAAGGTTTTGTCGCCCCATGCAACAGGACGACAGGACTCTCCCATACCGGAAGACCACCTAGAGCAAATTGTGGATAAGAATTTGGACAACACTAGCAAAAGACAAGAGATATTAATCATATTGAAATCGGACACCAAATTTTTTGAGATGCTTAACGAGGAGTTGGAGAGCCTTGACAATTTGAAGAAGGTCGAGGAATCGAAGTTGATGGAGGAAATTGATACCATAAGCACCGAGCTCCAGACCCTATCCAATCCCTCTAAAATGCCCGTGAAAAAGTCCGATATGTATAAGTGGAGAGAACTATTCAAGATCTACTTGGACACAGAGGTTTATTTTAAGTACAACGAAACGTCGATTTCAGCGTCTGAACGAAATGGTGACCAGG
Source organism: Debaryomyces maramus (assembly GCA_030583545.1). NCBI lineage: Eukaryota > Fungi > Ascomycota > Pichiomycetes > Serinales > Debaryomycetaceae > Debaryomyces > Debaryomyces maramus. Next base: position 869,208 of record JAJMIL010000005.1, read on the forward strand.
TTAAGCGAAATTTAGATACATTTATTGCCAGGGTCGAGAAATCTGGCTTGACCAAGCAGTTTAAAAATAAGAAAAGTATGGTAGCGTTCAATCAATTTTTGAACATGAACTTCCATTTGCTCAAGGTTTTGCAGTTCCAATCCATAAATTCGACGGCGCTCCGTAAGATATTAAAGAAGTTTGACAAACAGACGTCATTGGGCATTCAGAACAAATTCCCCCGATTAATCTCAAATGACCACATCTTTATGAGTGGCTCATCTATAGCTCAGTCTATTTGCTACGTTATGCAATCGTCAATCTTAACCTTAATACCCCAATTGGATGATTACGTATGTCCTATATGTACATCTGTCGCCTTTAAACCGATAAAGTTAATTTGTGGGCATATGTTTTGTGTTCGATGCCTTGTTAAATTAAAGAAGCAGTCAAATTCAAACTGTCCTATTTGCAGATATGAAGATGCCGTGATCAGGGCTGATAGTACAAATTTGGATATAGACTCGATGATGCTCATGAAACGGTATTTCCCCTTCGAGGTGAAAGAAAAGATGAAAGAAAGAGATAAGGAAAAGTATGAGGAAGTGGTGGGTCATGGAAAGTGTATAGTAACGTAGTAAATAGTATAGTAGAATGACATTAGATTTGAATATATAATTGCAAAAATTATTGTTTGTGTAATTGTGCATCTTTTCACATCAAAAAAGGTTATATTTTTATTTCAAATCAATTATCAATTATCGATAAATATCAGCAAGCATGACTATAGACAAACAGACTAAGTATGATCGTCAGTTAAGACTATGGGGGAATTCAGGCCAATCCAGTCTAGAAAGCTCGCATATATGTTTAATAAATGCTACATCAACAGGGTCTGAGATTTTGAAGAATTTGGTGTTACCAGGAATTGGTGAATTTACAATAATCGATAATTCAACTCTAACCGAAGATAAATTATCCGGGAATTTTTTCTTGAGTCATCAAGATATAGGTACTAATACGGCTACTGCTATGGCAAAGGAATTGAAAGAATTAAACACCGATGTGAAAGGCAATTCTATTGAAGAGTCGCTTAGTAACATTTTAGAGAATAAATCGAATGACTTTTGGGGTACATTTAACATAGTGATAGTAAGCGACTTTATAACCAATTCCGAATTTAATACTTTAAGGGACATATTATGGAGTAAGAACATTCCTTTGTTAATAGTTAATACTATTGGATTTTATGGCTCGCTTCACTTAATTTTAAAAGAAACAGCTGTGATTGAAACCCATGACCCGGCTAGGTTCTTTGATTTGAGGATTGACTCTCCGTGGCCTGAACTACAAAACTATGCAGATTCCATAGATTTGGATATCCTAGATGATACAGAACATGCACATATACCCTATATCATAATTTTCATCAAAGCTTTACAGGGATGGAAGTCCTCCCATTATAATGAAACACCTAAAAATTACTCAGAAAAGAAAGAATTTCGGAAATACGTGGAGTCGATGTCAAGAAATATTCATAATGAAGCCAATTTTATGGAAGCTGTGAAATCTATTCATAGAGCGCTACAAATAACACAGATACCTCAATCTGTTCTTGAATTGTTTGAGGATGACAATATAAAAGATGAAAATATCAATTTAGCAACACCTATGTTTTGGTTGTATGTAAAAGCATTAAAGAATTTGGTTCACAAGAATAACAACCAATTGCCGTTACCTTATGCGGTTCCTGACATGGCATCTGATACCACCAGTTATATTACGTTGCAAAATATTTATAGAAATAAGGCCCTTCAAGATCAAAAGGCTTTTACGCATGAATTGATAACAATTTTAAATTCAATTGGAATATCACTAGATACTATTAACCACGATTCAATAGTAAGTTTCTGTAAAAATACCCAATTCTTGCATGTCACCAAAGGTTCTAAGAAACTATTCAATCATAAAATGTTAAGTTCTTTACTAAAAGAGACTGAGGAAGATAACGGTGATATTTTAAATATTCATTTCAGTATACTTACCTTCAATGCTTACGTCGACAAATTTCATACTACTCCTACCTTGAAGGATTCGGATGAATTTATAAATTGTTTCAATCTAGAATTTAATCAGCAACCTTCAACTGGATTGCCAGAATTATTAACTTCAACATTTAAGGAGATCTTGAGTCATGTAACCCGCGATTATCATAATATGAGCAGTTTCATGGGAGGTGTCGTAAGTCAAGAAATTTTGAAAATAGCTACAGCACAATATACACCCTTAGATAATCTATTCGTGTTCGATGGTGTTCATTCGAAAAGTGCTAAATGGAAAATATAATTAAGAATGTATCATATAGGTTTCTATAAATCGTCAAATGTACCTTGCATGCCACTGGATGTAATTTTCTTCTTTTTGTTTGTTTTGACCATTTCCTTCCAATCTACGTGAGCTTCCTCATCAGAGGACGAATCTTCCATGATTTGTTTTTCAATTGCTTCTCTTTTTCTTTTCATTTTCTCCCTCCGTTCTTGCTTAGTTTCGATCTTATCGGTTTTGCTAGACCACGCTTCATTTTTAGCTTTCAAGTCTTTCCTCTTCTTTGCATCGTTAATCTTCCTAGATTTTTCTGCTTCAAGGTTAGCTGCTCTTGATTCTTCTTTTTGTTTATCCGCATATTCATATTTATCCATATCTATAACATTACCCAACCAACCATCTTCTGGCATTATGTCGTTTGATATGTATCTAGCTTCAGGCATTTTTGGCAACCTTAATAACCCATACATTTTGGCAATCCCAATATAGTCTAAAGTTTGTAATCTGAAAATTGAAGATGCCATATGTTTAGAGTAGTACATAATGAATCCCACGTATGATTTTATAGCCAATTCATGTCTAGCTCTATCTTCAAGAATAAAATCTCTTAACTTCTTTTGGAAGACCTCATGAGGTTTTGAAACATCAGGTGGTTTCATATCATTCAACGCTATCCCTTTAACTTCCATGAAGTCTATATAATCTTCTTCCCTACTATTATTGTTCAACATTACTATCGCTTGTCCTACCTTATTAGCTCTCCCAGTTCTACCACATCTATGAAAGAAGACATCAGGATCTGTTGGGGGATCAAGCTGTATCACCAAATCGACGTCAGGAATATCAATCCCTCTTGCTGCTACGTCGGTTGTCAATAATACATACTTGTGAAGCATCGAATCACCTTCACTAAAATTTTCCAATGTTTTTAAACGAGGTTTGGTTGAAAGTTGACCATGCAAAGAGAAAAACTTGAACGTCTCTTCTTTTTCATGATTAATTAAAGCCTGGAAAACGGAATAGAAATATTTCACTGCTGTACAAGTTGGTAGATAAACAATGCACTTTTTATAACGATAATCCTTTAGCAACGCGATTAGTGTAGTTATTTTATTCTCAGGATTCACAAGCATATAGCTTATATTCAACGACGTTGGTGTCGCATTCCTAGAATTCTTAGATTTAACAACAATCTTGACTGGATTTGCCATCCCAGTCCTAAAAATCGTATCGCCTGCTGATGAAATTGTTGCTGAAAATAAGCCTGTACGACGTTGTTTTGGTAATTGCTTGAGGATCTTGATCACATCTTTTTCAAACGAAATATCTAAAAGCTTATCAGCCTCGTCCAACACTACCATCTCCACAGAATTTGTCTTCACATAATTCGATGATAAAAAGTCTAGTAATCTTCCTGGGGTTGCGATCAATATATGCGATTTGTTTGATAGAAAATAATCAATATCTTCCCTGACACTTGATAAAGATCCTACTAACAACTGTGTCTTGATAGCTGTCTTGTCTTCTGGAATATATTCAAGCACTGTATTAAAAACTGTCTGTATTTGCTTCGCCAATTCCCTGGTTGGAGCAAGAATAACTCCAAGCATGTGTCCCTTCTTTACGGGCTCTGGTGCTTCACCTTCTTCTTCTGAATTATATAGACGGTTTGAAATCTTCTGTAATACTGGTAGAACAAATGCAAGTGTCTTTCCTGACCCTGTAACTGCTTCAACGACTACATCTTTGTTACCACTAAATAAAGGTATGGTCGATGCTTGTACCGGTGTCATGGTTGGATAGCCTAATGATTTAATAGCCTCCTTTATCCAAGGATGAAGGTCACACTTGAGAACATCCCATGTCAATGATCCTTCTCTTGTCTGCATAATATCTTCAGGATTTGTTAGATAGTATATATTTATTATGTAGTTTTTTTCAGTCGTGATTAAATAAAATTATCACCAAAAAATTGAGATGAGATGAGTTCAACTATTTACACAAGAAATATATATATACACCCTAATAAGATAGGAAACTATGTTAAAGAGAGCTATAAGCTATATCTGGAATGCTGAGAAGACTCAAGCGGCCCGTTCTATAGATTATGAAAGGTGGACGAAAACACAATTAATAGATAGGATTAAAGAACTTGAATCAAGCGATGGCCAAAAACTTTCCAACCCTATAGAGACAACCGAAAACACAGAAAATAAGCTTGAAAATAAACCCCCTAAGACAAAGACAAAACAAAAGCCTAAGGAATTTGATTTTTCGAAGTATAATAAAAGATCTATTGCGTTGAAATTTGCCTATTTGGGTTGGGACTATAATGGACTAGCATATCAATATGAACCCACCCCATTACCGACTGTTGAAGAAGAAATATTAAAAGCATTAGCTAAATCCAAGTTAATTACTTCTCCAGATCCTTCAAGTTGTAATTTTAGTCGTTGTGGAAGAACAGATAAAGGTGTAAGTGCAATGAATCAAGTCATTTCGTTGGAAGTCAGATCTAACTTATTACCAAAAGAACAAATCTATAAAGATAATGATGACAGGGAATTACCATATCTTTCTATATTGAATTCATTATTGCCTACTGATATTCGGATAACGGCTGTTTGCTTAAGGCCTCCATCAAACTTTGATGCACGCTTCAGCTGTTCTTATAGACATTATCGTTACTTATTCAGAAAGTACGATTTAGATTTGGACATAATGCAAAAAGGGGCTAAGAGATTTGAAGGTTTACATGACTTCAGAAATTTTTGCAAAATAGATGGTTCTAAACAGATCACTAACTACAAAAGGGAGGTTCTCAGTGCTAATATCATTCATTTGAGCGACGACTTTTATGCATTTGATTTGAAAGGAAATGCATTCTTATGGCACCAAGTCCGTTGCATGGTAGCTGTATTATTCTCCGTTGGTCAGCGTTTAGAAACACCAGATGTGGTTAACGATTTATTAGACGTTAAAAAAGTACCAAGTAAACCAGCTTTTGAGATGGCAAATGATGTTCCTCTTGTTTTATATGATTGCGTGTTCCCTAACATGGAATGGTTGAGGCCTAAAGACTTAAAAGGCAATACATCCAAAATATTTAAAGATAATGCAAATATGAGAGGATTATTATTTGATTACCAAGTAAAGGCACGTATTACGGAAATGATGGAGAGTTTCTTCAGTCAGGACACTTCTGATCTCAAATCTCTCCCTGGATCAGGAAATATCAATGTCGGCGACGGAACAGGACGTAATTTCAGAACATATGTCCCAATTACTAAGAGAGAGTTGGCAGAACCATTCGAACTGGTGAATGCAAGGTATATAGAGAAAAAGAAGCGAAAGCTTGATGAAAATATTCCGTAAATAGGTATGTAACTATAATGAAACATGTATTATTATTAATTTGATATCCATGATGGCTCCCAAAATTGCCATTCTCCTGAATCCCCCTGAGAATCAACCCACAAGAAGCCATCCATGATCATCTGATCTATCACCGTTTTACACCTTACTTTGTCCCATCCATAATTATCGATAAGTAATCTATACGTAACAAAACCCCCCATGAAGCCACAAGCCTCAAATATTTTTTTCTGGTCGTTAGATATGCTTTTATTGCCACTTGTAGCCGATGAAAATTTCAACCATTTCTTGCCGTTGATATTCATGATCTCGTACCCTTTTCCCAAACTATTCAAGACCGATAATGCTTGTTGTATCTGACTCTCTTTTATCAGCGCCGAAAAGTTCACGTTGTCCTGCAATCGTGATACTAACTCTTTCATGGATATCAAGCCCCCATTAACATCTCTAGTTTGCTGGCACACCTCCACTATTCGTACCGATAATCCAATATAAAACTCATCATTACGAGACTTTTTATCCTTGGAACTCGAATATATCAACAACTCTAGAGGATCAACGCCAATCAGCTGGCACATCTGTGTGAATTTATCCCTGAATTCTGGATTCTGCTTAATCTCGTCCCCATGTTCACTCCCAAAATTGATTAAGGCTGATTGGAATACGGATAATTGCGTAGACAATTGATCAGATTGTCGTTGTATGATATTTTGCCCCAATTGTGAATATGCATCTCTATCAGGACTTCTTGTACCATTCATTCTATTAGTTTATACCAAGTATATTACAGTATCAAAACGAATTGGATTTTTATATTCTTGATTTTTCACATGGTGATCACATGGCTCTACCATTTAAATAGGATAAACAGTTTGTTTCATAGAAAGTAGAAAGAACATCAGTGATAATGACAGTATCTGAAAATATTCCAAGAGAGGTAGAGGTAACCCTTGGTAAGGGCGTAACAGGTACGTTAGCTATTCCTCATGCCGTAGATTCAGAGAATCCATATGAACTAAACTATGCACCCTCCACAAATAAAGCAGCTATTATTTTACATGGACAAGGGGGGCATAGGAACTATTGCTATCAGAAAATGTTGGCATATAGACTAGCATCAGATTTAGGGATATATTCGTTAAGAATTGATTTTAGAGGATGTGGAAATTCTGCTGATAATGCTGATCCAGAAAAAACCAGGGTTTTAGAACAGGACGTTGAAGATATACAAGCATGTGCGGAGTTCTTACTCGATTCAAAGAGAAATCCTTTGGGTATTAACTTCATGTTGTCGTCTATCATAGCACATTCTAGAGGATCGGTTGCCATGTTTTTATGGGCAATGGAACAAGACGCAATTTTGAAATCCTCGGATCCGGCAAGGGCAATTGTTGTACCCAATTTAGTCAACTGTTCTTCCAGGTTCCAGCTGCATACCGTTTATGATAGGTATCCTTCATTTGGGGATGATTTTCAAGGTGTGGATCAGCAGTGTCTTAGACATGGAAAAATCCAAAATATTTTTGTTAGTAAAGCTGAAATTGACTCATTAGGTACTAAGGATTTATCGGTCCTTTGTGATTTGTCACCTGAGTTTTCAGTTTTAAGTATCTATGGTTTGGAGGATAAAGTAATTCCACTTAATGATGGGCCTCATTTTGCAAATGTACTAAACAGGGGCCGCTATTCTCATCATTTAGAGTTAATCCCATTTGCGGATCATAATTTCTACGGAGTGGAGCAAATTGAAACAGAAGATCATGCGGAAGAATTCAATCCTGAAAACCTACCCTTGAATCGGAAGAAGTTAGTAAACTTCAATTTCAAAGTGACTGATTTAATCTTGGAACATCTAAAAGCGAAAAATGAGTTGACTAGATTCTTATACCGTACATTTAGAGTGGGATATATTCCACGATGGAAACGAATTGATGGCATTTCGAACTTTAGAGACATTGGTGCCTGGAAAATAAATAGGCCTACCTATCATTTACAAAACTACGAGAAAGAGTCTAGTTATTACGTGAAACCGCACATTGCATTCCGTGCAGCGAACACTTCCAAAGTGACTGATTTGGGTTTGCAAGAACTTCAAAAATTAAATGTTAGAGCTATATTTGACTTTCGCTCAACAATCGAATGTACAAACGATGGAATTCCACAAAATCTAGAAAAGTATGGCATTAAAAGGATCCACGCCCCTGTGTTCAGTGAATCAGATTATTCTCCCGAAGTGATTGCCATTAGGTACAAACATCTAATGACTAGTTGGTATACGTATGTACATGTTTATGATGATATGTTAGAAAACGGAACAAGTGCATTTAAACGTGTATTCGAATATATTCGTGATGAAGTTCCTCAGTCAAGTTTCATATTTCACTGTACTGCTGGTAAAGATCGTACAGGTGTATTGAGCATGTTGATTTTATTGTTTTTAGGAGTTGACAAGCATACTATCGCAAAAGAATATGAATTAACGACGGTCGGCTTGAAGGAAGATCATGGAATAATAAGAAATAAATTTATGAAAACAATTGACAAGTTCAAAGCAAAAATTGCCAATGCTGGAGACGTGGCCCAAGTTGTAGTCAAAGGTAGAAAAAATTGGACTATTGAGAAAGATGGATTTGAAAACTTGATAAGTTCAAGATATGAAGCAATGCTTGCCACCATTGAATTGTTTAATGATAAATATCGTGGAATCATCAATTATATGAAGAACTATTTGGGTTTTGACGATTCAGATCTACTTAAGATATATGAAAACATGATATATGTTTCTGAATTTAATAAGCCTGAAGCAGATCCAATGTTTAATTTGGTTGAGTTCTCTCCGAAATTATAATTCGTATATTAGATATTTAGATAACCTGTACCGTTTCTAGCCACTACATAATAGGTAACGGTCTATGTTTAAAAATTAATTTTTTCTTAATGACATCGATAATTTTAATGCCTTCTTTTTCTCCCACAATTGTATCTTCTTCGATGCTATTGTTATTTTCTTCTGTAGGGACTCGTAATACCGCTAAAGGTGTCTCGAGGTCAACCATACTCCCCAACAATCTTTGAGACTTTCCAATATACAAGGTAACATTTGACTTGTTCTTCGGGTCAAAGTCTAACTTTCCAAATTTCACGGCCTCATATATATCGTTAACGGTAGCGAAGTTCTCCAAATATTCTGGCTTATGGTTTTCACCTGGCTTCGGAAACGTTTGAGGCAAATTCAATTCACCTTGAATTTCCAAAATTGACAATCCGAATGGCGTGGATATTATATTATCATTGGTTATATTTTCTGTCGCTGTCGATTCCGAATTGAGAATCGCATGGGCCACAGTATAATCTATCCTTGTACTAGGCATATCTATCTATTTGCAAGCTTATCTGAAGATCAACCGAATATAAACTAGTAAGAGCTTTTGTGAAATGTTTTAGAATTTTTCACTATCAAAATAGCACATAACGCGTTTACTCAATGCTTCTACCATTCCTTGACATTGAAAGTCACAAGTTTCAAAGAATCTTTCTCCTTGATATTGTCGTATCATTTTACCAGATATATCTGTCTAGCTTTCATCAAGAATTGTAATTACTATAAGTCTTTCCACATATTCTCTACAAATCTCCTGTATTTCACAATTTTTTGCAAGTTTCCCTATTTTTAAGCATTTTTCACCTAAACTTTATTACCTTATTTATTGCCCATTCGCCTACACAGCCATAACCATCTCTCTAACACACTTATATCCTACTTCAATAACACAACGACTAGGTGTGCATGAAAATACATTATGCCCGATAAACTTCATACTCCAGCAGTTCCCACGAAGGGCACATATAACTACACCTGATGCCTCTAACAGTGAAACTTTGCAGCCTACATTAATAATTTTATCATATGCTACTTATTATGAGCTTCACAGGTTCCCTTATTACATTTACAGTGCCTATTGCACAGCACGTTGTATCATTAATAGTTGAGGTTTTTAGCCTGCCCTGAATGGGTATTTTAATTGAATGCATTGCTGCACCCCTTTAAAAATTTTTATCCTATTCTGTTAATTAGGTGAGTGTCTAAAGGCTTATGCAGTAGGCTTTCACAATCTGTGTTGTCGTATAATCAGTTTTCACTCCAGTACTTTTCCGAAATAGGAAATTTATAATCAAATGTCGGAATTTTTTCGGTTAATGAGATTTTGCTTACAGACCGTTGAATCAGGGTATCAACTGTTTTAATATTAAGAAAATTTTCTACTTTTGACAAGGAATAGAAGTATTGGAAATCTACGCATATAGAAATATAAGATGAGTGATGAATATACACCAGCTCATGGTTTAATGCAGCTTTTGCTAGCACTAAATAATAAACCAGATATTGGAACCGGTATTTATGAAAATGTTAACCAAGCGCATAATCTTCTTGGACAGAAAATTCCTCAAGCATTACTAGAATATACTTTAGGAAGACAGATTAACTTATTTGGATCATATCCCAAAGAAAGTGACGTTGCACCATCGGCAATCTTCTTGGCATTATTTGCTATACTAGGCATAAGCCATGCCGTAATATTTGGTATTAACTTCTCGAGAGGACATTATTTTTGGATGTCATTTGGGTGGATGTTTTATTGCATGCTCAGGGTTGTTGGATGGGCCTGCAGAATTGGATGGGCCAGACGGATTTGGAATACCCAATTGGGGATTGCTGATGAAGTGCTATTGGTTATTCCATCTATTCTCCTTATTTCGTTAAATTTGATTCTTGCCCAGAGATTGTTTACCTGGAGGCATCCAGTGGGTGGGTCCAGAAGACTATTCTGGAACACTATGATTGCGCTTTATATTGTTGTTGCTGGAGTTATCTCTATGACTATCGTTGCTTCAGGGGTGCCATATATGTACCAGTTATCGTCCAGTACATTTACCAGTTACAAAAATGTGGTTCGAGTAAGTGCTGTATTGATCGTCTTGTATACATTAACAGCAGTCAGTTTGATTGCATTGGCGTACTTTTTCAAACCAACAAAGAAGGATGAAAACTTATACACATACCAACCATGGTGGATTGAATCATTCCATCCTTTTTACTTCGTGAAGCCACATGCAGCCCAGGAGGCAGAAGAGACGTTCATGAAAAGAAACCACAATCACCGTCACGCCATCCGTGTTATTGCGGCCACACACCACCACTACAACATGGTGGAAGGGTTGACCAACGAAAGAGGTAATTTGAAACACAACACATCTTTGTTCATCATCTGTCTTTCCACACTCTTCCTTTTCGTGAGTGCCATCGGTAGAGCCGTCGCAGTATTCCAAGGAAGACAAGCAAGAAACGCAAGCTCCATATGTAACCCTATCGCCATGTACATCTGTTGGGGTGTCTTCGAGGTCATTATCAACCTCTCCTACCTAATCGGCCGTGTTGATTTACGTTTCTATAGACCTGACGTATTGCCTCATGCCGTCAGATCCATCGTCACAGCAGAACAGTCTAGGACTCCTTCGGTCATGCCCTCCGAGGAATCATCGTTGAACTTTACTGACGACCAATCTGAATTCGATTTTAGCGATAGTGACACATTGCCGAACAATGGCCAACAAAAGGAATTCAACCTTGAAAAAGAAGATCCATCCTTTTCCAACGACGTGGAATCTGAATTTTACTTTTGATTCTTCCACTGCTTAATATGCTACATTTATCTTATACCTATTTATTTCCTTTATATATATATAGACTTCTTGATTATTCACATCCTCCATCTTCGTCCGTCACCTTCACCCTAATACATATCTTGTGGAGTATAGTCCAAAACACAGCATAAGGTAAAATTGCAAATTACCATATTCGGTAGTAATTCACCATCCCAATGCGGTAATTTTTAGGCTTCTGTTTTTTATTCATATGCGCAAATATTTACGATGTTGAGGAGAGGTATAATAATACTCTTTTCGTCTAAATTTTAGTGGAGACTTAGGATCCATATATATACAAACATTCGGCCATTTTAATTACAAAAATTGCTGGACCATAAGAGCAAAGTTGAAGAAGTAGTATATAATGTCAGGAAACGAATACACTGCTACTAATGGGTTAATGCAACTTCTTTATGCTACAAATAACGGACCTGCACCTGGTACGGGGATTCAAGTATTGGTTGATCAGGCCCACAATTTGCTAGGAAAGAACATTCCACCAGCATTGATTCAATACACCATGGCGTACCAGAACAACTTATTCGGATCATATCCAAGTAAATCGGACATCGCTCCTAGTGCCGTTTTCGTTGCGGTGTTTGCCATACTTATGATAGCGCACTTGGTGATTTTTTTTGTTAATACGTCGAGGGGGCATTATTTCTGGTTGACGTTGGTGTGGGCGTTCTACTGTGGTTTGAGAGTCATTGGGTGGTCGATGAGAATCGCATGGGCTAAGGATATTACAATGGTGAAGCTTGGGATTGCGGACGAAGTATTATTGATTCTTGCATCTATTATTCTAGTTACGGTCAACTTGATTTTGGCACAGAGATTGTTTACGTGGAGACATCCGGTTGGTGGTTCGAGAAATTTATTTTGGAATATTATGTACTTGCATTATGCCGTGGTGTGCGCTGTTGTGGCAATGACTATTGTTGCGTCTGCAGTTCCTTACTTGTATTTATTGTCAAGGTCTGCCTACGAAAGCTATAAAAGGGTCGTCATGGTCAGTGCCATTTTGATTATCTTGTACACCTTGACGGCATTGAGTTTGATCGCTTTATCCTACTTTTTCAAACCAACCACAAAGGATGAAAATTTGTACACTTACCAACCATGGTGGATTGAGTCATTTGGCCCAACATATTTCGTGCAGCCTGGTGCAGCTCAGCAGGCTGAAGAAACTTTCATGAAAAGAAACCACAATCACCGTCATGCAATCAGAGTTATTGCTGCGACACATCATCATTATAATATGGTGCAAGGATTGACTAACGAAAGAGGTAATTTAAAACATAATACATCGTTAGCCATCATTACTTGCACCACCGTTTTCATTTTCGTCACTTCCATGTGTAGAGCAGTGGCAGTTTTCCAAGCTAGATACAACATGGATGAAGGTCCAGTGTGTAAGCCTGTGGCGGCTTACCTATGCTGGGGTTTTTTGGAAACTTTGGTCAACATTTTGTATCTAGTTGGTAGAGTCGATTTAAGATTCTACAGACCAGACGTATTACCTGCCAAAGTCAGAGCTATTATCACGGCCGAACAATCCTACTATCCTTCAGATAATGAAGAAGACGTTCATGCGTCGTCTGCTTCTGAAGATGAACAACCATACACATACCAACGTGGAAGTACAGAAAAATTCGAGAACCTCGAAAAATTCGATAGTTATACCGAAAATGATAATGATTCCGACTTCTATTTCTAGACTGTTTAAGTATTTATTAATACCATTAATTTCAATTGTTAGTTCACCTGTAGCTTGACCTTGTGAGAGGTCCGAGAAGTAAACACTGCAAGCGAGCGAAGTACTTAAAAAAATAAAACCCACGGCGGGAGTCGAACCCGCAATCTTTTGATTAGAAGTCAAACGCGTTAACCATTACGCTACGCAGGCAGCTTTCGATTTTGTAAGAGGGCATGCAATTATATACCCTGCTAATACACAAAAGACAAGGAAATTTGGAACTAGTTATACGTAGTTAAGGTTAGTAGTTAGCTAAAGAGTAAGTAAGAGGTTCTATAAGGGTTATAGAACGAATATACAGATTAGTTATTAGATAATTACTATATTGGTCCTCAGTTTCCTTACAGATTTATTATTGTTTACTAAATCTTCATAATCTGTGGCAAGAATTAATGAAAACTAAATTATAAAGTATATATATTCGGACTATATATTCAACTATGTTTTTCATTTATTCCTTAGAGCAATCTCTTCCGAATAAAGAAACCTTGACCCAATCTAAACAAACCAAAATTTGGTTTTTAACCGAAAGACACATGTAGATATAAGCAGATCTCCAGAATAAGAATGTTATAGTACCACCAGTAGTAACGTTAGACCAGTCACCCCATACTAAATCAGCAACCGCTCTTTCAGAACCAATATAAGCTAAAGAACCTTGATGGTTGTATTTAAATATTGGCAACTTCTCTTGTAATTTATTGTACTTCTTTCTTAATCTTTCGACATTATCATTTGTCTCAGGATATTTAATTTGGTGATGTAATACATCAAGTTCATGTAATTTTTCAAAATGTTTACCCAAATAGATACCTTCTTGGAAAGCCACTTGTGCTGTTGGAGCAAATTTGGTAAACGTACAATCACCTAAGGCATAAATATTATTCGATCCATCAACTAATAATTTTTCGTCAACTAACAACCCCTTTCTTGCGTTTCTTTGATCTTCAATTTTAGAAATTAAATTACGGATGATTTCTCTGGGAGCATTACCAGTTGCCCAAATAAGCATACCATAAGGAATTTCAATCATATCAGTAGACCCATCTTTTGGTGACTTGACTTGAGCAATAATGTGCTTGTCATCAACCTTCTTAACCATAGTATTAGTTTTTAAATCGATATTAGTATCTTGGAAAACCTGTTTGGTATAATCAACCAATTTCTTATTAAACATATTCAACACATTTGGTAAAGCCTCAACCAAAGTAACCTTCAATTCAGAGGCAACTTCAGGCATCCATTTCTTTAAATCCTGATCGATATAATCTTGTAATTCACCAGCAACCTCAACACCTGTTGGGCCACCACCACAAACAACGATAGACAATAATCTCTTTCTTTCGGAATCACCTCGTGGTAAAATATTTGCTGCTTCGATTACGTCCATCAATCTCTTTCTGATAGTCATAGAGTCACTAACCTCCTTCAAGAAAGTCGAATGTTCGGCAACACCAGGAATACCAAAGGTGGATGGTTGCGCTCCGACACCAACGACCAAATAATCGTAGTTAAGCGAAGTAGTAATTTCTTCAACTCCGGTATATTCAGACACTGTAGACTTGGAAGAACTGGTATCCTTACCGGAGTGACCGGAATGAACAGTAGTAGATTGTCTGAGGGTAATCTTATTATTAACTGGGTCAATATCAGTAGCTTCTGCTTCTAAATAAATTACCTCTCCAGAGGACTTTCTGGTGATTGCTCTGACAGGCTCAATAATAGATCTCAATTCAACAGTTCCAGTAGGACACGAAGGTAACAATGGGGTGAAAAGGAAATAGTTTCTTGGAGAAACAACTACCACGTTATATAATGTGGTATCCAAATTCTTTAGTAAGGAAATTGATCCCCATCCTGAACCCAATATAACAAGGGTTTTCTTCTTTTGTCCGTTCTCAAAAAAAGGAACTTGCTTAACCTGGTCAGACGGGTTTGATTCATTATAGACCTTATATGAAAGTGTTCCAAATGCTGCAAGAACCGATAAAAGCGTAATTCCTTTAGTGTTTCTCCAAATTTTTGATCTCTTACGAGGAGGAGGAGGAGGTGGTGGTGGTACACCAGTAGTTGCTGGCTTAACCTCAATCGTTTTAACGGTATTTAAAAGTCTAGCATTAGCAGACAAGAATCTTCTTGATCCAATTCTACTAAGCATATTGATTATTATTGATTATTCTTAGAACAATTGATTTATGAATAATTTATCCTTCATCTATATCTATATATTAACTTTTCAAGATTTGTTCGGGATGAACGAAAAAAAAAAAAAGGCTCGGAAAACAGCAAATACCTCCGCAGATAAGCTGTCAAAATACTAAAAAACGCATACATGCGTAACTGATTGGTAGTTATCACCGAAGTACCAAGATTAATTGCGGGATTAAGTGATCCTTAATGTAATTGATTCAAAGATTTTATTTCAATTAAGCGGAATCAAATAATGAAATGAAATGCCTTAACCTCTTGAGCTCAAGATGATAATAATTGCAATATTTATTCTTCTATTCACTAAATAATATAATACGCAGTAGGATATCGAGTTAACTATCCTTGGATTAATCCTTCCTTCGTCATTTATATATTATCTCGAACACTTCTGCAAATATCCGCTGACCAACAATGTAAGATGACCCGCATCTTAAACTTGATAATAGAGGAGCCAAATGTACTCATATGAATCCGCTGACTCTTTCCTCATTCCATCTATTCAACTTCTCCTTGCGTATATGGTATGATTTCCTGCTGCTTCTGAATTCCTTAATTAGATCACTAAATTCATCTTCGAAGTTTTCAGTGCCCTTTGGATTAAACTGCTTGACCAACACCTTCGATTGTTTATCATTTTCAATGATTTGTTTATTGAATTTCTGTTTCAAAAACTCCTGATTGAAATTTGACGACAATAACTGATATTGAAAAGTTTCGAGATTTATAAATTCGTTATACACCGCTTTCAATTCAGCTACCTGTTCCTTAATTCGATTTCCTGTGCTATCGTAGGTTATAAAAATCTCGCTTATTTCATTGAGTTTGGATATTTGCCAGTTCAAAGTCTCTATTATAGTTTTATTGAACTTTTTATATTCCGGCAATTGCTTGATAAAACCCAGCACCAATTCATGTTGTTGGGCAAATTCATGAATTACAGGAACTGGTAATGAATCCAAATATTTGGGCAATGGAAACGGATCTAGCTTATTGATTGTGAGTGGTTCTATCTGCTCCATTATGTTACTTTTTCTCTTTTTCTAAGAGTACATTTTGGTTAATCTAGTTTTGTATTTAGATCTGATTTCGCACAAATTATTCTACAGTACAATATTCGCAGTAATAGTGTAATAGTATATATTTAATATATCAATGTAGTATCTATTCGTTCGATGATTTTTTAAGCCGTTTCTGCAATTTTTGCAAGTTCCCTTGGTCTCTTTTCAATTGCTGTAATTCGAAACGTTTGTTGGCCCAATTTCTAAGGTTTTCTCCATAAAGGTAGCAAAATATTGGGAATGGAATACCTAGCACTAATGCAATAAAACCAAACATTGTATTTCCCCATCCATAGGTTAATTTGTTGTACATAGGGTGGGCAATTAAAGGCATTGAGAAGCCTAATATAGATCTGAATACGGCGGCAGCGGCTACGGAAGATGCAGAAGTAAAGCTGTTCATATCGATAAGATAATTCTGAATGGTTTGGAATACGGCAATAAAGGAGAATGCAAATATTCCTGACCCGATAGAGGGCATAATCCAATGAAGCTTTGCTTGAACTGACCATCCATACCAGAATAAACCGGATGCTATACCAATTCCGGAGAAACATAAGCAAGGTAGTCTGAATTCTGGTTTCGCAATGCCATTATTCCTCATAGTTAAGTTGTGATAAATCTTGTCAATCATGAAAGTCCAAAAGATAACACCTACAACAAACCCAATACCCATAGGAATGTACATCAATCCAGTGATGCTTTTGCTGAAACCATACCTATTGCCGAATACTGTTGGAAATGTAACAATCATGAGATACATGAAGCCGTATGTGAATGCCATGAAGGAACCGAGTCCAATGATCATTGGGTGAGTAAGTAATAACTTAATTGGTCTTGTCATAGTTATGTAAATCTTACCCCAGAATGTTTCTCCGTTGGTGATTTCATATATTGTATGCAAATTTTGATTTCCGGTAACCTTTCTTAAATAGTTTGCTTTACGCTTCAACAAGGCTGGGGCATATGTTTCTTTATAAAATAAGGTACCTAAGATGGCAACAACCCCGTTGAAAATACTTAATACGTAGAACACCCATCTCCATTGCTTATGGTCGCAAATAAAACCTGCAATAACTGGTGCAATGACAGGACCGAGTAAAGGTGCTAAAGAAAATCCTGCGAGTGCCATATTTCTTGTCTTGGCGTCAAATAAATCTGCAATGACTCCAGCACCCACATTAATTGGCGATGAGCCAAACAATCCCCCAATGAAACGACAGATCATCATCTGTGCCGTGTTCTGTGAGAAAGCACATCCAATATTAAAGAAGAAAGACATCCAAATAGATATATCAAGGATGATCTTCCTCCCAAAATTATCGTTTTCGCTCAATGGAGCAATCACCAAAGGACCGACTGCCCACGCCAATATCTGAATCGATATCACCATGGCAGAAACAACGGTTGATGTAATTCCAAAGTCTTGCGAAATTTCATCGATTGCCGGCGATGGCATCGAAGAAGACATCGGTGAAACCAACGTATATATCGACACAAATGCAACAATAAACATCTTCAGCTTAATATCCCAATTCCGCGGATCTTCCTTATCATGTGGTCCTTCCCATGTTATTAACTCTGGGTCCACCTTGTGGAATTCCTCTCCTCGATTTTCAACCGGCACCGCAGTCTCGGGCAACATGTCATAATGCGATTCCAAGACCCCCTCTTCGTTGTAGTAGTTCTCCTTGTTATAGTCTTCTTCTATTCCCTGTGTCCGATGCACCAATTCCGACAAAATAGACTTCTTGGTCTGTGTACGTTGAAGCTCGATCTCTTCCTCATTGAGCTCACCAAATATATCCTTTGTTGAATAACTGGTAGAGAGCATCGAATTGTTCGACTTGCCAGTTAAAGTTCTTCGTATTATTTCCAACGATTTGCCTGTTGACGACATCGATCCCCCTCTAGCGTTCTTTTCAAGATCTACGTTCGGATCATTACTCCCTGTAAATGCAATCGGGTTTTCCGTTCTACTCGATGATGACACCGACAACTCATTCCACGAGTGTCTATGCATCTCGCTCTTCAAACTTGAGTCATCTTTCATAGTAATGTCTAGCAAATACTACATTTTGGAATATTAGAAGATATTCTTCACTATATATAGCTGTCCATTAACTGAATTTTTCAATTACCGAGATGATTTTTTTGCAACTTTTTTCGCAGACGAAATATGGAAACTCGGTTATTCAAGGAAAACGCGATAACCCATATTTACGTACGGCTAAAATGAACAATCTATTGGACGGCTATGGAAATATATAACATAGTTTATTGAAGATACAATTCATAGCATGAAAATCACGAGCTAAAGGGAACAACCTAATACTTAGTTACACCACCATGATCTTTTGCATATTGAACACAATATTCTTTACTAGCACGCATGGCACAGACGTTATTCAACTCGTAACCGTTTAATTCGAACATTTCATCGGAAGAAACCACCGTAGACTGGTCAAATAATGATGGTAAGCTTAGAATGTAGTTAAGTAGACCTCTGATATGGATAATACTGACATCGCTATCAGCAGCAGATAACGTCACACCCATGTAATCGTTAAAGAGCAACTTGGGCGAGATGTCATCTCGTGGAACCCTGTACTTCGTGACCTTGGTTGCTTTCACGTCGGCGATCTGGTCGTTTGTAGGTATTTTGTCGAAATATTTACGAGCATATTGGACATTGTCCTTGACGACGGATTCAATTTCCCAGTAGGCGATGGAGTTGGGAATAAGGACGTTTCTGCCCTCGCATTGCTTTGGGTTAGGGTCCTCGATAAAATTTCCATTTTTATCTTTTTTGGGTGTGGTCCAGGGTGGGACATGACTCTTGAAATCAACATATTCGGAAACATCGCCTAGTTTATAGTAGAATTTTTTCTCTTCGGGACTGTAGTCCTCTATAAGCACAATCATGTTAGGCCTATACATAGATTCACCGCAACCACACTTATTTAAATGTGCTCTGGCCCAGCCGATATAAATCTGTCTATTCTTGGGTAATTTAAAATGGCTCAAGACATGCTTGGGCAAAAGTTTATCGAACGGTAACTTGACAAGTTGCGAGCCACCTCTTAATGGTCCGACGTAGTTCAGATTCTTCTTCTGAACTTTCTGAACAAAATCGCAAACAGCGGTATCTACTTCACAAGATAGTATTTCTAACGGATCAATAGAATAGATAAAGTTGATGCTGTCGTGCTTTGATTTAACGTTACCTTCGCTTATGAATGGGGTCCAATTCTTTTCTATGTAAGCGTACGGTTCACTTCTTTTCTTTAATACTTGCAATTGGTTGGAAAATGGCTGGTATAAATGCATCACCCGTTTTACTAACTTGGTGCTTTTCATGTTGAACACAATCAATGGTTCGTCGAACCCTAAGGCATTCTTCCGAAGCAAAATTCTAGGATCCTCAGGCCCATAGTAGTACTTTCCATTTTCGACAAACATTTGAACGTCAAATGTTATCGGTAACAAGCTTGGATACGTTATGTCACGAGAAGCTAATGATTTATCAAGAATAACCTTTGTGACCGACCCATCGGCATTCAATACGTTTTTTGTAACCTTCTGGTCGTATGGCACGGTTATGGTGGTCTCTGGCAACTCGTTCCAATCT
Source organism: Debaryomyces maramus (assembly GCA_030583545.1). Taxonomy (NCBI): domain Eukaryota; kingdom Fungi; phylum Ascomycota; class Pichiomycetes; order Serinales; family Debaryomycetaceae; genus Debaryomyces; species Debaryomyces maramus. Next base: position 889,249 of record JAJMIL010000005.1, read on the forward strand.
TTATCATACAATTGCACGAAAAGAAAACTGACAAACGCCTTATTGGCAATCCCTGAGGGAGAATACAAAACTCGACTCACCATGTAATGCAAATTATACTGCGGCAACCACGCTGACGAGCCGCCGAATCTAAACCACTGTTTTTCATCTGGAATGGTTGGTTTGAACTTTTCTTTCGCGTGTTCGATCAACTTGCTGTATTCCTTACTGTCGCGTAGCGCCTTTTGGATCTTCTCAAAGTCAGCATCAAGATACGCTTGCTTGCTAACCCCAAAACTCGACTCGTACTCAAGTGTCTTGCACAACTGGGCCTCGTCAAACTTAAAATCCGCTGGCTTACCCGAAATGTGATGGAATGGGTCCGAAAACGTCTTCATCGACATATCAGTGTACTTCTCGTCCTCGAAAAACCCTTCAGCGAGCGGAAACATCTCTATTAAGCTCTCTTTATCTATCTCATCATTTTTATTGAATAAAGATGATGCCTTGGTCCAAAATTTGTTTCCCTTAACATTCTTAAAGTTACTCTTGGGCGCTATTTGCTTCGTTAGATGTGCAAATCTGTTGAGGTCATTGAGCGTGTAATCCGTCGTTACCAGTATCAACAAAAGCAACAAAAGAAATGTCGCAACCACTATGAAAAGCCTCAGGTATCTTCTTCCGTAATGCATTTTTCCTATAAGAAGATCCTCTTAATCAGTTCATACGATGTAATGATGATTTTTTGTATTTAAAGTTGATCGAACATACATCAAAAAATTGTGCATAAATATTAACATCGCGAATTATGTAATTTTACAAGGCGCGGCTGTCATCATAATGGAGATTATAGGCTCAGACCATATATAAAGAGGCGATGGCAGTGGTAGCGACCGAACAATAACGTGAACTTGCAGCTAAATAGGTACAAAATTGAAAATGGTGGAGATATATTAATACAATTATACAAAATATAAGATTACTTGTTTGCAGCTGATTTCGACAATGACTGTTCAATTAAGTCGATAGAGTTTTCCACTTCATTAAAATTCATGCCGCAGCAAGAAGCTATTAATTTACAATATTTATTTAGTTTGTCGTCTTTTGGGTATTTGGCAATGACGGACTCGGGTTCCGTGTCGGGGGTGGTGGATGGGTCCTGGATGTTTTCCTTGTTTTCCTTGAAGTTTTCGGAGTCTTTCTGGGCGGACGCCGGCACTTGCAAGTGCTGAAGGTGTAGTTTTTTCAAGAGGGACTTGTTGAGGATGATTTGCGCCTGGAGGTCGACGGCGAGCCTGAGCTTCTCGGTGGCATCGGAATCGCCGTTGGGAGTCTGTTCGTCTTTGATTGACGCGGCTTCGAGCAGCGAGAGATCTGCATGCTTGAGTTTACTGTCGATAGACGCATATTTGCCGAACACCTTGTCCAATTGATCCTTCTTTTGGAGAAATTGAAAGCTCAAATCGCTGACCAACCTGTTGATTTCGTCCTGGATAATCTTGTCCTTTTCGTTGTCGATTAGGAGGTAGTCGTTGTTCGCATCGTTATTGTTTTGGTGATACTCATTTTCGATCTCATCGATCAAATAATCTAACTTGAAGAATTGCAAAATTTCTCTTTGGGATGCAAGCTTTTCATGGTTGATCAACTTGAGTAGTTTGAAGTAGGACAAGAGCTTTTCGTCTTTACCAGATAACTCTTTGTCTACAGCATACGCGAGCTCGGTCAATTTCTCTGTAATTAGATTCGCCGTGGTATTTTGCAAATTGACCGCAACCTTTGAGAAATATAATTGTGACTCGAAACTTTGAGTGCTGTGATTCCTCATTATCAAGTTCTTTGGCGGATGCTGTGCATTCAAAAATTTATAAGTCTCTTCTTGAACTTGTTGAATCTCATTAACATCATCGTTATTCGCATCTAATCTCAAGACGTGGTTGTGTGATGCCAAATATTCTTCCACGGTGTATGATACCAAGTTTTTCAACTGAAAGTCGATATACTTGTGGTAGCTTATGAATACTTTAATGCATTTCTTGTTCAAATTATAGGCAACAATATGGAAAGCAGTATTGCCATCAATGTCTTGATGGTTAATAAATTTGGCGAGAAGCTCTTTCTTATCTTCACTCGAAATCCTTTTATCGATGTCTGGGTCTTGCAGATGTCTATATTCCTGAAATTCAACAATCTTGGCAAATAAGCATTCCATGTAATATCTGGCGAACCTCTCCTTATTTTTTCTATAACTTTGAATATCCGTATTTGCGCTTATGGATCCTTCGTTAAAGGTCCCATTTGCCGCTATTGCGATATGATGTAGAACAGTCCTGCCCGCGTTATCGATGGATAGTATAGAATCAAATAATAAGTCTAATAAAGTGGGAAAGTTCTTTAATTGATACGCGTTACTAAACTTCACCAAAAACATCAATGGCGTCTCTCCCCTATTGTTTTTTATGTCTGGGTTTAAAAATGTATCAAATGCAGATAACAAGAATTCAATCATAAGAGTGTTGGCCATCGAACAAGCCCAATGAAATATAGTGTTTCCATCGTTGTCTATAGACTGATTGATATTTATTTTTGATAATGGTTGGGGCGGGTTTAATATCTTGTCGGGTATGTGAATATCCAGACTTGCTCGTATCTTCGAATTATTGCCATCTTCTAAGAAGTAGTTTAATAGATTTGAAAAATAATCCGCATAGACCGAATCGTCCTTCATTGAGGGATTATGGGTTACAGAAACTTGGTGATGATATTGCAGCAAGCCATATGGGTCGTGGATCGATGAGCCATTAACATGATTATGATGTTGGTTATGCGTATGAACAACTCGTTCAAATGAGTCTCTAGGGGTGCCAAACAACTCATGGCCAGTCATTAACTCTTCATTGTCGTCGTGGTGGATGTTATCAGCCTGTGAATCGATGTCACCACTACCTATTTCCTCATCACTACTCTTGTCTGCTAACTCTAGATGTTCATGGTTGACATTCATATTGCTAGTCATTATATTCAATGCATCTTGTTCTGTATCCTGTCTTGTCAATGTAGGATGGCCTCTGGATTTCTTGGTATTAAATGTACCTATACTTGGGCCAGATTCTGCTGCACCGGATAATGGTGTAGTATCCGTATGTTGTAATGTAGGCTCTATGTTACTCTGCATGGGTACTCTCTTTGGTCTGCCTCTCTTCTTGGGCGGTTCGCCTGGCAATGATGTCGTGCTTTTAGTCTTCCTCGCTTGCGTTTGGTTCGTATTATTTGCTGAATTACTATTCAAACTAGCCTGTCTCTTGGCCACGTTTGATGCGGACGCATGACTATGTTTAGGGGCAGGTGGTGGTGTTTCTGACTTTCCTTCAACATATGTGAATTCAAATATAGGCTTTAATGTCTCGAAAACACCAAAGTTTTTGGCAATATCGGCACCGAGGTCCAAAGGCACATACGTTCCCTGGTACTTTCCGTATCCCCCCTGAACTTTCTCGTGGATGCCTGTCTGTACATCCTTTTCCAATATCCTAGTTCTTTTGGCCTTGGGGAATTTGGCTATTTTTAATATATGCGTAGCATTTATCCATGAATCCAGCTTTCTCCGCATAATCGGCCCTTCCAGAGTAACAAATTCAAATACTGGAACATTGGAATACGTTGCTGAATAAATTTGTGTATTATCAGCCATTGTAGTAGCTTGACTAACGTTATTTCAATCGGTATCGTTAAATTTAAGATTACTTATAAGAAAACACTAAAAATTATCATAAATCAATGAATCTATTATAACTTCAATAGGAATTGTCAAAGGCAAGTATCTTGTTAACGATGGTTACCGTTAAATAAATATTTGTAGTTTGGTTATCTACGGCTTACTATATTCTTGTTTATTGATGATGGGAATAGAAGGATGCGAAGTTTTGTGTAACAACTCTTTTTAAGTTTCTACTGAAGCCAGTATATTATAATTACGTACAAATAACACTATATAATCTGGAGAAAATGCAAGGATTGAACTTCTGTAGGCTGGCCGGGGTTATTAATACAAAGAATTCAAAATAATAATGTGTCTTATCCTATCATGACTTTAATTATTCTATAACAGATAACACACATCAAAACCGCCAATAGTATACCGATATACAAAACGTACTTGACCAAATGTTCCATGGATAGGTTAGAAGATTGATCTTCTGTCAAGGGTATACTGACCACATGTTCGGCTGCTTGAAAACACACATCTCTTCTCTTGATAATCTGGCAATCAGCGTCGTCAATATCGCGCTTCAAGATGGCCTTGCCGAGCAAGATACTGGTGTATTGTTGAAGAGACGGATCGAATGTCACAAACGCTGTGTCGAGTATTATCAGTTCTCGTTCTATGCCACTGGTGATTTTTTCGATTTTGCGGAGTTGCTTGATGATGGTGGGGGTCAATTCCTTTATCGAGGTAATTTCGTCTGCTATGGTGATCAACTTGAAAAGGTACAATGCTTTGACCATCAGCTTCTGGATGGACTTTGTCTGGCTTAGTAAAAAGGGTATCAACAACTTCTTCAAATTGTCAAAGCTGTTGAAAAATACATCGATACAGTTCAAATTCTTGATTATTAACTCGAAAATCTCATTTAATGACTCTACACACAACAAGCATACCTTCTTGATTTCCAATTCGTAGTTCTTGTCCTCCCAATTACCCTTCTTGGTTATATCCCCATTGCATCTATTTCCAAATATCTTATTGAAATCCTCCTCTAACTTAAGTAGATTCAATCGAGTTCTGTTGGTCATGAGCGTGATATCATCATAGTTGGGAACTTTCCTCAACAATGTGCTATATATAGTGATGATATCTCCATATAGATGAACTATCTTTTTCAGGTTTATCAAAAATTTGTACGATGCATTATTGAGGCAATATTTGAATAGCTTCAGATGTGACAATATTAACTGCTTATCAGACTCATCCAAATCTTCCTTATCAATACATATCCTTCTATCTCCCACCGTATACGTCATGATGCCTATTAATTATCGATAAATCAGCCTTGTGCAGTTTTAGTAATAGGCTAATCTCAGTGAGTAAAATATTTTTGAATTTTTTGTGAGGTCCGCGTGAAAGCAATCTTTTATGACAGAAATTCAAATATTAAACAGATTAGAGGCAAATAATCAATTGTATTACGACATGGGTGTTTTTGGAATCTTCAAACTGAAAGGATTCAATCCGGATGAGTTTGAGAAAGAACTAACCCAAATAACCAAGCAAATTTCTGATACGCAACAACAAATATACTACTTGAAGAAAAGATCAAAACGTACTGTGTACTTTTTATGTAAGATCTTAACTGTGATATACGTTGTAATAGAGGCATATGTATATCAGAATACGCCGAAGTCGCCATTTTCCAAAAATAAGGTAGCTAATTTCCTCAGAAGCCAAAGTAAAAACCAATTGTTGATATTGATTGCGTATCCGGTCATATCATATTTTGGGATATATTTTGTCAACCGTATATTCAAGCTAATAATCGCTAAGCAAGAGAGAAACCTCAAGGCATTGAAACAAAAGCACTTGAAGAAGATTGATGAGTTGAAAAAGATAACCAATTTTAACACCACCAACGAATTACTAAATAAATACGATACTCGAGAAGAGAAGAGCAGGGCCAAAAGTGCTTCGGGGGATCAGAGATCGCAACTGGCACAGAACAAACCTGGTCTCCAAAAACAACCCCAAGGTGGACAGGGGCTTCCTCCGAATTCGCAGCAACAGCAGCAAATAATCGAACGTCTACAGAAATTACAAGCCAACCCCCCGGCACCCAAACCCAGAACTATCCAGGATAGAATATTGGATTTTATAATTGGTTCTGATAACAACGAGGCCATTGAGAACAGATTCGCTCTCATTTGCAAGCAATGTCTAACCCACAACGGACTCGCACCCCCAGGCTGCAATAATCCCTTCAAAGTGGCCTATGTCTGTCCAAATTGTGGGCTTTTGAACGGCGAAATGGACCCAGCGGATGCATCGCTTGCAGTAGACCCCAGCGCGTCCAATATCCCCAGTCCGGTGCAAATCGATTCTCGCGAGTCCAAAAGTCCCGTCGGCGGATTTGTCGAAACCCCAGAAGACAAACATGCGACGCCAATCATGGACTCTGAATTTGGCTCTGAATCCATTGAGCCAGCTGCCAAGGAACAGGAGATCAGTAACTGGGACTCCACGAACAAGAAAGATGAAAAGTCTGCTACATCAACTGCGTTTAGCCAAGTTCCCAACGACCAAGAAACAATTAAAATCAGACGCCAATAGATATATGTCGGGCACCCAAGTGGCAGCGCAGGGGCATTTTTAGATAGTGCTACATACATTGTATAATGGATTTGTGACTGTATAATAAAAATACGCAATTCTTATATAAACCTAACTAGATTAAGACAATTCCATAATGGCGTTGACCATGTCACCGTCGTGAGCTCTTAAAGCCTTGACGGCCTTAGCTCTGGAAACTTGGGTTTGTTCAACAATAATATCGATGTCCTTGCCATCCAATCCGGATTCATCGACATCACCTTCGTCGACTTCTTCTTCCTCAACCTTAGCATTGTCGTTGAGAGAGGCATTTTGCAAGTCGGCGGTGATGGCTTCTTGCGACTTGTCTTCTTCTTGACCTGTTTCACCTGCAGCCTTAGAAAGAGCTTCTTGTTGCGCTTGTTGCTGTTGGGCTTCGGCAATTCTCTTGTTCATGTCATCAACTTTAGCATCACCGAAGACAACGTAGGTACCGGCAGCAGATCTGAAAACATCTGGTTGGTCAATAGCGTAGATCAAGTTACCTCTTTGCTTGAAAGTAACTCTGGTAATGCCCTTGATTTGCTTCAAGTTCAACTTCTTGATCAATTCTCTGGCCTTCTTTTCGTTCTTGGACAAGATAGAGACGTCGGCGCCTTGTGGGATTTCTTCAATGGACATGGTGTTTGTTGTAGTATTAAGTATTAATAACTGTGGTGCCTTAAAACTGCCATATTCCACTCGTACGGTAGGAATTTTTCAACGTCGTCCAACGAGTTGGACGGGACGAAATTCCCGATTAGGTAAGCATCCCGCTGTTACCCGCAAATTCAATTTTTTTCAAATTTTGGGTGTCTGGGTCGGAGTGTGTTGGTGTACCGATGTTTTCCTACCAAAAATCCCGGACCCCGTCTCCATTCGGATAAAGCCGTCGAAAAGACAAATGGCCGATCCGAAGGACCCGTATGGAGACATCAAACGATGCCAAAACGACGTCAAATATGCATTTGAATCACTATCATATTGGCAAGTGATCTATCCTGGCTGAGCCGTATGGTAGTATGTAATCAACCCTGAATGACATCTGCTTGATCCGATTTTTATCCAATTCTAGACTATCATATTTACTTTTTGTAAGTACGAGTAATCATAAGAAACGCGGAGTGTATATAGATCCGGGATGTAACAAAAATTATTCCATGTTAAATTAAAACTTCCTTTATATGTATACACATAAGCTTTTTGCATAAAGTTAAGTTTTGAGTAAAGCTAGATAGCTAGGATAGTAGTCAGTCGCTACCGGAATATATTTACAGAAGGCTACGGAAAATTACGACTTTAGTGTGTTGATTTGCTAGATATTTCAAGGCAGGTTATCGCTACGAGTGCAGTGAGAATTAGTAATATTTACTTGTAAATAATAGATACTGAAAATTAGGGAGTTACGGGATGTCAGAACCGTTAGCACAGACGCCATCGACGTTTGATTCTAAGAGCGGGTCGCAGAACTCGATACCCTTCAAAGCTATGGCCTACAACGAGAACGAACGAGGATCGTCGTCGTCAGGAACCCGCACGGACAACAGGGCCAACGAGTCCGGCAAAGAAAGCAACACGAATGCCAGCTATAGTGTGGAAGATCTTTTGACGACGCCGGCGCCAACGTTCAAGCAGAAAATCCAGGCATACTTCTTCAGGAGGGGCTTGGGAGGTATGCCTGAGTACATGAATGACATATATAAAAACACCCCCAGATACATTTATGTCAACCACGAGTTGCCGGACGGTCTCAAGGACCCGAAGACGGGTCACCCTATCCTTCTGTATCCCAGAAACAAGATCAGAACTACCAAGTATACACCACTTACCTTTTTACCGAAAAATATACTATTCCAATTTACCAACGTTGCCAATTCATATTTCTTGATATTGGTTATTTTGGGTGCTTTCCAGCTTTTTGGGGTACCTAACCCAGGGTTGGCAGCAGTTCCTTTGATTGTGATTGTGTGTATTACTGCTATAAAAGATGCTATCGAAGATTTCAGAAGAGGTAGTAGTGATGCGGACTTGAATAATTACCCCATACATTTATTGCAAGGGTTAAATAACTCCAATGTATTGACTACGTACGTAGGACCCTGGAGAAAGTTTAAAAAGGCTTGCACGCGAGTTACAGTCAAAACATACAAGGTATTGAGAAAGTTTTGCATTATGGTGTTTGGTAAGAAACATGTTAAACAAGAATTTATCAGACAGCAAGTCAATAATGAGGAAAACGAATTGCGTCGGATCTCCACCATTCAATCGGATTATTCGTACCATTCCAATAGACCATCGATATCCTCGAAGCCACGGAAATCTACGCAAACAAACGCCTCAAGGAATCTTCATTGTAAGCCTTTGGCCAATACTTTGATAAACCCTAATTTATATGCTGATAACTCCACAAATACTGTTTTCAAAAATCGTCGGTGGAAAGATGTTTCTATTGGTGATTTCATTAGAATCAGAGCTAATGAAGAGGTACCGGCAGATGTTGTTGTAATTTCCACGTCGGATATTGAAGGAAATTGTTACATTGAAACCAAAAATTTGGATGGAGAAACAAACTTGAAAATGAAGAGTGCCTTAAATTGTGGTGGTACTGGAAATATTAAACATTCTCGTGATTTAGGTAACACGAAATTTTGGATTGAATGCGATGCTCCAAACACTCAATTGTATACATTCAAAGGTACAATCCATTATGAAAACTATGATAATAATGGCCAACTAATTAATCCTGATGAAAAGGAATCCATTAATAATGACAATGTTTTACTAAGAGGCTCTACATTGAGAAATACTGGTTGGGCTATCGGTGTAGTAATTTACACGGGTCCTGAAACTAAGATCATGTTGAACTCTGGTATTACTCCAACGAAATCCTCCCTTATTTCAAGACAATTGAATTTGTCTGTCATTATTAATTTTTTGGTATTGTTTATTTTGTGCTTCGTTTCTGGACTAATTAATGGTCTATTCTATGACAAAAAGAACGTTTCAAGATTATATTTTGATTTTAAACCCTATGCATCTACTTCTGTTGCTAATGGTGTAATTGCGTTCTTTGTTGCTTTGATTATTTATCAATCATTAGTTCCTATTTCGTTGTACATTTCCGTGGAAATTATTAAAACATTACAAGCATTTTTCATCTTTTCAGATATAAAAATGTATTATGCGAAACTAGATTTCCCATGTATACCTAAATCTTGGAACATATCAGACGACCTAGGACAAATTGAATATATCTTTAGTGATAAAACTGGTACTTTAACTCAGAATGTTATGGAATTTAAGAAATGTTCCATTAATGGTAAATCGTATGGATTGGCTTATACAGAAGCAAAGCAGGGTTTGGATAAAAGGGAGGGCCTTGATATTATCCAAGAAAAAGAAAAATGGAAAGCTAGAATATCCGATAATAAGCTTGGTATGATGGATAATTTAAAAGAATTCAGTAACAACGATCAATTAGTTGAAGAAAATTTAACTTTTATTTCCAATGATTATGTTGAAGATACAATTATTCCTAAAGTAGCATCTGGTGCTCAACAGAAAGAAGCAAATGAGACATTCATGTTAGCATTAGCATTATGCCACACGGTAGTTACCGAAGAAAACCCTGATATTCCACACTTGAGAGAATTTAAAGCTGAATCTCCAGATGAAGCCGCATTGGTTGCAGTAGCCAGAGATGTGGGTATTGTATTTAGGGAGAGATTAAGACAATCATTAGTGGTAGATGTTTATGGTGAATCTCAGCATTATGAAATATTGCAGATCATCCCTTTTACTTCTGCTAGGAAGAGAATGTCATGTATTCTTAAAACATCCGATAATAGGGTTTTGTTGATAAGTAAAGGTGCCGATAATGTCATTTTCTCAAGATTGCATCCCTCTTCCAATAGTGACGAGATGATTAAAAGAACTGCGTTACACTTGGAAGATTTTGCTAAGGAAGGTTTGAGAACATTATGTATTGCCCAAAAGGAGTTAGATCCAGAGTACTTTCAAAATTGGTTACATCGTTACAAGGAGGCATATGCCTCAATTGATGATAGTCGGGAGCTTATAATTGATCAATTAGATGAAGAAATTGAACAGGATTTGGTTCTTTTAGGCGGTACAGCAATTGAGGATAGGTTACAAGAAGGTGTCCCAGATTCAATTGGTATTCTAAGAGAAGCTGGTATTAAATTATGGGTTTTAACTGGCGATCGAATTGAAACGGCTATTAATATTGGTTTTTCTTGTAACCTTTTAGAAAATGATATGAAGTTATTGGTTGTAAGACCGGATGAAAATGATGTCGAGAATGTTGCATATGTTGATAATTTAATAACGAAATATTTGCAAGAAAACTTCGATATGCTAACTGACGATAAAGAAAATAATGATATTCGTTCTTTGATGGAGGCAGCCAAAAAAGATCACTCTTCACCTACGGCCAATTATGCGGTTATTATTGATGGAGCAGCTCTAAATCTTGTCTTTAAAGATTTAAGTGAGGAAGATGAATCTGTTCAAAATTTGAAGAATAAGTTCATGTTATTAGGCAAGCAATGTAAGTCAGTCATTTGCTGTCGTGTTTCTCCAGCACAAAAGGCAAGTGTTGTGAAAATGGTTAAGACAGCTCTTGGTGTTATGACTCTTGCAATTGGAGATGGAGCTAATGATGTTGCCATGATTCAAGCTGCTAATATTGGAATTGGTATTGCAGGTGAAGAAGGTAGACAAGCAGTTATGTCCTCTGATTACGCAATTGGACAATTCAGGTTCTTGACTAGATTATTATTGGTTCATGGAAGGTGGTCTTACAAAAGATTGGCAGAAATGGTTCCATGCTTCTTTTATAAGAATGTTGTTTTTACGTTAACTTGTTTCTGGTATGGTATTTATAATGACTTCGATGGTTCATACCTTTATGAGTATACTTTCTTGATGTTTTATAACTTGGCTTTCACGTCATTACCAATTATCGTTTTGGCCGTTCTCGACCAGGATGTTTCCGATACCGTTTCGTTATTAGTTCCTCAATTATACAGAAGTGGTATTCTTGGAGTTGAATGGTCACAGTATAAGTTTTCCTGGTATATGTTCGATGGATTCTATCAATCGGTTATTTCATATTTCTTCCCATACTTATTATTTTACAAATCATTTGCAAACCCTCAAGGGTTGCTGGTTGACCATAGATTCTGGATGGGTGTGGTCGCGGTTTGTATTTCTGTCACAGCGTGTGATCTCTACGTTTTGTTACAACAATATAGATGGGATTGGTTAACATTATTAATTAATGCTATATCAATTCTTCTTGTTTATTTCTGGACTGGTGTGTGGAGTTCTCGGGTTTATGCTGCTGAATTTTATAAAGCTGGCTCGCAGGTTATGGGAACTTTAGCTTGCTGGTGTACAATATTCGTTGGTATTGTCATCTGCTTGTTACCAAGGTTCACGTATGACTTCTTAAAGAGAAACTTTCAGCCTAGAGACATTGATATTATTAGAGAAAGAGCACTCAGAGGTGAGTATGATGACTATCCTGAAGGATACGATCCTACTGATATTGAAGACATTGAAAGACATCAATTATTAAGTGAATTGAAACACGGTGATCCTTCAATCTTGGAAAGAATTGGACAAAATTTGGAACAAGGCAAACATGAGAAACTTGAAAAACATGATTCCGAAGACTTTATCCAGGATGATGATCACAATGAAAATAAAGCAAATCCACTTGCAAGAACTTTCAAGACTATTAAAAGACGTGCAACGATACAAAGATCTAGAAAGAATACTGTTGGTACTATCAATAAACTAGACTTAAACCAATTAAGACTACAAATGATGAGGGAGGGACAATACACAACAGCACGCAACTCGTTAGACAGAATTAACACTACCCACGAATTACCCGGCTTAACTCAGGCTGAAACATTAATCTCATATCATACAAGAGCAAGTATTAACCTTGGTCGTTAAATAATTATTACTTCGGTATACGTTTTATGTATACCAATTCCGTTTTGTTATTTCTATTCGTTCTTTTTTGCTTATTTTTCTGCGGACGATATGCGTAAGTCGCACGTTCATTTTTATTTATTGAAACTTTTGCATGGTCTATTTATTTCTCTATCCTTTGTATATTAGATCTTTATACCTTAAATCTATGTGTTCTTAACTTTAGCAAGTGCAACCTGTAGCTGTAGTGACAAAAATACATTTCATCACCAAATGTCGCATTTTGAAATATGACGACATTAATAAAAGCGAAAATTACAGTGTTTTAATGAAAATACCTAGATAAATATAGACATTGACCAATGAAGTATCAGAATGTTTACGTTTTCTATAATAACACCGAGCACAGATGATTACTCGTGTAAAGCATCGTTATTATCATTTGATAATGATATAAAAATTTTAGCTGATCCCAGTTGGAATGGTAAAAATCATGAAGATATTTTATATATAGAACAACATTTAAAAGAAGTGGATATTATACTTTTATCACATTCGACACCAGAATTTATAAGTGGATTTGTTTTGCTATGTATTAAATTTCCAAATTTAATGTCTAATATTCCTATTTACTCGACATTGCCGGTTAACCAATTGGGTCGTGTTTCTACTGTGGAATACTACAGATCCATCGGTATTTTGGGTCCTTTCAAAAATAGTATCTTGGAAGTTGATGAAGTTGATGAATGGTTTGACAAAATAATACCTTTGAAGTTTTTCCAGACTCTAAGCTTATTTGACAATAAGTTAGTCATTACTCCATACAACGCTGGACACACTTTGGGTGGGACCTTTTGGTTGATAACAAGAAGATTGGAAAAGGTTATATATGCCCCATCATGGAATCACTCAAAGGATTCTTTTTTGAATAGTGCTAGTTTCTTGTCATCATCAAGTGGGAACCCATTGTCTCAGTTAATGAGACCAACAGCATTAATCACAAACACAGATTTAGGTTCATCCATGTCTCATAAGAAACGGACTGAAAAATTCTTGAAATTGGTTGATGCAACGTTAGCTAATGGTGGTGCAGTTCTATTACCCACGTCACTTTCTGGAAGATTTCTAGAATTATTGCATTTGATTGATCAGCATTTACAGAGTGCGCCAATTCCCGTATACTTTTTATCGTATTCAGGAACGAAGGTGTTGAGTTATGCATCTAATTTATTAGAATGGATGTCATCACAATTAGTAAAAGAATGGGAAGAAGCATCTTCTGCAAATAACAATAGTTCAAACAAGAATAATTTCCCATTCGATCCTTCTAAAGTTGATCTCCTTCTGGATCCTAATGAACTAGTACAACTAAGCGGTCCTAAAATTGTCTTCTGTTCAGGTGTCGATTTTAAAAACGGTGATATGTCTTCCGAAGGGTTGCAATTTCTTTGTCACGATGAAAAAACCACAATTATTTTAACTGAAAAGACACATTTTGGCTTGGATAATACAATTAATTCTCAACTATACAATGACTGGTATACGCTTACGAAGAAGAAGCAAGGGGGTACTGTGGAGGATGGTATTGCGGTTCCGTTAGAACGAGCGATTAGCCTTGAAAATTGGAGTAGAGAAGAACCATTGATAGGAGCTGAGCTTACTGATTTTCAAGAGAAGATAAACCAGCAAAGAAAGCAAAAATTACTTGCAAAAGTGAGAGATAGAAAGAATCAAAATTTGTTGAATGCCGATACTATAAATGGTGATGACTCTTCTTCTGAAGAGGAAGATGTGAATTCATCAGATGACGAATCTCCAGCTTTGAAACTCGAAAAGAAACCAGATGATGCTTTAGTTGCTACGGCACCAACTCCTGTGGCCGCTGTAAAAGTGGATGAACTTACTGCTCATGAAGCTTTTATAGCTGATCATGTCAAGCAAACTCTTGACGCAAATCGTCCTTTAGATCTTAAAATTACCCATAAGTTAAAGCCTAGACACGCAATGTTCCCATACATTTCAACTTCGCATAAACAAAAGTTTGATGATTATGGAGAAGTTATTGACATTAAAGATTTCCAGAAGCAAGAAGATACAACTAACAGCAAATTGATTCAAGAAAGTAAAAGAAAGTTCGAACAAAATGAGAAACGAAAGTGGGGCAACGTAGATAATGGTAAGGGCAAAGGTCATGGTAAAAATTCCGACAAGAACAACAATAATAATCAGAATAAACTTACTCCTCAAGAACTTTTAAATAATCAGTTATTACAAAAGAATCTTGATACTTTATTCAGCCCTCGAAAGAAAATTCCACTCAATGCTGCATCCTCGTTCTCTTCACAACCACAAGAATTACGTATTAGATGTGGTCTCTCCTTTGTCGACTTATCTGGTTTGGTGGATATGCGTTCTTTAAGTTTGATTGTATCATCATTAAAGCCATACAATCTCTTATTATTGCCCGATTTTAGTATTGGTAAAAATACAATTGAAGAGATGAATGGGTTGACAACAGTCAAGACAATGTTTGATCAGCAGCAAGATCAGCAACAGCAAGAACAAAATAAAAAGTCCATGGCAGATTCTTCTAGATACATGTCTTTGGCAAATATAAGAGCAGGTACGTCGAGCCTTTTATCTAATAGAAATGGTGCAAGTAACAAGCTGTCAATTGTCGCCATGGAATGTAATAAGCCCATTAAAATCGGCGGTGACGATTCAGATGAGAGCGGTATAGGATTAAGTAATTTCGAAATCAAGTTGGATGACACCATTATCGATAAATTGAAATGGCAGCAAATCGATGGCAGTTACAGAGTCGCCCAGGTCTACGGTGAGTTGGAAATTCATAATCAAGAAACTCCAAATAAAAAGCAAAAAACTGTCAGTGACTATATGAATTCTTCAACCCAATTCACATTAAAGCATATCTCGAATCAAGACTACTTGCAACAACAACAAGCGCTTCTAGACGCTAATAAGACTACAACTGGTCAATTACTAAATAATAACGGTCCAAAGTTAGCAATTGGTAACATCAGATTACCAGAATTAAAAAAGAAACTTATAAGTCGTAACTTGAATGCAGAGTTCAAGAGTGAAGGTACTTTGGTAGTTAACAATAGTCTCGCTATTAGAAAAGTCATTTACAGCAGTATTGAAGGTGATGATACGGGTGACATTGTTATTGACGGTGTTATGGGTCCGTTATATTACGAAATTAAGGATTGTATACGTGAGATGTTAGCCTACCTATGATAGTATTAGAACTAATACCATATATAGATGTATAAAGTAATATGAATACTTCCATAGGTTAGAATTGAAACAAAATTATATATAGTCGTGTTTTGTTCAAATGCTTGACGACCAATTAGCGCATTGAAAATCTAAGCAGAGAGTATAGGAATATCAACCTACTAGTTTAATTTAAACCCGTAGTTGATACAAACATACGTAACAATGCAACCATATTCAAGATCTGGTGGTACCAGAAGGTGCTTTTATGAATTTCAAACATTAGTTGCTTGTTATACTTCTGCTGATACCGCAACTAAGAAAACATGTACGCCATACTTCGAAGATTACTTTGAATGCTTACACGGCTATAAGGAAAGAGAAAGAACAAGAATTATGTTACAACAATTGAAGGAAAATGAAAAAACCAAAAGTGGTGTTACTGCATCTGATTTGTACAAATCTTCTGGTTCTGTGTATGAAAACTTGGATTTAGTGAAAAAATGATGTTTCTTCCGCTAACAGATACTCCATATCCTTCAAAACGATGTTTAATTGATTGAACATTACTGTGTTTGGAATGGGGGTTCGAGGAAGAAGGGAAACGCCAGCAACACCATTGAAAAAATAAAAAGAAAAAAAAAAAGAATGGCCGTGGCATCAAAGATTCTTCAATTTTGATTCAGTTGCCATATTATTCACATTCATGTAAATTACGATCTTATTCGTCTTAATTTTTATCTACTTTTCGTTGAACAATTCAAATGAGGTCTTCCAAGACCATATGCATACATAAGAACTAATTTTCGTAAAACTATTACGGCTCATTAGTTACTAATATTAGTTGAATAGATATCACAATTATAAAGTTATTATATTGTAGAATTTTCATGGCCATTTGAAATGGTAGTGATGGTGTAGCTCTGATTTAATCCATATCAAATCCATATCAAATCCATATCATTTCCGTCAACTCTTCATACCCAAAAAAAAAAAAAACATTCCGATACCGGGAGTCGAACCCGGGTTTGCTCGGTGAAAGCGAACCGTGCTAGCCGTTACACTATATCGGAGTATTACTTCAAAGGTTTGTAGGGTAATTATGAAATTCAGAAAGGACAAGCAGATAATATTATAGAACTAAAAGATGAAGGTAAAATGCTTATCTATCAAATTACAGGCTTTAAAAAACGATATCTATATTTAATATACACTTAGTTAATTTTTATCTGTTTTGGAGTTTTCCAGAGAACTTTGATCCAAACCTGGTGGGGGTGGGGGTGGTTTACGTGGATTTTCCTTGTCTGCTAACGACGGTGTTGGCACATTCATCGATGGTGGTGGTGGTGGTGGTGGTTGTGCAATAGAAGATGGTGGTGGTGGTGGTGGTTGTGCAATAGAAGTTGGCGGTGGTGGTGGTTGTGCAATAGAAGTTGGCGGTGGTGGTGGTTGTGCAATAGAAGTTGGCGGTGGTGGTGGTTGTGCAATAGAAGATGGTGGTGGTGGTGGTTGTGAAGCAGGTAGTGGAGGTGGTGGCTGTGCAACAGACGATGGTATTGGCTGGTTTGCTCTTTGCCACGGTGGTAATGGTGCGTTTGGTTTCTTCTTTTTCCAGGGAGGCAATATTTCTTCACGTCTGTTTCTCCTAGGGTCTTCTTCGTCTCTCTGTCTTCTAGAATCAGAATACGATGCTTGGGGTGTAGATTCGTACGAACCACTTTGATTCTGATCATAGACCACATTATCGTTGAAATCAGAGTTATTTTTAAACATACAATCCCTTGCAAAATGCCCTACCTTTCCACAATTTTTGCAAACAATCTCCGATACATCTAACCCAGGACGCGGCCGTCTTGGTTGAGTTTCACGGACATAAGGTTTAGTTTCCCTTAAGGTACCGTTCAATACTGCCAATTCCCTTAATTGGCCTCTTTTCAAGTCATTCTGACCTACCGGTGAAGAAATGGCCTTCTCAATAACTTCATTGGTTAATTTAATAGCCTTCGCTATTTTCAGTTGAGAATCTGACGTTATAACAACATGTAGATCATCATTTCCGCTCGAATTAAGATTTGGGTTAGAAAACGATAATGCACTACTGGCATCTTCATCGTCGTTATTGGATGCCGTTGACTTACCATCCTTAACCGACCCTTTTCCTCTAATCGCCAATCTTGCCCCACTTTGTTCCTGTAATTGTCTCAAAGTATTTCCTCTAGGACCCAATAAAAGTCCCACGAAGTTGATATCGGGATAATCTTTAACAGGTATATAGATTTTTTCATATGTTTTAACCGGCTTACGGTAGTCGATCGGCGACATATAATTTTTAATGCTACCAGCAGCAACCTCGACTAAGTAGTGCCTTTCTTTCTCAAGGAATAACCTGGTCCTTGCTTCTCTTGTATTTGTTCTGTTACCAGTGGCATCATATTTTGGTGGGGGTGATGGTTCCCTCTCATAATTCGGATTATTTGCCTGATTTCCAGAAGGAATTAAACTCAATACTTCCACCTGCTTCTCCAGAGATGTCCTTAAAATATCTGATATTTCCTCTATCCTAAAGTACTGCTGATATGCGTCTACTTGCTCTTGTGTTAAATGCCCTGTAATAATTGTGTCGATATCTTCTTTTCCAATCCTCCTCTGTCTTGATGGAGTACCAGACCATTTTGTAGTTTGCTTATCAACTTTATTCTCAGTTCGTCCCCGTGTATCTTGAGCAAATGAACGTGGTCCATCGTTATACCTTCTACTATATGTGGACATAATTAATGTTTTCGCTTTTACCACAATATTAATTTATACTACTTGTCATCGCATTACAGTGGTTGTGAATTTTGATGAAAATCAATTTTGACTAACCTGCGATGGACATTTACAGTTTACATTAAAATCACTGGAATCATTACTAAATGTTGACTAGTACTGTATTAATTATACCGTATATACAAGATCCTTACAAAGGAGGAAAAGGAGACATGAACTTGTGTCTTCTTCTTTGAAAATTAATGTTCGTTGATACTTGAAAAATAATGAAATATATAGCAGCAATTGTTCTTCATCAATTATTTTATATCCAATAATCCCGATCAGCTATAACCTACATTCTCATGAACCGTAAGACACTAAGTTCTTCCCATCCAGCCTTCCTGAAAATTATTGTATCTACAACCCAGCCGATCTCTCGCATATATTTTGCAACTTCGACTGGTTTATTCCTGGCACAGAACAATATGTAGGCCACACCTCCATGGGGATCTAGGATCAATTCTAACTCGTTTAGGAGCTTCCATGTAACGACCATACCATCTTCTCCTCCCAAAAGTGCCAAATCGAGCCACGTCTTATCTTCCTCCGTATTGGGTATCTCTGGAAGCTCACTAGCCGGAACGTAAGGTGGATTAAAGACAAGCAAATCTATGGATCCGTGTTTTATTGCCGTTGTCAAATTCATCTGACATGAATCAAGAATGAAAGGACTCAGATCCTCCTGGAATTCATTGTCGTTATTGTTATCTCTGGCAGTCTTTATTACTGCTTTGCATGCATGAGGATTTATATCCGTAGTAATGAGTATAGACAGACGCAATATATGCTGTTGAATGAATGTAGTTACTATCCCCGAACCAGTGCCTATCTCTGTAACTAACGGTATTTTGGAAGTAAATCTATCAGCGATAAATTGACTTTGTTCCTCTAAACAATCAAGTAATAAAAATGAATCTTCCGCTGGCTCATAAACATTATCATAGTCTATATCTCTCACTATAGGTGTAGGCAACATCTATTATTCGTTTTGCAATGGTATAATATTTAACATGAATCAAGTGTTTTGCTGAACTAAACGAATTTTGATTTTTATTGAGAAATCCTGAACTTAAATGAGCACAAGTGAATATTAGATTCTATTTTTTTATTCCTACCAAACCTATAAGTGGAAAATGCAAGTCAAAGTCAAGACATTAACTGGTAGAGATATCCCAGTTGATATCGAACCTACTGATAAAATTATTTGTATAAAGGATATGATGGAGGAAAAGGAAGGAATTCCACCATCCCAACAGCGTTTGATTTTCAATGGATCCCAATTGAATGATGATAGTACCGTACAAGAGTCTAATATAAATGCAGGTGCATCATTACATTTAGTATTAACATTGAGAGGTGGTTTCTAATAGGAATTTGTACATTTCACATTCATCTACATCTCTAAAAGAGACTTCGTAGTCATTAATCAAAAGGATTAAAATACATTGCTATAAGAAATTAATTTTCAGTATTCCTAAATTGGTTTAGATATATTGTACAAGCATACAGGTTATTATACGTCTTAATACAAGAATATACAAAATTGTAAAAACGAGTTTTTTGGATTGCTGATTGATATATTTGTAAATATAAAAATTGTCAAGTAGTGTGTAGTTCTTCGCATGATTACAGATTTTGATTGACCATCCATTTCTTAGCATTTGCTAAGAAGGCATTGATCCCTGGAGCTTGAGCAGACTTTGATGTATCATCATCTGGAAATATGTAGTCTAAATATTCTTCTTCTTCTCCATCGGTGATGTGTCTTCTTTTAACTATTATAGGAGATTTTTTGTTTATTTGCTCTATAGTCTCATCTGAACCGTAAGATAATTCATACTTCTTCCATGCCTCTATTATCATAACTCTATCCTCCTTTCTAGGGAGATGTCTAAAATAACTATTAGCCTCATTGAAAATCGCTCTAGTATTTTCTCTATGAGTATCATTGATAGAAAATTCAAATTCCTCGTTCGTATTCTCGTCGTAGTCTTTAAGCTGAGCTTCAGTCGGAATAGACGACTCAAATAATGCAAATGATATCCACAATTTCACACTGGGAGCTATATCCAATAGTTCTCGGTAGAGTGATCTTGCAGCTGAATATTGCATTTCTTCTTTGTAGTACTCTATGAATGACATCCACAAAAATTCAAGTGGCTTCTCTTTTTTAAATAGATTGTCATTTTGTACTAATTCTATGCCTATTTTATAAAGTGCAATGCATCTTTGTTGTTCTTCAATGCCTTTTTCAAATTCGATATATTCCAATAGTATTTGAATGGTAGTTAAGTCATTATCATTTAGTAATGAAGTCTCGAGCCATTTTTCATAAAGCTTTCGAACTCTATCCCATTCTCCCATTTTTTTTTCAAGTGAAATATAATAGACAAATAGTTTTCGTTTGGGTTTGGTACTCGATTGCCCTATAGATCTTCCCAATATTTTTCTTGCATTGCTCAAGCCCTTATCAGAATCGTTTCGAATTTCAAATTCGGCGAAATTTATCCATATTTTAGCAAACGTGAAATTCTTATGAGGAATCACTTTCAATATTCTATTCCAAATAATTCGTGCTTTTTCAATGTTTCCAATTGTAAACTCTTCCCATAATGCATATTTGATCCATAAAAAGACGTATCTTCTCCATTTAGTAGATTTGGTAGTGTCTATTGGTAGTATGTCAATAGCTTTCTCAAATGCTGTTCTGGTTACATCATTATCTTCATTCTGTAATATATTAATATATGACCACCAAGAATCATAATTGGTGGGGTCTTGTTTCAATTCTTCTTCATATCTTAATTTCCTCTTCGTCAATATACTTGATTCTATTGTATCTTTATTTCCATATGTTTTTTCAAACTCGGTATAGGACTGATATATCTTATTCTTTTGATCTGGTGTTATAATAGATTGAAGTTTTTCATTTTCCAACATCAATTGAAATATTGCTCTGGCTCTTTCAAACTCTTGACCAGATATTTCCCATAATGACCATTTATTGATAATTACCGGAAGATTTAGATCTTTGCTAAATCCAGAAGCTAGTATAGTATCGACTGATAACTCAAATATATTTCTTATCCGAGGAACTTGCTCGGAACTTCTTGGAACAAAATTCATCTCAAACTCAATCCACTTTAGCCATACTTCTCCGGACGGGTGTACTTGGACGTATCTTGTAAAGATATTGCGAGTATTGTCATATTCATCGTATCGCTTTTCAAAATTAATATATGCATCCCATGCTGCAGTGTTAGGGTTCCAGGATAGCCACCTCTCAAATATAACTCGAACCATATGATAATTCTTTAATGTTTCTTCGGTTTGGACATAAAGAAACCAGAGCTTGTCAACTCTAGGTAATGTCGTTACGCCTCTATCCAATAGATTTCTAGCATGCGTTACGTTCTTATGTGAAAGTTCAAATTGTATATAATGAGTCCAAAACGGAATATGTTCTATGTTGACCTCTAATGCCCGTTCAAAAATAGATCTCGCCCTAGCAAAATCATGGTTATGATTGGCCTCCCATTTTGCATATCTTAGCCACTGCCCGAAGTTCAATCTATTCTTGTTTAGTTGTTGTTCGTATTCTTTTCTTTTAGCAAGCTGGAATGATCGAAGCTCATCCAAATCTTGAATGGATTGTTTTGGTCTATTCAAAGGTTCATCTTTTACTTCAAATGCTTCATGTAATATCTGCTCACTAGTAATTTGAGAATCAGCTAGTTTACTCTTCGACAGTACCTCCGTATTCATCGTCTAGTTGTGTACTACTAACTATTTAAGTAAATTCACTCAACTCTGTTTATGCTCATCGATAATTTACGCTCGCCTGCATCAGCAAATACTACACTACAAAACTAAAAATACAAATTGAAATCATTCATGATGATAGGTTGATACAAAAGTATACTACTTCTTCTAGGGGAGTTTATACATCCTTTGATTGTTCTTTGAACAAGAACCATACGAATAATTATTTTGAAAAAAAAAAATGCCTTCAGCCAGATTCGAACTGACGATCTCCTCATTACTAGTGAGGTGCCTTACCAACTTGGCCATAAAGGCGAATTTTCAAAAAACGTGTGGTGTCGCTTATACTGAAGATGTAATAACTAATTCAAACACTTGTAGTCGTAGAAGGATAAGTATATATCTCATTGACATTCTACAAGGTGTATGGAAGCTCATAATGAACATCAGAATACTACGGTACCTATGTTTCCTAAATCTAAAAATACAAAATTTTAAAAGTATTACGTCATATGAGTATCGTGGTTTTTTTTTGTTATCAGTCGAACTTATAATTTGATATAGAACTAGGGTAGAAAACAATTAAGACTATATATCCAAAAATACTTATAAGAATCTAACACAAGCAACATAAGGTTTTATGTATATTACAAATTATCTATAAATATGGTTCATATAAAGACAGACCTCCCGCATGAACCAAATAATGAAAATGAACCGTTGTTAAATGCCCAACATGATGAAATATCACATAGAAATCTAAGCCAAGGTAGCGAACTAGACCCTGGTATTAATAATGATAGCGAGTCTAAGTACGATGAATTTAAAAGAGAGTTTAAAGCATTTTCAAAACGAAGGTTTTGGTGGTTTTGTTCATTAGGGGTAATTGCAATAATAATTATGCATTTATCATTCTTACCAAGGACGTCCTTAAGCAGGGATTTTAGAAGATGGCATGGGTTACACTTGACAAAATCAGATGTGAAACGAAATTATCTTTTATATAGTAGTATTGGACGTAGTTACAATGAAGTCCCTAACGAAGATTATATAAATTGGTGGCTAAAAAATTTCACTACGATTAATCAAAAAAGCACAGTTAATTTGGTAGGAGGTGATAATATCGAATTGGTTTCTTATGTGAAGAACAATTTTAACAGGTTGGGATTTGAAACTGAGACATTTGGATATGACGTGCCAAATTTGCAAAAGCCGGTCTCGCTGTCAATTCGATTGCTTGATTCCAACAGCGGAAATGTTGTGTATGATGCATCTTTACGTGAACCTTCATCTCGTACCCCAGCTTATAACGGTTTTGGTTTAAATGGAACTGCAATAGGTGACTATATATTTGCTAATGAAGCCACTAATGAAGATTTTCAATTATTATTAAAGAATAACATTGATCCTAAAGACAAAATTATAATTGCTCGTACAAATGTTGAATCTAGCTTGTCTGCTTCTGAAAAGCTCCAAACTGCGAAGTTTTATAATGCTGCAGGTCTTATTATCTATAATGATTTGAAGTTTGGGAAAAATAATAAAGAACACGACAGCCTCCTACAATCAGCAATACAGAGAGACTCTGTTTGGATTGATCATACTTCTAATCGAAAAACTCATGCAGGCACTTCGATCCCGTCGATTCCCATAAGCTTCAAAGCTGTCAAGCCCATTTTAGATACATTAGCTTCAAAACCTAATAGTCAAGCTTTCCAAGGTTGGGATTATTATCCAACTACATCATCGAGTTCGTTTAGTTTAGAAATGTCTTCTAAATTCGAAATAAGTTCGGGAAGGAAATTAACGAACGTTGTAGGATCAATTAGAGGTATTCTTAGAGATGGTGTTATTGTAATTGGAGCATCCCGTGATTCATTTACTTCCTCGAGTCCACTCAGCAGTCACGCTATCCTTCTTGAGATTATGAGAAACTTTCAACGATTGGTAAAATTGGGATGGAAGCCATTAAGGACTATAAAATTTATTTCATGGGATGGTTCGCATAATGGGTTATTAGGCTCAAAAATGTTAATCAATGATACTAGTTCTTTTAATATCAAAGAGCCAATAATAAGTTATATCAATATAGATGGTGATGCAGTAATGGGTAGTCATTTCAAAGTTGATGCTAACCCAGTATTCAATCACATCTTGAAGAAAACATCCAGATTTATTCCAATACCCAAGGTGTCTACACATTTCAAAGTACTCCCTAAAGATGTAGATGAAAGCGATATTGATGAAAGCGAATATGATGATGATGGCAATAGAGATTACACAACCTTGCACAATTATTGGTTGAAGCAGGATAATATCTCAATAAATAATTTGGTGGGAGAACTGATAAAATATTCAGATGCTTCCATATTCCAAAATCATATGGGAACACCTTCTATCAATATTAAATTCGTTAATGACCCCAAACGCGATTCGTCAGTATATATCCCTAATTCAAACTACTACTCATACGAGTGGTTAACCAAGAGAGAAATAGATAATAATTTCTTGTTACACGGGCTGTTGATAAGGTATCTTGGATTATTAACAATATCCTTATGCGAACGTGAAGTTATAGATACGAGAACTGTTCATTATTTTAAACAAATCAACTTCCATTTTGATAAATTCATTCATGAAAACAAGGCAACGCTTATCGATTGGTCGAAACGAAAAGTGCCTCAAGATCTCATCCCAAAGTTCAAATTGTACTCTGATGTGACAAGTGACCTTGATTCGAAATCTGTGAAATTCTCGATGTTGGTTAGCAAATTTCAATCTCTAGTGAATGACTTAGTGAAACAATCACTGGCTTTTGATGCCTACAATGATAATGTAGCACAGCTGTTGATTGAAGACTTTGCTTGGTATAAACTGTTGAAAAAGTTGAAAATTTTTGCACAGATCAAGATTGCCAATTACAGGTTGCTGCATTTTGAAAAAGAATTTACCCTCAAAGATAAAGATCTTTTATTCTTGTTCGGTAATACCGCTCCAAAAGCTTACCCTAACCATATTCTCTATGGAGCACCATCATTCTCAGTGAATGAAACTAATGCCTATCTAGAGGCTCGTGGGGATCACAGTATATTTCCACATCTTTATCAAGCTATGAGAGACGATAATTTTGAATTATCTATTAAATGGCTAGCTATCATTTATCAAAAGTTGCATAATTTGAGCAATAAAATGACATAGCTACTTGCATTCCTCTTATTATTACATAATTATATGTTATATATTATATATAACTCCTTTAATTCTCTAGTTTCCCTATTATTTACCCTTTTTATGATGATAATATACTATATGTGATTAAAGACTATGGTTGCAAAAAAAATTTAGAACCGTTTAAAACGCGACAAAAGTATAGAAATACTTACAGCCATTAACATATATCTTCCTTTTTCTTTGATAGCAAGGCTGTTTCTTTGGTTATATATATCGATATGGATAGAAATAGTATAAATAATAGCAACGAATTAATTTCCAAAGCATCGAAAGATTCTGGGCTTAGCACTGCTTGGTTATTAGCAACTCTTGGTTCCAAAACAACATACAAGAAATTAGTTCGAAAAGATATTCTAAACATATCAATCCCCCAAACTTGCCATATTATAGGGAATCCAAATTCTACTATACCATTGCGGTTGTCTTCTAATTTGTTGTACGGGGTTTCTTTAATGTACAAACAAAAAATCGACTACTTTTTAAGTGATGTATCACTCATCAAGACAAAGCTCCAGAAAGAAATCTTCTTAAATACGCTAAACAATAAAAAAACTTTTACTGTTATTGACATAAACCATCTGCAGGTGAACAACATCCAATCTAAAGAACAATTGCAAATATTTCTTAAAGAAGACCCTTTATTTGATGTCAATGTGGACTTTATTCGGTCTTTTAACGAAACAGAAATTATTGACGGACGGAGACTGCGGATTAAGCAGCTAGATCAGATGCTTTATCCAGATCAGAACAACTCATTTTTTTCTTCTATTGGTGGGCAAACAACCACTTATCAAGATATCCATGCGAAAACAATCGAGAATTTTATGGATCAGGAATTACATACTTTACATGAAATGGATGAGAGCCTGGATTCTGAAGACCCGGTGGACTTTGAATTTGGAAATGATGGAGAAATCGTTGATTTATATTCTAACCAATCTCCACAGGAGGCGAATAAAGATTTAAGCATTATCGACTTCGACCAAATAATTGAAAACGGCGTAAGTCAGGAAATCCAAGATATAACTAGCGGGATTAATGATAAGACCATAACAAATGACAAAACTTTCCATATATCTAATGATACTCAGGGCAACCAAACAACAGCTTTGGATTTCAATAAGTCAATAAAACGCAAGCGCAATTTTAAAAAGTTAATTGTTGATGATAAGATGAAGATTCCTTCAAGCGAATTGAAAAATTTTAGAGATAATTATAATACGATAATGCATTTTCAGAACAAACGATGTAAAATGGAAAAGCATTCAAATTACAAAATTGATTCCATTGAACAATTGATTTACGAAGAGAATGCCCATGAAACTTTTGCAACCAATTATTCATACAAATTTATTTTTGGTCCGCATATTACTGGTAAAATTCCCTTAAAATCAAAATTTCGCAAATATTCTGTTGATAAAATAAAATTGAATGAAGATCTTGAATTTGGTAGAAATATTGAACCGACAGTATATGAAGAAGAAATTGATAAATTTAATTTTGAAATTGAGCAGGATTTGCCAATGGAGTTGAACGAACTGCAAGATATTTTTGATATATCGTTTCCCGAAATCAATAATAGTGAAATTAGAAGCAGAAGCGCGAGTAAGAGATCCAATACAAAATCGACTAGATCTTCCAGTTTATCAAAGTATGAGCAACGTGATTTTATAGAAGAAAGTCTTGACTATACCCCAGGAGCTCCAAATTTGCTAACACAAAAGATTGATTCACAAACAAAGCTAAATTCTACACTAGTCAAATTCTTAAGTTTTTTGCAATCAAGAAGTATTTTATTAGGTGAACATGTCAAAAGCAATTTCAAATTGAGTCGAAATTATTTCAAGTATTTAGATAAGGAAACGTCCGATTCCCAAGAAACCATATATTCTAAGGTAAAATTCTCCACGTTAATCCCTCTGAGGAAAACTAAACTTGAAAATTTGGACGATATACCCGTCAGTCGAAAATTAGCAGCCAATTCATTTTCCAGTATTTTGCAATTAGCTACTAGGAATTATATAATTATTGAAAGAGAGAATAACTACGATTTGCTTACAGGAGAACAGATCGAAGTCCTTATCGAAATTTGATTTGGACCAATGTGAGACATCTGAATTGCTACTTCTCTGCTGAGTTTATATTCTACCACGCCTGGAGTACTCCTACGAATCTGAGGTGATAATTATTTAAAACATATATTAACTAATACATAATACAGAAGAATACAGACAAATAGTAAGATTAAATTATGTCCTGTAAAAAGTCAAATAAAAGAATAACCGGTGTTGCTTAAACGAATTACTTAGCAATGACGTCTTCGTCATGCTTAGCGAATTCTTCTTCAGCAGCTTGTTCCAAGTCACCGTCAATGTGTTCGTCGTATTCAGATTGGTGTAACGACAAAGTTGGCTTGACGGCAGCAGAGTCAAGAGTCCAAGAAGCTAAAGCGTTTTCGGCATCAATGATAATTTGTTTAGAAGCTTCGTAACCATCGTAAGCTGGTCTGGTTTCACCTGGAGTGACAGCAGAGTCGTCTAACAATTCCAATAAAGCCTTACCGTAACCGGCAACCAAGGCGTATTTTTCAGCCAATTCTCTAGTGGCGTCGAATTGGTAGTTGAAAGCGGCCTTAATTTGTTCTCTGGTGATGTTAGATAATTGGGCTTCGGCAACCAATGATTCGGCTTCGGCTCTGACCAATTCTTGTTCCAAAACAGAGATTCTTGGAGATTGTGGGTCCTTGTACTTCAAGTGGGCGATCTCATCGGTGATCTTTTGCTTTCTGTCTCTCGATGGTTGGACAGAAGCCTCGATATTTCTAATGGTCTTCAAGGTGATTCTGTATTGGTCGTACTTGTCGATGTATTGGTCTTCCAATTCACCAATTTCGTAGATTAAGACACCCAATTTGTCCGTCACGTCCGAAACATCGTCGTCGTTGGCTTCACCCCACAAACTCAATTGCTTGGCCACGTCCTTTCTTTCTCTGGCAGTCAATTCGATGGCTCTCATCACGTTCTTTTCCATCTTGACGTATTGAGACAATTTTCTCGACAATTCTGGTCCAGTGCTACCAGCAACAGTCTTACGGAAACTGGAAGCAATGCCTCCCTTTCCGAAGAATCTGGACTTGGTAGAAGATGGTGGTGGTGGTGGGGATTGCAATTGAGATGCGGTTGGTGCTTTACTAGATCTTAATGAGTATGTTCTATGCATTTTAATAATTGGTCTTTCCAATGGTTCCTTTAGCAATTGGGCGATTTCATCCCCTTTAAATACTTGAAATGATGAAATGCCCACCGATTTTTCAATGACTTCTTTTTCGGGCTTTGTGTTCCTTGCTATTTTCAGAATCCGGCAACTGTGCGTGAGCCGCTCCACCTTCTATTGCTACTATTATTGGATCAACTCGGGCGTTGATGGAGGTCGAATTCTAGGCGAGACATTGGCCTACACTATCCCACCACTGTGGTTCCTTCCAGACTGTCTAAGGTGTCTTGAGGTGGGTATCTGCGACTACTAGGGGTGTTCGCTACATTTGGCTCGTCTGCTACCCAATCCATGATGACCTCATATATACGATAGCGAAAAATACTACTAATGGACATAATTACGTCATCGACGAAAATGGCCAACAGCAGCCCATGCATTGTTGTTGTAGAAGACGCTTGGTGATGTGGCGACATCACGTGTAGAAGGTCTAGCGAAGGTGGTGAGAGCGGCCGATGGGCTGGATAACGGAGCGGGAGTGGATCGGGGGGGGAGATCGGGGGCATAGGAGGGACAGGGAGACGAGATATGAGAGATATGGCAGGACTGGAGGACGAAGGAACGACAAGGAGGGGCGGACCGAGGGGCGCCAGGGACGGGCGTCTGGGGCTTGGATACGGTTGGTCGTGGGGGTAGAACGGAGGGGGGGCGGTATGTACAGGCGAGTTCTGTGCATGAACAAGAACCTTCGGCACGATAAAAGAACGTATACGGGTAAACGCCTAAACGAATGGCACTACGTGGTGGCAGGCGCATGGAGAGAACGGTGGGGGGACAGCGGGGTGGTGTCTACATAAAAGCGAATAGATAAACATATTAAGCATATTAGTGGTAGTTATACATTGGGTTTAGATTTCTTGGTAGAGGTAGATGGCGAGTCAAGCGGACGCTTGTGCAATGACAAGCTCGACAAGATGCGCATGTAGTCCTGCTCGAGCGACGCGTAGGCGGTCTGCAACTTGTCTAGGCGTGTTGGTTCGTCCAAGCCGTCCAAGACCTCTTTGTTTTTTTCGTACAACCGTTTCTTGATCAACAAGCGGACCTGTTTCTTGGTGGTAGACGAGAGCTTGTGTTCGAGCTGGTAGAGCAAGATCATCTCCAACAAGCGCGAGAATTGGCGCTGTTCAAGTTTCTGGTCACGTCTGACCTGTGGGGCCCAATCGCTGTTTATTAGCGGCAAGTCGACCGACGACACCTTGAGGGCACTGTGGCACAACCTAGTCAAGTCGCAGCGGTCTCTCAAATCGTCGAAGCCTTCGTTGGGGTCTTCCACCACCACCTCGATAACCTTGGGGTCGGTCAACCAATGTTCAAACAACTTATTGTAGAAACAACCTCCGAGCTTCAACCCTTGGTACATGGGCAATATAATGAACTGGGAGATCTTCTTACGCACCTCTTGTTGGTCGGAGTCGAATTTTTCAAATCCACCGTACTTCCAATAGTTGTATGCGGTACAGTATCCAACGATTGATGGAACCTTGTTGGTTACTTTGTACATGACATATATATCCCATAATTCGTCTTCGTGGTCAATATAAGAACCAGCTTCGATGAATAACAATACTAATATTTGTAATCGTTTGTGCAATTCCAATCCCTGAGCGTGTTGTAAATTCAATCTGTAGATTGCATATTTATCATCCCCATGGACGAAACTTTCTCCTATCTGCTCACCAGGAATCTTATAATTCTCATGCTCCTTGCTTATTTCGTCGGCCCATTTGACTTCGTCTTTAAAGATAGTGGACTCTGGCAAATAGCTTAATAATTTTTCCTTAGGGTCTTCGAGTGTCTCGTCATTCAATTTGTCACTGTATTTAACATTCAAAAAAGGATAGAACGTGTAATGGTCAAAGCACAAGAAAATAACCAAGTCCTTATACCCAAAAATCTGTTCCGAATCTCCAAAGATAGGATATGTGAAATTAGGATGAAAATTCAATGCTGTGCCGTCGGAATTGGTAATGTATATCTGCAATGAATCATTTGACGATGATGTCCATAATTCAGGCTGTAACGATGCAGCCGTTATACTAGAAGTCGGCGTACTTTCACTCATGTTGATTAATGTCCTATGTAAATTATGGTAACTTATTTACCATTCTTCACTTCTATATACGCGTTCACATCAAAAAACCGCACATTTTGAAAAAAAATCGAGATTTACGAATCTGTGCAACAATTACATTTTACAGATTTTGGAAGTAATTTATTACTAAATACAAGTTAAAGAAATATCTATAATTCGGCCCATGGGCTGTACTTTTATATGCTGACTCATGATTTCTACTCTATTACGGCGACCAAATCACCAGCATCAATAACGTCACCATTTTTGTGCATAACCTTGATAACTTTACCGGCCTTAGTTGCGTTAACGATCATTTCTGTTTTCATAGCTTCGACCACAATTATACCTTGACCGTCTTTTACTAAATCTCCCGCCCCAACAAGAGGCTTCCACACTCTCCCGGAGTATTCCGAATAGACCATTTCTGCATCCTCGCTAAACTTGTCTTCATTCGCTGATTTAGGTGTCAAGCCTTGTTCTAGGTCAGCATTGGACTGCTGAATAAGTTTATTAAACTCTTCCAATTTGCCACCCCTTTCATTTTGGAATTTCTCAATAGGTGCAGAATTTTCCTGAACCCATTCAAGATATTGGGTGTGGTCAAAGACTGATTCCACGGCCTCAATCTTAAATTCACCTGCATTCATCTCTTCTGTGAATTTATCAATTTGTTCTTCAGAAACTGGATAAAATTCGATTTGGTCAAATGGAGATAATAACCATGGGTTTTCAGAATCAGGTCTCAAGGATAACTTATCCCAAATTGGCACAGTGCGTCCGACCAATTGATAACCACCTGGAGAGTCCATGGTATAAATACACATATAGTTACCACCAATACCAACTGCACCGTTTGGTGTGTGTGTACGCGATGGGTTGTATTTAGTACCAAATAATCTGTGTCTTGGATCTAATGGAACGGCACATGGTGCACCAAGGAAAACATCACCTAAACCCAAGACTAAGTATCTTGCAGTGTACATCATATCCTTGACTTCATTTCTGGTGATTCCATTAATATCAGCAATAAAATCAACGTTGTTAGGTAACCATGGTGCATCAGACCTAATTGTTTCTTGGTATCTTTTAACCGCCTCTAATGTCTTTTTATCTTCGAATGCCATTGGTAATTTAAATACTCTGGATGGAACCTTCCATTTATTAACAAAAACAATCTCTTTTTCAAAAGAAATTAAAGTATCCACCAATTGCTGTTGAGTGATATCACAATTGAATTCAATTAATACAGACTTGACACCTTGTGACATTTCAACAATTCCTGGGGTTTCATTCTCTTGAACCATGCCAATCAATTTATGAATTCTATAACATAAATTCAAGTCTAAATCATTTTCTCCATACTCGACTAGAATGTATCTATCACCAGCTTGACGGTATACCACGGTGGGTGAATTCGATGATGTCTTATAGTCGGCTATTACTGGGTTTTCAGGTGCTGCTAGGACGTCGTTTCCAAATGTAGGCAAATCGCCTTTCAAAGTCTCAATTACTTTATCTTGGTCTTCACGTAATTTTCTAGCAACCTTGTATGTTATTGGAACAAACTGAATTGAATCTCCTGGTTTCACTTGTCCTATTTTCCACATTTCAGCTTCGGCAACTACAGCTTCACAAAGAAACCCACCTAAGGAAGGTCCATCACAAGTCAAAATAACAGGTTCATCACCCGTGAAGTTAATAGCGCCTAAGGAATAAACATAGTCATGGGCGTTCGATGGATGTAATCCTGCATCACCACCATCAGGTCTAGCCCATTTTGGCTTAGGACCAATTAATCTAACGCCAAATCTATTAGAATTGTAATGAACTTTCCATTTCGCAGTAAAAAATTCTTCGACAGATTCAGATTTGAAAAAATCTGGAGAGCCATGAGGACCACACGTAACACCAACAGTCCAATTATTAGTAGCATTAAAATCAAAAGATGGGATTAAAGTTTTTGGAAGTGGTACTGGTTCGGAGCTTGCTGATGGTAAAGTGCAACCAGAAATCTCAGGTTGGCCCAAAAAGAGGACATCACCTAATTTCAAGACTCTTCCATTGTAGCCCCCTAAGTTCCCCAATGCAAATGTAGACCTTGAGCCTAAGTATTCAGGAACGTCAATTCCGCCTCTGATGGCTAAATATGCTCTGCATCCAGTAGATAACTTTCCAATTGATAATTTGTCACCTCTCGCAATATGAATTGGTACCCATTGATTCACTAATTGACCATTAATATCCACGTCCACTTTACCACCAGTTACTGAAATAATAGCATCATGGTGGAATAATATCTTTGGACCGGTAAAAGTAATTTCCAAACCAGGAGCCGATTTGTGATTCCCAACTATTCGGTTTGCTAATCTAAATGAATACTCATCCATACAACCTGACGGAGGAACACCAATATGCCAGTAACCTTTTCTACCTGGGAAATCCTGAACAGTTGTATATGCTCCGGGATTTAAAATTTCTAATGCAGTTGGAGTGTAATTGTATGAATCCAAGACTTTGGTTGCAACTTTGGCTTGAGCAAACATAGCAGAATTAGCGATAGATCTTAAATAATCGATGTTTGTAACACACCCATGAATGACAGTCTCGTCAAGTGCTTCACGTAATTTACCTAATGCATCTATTCTGTCTTTACCATGAACAATTATTTTAGCTAAGGTCGGATCATATTCTGCAGAAACTTTTGTACCCCTTTCAACCCAACTATCGACTCTTGCCCAGGATGGGAAAGTTACTTGCGTTAATTGGCCTGGCGCTGGCATGAAATCCTTCACTGGATTTTCGGCGTATAGTCTTGCTTCCATCGAAGCACCAGTAACTTTGATTTTTTGATTAAAATCGGGTGCCTTATCTGCAGCAATCAAGAGCATCCATTCGACTAAATCTAATCCTGTGACCATTTCAGTAATTGGATGTTCAACTTGTAAACGTGCGTTGACTTCCAAGAAATAGAATTGCTCTCTCTTTTCATCATAAATAAACTCAACAGTACCGGCACATTTATAGTTCATTGACGACGCTAATGATTCAGCTGCTCTACTCATCTTTTTTCTCGTCTCATCTGATAAGTTTGGAGCAGGCGTTTCTTCTATAATCTTTTGATTACGACGCTGCAACGAACAATCCCTCTCTCCTAATGCAATCGCTTTCCCATAACCATCACCAAACATTTGGATTTCGACATGTCTTGCGTTTTCGACAAATCTCTCTATGAAGACACCAGAATCTCCAAAATATGCTTTACCTTGATGTTGTACTGTTTGAAAAACTCTTTCAATATCATCTTCCGAATCAACTTTTTGCAAACCTATCCCACCCCCACCAGCTGTTGACTTCACCATAACAGGATATTCCAATTCAGCGGCAATTCGTTTTGCTTCTTTCGCATCAGTCACCAAATCTGAACCTGGGACTAAGGGAACACCTGCTTTAGCCGCAATTTCTCTCGCAGAATGTTTCAAACCTAATTTACGTATAGCATCACCAGATGGTCCCACGAAGACAATACCTTCTTTACCACAACGGTCAGAAAAGTCCGCATTTTCGGAAAGGAAACCATATCCCGGGATAATAGCCTCAGCACCAGAATCTTTCGCAGCCTTAATAATTTTGTCGATGGAAAGATATGTTTCAGATGCAGAAACTCCATCTAATGAAATTGCCGCGTCAGCTATTGATACATGCTTTGCATACTTATCTGTATTTGAGTAGACAGAAATTGATTTGATGTTCAATTTCTTCAATGTTTTAATGATTCTAACTGCTATTTCGCCTCTATTGGCAACCAAAACAGAATTGAAGGGCCTAATTGTTTTTGCCTTTTCATTTTCTATAAAGTTTTGATAATTTTTCCATCCACCAAATTCAGTTATATCAACGGTGCCAGACAAATTGTATCCGAATTCCTCACAAATAAAAGATTTAACCCATTCACCAGATTGTAATTCTGCAGATCCAATACCCAATGGTTCAGGAACCATGCTGATAAAGTCTCCAAATTTTTCTTTTGGAATTGCATAAACTTCCACGGTAATATTGTCACCAAATTCGGTAACTCTTCGTAAACCTGGCTTTGCAACCGGTCCTGTTTTAGGCAATGCATATAATTTATACTTTGCCGAAGTAGTGGTTGATTCGATAAAGGTAGCATTACATTTTTCTAATTGCCAATGTAATTGAAAACCTTTCAAATGAGCACCAACTACCGCAAGCTTAATTTGACTATTGAAGTCAATTTCCGGTAATCTTAGTAATTCATCTCCAATACTGGATACTTTATCGTTTTTTAAGCATCCTAAAAAACGTGGTGTCTCTTGAGAATACAATTTCATATACTTGTTAGCAAGGTCAAGTAAAGCATAATCGTTGAATTTATGTGACAATAAAGTAATACCAAAAGGCAAACCATCAGGACGAATTCCCGCAGGAATTGCCAATGCAGACATATCAGCCAAATTAACGAAATTAGTATAAGTACCTTGATATGAATTGAGCTTCACTGGATCTTGTTGAATCTGTTTTATAGTTGGGTTTAATGGTGCAGTTGGGAGAACGACTACATCTATGTCTTTCAATAAGATTTTTACTCTTTGCAAAATACCTTGCCTCTTGTACTCAAAATCGAACGCATTTGCAGCCGTGTATGATTTACCCCCTTGAATAATGGATAAGACAACAGGATCCAAAGTTTCTTTAGGCGGGTTAGTGTTCAAGAAATCTTTAATAGCCGTATAACGTTCAGCAACCCATGGTCCTTCATAAAGGCACTTAGCGAGTTCTAATAATGGCTCAATATCCAAAGACACCAACTCAGAACCCATTTTTGAGAATACTTCGACCGCACTATTATATAATTTTGGGTTCTCTTGTTCACCAAACCACAACAAGTTCGTTGGTATAGCTACTCTTGGGGTACTTGAGAATTTGGTTAATGGGTTTCTTGGCATAGGACGAGAATATTCATCATTTTCACCATCTTCGTGGGCCATTAGGTTAAACACCAACTGCGCATCTTGCAAATTTAACAGGAAGATCGAAACACAATCTAATGACTTACATGCTGGCACAACCCCTTTACAAGAAAACACGCCTTTGGTTGGTTTCAACCCAATTAAATTATTCAACATTGCCGGTACTCTTCCGGAACCTGCCGTATCGGTCCCTAAAGCAATTGGAACAATTCCTCTCGCTACAACTGAAGCCGATCCAGCAGAGGAGCCACCACTAACATATTCTGGATTGAAGGTGTTAGGAGTTATCCCGTAAGGAGACCTTGTTCCCACTAATCCTGTAGCGAACTGGTCCAAATTTGTTTTACCGATTATGATGGCTCCTGCATTTCTTAATAACCTGACGGTGGTAGCATCTTCTTCCGGGTTATAGCTAAAAGAAGGACATGCAGCAGTCGTAGGAAATTCCTTTACGTCAATATTATCTTTAATGGCAATAGGAACCCCATACAATGGTAAACTCAATTTATTGGATTTCGATTGTAAGAACTTCCACTGATGTGTCAAGCTTTCTTGATCAGCTAATGAAATCCATGCTGCATCCTCTGTTGATTGCGACTCAAGCAATTCTGTTAACAACGCAAACGATACATTGGGAGTATTTTCAAAATGGAATTTGATCCAATCTTGACTAGTCCATCCAATGAATGACATTTTTATGAATACTATTAACTTTTACTTTATAATGTTAATACAAATATTTCTAGTTTTATCTTGACATTTTGTCATACTAGAGATAATAGTGACTCTATATATATATATTATATATACATAATGTGTTATCATGTATGAAACTCAATTTGGCACTGGCTACCGGATATTGGTTCCATTGATCTAGATATTATATTCGCGGGCCGTATAATCACCATATTTACCTAACTGGGACGGGCCGTTTTGTTCGTTATCGGTGCATTAACCTGGAGACTTGGGATAGTGGCTTAAATATCAAGAGGTTGGATTCTCATTTTTCATTGGGTGAAAAATTTGGCTGCGATCAAATTTCTGATAACAGGATTTCATGCCGTATAAAGGTTTGCCTGATCGGTCCTTCCTAACAAATTGGTGTAATATTCAATGTAGAAGAGCCATACATCATCCATATCGCCTTAGTATTATTTCTAGAAATTTCGTTAGTATAACTATACCTAAGCAAAGTATTCTGTCTATAGCTAAGGCCAGTTTACATATATCAAAGAATGGTTTTCATCTCAGCACTAGTATTGATTCGAAATTTTCTATTTTATAAATAATTTATTTAAAGTATGAAGTATATAATTGTTTATTCCTTTTCAGAGTCAACCATTTCATCGATGTATCTGGGAGTCATAACATTATGGTCGAGGGTCTTACCATCTACATACTGGATTTGACTAGTAGCGAATAGCTGTGCACTGACTTGCGATTGAACAGAATGTAGTTTTTCTGGGTTTGATTGTTGCCATTCCCGTAATTTGTATGTTTGACCGGTCAAGTCCCAGTATATACCTCTGAATGTGATAAAAAGGGCTTCTCTTCCTTCCCACAAAGGAGCTATTATGACTATGAAAGCGGAAAAGAATATCCAAATGATTAACACCACTACCCATCCGGTAAAGAATTTTTTTGAAAAGATGTAGTTGGAGCCGTACATAGGCATTGGCCATAATATGACGAAACATAGAGTTAGAGCGATACAGATCGAAGCTGCGATCTTAAAGGATTTATTTAGCATCTTGGTCTCATTTTCCAATTGTTGTTCTTTTAGCACCGCCAATTCACTCGCAACAATAGTAATTTGTGATTTAATAGGATGAACGGTCTCAAGATCTTCCGAAGCCGGGCGTTTTTCGGTGGCCTCCACTATTTCCTCTTCTTCGTCGACTCTCTGAATGGTGCGTAGTATGTTCCAGTCAAAGTTTTGCGGCTTGAATACCAACGTAAGAACTGGGATAAAGATTAGCGGAGACAATAATGCCACCACATTTCCAGTTAACATCGAGTCGTCTTCAAAGGTAGTCTCAACTGTGAGTTTCTTGAATTTAACTTTGGTACAAACTAACCATGAAATGATTGCAAATGAAGTGGCAAGAATGGGAGTAAGCGTGGCTGCCATTCTATTCTGTTTACTTGAAAGCAAAGTCAAAACAGATGGCAATACAGCACCTCCAATTATAATACCCATCAACTCGTATAAATACCCCATGGAAATACCGGCATAGTATAATCCAATAGCAAACCCTGCCATGACATATGCAAACACAACCACCGAAATATGGGACATAAAAATTAATTTCTTACCACTAGCCTTAGGATCCACGTAGGTTCTGTAGATATCATAGGTGAAGATGGTTGAAACAGCAATTAATTCAGCGGACATGGCAGAGGTAACTGCCATAAAAATTAAGAGCAATGAACATACGGCTCCACCTTTACCTAAAAGAGCCACTGCAGCATTTGGTAATACCAAGCCAGCACTGACCTGTTCTGCTGACAATTTATTGGGGTATGTTGGCCAATGTTGAGTTCCTTCTAATGATAACCCAACCAACCCTAAGCAAGTGGAGGTTAACATTGGGATTGCAAACCAAGCTAAACCACCTAAGACGTATCCTGGTAATGTTGCGGCAGGATTTGCAGCAAATGCTTTATTAAAATAACCGTTATCCAAGAAGACAGTACCAAAGTTTCCCACAATATTAATAACAAAAAATATACCTCCAGATCTTGAGTGCATAGTTAAGTATGACCCACCTGCATTGCCTTTTCTTGGTTGAGTTTCTGCCAACTTGGTAACCGCTTCCCAGATGACACCAGGCGACCCTAATTTATCTGAAGTTGCAAATGCACTGAACGAAAATACCATTATGATAACGATAATAACGATAGTATGGGCATAATCAGTTAAAAAGGTTGCCTTGATACCACCAAATAACGTGTAAACCACAACACCCAAGGGCAACAACAAACATGCTGCTACGGTGTTCATACCTGTCAAGTCATTAACCACTGCACTCCCACCGCTTAGCAACATAGCAGTCACTAAGATGTTGGTGGCAAGGCCAAAAAATAAATAAACGCAATGTGTAGCCTTACCGTATCTAGTTTTCACGATCTCAAGATATGTATGAGCTCCTGGTGCTCTCTCCTTAGCTTTAATCGCAATACATGAAAACAAGACAATTTGGCACGTCGCACCAGCAGCATAGTAAAACGCTCCACTTATACCGTTATTATAAGTTTGCGTAGTAGATGTTAAAAGGGTCGCAGCCCACGTCCACGAACTAACGACCGCAGCCGAAATCAACGATTTCTTAACCGACCTACCAGCAGTTGCAAATTCTTCTGCGGTAATAATCTCTTTATTATATCTTCTCAACACGAATGTAGTTAATATCATGCCCGCAGAAAATACAAACCCTAACCCCACTACGACAGCATAACCAGCACCTTGAGGTAATGGAATGTAAGAATTTGTTGTCATATTTTGATTTACTTTTGACGATTGAAATTTTAAATTAATTCTTTGGAAGAAATCAAGTAAATATTTATCACTAGGATCCACATGTTATATATACATCGATTTCTATCATCCTTGCAAGATAAACTTCACCAGAGATAATTCGATAAGGATAAGAAATGCCTGCACATATGTTTTAAGTTGAATAATATTTAAAGTCGAAATTAATTCATCTATTGAACTTGTCGATCAACCAATCCTTCATACCAATCAGGTACGAAGAATCCAATTTCAACGTGAAATTTCTTCCTATCTAATTCACTATCAGAAGTTTTCGCAGTCAACTCGTTATCTTTAGATTACATAATATTTGCTGATAAGCCAAAATCGCTTTTCAGCGCATTATCAGAACTTTATGGCCAGTAACCGTTGGCCGATTCACCTATGACATATATTGAATCATTACGTAAACTATGTGCATTCAATTAAATTCCAATCCTTGTAAATCGTTTAATGAATCACTATTCAAACGATCTTGTGATATGGACTCTTGATAATCGCCCTGTTTTATATATTGTGCCGGGCCGTTATGGCTTTGTGCTGGTTCTGGAAAAGACCGTTTATGCAAGCTTTTGGTTATATCTTCTTGCTCTAACATTATTTCTTGCTTAATTTTTTGCTTTAAGGCTTCGGTGTCTTCATCTGGCGCCAATTCATCAGTGAAGTGGTTTATGTAATAGAATGTCCCCAGGATAGTCTGATCAATTACGATTAATCCCGATTCAATGCATTTTTCAATTTCTTCAATTGTGATACCGTAGGACCAGCCGAGCTCATCGCAAATATCTGGAATGGTGCTTCCCTTGAAATATTTATATATTTCTTCAATATATCCATCCTCGTCAGATTCGAGTTCGCTAATTCCCATTAGAATTTCGTTTTTTAATTTATTATAGGAAAACGACTTTTCCTGCGCTTCCAAAAACTTGAGGATGAACTCACTATAGTTATTGTGCGTCCTGTAGCAAACTACAATCAATTCTGACTTCTCATAGTTCTTCAATGTTATGGGTAAATTCAAATGATCAAATAATTCGAGACATTTCGAAAAATCATTGGGCCCGATTAATTCTGTCCCGAAACCCTGGGTGGTTATTAGGTACCGATTATAATTGGCATAGAGATCTTGGGAAGTAACCATAGACGAGGCCTTAGTCAATTGGAAATTGGTTAGAAACTCACTAACGTGTCTAGATAATTCTTGATGGTAGAGGTTCGATGATTTTTTAATGTTTAGTGGAGGTATTATTCTATTAATATTATTGTTTGATTTGACAAGCTTGCTAAATGAGCTGGACAATTTAATTAAATCCTGGGCTTTATACATTAATTGCTCCAAGTCTTCAAGCGATGTCGATAGCACAAGCTCGTTTTTCCTTCTTTGCTGCTCCCCGATTTGTTCTAGTCCATGGATTCCACCACCTTTTATTATATTAGCGGACGCCTTATGTTGCAATTCTTGAAGCTTGGTTCCGTTTTCATTAATCGAACCATTATCTACCAACAGCCTCCACTTTAACTTATCAATTGTTTCGACTAGCAATTTATTGAATTGGGACTCTCCATTCTTTCGAAAGCTTAGTTTTACGTAGGGTTTACCACTGGAATAAACTTCTGAATTGTTTTCTAAGACAATATTTAAGTTATTCAAAATAAGAGGCAGAATGTCACCATCTTCTTTAATATGCAATTTATCTTGTAGCCGTTTTGAAAGAGATGATTTGAGCTCACTGCCACAAAGTTCACAGTATTTCATAGATGGGTGGTTTATGAAAGTGCATTTTGGGCATTGATCGTCACGTAGAGCCTTGATAGTATCCTGCAGTTCCAGTTCTTCCGTCTTCGGTATTTCAGACGTTGTCCTTTCGAGCGCACGAAGTATGAGTTCTTTGGATGGTTTAATTCCACACGAAACACATTTGGGGAAATTAGTATCCAAATTAGTATTAGCCGGGAGATGATTATTGAAGGAGCAAATCACGCACGCCCAATCAACCACCGCTTTGTCTTGATTTCTACCATTACGATTCCCCGTCAGCTGTACCTGCTCCACATCTTTCATAAAAAGCTTCACTTTTGGTGAAGATCTCAAAAAACCGTCGATAATTTCACTTCCGGATATGTCTTGTAAATTTATTGCCATTGACATACGCAGGTCGTTGTCATCTACGTATATAACTCGGTTATTTGTCAAATATATTCTACCATTTTGGCGATTCAATATTTTCAGTTTTCCTTGGTATAATCCAATATTGTCTCTTATATACAAATTGTGCTCATCATCTTGCAAAATAGGCCGATTACTCCGATTGACAGATGCTTCTTTCCATATGTCCAACCTAGAACTCATATCGATAACATCCTATAGTATTATCAATGCTAAATGGTTTTGAAGAAGTAACTTGTAAAGTCGCACTAAAATGTAAATCAGAGATCATCAAATTTAATTCTTGTATCTGTAAAGGATCCTAACAAGAGAGGAATAACTAACAGTTTTTAATAAATCAAAAGAGTCGATAGAGCCCCAAAGAGATACAAGAATTCTGATCAAAACTGAGTGATCCTTGTGTAAAAAAAAGCAGACTAAACCCAAATAATTTGAAAATATTAGCCGCCGGTAATAAAAGGTATATAATATGGCGTTTTTGTTTAAAAGAAACCCCAAGACAGCCCAAGATTTGGTGAGAGCATTAAATGACCAGGTAGCCAAGTTAGATCTTAGCAATGATAATAACAAAAAATATCAAGATGAGTGTTCGAGGTATTTAAAGCAGATCAAAGTGATTATGCACGGGGGTGAAGAGAATGATCCACAACCAGAACAAATAGCACAGCTAGCACAAGAAATATATTCGAGTGATTGCCTTTATCATTTGATAATGAATTTACGGAAATTGGACTTTGATTCCCGAAAAGACGTGTTAATTTTGTTTCTGAGCTTGTTGCGACGACAAATAGGGAGTACATCTCCCACTGTGAATTACCTTATTAACTC
This sequence comes from Debaryomyces maramus, assembly GCA_030583545.1. Taxonomy (NCBI): domain Eukaryota; kingdom Fungi; phylum Ascomycota; class Pichiomycetes; order Serinales; family Debaryomycetaceae; genus Debaryomyces; species Debaryomyces maramus. Next base: position 931,444 of record JAJMIL010000005.1, read on the forward strand.
TAAACCAGAAATATTGGTTCTTTTGATAAAGGGGCCGGAGACTCAAGAAACTGGTCTCATTTGTGGACAAATATTACGAGATTGCATCAAGTTCGAAGTTATTAACAAATATATTATCAACAATCCATTATTTTGGAACTACTTTAAATATGTCCAAATTCCAATTTTTGAAATTGCCACGGATTCGTTTATAACCTTACATGATTTATTAACTATTCATAAAAAATTGGTATCCGAATTTTTGGCCAATAATTACGAAATTTTCACGTCCCACATTAACCAGCTAATTCAATCCAATAATTACGTCACTAAAAGACAGAGTGTTCGACTATTAGCAGAATTAGTCTTGCAAAGACAGAACCAATACTTCTTGAATAAATATTTTGATGATACAAATAACTTAAAGTTGATTATGCTATTGCTAAGTGAAAAACTGAAAAATTTACAGATCGAAGGGTTTCATATCTTTAAATTTTTTGTTGCTAAGCCAAAGAAATCCCAGAAAATTTTGGATATCCTTTCTAAGAACAAGGAAAACTTTATAGCATTCTTCCAGAATTTTAATATTGATAGTTTCAATGATTCGAATTTGATCGATGAAAGAGACTATATTCTAAACGAAATCCAGAAATTACCCAGTATTGAAAGAATGAATTAGAATATAGATTTGCATTATACATAGATTGATAAAATGTTCAACAGATAAATTTTGTATTAGAATAATGACTATGTAAGTTATTTAGCAACTCTGGACCAGTCCTTGAATTCTTCTTCACCGTATTGGATTTTTCTTATCCATTCGGCAACTTGCTTAGTTAATTCACCAGAATCACCAGCAGCGATTGGAACTGAAATATCCTTACCCTTGAATCCAATTCTTTCAATTGGAGACACAACAGCAGCAGTACCAGAACCAAAGGCTTCGACCAATTCACCCTTGGCGGCCCTTTCTTGAATTTCATAGATTGTGAATTGACGTTCCGTAATAGTCCATTCATTAGATGGTAATCTTTCTTTACATAATTGTAAGACAGAGTCTCTAGTAACACCTTCCAAAATGGTTCCATCCAAAGGTGCAGTAACCAATTCCTTCTTCCCTTGAGCATCCTTGAATACGAAGAAAACATTCATAGTACCAACTTCGGTAACATAACCTTCTTCACCGAATAACCACAAGTTTTGCTGGTAACCCTTTTTAGCTGCCTCTAATTGAGGTTTAATACATGGTGCATAGTTGGCACCTAACTTACGGTTACCAACACCACCTGGCCAAGCTCTCACAGCGTAGTCTGTTGCTTCCAATGAGACTGGTTTGAATCCAGTTCCGTAGTAAGGACCGACAGGAGAAGCAATGACGTATAATAAAGCTTTGTCTGGAATTCCAACACCCAATGATGCAGTAGTACCTATTAAAGTAGGTCTTAAATACAAGGAATAACCAGCCCCTTGGGGAACAAAGCTTTCATCAGTAAGTAAAAACTTGTCGATTAATTTCATCAATTCTTCACCATCAAATGTTGGTAAAGTAATTCTTTCAGCGGATTGATTCATTCTTTCCATATTTTTGTCACTTCTAAAGGTTCTAATTTGGTTATTGGAATCACGGTAAGCTTTCATACCTTCGAATAATTCGAAAGCATAATGGAAAACAACGGTTGATGGATCGAATGAGAGATTATGATATGGAGAGATCTTTGGGGTTCCCCACCCTTTCTCTTGTGTCCATTCAATCTCTAACATATGGTCGGTAAAGGTTTTACCAAAGACCAATTGATCATTTGGTAACTTCTCTTTTGGAGTAGTGGTTTTGGTAATTTCTAACTTCTTCGAATCTAATGACATATTTCTTATATTGACGTTAGTGAATTGTCGTCTAAATAGATTTAGATTACTTGTGTTATTGATAACGCGTTTTAATAGTTGCATATTCTATATCTATCTATGCTATATATTGCGTATCTCTGTTTAAATCACTATACTTACTTCGAAAATGATTTTTTTTTTCCCGTATTAAATAAATTTCTATGGTGGATTGAACACTTTATAAATGAGAAAAAAAAAGTGAGTCAATCCGAGATACTATAATTCGGTTACTCTCGGGATATGTATCAACCATACCAGACCATTAGATTTTCAACAACATTACCCTGTAAAATGATTCTTCCATCGCTTGTAATGTCAATAAGTGGCTCACCTCCAGAATCGGGGATATGAGGGCTGAAAGGCAAAGTCCAGATGATCAGGCCTGGCTTAACATATATACCATTCACCTTATTAACTCTTAGAACTACTTTGATGTCTTTTGTAGGTGTTGTTGTTTGGTTTAGGGGAGAAATTCCTGTTTCTGCATTGTAATCGTCGACTCGAACTGATTGTATAAATTCGTCTGTAATGAGGTTATTCTGAGAGTCGATGGAGCCAGGTAGTAGTTTCTCGAACTTTAACCGCAATGCGCTTAATTCGGGAACCCATAAATCATCCTGTAAGAGGACTGATTCCTCGACCATACCAGGCGAGTATTTATCATTGTATTTTAATTGTGAAACCTCAACTTTATTCAAGTCATTTATGTCACCCATGAAAAGCTCATAGTAGGTAGTGGTAGATGGCCTGGGGCATTGGAAGAAAGTATCGTCTTTTTCCGGGGTAACCATGCCAAAATTTTTGTAAAAACTTTTAGTTAGCTCTATGTAACTCCCATCAAGTGACGTTTGCAGTAAATAAGGTGGCTTGATCAATGAGTCTTGAAATAAATGATCAGGGTTAAACATGGAGGCCCATCTGTAATAACCCGATACAATAAAGCTTGACGGTTTAGTATTAAATGTATTCACTTCGCATTGAGAGAATTTTTTATTGTATGGGTTTGTCTTATTGATAAAGAAATATTGCTCCATATTAGGAATATCATATTCTTCAATTTTAGGAGTAGTGAAGTTTTGGTAAAAGGTCTTCGTTTCAGTTAATTTTCGATCGTGGCTGCTAAATTTCATTTTCATTTTTTCATAAAACAGGCTTTTTAAAGCAACCGGATCTTGGTTAACAGAAGCATTAGTTTTCATAATATTATTATCCGAAGGATCTAACCGTTTATCAAACCACATGGGATGGGCCTCGGTTGAAAAGATCCAGTTTTTGCCTTGCATCAAATTGGTATGAAGAAATATATCGTTATCCACATCAAATAATAGTATCAAATACTTCAAAGTTTCACTCATTACAAAAGTTTCCATTCTATTTTGGTATTGACCGGTCCTTATATCTTGCATGCCACGAAACCCACATTTTGCTTTAAATTTCGTCTGTAATAGCTTCAATATTCTAGCTCCGATCTGTAAATACATCGGATCCTTTGTGGCTCTATACAAGTAGTACGTCGACTCAATAAATTCTGGTCTTAATGGATACCATTCTAATACAATAGATTCATAATCATTTTTTTTGGTTAGTGGTTTCTTGTTCATCAAAAATGCCCATCTTTCAGGAATCAGATCAAAATGGTCCCATATTTTCAAATATACTAGGTGAGTCTTTATCGCGTCCTTCAATTGACCGGTTAAGACCTCTAACCCAGACCAAAATGCACCTAACAGATCTATCCATATCGATGATAGCATACCATCTGTTACCCCAATATTACCAAAAATCATTGCCCCTTCGTTATATCCTCCACCTTGCGACAGGTGTGTTAACAATGACTTGTATGATGTAGTGAAAACTGACCACATATTATCATCGTTAAATAATATAGATGACTTGGCAGCATATTCATAAAATGAATCTACAGAAGCACCTATTCCTGTAATTGAATCCATCCATTGGTTTGCAATTGGATCAATAGTCATTGGCATCAAATCAAGTGCCAGTCTGGAAGACCAAAGCTTCCAAAATGATCTCTGGGTGTAATATTCAAACTGTGGGTCCCCAGTTAACTTAGAAAGAAGTGTAAACTCTAAAACAGGAGATGTTGCTCCTGAAGTACAGGTCTCTTTTTGAAGGCTTGGAGGAACCTTGAGGACCCCTTTTGCTAAATTTATTCGAGGCACAGGAATTTCTGTCGAAGTCTTAAATGCTGGAAGGAGCCTAAGACCTAATTCATACGCCATGGTTAACAAAAATCCGTCGTAATCTTCTGATAACTCTTTGAATCTTTTATATCTTAATGGTAATGATTTGGCATTTTTCGTAACGTCCGTTAAAAGGAGGTGGGTTGATAACAATCCACCCAATGATCTAATAGTAGATTCAAATACTTGTACAATTGTGTCCTTTTCAAATAGTCTATCTCTCTCATTCTTTAAATACGTCAATGCTTTTTCCAATTCATCCCATTCTTCCATGATCATTAATGTATCTAGATTATCAAGAACAGTCAGTGAAACGTTTCCCATTGCATCATTTCTTATTATATTGTTTACATCATTAAAATCGGGGCCGTATGGCTCACATGTTTCAGGTCTAACTTCATCTGCTGGAAACCCGTAATCCATATAAGATGACCACGCATGGTTAAATAGATGTCTTGTTTCGTTCTTCAAATATTGAATGTGCTGTGGAGTGAAAGATGATTCATACTCAAAATCTTTACATTGTATACCAAAGGAAAAGGATAGTATGATTATCAATAGATATAACCTATTATTTACAAGTTTATGCAACATTGAATAGTTTATGAAATTTATTATTGAAATAACAGATCAAGCTTATCTAAATTTTTTTTTTTTTTTTAATTTGTTTAGCGCTCCAAAAGTAAGTTCTATCTTTCATACAACACGGTGTATTAAATCTCTTAATAAATAATTGAAAAAAATATTGATAACAAGGTTGCCAATTGTCTATACATATAAAATAATGAATAATTATTTACCAAAAATCCGATTGACTTGAGTTATAACTTTACCGGCACCAAACCATAATGTAATACAAACCAAAGTTATGTTGAAAACTATAAGCAACATACCACTTAACATAAATCTTGGAGCAAATATTTTCCAAACCATTAAGTGCCTTCTAAAATGAGCTGCAAACACCAAACTTGACAAACTAATTAATGTCTGGTAAGTAATCAATGTAGTCACAACAGTAATAATTTGAGATAAAGTTGTAATAGGTTTATCAGACGGAGAAATTCTCCATAAAGTGATTAAAGGTATTGACAAACACACAATGAAGAATGATCCAAAAGAATTCAACAAAATATTCAAATGTGTAAATGGGAAAACAATCGTTTCTGTAGTCATGAATCCTAATTCCCATTGTATTGACGGTATAGTTGCCTGATGACCAGTACTAAAAAAGTGCTGATATCCCAATAGCCCAAACATAATCGGTGCCAATAGATTTTTCCTTAATCCTAAAATGACATATAATTCTAAAAGTGATAATATTTGCACAATTAGCATACTAAGCGATATAGCACCCAATGGTTTGGTAACCATCATAATTGCGACAGTAAAATTAAGCACTAGCAAAAAATACGATGAACCATAAACATTGCCATATCCTAATATTGCTATTGGTTTTGGCTGCGTCTGTTCTTTTGGTTCAAGCGATGGTGGAAGTTGATTGTCAGACTCCGATTCTTCCAAAGATGAATCCAGTTGATTACCAAGTTTAACACATAATGGTCCTCTAGACCAACTAAAGTTCGCAAGGACTAATGAAACAAAAAGCACAAGTCTTGCTATTGCGATTTTAATTGACTTCATTAGAGATGCACTTATTTGAAATTGTGAAGTTATGTAAATGTCATGGCTTTCGACATATTCAAGCGTCCAGTATATTGAACTCATTATCATTGAATATCTAACTCCTTTTCCTATCCATAATGGAGCTGCTGAATGGTAAGAATCTGAAAGTTCATAAAATGCTTTAATTACTAAAGGCAACGCAATTGAACATATGTGGAGCAATATTATGGACCACCAACTAGTTCTAAAAGTAGCCTTACAGTATGGATGTTGTTCTTCACGACAAAGGTTAATCATTGAGGTCAATCTGGAAAGTATAATAAAGGTAACTGAATGCATTATTCCTAGTATTTTTTCATATTTCGATCTTTTTGTGTTGATGGCACAGCTGTATAAACAGCAAGCACCAAAAGTTATACAAAAAAACAGGACCATCTTATCTTCCCATACAACAAAAGAATTCGAGGCAAATATTAAACAATGCATAATTGCAAAAGTTATCCCTAAAAGAGACCAGCTATTGAAATTATAAATAAAAAAGTCCCTCAATTGTTGCCACAACCAATTAACACTAAATCTGTCCATTATAGGCGCCCAAAATCCAATGGTTATCCCTGCTGCTGCACCGAAAAAGAGGCATTTTTTTATATCGAATCCACTTGGATTTAAAACTATGCATACTGCGAAACTTGAAACTAATCCAACCAATGCCATAGCAATAACAGATCCTATAAACTCAAACGACATTGTCAGAACCCTAACTGAAGGTATTGATCTAGAATAGGTTGTTATGAAAGTTAATGAGAAAAAAAGGATAGTTATTCCTATGCCAATTAACGATAAGTCAAAACGAGCCCATAATGATTTGCATTGCTCCAATGATGCAAATTGATATTCTTTTGAAGATTCAATAAGCCCTTTAAAATGCTTTTTATTATTACCGAACTTCGAGTAGTTGCCTATGAAGTACTCATATTGTTGCGCAATATCTAAATTAGACGCTAAATTAGGAGTTGAATTCCTAAAAGCTTGAATTTGTTGCAAGGTTTTATAACTTGCAAGCGCTAAATCTTTATCATTTCCGAAGGCCTCATCAATAGGAAAACCTAGGTTATTGAATGGAATAGGTAACCCTAATAATAAGGAAATTGTAGGAACTAAATCGATTTGATTAACCGATCTATAATTTTTTCCCATATTTGTAGTATCATAAGAATCCGAAGACTTTTTATTTACATGAAACTTTCTGTTCTTAGAATACATAAACAACGTACTTTCAAGCTCATCTGTTGAATCACCCCCGTGATTTCCTGTAGAGTCCATTCCATGGTCTCCCATAACAAGTAACAAGGTATTGTCATCAAGCTTAGAGATCACGTTAGAAATTACTTGATTCATTTGGTTTAATTTCTCCTTCATTGAAAAATGATTTGGCCCGTATCTATGACCAACATGATCTACTCCTAAGAAATGGCCAATCAAAACGTCCCATTTAGTAGAGTTTTCCTTTTGCATCAACGGGTATAGGTGTTCGAGGACACCATTATCTACGGTATGTAAATCCCAAACGTTTAAAGATTCATAAGGGAAATTCAACTGCGGATTAATGTATGCGTCAAATAATGCAGTCCAAGTATCATCACCCATGAACGCTACACTTTTGTTATGTTCAGAAAGCTGCAATATCCAGTTGTCTTCGTCAATCGCGTCACCATCAAAATTTGACCCTGCGTCTATGAATGTAGGCAATGATCCTGTTGTTAATCCTTTCAATCTTTGTAAAGTTGTGGTTGGTGGATCAGATATGAATTTTAGTAAAATCGCATTATCCGGTTCAGATTGCGTTAACTGGTGTAATATAGGAAAGTTATTATGGTAGTACTTATCAGAGCCCTCTACTGGGATAGCGAAATCAAACCTCAACGCGTCAATAACTAACACGATGGCTTTATCGAACTTCGCCGGTTTAATGCACGTATCAAAAGGACCTCCTGAACATTCGGAAATATTAGGAAGAACTTGCCTCGATAATAAAAATCCCTGTGTAAAGAATCCAACTCCTATGAATTGGAGTATGGCAAAAAAGGATAGCACCACCACATATCCAAGGAACGTTATTCTTAGTTTTTGCTTTTTAAGTTTTGTTTTTGTTTGTTGTTGTTCTTGTAATTGGTGTTGCTTCATTATTCGCTGCCTCGCAGGTAAAGGGTTATGCGAAGATTCCAGCTGATCTTGAACCATAGAGTATTTCTTTATCCCTCTTAGTCTATTTGGTCACAATTGTATATATTCAAACTAACTTGATCCTATTTGATGCTTATCAAAATAAATTTGATTTGGTGTCTCGTCAAAGAGATTACGTTATCACGTGATTTAAGATTATACATTTTGATAATAATACAAACTAGAAATATATATATCAAGGATTAAAGGCATATTATTCCATACTATGGTCTATTTGGTTCAAGAAGTCTTGGTCAAAAGTGTCCCCGGCAATAATCTCATTTTCTCCTTGGTCAAAATCAATTAGATTATCCATGTCATCGACAATTTCCTGGTTTTCAGTATTTCCTATGACATTATCGCCTTCTTCATTGAATAATTGATTGATATCTTCATTGCTGTTATTGTTATTGACGTTACTGTCATTATTATTGCCGTTTGTATCGTTGTTGTTGTTGTTGTTATTGTTGTTGTTGCTGTTGAAGTTATTATTTGCAACTATGGACATATTAAAATTACTTGATATTTCAGGATTTCCATTTCCTGGGAATGCATTCGACCCATTAGGATGCTCGAATTCATCCATGAAATTCATTCCGTTCCTCTGGTCATCCAAGTTCATATCGTCTCCAAATAAGCTATCATCGTTATTGTCATGATTGTTGTTCTCATCACTTCCTATGCGTACAAGTGAGTTGACCAGTCTAGGATTATAGTCATCCGGTGCAGCGGTGACCTTTACTTCGTCACCTGCCAATTTGTTTATCTGTTGCGAGTGTTCTTGCACTAATGGTATGGACTTGTATGTTTTATTGAATTTTGATTCATACTCTTGTAAAATATTTTCAAGCTCTGATTCTAATGCATCGAATGACTCTTTCTCTCCTAGTCTGTACTGCAATTCTGCTAGCTTGTCGAGCTTCTCTCTTCTATACGTATATTCACTGTCTTGATCAATCGAGTAAGGCGACTCTTCATCTTTTAATCTCCTTGTTTGCTCTTCTATTATTTCATTTTTCATCTTCATCAACTTCAAGTCCCCAAAGTACAACTCTTCTGGCTTTAAATTCATTACTACATTCCGCATTTCTTCATTGCTCATATTTTCACGTTTGGGAACGGAAGGAAACGAGCTGGGCGGAATGATCTTCGAGCTGTGTATGTGCTTGGATGCAACATTTTCCAAGTACTCCTGATTGGTGATAAATCTATGTAATGCATCTGACCGAAATGAAATTAAGTCTGCTTCATCGTGTAGCTGAACTGTAGGCTCTTCTTTAACTGGTTGTCGATGTTGCAGTATTGCTTGTGGCTGATGATGTGTTGGCATCACCTTATTACGCCTTCTTGGTCTTCCAGGATGTCCCATTTTTATTAATTATAGTACCACTAATACTTTTTATAAACTGGAAGTATTATCATTCAACTGTTTTTTTAAAATCCAAGCGAATTTATTGCGACTACACAATTTAGCACAAAACCACAATTTTGGCTTTCAATGATATATTAGTATATAATTAACCCTTAGGAATTGAATAAATAATAGAAATAAGACTTATAAATAGAAGAAACAATTTATCAGTAAAAAAAAGTAATAAAAATAGAAGATGTTTCACGAAAATAAGGAAAGAAAAAAAATAATACATTAACAGAAAGATATCTAAAAGTACAAGATTAAATTAATGAATGCATTTATAAGTCGAATCTTCCATTGACAAACTCTTCATCATCCATGTGATGATCATCATCAATTTCCATTTCTTCGTTTTCATCAATTTGATCGTCGTCAATAACATCTTCATCCGGAGGTAAGTCAGGGTTACCGGGGATAAATGAACCAGGGTTTTTAAAGGCATTTATCCTATGAGACTTGCCGAAATGGTCTTCCATTGTAGAATCATCAACATATGTAAAGCCCTTAAAGTTGGCTTGAATACCAGGAGACAAAGGCGTTGATGCTAACTCTAACTGCTTCTTCAACACAGATGTAGATTCTGAGGTGAATTCTGGATCGAAGTTTGATGTATCAGTTTCAGAAGTAAGATGTGGTTTGAAAGGTGGAGGAATACTTTTCGCCTTGAGCATATTCCAATCAATATCTTGGAAAAATTGGTGGGCTCTCAATTCTCTTGCGTCATTAATAGATCCTAATCTGTGCTTAGGATTTCTATTCAACAAGCCCTTTACAAACGAACGACCTTCCATACTTAAAACTTCTTTAGGGAATCTAACTTTACCAAACGCAATATTTTTATACATCTGCTGGGTGTTTTCGGCGTAGAAAGGTGACCAACCACAACACATTTCAAAAATTAACACTCCCAAGGACCAGAAGTCAACCATCTTAGTATAGCCAGATTCATCGAGTAAAACTTCTGGAGCCAAATATTCAGTTGTTCCACAAAATGTGTTAGTGGTACCATCATTATTTAAATTTGCCTTTGACAAGCCAAAGTCACACAACGCGATATGTCCATTGGCATCTAGTAAAATGTTTTCTGGTTTTAAGTCACGGTATACAATATCATTATCGTGCAAATGCTCTAATGCTAAGACTAATTCAGCAATGTAAAACTTAGCCCTATCCTCTGCAAACCTGCCCTCTTTTTGTAAGTGCCAAAATAATTCACCACCAGACATATAATCTGTTACTAAATATAAATCAGCCGGTGTTTGGAAGGAGAACTTCAATCCAACCACAAATGGTGATGCAGCAGTCGAGGTTCTAACTAGGATATTTCTCTCTCCAATAGTATGAGCAATTTCTTTCTTTTTTACAATTACTTTCTTAGATAAGACTTTCATGGCATAAATTCTATCCGTATCTTTCTTCTTAACTTGATACACTTGACCAAAAGTACCCTTTCCTAATAACCTTAAAACTTCAAAATCGTCAGGGCCATACAGCTTCTTGTCTAATGAAGTATATTCCCAGTTGAGTCTAATTGATCCAGACACACGTTCTCCCACAATCCGAGCCTTCAACTGTAACCATTCCGCATTATTTTGCTTATTCGATGTCAGGCTATTAGTGGCAGGAAAGATTCTAACATGTCCTAAAAATGCATCGTCACTTGCTGCATCGTATACCGATATATCTAATTCCGATTTAGACCCAACGACATCAAATATTGCTTCGTGATTCCAAACAGGATCAGTAGAACCAATATTAAAGTTTTTCAAATTAAGGTGTTGCGTCGATGACTGTCTCTGATACATGGCAGGTCTATTCTTATCATTGCCAGTAGAAGACTTTCCCATTGGTACCGCTCCAAAATGGTTCGAATGAAATTTATTATGATGACTGTGATTATTATTGTGATTGCCTAAAGCTCCTTGTGGAGAGAATTTGTTACCAAATGATCCCGGACCATTGGTAACAAATTCAGAACTTTCGAAAGTACAAACAACATAAGGTTGTGAATTATTTGAATTGATCAACAAACTCTTCCCTTCAATAATAGAAATTTTTAGTTTACCCTTTGGCTGACTGCCATTCTTTGATTGCGGTCTAAGGTTCTGCCCCGTTTCATCAGTGGTAATAATTACCGGTTCCATTGATGGATCAACTTGCGATGTCGCTCCTTTGTTAAAACTGGTGTTGCCAGACGATGGTTGTTCATTTTGACTAACACGGGTGTCCATATCCTGATTAAATGAATTTTGTTTATGACTATTGTCCTTGGTGCGATTCTTGAAGGTCTGGTTTAAAAATGCTTCACTCGTAGTGTTATCCATATTAGTTGTTGTTGTACCGTACGCGAATGAATTATTCGAGATGGCTGTAGTTGGGGCCACATTCGCTAATCCCCTTGGTAAAAATTTTTTGTTTGTTGAGGTAAACGAGTCGCTAGTATGATGGTTGTTCATCTCTAATGAGTGGGTGCGCCCGGTTGAATTTTGTGTTGATGGCTGCTGAGGATGCGATTGATTGTGAGAAGAATATTGCCGTTCGTTCTCTTTCGATATTTCTGACTGATCTTGCTTACCTGACTGGTTGTCTTTCTTGTGGAATCCGCTGAAGCCAAATATAGATTTTGCAAAGTCTGCCATTTAATTGTAACAAACCCAAAAATTATATATGTTCAAAAAACAGAAGCCCGATGTTGAACGAATTAATAGGTAATTTGTATATAAGTCTATAATCCTGAGCTTTTTATGCATAAATTGGAATTATCCAATTCTTCGTACTTAGTCCGTTTATTATTTATGAAGGAGTGAAATGATTAGAACTGTCGAAATCTTTATTCGCTTGCTTACTGTTGAGCCCAATCACCAACAGTCGTGTATTTTCTATCAAGAAGATTCTTATTCCAAGTCTTACACGTCTTGTCTTATTCAACCACTACGAATTCCCTTGTTAGTACTTCTATTTTCATGGTACGAATTTTTTGCTTCCTCCAGGGGGTCGCCTCGCTTCACAAAACAGCCCCCATGGCCCTTCCGGTCTCATTTCTTCGCCCCCGGCAACAAAAATATAACTTACGAATAAGTGCTACCTATTATAACGTATCTCCAATGCTACTAAGCGTTTCTCTATAAGTAAGCTGGGTTTGTTAGTGTTTTTCTAATTAAGTCCTGATATCTGCCTCATCAGCGAAAAAAAAGTGATAAGATTTATGTACTGTACACGACCTTTAACCATGACTCCGGAATATGCCAAATTCACGACTATAATGGTCTCTACAAGGCAGAAAAGCAGCTGGAAGAGGTTACATCGTCCCCTGGGGCCACTTCCGTACCCATTGACTTTCTTTTATACGATATTTGATGTCAAATCCTACTAATGTCAAAAACGTTTCTATTTTCCGAATTGTATAACGGCTTTCTATCGGAAATCCCCGGAATGTAGGCATGGAACGTACACAATACGATCAATTGTTTGTATGAAAGGAGCTGTAGATACGCAATATACAGAAATGGAAGAAGAAATGGAAGAAGATTCGCTAAATGCTGCCTATAGTACGACAAAAACCAACACAATGCTGACCAACTCGGCAGTTCATACAATAGGATCGGGCCAAAGATAGTTTAGCGAGCATGAAAGACGTAAAAGGACCTAATCTGCAATTCTTAGGCTTTCTGAGCCTTTTCTGAGGCTTCCTGATGCTTTTGCAGGTTTAGTTGGATTTTCAAAATTTTGACTCGACACAACTCCTCCAAACGTGCATTTCTGTTTGTGTCAACTTCATAATTTTTCATTCAACCAAAAGTGAGTGAAGCCATACTCGGGTCATAAATAGGTTTGTTAACGGATAATGATGAACTATTTGAGCCAGGGGTTGTGTAGAGGGTTGCAAACGCTACCACGCACGAGTATAACACCTAGCAGATGGATGATGCCGTTGAGACGGTTGCACCAATCTTGTCCACAGATGGAGAAATATTACAAGATCACCAAATACGTGAAGCCGGTGGATGATACCAAGTACCAAGCGGGGGATTCGGCAGAGGGTTTGAATATCCCGCTTTTCAAGAAGCAGTACCCTAACTACCACTATGAAACCATGTTTTTCAAGCGCCAGAACCGCGGGTTATACGGCGGATTGCAGAGAAAGAGATCCAAGACATGTTCTGAGGCGAAAAACAAGAACTTGCGAGCACACAAGCCCAACATCGTCAAGGCCAAGTTGTGGTCCGAAACGTTGAACAAGATCATATCCACGAGGGTGTCCACGACGGTTTTGAGGACCATCACCCGCGAGGGAGGTTTGGACAACTACTTGCTCAAAGACAAGCCGGCCAGAATCAAGACCATGGGCTTAAAAGGGTGGAACTTACGCTACGACATCATGAAACAGAAGCAATTGGACCTGTTGTCCACGCTCGATAAAGACGGCAACTCCCAGCCGGTGTACTACGTCCACAGCGACGGCATGCAGATCACCGTGGGCAGAAACAAATTGCTCGAGGAATTATGGCATTTTGCCAGCAAAGATACCTGGACCCCCATCACCTGGAAGCAGTTCCTCCAGAACCATACCTACTTAACCACTGAAGAAATTGTAGATAAGTTACAGCATTACAAGTATGATTTTTCCGCCGTTACTGTCTAGCCTGCGGATATAGGATATGTATATAGTCATCGAATACAGCTCATGTATAATTGTACGCCCCTGTAAGTGCAATTCCGTGCCACCATGCTCCCCGTAGTTGGTTCGATACCCGAATCCCGTCCGTAAACACCACTACTCCTACGATTTAGCACCCATAATCTGCCAATATTCCATATTGGCTGAAGCATTGATACACCCATATATAAGGTGCTAGTCACATAGTACATGTGAGCATTCGCCTCATAAATCGTCTTTTTTGAGGAAGGAGCCCTCGCGGTTTAAATTCATTTTTGTGTAAATATGGTCTTTTTGGTTGTGTGCCCCGGCACTCTGCCGGTGAACGAAAAAATTTCACCTACTCACTCTAGTTTTCACTAGGTGTAATTTGTAAAAAAATTTTAACGTAGTATTAGTCTTTCATAAGTCGATAAACAATTATACAAAATGGCTAGATCAGGTATGTAATAAGCCTAGAACAAGAATGGTGTTGAGTTACAAGCATGTTATAAGTCCCGCTCGTCAGAATTAGTTAAGTCCCGTGTGTCGTTGAAGTGAAAAATTGGACATAAGAATGAACGTTGGTGAGAAGACCAAGAAATACGGAAAAATGGAAGAGACATGGTGGTGGATAGAATAAGGATATACAAATGAAATATGTGGAAGTCGAATTAGTGGCAGAGGACGTATATTAGACATGGGGGATATCTCAACACCGAGGGATTATAGTGAAAAATATGGGAATGATATACTAACAAAGATATAGGTATTGCTGTTGGATTAAACAAAGGTCACAAGGTTACCGCTAAGGAAGTTGCCCCAAAGATTTCCTACAGAAAGGGTGCTTTATCCAAGAGAACCGAATTCGTTAGAAACATCGTCAAGGAAGTTTCTGGATTAGCTCCATACGAAAGAAGATTGATCGAATTGATCAGAAACGCCGGTGAAAAGAGAGCTAAGAAGTTGGCTAAGAAGAGATTAGGTACCCACAAGAGAGCTGGTAGAAAAATCGAAGAAATGAATAAAGTTATTGCTGAATCTAGAAGACATTAAATATAGTGGTTTCACCCGTAATTTTCTGTTAATTATTTTGCTATCATTTCCTGTATCATCATTTTTTTCATTACTCTCTAAGTAATGCTTAATATATTATACGTTTAAGTACAGTTAGTTTGCCCTTGTAGTGTTGAGTGTATCGCTGGACATCGATTTTGTGTAAGTATTCCCGGCCCACTATGTTTTTCAACTTTTGACCTACGGCAGGGTATATATTTCTGACCTTATACCATAAGTAGCAGGATCACCATGTTCGGCAGAATCACCCACAAGAGATTCCAGACCGGATTATCGTTTCGTCGGCTTATATCGAATAGAGTTCCGCCTCAGCTTTTTGGTAACCCGAACTATATTCCCCCAACATACAACGGGACTAATCAACCGGCTCCAAACCCTTTAGACCCACGAGAGTCTAACACGACCGATCCGGCACCTTCTTCTAATGCCAACCAGAATGGTCATCACAAAGATGGGCTTGTGAAAGAGTTCACTTCATTATTAGCAATGTGTGCATTGGCTTATTTGGCAATCGATAATTATACCAGTAGAATAACACTCGAAAAACAAGGTACCGAAACGACGGCAATCCATCTTAAGGCTCTACAAACTCAACAAATCACCTTTTTAAATGCCAGAAAGAAACGAGATCTACAGGTCTTACAGGACAGAAAAGATCAGGCTAAACGTGATTTCAAGATGGGTTTACATATTGCCTTGTTGAGAAAGCAATTGATCGACCTGGGTGTCAAGCCAATTGATATAGAAGTAGCCATAAAAGAATTTGAACAAAATGTGAGAGCAGACAATTCGATCAAAAACGTTAATAGTCAATCATTATGGTTGGATGATAATTCTCGTATGTTAATTTCTCATATTCTCCGCTATTACCACAGATCCATATACTAACACATCATAGCTTTGAAGTCATATCTACCGGACCCCCATGACTACGACAAGAAGAAAGTCGAAGGAAATTCAAAAGAATAGTATTTGTACATAGTATACATAAAAGAATATAAAGACATTCACATTGACTAGGGTTACCCGCATTTGTTGATCTCATCTTCCTACCATAAAAGAATTTTTTTTAAGAATATTTCTATACTCTTTCTTTTCTTCTTTATACAATGTCTTTAATTAGGCGCCCATTAGAGTCACGGTTTATATGAATTTCTTCTACATATAATCTATAATCACTATGTGATTCTTTCGTGCTCGGGTAAGCCTTAGAAAAATTCGTTTTTACCAACCTGGTTCTGTCGTGTCATTTACTGGAAAATGGTTTGACTACGCGGTTCTAAACGTACATTTATCTAGTTATCTGCTGGATTGTAGTTGTTGTCAAGTCCTATTTTCTATAAAAAGTAGAGCGTAATGCAAAGTTTGCGCTCAAAATGTTCATTAGGGACATTCTCTGCATTGAATACCAACAAATCCACCTCTGTAGCCAGCACCAGTCGTAGACCGATCAGGTTCTGACCTCATGTCACAACCGTTCAATATGAGGAATGGTTCACCATCGTTCAACCCTTGCGGTGGTCAATCATTTCAGCGTCGATTTTTCCCAACTCTCTTTGCTTCAATTTTAATTGCAATAAATTGAACTTAGGACAACATGTCGTCTGCTTATCCGTACCGTTTTCTTCGTAGTACTTTTTACAACAAAGGTACAAATTATCGATTATCTTAGTGCATTTTGATTCGTTATAATTATTTTCTTGCAAGCAATCTTGGATGGCACATGCTTCTGGTTTACAGGGATCTGAGCAATTTTTTGATGAACCTGCCATAATAATTGACTTCTGTGTATATTATATGAGTATATGTTGATTGCAGAGCTGATGATCCAATATAATTTTTCTTCATCTTGTTGCTGTATTAATTTGCTACTCTGTTGCGAGATAAATTTCTATCAGCTGACTTGATACTAAAAAGTTTACATTAAACATTTATTAATATACATTATATAGGGAACTAATGGATCAAACTTTCGTCCAAATCAGTGTGATAATCATCTTCGTCGTATTCACTTGGTTCGTAGATAACTAGTGGAACGAAGTCATTTTTTGATTGTAATTGCCTAAGTGATTTTACCTTATGTACGTAGTAAACGGTACATCCAGAAAACACCGACATTAATATAGCCATCAACCCCCATCTAGAAATGTGCCATCTCAAACTTTCAATTTCGGATCTCATGGCAGAATTCAACTCTGTTGTAATTTTATGGTTGGTTTCCTGAATTCTTAATCTAATCTTTTTAGAGTGTAGGGTATTTTCTGAATTTTGATCGTTCATCGCCACTTGAGTGTCGTTCTTCATTTGGATGAACTCATTATTCAATTCGTCGGATATTATGTTGAAATCTCTTTCCAAGATATTAATTAGGTTGATTAATTCATTAATATGCGTTTCTCTAGATCTGGTAATATCTACTCTAAGTTCTTGTTGTGCACTTTCAAAAAGGTATCTCTCGTTTTCTAATTCATATAACTGAGAGTATTTTGTAGATAACTTTGAAAGCTTGGAATTCAACTGAACAATCAACAAGTTTATTATTTCATCAGATTGTGATGGCGTGAAATCTGCTTTGACAAGCTGATTGTAGATACTGTACGTATCCATGTAAGGCTCCATGTCTTCGAATATGGTCGTGAGGAAATCATCCCCTTTGGTTGCATCTAATTCTTCTTGATCCAATGCTTTTTCTGGCAGCATTTCCAGTCGTAATTCTTCTTCGACATCAAATGAGCCAGGTTGTGCTGGACCTTCAGTTCCCAAAGTAGCAACATTTGGGTCTTGCGAAGCATTACTCTCTATTTCTCCTTGTTGTGATGGATTTGGTTCCGATGACGAATTTTTTGCGGTCGGAGTTGGTTCTTCTTGCTTTGGTATTGACTCAGACTTAGCCGTTTTATTATTAGATATATTCTTTTCATCTGGTTCTTTGCCCGTCAGCTTATTCCTAATTGATTGTTTATTTAGCTTATTATTGTAAGTTGAGACGTATCGATAGGTATATTCACTTCTTTGAGAACATGATTGTTTTTTAAATACAATATATGTGGAGACAGACCTCGATATATTGATATGGAATCTTCTGTTATTCAATTTGAATACATTTATTCCATTTTTAATCATTATGTAGAAGGCTGTTCAAACAGGCTTTCTTCAAATAGGGAAATAACGATTTATAGAACTTCCCTATTTTCAGTTTAAATAATGAATAGCGAAACTATATTTATTTGATACTTATATTATGCAATTAAGTAAGTTATCAATAAAATCCTAGCGTAGTATCTAGTACAATTCAGAATTGAAACCAGTATGTCTCTCATGATCATTTAATACTTCAGAATTTATTATCGCGTGTAGAGTCGATTGAAAATAAGAACACAAAAAATGCAAGTTATCGCCGAAAGCTTTTGAATTACTAAAGTATAAAGATATTTATTCCTCGACTTCGATTTGTTTACTAGAATTGAGATCAAATAGTCTTAGCTCTCTAACTCTTTGAAAAAATTTGGCTAAATATTGACCCGGTTGTTGGGTGTGACTAGTGACACTTTGATTTGAATTTGCAACCTGTTCCGACAAAGCATCGTTACTGTCATCCTGTTGAGTTGTGTTCAAAGCATAATTATAGATCGACCTAGAGAAAAACTTGAAACCAAATCTGTTTCTTCTAGAGTATATCAAAGGGGCTTTCAAGGGGTAATCATTTTCATCAGTACATGCAAATCCATAAGTTTGATGGGGTTTTCTATGTCTTTTGCCAGGAATAATGATTAGATCAGGGGTTGCAGGAAGAAATTCTTGAACATTGATGTCATTATCATCATTTCCTAAATTCTTGATTGCATGCTTAATAAGTTGGTCCCTCCTGAGTCTCCTATCGCTCAAGCATATAAGCATCTCTCTATTCTCACTATTAGAACTAAGTAACGTTTCAACAGCGTCTAATCCGTCTTCAACGACATCATTGTTTATTTCTTGAATTACGTGTCTCGTTCCAGTCGATATATCTAATAAGGTTAATCTTGGTACTAAGCATTTCAAAGTCTCCATTTCATCTGAGGTACAAGTGTTGCTGAATGAACTCAATTCATTCAACACGGATGTACCCAAGGTTTCTAACTTTTGTTTGACAGTTGTCTTGTTTCCATCCCACAAACGGCCATGTCTTTCATAGATATTAATATACTTAACTGAAGAAATTAAGCTACTCCATGCTACAAATCTACCAATTTCACTTAACATCCTGACATTTTCTGCTGCAATATGGGCGCTTTGTTGGGTAAAATACTCATTCCGTAAAGATAATACATATTGGACTTCTTTTCTATTAGGAACCTGTATTTTCTTCTCACCATCCAAATAAGGCTGTGGAATTTCTGGAGGTGGTGCAACCATATTCTCGTTAAATTTTAATAATAAACCAATATTCTCGGGTAATACCAGCAGATCCACTAATGGCAACGATTCTTCGAATTCCTTGAATCCAGATGGACTAAAGCAAATCAAATTTCGGTACATGAATTTATAGGCAAACGATGGAAAACATACAATGATGTAGTATCTGAACATTAGCGCATCAATAATTAATTTTATAACCTTTATTGAAAAATTCAGCTTTTGGTTTTTTCGTTTTGCTTCAGCGAATAGAGAATGCATAAACTGTCTATTCAAATCTTGCCAATTATGAATAGCTTCCTGTACATCCAAAAGATTCATATATATAAAAAGCCAGAACTCCATGGCAATTC
Source organism: Debaryomyces maramus (assembly GCA_030583545.1). Taxonomy (NCBI): domain Eukaryota; kingdom Fungi; phylum Ascomycota; class Pichiomycetes; order Serinales; family Debaryomycetaceae; genus Debaryomyces; species Debaryomyces maramus. The sequence continues at coordinate 951,232 of JAJMIL010000005.1, forward strand.
TCAATAAGTGGATTCGGAGTATTTGAGCCGTTGTCAAATCCGTGTCAACATCCAAAGCGTTTAACATAGAACTGCCTTCAGCAAACCCAAGTGCACCTATCCTCAAATCTCTTATATCATTGAATCCACCCAATCGTCTTTTTAAATTGGTTTCGACTCCTGGAAGTAACCTATCATATTCTAAACGCTCACTCATTTGATCTGGATTTCTTGGATCATTAACATCAGAAGTTGGTTCTTCAATAGGGAGACTGAATTGTATTTCGTTAATCAGATTATCTTGTATCATATCAATTGATAGGTGTTATGTTTGTTATTAGTTTATAAAGAACTATAAAAGGAGTGGAAAAAGAAAGATATCACCGTAAATATTTGTTGCAAAAAGATTATCGCCTTAATTTATCTCACAATTTTTTTCAAAACTATTATTACAACAAAATTTATAGGATAGAATAATTAAGCTCTTATATATATATATTTGGGAATTCAATACACCTGGGAGATTGAAATATTTGAAATATTCATTAAAAAACTATTATATGCGGAACAAGATGAATATTAGTACAAATTTGCAACAATTACGTTTTTGCATCCTAGAACAAATATAAAATGATAAGTTATTTATAATTATAGTTAATTATACATGTATATACATTAGTATAGTTATAATGCTGATAAGTGGTATGCGAAATAGTATATTCTTATAATATTGTATCCAAATAATGGGAAAATTAAAAAAAATGGTCTGAATCACGAAAATCTGTTGGTAAACAAAGATTTCAAAAAAGTCCAGGCTTTACTTATATTATACATTATTGAGTTCCATGTATTGTTGAAGAATGAGGAACTTCCGTGTCCGCCGCTTTTATATATAGCACTGGTATATTTTAGGGATTGCGTATCGGAGGATGAATAAACGAACGTGGACGAGTATTTTTTCACTTTCTTGGTATTTGGAGCCTTCTCATTTTGGTTGATTGAATACATAGATTGCTCTTGAGTATTTTTGTATTCTCCTATGGAAATTTGCAAATCGTCAAGGTCAAATAAAGTGTAGAATTGTGTCAAAAACTTTCCTCCTAAAACAATATAATCGTCGCTGTTCTTAATAATAGGAAATATGCATGATATGCCAGATTTTTGGGATAATCCGGTTCCAGATGCAAAAACGGAGTCACCACCAAAACTAAAACTTAGCTTGAATTTACTATTGCAGGTATATACGATCCCAAATAAGTCTTCGTAAAATTTACCACCAAGCAAAGTCGCTAAATTTTCCACCACTGATTCGGGTGCAACGGTAACATATGTAAGGGTATCAATTAAAGCGGGATAGTGCTTCCCAAGTATCGGTTGCTTCAGATCCTTATATTCCACGTATATTTGTTCAAGATCAACGGCTAGCAAAGACGCTTCTGTGTAACCTGACCAATCGCCTGCAGACTTTTGAATAATAGGAATTGTAATGAGTGAATCATACTTGGCCTTATCGCCACCACCAAAAATAATTCCACAATTAGTGTTTCCACTATCTGGATAGTATACGGAGTAGCAGTTCTTCTTTATTGTTCCATCTTTTTTAAGTCGCATGGGAAAGTTATCATATACATATTTTTTTCCGGTATCGTCGTAGGTATTCTTTGTCTTATACTTAATACCGTACTCAAAAGTATAAGTAGTTTCGAATCTTTCCAAACCCAAACCGACAATTCCTTCATTTATGGGCAATCCACTAGACAGATCCCCTGCTCCAAACTGAAAAGATTTGACTTCGGACCCTGCGACCTGAAATGTATCCTTAGCCCAGGTTCCATTCATTTCACCGGCACCATAGATTATGCTGAAGCTGGAATTGAGTGATTCAAATGTTGTAGATTCCGATGCGTCAAGAAATAGCTTTTCTGTCATAGAACATGGCTGATCTTCTGAAAGCCTACAATCTGTGGAATTAAATAACCTCACCCAAGTATCAGACGATCCCGTGTCAAATGCCATCAATATTGACTGCGGTGGGCTACCAACTTGGACTGTAGTTACATAAACTCCTGTTTGAACCTTATTGAGAGTTAAGGATAAGATGTTATCAGTTCCCGTTTCTCTCTTTTCGAATGCATTAGATAAAACATTGTTCGTCCCAGGGTCAATGGGATGCGAAGATATAATTTTTGCAAGGACGGAGATAATAAGAGCTATAATGTAATACATTATTATGTTTTGGCTTGTCTTATTCCTTCTGGTGGTGCTGCCGGAAGTTTGTCTTTTATATATGTTTTAGAGTTTGCTGTGATACTTAAGCTGTTACAGGATTATATCACACATTTTGCACCCCAGGTTGAAACCTTCCTACTTCGGTTTCGATCCATACACCTGTTACACTAAAGTTTTTCAATTAGGTAAAATCTATATTCGCTAATCTATAAATGCATCTATCGTAATGTACAATTAAGCAATTAAGCAACAGTTCAGGAGGTGCTTTCTTTGTTAGTTTCAGAATCGTCTTTCGCATCACTAATTACGCTCCATCCCATTCTCCTATTCAATTTTTCATACTTCATTCTATCTTTATCACTGACACTTGGTTTGATAGATGATAAAGCTCTATGGAAATCGTCATTAGTAACCACTATATTCTCTTCGTCGATGTCATCAGATGACTCGTAAAAACCGGAAGCATCCAATTCTTTGATCTGTTGATCTCTGAAGAACTTTTTCTTCAAGGCCAAAACACCAGCTTCTCTTACAAGGGAAGATAAATCTGCACCGGAGAAGTTTCTACATCTTTCATCGTCGGAAACTATTCTCAAATCAACGTCTCCATCCAAAGGTGTGTTGTTTGCTTTCACTAAAGTTCGCAAAATTTCGAATCTTTCTTCATTTGATGGTAATTCGATATACAAAGTTTTGTCTAATCTTCCAGGTCTCAACATAGCAGGATCTATCATATCGGGTCTGTTTGTAGCGCCGACGACAAAAACCCCCTTACGATCGTTTAAACCATCCAATTCTGTAAGAAGTGTATTAACTACGCGAGAACTAGATTCAGATAATGATGCATCCCTCTTAGGAACGAGAGCATCCAACTCATCAAAGAAAATGATGCAGGGAATCGAAGCCTTGGCACGTTGAAAGACCTGTCTCACAGCTCTTTCTGATTCACCTACGTATTTATTCAATAATTCTGGACCCTTAATGGATATGAAATTAGCGCGAGATTCATTGGCAACGGCCTTGGCCAATAATGTTTTACCACAACCAGGTGGACCCCATAATAAAACCCCTGAAGGTGCAGTAATACCCACCTTCAAATATAGTTCTGGCTTCTTAATTGGTTGAACTAAGCACATATGCAATTCCATTCTAATATGCATCAACGCACCTACATGTTTCCATGTAACATCGGGAACTGTAGCAAAACCTTCCCTCTTGGCAGTTGGTTGTATAGTTGGGATTGCACTAAGAAAGTCAGAAAAATTTATAGACAAGGGTGCTAGTTGTTCGGGAGTTAAAGGATTTGGATGCTTTATTAAAAACTTTTGGATAGTTGAAAGATTCTGGAAGGGCACAGGTGGGGCAACAAGTGCATTATTGTTAACTTTTTCTTTATCCGTGTCGTTATTGGTATTATTATCGATTTCCATTGGGTCAATATCAATATCCTTGACCTCTTGCAAAAGTTTTTCTTCCTCTTCTTCACTTAAACTTTCAAAAATTCTCTTGATAGCAGCGATACCGGCTGCGGTGACTAAACTTTTCAAATCAGCCCCGACATACCCAGGAGTCATTTTAGCTAATTCTCTACAATTGAAGTTTTCTCCTTCTTGTAATCGCAAATTTCTAGTCATAGTAGTTAATATGGAGCACCTCTGGTCTTCGTTGGGAACATTTAAACAGATTTCTCTATCAAATCTTCCTGCCCGTCTTAATGCTGCATCCAAAGAGTCTGGTCTATTTGTTGCGCCGATAACGACGACTGGTTTTCCATCAGTTTTGTCTAATGTTAATTCGTCCATCAAAGTTAATAACTGCGCTACAATTCTTCTCTCCATTTCTCTCTGCGCACCGCCATCTCTTTTGGGTGTTATGGCATCTATCTCATCCATAAATATAATACAAGGGGCTAGCGATTTGGCTTCGTCGAATATTTCACGAAGCTTCTTCTCCGATTCCCCCGACATACCAGACACAACTGAGGGTGCTGAGATGTTTATGAACGGGACCTGTAAATCACCCGCCAATGCATTTGCAATCGTTGTCTTACCACATCCAGGTGGTCCATATAATAAGACACCACGCGGTGCTTCAACACCTGTAGATAAATATATTTCTGGATGTAAAATAGGCAATCCGATTAACTCCATCAATTGAGTAGTTATGTCTTCAAGCCCCCCAAGAGACGCTAATGTCGTTTTAGGAGGCGAATGATCAACCTTGCTCTTCTGTCTCTTCAGCGACAGTTTGGCCGAGTCCTTGGTTCTCTTTTTCAGTTTCTTCTCGTCGTTCTCATCCTTCTGCTTGTCATCTGCCTGTGGGTCTGAAGTAACCTCCTTTGATTGTGTCTGCCACAAAGACACGACAGACTTATTCAATGAATTGGTGTCGTTTACCTGCATCAAGTTTGCTTCGTCAGCATCATCAAAGTCGCTATCTATCTTGGCCGCCTCTTGTAAAGCTTTCTCATCTTTCTGCTTGATTATTTCCGCCAACTCTTCCGCTTCGTCTTTCCTTGCCTCCTGCAAAACCGCTTCCGCAGCCTTCTCTAGCGCAGCACGCTTCATTCGCCTCATCTGAAAGTCCTTCAATTGTACGTATTCAATAACCTGGGACACCTTCAAGTCTCGTGCCAATGCTATATACTCGAACGGATCGTTCTCATCATCGGCACACTTCTTCCGATTTTCACCACTCTGTTCCTCGAGCAATGCGTGTATGAGATCATAGATCTTCTGATCTAAGCTTTGGCTAACACTCTTCTTCGCCATATTTCAGTCTACAATACCATCTATCTAGAGATATACTTTATTTGGCTACAAAAAAATTTCAGACCCATCTCGAAATGTGTCATGTGGTCAAGCACGTGATCATTTATGTCCAAGATCTCTATCCTGGAGTCTGATCAAAGCGATTAGTGGGTTATTGGGGGTGTAGGTAGCTGAACGAGGGGAGCAAAGGGCACCCAATCGCTAATGTATGCGGTTCCTGAGTGAGTGGGTAAACCCGGGGAGCGAGAGGTTAATTGAACTGCTGTCGTCACCGAAAAGAGAAGGCATGTTGCGGTGCCGCATTGTGAGATAGCAATCTAAAGTACGCAATCACCAAAAACATGATCAGCGTTGGAAAATATTACAGGTTGGCTATGAAGAGAAACCTATAGAATGCATAGTTTAACACGCATTTCAAGCGAGGCGATAACATGAGATATCCAGAATGTTCGACAGCAGCAATCGAGTTGTCCAATGTTCCGCATATAATCAATTCTGAAATTTTATAAATAGGAGCTAATGTCTAAGAAATAGAAACGTTTTTAAGGAATCATTATTATTATTTTAAGAAAGATTAATACACAATTACAATGTCTGATTTAGGTAGAAAGAACGTCTCCGACAAGGTCTCTGAAGCTGTTAAGCCAGATGCTGACAAGAGCGGTTTAGAAAAGACCAAGGAAACCGTCACCGACAAGGTTGACCAATTCGCTGCTAAGAACACCCCAGATAACCAAAAGTCATTCGCCCAAAGCATCTCCGATAATGTGCAAAAGGGCCACGATGATGCTAAGGATGCTGTCGATCAAAAGGAAGGTACTTTAGCTGACACTGCCTTGGAATACGTCGATGCTGCTAAGGAACAAGCTGCTAACGCCGCTCAATACATCTCTGGTGTTGTCACTGGTGGTGCTGAAGGTGCTAAGAAGGCTGCTGATGAAGCTCCTAAGAAATAAGCTAACTTAGTTTCAATTCTATATATTTAATATATTGTTTTAATCAATTTTTTTTGAGTTGAATATTCTTGTAATTGGCGAGTGCATGTAGTATTGTTCGGGGGTCCAGCTGGTCTGCCATTGAGTACCCAATTACGCCGGACCAAGAGTGAACCGTAGATTGTTCCTATTAGTACAGACAGGGGTCCATCCTATAAGTATATGGTTGGGGCACGACCAATATATTTAAATTTTTTGGACCTCATCTCAGATAGTACTAGTAGGTCAAGAGGCATCAAGTAAGGGTATCGTAATTATGGCTTCAAATAGAAAGACGGATAAGCAGACGCTTATGAGTTTAGATAATAGGAATACAAGTGGCGATTCAGAGAGTGATGTATATAGTTCTGAGACCCTGGAGAAGCCAATTTCAAAGAGTAAATTGCAAGACGACGATAGTGATTCCGATGATTTTGCTGATTCCGATGATGACGAAGGCATAAATAAAGTATTTGACACCCAGAAAAAGGCTGGGCATATAGATAATTTCAAGGGTGATTATAGCGAAGAGGAAGAAGAAATAGATGAAGAAGTAGACGAAGATGAAGATGAAGATGAAGATGAAGAAATGGATAACGACCCAGAAGAAACAGACGAAGTTTCCAAGCATAGTAAATCAAATTTGAAGCTCAAGAAATTAACTCCTAAGCAAATTGCTCGAGAACAGAAAAAGATTAAAAAAACCGGTGTATGCTATCTATCAAAAATTCCACCATACATGAAACCTTCAACACTACGTTCCATTATGTCAAGGTTTGGTAAAATTGACCGATTATTTTTAAAGCCAGAAGATACTAGTACTTATCACAAAAGGGTCAAATACGGTGGTAATAAGAAGAAAAATTACACAGCAGGATGGATAGAATTTGTTAAGAAAAGTGATGCAAAATTATGTGCATCAACATTGAATGGAAATATACTTGGAGGTAGAAAGACTTCATATTATTATGATGATGTGATAAATATAAAATATTTATCTGGTTTTAAATGGTTTGATTTGACACAACAAATTGCCAAAGAAAATGAAATTAGACAAGCTAAATTGTCAATGGAATTATCTCAACAACAAAAATTAAATAAGGGCTTCATAAATAACGTTGAAAAATCCAAGATGATCAATAACATGCAAAAGAAAAGAAAGGCAAAACAGGGAGATGATTCTACTAAAGATGACATAGAAATTAGGCGGAACTTGAAGCAACGTAATATTACTAGTACTAGGGCGGATGCGAAGGAGGACTTGAAACAAAAGACCAAACCAAATGAAAAATTAAACGACGTCTTGTCCAAAGTTTTTTAGAAAATATTTACTGATACTAAAACATATAATACATTATTTTAATACATTTCTAAAATTACATTTATATAATCCCAAACCTCTTTCGAGAATTTGATGATTTCAGAGAGAGTTTATTCTTTTTTCGAATATTAATATTTTTTGATTGAGTTCTATTGGAATTTTGTAACCTATTAAATTCAATCAAGAATTCGACTCTTTGTTTCAACTCTTCTTTCGATACGCAACCCAATCTCTCCAATAATATCTCACTATTAATAATATCCTTCTTCAATAATTTTTTCAGTTGCAATACTTTATTTAATTTTAACCATTTCTCCGTCAGCCATTCCGTGGACTCCTGCGCTTGTGGGATATTCTCAATATCCATTGAAGAGTATATCGTATTATCTTCCATCTTTCGTCTATTCAAAATTTGCCTAGCATACTTATCTGACAACCTCGAATAGTGTGCCCTTATAGGCGTCGCCTTCACTGCGTGTCTTTTATATGGAGATCCATAATCCCTGGTTGGTGATTTTTCACCTGTTACATCCTTTTTCTGTATACCTGAATTACTCAAGTTACTATTAAATACGGAATCTAGTTCATTTAATATTTCATCCGGTGATTCATTCGAGGACTCATCATCCGAAATATTTTCAATTATGTTATCATTATTCAATGGATTAAGGATATCTTCTTTTAATGGAGAACTTTGAGTCCTATCTTTTTCTATCAACGTATTTATTGTTGAATTAATCTTCTCCAATATCTCTGCTCTTGAAATGTCACCATATTCCTCATAAGGGGGTTTAGTGCCAAGATTGTGTTCATTCTTTTGAGTATCTATTTTTCTTTCTGAAGAACGTTCCACCCTTGAAGGACTAGAAGTATTTGATTGGGACACATGTATGCTCTCTGGTTGGTTGCCTGCGTCTTGATTGAAGTTGGTTTTTATCTCCGACCCCGAGTGGGTGGTACTTTGCTGGTTCGGTGACTGATGCCCAACTCTTCCATTTGATTTCGAGAAGCTTGAGAAGTAAACATTCCCAGGTATTCCATTACCTTCAGTATCTGAAGAATCGAATTCGATATCGTTTTCGTTAGAATGGCCATTCTTACTAAGGTCAAACAAGTCTTTTCCTGGTCTTGAAAATGAAGGCAGCTTCTTAGAAGCAGATTGAAAGCTAAACGGTCTAACTTTTAAATTTGAAGGTGGAGTCGTTATTTCTTCAACAATTGGCTTGCCATTTCGTTTCGTCGGACTGTTGTCCTGTTGTCCCAAAGATTCTCGATTAGCTGCACCGCGGATACTTCCAGGAGAAAATTTATTATCATCAGATATAAGCTTTCTATGCTTTATAAGACTATCTTCAATATTTTCTTGTGGTAAGACATTTTGATTCCTGTTTCCGCTCTCGGAAGACAAATGGCTCGAATTCAAAGGAGGTAGCTTTAAGGGAGTCCCATTTTTAGATCGGTGCTTATTCATCCTCCCAAGCATCCCGTCGGGAGTAGATCCTGTGTAAGGGCTTCTGTTTGGCCTTGATATAGATTTTGAATACGAGGTATCTTTCAATGGCACAGTTGTCGTGGTATTTTTGATCAAATATTCACTCTGCGGATAAAATTTGGACCCGTTCTGTTTTTCATCACTCGTTCTATCCATTTTGTATCCTCCCTGTTCCGTCAAGTCCATACGTGTATCATCAAATTCTTCGTCATCTTCGATGGTCGGTTTCTTATGAGAACGAAATATTGAGGATTGTTGATTTCGCGCACCCAAGCTTCTTAACTTGGGCGTTTGTGGTTTTCGACTAATGAATGAGTTATCATCATCTAAATCAAAAGACTTCAATCTAGCCGACATTATATCTTTTTCGTAGAAACAGCCATTAGTCTTTATTTCAGCAAAATCCGAAGCCACAAGATAACGATTGTTTTGATAATTCGTCTTCAATTACGCGAATTCTTAACCTACAAAATGATGTATTCAAACTGTAATTATGTATTTTGATAATCTAGTCTATAACGTGTTTCAGGATACTACTTCAGGCAGTCAAGTCATTCATTACATCTACTTCACAAGCGTCTGTGTTGACCTGGTATAAGTTGTAGGTTCTTTCATAATTTATGAGGCTTAAAGAATTGAAGAATGATCTCAAATCAGCAATATTACCAATATCTTTCACCCCAGTAAGTAATGGAACCAAATCCCCACTGGGTTGTTCAATCTTAATGGCATCTTTTGAAAATGAGAAATCGTTCTCAGTAGATATTTTATCTATAATCGCAGCCATAGAGTCCTTAACTCCACCGTCAACGACGTCAAAACTACTGGAAACAAAGAGCCATTCATTCAAATTGAATTCATCATACCCAAGTAACAATAATTGATCTAGTAATTTGCATCCGTTTAGAATAAGATTAATTTCGTCTTTTGATAGGGAGTTTATTTCTTTCGTAGTTTTCTCAAGTAATTGTTTAAAAATTCCTATCAATTCGTGGTTAATTGTGATCCAATGGGGCAAAAGGTGTAATTCACTAAACTTGAGAACCAAGACCCTGAGTAATTTTGTCATTTCACCCCTATAGGAGGCTGGGCATAAAGTGCTCAAAGAATAACAAATCCTATTGAATAAGTCATCTAAATTAGGTAAGAAGTAGTCATTTGGTTGTGATATGATCAAAAACGAAATTCTCTTTAATGTGTATACTTTATTTTCAATTTCTGAGGTTTCGTTCCAAATAAAAATATTACTTGAGGTAGACAGAACTGATGGTGTAACTTTAGCTATCAAATCTGCTATCTTCTCTCTTTCAGATGATATCCAATTGCTGATAATTGGTTTCCATTGAATTAATTTGCTTGTACTGACATTAAAGAAACTATTATCCATAAATGAATCAAATACTAACGTCTTCCAAGCTTTGCTAGGGTGATTTCTACCTATTAAATCAATTAAAGCGAATGTTTTCGGTGTAATTTCATCAATATGTTTTGGCTTAATTTGAGGGGAGATTAAATTTACAATAATAGAATTAACACAAGACGAGACTTTGTCTGAGTCTTGTAAAATATCATCTAAACTCTCAAGGATGACTGAAAGAGAGTCAAGCATTTCATCATGTACTGCAAGTGGAAGTTCGACCTCAGGCGTGCCTTCCTTCATCTTCTCTTCTTCACCATTCTGGTTAGTACCTGACTTCTTAAGACTATTATTCTTTGAATTTACAGATGCTGTTAATATTTTAACAAATAAATCTGATAACTCCTTCTTATTCTTCTTCTGCTCGCCAAATTTACTTGAATTAAGCTTCAATGATAAAGTCTTCATAACCTTCAAAATATCAGAGAGAACTTCGTTAAAATAACCAGAATGTGACAAGACATCACGGAAGAATTGGAGAGTGAAACCCCACACATCTGAAATGGTGTCACTATCAATAGTTTCAACATATGCTACTAGAAATTTAGATAGTTCTTTTGGTGTTATATGAGTAGTTAAAGAAGATCTCTTTGTTTCATCCAAAATCGTGGGATAGCACCTCGAAACAATGGAATTATAGAGATGTGGTAGAGTAACTTGCGACCTACCACCATCTAGAACGTGTAACAATTTGATAATAGCAGATGATCCGTTGTCATATTCAATCAATGCTTCAATAATTTCTTGTCTCTCTAATTCAACTAAAGATTCTAATAGCTTTCTAGTCTTAAACTTTAACTTATGTGCCAAGTAAGTTATTGATTTTTCAGCAGCGGCGTTAGAATTAGAGATTCGAGGTTTCTTATCAGCCCAGGCCCAAATCTTAAAACTCGCTTTCATGGCATCCTGAAAAGAAAGCAAAATTGAATAGAGCTTATTTTGCTCACTTGTACGAAATGCTGGAGATTCTACTTGAAACACTCCTTGAATTACATTACCAAAAAACCCAGAATCGGTACTGTTATTAGTAATTTTATCATTATTAGCCCTCATATTAGACGTTAACAAATAACTATGGCTAATGGCAAGTAAGTCTTCTAATCCTGAAAGTAATGTATTCATCGAAGCTTCTACATCAGTTATTTCATCAAACTGGTCATAATCAGTAATGTTCTTGAAATAAAATTCAATCTTTTTGATTAAGGCGTCATTCAAGGTTAGAATAACACTGAATACCGATTCATTAAATAAATATAATGACCTTGTCAATAGTGACATCCAACTTTCTAATAGTATAGATGTATGTGATTTTTCTATTCCATGGATCATAAACCTTATTAGTAGCGGGTCTTTGCCCTCATCGTCAATATGTAATAAATTTAATTTCAATTTCAAATCTTGTGATAATTTCAAGAAATGTAAAATGCATTTCAAAAACTTATTTTCTATTAATTCACTTTCATAAGTTTTATTTCCTGAAACTTTAATGAAATGAAAACAAATCTCTATAAGCCTGTGGAATCTATTTGAAAAGTCAGGCTCATTGCCCGTAATTAGAACGGCAAGCAATTTAAGACTAATATTAATGCAGCTATAGTATTGGCTAGCCGCTGTAGAATCGTTTCTTATGTTGGTACTTAATTCTAAGGTTAAAAACTTATCAATAACAAAAAGCATTAAAGATTTATAGGTCGAGATATCCCAATCATTTGACTTAATGACCTTTAATTTCTCTGCGTTATCCATTACCGCCAATTCACCATTAAAAGCATCTTTTAAAAGCTTTCCGTTAGTATTCATAACATTCAATATAGTTTCTAGGTGATAAGCAAATTGTCCTAAGTCGTCGCTTAAATCTAGTTCATTTCTCTCCACATTCATAAATTCAAAGCTTAATAATGGACTTGTAATTAATTTAAGTAATCTATTTGCCGATCCACTTTTAAGAATATGGGAAATGAAATCAACGACCGCTAAAGAGTTTTGGTTATCTTCATTATAAAGGTCATCCAATAATAGCTGTAAAGGTCTTGACAACACTGAATTAGAATCGCTAAAAGATATAGAATGAATCCACAAGGTAGAAAATGCCCGAACTCTTTCGTTTATAGACGATTCTAAGAGTAATTTTAAAATACCTGCCGTAATATGATGATTTGGGCAACTTATCTCAAGATCAAAAATACATTTAACTGACTCAACTTGATAATTCGCAGGGTATGCGGATATTAAAGATACCCATAAATTAGATAATATTATTTTGAGTAATTTCCCTTTCTCTGTCGTCGATAATCCTTTTGAGATATGATTTAGCATCTTTGTTATACTGAATGCAATTCGCAAGTTATTCTGTTTATCTTCATTATTGCTTGATCTATTTGTTACTGGTTGTTTTAACATTTCAGAAACAAGCTTGCTATTGCTCCAAGTTTTTCCTTCGTTTGCATTCGGAATAGTGTACAACATTTCACATAATAATGTACATAGACGCAAAGAAAGTTTTGGATTGCCCATGTTATCGATGTATAAATCCTCCAAAGAAGCTAGTATTAAGTGAGATAATGTCCCTTGGGAAATAGAAAATTCTGTAGATTCATCTTCGACAAGCATGCTATAATAATTTCTTACTGCGGATGCAATTTGTTCTTTGGAATATTGGATCGAACTTTCTTGATCATCACATTTATCGTCTGCCCTTTGAGGAACCAAATTTACAAGATGCTCAAGAATATCAAGCCACTCATTTGTAATGGTACCGTTAGTTAGTAATACTAATATGGCTATCGGAACGTGTGATGCTATCATCTCTTCTTCATTAAAGTCGAAGTTATTCAAAATAAAAAGTACCAAATCTTGTTTATCGTCTAGGATCATAGCAGTAATATCTTTCCATATATGAGATGTTTCAACCCCGTCAAAAAAAGCCCTTGCAGAAGGGAGGATATCATTAGATGAAGTTTTGCTGTCCCTAGAAGTAGTGAAACAGAATTCCAATATTGGGGAAAATAACCTAGGCGTAACCAAGTGGCAAATTTCCCATTTGTCAATGATCAAAGATAAAGAAATCTTTATAGCATTAATTTTCAGAGTATTCGTAGATTCTTCTCCTTGAATAATTTTAAGTAGTCCCGAGACCAATGGTTGCAATCCATAATCTTGAAAGTACTTAGCACGCAGCACTTTATTCAGCTTTTCAACAGTCTGACGTTCAGTTTCAGGTCCCAATAGCCAATTCCATAACCTTCTATTCAAACTCATATCCTTCTTTAACGTTATTTTACAACACGCCATCATTAATAATTCTTTGTCTTTATATGATATTGTTTTATTTAAAACATCACTATTGAGTGGTAAATGAGCCAAAAGTAAATCAAAAAATCCTCTAATAACAATTATATCACTAGCAGGATTAAATGTGGTAGATGAGTTTATTGATGTAGCGAATGCTCTAATTAAGAGTCCAGATTCCGGTGTGAGGCATGCTTGGGCCTCCTCGGAGAATCTAGTAGCTTTGTCCTCAGATTTGATAGAATGGAATACCGGTAATCTCTTATTGCACCAACATAAAGCGCCAAGTCTCTTCTCAGGGTTACTTATAATACATAAAAACATGCTTTGCCAAAAATGTGAATCGTCGTTGAGTTTCTTCTTGAACTGATCCATCAAATCTAAAACATCGGAGAATAATTCAGAGTTTTCATCATCTAACCCAGGCAATAAACTTAAAATAAATGGTCTTGAAATTATCCGAAGTTTACTTGGTGATATGTTAGCCAACAAATGCTGTTTGTAAATTTTTATTAATTGCGGCTTAACCTGAATAGAACAGAAAGATAATACTGGTAATAATCCAGGTAACCATATTGATAATTCATCATTTAGGGCTTTTGAACTAAGTGCAGTAAATATTGCTTCATATATGCTCAATGCCTTCTGGTGTACACCGTTCGGTAGTCTTGAAGACAAACAAAGTGATAACTTATTTGCAATCTGATTAGCATATATTATTCCATTTAAAGTATGTGTATGCTTAGGATTATCGCTCAATTGTAAAGCCTTTAGTAATCTTGATAAGAATGCAATGTAATCTGCCCATTCTTCCAATGAATCAAATGAGGAAAGTGCTTTCTCAACTTGTTGCACATATCTTTTATCCTTAGATGACAATTGTGACATATCTGACTTCTTCAAACCGAATGAAGGTATTACATTCAATATGCCGTTCAGCTTTTTAGTAGAATTCATCCTACCTTATAGAAAACGTTTATTTCTTAGAATCGATATATTGAGAAATATTTACGTGTTGATTGTCGCGCAAAAACTAGTACCAATGTAATCTTGATTAAGAAATAAACCACAGGATTTCATCGCATCTAGAGTTATTTGAATACCTCATGCTTAGGAAAACTACTCCAATTGATACTTTGGATATGGCTAATTTGGATATGGCTAAAATCCAACAATTCGTTTTGAATTTTGAGGATATATATTCTATTAAATACAAACCTACATGGAAAGCCACATGTTCTTCTCTATCTCTACTTGTTGAGTGAGCTGTCAATGAATTTCATGACATCAGCTAATTCTTCTTCGCTGGCACTGTGTGCAACACCCAGGTAGGTTTTGAATTGTGCCTTACTGAAACCTAAGCTTTTATAAAATTCATTAGTCTGCTTACCAAATTCATAATTTACAATTGGATCCACGGTTCCGTGTCCTTGAAATATTGGAGTTCCATGGTTAACACCGTCCTTATTTTGCTTCAGGTTAAGGGTATCTCTTACAGGACAAAATCCAGATAAAGCAACCACTCCGCCAATTTTGAAGTCCAATAAAGCAACAGTAGCTAATGCAACCGCAGCACCCTGTGAGAACCCACCAACTATAACGTTAGCGGCTGGAATATCATGTTTTTCTACTTGTTCCTTGATTAAGGTTTTCAACACTTCACAACTCTTATAGAAGCCAACTGAATCTTGTTTGGCATCAGGATTGCCAAATTCATATATGTCGAACCATCCTGGCATTACATATCCACCATTTACTGTAATAGGAATCTGCGGAGCATTTGGAAAAACGTAATTAATCGACTGGTGGTTCCTAATAAGATTAGATTGTTCAACCATTTGTGGAAACCAAGACCACCCAGCACCAGTGTCACCTAATCCATGAACAAAAATGACGGCAGACTTGGCTGGTTTTATAGTAGCTGCAATTCTAACAGCTGTTAATTGCGACATAATTTTCTTACTGATACTTGTCCTTTATAATCAATAATCCAATAGAATGCTGGTAAAATAGAACTTCAAATATAAAACTACTCTGATCGATTTATACTGTGATGTGACGTTATATGCAGTATAGTTTTTTATTATTCTATCTAATCTATAAATACTGAGTTATCATACGCTTGTATCTACCCTTTTGATGCTAAATTCTTGGAGATCTTGGTCCGCTTTGCGCTTTCCAGTGACACTTTTGGAAACTTCTTCGATTTCTGCCATACCCTTTCTGTCTGCGGCAACTCTTAATACTCTTGTATTTTGTTTTTCACCATTAACGGTTCTAAAGTATGGCTGACATCTCCAGTAGGGTATTGTTTTGTATGCCCCTCCCCAGCTCTGGATCTCTCCCACAGTTATAACATCTAATTCTTTTATATTCGGTTGCTCATAAATCTTTGTAACTATATTTTCAACTTGCACAACTATCGATTCCCAATCATCTAAATTTGCATGTACACTAGTTTTCCCGATAATAGGTCTTAATTCCTTATGAATGTTCAAAAATGCATGCAATAATTTAAAAAAATGTGCTTTCATTGCATGCTTCGATGCTTCTCCAGGGCACCATTTAACAATTTCAAAATATTCTCTTAACATTTTATCCACCCGGGCAAATTGCTTATCCTCATCATCATTCTGTGTCCAGAATACACCTGGGTTGTATAAATTACCTTCTGCTGACATAACAGCATCACAGTTTACCTCTTGCATACATCTGTCAAGATCAGAAGGATATAATACATTACCGTTTGCAAAGAAAACTTGATCCTTTGGCAAATTATCTTTCAAGTATTTCAATATTTCCCAGTTAGCCAAGCCAGTTTCCTGTCCCTTCATGTCCCGAGTTCTACCATGTATGGTTATAAACAGGGCGCCGGCACTTAAAACAAGCTTGGCATATTCTAACGACTTTTCCCAATCGTCATAGACTCTTATCTTAGCGGTTACTGGGCAACTCAAGTTTTCGTCAAGATTTTTGATAAGTTTATAAACCAAATCCCAATCATCCATAAGAAATGCCCCGTAGTTACCTTTCTTTGCTATACCTTGGGGACATCCCAAATTCAAATCCACAGCATCACACTTATTTTCAACGAACTTAGCTGCCTTCAATAAATAATCAGGATCGTTAGCACAAAATTGTACAATTAACGGTCTATCTTTATCTTTATCACCATCTAATTCAGACCACATATTACTACGGTATTTCTCTTCGGTTGCAAATAAACGGGCATGAAACATTGGCGTGTAGCATAATTCAGCTCCATATCTCCTCGATAATATTCTCCATGCTAATTCGGACTGGTCAACCATAGGTGCTACAATTGTCTTCGGTTGTCCTATCGCATCGTATAGTTGACGGCCCTTCAGCTTTTTGTCTAACGTCATTATCAGAAAGCCACCTTTATTTATGCTTAAAGAAATGTTCTTGAATGCTCGAGTTATATATCTTTTAAGAGACACCTTAACTATAGATCTTCTTTCACTAATTATACCACTTAGTTCTATTGAGATCGAATGCAGTTTCTTTTTAAATTTTTTTTTTTTTTTTTGTTTTTCAAAATTTCAATTTCTGATAATGCTCGTGACTTACATTAATGTATATACTGATTATGCAATGTGTATTAATAACTCTATTTACGATTTAAAATATGAGTTGCTCTATTTTTAAGTGCTTCTGCTAGGCCTATTGCCAAGCGCCAGACAGAAGTATCGGCCAATATGTGTAATCCTAAATATAACGACTTTACTGATAACTGGGCCTTATGAATTGATGTAATGATCACTTCCATATCTGAATTGGATGATATTAACGTTTTAACTTCAGTAATATCTGACTCGAAAGATGATGAATCAGACTTACCACTCGATTGTTCTCTCAAAAACTCTGAATATGACCTATTTCCTTTAACTGGAGTTAGAGCATTTTCGGCATCGTGTAGAATGGATTCACATTGAGTCCAGAGAACTTTATCAGTTGGGGTAAGATTCTGTGAAGACTTTTCCATTGAATTTAGGTATTGGGAAATAATCATAATGGATGCAAATACACAGGTGACGAAAAATACTGGGGTCCTCAAAGTAGTTGGTCTGTAGTTAACTAAGGTAACATTGTGGGTCCACAAGCTAACTATATCCAATGCATAACCAACACTTTCTCTCAAACTCTCGGGGTCGCGGTTTAACAGTTCTATTGTTTCATTCATTCCCTCCCAATCTTTGCGCAAAACCTTTTCTGTAATGTGTGTAAAATTCACGCATAGTCTAATCTTTGCAAAGTAATATAGAGGCAAGATCAACTTGAATTCATTATGTGCATTAAGTAAATGTCTATTATGGGCATTTATTACCAAACAGCCGTTGTTTTTAATAAAAAATGATTCCCAAGACTTCACGAGAGACTCAAGGCGTGGTCTGGAGTTTAATCTCCATAATGTTGGATTAAACTCTTCAATATTCAAACATTCCACTTGAATTTGCTCGTGGATATACATAAGCAATGATAATAAGCTGTTGAAGGATAATTTAGTTTCACTATAATGATTATTGAGGTCGTCGATTAATGATTGTAATGATTCCCCATTGCTTATGTCAACCAATTCTTCACTGCTATTTGTTAATTGATCTAACCACTTATTTGCATCTTCGCTTCGCCACAAATTTTCCATGGAACAATGAGTACCACATGCTATATTGGATGCTGTGAATTGAAGAGGTACCTGAGTTAAAGAAGTTCTGAAAACTTCAAGCATATAAAAACAATATATTGTCCTTATTCTCGATTGAGCCATTATAAAATAATCATAATTACTCTGGATACTCTTTGGATCTTTATCTTTTGTTATCAGGGAAGGGGGTACTAAAAATTGTTCCAAAGGTCTATTGAAATTTGTTGATTTAATCAACCCCACCATAGATTTCATTTGCTTAGAGGTAATATCAATCATGCCTGGTTCATTAAGAAACATCGAAATAAAAATATGCAACACTAAGCATTGGTGGGCCATAAGCGGAATATCCTTTACTTCTAAATGATTGTTGCTGATTTCTTTTTCGAAAAATTGCTGAATATATAATTTTGATAGATTGAATAATAGCAAAGAATTAGTATCATGATACGAATAAATAGCACCGATTGAAGCCATTGAAAGTAACAAAGGAATATTTTTAAAATTATCGGCCATTGGATTCTTCAATGATGGTAGATGGATGATTGGAAAATATTTATTAAACTCCTTTTCATATAATTTCATGTACGAGTTCAAGTCATCAAGTGGGGGAAATTGTAAGTTTGAAAGATTACTAACCAATATAATCCTATTCCTTAACTCTTCTGAAATATAATTGGAATGTAAATCATTAATCGAAAATACTACATTAATTTCAGATTCATTTTGTTCCCTGATACTGTTATTTATCGGATTCATTTGCTTGACTTGGTCTATTTGTCTAGCCTTAAATAACGACGACACATCATCGAATTCGTTTTGGGGTCCATCATTCAATGGAGAATATCTGAAGCCTGAATGATGTGAAGCTTGCACGAAGTTAGGTTCATAAGACGTGTTAATTATGTCATCTAACCATTCACTTGATTCGGGTAGTAAATCAAAACCGTTCTTAACCCGTTTTGATTCTGGGGGGGTATTGAATGACATGTTCTTTCTCTTCTGTTTTCTAATTAGAGAATCACCAGTGAGCTTGAAGTCTTTTCCTTTCGGGATGTCCTTGCTAAAACCTTGGTAGGAACTTCTATTATCGCCTATAGTATTACTTCCTGTTTGTGAACTTTGCAGTATACCTGCATCATTTGTGTGATATACCCCAGGTTCCATAGGTGTAGTTCCCTCAATGTGATGAGGATGGTTTGGGTTCAGAAATTGATGTGCTATAAGATTCTGATCAAAATATTGTGAAACGTTCCTTGACAAAGGGTTCTTTAAAGGTGACGGTATTTGATTGATATCATGTGGTGTATGTGAACCATTATTTAAGTCAAGGTTGTCAATATTATTTATATCTATCCCTAATGAATGTAAGTCCAAACCGGATAACTGTGGTGTCGCAAACTCTACTTGAACTGGTTCTTCTGTAATTGCTCCATTCTGTTGAATGTTCATCGCATCCTTGGCGTTTGTATATGAAGTTGCTGACGAAGCTGAGAATGATGCATGGCGGAATTGTTGTTGTTGGCGTAAATGGTGAGGAATCTTATGATAACCTTTATTTGTTTTATTAGGAGACTCTGCTGTTTGTGGTGAGGGTTGCTGTGTCATGTTGGATGTTGGAATAGCTACAGACTGGCTCGGCAACGTTGGAGGGGTGTTGTGGTTGGAATTTGTTGGTATAGGTGAGGGGATCAAGTTGCCGCTATTCGTGGTGTGATATTGGTTTCCTAAACCTTGAGATGGCATTGAATATGAATTAAGATGGTTGAACAACGACGAGCGCATGTTCATTTGTTGTTTCTGGTTAACATTGTGATTATTATTCTGATTGTTCAACTCATTCGTCTTAGGAGGAGAAAAGAGTTGGGATTGTCCCGGTGAAATCGTATATATGGTACTCATACCCCCGGTCAACGGAGCCGAGTTATCGATATCCATCGATGACGGTAACGGTGCGTTTGCGTCAGTATTATTGTGCAAAACTATGACATGCTCGTTAATGTCAATATCCTTCGAGGACCCTCTCCGCATAATATTAGGCAAACTGCCGTGCAACTTCTGTTGGTGTCTCAACACTAAGTCTCTTCTAGCAAAACACCTTCCACACACCGCACATTGAAACGGTTTTTCGTTCGTGTGCGATCGTTCATGTCTCTTTAAGTGCTCCAATCTTGCAAACGCCCTAGTACATATAGAGCAGATATGTGGCCTCGGCTTGTCTGTCTTGATCTGCTGTGACTTTTTGGGTATAGGTTGTGTTCCTGCTGATGCCAACCCCGTTGTTGACCCCGGAGTCGATGTCGCCGAACTTGCTGATTGATTACTTGTAGTTGAATTTCTATGTGAATTCATAATACAGATACTTCTGACTTCAGTTATTTCAACCAACTGCTTAGCAAAGTTTTATAAATGCGATTAAAAAATAGCCACTATAATGTCTTTTGATTTATTTTAATCGCCTTAACCGGAAGGATTTTACCAACAGAATAGATGTCCGATGGAAAATGATAAATTTATTTTGGGCGACATTTTGCTACACAAAAAAATTGAAAAAGAAACTGATAACACGACATTTTTACTACTGGCTATTCACCTTAGTGTCTAGATAGATAATGGCCAGTATTCTTTTTACAACCGGGGCTACCGTGACATTCAAGCAATTGATTGGAGCAATCACCGACTATGATTTTATTATTGAATCGATTATTAGAAATGGCGTATCAAAGATGATAATCCAGTACGGTAATGAAATTGAAGCGAGATCTAACAAACACGTTAGCGAACAATATTTAAAACAGTGTCTAGAGGATAATAAGCTTGTGCAGCAATTACAATTGCAGGTTGAATCGGAAGAGGGTAACGTGGTGACTTATACGTCAAGCAAGTTCTATGGGTTCCAGTTGATCGTGTTTCCCTTTTCTAACACCATATCTGATATAATTTCGAATTGCGACTTGGTAATCTCACATGCGGGCACTGGGTCTATTATAGACGTGTTGCGATTGGAAAAACCGCTCATAGTTGTGGCTAACAATAATTTGATGGATAACCACCAAGAAGAAGTAGCCAACGAATTGGCCAAGATGGGATGTTGCTGCAAAATATCTACCGCCGAAATACACGCCCATAAATTGAAGTTATATATATCGAATATTCTATCTGGCATAGAGAGCTTTAAAAAGTTCCCCAAACACGAAAATAATCCTGTTGAAGGTATCATATTCCAAGAATTAGTGAATTAACCTTTTTTATTAATGGATATCAGAATCCATTGATTCTTTCGGTTTGCTAACTTTAGCAGTCATAATAAAGCTCCCTGGAGTTTATTCACATAACCAACGATTGCCTATATCATAATCTAATATAGTAGTCCGTAAGTATATATAAATCTATTGGAGTAGTGTGTTTACCAGTATAGTAATAGTTTAGTAGAAGCGAATATCTTGTAGCCATAAAGAAGTACTTTTAGTCAATAATGTCATTTAATCCCCAGATACCTATAAATAGTACTAAAAGGAGGAGGAAGCAACGGCTTTTCACTCGAGATATTGAACAATTGTTGTATTCTTTAGGTGATGGTCCGTACTCATCTGATCAAACAGTAAATGCATTAGAAGAAACATTGGTAACCTATCTTAGTGATTTGTGCCATACAAGCATAACATTTGCTAGAAACCAAGGAAGGTCAAGAGTCAAGATAGACGATTTCCCGTTTGCGTTAAGAAATGATCCATATAAGCTATCGAGGTTAGAATATATTATCAATCAAAGTCAAAAGATTGAGAAAGCAAAGAAGATCTTTGATGGTGACGATAAAAATGTAGTATCGAATTTGAACGCTCTTGAAGACGGCGAAAATGATAATGAAAATGAAAACGAAAATGACAATAAGCATAAATCCCAATCCAATAATCAACCTAAGAAGAAGAAGCGGAAAGTCACCCGTAACGTTACTTTGGCTCAACAAGCCGAAGAATCTGATAACGATAACTAGTAGAATGGTTGTATTATACCACCATATGACTTAATAATAAGATTAATTGTTGAAAGTTTATTTAAGTTTTATAATTGATAAATTATTTACAATATAAATTTATTCATCATCCGGTATATCGATATTTTCTATAGCTCTCCCTTCGACGTATCTCTCATTCTTTACCTGCTCGTTAATTTTTGCAAATAATATTTTACTACCGACTATCACTTTGTAGCCTATGAAAATGGCTAACATAATAGCCCATACGTATGCATCGCTACCATGCAAATTAAACGATTGCAACGACTCAGATCTGTGTCTAATAATCGTGAATATTATTGCCGGCAAGTGTAAAATTCCAAAATTGGCTAAAATTGTAATCAATCCAGATTCCCGAATAGAATCTCTAAATCCTAAACCATTCATAATACCATTTCTTAAATCCACAGTAAAATAAAAGCAAAATGGAATAATTGTCCAACAGCCAACAAGCAAATGAGTTATAATAGTCGTTTTTGTAATCAACAATTCTATTAAGAGCTCTTCATTGTCATTACTGTTATTAGCATTGTCTGTGTATACCCTTATTGGCAAGTCAATACATAATTTATGAACTGATAATACCCATAATACACGCAATAAAGATGATAATGCAAAGACCAAGAAAGTTAAAATAATACCATGGCCAAAAGGAGGGAAAAAATTCCTACCTAAGCCCATAATCCCAGGCTCTTCCTCTCTTGCCTCGCCATTTGCTACATTTACCTCATTGGTTCCACCATTATTTCCTTCATCTAGCTTATTAAAATTTTCATCAATATATCTTAAAGCTGCTAATTCAAACTTTATCCCCACAAATATCGATGATAAATCTGCCAATCTCCAATCAAATTCAGTAATGTTGAAAAGCGAATTATATATATCTAGAGTTTGGCCGGATGTCATTGCGGTTTCGAATATAATCGAAAATGCTGTAACTATGGGTCTTCCAATTACTAATCCAATGAAAATTATCCCCGATATCAAAATTACGGAAAAAATCCATAACATACAAATTAAACCAAGGCATCTCATTTTAAAATTAGGGGGTCTATACACAATTGTGTATGCATCATCGGTATTAATTTCTTCGTCAGATGAGTCGGATTCATATCCCCCAAAAGTAGAATTTCTATTCTCATTTGATGATAATAATTTGTCATCCTTAGTAACCGGGACAAATAATTTCTTGATAAATTTTCGAGTTACGGTATCATTATCCGGAGCTCTCACATAATTTCCATCGGGTACAAAACAAGCATTAACCATAAAATCCTCTTTAAATATACGTAAAGCGTCTCTACGAGTGACTGGCTGCGAGTAATCTGGCTGCGAAACGCCTAATAATGTTTGCAATGCGCTTCTGTAAACGATATACCCTCTTTCTTGAGCTATTGGTCTCCCTAATATGAAGTGAGATAAGCGCAACTTGTGGGCTGAAATTTCAAAAATTCTCGTCCAGTATGCTTGGCAATACTTAGTAATAAAACCCTTGCTGTTGAAAATTTCTCCCACAACTATAATAGTTATAGCGATTGAATTGATAGTTGGAACCTGTAATGGTAACATTACATTGTAATCTGTATCCTTAGGTGTAACGAAATATCTTAAGCCCCAAGTAACACCGCCAATACCAACTAAAATAAACCCAGTATACACCTTGGCACTTAAATAGATCCGTGATAGTTGTAACATCAAGGGTTTAACCAAAGCATCATGGATTAATCTAGCATTCGGGTCATCAGGCGATCTTATAAAAAATAGTACACCTGGACGCAAGATTTTACCTCTTACCATCCCAATAAAAAGGGCGAAAAATAACATATAAAGAGTTCCCAGTAACCAGTATAAAGCGACGCGAATATAATGAATTTGCAAAACTTCAAATTCTGAAGATAACAATATCTTAAAAATCACTGAGCCGTCGTCACTGATACTAGAAAAACGAGGTAACAACAAAGGAGCTATGCAGAAGTCTAATAACCAACCACAATATACTGGGAAAAAGAATATCTCAATTGCAAATATTATGAAAACTTTTGCAGTAGAAGCAACTTCGAATAGTATCTTATAAATTTTCCTTGGTGTGCCCATAATAGGTTTTGTTCCAGAGATTAAATTATTCATAAATCTGTAAATAACAAAAGCAATCATACTATAACCTATCGTTAATAGTATAATTCTTTCCACTAGAGTCGGTTGAGACAAGTCCAGCTCAATAACTAAACTATGAAAAGTAGATGAAACTGGTTTAACGATCACTTCAAAAACAGTAAATAAAGTAAAATCAAGAAAGTCATTGCCTGTTTTAGAAATGTTCCCATTTTCAGTAAGAGCAGTAGCAGCAATTTTGTCACTTAAAGATGAAGGATAAATATGTTTAAGCAATCCTGTGTTAAATATGCGCAATACAAATCCCAAAGTTGCAACGAACAAATTCCCTAACATGTGTGGAAACAAGTAAGTAACAATTAGGTATATTGCGATAATTAAGTCACACATTAGCATAAGTAATATGGGGCTTGTTAAGTTCAAGCTCATTCCGAGAAGCTGTAAGATATCACCGCCACCTCCGTTTGCTGCAGCTACAGCCTCATCCATATCCATATCATCTTCAAACGGATTTTGCTCTAATTCTCCATTTGCATTATCTTCCATATGGCGAGCCTGATCAATGATATGATGCGGTACACCTACTGGAGCGGCTTCTCCTTGTTCTTGTTCTTGTTCTTGTTCTTGTTCCTGCTCTTGTTGTTCTTGTTCTTCTTCTTGCTCTCGCCCCTCATTTTCTGGTCGTAAATAAATAGTTCTTCTCTCATCGTTCAATTCCACCTCGTCATCCGACGAGTTATCATGGGTATTTATTTGATCATTCCTATTTCTATTTTCATTCTCATCTTCATTCTCATTCTCATTTTCATTTTCATTTGCATTTGCATTTGCATTTCCTTCGTTGAAAATGTTAACATTTATATTTCCTGATTGTTCGTCATCGTTGGTATGTCTGTTCCCCTGATCGATTGCTCTTCTCAATATTTCCTCATGTTGACCATTATTTGGTTGTTCTTGCAAATCATTAATGGCTCTAGCAATCATTTCTAATCTTTGTAAATTTGCATTTGCATCCACATTGCCTTCTTCGCCATCATTTCTTAATCCTGTTAATGCCTGTTGCAACATATCAACTAACTTAGCTCTGGGTTCCTTTCCAATCTTCCTAAGCAAGAGTTTGGTATAACCCTCATCTCTCACAACCCACTCGTGTTCGACAAAGAGAGCTAAATGGATGATGACATACATCAATATATAACGAATTCCACTAAAATATGTATAGTCAACAAATTTCCGTATCTTGAATAAAAAAAGCTTTGCCGTATTGGTTGGAATATCATAACTCTGGAAATCTAGTTCTCCGAATAATAATGCTTCTATAAACGTCGGATTCGCCTTTGGCAAATTACCGTCAACTGCCCATGTAGCAACACGGCCCATAAATTTCCAAAAAAGCGGTACTTGAATTATAAGACATGCAATGTATAAAAAGATCGACAAACTCTTAATTGCCGTCGTTGAGACTACGTCAATCAATTTTGCCCAAATATACTTTACTGGAATCCGTTTGGGCATTTGTGCACTATAGATTGTACGGAATCTATAGGGAGTATTACAAATATCACATTTCTTAGTAGACTTATTGGAATGCTTAAGCCATTCTAGCAAACAATCTTGATGAATATACTTTATTGATCCTCGACATTTGCACGGATGTAGCAAAGGTTGTAGTTCAGTCCCTTCTCCTCTACAAACTCGACAAACTCTACCATTGTAATCTGCTTCAGACATGATCACTAGTTTAAATTAAGGATATTGGAATGTATTGGAATGTATATTGCTGACCGACAAATATGAGTTACATATTTCATGGTCTACGAGATATGATTAAAAATGGTTTTGTTAAAAGGGTCACGTGCCCGCTACGTGGAACTTACAGCAGTTTAGAAAATTTTATAATTTTAAATATAGTAGTTTTATGACAATTATAATAGAATAAGATCAAATAACTGAAGCATATATCAATTTAGATCGTAGTACTTATTTAGTTTCTTCAATATCAGCAGCTAATGGTGGAACAATTTCTTCAACTTTTTCCTCAACTTTCGGTTCTTCAGCCAGTTCAGCTTCAGATTGATGTTGTTCTTCTTGAGCTCTTCTTATGGTCGTGGCCTTTGGAGTTTCTTTTGGTTCATCTGCATCTATTTGATCTATTGGAACGGCTTCCTCTTTATTGGCGACCTGGGTAGGAGTAGAAGTTTTCATTAAAGTTGAATAGTCATTAATATTCTCCATGAAAGCATTACAATCAAAATCCCAGGTACCCAATGCCTTAGAAGCCTCGCACTTATCACGAGTCCATGGGGTGCCATATATGAGCGAAGAATAATGAACGTAAAACAATAAACTCAAAGTCAAAAACAATCCTAAAACACCGTAAGAAGCCTTGTTTAATACCTTATACCGAGCGGTGAAGTAGCCAACAAAGATTTCAAAGAAATGGCCCAAAGCTAAAATAGCAAAATAAGCAGCTGGGATGTAATGATGTAAAAATAATTGCCTGCCCATGATATAAAATGGGAAATAATGTAATAACCACCCAACAACGTATAAAAAGACTTGGGAGTTAAAATTAAAGACATGCTTGTTACTTGCAACTTTAGCACCAGATTGCCATCTTACCAATGAAACCATAGCATGAATCATGAAAGTAACAATGGCTAAAGAAGATGACCACCAAACTACGGCATTACCAAGGAAATAGACTTGTCTGTGATCCTTAACCCAGTAATTAATTCCTCTTAATAACAAGGGCCATTCATGTGGTGATGATTGCCAATTATGATGATCTGTTAAGCCTTGATTTATCTTCCACATTCTTTCGTGCATTTCAGCTATCTTAGACCATAATGATGGCACAGGGTAGTTCACAATCTCTTTAATAGTATCATTAACACGATCGTTTGTGTTAGTTTCAATGTACCAGTGAGTAAAAGGTCTAGCTCCCTGGGAGGCAGCTGTTACTTCTTGTTGATCAAACCCCCAGTCAGGTAATTTGACAGCACTTGAAAAGACGTAGTGGCCGGTCATCACATGTTTCAAACGGAACACTGTTTGTAAGGCCTTAACTTCGTGGTCATCATCGCTTTGTTTTGATCTGTGTTCAACAATTTCAACAAAGAAATCATCGTTAGCATCCCCTTCAAACCCATCAAATCCGTAACACGAAATTTCTTTCTGCCAATCTCTTTCACTGACAGGTGCTTTTTCGTCATGAGAATGTAATCTCCTTCCGGAATTAACATGCTTTAATCTGATTTTCATTCCATCGACAAGAGGAACGAATTCAGTTTCCGAGATGGTATCATTGTAAGGTTCAATAAGCCATTCATTATTTGAATCCAAATGTGGATACAAGGTAATCTGCTGTTGTTTAGAACCCGTTGGATAAAAGTGATTGTGGGAATGCAAATATCCACCTTGAGTTTCTAAATGGCGGATAGTGACAACAGAACCAAGACCGACATTTGCTGTAATATCTCTTGGAATATTGTTACCATTCAAGGTGGCTCTGAATGCGCTTGACATGAATGCAGCTCCATCGCCCTCGTTAGTCAACAACTTAAAGTGTACCGAGAAAAATAATATGTACAAGAAAAGAGGAATTCCTAACAAGATCGTTCCACGAAGAATAAAGTGCAGCGCAATCTTCTTATTACTGACAGATAAGTCACCGACTATAAACCAAAGCTGGTAGATACAGCCAATGCCAACCCAAGCAATTGTGAATAATCCAACCCACTTAGAACTTACTGCCAACCCTAAAGCAACACCACATGCAACCAAGCACTTATACCAGCCAAATGTAAATGGAACTTGGATTTCGAATTTCTTCCAAGCATAGATGGCACAAGCAATAAAAAATAACAATGGTGAGTCTAATAAAATATATCTCGAAATGGTAACGTTAGCATTCTCAATCATCAAAGCAGCACTTGCAGTGAAACAAACAAGTGGTCTACAGCCAGAATGTCTCAAAGTCAAGTAGCATAACAAGATTGTACCAACCCCCAATACGGCTGGGAACAATCTCATGATCACGTAGGGCGTGGTGCTAGGAAATTCGGTAGCAATTTTTTCAAACTCAAAGTCTCCCTTGAATCCTCCAAGCAATCCAACGGCGCCAAAGAGCATCTTTGCAAGTGGCGGATGCACATCCATGAAAAAATTACCGAGAATGTACTTCCGTGCAAACCCTCCAAAGTGAACCTCGTCAAACACCACCGAATTGGGGTATCCCAACGCAGAACAACGAACGTAGAACGCACAAACCAATAACCCAGCAATCAAAAGATACTCCTTCGACTTGATGCTACGCACCTTTTTTAACTGTGCTGGCGCACTGCTCACCAAATATTCTCGATATTCTCCCTTACCATATTGAGGTTCCAAAACAGGATCGACGTTAATAAGACAAGACGAATTCTGTTCGTTCCGAGAAGCAGACGCAGCTGCTGCTGCCGAAGTCTGTCTAGTGTTTCTCTTACTCATATCCTTATACGGCTATTTTATAATTAAGTATCTAGAACAAGTCAATTATCTCTATTTTCTTTAATTATACCGCATCAACAACTATATTTACACCCTGTTCTATAACCGCGTATTGGATTCCATGATAATTTTTCAATATTATGTAATGGGTAATGTAATTTCTTCCTAAGCACACCCTGGAGTCGAACCCTGGACAATTTGAAAAGATAAATATGAAACATAAACATCCAATACATTTCTCTGAAATAGGCAAAGATGCTATAAACTCAATACACCCATATATTAACAGGAGGCGGGCTCCAATCTTCCACCGACTTACCCTTTTTTTTTTTACAGCCATTTAAATAAGCAATATTCAAAGTGGATTCTTTTCCTTACAAGATACTTGGTTCGACAAATCACTCATATAGATCGGGTTTACTAAGAAAGGCGTGAATATAGAATTATAGAACATGACTTATTATACTTATTTGATAGAATGGTACGTATTTTACAATAGCCGCCGGAGTGGGTGAAAAATGTGGTAAGGGATCATTGACTAACGTAGTAGGCCAACCACGGACCCAAGCGTTAAAACTGTGCTGGTTACTGGGAGTTTTGATGGATGGGCTAAGACAAACGAGCCGCTAGTGAAAGAAAATGGCAAATTTAGGGGCTTGATCCGGGTGGGAGAGAGACAGAAGGTTATCTTGAAGTTTATTATTAACGGGACAGACTGGAAGGTGAACGAGAACTACAAGACGGAACATGACCCTGAAGGTATGGTAAACAATTTTATTGATGCGGATGAATTAGTTGAAATGCAAGAGTTCGAGCAAGACGATGGTGCAAACGAGCACAGTGTTGGGAAGGATTTTGGCAGCCATACGGAAAAAGGGGAATTGGGAGGCTCAACAGGACAGTCTGGGGTTGAAGAAGGTAACAGGGCAAGTGATGATGCTGAAAATAAGGATTTAACCCAGATCCTGACGGCTACGTCTTCTTTTGCAGCCGTTTCCGTGGGCGAAAATGGTCACGGCTTTCATGACGACTACGTCCCTGAAAGAAACATACCAGACGAATTTGGGGCCGAACTAGATGAGGAGGATAGCAATGAGAACACCAATACCGGGACCAATTCTGTATCCAACTCTACGGTTCTTTCGAATCCACTGGGCACACGGAATAGAAACCAAGAGTTAGAAACTGCCGATACTTCAATCAATAATTATCATTCTAGCTCGCGCAGTGAACCACTTCCTGAAAAACAGGCACCAAGTCAACCAGTTGGCTTGGAAACGAGTAATTCAAACCAAAAGTATGACATGGTGGAAATCTTAAGGGCCCCTGGTGCTTACCCTAACTTCTCTTCGACTCCTAGTGACTCCAATTTCGTTCAAAATCGTTCTGAGAACAATCAACCTTCAAAGAAAGATACATTAATTTCAAGGTTCAAGAATTTATTCAAATACTAGGTCGACTCATATTTTATTTGTCAGTACCCCAATTAGTCAATCCATTTCCCTAACCATTGTTCTTTCTCCATTTTCCTGAATACTTCTTTCTATTTATTTTATTCAATTATATAGCGTGCTCTTTTAATCGGTATCTTTACCGGTTGACTTAAATTCCTTGAAGTTACAGTTTCGGAAACGAATCTTTACTGATGGATATTGTTTCCCAATATTGCGCAGCTACTTTCTTCTCTTGCCTCTAGATAAAGACAAGCTCTCCGGTGATGTCTAAGTGGTGTTCCAATTATTTTATTTCTGTCGTGTGTAAATTCTAATATAAGTAAATTTTATTTTATATAACGATGTATCATATATATCTACTTCTTTCCCTTCTTCTTCTTCTTCTTGTTTTTGCTGCTTGTGCTTGGTTGCGCCGTGGCACTCGTACTTTCTTTCTCTTCTGCTGGTGGCGTATTAGTTTTAGAGACCGCTGAAGGCATTGATTCTTCATTTTCAAATTTCACATTACTCATAACACTAGCTAAACCATTTGTATGTTCATTTATAGCTTCGACCTTAACCTTTTTACTAGTACTAGATATATCTTCGTCATCCATGGATCTTTTCTTTGTTGTTGTAACATTAACACCTCTAGGTCCAATAAATGTCAATAATCTTGATAATTCTTTGATTTTATAAGTTGTATATTTTATGCACTTGCCGGAGGTTGGTTCATAACATTTAAACGTAACTGAATTGGTCGCTTTCTTATTAATGTTGTCTTTGTTATCGATATTTACATTTGAATCGCTTGTCTTATTCTTCTTGGATTGTTTCTTCGACAGGTTTGCATATGTTATTGAAAGTGTGGTGGTTGATGGATAAGCCTGTAACAATTGAGATGAAAAATCAATAAACGAATCCGTATTTGACTTCGCCAGCATGTTTATTAGTATTATTCTTCTCTTCAACAAAGTCTTGAGCGTAACTCTATTAAATAAAATTTCGTCGGTGATTTTATCATAGAATTATGTACAGGGTTTTCACCTACAAAAATTTTTTTATAATCTATGAACTAAAATAAATTAAGTAATGCAATAAGTAACTATAAAATAGTATATTTTAAAGGGGTACATCGTAGCCTAGAATCATACTTCCAAGTAAATATAAGTTCAAACTAGTAATAAATCCCCAAACAAGAATAGCCGTAAATGAAGCAATTGGACCATTGCTCATATCTTTATAACCTTTCACACGATAAGTGTCTTCTCCCGTTTCATAATTAATGGTGGTAGCATCAACGCCATTATCAAATGAATCACTAATGCTGCTTGCAAATGAATCATTTCTTTGTTGTCTACCATATTGAATTTCATTCGCCGTAATATTTGTATTTAAATTTGTATTATTATTCACCTCTTCCTGGTTAATTAACCTTTGTTGTTCTTCAGATAATTCATCATTATCATCGTCCCATCCAGCACAAGGGTGTGAATTTCTTAAATCTTGTAATCGAATTGCTGGTTCAGTACTTCTAAATCTTTTTGTTTTATTGTTAAAAAGAGTAGCGGTACTATTGGAAGTAATCGTTCCAGTAATTTCATTTCCGTCAATATCAGTATCCATCATCATATCAATTTCTTCATCGCCATCTCTGACGAAAATAGGGACCTTCATAATTTCTTTAGAGCATGTGAAATAAATTAAGGGGGCACTTACGACCGGCAACAAAATTGCCAATACTACCTGAGATGCATTTAAAACGTTAGCCAAACCTGCGCGTCCAGCAATTGATACTACTACCAAACAAGGAACAATTGCCAAACCTCTGGTAATTAAACGCCTAGTAATAGGGGGTAAGCTCCACAGTAAAAATCCTTCCAGGACCATTTGGCCCGCTAAAGTGCAAACTATCCCTGCACTCTGTCCAGAACAAAGTAATGCTAAAGCAAATACGAATCCTGCTGTGGGTGACAAATGGTTGGATAATAAATTATAAATAGTGAACAAATCTGCATTTTCCAAGCTATTTTCATCATCACTGTCATCCGAATCATCGTCATCGTCTCTTTTACTATTCTTATTATTCAAAGTAGCACCTGCCACTATCAAAATTGCCGAATTCACAAACAAAGCAACGGTAAACAAAGAAATTACTAACTCAACCATAGTGTAAGTCATTGTATCATTAATAGAATGGATGGAAGGTCTATAATGGTCATTTTCGTCATCTTCATCTTTTTCGACTGAGTCCGTAATAGATAAACTATTAATTTGATTATTTGATTCTGACGCTTCACCTAACTCTGGCTCATTACTGCCATCGATACTATTAGATTTTCTTTGTGTCAATGGTTTATAATGACCGTGCTTTATATCGTAATCTTTCAATCTAGCTTGCACTAGACCGGATCCTAGGTATAAGGAATGGGGCATAACTGTAGCCCCTAAAATAGCCAAACTTAAAAATAAGCCATTTCCTCCATCACGTTCGCTCATATCTATCACTTTTTCGTTTGGTAAAAAGCCTTTGAGTACTTCCCATGAAGAAAAGACTATATTATCGTCATGCGATACTTGATATAATTCTACTGCAAAACAAACCACCGTTGCTGCTACTAACACAGAAACAAATGATTCAAAAATTCTGATAAATAAAAGTGGACCTTTAGGCTTATAGGCCATCAATACAATCAACACATCAACAACTGTTACTATAACCCCGGCAAAGAGCGGTAAATTAAATAAAATGTTGAGCGAAATAGCTGTACCCACCACTTCTGCTAAATCCGTAGCAATTATCGCAATTTCTGCCAAACAGTAGACAAAAATATTCACTCTGAACGATAAATTGGCCTTGCAGTTAGCCGCCAAGTCCAATCCTGTCACAGCACCTAATTTGGCAGACAAAATCTGCAAAAAAATTGCCAAACAATTTGACAACAATATCAGAAAAAGTAATTTATACTTGTAAGCTGAGCCAGCAGCCACGGCAGTCGAATAATTACCAGGATCCATATATGCGACCGACACCATCAAACCTGGCCCGATGAATTTGCTATATTTCTTCAACACCGATAATGTCTTTTCCAAGAACCCCTTGTTCTCGCTTTTATTATTTCCTATGGGAATCATTGTGCAATTTCTATATGGGGTATCTTCTTATATATCCAAAAAAAAACTCTCCTATGCCCCAAACTCGTGTTCCGTTATATCAGACCCCTGATTTGAACCTAATGTATAAATAAAGTGCCTTTCTAGCAACTTTTAAATACTTGATCAACGTTATTACCACTACTGTGGTTTTAAAAAATATTCAACTTATTTAATATGACCTTGATGAAGTCAACCTTAGCCAATTTTTTTTAGATATACTACCAGTGTCTTCTTATGAAAAGACTCTGTGTATTTTTATATATTTATTATATAAAAATTAGCAAGTGTTGTAATTATCCAATTCTTTGGTCCCAGCCTTTCAATTAGTACCGTGTTTTTTTTAGTATTGAAAAAAAAAATTTGGTAAAAATAAAAAAGTTCCCGGAATAAGTCGCGTGGCAGGTTTCTTCTTTCCGCCTTTGTCCGGTTCGGTTGATACGACATTAATCAAGTAGAATGTCGCTTGCGGATATGTCGCACCCGTCGGACATATTAATCCGGAACAAACTGGTTAAGTGAAAAGCTTAATATGAGAGAGCAACGCCAAAGAATAGATCTAGGTTGATAAATATAGTTAAAGGAAGTGTAATATGCTTAGAGGGAGTACATTGAGACCAATTATTCGCAACAGTGTCAATAGGTACATGAAATATGCCTTCCACAGCAGCATTAAGTTGAATGCTGGGTCCGTGTTTAATATGCCTGCGATGTCGCCCACCATGTCCGAAGGGGGAGTTGTTTCATGGAAGTACAAATCGGGAGAAGAATTCGCTGCGGGAGATGTTATTTTGGAGATCGAAACGGATAAAGCTACTGTCGATGTTGAAGCGCAGGATGACGGTGTTATGTGGGAGGTTTTGGTGAACGAAGGGACGGAAGGAGTGCCTGTTGGGAAGCCAATTGCGTTATTGGCTGAACCTGGTGATGATTTGGCGAGCTTGGAAAGACCAGAATTGGAGAACAAACTGGAAAAGTCTGCATCGAAGGAAGAACCGAAGGAAAAATCTAAACAGGAGCAAGAGTCCGAGCAAGACTCTAAGAAAGAGCAAGAGCCACCACAGAAGAAGGAACAAAAGGAGACCAAGACCGATTCCAGTGGAGTCTTTTCAGGTGCCAATCCTAAGCAGAAGTTATCTCCAGCCGTCGAGTTATTGTTGCACAACAACAAGATTTCATTCGACGATGCAATTTCCAAAATACCTGCTTCGGGACCAAAAGGGAGATTGTTGAAGGGTGATATTTTGGCATATCTCGGGGAAATCAGCAAGGATTCGGTAGCTAGCATCTCTAAATACATACAATCAAGGGAGCACTTGGATTTGTCAAATATCACATTAGCCGAACCCAAATCAAAGAGCGACAAGCCGGGTGAACAAAAATCACAGAAGCCAGAAAAGCCTTCCAACATTTTAACCGTAGAATTATCATCCGACTTCGGTGAAGAAATTTCTAGAGAAAAATTCAAATATGCATTCGAAAAGTCCATTGATTCTGCTATAAGAAGTACATACACTCATAAATTCCCCGAATACTCATCTTCTCCATCAGCTTCCTCAATTGTCGAGACTGATTTGTTTGATGACTTGATGACCCCATCAGTAACTAAAAAGAGGTTCGAGGTTTACGCAATTAACTACAACTTTTCATCGTCTCCGTCACAAAATTCCTCAGATAATTTCGACGAAATCTTGGGCATATCTACATCATCCATTTCTGGTTCTTCCCCCTCAAGCGATGTTTCTCATCTCGTCAATGTTGACTTTAAGATCAAATTTAATGAAAGTTTAGTTGATTCAAAAGAATTTGTTGAGTACTTTGAAAACTCTTTGATTTCACAAATTCCCACAAGGAAGCTTAAAATAACAAACTAATTAAACAATGATATATATAATGTTCATTTATACAATAGATATCCATATAGCAATATCACCGTTATCTCTAATATCTACTGCAATACTTTTATTCGAAGTCCCTGCACGTACTTTTTTTTTTTTTTTTTTTTTTTTGAAGTTCGAATTTTTTTTTTTTTTTAATAATTTTTTTTTTCAATAACACCTCTTGTTGCAAATAAAGACGTTCAGTTATATCCTGAACTGCTGAAGATAATTGGGAGAATCTAATATTCATATGATTTAAGAGTTTACTTTCTCTAATAGCTGTCTTGAAAGTATTTTAAAATTTTTTTGAAGATGTACCTCCCATTTCCTAATTATAACAATAATAAAACTAAGAATGCATCGGATGGAACGAAACCATCTGTTAACGCATATGCTTCCACTAGAACTAATATTTATGGACATCCTAGTGGACACAACTCCACCTCGCCAGGTATATCACCTGTGCCTTCGGTTGGACTCGGTATGCACGTTCCACCAATGTCGTTACCTCCCCAGCTGCTGAAACCTCAGCAAGGACAACAGTATCTACAAGGTCAACTTCATAATTTACACCAACAACACCAGCTCCATCAACAACAACAACATCAACAGCAACATCAACATCAACAGCAACAACATCAACAACTCCAACTTCATCACCAACAGCTTCAACAAAATAGTCATCACCCACACATTCAGCAGCAGCAACAACAGCAAGCAGCACATCAAGTGCACCAATTCCATCCACATCATCTCTCTGAGCAGAACGCCACACATCAACAACATGCGCAAGAAAACCAACCCCAACAAGTACAAGTATCGCAGGATGGTAAGAAAAAGAGAGGACGTCCAAAGAAGCTAATTCTAGATCCTATTTCAAATCAGTATATTGATTCTACTCATCCCAACTTCAAACAGCTAAACAAAGCTATCAAATCCTCTAGTACAATAATACCAGCGCAGCCAAATATGACGACGCCTATGTATTCTACGCAAAATGAAGGAGGTATTACAAAGTTATACGATCAACCAACTTACATGCGTACCCTAGAAGACGAAGCGGTCCAACAATTGTTACAAAGGAAAGATAAAAGAGGTAGACCTCGGAAATTCCCTATAGAACAAACTGGATTAACAATTAAAGGTATAAGGGTTAACGGTACAATTAAACAGCGGAAAAAGAAAGATGTTGAGTTATTCGACGCGAATGGTAATCGAATAGCAAAAAGAGAAAGAGGAAGACCAAGGAAAACTCTGATGTCATCTTCATCTTCGGCCTCTGATTCAACAACTCCTACCTTACAAAACCCTACATCAAGATCATATTTACCTGCACCATTAGAACCGATTGCTACTAAATCTGACGGATTTTACCACCAAAATACTCAACTTCATCCTCACCAACAGCCTCACCAACATGATGTCAACAATATTCAACAATTTAGTACCCCATCTACAAATAAGAATTCAAATATATACTCAATGAATAGGGATCCTAATGTTACATATAGATAATTATTTATAGGAACCTTTGTAACTTGAGAATACATTATTAATTACTTAATAAATAATATCATTACAGCTAATATATATTATTTCAAATGTTTTAGAATTTTTAATCGTAGTCAAATAATAACTAAATTGTTAACTAGCTAGATTGAGATTATAAGTTTTTTGCATTTTTTGCAACTGTTATAACAATTAATAAAAAAATTTTTAAAAAAAGCATTTTAATAAATTTAAAATTAAAGGATACTGAGACACTGATATCAAATTGTATTACCGTTACCTGTTACTCTAATTTTCTTATTCCTTTGAAAAATGATTGAACAAGTAAGATAGATTATACTTTCTTCATTTGTATACTCGCAGGGCTCATAACCACGATACGCGCTAAGTTTTTTTTGATCTAGTTTGCAATACGTTCATTATTTAATAAAGTGATCATGTCTATTTATAATCCTGATGGGACGAAAACCGTATATACAAACGTATCTAATGATTTAATTATTTCTTCTTGTTTTTCTTACCGTTTTTTTTGTTACCTTTTTTCTTCTTTGATTTATTTGATTTCGCTTTATTGGAATCACTTTGATTCGAGTCTCGAGAGGATGTGGCCTGTGGTTCGGTTATTTCTTCTTTTTGATCATTCAGGATCTCATTCCTAGTTGCGCTTCCTCCTTCAATACTGCGATAATATCCCGAATCATCTTGATTTCCTGACATTAACGGAATTCTCTCGGAACCGTTTTCATTATCAGGACTAGTAATATTTTGTTCATAAATTCTTTCCCGTAAGTCCATCACCTCTTCTGGTTCATCAGTTATAACTGACGCCCGGTGGTCATCGTCAACCTTGGGCTCATCATCAAGATCCTGTTTTTCATTATTAATCATCTTACCCTGACCAGGATATTTTGATGAAGAGCCAACTCTGAATATATCTTTCGACGACCTTCCAAAGAAATCCAATTCATTTTCCGGATATTGTGGAGGAAGTTCTTCTCCCTTCTCAAGAAGTTTATCACCCTCAGCTTTACTCGAATTACCATATTCAGGAAGTGAAGCTAATCCTCGATCACCTTTGATTTTTTTATAGTCACTATTGGAAACAAATCCATATTTCCTAACGTTAGCTTCAATCCATACGAAACCTAATTGTCCTAAATTCACTTGAAATTTACCATTTGACAGAAAGCAACCAACAGCAGGGTATAAATCTATAAAACATCCTTTCATTACATCCATAACCTTCTTTCCATTACGAGTTATAAATAATGTACCCGTAGTGCAAACATAACCAAATCCGACAACGTCTGATTGTTGTAAAGGTGGTAAAACTAATGAATTATACTGACTATTTTCACCTTGATGTTGCTGTAATGGAGTTGGGAAGGGTTTATTTATTTTTAAATTACCAGTTGATTCATAGGCAACTGAAAAATTGTTATATCCTGGTAAACGAAAATCAGTTGGGTAGGGTTTTGTAACTAAACCAATTGCA
Source organism: Debaryomyces maramus (assembly GCA_030583545.1). Taxonomy (NCBI): domain Eukaryota; kingdom Fungi; phylum Ascomycota; class Pichiomycetes; order Serinales; family Debaryomycetaceae; genus Debaryomyces; species Debaryomyces maramus. The sequence goes on from JAJMIL010000005.1 coordinate 989,457, forward strand.
AAGTGACCATTCAGATTTTCATCACCATTTTGAAATTCGAAAACTTTAGTTTCGAAATAGACAGTATCTGAATATGCTCTATTTTTAACAGGTAAACTATAATTCAATACGGAAGTTGCCGTGGAATATGGAGTATCATTATTATGAAAGTGGATTTCTGTTTTATCAGCAACTAAATAACGAGCATGGAGAACATCTTTCTCTTGTTCAAATTCAAATGCATTTATACCACGATCCTTTAGTAATATATCATCCTCAGTCGAATAAGACTTACCTCTTGTATTTTGAAAGTTTGGAGGGTTAGTCTTACTAAACTCTTCTGCTCTCAAGTAGGAGGATTGCTCTTCTGGAGATAAATTCGTAAAATCATACTCCTCTGCCAAATGATTTAACGATTCTTCGTCATTTAAAAATTCGTGAGGCACATCAGACCCTAAGATTTCCGATCCAATAAATCCATATTGATTCCTTTCAGAATTATTGAAAAAAATCCTATATGCGCAAACGAATAATAAAAGAAAAATTGTTAAAGAGAAGAGAATTGATATGAATAAAACATTTGCAGTTTCTATACCGCTGATCGAAACCAAAAGGGTCATTTTCACCCGAATTATTATTACTCAATTAAAGAAACCAATGCTATTTGCATAAAAGTAACGGAGTCATCGAGCTCCACAGTTTTTTGAATGAAATGATTTTAGAAGAGAGCTCGCATCATGTAAAAAAAAAGACACAAAGTGAATTATGTATGTAAAACTATTTACAAATAGTATATAATTATCTTCTTTCGTTTGACTTACTATTCTTCATTAATGATCTAGAACCATCCTTGACCATAGGGCAGTAATGTTTATCTAATAAAACATTTTCCCATAAAGTTGCAGCATTGCTATTACTTCTTTCTAACTCGACTTCTCTATCAGTTCTCTCTATACCAAGTATATAGGAACCTTCACCACTAATTCTTTCTTCAGTATTCCAAAGACCCTTTAGACTCTCCCCATATCTGTTCATTAATTTGCCAACGAATTTCAAAGATGCTAAAGATGTCTTTTCTGGAGTTTGCAAAATTGATAAGTATAATCGTTTTGTAAAGCTTGTGGCTCTAGGCAAAGTTCCATTCTTAGAGCGGAAGAAAATAAAATCTAAGCAACGTAATAACAACTCTGACTTTGTAGAGACATTGACAGAAGGCTTTTCTGCACTGGTTGAAATTTGTAGTGGATCAGTTAATCTCAACGATTTGTGGGAAAACTCTAAATCACAATCAATTGACATATCACTCAAGATATTATAAAGACAGGAGACAAATTTTGATAAATCAATAGTCATTGGTAATTTTCCAGTAGACGAGTGATTTGTTACCAAGGTAAAAGATGTCGCTATACATAATAGAACCGTTCTAATCTGTTTCCCATTATATATTCCACCAAGTTCCGAATGAGCATCATTATCATTGGTAAGAGAATGCTCTTCCATAATATCGGTCATTATTTCTCTTAATACTTCTAAGAAATCACCAAGGGAATCCAAATTAGCCATTTGACCAAAACGTGCCAATCCTTCCAATACGGATGCCATTAAATCGCTAGCGTTATTGTCAGGTTGTGTAGAAGTATAGGAACCAGCTTTTAATATCTCTAAATATAATGTTAATAACATTTTTAATACCTGCGCCTGATATTTTTCTCTTTCCTCTATGGTGATGGTTTGCTCTGCTTTACGCATTTCTTCCTCTATTTCCTTACGTTCTTTCCTTGCTTTTCTTTCTTTTTTAGACAAATGAACTCTATCTTTTTTCTTTAATTTTTGTTTTTGGTCGTCGTCTTTGTTATGGTTTGGATCGTAGTCTTCAAGTAGCGACAAAGACAAGAAAATATTTATAACTGATTCATCTACTCGGAATTTCTTATCTCTAACTGAACTGCACAATATTCTTACTAAGTCAAAGGAAATATCACCATTTTCTTCGTCGTCCTTTAAGAGTGTTTCTAAAACTCTCAAGCATTTGGTAAATATCTCTAAATCTTCAGTATTATTCGGTCTTCTATTAAGACGACGCACAACAATCGATATCACTTCATTTCTGTGATTGAAATAACGTAATGATGATGTACATAATTCACAAGCTGCTTTAGCTGCTAGCTGACCTTTCTTGACTTGCTCGGGGGTTATCTTTTTATTGTTCTGAGAATTCAGATGAGATACCTTAGCTAATTTTGACAAGTTATTAACGTACAACGTGTAATTATTAACCAAGGATTGCTCGAACTGACGTAGACGCGCCACATCTTTACTCACCTTTTCTCGTTTTTCTGTATCACTTAACGGTCTTATCTTGTAGGTCGGAGCCAATGATTTGAAAACCGGAATCAATGCTAACATAGAAAGTTGGCAGGTCACCATATTTTGTGATTCGGACATTTTTCTTAATCTTGTGAGACACAGTATATTTTCTTCTGGATCCTCAATTAACTTAGAAGCTAAATCTGCAACTTCTTCTTTGATTTTAGTTAATCTTTCTCTAGGGGTCAAGTCTGAATCCTCTTCCTCAATCTCTTCTTTGTGATCCTCTTCTGCTTCAACGGCCTGTTCCTGTTCTTTCTCTTCATTTGTACCATCCTCTTCTATAACTTGCCTTACAACTCTCTCGATTTTACCATCAGCTCTTTTAATAGGCAAACCTTCTACTGTGTTACTTCCATTCTTTACGTTTCTTGGCTTCAATTCATAATCCTGCTCTTCATTTTCCCAATCTATTCCATCATTATCATCATCATTATTAGAAGAATCGTTTTGGTTGCTTGAAAATAACCCGGAAGAAAGTTGAGCATCCTTTTCTTGCCTTAACCTCTTTCTTTTGGACTCAATATCCTTGCTCTGCTTTCTTTTTCCCATACTTTTACTCCTTGCAATAAATAAGCACTATTAGATTTCAGAAGCCAAAAAAAAATAGATGCCTCATCGCGACATTTTACCGTCGTATTTAAGGTTCACTTTTGAGGAAAAAAAAAAACGGTCGGCTCGGTACGGTCGTTTAGGAAATATTGTGAAATTTTTCTACGCTCTTATTAATTTGATTCATTCCGTGTTTTTTTTTATACGAAAGTTTTTTTTCCTCTTATTCTGTTATATTTCTAAAGAAAAAGACTTCAATTTCGAAGATGAATACTAATTCAACATCTCCCATTATTGGTGACTTAACGGGATCCGTCAAAGATGCTGGCTTCCTCGTCAAAGTAGCTACAGAAATTTGTTCGAGCATGTCTTGGATCCAACTCATTATTACTGCAGTTGTATTAGCTTTGTCATACGACCAACTTATGTATCAAATTAGAAAGGGGACTATTGCAGGGCCTCGGTTCAAGGTTTGGCCAATTATTGGGCCATTTTTAGAGTCATTGGATCCTAAGTTTGAAGAGTATAAAGCCAAATGGGACTCTGGTCCATTATCATGTGTATCTATTTTCCATAAGTTTGTTGTTATTGCTTCCACAAGAGATTTAGCTAAGAAGATTTTAGGTTCTCCTAGATATGTTAAACCTTGTGTTGTTGATGTTGCGGTGAAGATTTTAAGACCAACTAATTGGGTTTTCTTGGATGGTAAGGCACACGTTGACTACCGTAGATCTTTGAATGGTTTATTCAGTAGAAAGGCCTTAGAGATTTATATCCCAGTTCAGGAAAAGTATATGGATAAATATTTGGAGAGATTCATTAATTATGATTCGCCAAAAGAATTTTTCTCAGAGTTTAGAGAATTAATGTGTGCTATCTCATTAAGAACCTTTTGTGGGGATTATATTACTGAAGAACAAATCTTGTTAATTGCTCATAATTATTTTCATATCACCGCTGCTTTGGAATTAGTTAATTTTCCAATTATCATACCCTTTACTAAAACTTGGTATGGTAAAAGAATTGCTGATCAAACTATGAAAATCTTTGAATCCTGTGCAGGTATGTGTAAGAAGAATATCAATGAGGAAAACGGTAAGCCAAATTGTGTTATGGATGAATGGATTTTTTTAATGAAAGATGCAAGAGATAAAAAGTCTAGTGACCCAGAGTCTAAACTTTTGATCCGTGAATTTTCAAACAGAGAAATTTCAGAAGTTATTTTCACTTTCCTCTTTGCCTCTCAAGATGCTTCTTCTTCTTTGGCTTGTTGGTTATTTCAAATTGTTGCTGATCGTCCCGATGTTGTTGCAAAGATTAGAGAAGAACAGTTACGCGTTCGTAACCAAGACCATTCCGTCCCACTTAGTCTTGACTTGATTAATGAAATGACCTACACGAACCATGTTGTTAAGGAAACTTTGCGTTACCGTCCACCAGTCTTGATGGTCCCATATGTTGTTAAGAATAGTTTTCCAGTAACCGATACGTATACGGCTCCCAAAGGGTCAATGATTATTCCAACATTGTACCCTGCATTACACGACCCAGAAGTTTATGAAAATCCAGACCTGTTTGTTCCGGAAAGATGGGAAAATGCCAGTGATGATATGTTCAAACGTAATTGGTTAGTGTTTGGTAGTGGTCCACATGTTTGTTTAGGTCAGAACTATGTTTTGATGCTTTTCACCAGTATGCTCGGAAAATATTTAATGCATGCAGATTTAAGCCACACTTCTACACCAGAATCAGAGGAGATTAAAGTCTTCGCAACCATTTTCCCTAAGGACGATTTAATTTTAGAATGGACAAGAAGGGACCCAAGTAAAGCTTAAGATCTTTACAAGACGTTTGTTATTTTTGTTGTTCTATTTGATTGTATAATTGATATATTTAATATTTCTTCACTTCATACTTCTATTTATTAATACATATTTTACTTTATCAAAATCTTTTAATATCTTCCTTTATTAAGTCAAGTCCATACAAACCGATATCACTATATAATAACTCTTATGAAGATACCTATAAGTTATAAGTGGATGCCGAAACATTACCACCCTTACCGGTCCAGTTAACATGAACCCACTTATCCTTTAAGAAGCTATTTTCTTGACCTGGCAATACTTGGAAAGTGTGGGCACCAAAATAATCTCTTTGGGCTTGCAACAAGTTAGCTGGTAACATAGCAGATCTGTAACCATCATAGAAAGACAACGCAGTGCTAAAGGCAGGCACTGGGACACCAAATTCGACCGCCTTTCCAATGGTAGCTCTCCATCCCTTTTGTGCTTTGGTAATAGCATCCTTAAAGAAAGGATTGAACAATAAGTTCTCTAAATCTGGGTTTTCACGATAAGCTGAAGTGATTTCAGCTAAGAAAACAGATCTGATAATACAACCACCTCTCCACATCAAGGCAATGGCTGGGTTGTTCAATTTCCAGCCGTATTCCTTAGCAGCTTCTCTGATTAACATGAAACCTTGAGCGTAAGAAATAATCTTAGAAGCATATAAAGCTTGTTCTAAGTCATCAATGAACTTTTGCTTATCTTGAATTGGAGATTCGTCACCTTCAACTGATGGACCACCTAAGACCTTAGAAGCTCTGGTTCTTTCATCTTTAATGGAAGACAAACAACGCGCAAAAACAGCTTCACCGATTAAAGTGACAGGCATACCTAAATCTAAAGCATTGATAGCAGTCCATTTACCAGTACCTTTTTGACCAGCAGTATCCAAAATCTTTTCTAACAATGGCTTATCATCAGTTGGATCATTGAAATATAAAATATCTCTAGTGATTTCAATCAAGAAAGAATCTAAAACACCTTTGTTCCATTTTGCAAAGACATCACCGATTTCTTTGTTGGAAAATTTACCGACTCTCTTCATTAAATCATAAGCTTCACAAATCAATTGCATATCACCATATTCAATACCGTTATGAACCATCTTAACGTAATGTCCAGCACCAGCATCACCAACCCAGTCACAACAAGGTTCGCCATCAGACTTAGCAGCAATACTTTGAAAGATCTCCTTAATATGCGGCCAAGCATCCTTATGACCACCAGGCATCAAAGATGGACCGTATCTAGCACCTTCTTCACCACCGGATACACCAGAACCGACGAATAAGATACCCTTCTTTTCCAATTCTTCATAACGACGGTTTGAATCTGGGAAGTGAGAATTACCACCATCAATGATAATATCGCCTTGGTCTAAGTGAGGCAATAATTGTTCAATGAATGCATCGACGGGATTACCGGCCTTAACCAATAAAATAATTCTTCTTGGCTTCTTTAAGTTAGAGACTAATTCTTCAATAGAACGAGCACCAATAATCGACTTACCTTTAGCTTCGTTATCTAAAAATTCGTCGACTTTTGAAACAGTTCTGTTATAAGCAACAACAGTGTAACCATTGTCAGCAGCATTCAAGATTAAGTTTTGGCCCATAACGGCTAAACCAATTAAACCAATATCACCACTATAAATTGTTAGTCAAATTGCTCGACGATTTCATTTCCGATAGCGGATTTAGTTATTTCCACTATCAAACATACATTCCCTGAATCATATTAAGTATCTAGGACAACTAATTGAACCATAGATATTGCATGTAGTGCCTTTTATACACCTAGAACATATATGATCCAATTGTTGGGAAAACAGCGTGGTATTCGATTTGAATCAAAGGAGCTGATTGGAAGCCAATTTGTCCTAACCTATTCAAAGCTATACGTTACTCAATGGTCTAATAATACATACGTTGGAGCAGACATCTTAATGTTATTTTCTTTTAAATAATTTTATATAATAAATAATTAAGAATAATATAAACTGTTGGTATACTTATATTAAATACCAATTTTTCAGTGTTTGCTGTTCCGTTTTGTGACTCAACCACGAATTCCTCGGGTAAGTGTGTACCGCATTTTTACTAGAACATACTATTGACGAATTACTAATAAGGATTTGACTAGTGAACCCAAACTTCGGTGTTCGGTGCACCGGGTATACGTTTACCAGTTAACTATTGACATTTCAAAATACTTACGGTGTAATGTTTCTTCTCCTGTATTTCGATGTATTTGAAGATTTCTGAGTATGCAACATGATTTATTTGAGCACATGCATTAAAATCGGCTACTATATCGTACGTTAGACTCTTATTAATTTATAGCCTAGTGTCCATCGGCAAGTAGGATGGGTACACTCAGGAACATGCTTCTTCATTTGTAGACTGATAAGCTAGAGATAAGAGAGCAACGCTTTCAAAGACAAATTTATGTTTATATAATACAGTCTAAATATCACTTACAACACCAGTACAGATTGCTACGATTTTGCTTTATTCGTAGGTATTGGAACTATAATATGTGTGCTCATTCCAAAGTGTATATGAAGCTTAAAAGATCAAATGAAGATTTCAAAAATTTTGAAGCATTCACAAATTCACGTGCTATTGTCTGATTGAAATATATATATATAATGAATTTATGGCCGATCTCTAAACGTTGAATTTTCTTCACATTCTCTATAAGATTAGTTCAAAATGCCTATCCCTGCTCCACACGGTGGTAAATTACAAGACTTGGTCATTCGTGACTCGTCCATTAGATCGGACTTGTTCAAAGAAATTGCTGAAAAAAAGTACAAATCATTGACTTTAACCCCTAGACAATTATGTGATTTAGAACTTATTTTGAATGGTGGATTCTCTCCTTTGACTGGATTTTTAAACGAAGAAGATTACAACAGCGTTGTACATGATTTGAGATTATCTACCGTAAAGGATGAAAAAACCGGTAAAGGCTTATTATGGTCAATGCCAATTACATTAGATGTTGCTAAAAGTTTCGCTAATGAGCTTTCTAAAAACGAAAAGATAGTCTTAAAAGATTTAAGGGACGAGAAACCATTGGCTTTGTTGACTGTCGAGACTATTTTCAAACCAAATAAACAAGTGGAAGCTGAAAAGGTCTTCAGAGGCGATCCAGAGCACCCTGCGATTAAATATTTATTTGAAACTGCTGGTGAATACTATATCGGTGGCTCTATTCAAGGTTTAGATTACCCAAAGCATTACGATTACGTTCAATTCCGTAAAACACCAACCGAATTGAGAAAAGAATTCTCAAAGTTAGGATGGGATCAGCAAAAAGTTGTTGCTTTCCAAACAAGAAACCCAATGCATAGAGCTCATAGGGAATTAACAGTTCGTGCAGCCAATGATCTTGGTAGCGATGGTCACATTTTAATTCACCCAGTCGTTGGTTTAACAAAGCCAGGTGATATTGACCACCACACCAGAGTTAAGGTGTATCAGCAAATCTTAAAAAAATTTCCAGATGGTTTAGCTACTTTATCGTTGTTACCTTTAGCTATGAGAATGGGTGGTGATCGTGAAGCTATGTGGCATTCCTTAATTCGTATGAACTATGGTGTCGATCATTTTATTGTTGGTAGAGATCATGCTGGTCCTGGCTCAAATTCTAAAGGTGTAGAATTCTATGGTCCATACGATGCTCAAGATTTATTAGAGAAGTACAAGAACGAATTGCAGCCAAAGATCAAGGTCGTCCCATTTAGAATGGTTACATATTTGCCCGAAGAGGATAGATATGCTCCAATTGATACTATTGATACATCTAAAGTTAAAACCGCTAACATTTCTGGCACTCAACTTAGACAAAGTTTGAGAGATGGTACAGAAATCCCTGCATGGTTTTCTTACCCAGAGGTCGTTAGCATTTTAAGAGAAAGTAACCCTCCAAGGTCAAGACAAGGCTTTGTAGTTCTTGTTGATTCTTCGAATACAAAACAATGTGAGCACTTATCTTTCGCCTTGCAGTCCACCTTAAATCAATTTAACGGAGGTCGCCGTGTTACCAAATTATCCAGTGATCAAGCAATTCCATTTATTGTTAATGAATTAGTGAAAGCTGGATCTGGAGTTATTGTCCCAAATAAGCCAGATCAATCAGATATTGCTGATCTTGTCGGAAACGGTAATTCTATCAGTATAAATGCTGGTGGTGAAAATGATGCAAGCAAGGGTTTGTTCTCTTTAAAGAATTACCAAAATGAAGAAGAATCTGATTTCACGCCTCTCATCAAAGAGATTATTGAATATTTATTCTCCCAGGGATTTTATAAATAATTGATGTTTAGATACATATTTATTTTGTATAGAAGATTTTTCATATAGATAGTTCCAAAATTTATAAATAGTTTTATACAATTAAATTTAAGATTAATTATAATAATGATGAAAGTTATAGCCAGGTCAATAATATCCATTAAAATCTCGACTTTTGACAACTAGTAACGTATAATATTCCAAAGTAGAATATGAACAATCACACAGATAATTCATGAGGCTAAATATACTTAATCAGCCATCAGACATCCTCGAGAGAAAAAAAAAGAAAAAATTCCTGATAATTTCAAATATGTTGATAGTTCAATTATGTTAACAAGAAACACGGACCAATAAAAAAAAATAACATTAATCTCAATTAAAAAGATATCTAGTTCAAATAGTTTTCAGGTCAAACTTATACGCCCTCTTGAATTACTGAAGTGAAAATTATTGCAACAACAGAATGTAAAGAAGTTAGCTCAATGATTTCAATAACTCCTTCGACATGTACGTCATTAGCTCTACAATAGAATTTCAAGAAACGATAAACATACGCATACTAACCGTAGCCACTAGATAATATAAAGATGTATTATTTAACAACCTAATTCATATACCTATTATTAAATATCAATGTATTTTGTCTGGTTCATATAAAATTTACACCAACCATTGTTCGAATGCTCAAGTAAATACTCAAAAACTATGCTGAATTAATAAATAATTGAACACTAATAACCCATAATGATAATAGCAAAAAATATAAATTATTTAGTTATATAAATTATTTAGCGATAATTGAATATATTGAAATAAAAATATACTAGTATAACCGTATGCTATAGTTTTGCAATAATCCAGGTTAAATTTCACACCACTAATTCTTAATTATTCCAAGATATTTTATCAATAAAATACTAATGCAATATGAATTTAAAAAAACTTATAGTTCGCTTACATTTATATTTAATTAACAAACCACAAGCGTTCCACGTTTTATTTAAACTGGGACTGGAAGATGAATCGTTCCCTAATTCCCCTTTTCACAAAAGACATGCGTTATGATTTGGAACCATTATTGAAGGAGGATGCTGACAATAGGATCATATTAAATGCTCAAATCGTTAATGTCAATTGTTAGAATTGCTATCATTACTAGACAAAATAATCCTACTTTCATTTACCCTCGCACAATAATGGTTGCAAATGGTAACATAAGTCTTTACTGAAAAAGGGAATCATGCACCTTCTGGTTTCAATATGAATAGAACATAGAAGTTCTCTAGTTTGTAAATTAAATATGAAAGTAAGTAAATTATAAGCTTTGTTTAATACATAGTGATTTAGTATTTGATTGATTATTAGTGTTAAATGTTAAGAATTACTATGATAAATAATCCTACTTTCATCTACCCTCACTCAACAATGGTTGCAAATGATAACGTAAAGTCTTTACTGAAAAAGGGAATTATTCACCCTCTGGTCTCAATATAAATAGAACATAGAAGTTCTCTAGTTTGTAAATTAAATATGGAAGTAAGTAAATTATAAGTTTGTTTAAATACATAGTGTTTTAGTATTTTATTGATTATTAGTTATTAATTATTTGTTACCAGTTTAAGATGAGTCTCAGTTTAGAAAATTTACTTCAACACTTCTTGCAGAACATCCTGTCTTTCATCAACGCACCAAACATATTGATATAAGATATCATTTTATTAGAGAAGAGATTATGAAGAATAATATCCAGTTAAAACGAATAAATACCCAATTTCAAATTGCTGATATCCTCACCAAGAGTCTCAACAAAAACAAATTCACTGACTTACGAAATCACCTAGGTATGATGAAAGTTAGTATTAAGGGTGTTAAATGTTAAAAGATTGTTCATGTTAAATGTTAAGAATTCCTAACATAACTATAATAAATAATCCTACTTTCATATACGCTCACTTGACAATGGTTGCAAGTGGTAACGAAAGTCCTTACTGAAAAAGGGAATCATGCACCTTCTGGTTTCAATATGAATAGAACATAGAAGTTCTCTAGTTTGTAAATTAAATATGAAAGTAAGTAAATTATAAGCTTTGTTTAATACATAGTTTTTTAGTATTTTATTGATTATTAGCTATTTAATTATTTGTTACCAGTTTAAGAAGAGTCTCAGTTTAGATAATATACTTCAACATAAATATATTAAATTAGTTTCGTTAGTCAAAGAGATTCAATATAAGCTTAAGGCCATAGGACCGGCCTCACAATATGGTGAACTCGGTATTCATAACAGGATTAGGTGTTGGGTCTTATCAACTAAAAGAACCAAACGGTGATATTATTAGCTATAAGCTTTGTGCTTAAGCTTGAGTAATAATAATATAATAGTTAACAACTCTGCTACCCTCTAATGGCCCTACTAAAATGCTCGATACTTATTAAATCAAGATTAGATATTCTACTATTTCGATTGCAATTTATTAATTTATTAATATCTTCATTATAAATAAACCCTTTTAAACTAAATAGCCATACCTTACTTGCTTTAAGAGCTTCATAGGGGTGAATATATACATGTGTCAATATTTAATTAGGCATTATTCAACATGAAGGAACGTACACTTGGAAGACTTACAACCATATTACAAGAAAATATTCAACACGAAATTCGGAGTAGAGTGGATAAGCAAATAGTATCTCTATTCTTGATCATTTTAATAATATTACAAATTAGATTTATTCGGTACTAGTTTACTTTAACATTCGGAATCCTTTACAGTGAAAGCTCAAACAGTTTCTTACTTTTGAAGTGCTATTCTCAACATTATTAGTTGATGATTCCTACTCTCCGTTGCAGATGGTAACGAATGTTGAAGTAAAATTTCTAAACTGAGACTCATCTTAAACTGGTAACAAATGATTAATAACTAACAATCAATAAAACACTAAATCACTATGTATTAAACAAAGCTTATAATTTACTTACTTTCATATTTAATTTACAAACTAGAGAACTTCTATGTTCAATTCATATTGAAACCAGAGGGTGAATAATTCCTTTTTTCAGTAAAGACTTTTATATTTAACATAACGATTAATGAAGTAAATTCTGTAATCTTGGATCATAACTAATATAAATGGGGTATCTTGGTACTTAAGGAATAGATGACAATTGACATATGTGTCGCTAGTAGAGTTAATTATTGGAATGCATAATTTTTCACACTAATTTGTAACTGCTTCTATACAAGCAAGGTATCGTACCGTTAATCCTGATTGACGATCGAAGGTCAAGCCAAAGTATTTTGATACAATTGTTTTTAGCTTCAGAATCCTAAAGCTGTTCATATTTCTTCCGATGTATATTTTGTCTTTGTTACTGTTGAAAATTCTTAGTGCTAATACATTGTAAAGAACTTTTGGTATTCTATTAGCAAATCAATATTTTGTAGTTAAATGAAGTTGCAAATTTAGGTCTTGACCAAGTGCTATATATATTAGTTATAAATTTTATAAATTACTCGTTTTGAATAAGTAACTGGCGAACATTTTGTTTCTAATTTAAATGGTGTATAATTTCATTCTATGGTCTATAGATAATTACATATACGAGGAAATGGGGTTATTAATTGGCCTGCAATTTAATCGATTGTTAACAATTTCAACAATTTCAACTTAATCGTTACTGAGGATTGATAACAATAGTCTGATCGGTAGCTTATTCTGCACTTGCATAATATTTAAAGGAATTTATTTTTTACAACGTTTATATCCATTTAGTACTATTATTATTAATGCATGTATGGGTTCTTAATTGTCTCATAGGGTCTTCTAGCCGGGAGAGATATTTGTTTTCTGTCTGAATTCGATTCGTCACAGTTGGTACCATTTAATTTTTATTTATGTTTAGAGTTAAATTTTTGGTACAGCGTTGTGTTCTATAGTTCTAGCATGTCAATTCACGTTGAGAACTTGGTATTTTATTTTCTTGTTGATTGATAATTAAGTTTGACATTCCGTAATAGTTGCTATTTTTTGATATATACTAAATTCTACATTTTGTGAAATCTATATTGTCGTTTCACAATGTTTGCTTAATAACATCGCACCAATAGGTTAGTTTTACACTGTAACTTCATCTCAATTCACATACCGTGTATATAGGCTATTTTGCAGCATTTGATGATTCTATATTGTCGTGTCTAGTCTAAAACTGAGACATCAAATTGCATGGGGTTAAACTATTTGAATAATCTCTTACTGGTTTTATTAGACTGTCTCAAAATAAACTATGAATTACCTAAAGCTATTCGGAAGACAAGGGCAGAAGAGAAGATTTTGTAAGCCAGCATTGAAGCCTTATAGTCTGAGGAATTATGTTACAAGATCAGAATTTGACTCCCCATTTGATCATTTACCTAAACGCAATAGATCTTATATCCCTTGGAAAACTACTGGAGTTTTCTTCTTAATTGGTGCTTATTTAGCTTTTGATGAAACACTCTTTGATTATTATGCTTCGTTTACAGACACGGATGATAAAGATGCTTTAGCGCCATTAAGGTTAGAATATGCTCTAAAGCATTTACCTATATATGAAAGGCTTGCACATCCAAGAAACAATGAAAGATGGATTAGGCTAGAATCTTGGGAAAATTTGGATAGGAATGTTTTAGATAACCAAGAAAAAGATGTCAAAACTACCAGACAAGAAGAATATAGTACTCCGTCTCTTTCCAACAAAACGCTTGCACAACCAGGTGGTATTTTCATAAAGCCGGTTATTTTTCATAACATAGATACTAATGAAGGTGTTACTATTGTTCATGCTGGATATAGACTCTGCGGTTATCCTTTCATAATCCATGGTGGAATTATTGCAACAATTTTGAATGAAACTTTTAAAAGAAATGCATCTCTCTGCATTGATACAACGTCAAATTTGAAAGATGATTTCAAGGTAGAAAATTTGTCTATTTCTTATAAGTACCCTACATTTGCAAATCAATTTTTAATAATTAAAACTAAGAAAAAGGAAACAGACCAAGGCAAAGACTCAAAAATTGTAACATTGGAAAGCGTTATAGAATCTCAGAAAGGAAAAGTACTAGTCAAAAGTGAGGCCGTTTTACATGATACCGGAAGAGCGACAAAGATTATGAACCAATCTAAAACTAAAAAATGGTGGTTGTTTTGATACTCTTAATTTATTGTAAAATTTTAAAGTTAGTACTTATTGTAAACTGTAAATATCTTGTAAATCAAAACTCATTAAAATCGTGTGAGCATTGAGATCAGCGCTCCATGCCGATTTTTTTTTAACAGTTTTTATCAATTCCAAATTGACACCAGCAAAGCTCTCTAATTAAGCTACTTGTCATAATGGTTACTGATGTCAACACTGAAGCTAATGATATATCAAGCAAGCTTGAAGTTGTGGACATTAATGATCATCAATTCGAATCTGATGAACCTATTGTACCTCACGAAAGGCAAATCGTTGATGATGTTATCGCTGTTTGGAAGCAAGATCCGTCTACGGAATCATTAGGTATAGGTAAATTACATACTTTAGTTAAGCAAAGGCATCCAAATTGGTCTGTTTCAGAAAAGAGAGTCAAAAGTTTGTTGAAAAATTTTGGATTATTGACGAATAATGCTAAGCAACAATTTACATACGCTGGTGATATTAAATCAATGAATACCCCAGATATTGAATTACCGAGTAAAGTACATATTGTAATGACAGCTAAGAGGGGTAAGGGTTTGTATGCAAAAAATAAGATTTCTAAAGGTGAATTAATTTGGTCTGAAAGCCAATTATTCTATGTTGCACCATTAGCAAATGTCAACCTTATAAAGAATAGTAAAGCATGCTCCTATTGTGGTAAGTTGATTGGTCAGTCAAACAGCAATTCTGGATTATCTGTATTAAAGGGATTAGATTGCAATGTTTGCCCTGAAATTTGGTGTTCCCAGACATGTAAGAAAATAGATTCCCAACTTCATGGTATGTTAAAGCATAACTTGTATAATCCGAATGCTAATAATAAAAGCCACCAAAAGTTGATTAATGCTGATGCATTTCTAGAATTGCAAGATTATTGTTTGAAAGAGCAATGGAATGCGTTGTATGCAATTACTATAATTTACGCTAATAT
Source organism: Debaryomyces maramus (assembly GCA_030583545.1). Classification (NCBI taxonomy): domain Eukaryota; kingdom Fungi; phylum Ascomycota; class Pichiomycetes; order Serinales; family Debaryomycetaceae; genus Debaryomyces; species Debaryomyces maramus. Next base: position 1,004,664 of record JAJMIL010000005.1, read on the forward strand.
ATTGACTGACAAAACTGGCATTAAAGGTAAGCAATTCGAGGCCATGGCAAGAGTTTCTCAAGAAGTTAGGTATAAAGCTCTCAACTCTTCGGCTGGAGCTTTTGATAATTTACAAGGTGGTGCTTTATTTGTTCAAGAGCAGCAAGAAAGTTTATGGAAAGAAGGATATGATAAATTCAGGAAAGTCTTTCCAAAATCAGTTGAAAACGGTGATGTTGACTACGAGGAATTTATGTATATGATGGGTACATACAATATTAATAACTTAGATTCTTCAATTTACCTTACTCAATCACACTTGAATCATAATTGCGACCCTAATACTAGTGTCGAAACCTCAACAACCAGCAGAATTCAAGGATTAAAGGTGTATGCTGCTAGAGATATACGAAATGGTGAAGAGCTAACTACAACATATGTGAACCCAGCGCATACTGTTCAACAGAGACAAAGAGAATTGCGTGTTAACTGGGGCTTTTTGTGTGGATGCCAAAAATGTAAGAATGACTTGCAATCCCAAAGTAGACGGAAATCAAGCTCTACACCTAAGGAAACTCAAAATATCAGAGAAATGCTAAAGAATGTTAAAAACGAAATTGGTGATCAAGAAATTGAATTAGGAATCCCAGAAACTCAAGATTCTGAGAGAAGGAAATCAGTTAGGTTTGACGAAAAAGTTATTGCTGTAAATGAGTGAATAGCATATCATTATATTAAATATAGTTTTAGAGTGTGTTTAGTGTAGAATAAAATAATACAAAATATAAAAATACATCAAATGCGGCGAAAAATAACAGGAGTCAGCTTTATTCAAAATTTTGTAATTTCAAGATGTCTAGGGATTCAGCTATAAATGGGGTTAAACGACAATTGCGTACATCTATAAAGAAGAAATTGAACGAGATACCCTTAGGTTCTATAAAGCTGCAATCTGTTGGGGTTACTAGTACTTTATGTAATATAAGACAATACAAAGATGCTAAAAAGGTAGCACTTTACATGAACATGCCAAATCTGGAAATCCAAACTATGGATCTTATAAAGAAATGCTTCGAATTGAACAAACGTGTTTATTTACCTCGTTGTAATATAGCTGTTAAAGAAGGACGAAAGAAGAATTACTTATCCATGTTAGAGGTTTCTAGTTTTGATCAAGTTTTAGAACTACAACCACAGGGTAAATATAAACTACTTGAGCCTATAAACGGCGATGACATCATGGATTCAGGAGATCTTGACCTAATTGTTGTTCCAGGTGTAGCTTTTTCCCGCCAAAAGAAAAGATTGGGCCATGGGGCAGGTTTTTATGATGAATTTTTGACAGCTTACTCACAAAAATTTAACAAAACACCATATTTGATAGGTGTGGGGTTACAGGAACAACTAGTTGGTGATATACCTACTGAAGAACATGATTGGAACTTGGACTGTTTAGTGATAAGTGATCTGGAGATTATCCGATAAAAAATTCATAAGAAAAGATCGAAGTAGCCAATAATATATTGATACTAAATTAAATAAATGTAATATACAATATCATGTAGTATACAAAATGATTCATGCTTATTTATTGACTAAAATTCCAATTAGACATTTCTCTAACATTCTATCCACATTCACCCAACTATGGTATTTGTTAAATAGTGTTGTACCATCTCTCCCAGCACATTTCATAATTTCATTCACTCCACCGGGGTGAAAATTTATATATGGCGTAATATTAAAAACTTTTCCATTTATACTAGTCCAACAATCATCTATACTTTTATGAACCTTTAAGTCATCCTTCGTTACTTTAACATATTGAGGGGGTGGTGTTTGAGGAGGTACTCCTCTTAGTATATGGAATGGAGTTTCACTATTCAAACGAGCCCAATCTAAAGGAGAATGACCTGGCTCTAATGCCACTTTTTTTCTTTGTTCTCTTCGTCCACCTGGCGATAAACCACTAGATACTCTTTGAGCTGAATTAACTGGAGGGAACAAGCTATTTGAAGATGATTTCCCTGTTGGTAGATTACTACTACTCATTCTTCTATATTATCGTTTATCCATAAAGCACCTTTTAAAAAATATATATATTGTAATTCAATATCAATGCGAGAGTTGTTAATTCTCAATTTTTTAATACTTCATGAATATTTTATTGTCTAAATAAGTAACTAAACTATTCATCGTCCTTAATTTGTTTTCTATCAACTCTTTCGTAATACAACATATAAACACTTGAAGTCTCACACAATACAGCAGCTCGAGAGACTTCAGTAACTTGAGAATCACTAATCCTCCAAAACGGATTTTTGATTAATGATGGGATCTTCCTCATCCTTACCTTATTGGTCTCTTCTTTACCGGAATGAAGTTTTGCTGTTTTCTCCGTCCCTGCTGAAGAGTAATTCGAAAAGTAGTCGGTTTCTGGGTTTTCAACTAATAATTCTGCAGGAGTAGTCAAGCCTGAAGGAATGATTTCTTGAATATTCGCATTTCCTGGATTGGCCTGGAAAACAGACGGACGACGACCCATTATCGTCGAAAGTTTACGGCGTAATCCAGAAGTAGAATCTTCGATTTCCTCTTCGTGAATATCCCTTAAGTTATGAATATCTTCAGATCCGTTTCTAACGTTACTATGCGGATCGGCACTATCAGAGCCAGAAGAAGCAACCGAGTTACGTCTATTATTATTAAAAGTAAATGAAAACTTCTTTTTTCTATTGTTTTGTTCTGAATCTTCTTCCATTTCAAGCTTACTAGCTTCATGCTCTGATAATTTCGTTACGTCACATCTAATATCACCTGCAATGTCATCAGATATCTCTGGTGACAATTTAAAAATTACACCATCCTTATCTTTAACGTACAAAGGCTTTCTTTTATAACACTCATAGTGGCCCTGCGTATGAGAGCCTTGGTGTCTGATAACTGCCCTCAACTTGTATTTATAGATATCATTGTCATTAAATTTAAAACTTTTAAAATGCCGTTTCAAATTATCAGTTTGATCTTCAGTAATTGGTGCATTATTTAAAGTTTCGGGCGCTTTTAGGGTAGTCGAATTAGATAAATCAGAATTCTTCAACGATTGTTTCTCTTTACTCTGATTATCTTTCACAGTAGTTGTCGTTTGACTAGTCTCTGTTGAAGTTAACGATGAATTATCAGAATCATCATCATCGTCAGACTCGTTATCAGACGTTGTGTTGTTTTCGTTATCTTCTTCTTCATTACCGTTTTCATCTATATCCTCTCGTTGAACTTCTTCATCTTCCATATCGTTCTCATCATTCGTCAAAATATTAGAGTTGAAGTTTGTGTCATCGTCTAATGCTTCATTTGCTAAACTCTGAAATTGTTTTAGTTCTTCATGATACTCCTTCCCAATTGATAAAGTTAATTGGTCTTTAAATGAAACACGGCATGAATTTCTTGTAACATTAACACCATTAAAAGTAGATCTTGACAAATGAATTCCAAAAATCTTTGGTGGTTTTAAGATTTGGTGCTTTCTGAAAACGGTGGACGTAATAGTTGAGATATCGAGACCGTACTTATTATACGATCTGATATAGTCTTCTAGCTCCTTGGAGAGATCTTCATTGATACATAAAGACACATCGTCATTCATCTCAATTAAATCATTAATAAATTTCGATTCCACTTCATCATTATTCGACTTGCCAATTTCTTTTAAATAGTTTTCGTGATTTACGATTTTAATTAATCGACATTTCAAGCATTGATAACCCTCGATAGACTCCGATTCATCCTCATCCAAAATTGTCTCTAATTCAGTAGAAGTCTTTTCCGGAGTATGCAATGTGAGCATTAGAAATGGAGAAAAGTGTGGTTTCGAAACAAAGGAACACGAAAGACACTTCATTTGAGAGAGTATTAAACCACTAAATGGAAATTCCGGCACAATGATACCGTCTAATGTATTCAATAACTCTGCATTGTCTCGAAGGTCATTTTTCAACTGCTTAAATTTCTTCAAGATTTTCACGTTTTCATTTTCTAATGTTTCGTTGATCAACTGGGTCAATTCCTGAGCATCGTGTTGCGATTTAGAGATCTTTGCGTTAAAAATCTTCTCTAATGAATGAAGAAATGTCCAAACTGATATTGTCCGTGTTGTCATTCTCGTCTCTTGCAACTTTTTCAATAACTTGCTCAATGCAAAATGTAACGGTATATCAAATTTCGAATTATTTTTCAATTTAGATTTGCCTTCTTGGCTCTTCACTTGCACAAGTTCGGAAATTTCGTTTACATCCATAAATTCCTTAAGCTGATCGAATGCACCAATAAATGAATTCAAATATTCTGTTAATCCTGGCAATGCCAGAAACGCCTGCAATGAAGAATTTGCAAAACAGTCATTTCTTAGATTAATTAGCCCCGTTGTGTACTTATCTGGCCTCTTACTGAACATTACTTTCTTGTTGCTCGATAGATATGGAATGTTGATCGATGGCGATAATATATAATAACTAATTCCTAGTAGTATTCCACTAATAAAAAAATTTCTTTGTTGTTCCGAAAGGCCCGTATACCAAAATTTACTAAGAGAATTGCTGTGTCTATAAATACTCCGTGGTGCCTGTGTAGTTATAATATCTTTATTGATTATTAAACTATGCAACTGCTCTAAAAATGACATACACTAGCAAAAAAATCTAACAGAAATTAACTCTGATGATTCGTTTGTAAGTATTCCGGTTCCCCCCGCAAAAATTGCCATAGAACATAGACACGACTGGCGATTTGGCAAAGAAGTTGCATTCAAGCGCAATGAACTTCTTCGAATGTAAATAAGTAGAGATTAAAAGGTTGAAGTAGTTACATCTTAGATCTTCAGCTAAGACTTTTCATATCATCGAACAATTACAATGCTGTTTCCGTGAAGATGAAATTCCCATCACGAAGGCACTCATAAATTTTTTTGGGGACTGGATATGAATCGTGCGTGTACCATACAGGTGTAGATTTTTCATAGTGTGCTGATAAGAATTTGGCCAGTAGTAGTTAAAGGATAGACTAGAAGTGATTGAGCCACCAAGTAGCAATGAAGTTCTCACATTCATTGCAGTTTAATGCTGTTCCTGAATGGTCGTCGAAGTATATTGCATATACGACTTTAAAAAAATTGATCTACACCCTTCAGAGGGATAGCTTGCGTTCACAGCGAAATGATTTAGAGTCAGCCCACCTAATTAGCAACGAAAGACACGGAGATGAAGAACCAAGCAGCGTGTTTTTAGCAGCACTAGATGCTGAATTATCTAAGGTTGATGAGTTCTACAGGATACAAGAAACATTTATCTACAGCGGGATTGAAGAGTTAATTGTAGACATAGAAAATTTTGAGAAAGATATTGATGGGGTCGATTTCAAGAAAGGTAGACATGACTCCGAGTTAGAAAACTTTGCCTTAAATAGAGCAAAGCTGGGAGCAAGTAGGGACAGGGCTCCCTCGGACACTTCTGCAGAACATTACCAAACGGTCACAGACCCGGAGACTCACGATGAAGAAGAAGTTGAGGACGATTCTGGTGAAGAAGCGGGTCCTTCAAAACCTCGCTTGCAACATTCTAAATCTATTGATCATTACTTAAAGTCACCCAAGACACCTACAATTTGGAACAATTTGAATAATGCCTCCGATTTACCACCGCAATTGCTACTCCTTTCAGAAAATAGGGTTATTTTAAGAAAGAGAATTATTGGTTTATTTACTACCTTATCGGAACTTAAGTCATATATCGATTTAAATCAGACCGGGTTTAAAAAGGCGTTGAAGAAATTCGATAAATCATTAAACACGGATCTCAAAGCTGAGTATTTGGGCGATTTACCTAAAAAGTCATATATCTTCCAGGATAGTACTATTTCCAAAGTTGAAGATAATATCAATTCATTAATAAAATTATATGCATTAATCTGTAATCACGGTGATGATTTGGAAACTGCCAAGTCAGAATTATCTATTCATTTAAGAGAGCATGTTATTTGGGAAAGAAACACTATTTGGAGAGATATGATAGGTTTGGAAAGGAAAACATATGCTGCAAATTCCAAGGTTTCGAACATGGATAACAATAATAATGAAAAGAGCTCCGGTAATGTGACGTTTAGCTTTAATATTTCCTTCAGGAATCCAAGAGTTACCAAGCTCATACTTATTACTATCATTACTTTAGCCTTGTTGAACTTTTCTCCCTTTCAAGATACTCAACAGAAGAACTGCTTTGCATTATTGATTTGTGCATCGTTATTGTGGGCTACTGAAGCCATACCTTTATTCGTTACCTCACTTTTAATTCCAATTTTAATTGTATTATTAAATGTTTCGAAAAATGATGATGGATCAGTAATGAATTCTGTTTCGGCTTCTAAATTCATCTTGTCGACTATGTGGAATTCTGTCATTTTATTATTGCTAGGTGGTTTTACTTTAGCTGCCGCTTTATCGAAGTATCACATTGCAAAATTAGTATCTACTTGGATCTTGTCAAAAGCTGGAACTAATCCTTCGGTTGTTTTATTGACAATTATGGGTGTTGCCCTTTTTGCATCTATGTGGGTATCCAATGTTGCAGCACCAGTATTATGTTTTTCTTTAATCCAACCAATTTTACGTACCTTGCCAAAAGGATCACAGTTTATAAATGCATTAATTTTGGGTATTGCTTTGGCTTCTAATATCGGAGGTATGGCTTCACCAATTGCTTCACCTCAAAACATGATTGCAATTGGTGCCATGGAACCTCAACCATCTTGGGGGCAATGGTTCGTAATTGCATTACCTATTTGTGTCCTTTCGCTATTAGCTGTATGGGTGTTTTTATTAATTACTTTTAATTGCAACTCAAGAAACACCCAATTGGTTGGAATCAGAACAATCGATGATAAATTTACTGGAATTCAATGGTATATCATTGGAGTTTCTGTCTTCACCATATTCTTATGGTGTATTGGTTCAAAATTAGAAGGGGTCTTTGGTGAAATGGGTATAATTGCATTAATTCCTTTAATCTTGTTTTTCGGCCCAGGCTTATTAACAACTGAAGATTTCAATAACTATCCTTGGAATATTGTTGTATTAGCCATGGGTGGTACTGCTTTAGGGAAGGCTGTAGCCTCTTCAGGTTTATTGGCGACTATAGCTGTGACGATCAAGCACCAAGTTGAAGATTTTTCATTGTTCGGGGTTACTTTGACCTTCGGCTTATTGATTTTGATTATGGCTACTTTTGTTTCTCATACTGTTGCAGCATTAATAATTATTCCACTAGTTTCTGAAATTGGTAATGAATTACCTGAACCACATCCAAGACTATTAATTATGGCAAGTGCTTTATTGTGTTCCGCTGCAATGGGTTTACCAACATCAGGTTTCCCTAACGTAACTGCTATTTGTATGACTGACGAGTTTGGTAAACCTTACTTAACAGTTGGCACGTTCATAACAAGAGGTGTTCCAAGTTCAGTCATTGTTTATTTTATTACTGTTACAATCGGTTATGCAACTATGAAGATAATTAATTTTTAACTCTCATGGAAATGATGCGATTTGATGCTACGCCTTCTCTATTTCTTAAATTAAAAATGAATATTAAATAGAAAACATAGATCATATGTATTAAAATTAATCAAAGCATAAATTATTAATCATTAAAAATTACTTATCATTAAGTATTACTTATCATTAAGTATAATCGGCTAATATGAGACGGCTTCCTATGGAGCTCCTCATACGCTGCTTTATGCAGCAGTTGGATTTACAATCCGGTCAGCTGCAGGGTCAATACCTTGCTCTGAAGTATCAATTGGAACAGCAGTATCACCGCTATGTCTTGGCGTTTCTTCCATTGACTTTCCATGGGCAGAGCTTCTACGCAAATTAAAGTGCATCACTTTCTGAAAGAAATCTTCATCTACCCCGGCTGCGTTTATCCACGTCAATAGGGTAGGGATAACAGCAAAAGTAATTAAATCAAGAATACCATAAAAGACCGCTTCAGAATCTGGTTGGATTTGATTTCCACCTTCACTAACACCCCAACAAATTGGGTATAAAATCCAGACTAAAAGTTGGAAACCGATAATCATAATCGCCAAATTATTTGTACGTGCCGATCTTAAAGATGAAAGCATAGAAAAAGTTATTAGTCCCATAGCGAATAGTTGAGCAGCAACAGCAAATGTAAAGTATCCCCATCTGTAACTTGAAGGAATCAAGATACCAATCAATAAGCCTAGTACATAAATGTCGGTCGCTAGGGTTTTAACAATCAACCCAGAAAGTATCGACAAAAACCCATTGAAAGTTTCACCACTAGCATTGTTGTTACTAACTGCTAGGGTATTACTTGCAACCTCGATTGCGAATAAAGCAAATGGCCATGCTAAAAACCATCCTATGTACTTGACGTAAAATACTTGTCTTATACCAAAACGCCTATCAGTGTTAACATGATGAAACTCAACTTTAGTACCAGTATAACCTAAATTCGCAGCATATGTGAAGTAGCAGAACGCTAATATGAAGTTTGTGAATAATGGAATAATAAACATAATCTTCTTCAACCTATGGACCTTGGAATCTGTGAATACAAAAATAAGTGCATGAACTACTGTTAAAATTGCAAAAATCGAGAAAACGGCCCACAACCAATCTGAACCATGTTTTGTCAAGTGAATATCTATAAAAGATGATGGAGGATTTACGCTTACCGCTTCATTGCCCGCACGAGCATATAAACTATCTACTAAAACCATGTTTATAACCAAGTAGTAGAAATAAGAATTCGGTTGCATCAATTCTTGTAAAATAGCTGCGAATTTATACTCCAGCTGACCAACACACCGTTCAAGAAAATTACGAAATTGAAAGACCCTGTAACTCTTTTTCTTAATTCAAAGGTCATTGTACATGAGGAAATAAGAATTAATAATACGCTCTAGTTTTGGTGCTTCGAATGGGGGGCGAGGCATTAAATTAGCGTCTATCCTGGTTAGAGCCGGCAAATACAAAAAAAAATGATGTGCAATTAAGGTTAGGCTGGAAATCAGCTTTAGTTATTGAGGAGAACAACTTAATTTTCTTACAAAAAGCATTGGAATGTACGATTATGTTTACTAGCTTGTAAATAAAATAAATAAAGTACTAATCTGGACGATCCAGAATTTCTACTCTTTAATATAGTTTATAGTAAAATAATCAATCTATCCGATAGCAACCGCCTGACCATTTTTCATTTTAGCTATGGTGTTTTTATCCACGTCACCCGAAGCTCCACAAATTGAGCACTTTAACCTTTTGGAATAGTAGAACGGAATCACTGGAATGAAAAACAACGTTATACAATTGATTGTCCTGATTGCATTAGCCGATTCATTATGGCAATTCCCGCAGTAGCATTTAATATTACCAATATCCGGCAACGGTTTGTTAAACTCTTTGACTGTATTCCTGTTAGTATTTAAAGTTGCTGCAACTGAAATATTATGTTTTTCTATGATTTAATACTTACAGCCAATAAGAAAGAAGCAGCAATCCATTATTATAAATTCAATTCAACTTAACTGTTTGACTGATTACTTTAGAATACAAAGTGTTGTACTTGAAGTATTTATATTATCCACTATCTGATTCTCTGTTGGTGGTTTTCATGACCCTTCAATTGGGCTATTCTAACCTGTAAACTTGTGGGACAATGAATTAGCAAGTAACATGCAGAACCTTGAATCTAATGTTGCGGTGATGGGATGTGAAAATTACTGTGGGAGATAACTGCATTTGTAATAGATATTGAAATACCAGAATTTAGGAAGGTATAATGGCTCAGGAACGTAAACTACAACCTAAAACTTTGAGTGGAACTCTTAGTACATTGGTGCGTACGCAACAATTCTATTGGTTTTTGGGACATGTTGCGGCAGTCGTATTTTTCATGTTGAATGCTATTAATTCATTTTTCAGCAGGTCCATCAAGTATTACAAGGCATGCTTGTTGGCGGTGTTACTTACGTATGGAATTGTTATCAGACAAATTCACTTCAAGGAAAGCGGGTTTGCTGGGTTGCTCAAGGTGGCGAAAGATAAGCAAATGAGGGTCAAATTAGTCAGGGATGACAATGTTCAATACTTTATCCTTGCATTGATCTTTTACTTGAGTAGTAGTGTGATTGGGGCAGTTTCAGGAGGATTGTACTCGTTTGCGATATTTTCTATTTTCCACACGGTGACATATTTCCAAAGCAATTTGTTGGGATCAATGCCCATGAGTATTTCAGCACAGCAAGAAATCAACACCAGAATAAATCACTTCACCACGACCTACAACCAACAGGCATTAATGATTGCTGCAAACGCTGAATTTTTGATGCTTAGTGGATTTATTTTCACAGTTCCCTTGATGTTCGTACAAATTTTCAGAATGCCCATTTTTGTCGTAGTCAATTCATTTGTCTTTGCATCTCTTGTGACATTTTTGAAACTAAGATATATTTCTAATCAATACACTCAGAGTATTGTCAGTCTGTGGGATTTGAAAATTAATCAAATACTTTTGAGTGGAAAACTACCATCTTCATTTAGTGAGTTCTATAATGTCAAATTCAAGACTTGGTTGCATAAAATAACTGATCCAATTCAATTACCCCAACTCCCATCAACAAAGAAGAACACCTAGATGTGGGAGAAGAATGGCTACATAATAGATGAAATAATTTGATTAGTAATAGAATATCGTGCGTAGTATATAAATGCAGCCATATAATTAAATAATTTCTGAACACTTACTTGTAAATACTTAAAAAATGGACAACGTAATTCCATATAAGAGGCTTGGGAAATCAGGTATCAAGGTTCCACCTGTTATTGTCGGGTGTATGCAATTTGGAGAAAAATCGTGGGCCCCATATTGCATTGAAGACGAGGAAGAGTGTCTTAAAATCTTGAAAAAATGTTACGATAATGGACTAAGGGCATTTGATACTGCTGACCTTTATTCTAATGGCATGAGTGAGACTATTTTGGGAAAGTTCTTGAAAAAGTACCAGATTCCACGAGACAAAGTAATTATTTTGTCAAAATGTTTCTTCCCAATAAGCAGAGAAGAAGGGTTTTCCGTTACCAATGCAGATCCAATTGAAGTTTCTAACAGCAAGGGATTATCGAGAAAGCATATTTTCGATGCAGTGGAAGGATCAATCGAACGTTTGGGTACCTATATTGATGTGTACCAGATCCACAGACTAGACCATGACGTAGAGTATGATGAGATAATGAAGGCACTAAACGATATCGTAGAGAAAGGTTATACAAGGTATATTGGGGCTTCTTCTATGAAAGCGTACGAATTTATCCAATTGCAGCATACGGCAGAACGAAATAATTGGGTCAAATTCATATCGATGCAAAACCTCTATAATCTATTGTATAGAGAGGAGGAACGGGAAATGATTGAATATTGTAAACATACTGGGGTAGGTGTTATACCTTGGTCACCAAATGCAAGAGGTTTACTTGCAAGGCCTGTGGATTCAAAGAAATCACAGGATCAATTGCTGTCGTCCTCGTTTATATTGAAAAATATGGGTCTCATCCCATTGCAAGACTCAGATCAACAAATCATTGTTCGTGTGCAAGAATTAGCAGCAAAATATGACACATCAATGATGGAAATTTCCATTGGCTGGCTAATTTCTAAAAATGTCACTCCAATTGTTGGTGTCATGAACTTGCAAGCCATTGATGACCTTACGAACCTTGTTAATCTTTCACTTACACCAGAAGACATTGAGTATTTAGAAGAAATGTATAAACCCAAACAGCCTCATATATAAAGTTATATTTAGCAGGCTTTTTAGTTCAAGTGTATTTTGCTTGTTCCACCATATAGTTTAATTACAATGTTTACTATATTTTAGATTAATTTTGATTGAAATTTGCAAAATTATTGTATTTTTCAAAATTTGAGATTTTTAAACGTCAATTTCTGAGTGATTGTAAAATACTCAGGTTTTATTCTTCAACCATAATATATTGTACTTAAAATATACAAGAAGCATAAGCTACTTTTTATCCAATGGCATCACAAAGTACGAAGAAATTGGCTACTGCCAATGTTGAAATTCTCAAACAAACTCATTTACTATCATTGATAGTAAATTTATGTGTGATAGTGATTTTGTTATTATTCAAACGCCCATCGTCATTCATACCTTACACTATATTCTCATTGCCTTCTTTTTTCTGTCAATACACCATAGAAAAATCGGCCAGACCAGTATATTCAACTGATAAGGTAACTGGACATCAAAAATTATTAAAGGCGGGAGAAGATGTTAAACATGAAGGCTTATATGAATATATGTTTGATACTATCTATATTACATGGGTATTGGATATCTTGATGGTAATTTTCGGAACCAATTCTGTTTGGTGGTTGTACTCCATTATTCCAGGTTTTGCTATTTTTAAAGTTGTAGGAATTGTTAAAGGGTTCACCAATAACAAACCTAAAGCTGAACAACCTGAAGAGCAGGTAGCTCCTGAGAAAAGTAAAAGACAAACTAAACGGGAGGCTAGTAAGAAGAAGAGTAGATATATCCATTAAACTAGATATATCTATATCCGTTTAACCTTCGCTTTCCCTAACTATGTTTCTGATTGGGTGTCGTAATTTAGCATATACAATCGTTACTGAAGGGAATTTCTTTTTAAGTACTTATTACGTAGTTATTATGTATTACTATCTTACGGTATTTGGCAATCTGTTGTAGATAATAAAGTAATTTGTGCGAGGTTTAAGAAGTCTTGAAAAATTAAAAATCGAAATATTTGATTATTTCAACAAAACAATGTATAGGAACTGCATAGGTAGTATACTCAAACCATATAGATTTAATAGAGCAATGTCTACTACGATTAAGAGAGAAATCATCGCATCTGAAGATGCTGGTCCAATAGAACGTGAAATGATCAGTAAAATAATTGAAAATTTGAAGCCAACTTACTTGAAAGTTCGTAATGATTCATCCAAACATGCACACCACGCTGGTGTACGAGATGCTGAGAACAAGACCGAATCCCATTTCGTTATGGAAATCGTAAGTGACGAATTTATTGGAAAGCCGATGCCTTCCAGGCATAGAATTGTCTATCAAATTTTAGATGATGAATTCAAGACGAAGGGTCTTCATGCGTTACAAATGAAAACTAAAACATCCGAAGAAATAAAGAAATTATCTTCAAATAATAGTAAATAGACAATATGTAATAAACATTGTATATTAATTTCGCAAATATAAAACACTTTCTATATACCTAAATCATATTTCCGCAGTGGCATTTAAATTACTCTCAATTCCATTTGCTTCACCATCTTTCTCATCAAAGTTAGTAGATTCTTGAACAGATGCATTCTTGGCAACTAATTCTACTATCCTTCTTATAACTGGTAAACTTAGCCAGGCTGGCACATAAGCTTCCACTCTTGAGAATGGTCTTAAATTAACTGTTCTGAATGGATCATTGAAATGTCCATCTGTCGATACTAACTCGAACAAGTCATCATTAGCTGTACCATCATTAGCCTTAACTCTGTCAGCAACAGCTTGCAAAACGTTTGGTGCAATTGGGGTCTCGTAATCAGCAACATAATATTGAGAAATCAATTTTTGAATTTGAATTGGTTTTAATGCATAACAAATTTCATAAATTATTTCAATATCGTCCGGCGTATTTTTACGTAATTGCAATAATTTTGCAGCCTGTAACAAATGGTTCAAGTACCCAGAACCTTCTTGGATCTCATGTCCCTTACACCATTCTTCCAACCTTGTAACATTATAATTCAACTGTAAACCTCTTTTCCATGATAAGAAATTACGTCTCATAATCAAATCATTAAAACATAATGCATCAACGAATCTCAATAACTCAACGATAACTTCATTCATCACTTCGTATTCAATGAAGTATGACTTCATGGACCAATAGACAGAATTGAAAAAACTTAAAATGTCATCCATCTTATATTGTACACCGGGGGAAAACACTTTCGCTAAAAATGGCGAATTTTCTGGAGCCATAAATCCTGGCAAAGACTGGGAAAGAACGACAGCTGAAACTGCTTTCTTTTCCAAATCTTTCTCCATTTTCTTCATCCACATGTTATAAATATTATAAGAAAGTGACTCGAAATCTTCCTTTACAACTGCAACTAATTTCAAGTATTCATCAAATTCTTCTTCACTCATTTCATGGGATAAAGTATCATTTGCAATGATGGTTTGTTGTGCGTATGAAACAAATGAGTATAATTCGTGGGTATTCGATAACCAAAATGCACCATTTGAGATAACATCATCGTCTTTTAATGTTGACACTATTTGTTGAATTGCAGCTAATACTTCGCCTAAGAATTCTTCACTTTCCTTAGTTAATCCTAATCTCCACATATCTGACAAAATAATGATTATAATTCTTGCTGGGAATAATACTTCTTTTCTCGTTAAATCAGCGGCGACGCCAGCTGGTGGTATTTTTAAGCCCTTTAGTAAGCCTTCAACAATTTCTCTATGTAATTGTCTCGCGTCTCTCAATAACCTAAATAATTCATCATTTATATCATCAACATTAGCATCTTCATCATTTGAGACAGCGATGACCGAAACTGGCCTATTATTTTGATCTAATGATGCTGGCGAGTTCCAAGCTAATGCACTGCTATGACGTTTGTTGCTCATATTTCTTGATTTTGGATTGGAAATAACACCCTTCTGTTGTTGGGATTGTAAGGAAGCAATTTCTGATTTTAATTGCTCTATATGCGATTTCAAATCAACTTCGATCGTATCGCGTTTAACTAGAGCATCCTTTGCTTGATTTAATTCTTCAATATTACGGTGAACCTCTTGTCTCAAGTCTGCTTGTTCCTTTGTTAATTGTTCAATCTTTTGTTCAGCTGATGAATATTCGGATTTGATAGATTCCAACTCTTTATTTAAGTTTTCAATTTCTTGTTGGTGGCCAACATTCTGTGAATCGAATTTTTCGTTAAATTCAAGTTCTCTGGTTTTCAATGTTTCATGAGCATTACTTGATTGATCTAAAAGACCCTTCAAACTAGCAATTTCACCAACTAATTTCTTATTATCTTGAATCTTAGATGTTAATGATTGTGTTAATTCAATAACCTTATTCTCCAACTTGTAAGAAACTTCCTTTAAGTGGTTAACAGATTTGGCACTGACTTTCAAGTTTTTTAATTCCGCAATAGCTAATTTTCTTCTAAAACATGATTGGATTAATACAACAGATTTTTGAGTCTTTTTATAATTCTTTCTTGCGGAATGACCTTTCCAAGCCTTTTGTAAAACAACAGCTGATTTCTCCGTTCTCAACTGAGTGAAGTTTCTTCTACCTTGCAAACCTCTTATAGATTTTTGTAATACAAGAATAGATGTTAAAGTATCTCTTAATTGTTTTCTGGCCATAAAACCTCTAATAGCAGTTTGAATTTTGGTGGCAGCCTTATCTTCACTTTCTTTCTTTATTTGCATTCTTCTTGTGTGTCCACGAACCAACGATTGTAAGCTAATATGTGAGTTTCTAATATCCACGTATTGTTCTTGGTGGTAACGCTTCCTTAAGTTCTTTTGGATCATAACTGCTGATTGGTATAATTTATCAGATCTCAACTTTTCAAAATGAGCCAACATACCAGCTTTGAAGAAAATTTTGGTATTACCCAATTGGTACTTACCTTTATCTTTAATATTATTATTCAAAATCTTATTACATAAATCACTAACAGACTCTTGAGTGGTCTCACCACTCATAACCTCCATCCATAAATTAGATGGAACTAAGATATGATATCTGTCAGCAAATTCGACGTAAGGCCATCTTGATGGAAAACCTGCACAAGAAATTCTAATGGTTTCTAAAACACCACAAGCTCTTAATTGAGACAATACCATTAATGAATCAAATTCCCAAGCTTTCTTTTCTTCATTTGGCTTAATACATCTGATATAATGAACATTAGTTGAATCGATAGTTTTCATTAATTCAATTAAGGAATTTTTGAACATGGAACCTAAAGTTGGTTTTTTACTAGCAACCGATCTCACTCTTGAATTAGTTGGGGGTTTAGCAGCTTCTAAAGCACTTGCATTTTTATCTATAATTTCAAGAACGGATTGCATCAATTCATTAGTAGAATTCTTCATAACTTCCAAGTGGCCTTCGCCAACCGTGTCTCTATTCTTCTCAATAAATCCATCAATATCATAAGACACTTCAAGGGCGTAATGACTCACTATGAATTTTGTTTGTCCAAATCTGGGTTTCTTGAAGACTTTATTGGTTGGTTCTTTATCAAGAGTTTGATACATTTTTTCAATCCAAGATTGATCATTACCAGCTGGTAATCTCGATTCCTCGTCCAACAATGACAAAATACCCAATTTGTTTTCGATTAAATTAATACAAGGTTGGTTATCAGCGAAGTCAATAAAAGACCATTCAATCTCTTCTTTAATATATTCTTCTTGTTCAAGCTTGAAAACGTGTTGATTAAATTCTTGCTGTAACTTTTCATTTGCATAATTAATACAGAATTGCTCGAAAGAATTTTTCTCGAAATGTTCAAACCCATAAATATCCAAAACCCCAATAAAAGATTTAATCTTTTCGGCAACTTCTGGTGGACATAAATCAGTATTCACGTAGTCAACCAACCAATCAAATAACGCTGAATAAATATATTTAGCAAAGGAATCCCTAGCAACAATAGCCTGGCCATGGTTTAAGTTACTAGTAATTTTTTCAGATCTCGTAGTTATTTGCTTCTTAACACACCATTTACTAAAGTACAAGGGGTCAATACCAAGCAATTCACATGCTTTGACTAAGTTTGGTTCATCTGAAGACAAATGAGCATCAGTCCTAGTGGCACTGATTTCAATATTACCAATATGCAACAAAGCTGCTAAGATCTTATAAATTTCCATTTGCTGTTTAGAATCCACTCCGATTAATGATAAGGCGTCTTTAGTAATATGAAATTCTTCGGCATCGTCCACACCTTCAATTTTAGGAAATCCACCTTGATTGGTATATTTATAGTCTTCTGCGGAGGTTAAACCTAAAGTTGCTTTATCATCATCACTCATACCAGCCAAAATTTGATAGAAAATATGATAATTTCTTTCGTTTTTAGGTTGGAAAACCAATCTTGATCTTTCCAATAAATAAGTCCTAATCCTAGCACCGATAATAGATATTTGACTATCAAACAAGATTTCTAGATATTTACCAAATCTTGAAGAATTATCATTTCTTGTGGTTTTCGCATTACCAAATGCTTCCATGATTGGGTTAGTCGCCAAAATTTGCTTTTCGACATCAGACATATCAGATTTGTGCTCCGTACCAATATTAGATTGTAATTCTGAATCTTCTTCCACTGAAGCAAAGTATCTCATAATATATTTGGCACTGACTGTCTTACCTGCACCTGATTCACCACTCACCACTATAGTTTGATTTTTACCATCAATCTTCATGCACCTATAAGCATCCTCGGCAATGGCAAACAAATGTGGATCTAATTCTCCTCTTGTTTTGCCGGCATATGCTTGAATTATATCTTGGGAATATAATTGATCAACTCTTTGAAATGGATTAGTTGCAATCAAAACTATACCAGAATAAGTATAAATATTCAACTGTGAATAACGGAGTTTAATCGCGTGCAACACAGCAGGTTCATTTAAATAGGATAAACTGGTCAAATCCTCAGCGGCCTCCAAAATTGGCGGATTTCGTAAGGGAGGTAATTTATCGTTATCTTCGGTCAAATTATCCGTTTCCAACGTGAAAACTTGTGATTCATCGGTCTCGGAAACTAGTTCCAAAATGTTTTTGTCCCCCTTCTTAGTGTTGGACTTAACAGATGCACCTATCCACCCAAGCTTTTCATCTGGATACCAACAACGAGTACCAACATCATATGTCGATACCATGATCAAAAGGTCGTGAAATTTGTAGTATTAAGTGAAATGAAAAAACTCTTCGATCTAAAACACCGACTTGTACCTATATTATGTATCCAATATAATAAATCAATGAAAACTAAAATGAGTTTAGTTGTTAGTCCTCAAAAAAAAAAAAAACACTCGTAACAATTTAAGGTGAAAAGACTAATAAATTAATAAATCCAAATCGAAATCAACTATCAGACTGGTAACTGAGAACGTATACTGGACGCTAGTAGTGTTTATTTGTACGTTAATACTAAGCTGTTTTAAAAGTGTTTAGACTTTGAATAACAGTTTTCGTTGATTTGAACAACGAAACGCGTTCACAAAATTATATACAGTACGTAGATTCGAAAAAAGAAAATAAGGAACTTATTGTAACTATATATCTCTAAAGTTTTGCATCCTTAAACTGAGGTGTAGATAACGGTTCATAGACATTACCAAATAGCTTATCCTCAGGAATGTATCTAGACATGCTTCTGACATCAACGAAGTTTTCATTTAGTTGATCTATACTTGTTGCACCCAACAATCTCATGTTCATAATCATTTCATCCTTCAACACCTGGATAGCTCTAACGACTCCGTCATCACCATAGGTAGACATAGCATATAGGAAAGGTCTGCCAATACCGACACCCTTGGCACCGAGGCAAATAGCTTTCATGACGTCAGTAGCCCGACGGACACCACCGTCGATATAGACTTCGAGTTTATTACTCCAACCACGCTGTCTTAAAATAGGCATTAATTCGGCTAAAAGTTCGATTGGAGGTCTGGAGTACTCCAATTGCCGACCACCATGGTTGGACAACACGATACCATCGACACCGTGTTCAACGGCCCTTAATGAGTCTTCTATGGTTTGGACTCCCTTCAAGATAATGGGCATTTTAGTGATCGACCTAAACCACTTGATGTCCTTCCACGATAAACCAGTATCAATGAAAGAAGAAATGGCTCTGGCGGCACCTTGGCTCTTATCAGCCTCCTCACCTTCGCCTTGAACATGGCTCACATCCTCAATGTTTTTCAGCCTCATATCCTTTTCTCTTCTGCCCAATTGCGGCGCATCAACGGTGATAAACAACCCCTTGATGCCTCTGTGTTCCGCGTGCCGAATAATCTTTTCGCAAATCTTCCGGTCGGCATTCACGTACAACTGGAACCATTGTGTCTGTTCGTCTGTTGCTTCGTCGATGATCTCGTCGAACGAACAGGAGGCCAACGTCGGAACCATCTGGATGATGTCCTGCCTTGCGCCCGCGCGGGTGAGAACCTTTTCGCCGTCCTTGTGCCCAAGCTTCCCCAACGCCGTAGCCGTGATATAGAACGGTGCCGACGTCTTGGTTCCCAACATGGTCGTCGAGAGGTCTATGTTGGTTACATCCACCATGACCCGCGGCTTGAAGAAGAGACGCTGGTACGACAAGTGGTTTTCCCGGAGAGTGATCTCGTCGTCGGACCCCGACGAGTAGTATGCCCACGCAACCTTATCCATGGTGTGGCGGGCCACAAACTCAAAGTCGCTCAAGTTATAGATCTGCGTAAGATCAGGCTTTTTCTGTCTCAACTGCCGTCTTTGCACATCCTCTGGCGTCTCGTCCTCGTCCTCGTCCTCGTAGCCGTCTTCCCCGTCTTCCTCACCGTCCTGCGCCGCCATGCCACTCTCCAGCACCGGAATCGGCGCCTTATCGTCCTGCTCGTCGTATTCCACGTCAAACTCGTCCACCACCACCTTACCGTCCGCGCCCTTGGCTTCCTTATCCACACCGCTGTCCGCACCCTTGGCTTCCTTACCCACACCCTTCGGCTTCTTTTTCTTCGCTGGCGGCTTGCTCACCTCCCCCAAATGATGCTTCGGGTCCAAATACTTCGTCAAAGTGTCCGCCGGATGGATTGGGTCGAATGCTTTCGTGGCGTCTCGCCCAGCATACTTCAAAATAATCCCTGATCCCCCCGGATGCTCGTCTATGAAATCACTCACATCATACGCCTTTCCGTGGATAATAACCCAGCAGTCCTTCTTGCTGTTGTGTTTCTGAACTTCTGCGTACTCAATCATTGTATAGATACTTTCACAAGTATGAAATAACGGAAAATGCTGTGCTTTAGCGCTAAATCTATTATTTCCATATTCTATATTCCAATATCACTACTAAACCCCACGCCTGCACATAGCTCAGGGTCCCCCAAATCTGTTTCGGAGTTAACTCGGCTCACCCAATAGGCACTAAATCATTGGTAAGGTGTCTAATGGGTGGGCTCCCCCACCGGATACGGGCCGCCAGGACCGTTAAAGCGTTCCGCTAACCGAGGAGATGTTATACATAACATTATGATGTATAACAATATTACACATCACATAACTAACCCCCTCCTTATAATGTTATAGGTAATATTGTTATACATCACATATAATACCCATAGCGGCTGGGCTGGCTTTGTGTCAGACTAGTACCAAAAATTTTTTTAATTTTTTTTTGGCTACCATAGAAGAATTGGGTTTGGCACTACGGTAATCTAATTTATGAATTGTAGCCGTTTAAGTTTAGTAATGCAGGGCCTTATATATGTTGTTATTAGTACAAACATCCAGCAAAATACAAACATACATTCAGAAACGTTAGAAACCAAGCGATAAAGGTGGCGTTTGAAAGATGGTTCTTATTAACGGCGTCAAGTACGCTTGCGAACGTTGTATACGGGGACATCGAGTGACAACATGCACACATACCGACCAGCCGTTGACGATGATCAAGCCCAAGGGCCGGCCGACAACGCAGTGTCAGCATTGCCGGGACCAGCGCAAGAACAAGAACTTGCATATTCTGTGTACGTGCGGAAAGAAGGGCAAATCGCCGGGGATGCACCTAGGCCTGTGTCTCTGCCATAAGAATTCGCATTGCACTTGTTCAGCGAATGCCAACAAGAAGATCGACTACAAGAAAAAGATGCAGAAGAGCGGGTCGGAATTGAGTGTTGGCGGCGGGTACGTTGGGCTGTCGAAGCAGGAGGTGTCGGCGGGCGCTGCGGCGTCGCCGAGGAACATGCTGACTCCTCGGGAATTGGGGTTGGACCACATGATGGCCCCGTTCAACATGGGCAGCGGGCTCTTTGACTTGTTTTCGCCGTCGTCGGAAAACTTTTCGTCCAATTCAAACGCAAGGGGCGCTGACGTGGTGAATGACGACAATTCGGGCTCGAATTCAATCAAGTCCACGTCGCCTACCAGTGGCAACAACACCAATAACGTAGATGCTGCCACAGATCCGCTTAAGGAGACCGATTTGAATATGACGGGCAATATGTTCCCGTTATTCCCTTTGGTTGGCAACTGCAGCTTCAGTGATAACAAAGACCAGCCTTTGACTGGTATACCGAATGACGGTAGGGCCAAGTCAGACACTCTGGGAAATCAATCCGCTGCGCAGTACCACCCGATACGACCAAAAAGACCCGAAAGTTCCCTTTCCATTGCGTCAAATTCTTCGGTAACTAGTCGCCTGAATAACTTGGAGAATCCAAATTACCAGAATATCCCGGCCGTGTCGTCGGCGTACCCACCAAATCCTTTCTTGTCCGCCGATAATGAGTTTGAGGACTTTGGCACCAAGGATATATACAATGGAGATGATGATTTACGTCTTGACGAATACGGTCAATTTATGAATCCGTCGAATCAACAAAATGATGGCGATGAGGCCCAAGACATTGTCCCAGGGAAGCCACCTCAGAATGATTTATTGAATCAAAGTCAGTCTAATTTTGATATTAATAGCTATCCCATGTTTAATGACTTAATTTTGCCAATGAAGAACGACCCTAAAAATGACTTGAAACAGGGGTAGTCTATAAGCTTGAGAACACATTAAAGCATTGCTGCAATGCTTTAATTGTACTCCGCATATTTTATTTTATATAAACAATTATTTATCAATACTTAAGTTTTCTAACCGATTCATATTTGAGTTTAGTGTAAGCATTTCGCCGGTTTTTTCGCTATTAGTTTGTTCCTTCAATTTTTGTTTATGAGTGGTTGGCATGGCAGAATTATAGATTGAATTTGAATTTTCGTCTCGTAAGTATAATGATAATCTCTCATCGTGAACTTCCAAAATGGACTTCTGGTCATTCTGCTGTAAAATGCTTAATCTTATGAGATATTCTAATAAGGAAAGGGAACTCTCTTTTATCTGCTTAGCGTCTTTGGCCTGAGTTGTATCATCCTCATCACCAGTGTCTTCTTCATCACTTTCCTCATCACTATCATCGAATTCACCTGGTTTGATTTCCCCTAGCGCAATCCACTCCTCCTTATCATCCGAATCTATTAATTTCAATATCAAAACTGGGGAACTTCTACTCTCCAATCTAAGCAATTTTCCCGATGCACTGAAGAAAAGCCGTTTCAAATCTTTTATATTATAGCTTTTAGCCTTTGGCTTTTCCTCTTCATGATACCTGCCATCATCAAAGTCCTCCTCGAAATCCAACTTGTATGAGTATTCATTACTTTCATCATGAACTCTAATTATGCGTCCCAGACATCTGGCAAATTCCTCTTTCCACGAAATACTTGATAACTCATTAACTTGTTCGTTTTTATCGACATACTTCAATCTACTAGGGTTATAAAAAATGGAATATAAAACCAAATCAAACTTTGGTCCTACATCCATTTGATCTTTCTTGAACTCACTATTTGCTTTGTTAACGTAATTTGATGCCTGTAATAACCTCCCAGGCGAGACATGGCTTGCCAAGTTGCCACTTAAATTCACTCCGCTTGTGCTTAAAGACAAATTCAATAATGGGATAGCCTCATCGATCTTTTCCAACAAGCTTTTCATATATGTATCAACTTGCCTTATGGATTCTTTTTCGTTTCCGTTAGTTAAATTGTTCGTAATGCTAACTAAAGTAGTCTCAAATAGATCAAATTCATTAGCTAAATCGTCAATATAATTAGTGGTAGCTTCCAATGACGAATTACCCCTAGCACTGGCTAACTTTATCAAATCAATGGAGACGGACAAAATGTCGATCTTAGTTTGAATCTTATTCTTGGTTATCGTGATCTTCTTCTTCTCATGATCAGGAATTTTATCGAGAAATTTGCTAACCCTTTTGATCGCAAACCCAGATGCTAGAGATATGCCCGACCTGATAGCAAACGTAACAGCTTGACTACCTGCCTTAGCTAATATATCTTCCATCTTTTCAATGCAATTGAAAAAATTAAGTGATTCCTTATCTTGCTCTCAATAATTTTTTATAGTGAGCAGCGCGTTTGTTTATATTTCTAGTTTGATCTTACTAATGGAAAGAAATAAGTTTTACTACAGCCATTAGATCATCAAGGAATGGGTAGAAAGCTATTGAAAGAATACACTACACCGTTAGGTTCAGGAGCAGGGGTCCCAAAAGAGAAACGGCCAGCCCCTGTTACAGATGGAGCGGTGAGGTTAGCAAGACCATTCAAGGTGCCATTTGCAAACAGAGGACAGACAATTGGAGCCGGAGCTACATCGACAAATAAGAGATTACCGTTACGGAATGTTAGAAGCAAGGTAACTAATTATTCGGATATGGACGCTATGAACATGGATAGTGATTTTGGTGTAGATGAGGACGGCAATGTTATTAGAAATACAAAAAGATTTGGGGCATTATTACCACGACTGATGTTGAAAGGTGACCATTTAACGAGTAACGAGAATAAGTTTCGCAGATCGTTCACTATTCCATTTTCGAAGAATAATGAAAAGCAGACAGAGTTCGAAAATCGAGGTCCTCCACCTCCATTAGGAACAAAGCGTAAGACTATACTTCCACCCAGGGCTTTGCATGATCCGACGAGTGAATTCGCTATAGTATTGTACGATCCAACCGTTGATATTATACCGAAAATTGAAGAGGAAAAAGATAACAAAGAGAATGAAAGCAGCTCAGAAGAGAATAAGGAAAACATAGTTGAACGTCCCGCCAAAAGACAAAGAACCCATAAATCACTAGCAGAGATCTTGGGTATATGCAAAAATCCTCAGGATTCCCTAGCTAAATACCCTAATGTTCCGGTAGTTATTGACCCAAGGTTAGCGAAAATATTAAGGCCTCATCAAATTGCAGGAGTCAAATTCTTGTACAGATGTACTTCTGGGTTGATGGATCCTAGAGCAAAGGGGTGTATTATGGCTGACGAAATGGGTTTAGGTAAAACCTTACAATGCTTGGCCTTAATGTGGACATTGTTAAAACAAAGTCCTCGAGGTAAGAGAACAATTGAGAAATGTATAATTGTTTGCCCATCATCTTTAGTAAGAAACTGGGCTAATGAGATTATAAAATGGCTAGGTGAAGGTGTATTAACACCTTTGGCAGTCGATGGTAAATCCACCAAGTCTTCCGATTTGGGTCAAGCTTTACAACAATGGTCTGTAGCCACAGGAAGAAATATTGTGAGACCTGTATTAATCATTTCATATGAGACATTGAGAAGAAACGTCGACAAGTTGGCAGGTACGGAAGTTGGACTTATGTTAGCTGATGAAGGGCATAGATTGAAAAATGGGGACTCGCTAACGTTCACCGCCTTGAATTCATTGAGGTGTGAAAGAAGAGTCATATTATCGGGGACTCCTATTCAAAATGATTTGTCTGAATACTTTTCCTTATTGAACTTTGCAAACCCTGGATATCTTGGAACTAGGAATGACTTTAGAAAGAATTTTGAAAATGCTATCTTGCGAGGTAGGGATGCCGATGCTTCTGATAAAGAGAAGGAAATTAGTGACAAGAAATTAACTGAATTATCTCAGTTAGTTTCCAAATTTATTATAAGAAGAACTAATGATATCTTATCAAAGTACTTGCCGATAAAATACGAGCATGTAGTGTTTGTGGGATTATCGCCGATGCAAAAAAGCTTATATCACCATTTTATAACATCTCCAGAAATCAAGAAGCTTTTGAAGGGCGTTGGATCCCAACCATTGAAAGCTATTGGTATGTTGAAGAAGTTATGTAACCATCCTGATTTATTGAGCTTGCCAGACGATTTAGAAGGTTGTGAAAATTTAATACCTGAAGATTATGTGCCAGCCATTGGATCGGGCAATCGTACCAAGGAAATTCAAACGTGGTTCAGTGGGAAATTCATGATTTTGGAAAGATTCTTGCACCAAATTAAGACTGAAACGGACGACAAAATTGTTTTGATTTCCAACTATACCCAAACTTTGGATTTAATTGAAAAGATGTGCAGATATAAAAAGTATGGTTGCTTGAGATTGGACGGTACAATGAATATAAACAAGAGACAGAAGTTAGTGGACAGGTTTAATAACCCAGAGGGATCTGAATTCATTTTTCTTTTATCTTCAAAAGCCGGTGGTTGCGGAATCAATTTGATCGGTGCGAATAGGTTGATATTAATTGACCCCGATTGGAACCCTGCTTCTGACCAACAAGCATTAGCAAGAATCTGGAGAGATGGGCAGAAGAAGGACTGCTTTATTTACAGATTTATTTCCACAGGTACCATTGAAGAAAAGATTTTTCAAAGACAATCAATGAAATTATCCCTATCAAGTTGTGTCGTCGACGAAAAAGAAGATGTTGAACGGTTATTTAGTGCTGACAATTTAAGACAATTATTTGAATTCCAACCAGACACAAACTGTGATACTCATGATACTTATAGCTGTAAGCGGTGCCGTCCCGAGACCGGACAAGTTGTCAAGGCACCAGCCATGCTCTATGGTGATTCAACTACATGGAATCATTTGAATCACGATTCCTTGAGAGAAAATGAAGACAATTTGTTACGAAATGAAAGTCAGTTTGATGATATTACATTTGCATTCCAATATATCTCTCATTGAGTCAATTCTGCCGGTACTATGTACCGTTATTATTGAGGGCATATTATGACGGATTTTTTTTTTCGGACTTGAGAATTATCATAGGAACCCCCACATTTTGATATCCGAAGTGCGCCAATAGTAAAGCATATAAATAATATAGTATACATTAGCTTTATATTCTCTTTTACATAGATATTAATTTAAAACAAGGTAGAGAAACATGTCTAACCAAGCACAAGAATTTCCAATTAATCCAATTATTATCGTCGGGGGTGGGCTCGCGGGCTTATCTGCTGCACATCAAGCTTATTTAAGGGGAGCCAATATTGTCTTACTTGACAAGCAGGGGTTCCTAAGTGGAAACAGTGGTAAGGCTACTTCGGGAATTAATGGGGCACTTACAAGAACACAGATTAATCTTTCAATTAAGGATTCTGTTGAGCAATTTTATGAAGACACATTGAAAACAGCGAAAGATAGAGCGAATCCTGAATTGATCAAGGTATTGACTTATAATTCGGCTGATGCAGTACATTGGTTACAAGAAGTGTTTGACTTGGATTTATCGGTTGTGTCAAGATTAGGGGGCCATTCACAGCCAAGAACACACAGAGGTAAGGATGCCAAATTTCCTGGTATGGCAATCACTTATAAACTATTAGAACACTTGGAAAACTTATCGGAGAGCGAACCATCTAGAGTGAAAATCCTCAAGAAATGCCAAGTGATTGACTTAGTTAAAGCCGAAGACAACGATTTTAACATTGTAGGTGTTAAATATAAGGATTTGACCGATAAACTGAAGCATGAATTAAAGGGTCCAGTCATCATGGCCACAGGTGGCTACGCGGCTGATTTTACAAAGAATTCATTGTTAAGAAAGTATAGGCCCGATATTATTGATTTGCCATCAACGAACGGTAATCATGCTACTGGAGATGGCCAAAAGATTGTCATGAAGAATAAAGGGATTGGCATCGACATGGATAAAGTTCAGGTACACCCCACTGGATTGATTGATTTAAATGATACTGACGTGATTAATGGCAAGACTACCCCTAGATTTTTATTCTTAGGCGCTGAAGCGTTGAGAGGCGAAGGTGGGATAATATTGAATAACAAAGGTGAAAGGTTTGTTGATGAATTGGGAACCAGAGATTATGTTAGTGGTGAAATGGAAAAGCAAATTAAGGCAGGAAATGGTCCGTTAAGATTAGTATTAAGTGAAGGTTGTGAAAAGAACTTACAATTTCATATTAAGCATTATGAGCAAAGGAATCTCATGAAGACTATTAGCGGCGATGAATTGATTAAAGAGATTGGATGTACTAAGGAAACATTAGAGAAGCAGTTAGAAATTTATAATAAAGCAGCCAGAGGTGAAAAAGAAGATGCGTTTGGAAAGAAGTATTTCCCAAATACTCCATTTGAATTAACTTCGGACGGTAAGTATCATGTTTCCTTCATTACAAGAGTTTTGCATTTCACTATGGGTGGTGTGAAAATTAATGATAAGTCTGAAGTATTGTACGACGATAGTAAACCATTTGAAGGTTTATATGCGTGTGGTGAGGTTGCTGGTGGTGTTCATGGGCATAATAGATTGGGTGGATCATCGTTGTTGGCTTGCGTCGTATATGGTAGGGTTGCAGCCGATCAAGCTACAAGTTACTTCTTACAATCGTTAACTGCTGCGGCTAATGGGGCTGGTAATGGTAGCGGGCCAATCAATAGATTGAAACAAATTAGTTTTCACATTGATCCAAGTAATCCTCAACAAATTACTATAGATTGGCTGAATAATCTGCAAGATGGGGATTCCAAGAGCCAAAAATCAGAGACACAACATCAAAGTCAAGCTCAGGGTCAAACTAAGGAAAAACCACAAGCGCAGCAACAAAACAAACAACAAGATAAACCATTTGAAATTCCTTCCAAAGAATTTACAGAAGAAGATGTTGCAAAGCACAACAAGAAGGAGGATTGTTGGTGCATTATTAAGAATGTCGTTTTGGATTTAACTCCATTCTTGAAGGATCATCCAGGCGGTGAAGAATCAATTGTGAATTTTGCCGGTAAGGATGCAACAGAGAGTTTCGATATGTTGCATGAAGATAATGTCATAGCTAGATACGCCAAAAGCTGTGTCTTGGGAAGACTTAAAGGCAAGACACCGGGCTTAGACTTCTTACAATGATCCAAGTAGATCACGGGTGTTGTTTATATATATATACATATATTAGATATACATATATACAAACTTACATATGATAACAAGAATATATAAATCTTTTAGAAGAAATACATAAAACAAATTCTAAATAAACACAATCAAAAGTACTCAGTGGAACGGTCTTTTTGTTTTAATCGGAGGCAAAAAAAACATTTTACAAAAAAATAGAGTGTGTTAATTAAAAGAAAAAAACAAGACTACCGAACCAGAAATTATACTTCTAATTCGATTAGAAACACTTATGGTGAACAATTGAAGGTCCAGATTCATCATATTCTTGTTTTGAGATCCACATTTGTTGGAAAGTAGACAAGGAAGCCAAGATAGAACCACCAATCCAGACAGAGTATTTTCTTTCTGGAGGAGCGATGATCTTGATCTTCATCGAAGAAGGAGCCAAGGCGGTAATTTCCTTTTGCATTCTTTCAGCAATACCTGGGAACATAGTAGTACCACCAGACATAACAATGTTACCATATAATTCTTTTCTGACATCAACGTCACACTTAATAATAGAGTTGTAAGTGGTTTGGTCAATACCAGCTGCTTCTAAACCTAAATCAGCAGGACGGAATAAAGCTTCTGGAGCTCTGAATCTTTCGTTACCGATGGTGATAACTTGACCATCTGGTAATTCGTACGACTTTTCAATAGCCGACGATTGAGAAGAAGTTTGCATTTCTTGTTCAAAGTCTAAAGCAACGTAACATAACTTTTCTTTGATGTCACGAACGATTTCTCTTTCAGCGGTGGTAGAGAAAGTGTAACCTCTTTCGGATAAGATCTTCATTAAGTGGTCGGTCAAGTCTCTACCGGCCAAGTCGATTCTTAAGATACCGTGTGGCAAGGAGAAACCAGCGTAGATTGGAACAACGTGGGTAACACCATCACCAGAATCCAAAACAATACCAGTGGTTCTACCGGAGGAGTATAAGGACAACACAGCTTGAATAGAAACGTAAAAGGCTGGGACGTTGAAAGTTTCAAACATGATTTGGGTCATCTTTTCACGGTTAGACTTAGGGTTCATTGGAGCTTCGGTCAATAAGACTGGGTGTTCTTCTGGGGCAACTCTTAATTCGTTGTAGAAAGTGTGATGCCAGATCTTTTCCATGTCATCCCAGTTGGTAACAATACCGTGTTCAATAGGGTATCTCAAGGTTAAAATACCTCTCTTAGATTGGGCTTCATCACCAACGTAAGAGTCCTTTTGGCCCATACCGACCATGATCCCTTGATGTCTTGGTCTACCAACAATCGATGGGAAAACAGCACGAGGTGCGTCATCACCGGCGAAACCGGCTTTACACATACCTGAACCGTTATCAATAACTAAAGCAGCAACTTCTTCTATTAATGTGTTAGTATCGCTTTGTTCCACTCGCACGTACCGGCGATCTGGTCCTCGGCCCCCAAGGCAAGGTTCCCATGGCGGCTAATCCGTCGACAGCCCAATCCCCTGTTCCTGGCTGCCGTCGACTCTCCATCCTCTCTCACGTCGCACCACTAGTCCACATCACCACTTTTTCCTCTACAGCAACTTTGCCCTAATTAGCCGCCGATCCAGATCACTACCCGCCGTCTGCCTCGGTATCGATCAATCAATCAATCAATTGATTCATCAACACCGTCTGGACTTCTCAAATTCGTTGTATACATACCACCGTCCATTATAACTTAAATAATAATAATATATATCCTAATTTCTTATAACGAAATAAACAGGGTGTTAAAATTCTACCAGTTTTTTTGGAAGGGGTGAGAATGGGTTTTGGAAAATCGATTTTCGTTCAATCTAATTTTCCAAGTTACCCGGAACACGCGAATCTTACGCTATTCTCTCTAACGACAATATGTCTAAGTTAGGGTATTTGGGCCATTATCGTCTACATCGGTACCGAAACGCTTGACGAAGGTCGTACCGTCTTTCGCTGGTCTATATATGCATAATACATTAGCCATGTATGTTATAGGTATTATGTATGAGGCTTATGGGGGTCTTTTGCGCGTGATGGGACCGTTTGTAAAATGTAGGCTGATACTGGAGAGCCGGTATCGTCAGAGAAAGGTGGTGGGCCAAATGGTGGAAGGTAGGGTCAATGTAGTATGGGTTACGGGTGGGATAGACCACCCAGGAAGGCCATAGAACGTCAGGTAGGGCACTGGGAGGTCTTTAGAGACGGTAGGAACCTGGAGGATAAGAGGGGGTTTTGTGTAACAAAGCCGACATAGAGGCCATGTTTAAGGATCCTGAGATCATTTAAACCGGTAAAACAGGCTGTTTATCATAATAGCAGAGAGGAAAGAGAAATATGTCATCATCAGTTCCATACGACCCATATATTCCGAACCAGACGACTGGCGAGCAGTCGGCATCCAGAACGGCAGCCATCCAGGCGGTATGTATAAGCCAGCGACGGCACACGATAGCACACGAAGGCACCTATTGGGGAGCGAGAGGCGAGTACTAACAGCAAATAGCAAATTGACGACACAGTTGGGGTCATGAGAGACAACATTAATAAGGTTGCAGAGAGAGGAGAAAGATTAGATTCGATCGAAAACAAAACCGATAACTTGGCCATCAGTGCCCAAGGGTTCAGAAGAGGAGCCAATAGGGTGAGAAAAGACATGTGGTGGAAGGATATGAAGATGAGAATGTGTCTTATATTGGGGGTGATTATTGTGTTGATTGTGATTATTGTGCCTATTGCAGTTCATTTCTCATAGTTTAATTGTGTATTTAATTTTATGTACGAGAGAGAAAACCCACTGTAGCCTAATTGTTTTGTAATAAGTCTTCGTATTGGGCTTCGTTCATCAAAGATTCTTGGCCCTCTAACGATTCGGCTGGTTCGCTCAACTTGATTTGTACGATCCAGGCATCGCCCATAGGATCATCGTTGATTAATTGGGGGTTGGACTCCAAGGCGCCATTGACAGCGACGATTTCCCCAGCGACTGGACTGTAGATTTCAGAAGCAGACTTGACGGACTCAACAGACCCAATAGATTCACCAACATCGACGGTTTCGCCGACTTCTGGCAACTCAATAAAGGTAGCATCCCCTAAAGATTCACTTGCGTATTGGGTAATACCGATAAATGCACTGTTATCGTTGTGAACAGCCAACCATTCGTGTTCTTCGGTGAACTTGACGAACTTTGGGCCTTCGGCCAAGTACTTGTAAGCAACTGAGTCTTTGTTTAACTTAAAGTTGTTGGAGTTAAATCTCACGAATTTGTAGACTGGGGCAATTTGGACCGGGGTCATTCTGGCACCAATTGCATTCTTAGCCAACTGCGAGCCAACTCTTGGAGCTATTCTTGATTGAAGTAAGTTTCTGAACATTTTTGATGAATTAGTTAATTCCTTTTCTTCTAGGAGTTATTTCTTTCGACATTTAAATGGAATTTTTTGGTTAATGCCGGAGTCAGATACGAGTCAAGAAAACATCATGTGATTATACGGCAGTTTGGTTTCACCATGTTTATGGGGACCTTGTATCGCCAGAAGGTTATTCATATACTCCTCGAACGACCGGCCCCGTCAGAATAGACCTGTTATTTGAAGGTTCAGGAAAAATCAAGCCCAACTGAGGCCCAAAAGCAATCTCGAAAAGCACGATATTTATTTTTGCATTGAACCCCACAGGTGGATCTCTAAAATGGAATATTCCCAAAAACATTAGATCCAGCAAGATAATTACAATGGTTACCTAAGAGGAAACAATCCAGAGCTTCAATGTTTCTCTGATCTACGTTGTATTCCAAGAAAGAGCACAAATGAAATTTTTCGCAGCCGTTTGCAAGTTGTATTGAAGAGCCCCGAAATCGCTACTTCGAACAACAGATGTAATCTACTAGAGGCAATCTACAACCCTTCCTGACCTCTTCTACGTCTTTGGATGGGGTATAAATATATATGGCAATTAAATACCGTTTGTACTCAAGTTATATCCGCACCATTGCAAGAAATATCTATTCCATCAAATAACGTATAATAGGCTCAGGCACACCTGTACTTAGTAAAAGCCGAAACACATAAACATATAGAACATAGTAGAAGTAATATTTAAGTTAAAACATATAGTATATTCTAGGAAGTTCGAGGTTTTTTCTAGTAAATTCTTCTAGCGAGTAGTAGCAATTCAATTTTGGTGATCGAAATTTCTCGAACATTTCGGACCGATTATGAACCCATCTTTGATTTAGCAACTATTCGGAGTATATAAGAAGAGGATATTCATGGAGTTCAGATAAGAGAAGATTTACTTTAGTTAAACATACGAACTATTAGAAATGTCGAAAGCTATTGGAATTGATTTAGGTACAACATATTCATGTGTTGCACATTTCACTAATGATAGAGTGGAAATTATTGCAAATGATCAGGGTAACAGGACTACCCCATCATATGTTGCTTTCACCGATACAGAGAGGTTGATCGGTGACGCCGCCAAAAACCAGGCTGCTATGAATCCCAGCAACACGGTTTTTGATGCAAAGAGATTGATCGGAAGAAAATATAATGATACTGAGGTGCAAAATGATAAGAAGCATTTTCCATTCAAGATCATTGAAAAGTCCGGAAAGCCAAATATCGAGGTAGAATTCAAGGGTGAAACCAAGGTTTTCACCCCAGAAGAAATTTCTTCGATGGTTTTGACCAAGATGAAGGAAACAGCCGAAGGGTATTTAGGAGGAGAGGTTAAGGATGCGGTTGTGACGGTTCCTGCCTACTTCAACGATTCCCAAAGACAAGCCACCAAGGATGCAGGTTTGATTGCAGGTTTGAACGTTACCAGAATCATTAACGAGCCTACCGCAGCAGCCATTGCTTACGGTTTAGATAAGAAGGGTACTACTGCTCATGAGCAAAATGTTTTAATTTTTGATTTGGGTGGTGGTACTTTCGATGTATCGTTATTGGCCATTGATGATGGTATTTTTGAAGTGAAGTCCACTGCTGGTGATACCCACTTGGGTGGTGAAGATTTTGACCACAGGTTGGTTAACCACTTCATTACTGAATTCAAGAGGAAGAACAAGAAAGATTTATCTTCCAACCAAAGAGCTATTAGAAGGTTGAGAACTGCCTGTGAAAGAGCAAAGAGATCTTTGTCCTCTTCTGCTCAAACTTCAATTGAAATTGATTCTTTGTATGAAGGTATTGATTTCTACACTTCAATCACCAGAGCCAGATTTGAAGAATTATGTGCTGATTTGTTCAGATCTACCATGGATCCTGTTGAAAAGGTATTGAAAGATGCCAAGGTTGATAAATCACAAATCCACGAAATTGTTCTTGTTGGTGGTTCCACAAGAATCCCAAAGATTCAAAAGTTAGTTAGCGATTTCTTCAACGGAAAGGAACCAAATAAGTCAATTAACCCCGATGAAGCCGTTGCTTACGGTGCAGCTGTTCAAGCCGCCATTTTGTCTGGTGATACATCATCCAAGACCCAAGACTTATTGTTGTTAGATGTTGCACCATTATCTTTAGGTATTGAAACAGCAGGTGGTGTCATGACAAAATTGATTCCAAGAAATGCTACCATTCCAACTAAGAAATCTGAGACTTTCTCGACCTACGCTGATAACCAGCCAGGTGTCTTAATTCAAGTCTTCGAGGGTGAAAGAGCAAAGACCAGAGACAACAATTTGTTAGGTAAATTCGAGTTATCTGGTATTCCACCTGCACCAAGAGGTGTTCCTCAAATAGAAGTTACTTTTGATATTGATGCAAATGGTATCTTGAATGTTTCTGCATTAGAGAAGGGTACAGGTAAGACTCAAAAGATTACTATCACTAATGATAAGGGTAGATTATCTAAAGAAGATATTGAAAGAATGGTATCCGAAGCTGAAAAGTATAAAGAAGAAGATGAAAAGGAAGCATCTAGAATTCAATCCAAGAATACTTTAGAATCTTATGCTTATTCGTTGAAAAATACTATTAATGACGGCGAAATGAAGGACAAGA
The DNA here is from genome assembly GCA_030583545.1 of Debaryomyces maramus. Taxonomy (NCBI): domain Eukaryota; kingdom Fungi; phylum Ascomycota; class Pichiomycetes; order Serinales; family Debaryomycetaceae; genus Debaryomyces; species Debaryomyces maramus. Next base: position 1,038,814 of record JAJMIL010000005.1, read on the forward strand.
TTAATGAACAAGACAAGGAAAAGTTATCGAAGGCTATTGATGAAACCATTGCTTGGTTAGATGATTCGCAAGCGGCTACAACCGACGAATACGACGATAAACACAAGGAATTAGAATCGATTGCTAACCCTATTATTTCTGCTGCTTACTCTGCTAATGGTGGGGCACCGGAAGGAGGTGCTCATCCAGGTGGTTTCCCAGGAGGAGCCCCAGGTGGTGCAGCTCCACCACCAGGAGGTGAAGCCGAAGGTGGACCAACTGTTGAAGAAGTTGATTAATTAAATTAGGTTGGTGATTATGGTTTTTATTTCATCTATTATCTTTATATAATTTAAGTTTTGTTGTATATGTTATGTTTAATGAATGGGTATTTGTGTATATATATGAAAAATTAATATTGTAGAATCATTTGAATAATTCGAAAAGTATACAAATAGTTGTAGCGATTCCCCAATTTAGAATTAAAATCAACCCAATATTTCTATCTATAACCCAGTTGTTTCTAGGAACTAGTACTAAGAGAATAGCTATACTTGAAATTATACTTAATCCCGTTAATACCAAGGTTTTTGATATTTCAATCCTATAGCCATCTCTATATTTCTCATTAGTTGGTATAAGAATTAATCCACTTATACCCATAGAAGAGAGGGATAACAATGGCCCTCCAAAACAAGCACCAAACGCCATCAATGGCATGCCCATCTTAGCAATGGTAAAATTTGAAATGAAATCACCGATAGAATTTCCTAATGCAAATATAGTTATCCCTAAGATATCATCACTTAGTTTATAAATTATTGATAGCGATTTCAAAATGCTTATTATTTCTGTTGCAAAAATTGAGATCCAAGATATCGAAATTGCAAAACCAATAAATGATGTAAAATAGTTGATATACTTTAAAGCCGTTAATAGTTTTGAATCATACAGAAAATGTAAAATCCCCGAAAATATACTTGCTAGTAAACATCCAAGTAATATATGAATTCCTGCCAAATGGCATAATAAATTAATCGAAATAAATGTTTGAATTGTAAGTAAAATTTTGTCTAATCTATAATCAAAAATTTCCCCCGGCTCCGCATCTTGTTCAAAAGGGAAGTTTCTTTGGGATTTTTCTAGTTTACTAATCATTGCAATAATCGATTGGTCTCTAACCGGGATGGATATCCTTAATAAGAACGAAATGGGTAAAGTTATTATCAAATATAACTGGTTTATTAGATTATGCTCGTTGAAAGTGATCAAGCTGGGTAAAAAGAGCTTAGCAAAACTGTTTTGGCTCAAATCAAATCCCAATTGCTTATGGTGAATTTGTTGGACCTGGGACTCTAACTCTGGAGATACCATTTGGTCAGCTGCTTGACTTGGTCCAGCTTCTTCAGGCTGTACTATTGCAGGCGTTTCCTGATTTGCGTGTTCTTGATTTTCATCATCCCTGAAAGGCTTATACATTGGGAATGTTTGCGGATATTCTGAATGAGCATCAAACTTCTGTCTCTGCGATGCAACTGGTGCAGTTAAAGGCCTCTCAGCAATATTCGATAGAGTAATGTTGCCATGATTTGAGTGCCTACTTAATTCTTTCAACAATACCTTCAAGCCATACGAGCCAGTCGAAACTGGGATAGTATTAGATGCCTGGGTCATTAAATATTCGTTATATTCATTCTCAAGTCCATTTTCATTCTGCTGTCTCAAGTTATGAAAATTCAATTCCTCAATTGTGGGAAGGGTATCAAAATTGTCCAAGAATATATCTTCTATTTCATTTTCATTATCAGCGGGCTGCAATGAAAAATTACCCCTAGATCTTTCGTCCCTTAATCGTTTCTTTGTTTTTGATTTTAAGTAGGAATGCATTAGCACTACCATCAACACATAAATAACGTAGACCGCAATTAGACAAATGCAATTTGTTAAACTTAGGTAAGAATTTGCCAACGATATTAACACTAAGATAGTGACACCTAAAAAGAAACTAACGTCTCTAATAAACAGCTTTTGCGGTACTTTGAAAGGATGGATCACAGCCATCGAACCAACAACCACAGAAATAATAAAAAGTGAGGACCCCAACAACTCAGAGATCGCCAAGCTCCCCGAACCTAAACTCATAGCTTTGTAAGTACTTAGAACATCTGGGGAACCATTGCCAAAGGCTAATAGCGTCAAACCAGCTAAATTGTCGGACAATTCCAAAAATTTAGATATAGTATATAAGTTGGGACAAAGATAATCAGATGCAGTTAATCCTAAGGCTAGGAAGAATATACTTAAAAATGCTAGTAATGGAATGATCGCTAGTGACCCAAACTTTGAAAATTTGCAGTAAAAGATCGATAAGTAATTGATACGACCAATTTCAATATCAGAGGCACAATGTGTTTGGACAAAAGAACATTGATCTTTTATCGGTACATCGAATACATCATGACAGGTTGAATTATCTCTCTGACTAAGTCGGTTGATTCCATAGCTCGGATATGTCATGCAATTAGCTCCAATGGCAATACTCAAAACTATTGCACATTTTAGCTTCATATTCTATCATTTACTGGCTAGTTGCATATGTATTCACAGGTGAACCAGAAGAGCCTTGCCTGATTGTATTTTATTTTGATTAGTTATCTGCAGGTATATACAAATTGAAAGCTTTTAGCATTCAATATGGAGACCTGGAAAATACCCATATTTGAACATCACAAGAAGACCTACAAGAGCCTAAGAAAGCAGGCGAACGATATTTGAAGCTTTCGATGCTAATTATCAAGGACTTCAACGCTCGAGAACTGTCATTAAATGTTGGAATCGAAGAGATTCATTACCAAACTTACAATCAAACTTCCTTACTACAAAAGATGTCCAGCTGATCATTGCACCACTCCCCATACGGGCACACGAAGGTAATCCCTTAGAAATAATCAAAGTCATTCAACAGATGGAGTGCTGCACCCAAGATCAACCGATTTGTTCTCCAGACCATTCAAGCGAAAAAAACACAACTATATTCCGATGGTCATGGGTCAAGAACGCCATAATGGGTTCAACCTCAAAGGAATGCATTAACGTTGTGAATGGCTGTGATTTTGCGTTAAAAAAAGAAGAGGTAAAAGTAAAAAATTTTTTGGGCCTCTTTTTGTTTAAATAGTGCAAAAAAAAAAAAAAGTGCGGGTAACGAAATGAGGGTTGCAATATGAAATGAGTTGCAGCCATTAATGTCATAAAAAGATTATAGGTTTCTATTAAATTAATCTATATTGCTATATGCTTTCGATATCCTCATGGATTGACTTCTCTGATACGTAAACTCTAAGATCCTTTGGATCGAAATGAATTGCTTCCATAACGTCGACGACTTTGGAAAATACTTCATGATATACATTATTACCCCATAACGTATCCATATGCTCATACCCCGGACAGCTTACCACTTCTAGTAAATTAGTCTTCATACGTCTATTGTGATCTAAAATTAGTTTTTTAGTGCTTTTTATGTCCACCAAGATATCACTATCCCCGTACAACAAAAACATGGGAACATCTAAGTGATGGGATACGGGAAAGGGGGCGACTCTATTACTCTTGTTTCGTGAAACCGTAGAAAGGTTACTAAGCTTGGTCATACCAACACTGCAAACTTCGTCAAACATTTGGAAACGCTTGCTGCTAATGATTTGAAACCAATGAATTAAAGATTTGACCGAAGAATTAGAAAACATGTGAGGATATCCAATTTTTTTTTGGGTTTTGGATATGTTTTTACATGACCAACCAAACAAATAAGTTAGTGACTTATCTACAATTTTCTCATATAGATTCGACCCCAAAAAGTACGACCAGAATGCAACCGACGGTAAGATTGCTTTGTTCCCAAACAAGCTGTATAAAAATTTATTATTGCCGGCTGAACGACTCACAATGACTCTGAATATTGGATGATTTAGATTCAGTGGTACGATTGCTGGTGATAATCCCACAAATAAATTTATCTTGGAATTCAAATCGGGGTTCAAACTTAAACTTGCAAATAGTTGGGAACAACCTTGTGAAAAACCTATGTAGGTGAGCTTGGCAGATGGTTTGTAGAATGATAATATATAATCTATACTGTCAGGAATGTCATACATTGCGAATTCATCCAATGAAAAATCCCAGAATGCTGAATCTTCAACGGACAATTTGGTATGCTTTCTGGAGTACTTATTCCCTCTGTTATTACCCAACCACACGTCATACCCTAAATCTAACAACAAAAACGGCAATATCTTTTCTCGTTTACTTCCTAACAAAAATAATTCAGAGTTGGTCAATAACCCATGGTGGAAGTACGCGATTTTATCATTTGTACTTTCTTGTCCTGGCTTCTCTAGCTTATGTACAACTAAAATATAATTATCTTGCGTTGTAACAACATGCTCTCTAATAATATACCCGTACACACTGGCTATCTCTGCAATATCCTTAGCTTTTATAATTCTCTGGTGTATATCATCACAAGCGTTGCTCTCCATTTCATCTGTTTCAGCTGGTATCCCTAGTAGTTTTTGTAGTAAATTATATGCATAGGCGATTTGAATATTCAATACGAGTAATCCCACACTCAAAACAGTGTCGAATATCGTTACTTTATTCATCGAAGCCTGGAAATCCACAGAATGACTACTAAAATCCTTTATTCTAAGGCACCACATATTTTCACAAGCCTATAAAACCTCAATCACGTGGTCGAGAGAAGAGTATGCTGGATGTATCTATAATTTATCTATAATTTTGTCCATTAAGATCTATATACAGCTATTTATAAGAAGTCGTAGAAAATACATGTAGTTGAAGGACCCATACAGATCAATAAATAACTTAGAAACATCGGCAACTAAAAAATACCTAACCATTTCTTTCTCTTTGGTTTTTCATTTTCAGATACTTCTGGCTTGTCCATAAAAGACATGGCGAATTTCTTGTGTTCATCCATTTCCCTCAATAATTGTTCTTCTTGCTGTTGCTGGATTCTTTGGGCCTCTAAAACATGTCTTTCGGAAGGTCTATTCAAAGCATATTCACCTTCGACAGTTTTTCTCATATTTTCAGGGATATAATCAGAATCCCTGACATTCTTAACTACTATGTTAGCACCCTTTGGAAAGTACAAATCATCATATTCTTGGTCATTTAAACCGAATAGCCTTTCTTTGACACTTAGCCTTGCTCTGTAGAAATCAGACATGACATTCTCTCGACCATCATTCCAACGATGGAAAAATGCAAAATAAACCACAATGCTCCCCCCAAGGAAACTTCCGAACCAACGGGTCCCCGTATTCAACCTTTGATTGGTATCAATCTTACGCAAAATCTTATACTGTCCAGGATACATCTCGGAGGGTGGTCTTGGGGTATAATTCAATCGTTTCATGGTTTCATTAACCTTCTTATATTGAGTTGGATTTTTGGGTATAGACGAAAATCCCGACGGCTGATTCCCTGGTATTTTGAATTCTGATGGATACCCTTCTGGAGGTCTTAAATCAGTAGGATCATATGGATTATATGGTGCCTTTGGAGGGGTCCATCCACTTGGGTTTGGTCTTCTCTCAAATTCGGATAAGTCCTTATCATTCTTACTACCACTCATGTTTATGTCTATTTCGTAATGATACGATAAAATTATGATAACTCAGAACGAAGTTAAAGTAGAATCAATAATTTTCCATTTTACAGACACTAACCTGTATAATGATATTTTACAGGTTTGCGCCGATTCATTTATCGATCTGTCAATCGTTATAGATACGTGAACTGCTTCACCTATTGACTTCTTCTGCATACATTTAGTCAATTGACCTCAGATATTTATAATAGTATTGTTATGCTGGAAATATTATCACGAGTACTTGATTTCTTCTCATTGGAGACATTAGACTCACGTCTTTTCCCTCCTTCCAATGCAGCTAAAAAGCAAGCCATTATCAAAAAAGCTAACCCTAAATCCAGATGGTCTACTTTGGAATTTAAATTCTATATGGTGGTATTTGCAGTTGTTGTTCCTTTAATGTATAAGACAGCAATGGATGCATCTAATGAGACAAATCCTAACTACCCGCGATTTGCACATTTATTAAGTCCTGGATGGATGTTTGGTAGAAAAGTTGATAATTCTGACCAACAGTACCGATTTTTCAGAGATAACTTTCCCATGCTATGTGGAATGATTTTCTTGCATTTCTGTCTCCGTAAAGGTGCAGATGCTGTTTTAAAAGTGACCAAAAGAACATATTTTGATTTTGTATGTGGCTTGCTCTTCTTAGTGGCAGCACACGGAACAAACTGCTTTAGGATATTCATTCATATTGCTATAAATTATACGATTGCAAAATATGTGCCTTCCAACAAGTTGGCTGTTGCTTTTACCTGGATATATGGAATCCTGGCGCTATTTCTTAATGACAATTTTCATAATGTTTCATTTGGTATTGATATGCTTGACCATGGATTCAAGGGTATCATTCCTAGATGGGATGTATTTTTCAATTTCACCTTGTTGCGGATGCTTTCATTTAATTTAGATTATTTGGAAAGGCTTAGAGACATTGAGAACAACGATAAAGAATCAGCCAAGTTCAATTCGTTAAATCTTTCTGATCTTGATGATAGAGAAAGACTTACAGCAAAATTGCCTATGTCTGATTATAATATAATTAACTACATTGCGTACATTAGTTATACACCGTTATATATTGCGGGTCCAGTCATTACGTTCAACGATTTCATTTATCAATCAAATTATCAGCAATTACCATCCGTTAAAAACTATAAGAGAACCTTCGTTTATTTCCTCCGGTTAATGTTTTGTGTGCTAGTAATGGAATTTTTGTTACATTTCATGTATGTTGTGGCAGTATCTAAGACAAAAGCATGGGATGGAGATACACCTTTCCAAATTTCTATGTTGGGAATGTTCAATTTAAATATTATCTGGCTTAAATTATTGATCCCTTGGAGACTTTTCCGCTTCTGGAGTTTACTTGACGGCATAGATCCACCGGAAAACATGATTAGATGTATGGACAATAACTACTCAGCTTTGGCATTCTGGAGAGCTTGGCACAGATCTTTCAACAGATGGGTCATCAGATATATCTACATCCCATTAGGTGGTGGTGGTAAATACCGTATTTTGAATAGTTTATGTGTTTTCAGTTTTGTCGCTATTTGGCATGATATTCAATTGAAGCTACTTATGTGGGGTTGGTTAATTGTTATATTCTTGTTACCCGAAATAAGTGCCACTATGTATTTCAAAAGATACGAAGGTGAATGGTGGTTTAGACATTTGTGTGGTGCTGGTGCTGTTGTAAATATCTGGATGATGATGTTAGCTAATTTATTCGGATTCTGTTTGGGTAAATCCGGTACTGTAGCATTATTACTGGAAATGTTCAGCACTCTAGCAGGGTTTGAGTTCTTTGTTTTATCACTGTGTGCCTTATTTGTAGGAGCCCAAGTGATGTTCGAGTTGAGAGAATCAGAAAAGCGGAAGGGTATTTATGTTAGATGTTAGTTATTTAGATAAATGCATTTCGGTCTATTTTGTACTAGTGATTGGTAGTTTTTGCGCATTTATGATATTTTGTCAAAATTTATTATAGTGAGGAACTATATTATCAAAGAAACGCTTATGGCTTATGGCACCTCCAACCCCAGTATATAACAGACCTGAAATACTATCAAGGTACGCCGACCAATTGGAGAACCCAGAAAAATATGAATGTCTGCTAAAATCGGTAACTCAACATGAGTGTACATTTAAAGTATCTCATGATAGAAAGCAACCTCCAGAAATAATTTGTTTGCCGTTCAAGCGAATATTCCAACGGTGCCTATATCCTGTTATAATCAGGGAAGATGGAAAGAAGGTAAGGACCAATAAGTGGGTCAATATCGAGGTTACGGATTTTAATACGAATAGAGATTTATTTGAAGTGCCAAAGTATGGCAAAGATGTGGAGGACTTTTTGAAAGCAGAGAAGGAATTAAAACGACTCATGGAATCGGAAGCAGCAGAAAGTATTTAGACTGGCATATAATAAATAATTCATGTATATTAATGGGATGGTCTGATACTGGTTTGGACCACTTTATACTATGTAAGATAATTGTAAAGTATACAAAAAGAAGACATCTATCATATCACAAGAATGATCATATCAAATGCTCGAATCCATGGCATTAAGGCAATGACGCTTACTCATAAGTAGTGCCTTCGGCCGGTTGTGGCAACTTCTTATTACTTGGTGCAGCCATGGTTTTCCTTAGTTCTAATAACACCGTTTCCATGGTGTATGACCTCTTCCAATTCTTCAAGGTTTCAAAAACTGAATTCATAACCTTTCCATGTTCATCAACACATGGCAAGTTGACCTTGGATATAAACTGGACTTTTGGTGGCTTTTCCGGATAGCTCTCGTCACAAACAATCGTCAACGAATAGATTCTGTTTTCATGTGTTGAATGTGGTGGTCCTAAAATTGTTCCATTCCAGTATGTCATTGTAATGTCATCCTGATTTGTTAAGCCGTACGAAATAGATTCAGCACCCAAGCCTTTTTCACCCTTCTCTAATTCTTCCAATAATTTGAAATTTCTAGGACTTATAAAACTGTTAATAACTTTGCTCTATGATTAATCTACATATATCATATACTTACACCTTAGACATTTCAATCCTCTTAATGTTTAATAATGAAACTGATCAATTCCTCTCCCGATAAATCTAAACCTCAAAAATGCTCTCAATCTTCACACGACTGGGGCATTTGTTTACCAAAAAAAAAAAATTACGGATAACGTAAATACTACTTAAAAGTAAAGAATATAGGGATAATATAAGTGGGAATGTCAGATAGTGGGTCATCTCCGTTCGTTGAACAACCGAGATCAATTCTAGAGGAGGATTCAGAGTTCAACTTACGACAAATTATTTCAAATTTACAATTCCAAATATCATCACTTAGGACGGAGAAGAGTCTATTGCAACAGGATAAACAATCTATGAACGACAAGTATGAGGGACTATTATCCAAGAAGAATGAAGAAATTTTATGTTTACAAAATGATTTTGATTATGTTTTCAAACAAAAAGATGAATTGCAGTCCAAATATGATAATGCTCAGCAAATAAGCAAAAAGAATGTGGATTCAGTACAACTGCAATTAATTGAAACTCAGGACAAATACGAGGAATTATTAGATAGTAATGATGAACTTAATTCCAGGTATTCCAAGCTTTACCGGGAGCATGAACAAGTGAAGTCTACATTGCAATTCCAGTCAGCATCGAATGAGCTGTCAGATGAAAGACTTCACAGTCTCCAAAATGAAAATAAAAGTTTGTGCAAGACAAATGATGAGTTGATGGAGAAGCTCAGTGTCATTTCAGAACAGTTGGTATCGAATGCTAATGATAAATTCATTCAAACTTTGCAGAGCCAAAACGTCAACTTGCAGAAAACAAATAATCAATTACAAATAAAAGTTGACCAATTATTACAAAACAAGACGTCAGTGGAGCTATTAAAACTGAAGAATTCCTCGTTAACTAATAAGTTAGATTCTTTGGCGAATTTGGAAGAAAAATACTGTAAACTAGAAATCGAAAAAATTGAACTAAAGAATAAATTCGATACCTATTTCAAAATTATTAGTGACTCGGTAAGGAAAGATGAGCATCAAACAAATGAATCAGCTGTGTCTGAATTTGTGAATCGATTTACTCACTTGCAAAATCTTAATCTAGTTCTCCAAGACAAGTATAATGAATCGGTATCCACATTGAACAATTTTAAAACCGAACATGCAAATTTAAAGCAACAATATGATGAATTAATTCCAAGGATAGACGTAATAAATGAGGCGCTTAACACGAAGCAGGAACTCGCCGATAAGCTCGAAAGGCAGAAAATTCTCAATGTTAAAGAAATTGAATTTTTGAGACAACTGATAAAAAAAATGGATGAAATGCATGCAAAACAGTCAAAAGAAAATGATAATCAAAAATCTACTGAACAATATATGTCTAATTTAGAAAAACTCGTGGATGAATATAGAACGGAGATCAATAATTTACAAAACCAATTACAGTCCAATGCACCTCTGGTCATATCTAAAAACCAATCCGGAAACAAAAGACCAAGAATAATTGATGACGATTTACAGAGCAACTTTAGATCACAAGTATCTGTGTTGGAGAAAGAAAATTTGAAGTTGCTTTCCACTATTAAGAACTTAGAATACAACAATAGAACATTGGCAGAAAAGTTACGGAATCTAGAGCAAATAGATTCTAAAAAAGCAGAATTACATGTGCTACAATTGAAATCTAATCCGGCATCAAAAGATCAATTGGTTAAACAAGAAGCTTTGGATTTACTCCGAAAAGAAAATCATGATTTGATAGAAGCTTTTATAAAGAAGGAAGGCATTAATGACATGATCCCAAAATCTTTATTCGAGCGTCAAGAACATGATAAGTTTATTCTTCAAACTAAAATCGATCAATTAAATAAAAGAATAAATCGTCTAAGAGAGATCTATTCCCAAAAGAGTCGTGATATCTTATCCGTGATCTCGAAGTTTTTTGGTTATACAATTGAATTTTTACCAAGTCCCATAAACCCTAATGATCTATCATCAAGGATTAAGCTTGTTTCGAAATACATGATTAGCAAAGATGAATCTAGTAATGCATATTTAATACTTGATGTGAATTCGAAATCTTTGAAGGCTAATGGTAATTTGGAATTTAATACTATGTGCGAAGATTTGGTTTCAAACTGGGTGAAAGATAAGGATCAAATACCTTGTTTCTTAAGTGCTCTAAATTTAAGTATTTATGAAAAGTATGTAAATGGGTTATAGTATCCTTTATTTGGTAAATAATAATTTAATATATTTATACAGACAAGGCGGAAATCAATGTTTTTGATACGATATCGAGAAGTTCGATGGGGGACTTTTCAAAATTCTCTACTTTCTTTACCACCATATTCCATGTTTCTCCTTTATTTATTTCTTCAAATTCATTTTCAAAACCTTTTATTACAGATTGTTTTTCGGAATTCGTTCCGTATTTTTCAATGAAATGATATAGCCACCCCCAACAATCCCCATTACTTTTATCATTATTCAATGCTCTTTCAAACCATGATTTAGCCTTTGAAAACTTACCGTCTAGCCAAAAAAAGACACCAATATTTAATAGAATTAGCGACGAATTGTCTGTTTGTTTCAATGCATCTAAAAATGCATTTTTTCTCTGTGACATTTTTGGAATCAATTGTAAATTCTGAATCCAAATAATAGAAGAATTTGGAAAAGATTTTAGAGCTTTATTGCAAATTTGTCTCGCAGTTGCGATATCTCCATTTAATCTTTCTAATTTAACTTTCTCATTCCACAATAAATCACTTTCTGGATTATTTAATATAGCAGTATCCAAAACCGATCTTGCCTTTATCAAAATCTTAAATTCCTGTGAGTCAATACGGGATAAAGAAAGCCAAAGATGGATCGAATTTGGACATTTCCTTACCCCCACTGAGTATGTTTCTCGTGCATTTTGAGCCTCATTCAAGTCTTGGTGATATATCTGTCCCTTCTGTAGGTAAAGCTTATCACAATCAGGAAACCTATCAAGGGCCTCGTTACATAATACTAAAATTTCCTTCTTGTACGAATTATCTGGTTCTCGCAAATGTAAGAATCTTTCTAGATGAATATGCTTATACCATATCGTAGCTGATGATTCTGGAATACTTTCTATGACTTGTCTTGAGATATTAATAGCAGAATCATAATTAGAATTCTTGACTTCCAATTTTATTCGTGCGAGCCAAATAGATTCACTTTCGGGAAGTAAGGTATTGGCGTTCTGTAAAATCTCTCTAGCGGCAGTTACATCTTGACCTAATATCCACTTATCTTTGGCAAACATTAGGTGAAGCAATTCAAATTTTGGGTTCAAGTCAATAGCTTGAATATAATAGCCAAATAAATGTGGCAACTTGAAATCAGGAACCTTTTTGAGTGAATTAAACAACTTAACCCAACTTTCTAAATCATTAGGAAAAGTTTCAATGATATGTCGATAGATAAAATTGGAGGTTTCATAACTCTTTTGACTTGCAAAATAACTTGCCTCTTGAAACCAAGCCGATAATTTTTCATTAGGATTTGAGGGTTCGTCAATATGTAGCGCATTTTTTACGATGGCTTGACAGGTCTTATTAAAACCTTCTGTTTCGGCAGCTGCCGCTTCCGACAACCAAGTTCTTCTAGATACTATCTTTGATTCACCATTTGTGTCGCTGTTTAATTTTTTCATTCCTTTCTCCAATAACAGAGATATCTTTTGTACTAGAATATTATCATTGTTACTCTCCTCTAATTTTGCTGCTGTAAGCCATATCTTATAATTATCACTCATAGATTTTCTTGCCCTATTCAATAGATTCTTGGCTTCATCGTAATTAGATAAATTGATCAAAGTTAACCAAAAAATCCATTCTGTAGGACATAGCTCAATAGCTTTCGAAAGTAATTTTTTGACATCTTGGGGATCTTCTTCAATATCAATCAACTTTTTCCATAAATTAACATTATTTGGCAAAAATTCAAGCGACTTCATAAGAATACGGCGCCTTGATACTATGTCTGATGTGTTTTCTAACTCAAATGCCTTCATCCACAATTTTTCAGATTTACTATTAAATTTTAATCCTTCCGTTACAATTATTTTACACATTTTTGTACCCTCTGCTGATTTCTGATGTATGTAGATGTTTTCAATCCATATATCTTCATTATGAGGAACCTTTCTGCATCCTTCAACAATAAAAGTTTTGGCAGCTGTATAGTTGTTCGCTTGCAATTCCAATCGAGCAGACGCAATCCACGAATTAGCTTTATATGGTTCAGTTTTCCGCAAAGATGCCAATATGAGTCGACCTTTCTTGATATCACCCACATTATTACTAGTCTCTTGCTGTGCAATTATATCGTCCTGCAACTCTTCATTTGCACTATTATCTATCCGCGGAACCAAACTATCAAGTTGCTTACTCAATAATTTATCCTTTGCCGAAGAAATAGATTGAAAATCTGTCAATTCCTGTCCGTTTGACTGGTTTCTCCCAATCGTTCCTGATCCTGCTAGCACACTGTCTGGAACTGCATAAAATCTCTGTTGCTGTTGTTCTAAGATCCTTGCTCTTTTGTTCCTCCGAGTAAGATCTCCGACTTCTGGTAATGATGCCCATTGCTCGTCGCTAACACTGGAAAGTGCTCTTTTTAAGTCTGCAAACTGCTCCTTTGTTTTGTCAGTCGCATCTAAGGCTGTTTCGTCTTCCGCAGTCTTATTTTTGTTTTTCAGTTTCATTCTTCTATCGATTTCATCATATATTCTATCGGCTTCTTCATCATCTTGATCTCTATTCAGTTTTGAGCTAAGCAATCCATTATCTTCCTTGTCACCATCAATTGTCTCTTCTACTTCTTCATTATCCAGGTCAACTACAATTCCCGGTTGAATTCTCACTGTACCTGTATCAGCACTAGTTGTGAAACCGGTAGCCCCTCTCCCTATACCGGCAACATATCCTGGAGGAGGCTCTTGATCTAGAAATGCTTTTCTGTCCATGGGGGTGTTGATTTGCTTATTTCACTATTGTTATCATACAACTTTTGATAATTACTCTATGATGGAATCACGTGATTTCCTTTTTTCTATGCGGCTTGAAATTTTTGAAAATCTTTTTTTTTTTAAGAGAAGAACTCAGATGAAGAACTACAATTATAGTAGATTAATAGAACGAAAATGTCTAAAAGAGGTGCAACTGACGACTTAGAACCACAAACAGGTAATTCGTCTGTTAAGGTGACGAAAGATTCCTTGCCACAGGTCAATTCTACTGATGACAAGGTTGATGAAGAAATGGGAGAATTCGAAGATCCATACGGAGATGACTTTGAAAGTGACGGAGAAATTATCGAAGTTGATTCTGCAAATGAGGATGAAGATGGAATGGATGAAGAGGGAGCTGGTAAGAAGATCGAAGAGTTAGAAAGAGATGAAGAACAAGAGCAGGAACCAACGATTTACTTACCACATAAATCGAAGCCATTGGGTCCTGATGAGGTATTAGAGGCAGATCCAACTGTATATGAAATGCTCCATAATGTTAACATGCCATGGCCTTGTTTGACTGTGGACATTTTACCGGATCAGCTTGGTAACGAAAGAAGAACATACCCTGCATCGTTATATGTTACAACAGCTACCCAGGCATCCCGCGGTAAGGACAACGAATTGATCGCCATGAAATTGTCGTCTTTATCTAAAACATTAGTCAAGGATGAAGATGATGAAGGTGATGATGATGAAGACGAAGACAACGATGATGCTGATCCTATTATGGACAGTGAGTCCATTCCATTAAAGCATACTACAAATAGAGTCCGGGTGTCTCCACATGCATCTGAGACTGGTGAATACTTGACTGCTACTATGTCTGAAAGCGGTGAAGTTTTTATCTATGACTTATCTTCCCAATATAAAGCGTTTGATACTCCTGGTTATATGATTCCAAAATCGAGTAAAAGACCGCTCCATACTATAAAAAACCATGGGAACGTGGAAGGTTATGGTTTAGACTGGTCACCCTTAATAAACACTGGATCTTTATTAACCGGTGATTGCAGTGGTAGGGTGTACGCAACCTCCCGGACAGCATCAAATTGGGTTACTGATAAAACTCCTTTCTTTGCATCCCAATCTTCTATCGAAGATATTCAATGGTCAACCGGTGAAAATACTGTCTTCGCTACTGCAGGCTGTGACGGCTATGTTCGTATTTGGGATACAAGATCAAAAAAGCACAAGCCTGCTATCTCAGTTGCTGCCTCGAAAACAGACGTTAACGTTATTTCATGGAGTGACAAGATAAACTATCTTTTGGCCTCTGGTCATGACGATGGTTCTTGGGGTGTTTGGGATTTGCGTAACTTCAATGGAAAAACTACGCCTTCGCCTGTAGCCCATTATGATTTCCACAAATCACCTGTAACATCAATCTCGTTCAACCCATTGGACGAATCCATCATTGCTGTTTCCTCCGAAGATAACACCGTCACCTTGTGGGATTTGGCTGTTGAGGCTGACGATGAAGAAATCTCCAATCAAAGAAAAGAGTTGCAAGAATTACATGACATTCCTCCTCAATTATTATTTGTTCATTGGCAAAGGGACGTTAAGGATGTTAGATGGCATAAGCAGATCCCTGGTTGTTTAGTTTCGACTGGCGGTGACGGGTTAAACATTTGGAAAACAATTTCTGTTTGATCTCAGCACCTATCTTGTTTGCAATTAGAAGTTCTCATCATTGTTATTTAGACACAGCCTTGTATATTAGTTCAGATAATACATATTGATATTTCACTATTACTATATGGTAGCTCATCTAGTGGTTGCGAAAAGCTACCGATGAGCCTAACTTGTAAACCTAACACTTTTACAGGTTCAATGGGTTGAAAAATCTTGAATTTTTCATAGAATAGGAATAGACTGGATCATTAGACTATATAAACCCTACTATTAAGATGGCTAAGAAAGACAAGAAATCGAAGGAAGCTAAGAAGAATCGTACTGCAGAGAAGCAGAAGAAGAGCCAGTCTAAAGCTGAGCTGAAGAATAAGAAACTTGCAAAGAAATTAGGCGAAGAAGAGGAAGAACAAGATATTGATGAAATCTTAGAGCAGTTCGCGAAAGAACAGGAGCAATTCGAATCAATTAACATAGAGATATGCAAGAGACCTTCCAAGAGATTGAACCCAGCGATGGTTGCTAACCCATCACAAGGTAAAAGAGAATTGATAATATTTGGTGGTGAAAATTCTGAAGGATCCATGTCGCATTTTTACAATGATTTATATACCTATTCGATTGACAACGATACATGGAGGAAGGTATCTTCAAAAAACTCTCCCTTACCTCGTTCTTCACATGCATTGTGTGCCCATCCATCGGGTGTTATTTTGATGTTCGGTGGTGAATTTTCGTCACCTAAGCAGTCCACATTTTATCATTACGGAGATACCTGGATTTTAGATTCAGATACGAAGGAATGGACCAAGATTGATCAGAAGAAAGGTCCGTCGGCAAGATCTGGACATAGGTTGACATGCTGGAAGAATTATATCATATTGCATGGGGGATTCCGTGATTTAGGGTCTACGACTACTTACTTGAACGATTTGTGGTTATTTGATATAACTACTTACAAATGGACACAAGTTGAATTTCCTCCAAACCACCCTATACCAGATGCGAGATCTGGACACTCATTAATCTCGTGTGCAGATGGTGCTGTAATATATGGTGGTTATTGTAAAGTTAAAGCCCGTAAGGGTCTTCAAAAAGGTAAAGTTTTAACGGACTGCTGGTTGTTGAAAATGAAGGCTGATCCAAGTGCTGTCAGGTTTGAGAGAAGAAGGAAACAAGGATTCAATCCATCACCTCGTGTGGGATGCTCGCTCGTGTTCCACAAGAATAGAGGAATTATGTTTGGTGGTGTTTATGATTACGAAGAAAGTGAAGAACAAATCGATTCCGAATTCTATAATAACTTATACTCTTATCAAATTGAAAGTAATAGATGGTTCAACCTTTCTTTGAAGCCGCAAAGGAAACAAAAACAACAGCAGACTAAAGACAAATCAAGAGATGAGGATCTCGAAGATATCTTGAATTCGATCTTAGCCAAGGCGAAATTAAACGATGATGGTGAAGACGAGGAGATTTCGCATATTGAAAAATTAAAAGAACAAGAAGAGTATAACGAAGACGAAGCTAAAGATACAGTTGAGTATCCGGTAATGAATACGTTACCTCATCCGAGATTTAATGCCACTACAGCTGTTGTTGACGATATTTTATATATTTTTGGCGGTATTTACGAAAAGGGGGAACAAGAATTTAACTTGGATTCGCTTTATGCTATCGACTTAAGTAAGTTAGATGGTGTAAGGGTATTATGGGAAGATTTGTCAGAATTAGAAAATGATGTTGAAGACTCAGATGAAGACGATGAATATGATGAGGATGAGGACGAAGAAGAAGAAGAAAATTCAGAACATGTTACAGACACAAAGTTGGAATTCGAAGAGGAAGAGGAAGAAGAAGAAGAAGAAGAAGAAGCGGAGGCTGAAGATGAAATGGAAATTCCTGATCCAAGACCGTGGTTACCACATCCAAAAGCATTTGAGAATTTACGAGCATTCTATGTCCGTACAGGAGCCCAATTTTTAGAGTGGGCTATCTCGAGTAACAGAGATGCAAGAGGTAAGTACTTGAAAAAGGCCGCTTTCGACTTGTGTGAAGGAAGGTTCTGGGAAAGAAGAGAACAGGTCAGTATTGCAGAAGATGCTTTGGAAGAATTAGGGGGTGTAGGTGAAATCATTGAGAAGGATACTTCTAAAACTACAAAGAGGAGATAAAGGAAATAGATTTATATTATATTTAATAAATTATAATTGATAGGAAGAGAAAACTAATGTACATATGAATTAGAAAACTAACTCCGATTATGCGAAATGGATACCCACTTGATGAAATGCATATAATAGCTTTAAGAAATCAGTTTGGTCTAGTTTGGAAGATCTCTTCTCAGAAAATCCAGTTTCTGTCAATACCTGTTCAATTTTCGCTTTGACAACATCGGTCATGGAAGACTTATCATCAACCATCATTGCATCGTCCCCATTAGCATCTGCATTTATAGTGGATAAGTACGTTTTATAGTTCTTCTCTAAAATATCGATGACATTGTTGGATTTAAATCCTGCGGCAATAGTCTTGTTTTTTCTAACAAAACATATACGTAAGAGACCATCCCATTCATCGAAATCAATATTTGGTCTTGGAGTCTTAACCTCAATTCTCACGACCGAAGATTCTACTTGTGGTGGAGGACGAAAGTTATTTCTCCCCACCTTCATAATATGAGTAACATTTGCCCACATCTGCACATTTGCTGACAATCTACAGTACAAGGAGTCCCCAGGTCTAGCTAATAATCTCATGGCAAATTCCCTTTGGAACATAAGAATGGAAACTCTAGGAGGTCTAGGTTGGTTCAACAACTTGAATACCAAAGGAGACGAAATTTGATAAGGAGTGTTTGATATGCAAACATCAAAGTACGGTAACTCCGTCTTGATGAAGTCCCCCAACAAGATATCTAATTTTTTTTGGTTTGGAGTTCCATGGACTCTTTTGGTCAATTCTGCTGCCATTCTAGGATCCATTTCACTGGCAATGACTTTTTTGGCTTGCTCTAAGATCCGGACAGTCAAGTTACCCGTACCAGGACCAACTTCAAGTACGGTGTCACTGGGCTTTATTCCTGCCTTATCCACAATACCTTGTGCAACTAATGGATTTTTTAATATATGCTGACCCAAATTTGTATTGAACTTGAAAACAGAATTTAAATGCTTTTCCGCAGACACAGTCGCTCCCGAAGGATCTGCTGTAGTAGAGAATTTCTTCCTTGCTGCCTTAGCCATCTTACTTCTAATTTGTTCTGTATATCTTCGAACGTTTCTTGTACTATCAAATCAACCTCATCTCTGAAAAAAATATCATCGCAAAAAGTCGTCTCGCTTTTTGCGTTAGATTTCGATAGTTCCACAGATCATAAACAAAAACAAAGTAAGCGATAGATTAAATTAATTAATGAAGCTTATTATTCAAGTAAGATAAATAGTACAAGCTAAGTATTTCACATATAAGATACAGGCATTTGCTATAGAGTACTTTTATTTTCAGACTGGGGGTTAATACAAGATTAAATACCCATAAACACATAATGCAAAAATGGGGTATCACAATAATCTATTACTATCGGATATTGTGAATTCTACACCCAGGTTCTCCTTTTTTGAAGAGTTGATAGAAATACCTGCCAACAATTCGAGCTTGCTGCAGCATGATTTCTTCCGAATTAATAAGATAATAGATGATATATACGGGTATTTGACGGAATTACTTACAGTGTTCAAGGAATTACGAAACCTGGCCATTGATCTAAACGATGACTTGGGTTGGTTCTACGAAGGTAAAGACGGAATATATGACTTGATACGAAATATGGAAAGTGTTGATTCTATAATATCACAACTATTGATAATTGTTGATAACACCAACAATCATGCGGACATAGAGTCATTGCTAGTCAAATTCGAAGATACGAGCGATTTGGTGTTGGATGTGAAGAAGTATTTGATTGTATTTAAAAAGAAAGTAGACATCGCTATAAATTTTAAGGAATTGAACGAGAATATTATACAGACCCTCACGAAAGAAATTGAGAACTGCATCAAGACTTTCTTGAAACTACTGGAATTGAAGGTGTCAAGTCCCAATAGACACTTGGCAAAGTTTAACTTGGAAGTGATTACCTCAAAGATGAGAATAAACAATCTCACTTCTACCAATATTTCTACAAGAAGCTTACGACTCCCTACGTTTAATGAGTTAGATGAGTATTTATATAATGAGTATCTATCAGTGGAATCCAGAATAAGACCACTAAAAGTATCCTTGGAGTATTTGCCTTTGAAAATCGAAGAATTCAGTATGATGTGTAGGTCTGTTTCAACATCAAAATTATTCCCAGGATCCGTGGCAGAAATCGACAGGAATTACAAGGCACTAATTAAAAAATGGGACTATTTGCTAGATGAACTAAAAAAACTAAAGAGGGATTCGCTAGATACTAAATGGGATGAAATATTCACCTATTTGATAAACGAAATTATCTTAAAATGTGACTTTCTTATTGAAACTTTGCGGGACAAAAATGCACAAGACAAAATAATTACTGATGAAATAGGTTCGATTTACAAACTTTGCTCCAATTGCATAACGTTGATATCAAAAGCATTTGCAGAATCAACAATCGACAAGCCATCTTTGATAACGCTATTTAATGAAAACCTCTTACCCAAATGGCAGGCGTTGAGTGATATGATTTCGAACTCATTAAGGCCGTCTGTTGCATCATTCTTCCCATATAATACTTTAATCGATGAAGAAGATAACAATTTAAAAACGTACCATACAAAGAGGACTCCAACCCCAGAAATAGCGAATAAGGAATCCTTCCCCAAAAAGTTGGAGAACGGACTAGGAATAGACTTAGGTATAGACGTCGCATCTTCTAATGTCCCATTTAGTATACAGAAAAAAGATAGGGTGAGAAACTATGTCCATTCTGAAACCGACTCTGGAAAAAATTTGAAGCAGTCCTTAATGAGTGCAGATGATGAGAGTTCGACAAAACCAGATACAAACTTCGTCAATAATAATGAAGACGCATTTAAGGATGATGATGAGATGACATTAGTGAACTCTAAAACACCTAAGCTACCATTCGACATAGACGGTATTAACCAAAGAGTTTCCAAGCTCAAAATACAGGAAAATTTTGAAACCGAGAGTCTTTGGAACTCTATGATTAACTCAAATACTTTTACATCCTCGCGAATACCAATCATGATAGGTGATTATATTAGGCTCGGATTACCGGTAATAAAGAAAGTTCTGATTCCCAATCGTGTATCTTCTCGAATTCCTACTATCAGTCCTAATCATCCAGTATTCAATGATTCCCCAGAACGCCAAAACATAGCCATATCATTAAAGCCACCTTTATTTTTGATGAATAGGTCGCAGTCCTCAATCCAACCATCTCCAACTCCAACGAGATCAAGAATTCAAAGTGATGACGAAGACATATTTAGGAAGCCTTCACGAAAACCATCAATAATTAGGTGTACCTCAAGGCAATCATCAGGTCAGCTTTCAAGGCAATCATCGGGCCAGTTTTCAAGGCCCCCCTCTTCTTTGAGTGAAACTAAAACTCCAAACCTTACGTATAACCAATCACCCTCGTATAGATCTACATCGCCTGATAGACCATCATCTTCTATTGGTTCCAGGTTTGAAGACAAGCATTTAATTCAACCCTTGAAGAACCAAAAACCTGGCTGGAAGTAATATTTACATGCCATTAAATTCATCATATATAGATACATAAGGTAATATATTACTCTGAATCGTCTTTATTGTGCTTAGCTTTATCCTTATCTGGGTTCATCGTTTTGCTTGTAAACCCATCCAAGAAGAAATCTCTTCCAAATAATTTATACATAATGCTATTCTTTTCAACTTTCCATTTTTCAACTTCATCGAATTTTCGTACCTCACGGCCCTCTATCATTTCACCTTGTTGGACTTTCTTTGTAGATTTACCTTCTAGTCTTCTATAAATCTCATATGAGGGTATCAAAAGAATGGGAATCGAAAATAATATCATGTATATTCCATAGTATCTGGTTTTAACTGCCTTGGGTGCCTTTTTCCAATTAGCCTTTCCTGTTTCCACTAACTCTTGTATGAATTCTGAATCCTTTGATTTAGGCTTTGGTTTTGGTTTAACATATGATGATTTACCTTCTCGGTGGAAAGGCGAATTATCGAACTTACTAGACTTTCCTGTCATTTAGTGCTGTTCTTATTCTTAAATATGTACTTTGTTCTTCGTAAGTATTTTTATTTTTCCTATACTGCACTAAATATAAATAGATCGCTAATTTTTAGGAATTGTTTTTAAGAAGTATTTCATCTATTTGATTTCAGAAAGCAATTGCAAAAGAAATGTCCTTTCAAGAAAGTTTGTCGAAATACCTTCCAAAGCATCCAAAGCCAGCGAATTTAGAGTTCGCTTATGGTACCGCCGGATTTCGTATGAAAGCTAGTAATTTAGATTATGTTAATTACACTGTGGGAATTCTTGCCACGTTACGATCAAAATACCTTGAAGGTAAGGTTGTTGGTGTGATGGTTACTGCTTCCCATAACCCGCCAGAAGATAACGGGGTCAAGGTAGTTGATCCATATGGTAGTATGTTGGAAGCATCATGGGAAGCGTATGCAACTGAGCTTGCCAACTCGAGCCATGAAGAATTAGGAAGCAAAATTTCGAGCTTGTGTGATAAATTAGGAATTGATATAAATCTGAGTTCTAAGGTTGTAATTGGAAGAGATTCTAGGGATTCGAGTCCTGCCTTATCCGACGCTACTATCGATGGAATTAAGTCGCTTCCTAACTCAGAATATACAGATTATGGCTTGAATACCACTCCTCAATTACATTATTTAACTAGAACTCTTAATGATCCAACGTTTGGTAAGCCTTCTGAAGATGGTTATTATGCCAAGATGGCATCTGCATTCCAAAGTATCTATAATATGAGTACTAATAGTGAAAAACTTGAAATTACGATTGACGCAGCTAATGGTGTGGGTGCTCCTAAGGTAACAGATTTGTTACAAAAGTACTTATCAAATGAGATTTCTTTCAACTTGGTTAATGATGCCTATAAAAAGCCTGAATTATTGAATTGGGATTGCGGTGCTGATTTTGTCAAAACCAACCAAAAATTGCCTAAGAATGTTGACAACCCCAAGACCAACAAGCTATATGCATCATTTGACGGTGATGCCGACAGATTGATCTGTTATTATCAAAATGAGAAAAGTCAATTTAAATTATTTGACGGTGATAAAATGTCAACTTTGATCTCCTTATTCTTTCAACAATTGTTCAAGAATATTGATGCAAACAAATTAAAATTAAATATTGGTGTTGTGCAAACTGCTTATGCCAACGGATCATCGACTGTATATGTTGAAAATATTTTAAAGCTACCTGTCCGCTGTACTCCTACAGGTGTCAAACATTTACACCATGAGGCAGAAAAGTTCGATATTGGTATCTATTTTGAAGCAAACGGACACGGAACTGTTACATTTTCGCCTGAGGCTGAAAAGAAAATATTTAACTACAAGCCTGATAGCTCAAATAAATTAGAAGTTGAATCTATTGAAATTTTGCAGAATCTTACCCAGCTCATCAATCAAACTGTTGGCGATGCTATTTCAGATTTATTGACTATTTTAACGATTGTACACTTTTTGAAATTAAGTCCAGATGATTGGGACAAGGCATATACTGATTTACCAAATCGTTTGATAAAGGTTATTGTGCCAGATAGATCCATTTTCAAGACAACTAATGCTGAAAGAACATTAGTTGAGCCAGCTGGATTACAAGCGAAGATTGACGAACTTGTCAAGAAATACAAGAATGGTAGATCTTTCGTCAGAGCTTCTGGTACCGAAGATGCTGTTAGAGTCTACGCTGAAGCCGATACAACGGAAAATGCTATAGAATTATCCAAATTAGTTGGTGAATTGGTTAAATAACTATTTCAAGTTATATAATTAGATGTCATATCTAATAGATGCAATTAGGTGTTACCTTTATAATGTATTTTTTTGAACTCCCCGGGACTTGTCATTTTGCTTAGTGACCATATTCCCTTACGTAGTTTCTTGGCCTTGCTTTCTAGACGTCTATACCATGATTCATTTTCACCAAATTCGGCCCCAACCTTGCCTTCATATATTACACCCAACCCGTTTCTGATCATTTCGGCACTTATGTCTTTCCTGCCCGTCCATTTCCAAACCTGGGCCCTCGCTACTATTCTCTTATATTGATCTACCAGGTACGGAGTGATCACCACATTTCGCCCAATTATATAGTTCCTCAACCATAATAACGCTTCTTCCGAATATGGCTGCGCTGGCTTTCCCCAGTGTGATCTTTCTGGTGCATCTACACCACACAATCTTATCATCAATGTCTCGTCCTTCAATTGTCTACTATTGGTGGGAACTTCCCTCAACCATCCCCATCCTAAAAGTATTCCTCCTGGTGTATGATAGAACCTGAAATTATCTCCATCTCCGACTCTTGTTACACGTCCATACAACTGAGTACGATTGTTAAGTATGTCTGGCGTTAGGTCTAGGTACGAACGAATTCGACGGACGTAGCGTCTGTAGAATTTATACGATAGAAAAAGGGAACCGGTGATTCCGGCTGAAAGAAGTAAAACTTTGGGATGTAAAAGAGTTATCTTTTCAGGCTCTGATGGTATGGGTGGCATCTTTTCCCTTCAATATGCTTTATATAAACAATTATTTATCTGAATCTGATTTGAATTATTTTTCACTTTATGGGGGATTAGGTGTATGCAGGTAGCATAAAATGTGAAATAAATGCTTACGATAATGGATAGTTATCGAAAAGCTAGAGTAAAGAACATATTGTTGATCAAACATAGTCTGTATAATGACAATTGTGGATGGTGAATATGATATTGACTTATCTGCTTTATTGGATACACGTCCAATAGAAGAACAAGATAGTTCATTCGCCATAAGGTACGGGTTCATTCCTGATTCAATGGACCAGTCTAAGCCGTTAACGTTATATCAGACGGATCAAGAGTATCTATTACAAGCGGAATCAACAGAGGTTTCAGGAAATAACAAGATAATATTTGAGGGAAATCGTCAAAGGCAAGAGACAACAAGAAACCCGGCTAAGGACGCATATATTTTATCATTCCCACAAGACGGTAGGCAGGTACTCTTGAAAAGATTGAACAATACTATTCGGGTAAGCAAATCACGTAATGTTGAAAAATGGGAACGGAAAATACACCAATGGAATATGGAAAATGTGGATAATCAGAACCGAAAAATAGAAGTTCCTAAAATAGAAGCTACTCGAGAGACAAAGCATATACAACGAGGTTCTTCTAAGACTGAAGTCCAAGATAGCATGGGTAAGAAAACTGAACATCCGCATAATCTGCCAGGTAGCGCGGGACCTTCCAAGAAGCATTCTGCTGTTGGCACGAAACCAGAGCAAAAACAAAAGTTAGAAATAAAAACTAAACCACATCAGGATGAGTTTGGGAAGAAAACTTCCAAGCCTGCTACTAAAAGGCCACAAAGAACTACTACAGTGACCAATAACGCAAAATTGCTGGCAAGTACGGCTTCAAAATCCAGTTCCGGAAAAGAAGTTAAAGGGAATACGATAGATAGTGATGTCGACGATGACTTTAAAGATTTAGAAGACCAATTGAGAGAAGTTCTAGAAGACGAAGAAGCTAATCCCCAAGTCAGCAAAAGAATTGACGACGAAGACGATGATGAAAGTGATGCTGACGAGTATGCATCTGGTCCGATTACGATTAATTTTAAAGACGATGCCTCTACTAGTCGGCCAGATGTTCGTTCCCATAATTCTTATTCTGGGGACTTGAAAATGAAACCAATGAGTTTGAGAGATTTGGTTGGCGGTGGAAAAAAGAAGGAAGATGAAGATCCCAGCAGTGAAGAAGAATGAATCGTATTCGAAAAGAATACACATCAAACTACAACATTATTCATTTCTTCAATTATATGATAAAAGCCAATAAAACACATAGACTATTCATTGTATATTTCTCACGTATGCATTCTTGTTTATACTTATTAAATTACTCTCTTATAGAAAAATAAGATAATTTTCTCTTATCAAAATCAATACTGCGATTATTGAAAATTTGTTCGATTATAAGATAAGTTCCGTATTAAACTCCATGAGTGGTGATGAAATAGAAAAAAACAAGAGAAGGGTCGAAGACGATAGTTCTTCATCATCTGATGATAGTGAAGATGATTTTGTTGGTCCATCATTAGACTTCACTCCACCCAAGTCAAAAAAACAACCACCCAAGAAACGTAAAACGAAAACTTTCATAGATGAATCCAATCTAATTGCTAATATTCTGTTAGATGATCTGTACGGATATGCTTATAAACAAGAATCAAGTGTATCATGTATATCCCAAGGTCCCCTAGATGATTCGATCTTAGTTAATGGATTGAAAAATGGGACAGTTAAATTCTGGCGTAAGAAAACGAATAAAGATGATAAAAATGATACGGATAAAAACAAAGAGCCAATGGACCACGGACAATTAGAGTTCATAAAACAGTTCCTGGCACATCCTGGTAAAGAGATTTCCCAGTTGATTATTGATACGGATGGCCAGCGATTGGCGAGTATTGCAAAGAACGATAAAAATATTAAGATATTTGACTTGGCGACTTTAGATATGATCCATGTATTGAACTTGAACTTTACCCCTAATACCAGCACCAATTATGTGAGCTGTTGGTATAAAATGAATAATGTGGATAACATAATTGTTAATGAAGCTGATTCTAATAGAATTCATATTATCAACCCTGACGATGATCAGCAGGAGACCATCAAGGTCATTCATAAGAACCCTTTGAACGCTATAGCATTTAATTGCAAATATGGTTGCCTTGTATCTGCTGATAGCAGGGGTATGATAGAGTACTGGACGCCTAAAAGTGATGATATTCCTACCTCTGTCCAATTCAAATACAAATCAGAAACGGACCTATTACAGTTTGTGAAGAACAAGTCAGCCCCTTCCTGTATTACCTTTTCTCCGGACTATGAAACTTTTGCATGCATTTCGTTCCCTGATAATCATGTAAGGATATTTAATTTTAAAACAGGTAAATTACTTAAGGATTACGATGAGTCAATTGAAACCTATGAAAAGGAGCAACCTGCAGTAGAATCAAAGCTTATTAATTCTGAAAGAAAACTTTACGTCGATGAAGCCACAGATATGCTTAAACAGAGAAATATTATTTTTGATGAGAGTGGCAGATTCTTGTTATTTGGTACGCTATTGGGTATCAAAATGTTGAGCTTACAAACCAATAAAGTTATTAAAGTACTTGGAACCGAAGACCAATTAAAATATAATATTAGATTTAATCAGTTGATATTTTCTAATAAGTCGCTGATTAACAAATATAACACTGAAATGTTATCTTCGGAAAATTCTATTCTTAATTCCAGTTTAACTAAAATCCCAATCCTCTTGGCATCAGCTGTGAATGCAACCAAAATGTTCTTGTTTAATAGCTCATCAGATGTGCATCATAAAGACATAGACCTTACAATTAAATCGAAAAACATTCTAGGAAAAACTCCAGTTCCTCGTAATATGACTAAGGCTATATTACATACTACAGTAGGGGATATTAAGATCAATTTATTCAATCAGCTTGTACCGAAGACAGCGGAAAATTTCGTGAAGTTATGCGAAACAAATTATTATAACAATATTATTTTTCATAGGGTGATTAAAGACTTTATGATCCAAACTGGTGACCCATTAGGCAATGGTACAGGAGGTGAATCTTATTGGGGTGGATACTTTAAAGATGAGTTTTCGCCGTTATTAAGCCATTCCAAGCCATTCATTGTAAGCATGGCTAACTCAGGGCCAAATACTAATGGGTCTCAATTCTTTATCACAACCGAAAAAGCTCCATGGCTAGATAATAAACACACAATTTTTGGAGAAGTAACAGATGGCTTCGAGGCTATTCGTTCAATTGAAAATACAGAGACAGATTCAAATGATAGACCTTTGGATCAAGTAGTTTTGATTTCGACCACTTTAGAAGAATAGTCCGAAACCAATTTCGCGATAGATAAAATTTAATAGCTAAATAGATTCTTTGAATAATACATAACCAAATACGTAACAATTATGGATCAACATACTTATAACTCATTGGATAAGAGAGTGAGTGAAATTGAATACCAACTAAACATAGACCCTGGGTCGTCTAAAAGGGCTGGGTCCTCGATTGTATCACAATTCTCAAAACTACAAAAACAACTAAATCAAGTGTACGGTTCCAATGCAGAACTAGAAACATTAAATAGGATAATCACAGACCTCAAGATATGGGATAAGATCAAGGAAGTGCCGTCAGAGCTATCGGAGCCTTATAGACTGGAGAATGAAACACCTTCGGAAGACGAATCAGAACTCACTGTAGAAATGAAACAACAATTGGTGCTACTAAAATACCCGGCAATTAAAGACGCCTATGATAATTTAATTGAATTATCAAGTATTGATGTCTCCAAGTTGATCAATTATATGGATTCAAGTCAAGAGAAAACCCACAATTTTAATGTAGATAAATACGAAGTTCTAGAGAGACGACAAACAATACAAGAAATTACCGAAAAATTTCATTTGCTAGTGGTGAAAAACATGATAGTTTTCGAAAGGTATCTTGGTTTAATGTTACGTGAGAATAGGTTCTGGGTTGATGTCGATAAGCAAATACAAGAACTTCGAGGAAAAATTACTTCTCATGAAACAAAGAAGAAGTTACAAAATAAATATTAAGGCCTTGTACCTCTACTTCAGGAAGTTATATAGTACAATAATAAATAGATTTTACAGGTTTAAATTCTACGTATCTTAAGATTTGTTATTCACATAAGATTATAATAAAAAGTCGTTTTACATAAGTAACAGAATAAATAAGATGCAAATAAAAAAAAAATGGACGAGTCCGGAGTCGAACCGGAGACCTTTCGCATGCTAAGCGAACGCGCTACCAACTACGCCACACGCCCCGTATTGGTAAATGGTCCCTAGCAGGATCGAACTGCTGATCTTGGCGTTATTAGCACCACGCCTTAACCAACTGGGCCAAGGGACCAAATTACTGGCAAAATTTATTTTTTGAATTAATATAACCTATTCATAGAATTATTATTTAGAAAATGCTAGTATGAAAAAAAAAATTATAATTGCAAATCAAAAACACTATATTAAACAGGGTCAAGAATATGTTGCGTGGTATATCACGATACCCAGGTGGTGGTAGAAGGGGTTTTCTAAGGTTTATGCACAGTGATGATCTATCTAAACACATGATTAACGACTTATCAGATAAATATATACAAGCCAAACCAGACATAAATGATGAGATTGTGATAGCGATGAGCTCAGGAGTTGACTCTTCGGTATGTGCAGCATTATATGCACAGAAATACCCTAATGTTAGAGGAATATATATGGCCAATTGGTCACAAACTGCTAAGTGTACTGAATCAGATTGGATTGATGTTAAGAAGATTTGTAATGGACTCAAAATTCCATGCGAGCGGGTTAACTTTGAAAAGGAATACTGGAATGACGTCTTCCAGCCTATGGTTCAAATGTACGAGAAGGGGTTAACCCCAAATCCAGATGTGGGATGTAATAAATATGTCAAGTTTGGGAAAATGATCGAACATTTAACCAACAAGTTCCAAAATAACAAAAAATGGTGGTTAGTAACGGGCCATTATGCGAGAATAATGCAATATCAACCAAATGATGAATTCCATCTATTGCGAGGCTTCTATCAACCTAAGGATCAATCCTACTATTTGTCTAATATTCCTAAGAGTGTTTTGCTGCAAGTTTTGATGCCAATAGGACATTTGACAAAGCCAAAGGTACGAGAGTTAGCGTCCAAGTTTAATTTGCATGTAGCGAAAAAGCCCGATTCGCAAGGACTTTGCTTTGTATCGCAAGATGAAAATAATTTCAGGAAATTTCTTAATGAATATATTAAACCAAATCCAGGTAATATAATCACCGAAGATGGCAGAGTTTGGGGTCAACACGAAGGGTTATGGCATGCAACTATTGGCCAAAAGCTGGGAATATCGATGCCCCAAGGTGATCCCAACTATAAGGGTGTATGGTTTGTGAGCGAAAAACGGTTTGATACGAACGAGTTGGTTATAGTTAAGGGTAACAATAATGAAAAGCTATTTCGGAAGGGCTTAAGAATTAGAGACTGGAGTTGGCTTGCGGATGATTTTTCAATGATTCCCCAGAAATGCCAAGAGGGTAAACTAGGCATTCAATACCGCTCATTACAGCAGCCAGAAATGGTGAAATCTTTTTCATTGAAGGATAATGAAATTGAGATAGAACTAATCGACAAGGCAAGGGCAATGGCACCAGGACAAAGTATAGTGCTATATGAGGATAATAGAGTGCTAGGATCAGGTATTTTGCAGGAAACTTTCCTATAAACTTTAAAGGTACAGAATAGAAAAAGCCAAAGGATGTCGTTACAGTGTAAATAGATGTAATATAATGTAAATAAACAATGAGATGATATACAAGAATAAATAAGTCCTAAATAATATCATAAACAAAACCTAAGGTGCAACCGTAATTAATGTATATTGTAAAAATAAGTATCCCTAACCCCCAAAAAAATAAGTAGAATTAAACAAATTAAACAAGCATGTAAGAACGCAATTAATAAATAATAGTATAAGTTTAAAACGAAGTGATTGTTGGATATACACCCTTTGACAACTTATCGTTGTTGAAATGGGAATGGCTGTTAGCCTCGTGTTTCGTAGCAGCCTGTGACTCCTTCGAAGATGCGCTAGATTTATCAGCAGATTCCTTCAAGTTGGCCAAATAATTAACGACACAGTCGATCATTTGCTTATGCTTCTTAACATCGTCCAAGTTAAAATCTTTAATAGACATCTTGGTGAATAAATCTATGGTTTCGTCAGTCTTATCATCTTGCGCTTTAGTGTCTTTGAGTGGTTGGGCTGACTTCTGGAGGTTACTTATACCACCAAATTCCATTGAAACAGGATGATTAGGTTGGTAGTTGAAAGATCTATTCATTTGTGGGAAGTTTGTTTGATTTCCGAAGCCGTGATTTCCTGTCATGTAGTTATTATTATCAGGCTGCTTTGACATGTGTGAAAGCGATGGGTATAATTGTTGCTGTTGTTCTAGCTTTACTGGGTTGTTGGTGGATAATTTCTGGTATTGCATGTCAATAGACGACGATAAGGAGCTGAAGAACTTTTCAGCTTCGAGCAAGTTCTGCGAGTTGAAATTGGAGTTGAATTGAGGTTGGTGTTGGTGTTGTTGTTGTTGCGGTTGTTGGTGTTGCGGTTGCTGTTGTTGTTGTTGTGGTTGTTGGACTTGTGGTTGTGGTTGTGGCGATTGCATAAAACTGTCATCCAAACTGTTCAATCTGTTGAATATGTCCAAGTTGTAGTTTGGCTCCACCTTAACCTTCTTGCTGTTGTAGTCGGGGTTAGGTGCGGCGATGGAGTGGAAGTTGAAGTCGCTCAAGATGTTGTTGACCATGCTATTGCTATCAAGCTTTCTCTTACGGTTGTCGAACGGTTCGCTGGCAAACATATCTGCGTTGACCGGTGTGTGCATGTGGTAATTGATATCGTAATTCAACATGCCATCGTAAGGATATGATTGGAGAGGAGAGAATTGCTGAGGTTGGAGGTGCTGCTGAGGTTGTGCCTGCTGTTGCTGTGGATGAACGTGCTGGTGTTGGTGCTGTTGTGGAGGCACAGACTCCTGTTGGTACGGACGGAATGTCTCCACCTGCTTGCCTTGAGCCTTCTTCTTTTTCAGGTGCCCGTCGGCATGGATCTTCGAGTGCTTCTTCAAATCCTGTGGCCTCTTGAACGACTTGGGGCACACATTGCAGTGGAACGGCTTGAGCGGAACGTGCACCCGCAAGTGCGATGTTATATGGTCCCGCTTCACCGTCGTCACCAAACAGTTGTCCCAGTAGCACGTCAACGACAAGTTGTTCGACGACTTGCGCCCAACATGGTCGTCGCACAAATGGTCGTACAACAACTCCGGCGTGTCAAACACCGTCGTACACTCCTTCCAGTGGCACCGGAACGGGCCCTTCAAGTCCTCGTCCCTCACCTTTCGGTATATCTTCTTTGGCTTCGCCGTGGCGTCGCTACCACCCTGGTTTCCTATGGTGCTGCTGCTGTTGTTACCGTCCTTGGCCTCACGCGAGCCCATGGCCTCATTAAAAAAGCTCATATAATCCGATTTTTCCCCCGGAGAGTTGCTGCACGACTGCGACGTGAATGATGATTGTGGAGACTCATTAGCAGACTGCGAGCTCGTAAGCGGCGACCCTGTGGATATTCCATCGATATCCAAGTTAATATCCGAATCGACGATTCTGTAGTCGTCTCCGTTAGCGTCTGCATTTAAATACGTTATTGGATGTAAGTTATAACTCATCTTCTATCGTACAATTTTTCTTTGCATAAAACATAAGCATTTCTTTTAAAACGTCAGATCCTGTCCACCTTATATAGAAATGATGATGCCAAGAAACAGAAGAGAGAGAAAAAGGCATGGGGTGGTTTGCAGGTTAGATCTCATTATGTCTAGCCTGCTATTTTTTACAGGTTAGCGTTAATTGCGCTCCGGAAGCGAGAAATGCAATGAGGGCGCAATGGAACATGGCGTGATGCAGACAGATACGAAATACGAGAGCGCAGGGGCGGGTCGAACGCGGGATGAGGGTCGGTGGTTTTTGGCGGCGGGTGTTCCCGCCGCGCCATGGCCCCACCACTCCCCAGGGCGGTTTTGAGGAGCTGTCTGGGGTTCGATCCCGGCCCTCGGCGCTGTTCAGATCTTTTGGCTTTTATGGAATGTGGCACGTGACCCGATATCAAGTTGCTTTCTCTGTGATGTCTTAACAGTGAAATTGGCTTCAATAACAGAGGAAGGCCATTCTCAGCACAACATGTCGAGCAACACCTCCAATAGCACACAGACACACACGGAGACGAGGCCAATCCTCCATCTTCGCAACCGCGAGAAGCAGACGAAGCCCAGACAGGGCAATAACGTCCGGTGGACTGAGGACGTGGTGGACAACGAGAACATGGACAAGAAGAAGTCTAAGATATGCTGCATATTTCACCCGCAACGAGAGTTCGGGGAGCTGTCGTCAGAGTCGAGCGACGAGTCGAGCGACGAGCTGGCGGACGAGGGGGGCTCTGCGGGCGAGGGGGCCGGCAACGGGGCTGGGGATGGGTGCTGTGATAAGCACGCAAAGAAACACAAGCGGACCAAGAAGTCGAGCCCGAATGCGTACGAGAAGCAGCCGACGACCAAGAGCAGTTAGAGCAGGATTTCTGGCTAGAGAAGGAGAGATGGTGGGGTTGACGAGAACGGCGGACGAGAACTGCGGACGAAAGCAGGATAGGTACATTATATATAGTAATAGCACATCGTACGGATATAGAAACCATGTAGTGATTTACGCCTACGACAGAATACAAGCGAATGTTTATTAGAATTGAAAATAATAATAGATTAATGGGTTGAAAAAATGCAATAAATAAGCTTCCGAGGGCACTAGGTGAGTGCGCTACTCGGGGTTGGCCACCGACAATATTCTTCTGGAGTAGTCGTTCTCGTCGCCGAGCGATTTCATGGACTCGTTGTTGTTCAAGAACACGGTGTTGGGGTCCAAGCGCGAGTCGAACTCGGTAATGGGGAACATAGGCTCGCTCAACATGGGCTCGTTGCTGTGAACCAGTTCGTTTCGGGTATGCTTGGTCAACTTCTTGCGCGACGAGCTGCGGGTCACACCGGCGGCGCCGTTGTAGGAGTTGAAGTATGAAAATATGGATTTGTTGGAGTTGTCCCGCTTGAGTGCCGACGAGGCTGTCGAGGAGTGTTCGCCGGACGCAGGCATGGCGACCGGCGTCACCTTTTCGTTGTTCATGGAGTATTCGTCGGAGGAGTATTGGTTCTCGTCGTCCGAGTAGTCGCCGTCCTTTGATTTAACGCAGCAGCAGTAAAGCATGCCCAAGATGAGGCCCACTACTACAATCCCGACAGCAGCGAATGTCCCGGCAACTTTGCCCTTGGACTCGAAAAACGTCTTAGATTTGTTAGACTTGGAGGCGTTGTTTGCTTCGGCATTGGAAGATGGCAGCGACGACGATGACTTTGATGAGGAATCGGTAACGTACTCGGTCGTTACCGTATGTGGAGAGTCTCCGCTAACAGTACGAACCGAGTAAATGGTGGTAGCCTTGTAGGATTCTGAGCTGGATGACCGGGACGTGGTGGATGGAGCGGACGACGATGTAGGATGAGATGACCTGGATGATGACCTGGATGATGAGGATGACGACGACGACGACGACGACGACGACGACGTGGTAGCGGCTTCCACTGAAGTGGAAGACGACGATGAAGAAGAGGAGGACGATGAAGAAGAAGAGGAGGACGATGAAGAAGAGGAAGAGGACGTAGTGGGTGCTGTAGACGACGAAGTACTGGATGACGTCGTGTCTTGGGTCGACGAACTGGACGTCGTGGTTGACGTCGACGAACTGGTTGTAGGACTAGGGCTGTTTTCCGACGACGTGGTGGCATCGTTGCTGGTGCTCGTCTGCTTATTATCTCCTGTCGAGCTCGGGCCAGATCCACCCTGCGTACCACTAGGCTGCCCTATGACAAGATACCCATAGTACCCATTGGTGGGACACTTTTCGCTGGGAAACCCGGGACACGGGTTGTCACAGTTCGACATCGACGTGGTGTCGCCCGGAACGTAGTTGGAACACCAGCAGTTGTAATCCTGAAGCACAGCAACAGCAAACCCATCCGACGAGCAGGTTTCCTTACATTTCCCGTTTGACATATACTGCGACGACGTCTTCTTCGATCCCAAGTTCTGGTTCGAGCACACGTTCAACGTCAACCCTCCCTGCACCACCTGGAGCCACACCGCCATCAACAATACCAATCTTATTAAAACCATCGAATCTCCTTTATTCTGTACTATCAACTATATTATGTCTATTATCAGAGATATCTGGGAAGTCTCACGGATAATACGACTGGTCTATCACTAATATGAACAAAAATAATACTGAATACAGAAGGGTCCCTAATAAATGAAAAATTATTGTCAACTTATCTCTGCGATGCTCGACCGGTGGTTCATCTATATAAACATTTTAAGGGTTGTCCCCGATGACGAATATTTCGAAAAACTATCTATTTTGGAAATCGACTGTATATTACTTCTTACATTCATAGCTCAACAAAGGGATTGTAATCGAAAACATTTATTTTTTCAGCAATCTATTATTAACGAGAATTGTTAGATCTGTATGT
Source organism: Debaryomyces maramus (assembly GCA_030583545.1). NCBI lineage: Eukaryota > Fungi > Ascomycota > Pichiomycetes > Serinales > Debaryomycetaceae > Debaryomyces > Debaryomyces maramus. Next base: position 1,073,713 of record JAJMIL010000005.1, read on the forward strand.
TTTGCTGTAAAAAGTCCTTTTAATAGAATCTTTCCTAATTAGAAAATGTTATTAGCAATCTTTTGTTTTCTCGTTAATTCCGGCTATTTCCGATTTGTCCGCATGTTCCATACATATTGCTACAGGCGAAGAAACAACCGTTGGTAACACACTGTGGTATGGGCTGAGATGTGTTGTGGACTTCATGGGTCCTATTGTTAGAAATAAACCTATCCCTTGGGTATCAGAGTTCTCTTGTTTTGCAGGCCAGATAAAGGATTGGGTGTAAGAGAGGTTATGTTGCACAATAGATAGTAGTTGCTGCAGATCCCAGTATAAAGGTAGCGGGGATAGATCGAGCAGTAGTGGAATAGGTATTGGCACTTGCGTCGAAGCAAGGTTCAGTTTCTCGTTTGGAGCACAAGAGAAGAAAGGTGGGATGGGGGCAAGATTGCGGCAAGGGTTGCGGCCCGGAAATACGGAGGGGCAGGGATCGCAGACTGGGTTGGAGAGGCGAACCGAGCATCGGGTGAGAATGTCAACGGTGGATGGAACTACGCTACAAGGCGGGCACAGGAAGGGATGGGTTTTTATGGGAGAGACGACTGTATAGTGACAATGTCTGAGGATTAAGATACTTGTTGGCTACAGAAAAGTGCAGCAGCGAATTATCCCTGTTGGGGTCGAAAATTATGTACATGTTTATTATATAATACAGATTGGAGCCAATGGTTAAGGCCGAGTACTCCTGGTTATGCTAGTATGCCCCTTTCTTTCATCTGTTCGTGGGTATAGTTGTCGATACCCAGTTGTAGCTTGTACAAACGATCTCTATCGCGTGCATTGGCGGCCTTGCGATTTTGGTGTTGCTCATATTTTGACAAGTGGGCTTCTGGAACATTCACAATGCATGGTTCCAAGCATAGAGCGGTTATGATTTCGTTTGTGTCTGGGTGGTTTGTTTCGTTTACATGCTTCTTGAAGGTGCTCCACTCCTCAACCTCGTGCGACGAAAATGGCACTAGGAGCAGACTTGCTCCATTGAGTTTCTTATTGTAGTATGCTAGTTTACCCTCGAATCTGGTCAATTTGAATCCTACCAATCTCTTCATGATCTTGATGCTTTCAGGAATTGTTTTAGTCGATTCGTATTCGGTGACTTCCTGGGGAAGATGCAAGTGCTCTGCGGCATCGTAGATCAATCCTTTGATTACGAACCCAATTTTATCACAGGAAAACTGCTGGCTATTATCACAGATCGCCAGTATTAAAACCTTATAAATATCAGGGTTGCAGTAAAATGTTTGTTCAATCTTTGTGTACATAGATAGAAGCAAAAGCCCTTTGTTCGATAAAGCCGGGTTCTTCAAGATGCCTTCAAATAGATACTTTACCGAAAATTCATCTATTTTGTTATTGCAAACAAATTCCCATACATCTGCTACTTGATCGGTGGTAGCGTTAATAGCCCTATGGTAAATAACTTTATTCAAAATCTTTGAGTCCTTGGCCCAGTCCATTTGTAGGTCCTTTTCAATAAATGCTATTAGTTCGTTGGTGTCTTTTGTTGTTTTCATATAATCGTCAAGTATTCTTATGCTCATATTTTTCAGTATTGGTAAGTTGATGCTGATCATCTTATTAATAAATAGTTCCTTCAAAAAAATGTTGTCTATCAGATCATAAATTCTATTCCAAGTGGTCAAGTTAATTTCAATGTTCAACGATTTGCTTAGCTTTAAGTACTTAATAATTATTTGGTACGTATTCGAGATGGACCGTATCCTTGAATGAATTTGGCATAGTTTCAACAAATTATTAATGGTCTCAACGTTGGGCTTGTGTCCATCTTTATTCATCACTAGTAATAGTTCTCTGGCAAACGAACTTTGGTTCTTATCATACCCAAAAAATTTAATTAGGTAGTTATACGTATAAACGGACCGAAACGGCTTATACTTGGTACTGGTTAATTTATGCGTGTGTAGTAGTATATCCGATACCAAACCGTTTTGCAATGACAGGGAATTTTTATATAAAATTTTCAGGTGGGTGAGGAAATATATGTATTTTTGAAAGCTCTCTTGCTCTAATGGAGGCATTGGTGGTATTTCATGGAAATGGTATCTTGGAGTTATATCGGGAAATTTGTTGATGCGATCTTGGTAGTCCTGTTGTTTGAGAATTCTGGCGAGTACTTGGGCGTTATTCAAATCATTCGACTTTAAATATTCAGGTGTTATCTCTATTAGCAAATCCATCATTTGGTTGAATATTATGCGGTCCTCCAAGAAATTATTGAACACGTTGACTGTCTCTTTATTGGTTTTCTTAGCCCATACAAATTTAGCCAACTCCGAATTATAACGCGGCAAGTCATCATTAAACACCTTGAGGTTTGAGATTTGCAATGGCTCCAAAAAGTCTTGATATACCTTGCGTTGGTATCCTTTAACCAAGGGCTTAAATTGGTTGAGTTCCACATTGGTCAAATTCTTATTTGGCTTGTGTATTACTTTAGCCCTTATTTCCTCGTCCGGTCGCCGCACAGAGACGTTAACGTTCTGTGAACTAGCGAATGATTCCAATTGTCGGGCTGATCGGCTTACTCTTGTTATTGCATCCTTAATAAAGTTCATGGATTCATATCTCTTTACCAACTTCAAACAGTTATCTTCTAAGTTGAAAAAAAATACTTAATGTCCACATCACGTGAATGTTTTTTTTTTTTGTCAAAGTCATTGGAAATTAAGTAAAGAATATGAACAATAAATCTAGCTTTCTCTACAAACTACTTTCTATACACTATACTAAAATGTCATCACCACAAAGAGAAGGATTCGCTGCCCCAGCATCTATATCCCATGCTGCACATGGGCAGGTAACTAATAAATCGTTAGGGGTTAAGTACAACTGTGCCCAATGTGCTACTTCGTTTTCATTAGGTAAAAGTGACGCTATTAGATGTAAGGAATGTGGTCATAGAGTTATTTACAAGGCTAGAACCAGAAGAATGGTTCAGTTTGAGGCACGTTAGAACTTTAATTGATTGAATGTTGAAATGTTGATAGTCACTGCCCGAGTTGTATTATAGGTTTGCATAAAAAATTCTTCGTAATGGATCGTTAGTTTAAATAAATAGGATAATATTAGTTCTTAGGTATTACAATATATTATAAGAAATTAGGAGACAGTAGAATCTTAAAATATATATATATTAAAAATTAGAGACAAGGAACAACTCCGTATTAATACGACTATAATTACTAACATTGTAATATTACATAAAAAACAAATTAACGGGTATAAGAAAATAAAATATAACACGGAAAGCGGTAAACCCTCGAGAAGAAAATATAAGCTCAAAGTAATAAATATAAATTTAAATTAAATTTATTTGAAGACCTTCTTCAACTTGGAGAAAAAGCCACCCTTCTTCTTCTTCTCATCTTTCTTTGCGTCCTTCTTCACCTCTTTCTGGACGTCTTTCTTTGTGGCGTCTTTCTTGGCTTGTTTCTCGCCTTCTCTTCTCAGTTCCTTTATGATATCTGCGTGGGCAGCGGATGGGGTATTAGCTGCGCCTGCAGTAGCGTTAGGGACATTGTTGGTAGCAGCATTTGAATCGCCTGGAACTCTGTCAATCAAATGAGCTTCAAGGGCCAACCTTTGTTTTTCAGACTCAGTAGGTTGAATTTCTTCGACAATGATGTCACCCTTTTCTCTAGCACGGAGTTCTGCTTCAATCCTGGCCCTGTCGGCATCACCTTGGGCGATAACAATTTCAGAATCAGAGTATTTCCTTTGGCCAGGGATTTCTTGGTTATTAGTAACTGGGGATGCATCAACTTCCTTTTCAGCAGCTGCATCATTAACTCCACCAATTACTTGTGGTTGTGATTGCAATGGCTTAGAGCCTTGTTGAGTTCTTGGGTCAACGGCACCACCAACCGCCTGTTGTTGTAATGGCTTGGATTCTTGTTGAGTTCTTGGGTCAACGGCACCACCAACCGCTTGTTGTTGTAATGGCTTGGATTCTTGTTGAGTTCTTGGAGCATTATAACCGCCAATAGCTTGTGGTTGTTGAGATTCTAATGGTCTCGAGTCGTTTTGGGCTCTTGGAGCATTATAACCACCAACAGCTTGTGGTTGTTGAGAGTCCAATGTATTGACACCTTGGTTGCCAGCACTTCCTTGAGGCTTGCTTGCCAAGACATCATCATGATGAGCTTTTGGATCTAAGGTAGATGGAACGGCGTTATTACCGCCAATTGCACCAGCAGCATTCTTTGATTCCGAAGTTGGAATACCAGAAATTTCATTGGAATCAGGCTTAGTAACAAAGTGGTGAATAGCTGCACCACCAACACCTGCACCTGCAAGTGCACCACCCGCAATTGGGACAGCATGATGCTTGGATTCATCGGCTTCACGCTCAGGAACTTGACGTTCATCGGCGTGTGGTTCACCTCCAAAAGACAGAGGTTCATTGTTTTTCAAACCAGACGATTGAGAAACACCACCAACAGCTGGAGTATCAACATTCTGGGAGCTCGAAGTTTGAGGAGCAGCGGAAGCACCAGAGGTATTGACATCCTTGGATTCACCCATAACAGTGGCAGCGGCGGTGGAGGCACCGACACCAGCTCCGACACCAGCGACACCAGAAGCCGCAAGAATATCTTCGACATCTTTATCTTTCCTATTTTCGGTTTGAAGTTCTTTGGTTTGGGAAGTGTTATTAGTGGCTCCAAATAAAGCGCTTTGAGGTTCTGGGGTTGATTCAGGTTCAGTATCACCTTCACCTTCGGTTGTGTCACGGCCTGAGGTACCATCATAGGCACCTGGAACGCCAGCAGCACTACCGCCAATAGTGGAAGCTTCAGCAGCCTTCTTCTTCTTCTTGGCCTTGTATTGACTTCTCTTGACCTTCTTCTTCTGTTTCTTTCTTTCTTCTGGGGTCATGTCAGCCGTGCTGACATCCTTGCTTCCAGTGTCATTGAAGTTCGAGAAAGCAGCTAAAGAATCTTTGTCTTGAGGAACCACAATACCAGGTTCACCTGCAACTGTTGCGTGCTTGCCTTCGCTAGATGGCATAACAGTGGTGTTGACATCTCCTTGCTTGGAATTGCCGCTACCCACAAGTCCTCCTGCGAGTCCTCCTGCAACACCGCCAGTAGCAAGGCCGCCAGCAAGCAATCCGCCGCTCTCTGGAATTCTCGACCCAGCAGACTTCGAACTGACCAAGTCCTTCGACTCTAAGACGTTGTTCTCAATTCCGCTGTCGTCCTTGCCAATCTTCTCGTGTGGCGAAACCCTCCATTCTCCGTCGACAATGTATTTATACAAAATCTTATCCTTGTGGCTTGGTAATGGAACAGTCAACTCAAAAGAACCATTAGCTTGCTTGACCAAGAATAATGACTTGGACCAATTGTCAAAAGTACCAGTAAGAACAACTTCTTGCGGACCTTTAGGCCTATTACTTTTGTTAGTATTGTTTGTTTACCGCTTTTTTTGTGCCAATAACTCGGGTACATAATCCTTTACCATTACCACTCATTGAATTGATTTAACATACCATTTAAAAGTGTATACAGTAGACATTTATATTGTTTTTAGTAATATTAATGTATTCTTTGAAGTTATCAAGGATTACTATGATATATAAGCTATCTACGGTGTTCTTGCTGTTTCTGAACACTTTTTCGGTTGAACTGGTCACGTCGATTGTATGCAGGAAACTATATTGTATGGCTGGTTAAGTACTATCTTCGATGATATTAGCATCAGGAAGGGTTACGCCAGCAGTAGTTTCTTGTGTGGGGATTGGATTCTGGTCTCCGACGTAGGTGAGAAGTATGGGAAGAAAGCACAAGCCATGAATGGCGGCGATAAACACCAAAGCGAGCCACATTCTAAAATAGTAGACCTCAAATATCTTTGATTTTGTGAATGCCAATACACAAATACCAATGAATTTCGTAAGAGTAATGCCTCCTAAAACGGAGCCGCCGACTGTAGTCAAGGCTTTATGTACTCTGTTATCTCTTTGGTTTACTGCGGTGGCATCGCTCGCGGTGATGGAGAAGGCCCTGGTGATGTGAATTGTAAACTCGACGGCCAATCCTACGCATATGATCAAGTTGACAAGGGTGACAGCATTGAGCGAAATGGACCAGAGCGAAAGAACTCCTCCTATATTGACCACAATCAAGCAGATTGTGGTCACTAGGGCCGTCGCAGATGCGAGCGAACCGAGTAAAAGGGTACTGATCAACCATATTATCACAACCGCGACCGATAATAGGGTGAAGGTGAGTCTGACGATAGACTCGTATTGAACGAAAAAGACGTAGAACGGCGAGAACGCAAAGACTTCGAGGGCGTTGTCGTAGGATTTTATCTCGTCGACTATTCTGAGCGAATTCTTATGGGCGTGGATGAAATCGGCCTGCGATCTGAGCGGCGTATGACTGCTTCTAAAGTAACTGGCGTCTATATTGCTGCGGTCCTTGTTGACAGAAACACTTGTGGAATATGGGGCTTTTCCTCCTAGTGGACAGGGGTCACTTGGCTCCTGGATCCATTGGTTGAAATAAAACATAAATTCTTTTCCTTCGGGAAACCCTTCCATCGTGCTATTATAGGGTGGATCGTGGTCTGCATAGCATGCTTGGCACAACCTGTCGGGTGTACCAGGCGTGCAAAACTGTGGTTCATCAAACGGGGTGTTCTTCTTAAGTCTGCAGCATTGGTCAAGGTTTGGATTTAACCATGTTAAAAAATCATCCAACCAGCTAGAAGTCGGTTCAGCGATGGTCGATTTGTGGCTCCTCTTACGCTCTTGCTCCAAGATATTTGAGACTGAAAACTCATTGCAGGCTGAAAACTTCCCACATACTTTTTGCTGGTTGTCTCTTTTGGTATAATTCAAGTTCTTCAAAACATAAAAAATCGGTGGTCCGACATTAATATATTTATAAACGGAGTCGAAGTAGTCAATCAAATAAGAACCTGAAGGGATAGCAATTCGCTGATCAAGGCCAAATTCGATATTGGGTAAAAGACTCAAGGACAAGCCAAACCAAAGCAAAAAGACCGTCAAAATTTTACGCTTATTACTTGGGGAAAGGATGAAAGGAGTGTAATATTTGCCAATAAGTTTAGAAAAGTTGTATTCGACCTGTTCGATCTCTTCACTCTCGTTATCATCACCCAAACGAATTGGTTGCGCGACCTTAATCCATGGAAAGCAATCGAGTCTGTTGTCTTCTAATCTTCTTTGATCCAAAGCCAACAATGATACAAATCCTGTCATTTGCAAAACAAAGTTCATCAAGATTGCACCCGCTGAATAATAAGCAAAGTTTTTGACTGCAGGCATTTCAACTCTTGTAGCTAACAAAAACATTGAAAATTGGAGAATTGCGCTAATTAAACATGATGGTCCAACATTCCTTAAAGTTTGTGCAATTCTTATTTCGATTGAATCTTTAGGGCACTGGCTATTAATTAAATGTAATTCATGTACTATCAAGAAAATGTTGTCAATACCCACTGCAAGAACCAAGAATGGTATAACTTCAGCTATTATCAAAGTGGATTTTAATCCTATAATTGAAAATATGCCTGCCGATGATGTAACAGATAAGAGGATAATTATAATTCCACTAAGACCTAGTTGAAACCTTGTATTCACCAAATTTTTCAACTTCATACTCGTAGGTATCTTTCCACCTAGTGCTAAGGACGCATATAAAAACATCATTAAGTATGAAACAATAATTATATTCACATCCATATTAGTCGATTTGTTTAGTTCTTCAGTTAAGGAGATTTCAGTACTGAAGTCTATTTTCAAGTTTTTGTTTTCTTCCCTTAAATTGAAGACCCACTCTTGTAATGCATGTTCGTACTTAATAGCCTTCTGGGTATATTCGTTGTCTGACAGGTTGCTGTTTATTAATAATGTAATTATGAATGCCTTCGAGTCAAAGATATGGTCGGTATCAAATAATAAGTTTTTCTTTATTGGTTGCTGGAAAGTAGGTAAACAATTAACTGGGGAATCGGTACAGCTTTTCAATTGTTGCTTCCAGCTATTCTCCTTTAGGTTATTAATATCGCCTTGAAAATATTGGGTAAATGATTCAATGGCGCAGCTATCTCCCATTGGTTTAAAGCAAACATCTGATAATGAGATAGATTCGTTATCATCCCCCACTAAATTTTGTAACTCTAATTCTTTATTGAACCACCATTGGATATTCTCCCAGTTAAGAACAGATTGGTTTTCATCATGGGAACTGATTATAAGTTGTTCGATTCTAAACCATTCACCAAAATGCTGTTCAAAATATTGTAAATCCTTAAGAGCCGGCTCTTGAGGACTCACCCATAATTTTACCGGGTCTGTTTCTAAATTGATCCAGAACAACCCGCTTGACAAGGAAATTGTAACCAATAAGCAGATACCGATTGTTATTCCTGGATATGATGCACATATTCCTCCAATCTTACCAAAAAGTGATTGGATTGAAGATATTAATTTTAGTTGACATCTTTGAAATACATTTATACCAGAGGACTTTGTTACAGAAATGTATCTATACGGATTCATTGTAACATCATCGTCATCGTCATCATCATCCCCCAATGCATTACTCCAGCGTCTGGAATCTGGTTTCTTTGATTTAACAAGATACACATGATATGCACCGATAATCAAAATCAAGCTGCTCCAAAGTATAATAATGCTAAATGAAAAGCATGGGAGCGAACCAATTGTACACTTCCTGTTAAGGTGTCCAAAATTTGGCAATTTCGGGCATGCCTTTGAACAATCAGAACAAGCACACTTATAGTACTTATCATCACACCGTTTCATTTCCCCATTTCGTAATTCCAAACCTTCTTTCTTTTGTTCTTCTGTTAATGAATAATTGTAGTTAATTTGAAAAGGGGAACCCCCTAAGAGTGGTTTTTCATCTCCCAAGAATTTTAAAAACTCTTCATAGTTTTTGGCTCCACCTCCAATCAAATCCATTGCATAGCCATTGGTAGCAGAAAACTTCAATTCCCTGCATGAGTCGTAAAATTCGGACGCATACTTCGGATCCACATACTGAGATAATTCCGTAACTATCTCTTTCTTAGAATCTATAGATGTCGCAGTCTTTGTAATATCTATAAACATCGATTGGTTAGACGAACACGTAAATTTGCAAAAGAAATCGTAGAAGTTCTTGCGGCAGGCAGGGCATGAACTTATAAGGGGATCAACTTTCTTTAAATTAGATTCCAAGTTTATTAATTGCTTCTCGGTGCAGCAGACTCTCTCCAGAGGGAAATCCTTACCACATACTCTATTCAATATTTCAACAGATTCGTCCGATGGTACAACTGCTTGTGTATTATTAATACAAGGTAGCTCGCTACCAAATATTGATTTCTTTCCGCAATTATCATACATGGCACATACTCCTTCTTGGCGTATCATCGTAGACGATACAAAACCCAAACAGATGAGTAGGCTGACTCCTGCTAGTATAAGCCTATTCATCATAGCTAGATATTATAGAATTTTGTTTTAAAGGTAAAAAGTGAAATGCTCGGGGTTAATTTTTGAACTGATAAAGAGTTTCATTTATGGCAAGTGATATAGCGCGTGAAAAAATTATCAACATTAAAACCGTTATCTAACATAATAGTAGCTATAGGATGTTAATCGGGATATCTGGTACCCTTAGCTCGGGAAAGACAGAGGTCGCCCGTTATTTAACGTTTCAAGGGTTTAGACTCCTAGTGTTTAAAGAGAAGGACGAGAAAGATATAGAATCATCGATTTCAACCGAATCATTATCACAAGTTGATATTGAAGATTTAAGGCTTTCCAGCGATGATATTACCAATACGATAACTAAGCTGATCTATTCATCATCCATGGAACCATTCAAGACGTTTAATGAGTTAAACGATTTAGTAGAATATGTTACGTCGAATTGGAGGCAGAATTTTGTTATTTCCCATATTAATAACATAGAGATGTTAAACACGTTACAAAAAAGACCGTTCTTTTTGCATCTTTCTATCGATGCTCCTATTCGATTAAGGTTTAAACGTTTTTCAATTAAGAAGAAGACAGACTTACCTATTGAAGAATTTATCCAGGAATCGGATAATCTTTTATTCTCGTCCACTAATCCACTTATCGAAATAAACAATCAGGCCCAAATCAAGATCATTAATACGTCAGCATCAATTAAAAGTTTATATATAAAGTTATCCGAATTAAATTTATTGAATCAATCTAGATTGAGACCAACTTGGGATTCATATTTCATGCGGTTAGCGGATTTGGCAGCCTTGCGATCAAACTGCATGAAACGTAGAGTTGGATGTGTGGTTGTTAGAGGTAATAGAGTAGTGGCTACGGGGTATAATGGAACTCCAAGAAACTTGACGAACTGTAACGAAGGTGGATGCTCTAGATGTAATCAAGGCCAGGGTAGCGGATCTTCGTTATCGACGTGTTTATGTTTACATGCGGAAGAAAACGCTTTATTGGAAGCAGGTAGAGATAGGATAACGGGTGGTCAGAATAATGAGAATAGTGTATTGTACTGTAACACCTGTCCATGTTTGACTTGCTCAATTAAGATTGTCCAAAGTGGTATCAAGGAGGTTGTCTACGCTCAGAGTTATTCAATGGACGTACTATCTCACAAAGTTATGTCAGAGGCTAACATAGTATTAAGACAATATAGTCCTCCTACCGAAGGCATTTTTATATAAGAGTAAATAGATATCCTAAATGTAACCTGACCTAGGTTTCCTTGTACTCATATGGACCCGGCTTCTGTTCTGCATCAAGCTCGATAGTTGCATCTTCAATCACAGACCCATCGACAGAAAGAGTAGCCTTGACTTTATCCCCGGGAACAATTGGACCTACTCCTTTTGGTGTACCTGTTAAGATAATATCGCCTTTTTCCAAAGTCATAATTGCAGACATATGGCTCAAAATTTTGTGTATTGGAAATATCATGAGGTTGGTTTTATCGTGCTGCTTGGTTTCCCCATTGATAACTAACTTCAAGTCTACATTGTATGGATCTGGGATCTGTTCCTTGGGGATAAAGTTAGATAACGGTAAAAAGGTGTCGAATCCCTTAGCAATAGACCAAGCTAATCCTTTCTTTTTAGCCTCATCCTGAACGTTTCTAGCGGTCATATCAATAGATAATGCATAACCTTCAATACTTTCCAATGCTTCTTCGTGTGTGAAGGTTTCCGGCAAATTCTTCAAAGTTTTATTCAATACGAATGCCAATTCGACTTCATGGTGAACAACAACTCCCTTTGGAACCAAAAATGGGCCGCTGTTTGGTTTCAACACTGATGACGATGGTTTTAAAAAAAAAAACGGTTGTTGGGGTTTGGTATTATTCAATTCTTTGACGTGAGCAACATAGTTACGGCCAATGCATAATATTTTTTTGGCGTTGTCGATATATCTCAAGCCTGACATTATTTACTGTTGTCGATAGTGATAAGTATATAATACCTACGTTACTAAATTCTAGTGGTTCTTAAACTCAGTATGGGTTCACTCACTGGGTCCAAATCCTCGCGAGTGAAAAATTCCTGACTCGGGAACGTACCCGATAAATACACCGAGTAAAAGACGAATCTTGCCTCCCAGGACCCTAGTTCCTACGATATAAGACGTCAAGCAGCTTCGTGGAGTCTTTGAAAATTCAATATAGGCCGGTTACGCTCTTCCTGTGTTGTACCATCTCAACGTCCCATGGATGCCTGGTAGAATCCTTATCCAATCACAGGCTGCGACTCCCGAGTACGCATTTCCACATACGCTTTAAATTGACATGGGTTACTAGGACCCATGCTCAATGGCTACTTCGAATTGCTATGATTGGACTTCTTCTCAGGCCCATACATACTCCAAGACATTGGCAATGATCACCGACTCTCAAATTCTTCTCCTTTACTCGAACCTACAGTATTATCATTCTTGTTGTTGTATTCGAACCGAATTTTTATTCCCAGTAATGGGATAAACAATAATGCATTTACAAATTCCTACATAACTCATGAAGATTGGGCCACGGCAATCAATCAAAGATCAATGGGTCTATGTTTTCAGTTTTATTTTTTTTTTGGAAATTTTCAGCATGCATATTTATGTAGCTCGTAATTTTAGCTAACAAGGAAGCAATATTCAAGCCCACATAAAAATGTGGGCTTAATATGATCATAGAAGGTTCCAATCTAACACCATTAGCTTTTATACTTATACAAGCTTCCGTTGGTTAAACGTTTCAATATCTATTGACAAAAGTATTTTCAAGGTTATCTGATTGATCAATACCTAATTGGGCTAGAATACTTCATGTACTTGCAGACGTCTAGTTGCGCATTTCTTGGCAGCATCTGATAAATTTTTTTGAACGGAACTTTTTGTATTTACATATAAGGTGAATAAAATACTCAATTTTGAAGAACTCGAGTTATTTAATTGATATAACAAGAGGACAAGTGGAGTATGGTTGATGTATTTAACGTACAGATTTTTTTCGTTGTCTTTCGTGAAAGTTTAGAAGCGGTAGTCGTCGTCTCCGTCTTGTTAGCTTTCTTGAAGCAAGGGTTAGGGGGTGCTACCAATGACCCAGTTGTATATAAGAAATTGGTCCGACAGGTGTGGCTAGGGTCCATTCTGGGAGTACTTGTTTGTATTGTTTTAGGGTGTGCGTTCATTGGTGCGTTCTACTCGTTGGGGAAGGACATATGGTCCAAGTCGGAAGATTTATGGGAAGGTATTTTCTGTATTATAGCAACGGTGTTAATTTCTTTGATGGGAATTGCTATGTTGCGGGTTAACAAGATGAAGGAAAAATGGAGAGTTAAGTTGGCACAGGCATTGATCAAGAATTCAACGCAGACGAAGACGAAGTTTAACTTTGGACGCTGGGCAAGCAAATATTGTATGTTCATCTTACCATTTATTACTTGTCTTAGAGAAGGTTTAGAGGCGGTTGTCTTCGTTGGGGGTGTTGGTTTGACCAGCCCTGCTTCATCATTCCCGCTTCCAGTTGTCTGTGGTTTTATTGCGGGAATCATTGTGGGGGTATTGTTATACTACACTGGGTCCACCGTTTCCTTACAAATATTCTTAATTATCTCCACATGTATTTTGTACTTGATTGCAGGTGGTTTATTTTCGAGAGGTGTTTGGTATTTCGAAAATTACGTCTACAACAAGAAAACTGGGGGTGATGCGGCTGAAAATGGTTCTGGCCCTGGAACTTACGATATTACAAAATCTGTCTGGCATGTTAACTGCTGTAATCCTCTTATAGATAATGGTTGGGATATTTTCAATGCACTTTTGGGATGGCAAAACTCGGCAACATATGGATCTGTTATCTCATACTGTTTCTATTGGATTGCCGTCATTGTCACTTTAGCCTTAATGTTATACGAAGAAAGGAATGGTCACTTGCCATTTATGAAGAACTTAACATTGGGTGAATTGAACCCAATGTACCATATTAAGGGGAAGAAGAAGAACAAGCTTACTAAGGAAGAGCAAGAAGAACTTTTTGAAAAGGTCAGAAACCAAAATCTCAATATGGAAAACCCAAAAAGTGGTGAAGTTGCCTCCGTTGTGGAACTGAAGGAAATGACCAGTAGTACTTAATTGAAGATTAGTGAAACACACACACACACACACACACACAAATATATGAATATATTTGAAAACTAATTTTCAATAAGGATCCTACTGGCCCCCCTATTATAGTTCCAATTTTTTTTATAGAGTCGAGTTATTCAGTTTAATTGTTAATTTTGGAAACGAATTCTAATATATATTCACGGGTTATTTTAAAAAAACACATTTAATGATTTGATATGTAACGAAGTACGAAATACGAAGAGTGATTATGATATTCGATATCTAGAATTGATAAAAATTTAAGTAAACCCACGGCGGGAGTCGAACCCGCAATCTTTTGATTAGAAGTCAAACGCGTTAACCATTACGCTACGCAGGCATTGTGATTCGTTGTCCAGAAATGTTTGAACTCCTATATATTATTTTGCAAATTTTTAACTATTCACTTAACTAGAAAGATTCAGATTACAAATACACCGAAGTATACAAATTTTATTAGATACTATAAAATACAATATAAACCTTACAATACATAATGATTAATCAAGCGGACCAGAATTGATAATTTTTTGGTTTGGCTATACTAACAGGTACATTTTCATCATCAATATTGTTTGAGCCATCGGCATTATCGATTTGCATTTTGTTAGCATCGTCGTTTAAGTCAAGTTTACTATTAAAAGATTTATTAACCTCATTCAAGCTTATTGGAGTAAGTAAATCATTTAATAAGTCATTCAATTCTGGATTCAAATTGTCGTGAGACAGTTTGAATTTATGAATCTTTTCAAAACTTGACCACCTTTCAAGTAACAATTGTTTTCTCTCTAAATTTAAAGAATTCTCAATTTTCATCAAGTTAGATTCCACGTTACTTAAATTAGCCAATTTGATCTGGAATTTCTCTAATGTTAATTCGGTGATTTGGTTAATTAAATTGGATTGTTCTGTTATTGATTCGTTTAAATTCTTCAATGAGTTTTCTCTTACCAAGTCTTGTCCCGATTTATCTGAAATTATTTTACTCACTATGTCCTGAATAATGGTTTCTTTGCTGAAAGATTCATCTTTCTTACTTGAATCTATTAATTTGCTTAAATATCTGTCTTCGATTGGCAATTGTATAAACTTAATCAAGCATTGTTCTTTTGTTTTGGTTCCAATAAATTCGGAGATTTTATCCCATTGTCCATTTGCATTTGAATTTAACGACACATTGGCATTACTAGAACTTGCATCAAATGTTGCATACATTTCAATACCTTCTAATAATAGTAATATTTCTTGTTCGGACCACTCTATGTAATCGTTATTTTTTTGCAATTTAACAAAATCAGATGACAAGAAATTCAGGGGGAATAATGCTTGGTCGAAACAAGTACTACATAAAACTGAAGCATTGTTGACTGTTGAATTTGGATTGTTCGAGTAGGACTTGCTTTTCAAATTATGGTATCTGACTTCACTAGTGTCTTTACCGCAGATGTTGCAGAAGTATTGGATTATGTTTTGAGTATTAATATTTTTCGAAATGTCATTGGAGTTAGTATATATGTTACGTCTGACCTCCAAATTGATAGGAATTTCTTGTTTAACCTTCACTTTTTCTTCCTGGTCCACGCCTTCTTCTAATTCATCTTCATCTTCTTCGTTCGGACTGTCATGTGCAACAGAGGTGGGTGGAGAGGGCAAATCCTTCGACGAGTCAACCGTTTCGATGTTTTCAGGAATAAATGGCACCAAACCCCTTGGTGTATCCAATGTGACCTGGAAGTGGCCGGTATATTGCGGACCAACTATAGTAGATTTCGTTCTTGGGTCGATCTGATAGTTAATTAACCCCCACTTCTCTAAAAAGTGGTGCACTCTAATAATACTCGATACATCGCCCGCTAAATTACGACGGATAGCAGTAATGGTTAAATACTCCAATGGATTGATGCGGTACGAATTAATCATGAAGTCTCTCATGTTCTTGTATATCTCAGCCGTTTTGTATATCGACCTGTATTCTTCACCGTCCTTCACAGGGAAAAAATCTGGGAACAGCTTTTTTTCAATGGCGTGGATATCATTCATGTTGAACCACTTGGCAAACGAAGGAATCACAATATGACTCGACTGATCGATTAAATAATTCTTTGCTTTTTCCTGGAACGAACTCTTGGCCTTCTCCACGTCGACTGGCTTGCTGCTATCTTGTTTATCATTTTTATCTTCCACCTTCACAAGATTGTCGACAGAACCAGTTTCCTCGTTTGGAATTGGTGTTGCCGAAGCTGGTGTTTCAGGATCAATGGATACCGATGCTGACATATTCTCACGTTTATATTTCTAATAGATTGGAACCCGTGTAATCTGGTTTACAATAAATATCGTGTTATACTATATGTTTTGACTATTGAAATACCTATTGGATCGATGAAAATCTAGTTTTTGGTGTAGACACGAATATGTAAATGTCGCAGGTTTTTAGTCCTATTATTGCGACATTTTGTCAACGCGTCTGAGACCGTAAAAAGCCAATCTCTTTATTTACAACCAAATCAAATGATAAGTAAAAACTCAAGCACAACACAAGTATTAATAGACTTATAATGACTGCAGCTACAGGAAATAGAAAGTCAGCACGTATTGTGAGCAGAGATACCAGCATATATAAAGAAGGGAGTGCATCAGAAAATTCAGATATAGAAGAAAACGTTAGTGATGAGGAATACATGGCGCCATCTGATACTGGCAAAAAACGTAGTAGAGGAACCAAAAATGCAAATAAGAGAAGGAAGTCTAATAAGGATAAGGTCGCTAAGTCAGGCGAAGATCTAGGACCGGACTTCGAGGAAAATAAGTTATACAAGGCGTTGTCGCAGCCGGAATTATCGATACACGAGTTGGCGTTGGAATGGATCGAGGAATATCTGGAACAGATTGAGGAGCAGGGAGATAACAAGGCCATTGCGGAATTGGTGAACTTGTTGTTACGGAGTTGTGGGTGCATTTATCTTTTGCAGCCTCACGATTTGGTAAACTTGGAGTCGGCTGCAGACACTGTCGGCGAGTTGACCATTGCGTTCGAGAAGCAGCAGTTCCACGAGTACCCGTTTATTTCGAATAATAAAAGCCTTAAGTTCTTCCGAAAAAACGTTTGTGAGTTTTTCGAAAATATAATATATTTGGCCCATGAAAAGGGATTATTATACTTGAGCCGTGATGAATCCGACCAATACGATGACAGAGAAGAATCTTCGTTATGTTCGCCTTTGATGAACAAAATATTAACTTGGCTTTCTTCGCTAAGTTCCTGTACTGTGAGGCCATTGCGTTATGTGTCCACCATAATACTATTGACCATTCAAACGAAGTTGTGCGACATCATAGTTACTGTAACTACTACATTGGAAAAGCATCAACGTCAGTTATCCAATATTAGTACCAACGCCAAAGGCAAATCGAACAAAAAGACGCGGAATAGTAAGATCGATACCATTACGAGAAATGTGCAGATTTACCACAACCAAAAGGAAACGGTGTATGAATATTTCACCGATATAACAGAAACGACATTCATCCATAGATATCGTGATATTGAACCACAAATTAGACAAGAGTGTTTAAGACAGTTGGGTCAATGGATGATAATTTACCCTGAATTCTTCTTTCAGTCCTCATACTTGCGTTACTTTGGCTGGTTATTATCTGATCCATCTAACCATGTTAGAGCAGAAGTCACGAAGGTTTTGCTCAAGCTTTATAAAAGTGCATCAAGTGGTAACCAGAATATGAGTATCGGCTTCAGGCAATTCACAGAAAGGTTTAAAAAACAGCTAATTAATATGAGCAAAAGAGATAATGATTTTAACGTCAAGTTCAATCTTATAAGCATTTGCTGCGAATTATTGAAAATCGGTTTCTTAGAAGATAAAGATAATTTAGAGATAGCACAAAATATTTTTTATCTACTTGAGTATGGTTCTGGTTTAGGTATCACATATGATGACAAATTAAAAACTGAATTGGGAAGGTTTATTAGTCTAGTGAATTTAGAAAATACTAAAAATGAATTAGAAAAATATTCGATCTTCATTGAAAATTATGAATCGCCACAGTTTGGTGCCGAAACAGGAAAACTTGATATTAATGATTGCTTAAGAACAAAAAATTTAATTGTGTTCTTGCAAAATACTCATGACTTCTACTTCTCCGATAAAACAAAATCGAAGCTAGAAAACTCAAATGCGAAGAATTTCGCACCCATAACGGTTGTTTTCAAAATCTTGTATCACTTGCCAATCTATGAAAGTTCCTGGGAATTCTTAGTTCGCTACTTTTTATTCGATTTGTCGTCAATTGTTTTTAATCCTAAACTGGACGATCTAGAAGCTGATAGTGTTGAAGTTACCGAGTTTAAGAAATTATTAGATTTATCTAGCGAGAACGATAGGCACTTTCTCTTGAATTTCATTAGCGGCTCGATTATTTCAATCTTTACCAATCATAAAAAGAGAAATAAAGATGGAATAGAAAAGGAAGACGACAATCCTTCAACTGTTCTAATAAAATTAATAAACTACTTGCCATCCCTTCAAAAGAGCCTGATAAAATCTAATGATAACTTTTCAGTGTTTATACAATTATGGAACGTTTTAATTGACTCATACCCTACACATGATAATGTCTATACCATTTTTCAGAATATGGGTCAAATTAATATTTTCAATGATATCACTGAAAAGATTATTAAATTCTATCAAATGTATGATATTACAGATCTCAAAAATGACCAATTCTTAGAAATCTTTGATGACTACTTTAGTAAATTATTAGCAAATTATGATAGTTATACAGCTGTCATGAATGCCACTGTTGCATCGTCAAATGTTATGAACAGTGAAATTAGATTAAAAGTTCAGAATTTGTTGCAAGAATTGGTTGCAGAAGCAAAGGATGCTTTGAACTCACAATCATCAGTATCACAATTTGAAGGTGACGAAATTCAGAATGACGAATTGGAAAATCAAAAGTCTATCTTCAATGTTTTAATAACTTTGTCAAAGCCATTAATTAAACTTGGCAAGTTGGGGAACCATATTAATATCAATGAATATATAAATAATTCAAATGGTACATCATCATCCATTATTGATTTAATGATGGTCAAAATCTTCAATAAAATAGATGTCGAGCTAATGGTTGACGAGTGGCCAAATATTTTTATGCAAATAATTGAAAACTTTATTCACTCGTATAAAGCTGTGTTAGATGTTGTATTAATATGGAATTCTTGGAATTTGGAAGAATTAATTAATATCCCATCTTTAGAAAATAATTCACAACACCATTATGATGTTGAATTAATTTTTAATGATTTAAATGATATTATTATTCAGAATTTAAGGATATTTCAATCACTTTCAGATTCGATGAATCATATGTATGAAAGATCAGGATCTTCTTCAGCTGCTGTTAATCCTGAAAATACAGAGTTAATGATAGATAGGTTAGATACATTGAAGACTTTGGTTGGGGCTAAATTTATCGATATCATTGTATCCATGAAAGTATTCTATATCAAGTTTAATAATAAGAATTCCTTTAGGAATTTTGAAAAGTTTTTCAATGATAGTATGGTTGAGTACATTAAGAAGCCTATCCCTATGAGAGTGCAAAATAACCTATTGAACATTTTCTTATACAAGGAAGCCAAGTTGGCAAGCCTCATTGATGTTGAATTAGATAGGATAGATGAAGAAGATGTGAATTTTGGTGAGTTCTTTGGGGTTAATGATGATGAGCAGATCGATAGAAGTGGTTTTGACTCAGATAGCGAAGATCCTAACTCTAGTGACTCAAGTACTGATGATGCTGAACGTACTGATAAAATGAATACCAAAGCCAAAATTGTTCAATTAAGAAAACAACAGAAAAAAGAGCATAATATATGGATAGCAGAAAAGGATCTATGTGTCTTCACTATCAAGCTATTCACCTTAATTCATGCATCAATGGTTAATGATTTCATCTTTGATAGATTAAAATTGAATCGGGAAAAGATTGGTGGATTGTACTATAAAATTTTGAAGCTGAACGAAGAGCAAATGAGAATCTCAAGCAATAGTGAAAAAAATGATACATCAAAGGACAGTTCGATGCTGATCGAAAGAGATAATACCCCTTCTACAGCACTCACTAATATGTCCGATGTTGATTTTCAGATTCAAATGGATGATAATAATATTGAAGTAAGTCAACAAGATACTCAATAGTCTGAAATCCAATAATATATTGTTTATTCACAATATACATACATATGCTATTTATTATTTATGAAAATTTACCATTTTCCTTAAAACTTTACTCTTCTCTTAATCAAATCCACGATCATTTAATGGATTATAGTTCACATCATTCAGCTCATTAAATATCCTATCCATGTTCCTTGAATCGTTGATTGGAGTATGGAAATCGATGACTTCAGATTTACTTAAACCTTCCTCCTTGTCCAGCAAGCTTCTAGTATTGATAAGTAATGGGAGTTGTTTCTTTTGATTTGGGATTGGAGGAAACTCTTCTCCGGCCGCTTGTTGAGGTGTTAAAGTAGTAGCTGATTTATTATCATTTGTAGGGGTGGTTGTCATTGCGTGCGCAGATCCAGGAGTCTTCATGCTAGTTCTTCCAGTATCCGGAATGTATGACTTTTCAGAAGCGTTAAGGGATTCCACGTCATCATCATCATCTTTCAATTCTAAAGTGACGTCTGTTTGTCCCATTATCCCGGAGGAAGAAGAATTCAGATGGTGTAAGCCACCATTGATTAGTGAACTTGAAGAAACAAACCTAGGCATATTAAATTGTGAGGAAGATTTGCTTTCAGGATTTTGATACATATTTGCGGAGCTATTACTATTAATCGATCCATTTCCTTTAAGTTTGTTGTGGATTTTATTCTTCAATGCAAAATAACTTTCATGGGTTGGGCTTGAACTCCTATTATGTATCAGGAGCTTTCGTCCACAATGATTACGATTAGTTAAATCGAGTTTCAAATTGTTCTTATTCAAAGACTTCGGATCACAGGTTGGAACCAAATGACTACTCGACGCTTTCATGTTGTCAGTTTTACATTTCGAGGATAAATGATCAGACTTATTTTGTTTGAAAATATCAATCAACTTTTTTCTAACTTCATAGGCAGAATCCTGTCTGAATACTCTTATTAAACCATATTGATCTGTAGTAACTAAAATGTGGCCACCTGTTAGTTCATTTTCATGTATTCTTTCATCAAATAGATCGTTCTTACTGGATTCATTAACTTTATTCTCGCATAGATTACATTTTTTCCCCTTCTTAAATAGTTCAAATATTATATCATCAGATAATTCTAATAACTTTTTAGTAGCCTCTGGAGCAAATATTGCAGCATTAACTTTTGAATGATGTGCATGAAATGCTGTATAACTATTATTTTCATTCGCAACATATTCAAGTGGTTTATCTTCATCCAAGAATTTTTGGATATTCAATTTTTTCATTAAGCGATTCTTCTGCATTAATTTTGCATATGACTTATGCTTATTCTGTAAGTCATTGATGTGATTTTTACCTTCCAAGACCAAATCTTTTAGAGCCAACTTCAACTTATTATTAATGATTGAATTATTATTTTCCCAAACATAACACCAATGATCTTCCGAGCCTGAAATTATATAATGGAAATCATCGGTAATCGATGCAACTATTGAGGAACTATTATTAGATAAACCCTTAAACCGTGTGACTAACTTTTTCAGACCAGAATTAACCAACCGAACCTTTGAATCATTAGTTGTAATTAGGAAATTCCACTTTGCTAACGGATCATTGTCAACATCATTCAATTCTGAATATTCAGTACTTTCAAAAATTTTAATGCCAGTAATCTTATTGCCATTCGTATTGTTTAGTGAATGAACAAAAGATTTGTCCTTTATTTCAAACCTCTTGATTATATGGAGACCCTTAATCTCTAGCGCAAAAATCGTACCATTGAACCCCCCTACAATACAGTGCTTACCATCAGGAGTAAAGCAAGAAGCAGTAATCAAAATATCATCGCCTAAATTCTTACAATAAGCGATACTTTTCTCAAGAACAGACCATAACCTAACCTGGTTATCTAAAGAGCCACTCAAGAAAAAACGGTCATCGTTAGGATGAAATTTCACAGTCGTTACAAAGTCCTCATTTTGAAAAGTGTCTAAACATTCCGATCTATCAACGTGCCATAATTTGACCATTCGATCCATACTACCAGAGATCAAAAAATTATTTTTACTCCAATCCAAAGATAAGATACTATGCGTATGGCCTTTGAAAATTCTCACCGGCTTCAGGTGAAAGACTGGTGCAGTATCATAAATCTTTTTACTTGACTTTGACCTCTTTTTTGGCTTATCTGCCTCATTATTTCTCTGCTCTAACCTACCTAACGGAGACGAAATAACTTTCCATACCTTAATAACTGAATCACGCCCAGCTACTGCTAGATATTTACCATCTCTACTAAATTCCATAACAAATATTTCGCTTATATTATTTTTGGTCTGTCTCCCTTGAGCTGGCTTTTTTGAATAGCCCTGAGAATCTGTGTTGTAAAACTCACTTACCGTTTTTTCATGTTCTTTTATAACCTCGTCATGTTCATCGTCACTTGAGCTGAATCCGAGTTTTAAACTTTCGCTTGACATGCTTTCATTATCATTACTTTCTTTAGACGTGCAAGAATCTACATTCAATTCTTGAGCTAAAAATAAATTGTTCAAAGTCCTTGGACTATGCTTATTTCTTTTGTGTGTCTTAACGTACAGTGGTGCCACCAATGCTTCCATGGTTAATCCCTCCCAAGGGTTAACCTCGTTTGTCACCATATTATCATTAATTATTTCATCAAGATTGGAGTTGGCAGCATATGGCAATCCAAGCTTGTCTCCATTCTCGTTCGATAAAGAAGAAGACGACATTACTGGAGATAGCGACGATGACGATGACGAAACGTCCGACAAATGAGAAGTATCGAACTCATCTTTATCATCTTCAGCATAATTGTAGACACTAACACCATCATCAATAAAATTAGATTTCTCCTGGTCACTATTTCCCCTTGAATGTGTTCTACTTCCGTCGCTTTGATTGGTAAGTGAAAGCTGGTTCTTTAACTTGCTTGATAATGAAGGCGTCGAATTTACTCTGGTAGTGCTTGCTGAATCTCTGGAACTCGATTGCTTTTTCAATCCAGTTGGCAGGCGTTGCTCATTATGTGGTTTGCGATGTAATAATTGACTAAAAAATTTCTTCTTGCTGGATTTCGGCGTTACCGTCTTGTCAGAAGACCCTTCTTTAGACGATGGTGGTGTTGACAATTGTACAGACCCCATTGCTTAATTAAGTTTCCTAGTTGTTTTTCCAGTCTTCCGCTATCGTTTTAATTAATATTTACGATAACGGCAAAGCTTCTACTGAGTATTCATTAAATAGCAAGAACTTTCGGAAGTAGAAGGGCAAATCTCTTTTCGGTTTTTTTATTTCACTCGCATTCTAGATCATCATTACGAATAATTACAATACATAATTACAATACATAATTACAATATTATAAGAATACGTAAAAGATTATGCTATAAACGCAACGATATGTACCAATATAAATGAAAAGAACGAAGAAAAACAAGTATATGTAAAAAAATAATGATAAAATGATAAAATGATAAAATTTGCATATATGAGATCATCAAAATACGGTATACCCAATTTTCATTCACTAAAATACAATAATAAGAACGAAGTGTTTCTCGTGGATCATTTTTTCTTCTTAGACCATTCTAAGTGTAAAATCAAAGAATGATAACCCTTACCGTTCAAGTCATTCAAAGCTTCTTCTGCCTTACCTTCAGTAGCAAATGTAACGTAAGCAAAACCCCTCGACTCACCTGTTTCTCTGTTTCTGACGACAATAGCTCTTTGCAATGGGCCATATCTGCCGAGTAACTCGTTTCTCAACATATCTTCGTCGACAATAGAGTTTAATTGTGAAACCTTCAATGTAGTAGAATCATCTCTGGCAGCTGGGTCCTTAGGAGGCAAGTTACCGTTAGCATCCTTTCTCAAGTGTCTTGGTACATACTTACCAGGTCCATTACCAGCAGCTTCTGCAGGTTCTGGAGTAGCAGCCTTAGAAGCGTCAGTAGAGTCACTAATAAGGGTATCTTTGAATGGACACTTGGAAGTGAAATGGTCACCACCACAAGTTCTACATTTAATTCTTTGGGTGGATACCAATTGTGCAGATTGTTCGGCTTTCGATTCTTCTTCTTCTTTCTCGATCTCTTTCCATGATGTACCCAATTTCAATTCCACTTTTTCACCTAACTGTGTGGTTCTCGTATCTGGTCCAGGTGGTGTATTTTTTTCTTTACCGTACTTAACCCAGTTTTTACGTTGGGCAATTAAGGGGTGAACTTTTTCCTTAACTTTAACTTCCTTGATCTTTTGGGTTATTTTGACTTTTTGTCCAGTAGCATTTAATCTATAACTAACAACAGTCTTGGTTCCGTCTGGGTTGGTCGTGATTTCTGGTGTCGGAATCTCATCTTCGGCATCTGCCCACGATCTGATAACAGAGGCTGACATCTTCTTCTATAACGGGTTATTTATTTTCAATATATAGTAACCTTTCACCAGATGAATCAAATAATTTTCATTCTTTTTTTTGGTGGAATTTTTTTGTGGTACGCACACGATATTTTATTTCTACAATAATCTACCATAACGTCTTAAAAAGTATATTACAAGTTATTCAAAACTAACTGGGCCACCTCTTTACGTCTATATACTTCTTCATGCTTGCCCCAATCTCCAGTTAGAATTTTGAAAGGGACGGTCTTGCCAGTTAAAAATTGACCGAATAAATTCGTTTGATTTAATGAGAGTAGCTCGTCTTGCAAAGAGTGGACTATAACAAACTTCGAAGTATTCCCGAATCCGTTTCCCTGCTTAATAGAGGAAAACTCCAGTTGGGGTATGCCTGATGAAGTTAATTGGGATGCCTCTGTGTATGATTTAGTAGAAATAAAGGCTTCGTCAATGAAGCTCTTGTATGAATCCCCATATTCATTGATTAGGCCCACGATATCGTATATCCCATCTATGAAATACAAAGTGCCTAGTCTAACCCCGTCTATACATTCTCTTAACTTAATGAGTTGCTCCTTCTCTGGAAATCGTGCTATGCAATGATTTGCATTCAGGTTTATATCTTCCTGATATATTCTACAACCGTCTTCGAGTATTCTCTCGTAATTTAGTAATTGCATCAACAAGGTTGCTCCTACGGAATGGCCTACTATCAGAAGCTCGTGTATTACGTAGTGGTTGGCCAAATATTCTATGCCTAAAAGTACGTCCCATAAATGAAATGGATGCTTAATTTCAGGAGACAATCTATAGTTAATTCCCACTAAGTTTATCTTCAATAAATTTGTATTCTTTTTTATGAAGTCAGCCATGTTTTCGAAGTCATGGAATGTATTATTTGGGTCTCTCCATGCCCCTCCGTGAATAAACAATATTGTTTTCTCATTAGATTCATTATACAGAAAAATTTTCAATCGTTGAAGAGGGTCTTCTCCGTAACTGACAACTGCATCATTCATATCAATTTCCGTAATAGTTGTTACCAAACCTTCGTGGGAGACCGATCTGTGCTTCTACTGAAATAAAAATGTTAATCATATCTAGAATTGTATGCAGGTTATGTTTATCAACCTATAACTCTATAACTCTATAACTCTCTATAAAACCTGAATAGAATCAAAATGACGAGTCAAGGACGGCGTTCTATGCAACAATAAAACAGTTCATTCAAAGAAAATTGGCAATAATACATTTTAAAGGAATTGAAATTTCAGTCTTTCGGTAATACAACGATCTCTTTCTTTATCCACTTATATATATGGGTTAAAAACAACCACGGTTTCTTTCCACTAGTTACGGTACAATATACAGATAAGATACGATATACAACAAATAAAACAATAATAAAACACACAGTAACAATCATAGTAAAAATTTTCATAAAAAAATAGTCTCATCTCAGTAAGTTTCAGTTCAGATATTCAAAATCAAAGGTCCACTAGCCAACAAATTTAACTCAGACAGCATTTGCGTTTGCTTTGTTCAAAAATAAGAATGTATAACACTTTCTGTATAAATCGTATTCATCTACTTTACACTTCAATAACGAGTTGGGGATCTATCACGGACATAAGAGTCTCTTTCGTAACCTTCATCCCTACGGAATTCACGGTCAAATCCACCACGGCCACCTCTGAAGTCACCACGGCCACCTCTGAAGTCACCACGACCACCTCTGAATCCACCTCTGAAGTCACCACGGCCTCTAAAGTCACCACGACCACCTCTGAATCCGCCTCTGAAATCACCACGGCCACCTCTGAAACCACCTCTGAAGTCGCCACGGCCACCTCTGAAACCGCCTCTGAAGTCACCACGGCCACCTCTGAAACCACCTCTGAAGTCACCACGGCCACCTCTGAAACCACCTCTTCTTGGAGGAGGAGGAACGAATGGAGATGTGTCTTCTTCGGCTGCTAACACAGCACCTTGGAATTCGGATTCATTTAATAATGGAACAGCAGTAGCTAATTCATCAGCTGAACCAAATTCTAAGGCACCGACAACCTCATCGGTATCATAGTTTCTGAAGACCTTTGCGAAAGTTGGAGCTAATTCAGTTCTTTCTCTCACAAAGTCTTTGAAGTCTTGCCAAGCAGTACCATCTGGTAAGTTGGTAACCTTAACTCTAAATTGACCTCTAGTATCTTCCTTCTTTTCGCGGGCAAATTCCACTTGCAATGGTTGTCCTTCAAAATCAGCGTTGTCTAATGTTTCGACGGCACGCTTAGCATCCTCTTCTTGTTCATATGTAACAAATGCGAATCCTCTCATTAATTGAACATCGGTAACAGGACCAATTTCATTAAAATGGGCCTCAACTTGCTCACGTTCAGCTATATTTTTGGTTAGTAAAATTCTTCTTTTTTTATAACAATTCGATCGATCTTTTAAAATAAATCTCTCACATACCTTCAAAACCTAATGGTCTAACGAAAATCTTGTTTGGTTCAGTCATTATTGATTGATTATTCTATATCTAAAATCTAATTAGAAAAGAGAAAATTTTTATATTTGTATAGGTTTCAATACTTTTATATTTAACAATAAAAAACTTCTTGTGATGTACACGACTTTAAGTATTGCAAAAAGTGTTAACCACTATAATTATGTTATATAGCAGTATATATTACAGCAATGGTGACGACATTATAGAAAATGTAATTAGAAGAAGTTTAAACTAAGTAAATATAAAAAAAAAAGGTAAAAAACTATAACATATTGAGGCAAATTATAAAAACTAGAATTGGACGCATTGGGAAGGGCATCTCGACAGCAGAATCTAGGTAGTGGTATGAAGTTTTTGGAGATTCAATGTTACGAGAAGTGGATCTAGTGGAGCCTATTGGGCTAGTCGTGGTGGTACTATTTTTGTATGTAGAGGAGTTTGGATGGCTGGAATTGTCGCTGGCCGTGTGGGTCATCTCTGGGACACTTGAGCTAGCTGTAGACAGAGAAATATTGCATTCGAGGCATGAGTAGGGAAAGGAGCTCAATCCTGTTATTATATTGCTTTCAGTGGAACCTGTAAACGAATCTGTGATCGGAATTGAAGTACTTAGAATATTTGTTATCGAATTCAGGTGAACAGAAGGTGGGACGGAAAGACCAGAATCATGAATGGAGATATAGGAAGAAGTAACTGAGGACCACTTGGTCATTCTACCTGAGCTTTCGGATTTAGGATTGCTTGCACTATTTGAACATCTTTGACAGACCGTAAGCGAAGATGGAGGTTCAGCAGGTTGCAGACTTGCAACTGGAATTTCTACCAAACTAGAAGAAGTTGTTGGTGGATTTATTTCTATTGTACTACTACTCTGCATGGGTACTCTTTTTGAGCTCCAAGAGGAATATGGAGTCTCTATTGAGGTTGGATTAGAAGTCGGGTCTTGTGGCTGCCGCAGCAGCCATGTTTTGGACAGGCTTAGTGGTGGACTAGGAATAAGGGACACAGTAGTTTCGGCACATTCATCATCCTCCTCTACTCGATGGACCACCGTAGTTTCGGTTTGAATTTCAACCACAAACCCTGTAATGGCCTGCAAAATAAATGAAACCTTTAACAAGTATATGAACTTGAACATGAAAAATCTCATATTGAAGATATACAAATTAATGATACAAACTAGAAACCAGTTCCTTTCGTCAGATCTTATAGTGGCATTGTTGGAAATCGTAGTATACAGTGGAACACTTAAGGGCATGTACGTCAAATTTTGCAACTTTTTTCGCAACCTGCCTCATTAAGCCATTGCAATCTCTATCTCAGTTAGATTTGGGTTTACTTCCCGAATAACTCTCTACCTTTCGTAATTTCGTTTCAAAATACTTTGAAATAATGATATTGTTTTTAAGTGACTACTATCAGATTAGAAAATATAACGTAACGTATTAGTAGGGTTAACAAAAATAAATACGATGGGGGACGGTTAAAATGAAGGCTATTCTAATAGACCACGTATTTATGAGACAGTACACACAATCTATTCCCTTATTATAGAAAAATGTTTTGTAGGCTCTATATACTCGAGTTGTAATGAAAAAAGAAAATGAAAACCCTTAATTATTCATTTTAATCTCTCTTCCAACGTACTTGATTAGGTTGTCTAGCATAGTAAATACCACCGACTTCAATGTTGGTATTCCATTGGTCAATATGAGAGCATAAGGCACTACCAAGGGCCATTTCCCTGGGGATCTTGGACTCATCAACCTTTAAGGTAAACCCATTATTTCCGTTTGGAATCACTTGCGCAATTCTCTCCCTAACTTCAGATTCTTTTTCACCTAAGTTACGGACCTTTTCTAACCACATGCCCTTACTGGTCCATTGGTATGTATTACCGTCAGCCAAGGTAAACATTCTATAACTGTCATTAGCATCAACCCTATGACCGATAATATGCCAACCTAATTCAGCAGCTGGTGCATCTGGAGCTCTGATTAATAAAACGTTTGATCTTAAACCTGCTCTAATAGCAGCAACAGGTTCATCTTCACCATTTTCTCCAGTGCCTGTTATTGCGGAAGAATACATTCTGTAGGCACCCTTGACTGCTCTGGACCTAAGAAACCAGAATAGCTTTTTCGATGGATCATTAGAGCCAAGTGGTAATTTCCCTTTTTCTGTATCATAAACGTCGAAAATCTTTTGTCCAGACCCAAACCGCTTCAAAACTGCGTATTGGGAGACATCCTCTGGCATTTCAATAATCGTTGGAACATAACGAGAGGCTCTTCTATGTGGTGCAAATAGAACTGATTTAGCCATGACCACTGGTCTCATAAGCGGAGAAAGAATAAGTTCAATTGGCATTTTGGATTAGCAATTATAGACTTGATTATTGTTGGAAAGAAAGAAGAAAGATAATAATTTATGAATTCTATAATATATTAAATTAAGTGGGTGCAAAATTACCAAATTTATACAAATGTGATATAATTGTGTACAATATCAGAAAATTATTATCCAAATCACAAATAGAGAAACTTCAAAAAGCTACATAATATCGCTATTCTGCAATATGAACTACCGACTCAATGTTATGAATGCAAACTGTACATCCAGGAATATTTTTGTAGTCTGTATAACTTTTCGAAGAATGATATAGTAGTTCATAATTACAGTATTTTCTTGTTGCTCCTAGAAAAAAATACGCATAAAATATATTATAAGCTGAGAAACAAGATTCGTTATGTAAATAGAACGGTTTTCCAGAGATATTCGTTACATATGCTATAACCCATTAGTGTGGATTTATATATTTTATTATTATACTCAAATGACCGCATATATTATAGTCTCTTAATTAACTCTCAACAAATATCCGATATAGTGTAATGGCTATCACATGGCACTCTCCATGCCATGATCCGGGTTCGATTCCCGGTATCGGAGTATTTCTTTTTTCTTTTTTTTTTGGCTCGTCTTTTTTTAATCCACTTCTAATGCAAATCCAATCAAAGTAAAATATAGAGAAATGAACATCTATTGAAATGAACATCTATTGAATATAAATAAATATAAATAATATCTAGGAGAATTAAATAAATTATGCAAGCGAAGGTTTTGTTCAATTATTTTTATTATTTTCATTAGACGTTGGCTTTGACTTAGGCTTTGACTTCCGTTTTTTATCTCCATTGCCATTATTCGAGCTACTGTTTGCACTTTTATTTTTGCCAAGTGGCTTTTTAGGGAAAGTCTGTCTGGTAGGTGGTTTGGGAAGATTTGCTGTTCTTCTTAAATTTTCATTAAGCTTATACAAATGAATTGCTTCTTCATATTTAGCAACATTCGAATCAACATATTCGTCTCCATTGCTATATTGCAGAGTATCTTCAAAAATATTTTCATTTTCTTTACCATATGCTTCACAAAATTCTGTCGAACTTTGTAATGCACAAACAAGATTATCGTTATTGTAACCAATAAGAGAGTCTTTGTTATTTTTCTGTGGATCGTCGATAACATTTGCATCTGGAATGTGTAAATTTTTTACAGAAGCTGTTACTTCTTCTGCATTCTTTTCAGCTGGCAAAAACAAGGATTTATCATTCAACTTTAGGATTTGCCCTAATAGTCCTTTGATATTAATAGTGTGGACGGTAACATCCGAAATTGATAATGATAAAGTCATATAATCTTCTGCTTCGAAAAAACCGGTACTAATATTTTCTTTAATCGACTTAATATTCCAAGATGAAATACCATTGGGGATCAATACATTAGACCCAATGCAAAGTTCTTTTGGTTTTTCTAAGTCCCAACCAATTATTGGTATATCTAATGATATTGAGGAACTAATATGACTGATTTTGTAGAAGTCTTTATAAATCTTCGAAGATTTTTCATCATTCACATCCTTTTTGGTTAAAATTGAGTCCTTGACGATGATTACCATATTTGGTCTATACATATTATTCCCACATCCACATCTGTTAATATGAGCTCTGGCAAAACCGAGCCAGACCTCTCTACCAGGAGGCAAAATCTTTTCTAGTTGTAAATCAGTTTGAGTCTTTATCATATTATTTATGTTCTTTAACTCAGTACCACCTCTCAACGGTCCGACTTGAGACCCTGTGGATAACTTTTTATTTAGTCTATAAGTGAAGGAGCAACTACCTGTGTCATGAATCAAGTCGCATTTCAAGACTTCAAAATCAGCCCATCGGTAAACGAAATTAACGTACTTATCATAACCATTAATAGTTCTTAAACTATCACTTATGAAAGGAGTCCAATTTTTTTGCTTCTTTTGTCTTGGGAGATTCTTGATTTTCAATTCAACCACCTTGTTGTAAGTCTTATTATCGTAGTCCTCATTGCTCAAGCCATCAGTATTTTCTTTACCCTTCTGAAATTGCCATGGCCAACACATGAACATCGACCTATAGAAATCAGGCTTCATCACAATTTTATCATCTTCATCATCATCAAAAGATGATAATTTGCGATGATAGGCATTGAAGATTATCAAAGGCTCATTATGACCCTTTGCATTCTTCACAAGTAAAATTCTTGGATCTTCTGGCCCATAATACTTGTGCTCCACATTATCGTAATCATGCCAAAACGGGATGGGTAAGAAATAAGGGAAATTCAAAACTTCGAATTTTTGTTCTTCACCAGCTTCATACTCATCCGATGATCCACGCATGTTATTCGTTGGAACAACTAGCTTTGTATTGGTTAGTTCTTTCCAATCCTTGGTGAAAATTTGCCCGTAAGTTAGAGATATTATTGGCTGGTTTCTTGCTGCTCTTGGGCTGTACAATATTCTGGAAATCATAAAGTGGACTCCGTATTCTTCCAACCATACTGACGAACCGGCTAACCTGTACCAGTATTTTTCCACTATATCATATTCTAACTGTAACTTCAATTCATTAATGAAAAATGGTGAAAGCTCTTCATAATAAGGGTTTGTTTCATGTTCCTTGATAAAGTTGGTCAAAATCTCCTTCAACGAAACACCAATATTTCTGGCTTCGTCAATTTCCACCACTTGCTTTGATTCAAGTTTAGGCAAACATTTGTTCATATCAAGGCCAATATTCTTATTACTATGGAAAACAGTAATATTGTGTTCCTTAAAACTGGACGTAGTCGGCAAAGCGATTTTGTTGTCTTCACATTTCACCAAACTAGTCTTCCCCAAACCAGTCATATTGAAATTTTGATCGATGTATTCTTGAAGCTTTTCCTTTTTGACCGGGAAGCTTTTTGGAAATATTACTTGATTCTTCGTTACTTTCTTTATTTGTCCACCCTGATTATAGGCATATTGGAATGTTCCTACCAAATCATGTTTACTATATTGCGTCAATTGATATAAAATTAAAAATCCGATGAAACCAACAGCAATCACCACCGGATATAACTTTGAAAACCGTCTTAGGGCCATGATACTCAAATATTACACCAGCACTAGATAATTTCGTTTCCTGAATAATTTTAGTTAACTTTGAAGTAATTATATAAGACCTTGTATTGCTCTAACGTCCCTTGTTAACAATAAAGCACAGCCCTTTCGCGAAATTTTTTTGGAAAGAAGTAGTGTTCATTCCTAACTGAAGTTGATATTTAGGCATACATCAAAACTACATACAAATTCTGGCTCTTATTCATTGAATATTTTACGTAATAATACTCTATAGATTATAAAAATGTGTCTGAATACAATTCTTGATCAATGTAGGTTCGACCAAGTTAATTTTGATCTTCTTCTTCATGCTTCTTTTGCTGTTCTCCGTATTCCTTGCAGAATTGATTGGAGCCTTGCAATGCACAGTTGACATTATCATTATTGTAGCCAACAGAACTCAAGGACAGCTTTTGGAAAAGCTTGTGCTTATAATATGAGGATTTTTTATCCAAATTGAATAATTCAGATAACAAGCCTTTTATGTGGATAATATCAACCGTGAAATCGGAAACGGAATATGACAAAGTCAAGAAATCGGTAGCTCCTAGATCTGCTTGATCGTTGGGAGCCTGCTTGAACGACCAGGAGGAGATACCGTTGGGGATCAAAACATTTGGCTGGCCTTCGACACAGATATCGTTAGGGTAGTTCAAATCCCAACCGATCATGGGGATATCCAACGACACAAACGAAGTTATGTGGCTGATTTTGTACTTATCATTGTCCTTGGTGATGACAACCATGTTAGGCCTATAAATATCCTGGCCACAGCCACAATTCTTCAAGTGGGCTCTGGCAAAACCAACCCAAATGTCTCTCGTTTCAGGAATGTTATTCAATATCGACTCAAATTGAGAATACTTGCGCTTTTCGCTGGTGATCATTTCTTTCACATTAATCAATTGGGTCCCGCCTCTTAACAGTCCGACCAGCTGATCATCGGGTAAGTCTTCATTTAATCTATATATGAACTCACACGGGGATGTGCTGTTGACAATATTAGCCAAATCACATTTCAAGATTTCCAAGTTGGACCACATGTACACGAAGTAGATGTACTTGTCATGGGTGTAGACTTGACGATCTTGAGAACTGATGAATGGACTCCAGTTCTTCTGGGTTTTCATCCGGGGCATATTCTGTCTTCTTAACTCCACAACTCTTGTGTACAATTTGTTGTCGTATTTGGTGCTGGGCAATCCGTCAGCATTAACCTTGCCTCTCTGGAATTGCCATGGCCATCCCATAAACATGGATCTATAGTACTTGACTCTCAACGTGAGCATGGTCTCATCTTCACCCGGTGTCCTCTTAACACTTTTTCTATGGAATGCGTTGAACACAATCAATGGTTCTTCAAAACCCTTTGGGTTCTTCACAAGAAGGATTCTTGGATCCTCTGGCCCGTAATATCTATTATTCTGATTCGAGGCATCGTGGTACATCGGAATCGGTAAGAAATTTGGATATTTCACGTTCATCGACAATTGGTCATTTGTCGGTTGCTGGTTTCCCAAGTCGGGGTTGTTCGTTGGTACGATCAACTCTACATTCTTTAACTCATTCCAGTTCTCGTCAAAAATTTGGATGTAACTCAAACTGATAATAGGTTGGTTTCTCACTCCTTTGGGGCTGTACAAGATTCTGGAGACCATGAAATGAACACCGTATTGTTCCAACCACACCGAAGAGCCCGCCAACCTAAACCAGTGCTTCTCAATCGTTTTCTCTTTAAGCTGCTTCTTGACATCGTCCTTGAAAAACGGCTCCAATTCCTTATAGTATTCGCAGTTCAGCTCGACAAAATTGCCAATAATCTTTTCCAATGGCGTCTGCATCGACTTCGGCTCACTCACCTCCACATTAAGCTTGTCTTCTATCTTCGAACACTGCTTCATGTCTCCTCTGATGTCGGGGTGTGGATTGAAGATCTTGAACTCATGCTTGTGGAACGGCATCTCATTCGCAACCGCAGCACTCAACGACTCGGATCGCCCGTCCTTATACTCCATACCCTCGTCATACTGGTACTGGAACATGTGGTATTTCTCCTTCAATTCTCCCACTTCTGTAAAGTATTTGCTATAATACTCTTCTAAGCTCCCACTGCCTGGAAATTGCTTGGGAAATATAATCATTTTCTCTTTACTAGGGAAGTCCGACGCACGGATGGCCTTATCCATCTCTGCTAGCGGTGCATCAAAATGCTCCTTGCCTGTGTCAGGATCCGGCATTTCTGGCGGTGGTCGTGGCCTGTTATACTTGGTCTTCACGATTTGAATCAAATCATATTCGTCATACCTCAACAAGTGCAATGTCACCAACAAACTTACGGCTGCTATGAATATTATTCCCACAGTGAATCTTTTAGTACTGAGGGCAACCATAGTGTAGCTTCGTCTTGTTATAGTTAGCGTCCTTTATTATCTAATTATACTGGTATGAAAATCTGGAAAATTAAGAAGACTTTATGTATGTTCTACACGTGTTGCGGGAGGCTGTAGCAAGATGGTTATGAACGCGCATTAAGTCAAAGTCGTATATTTAAATTTTATATATTTAGTTTACCCATTAATTCACTGGCTTTAACAAATTGTGCATTGGATTCATTATTAGAGTCATCATTATGATTAGAAATAGATTCCTCTGTATGATCCTGATGAGAAGGAACGGTTTTATCTAATTTTGTGGGCAGGCTTTTGGTATATGCGAGTGTTGGCCGAGGTGCAGACAGAGGAGAATTTTCAAGGTTCAAGCCATCATCGTGGTCGAGGTCGTCGTCGTCGTAGTCATCGTCTTCGTAGTCATCCTCGAGGGCTGCGTCGTTGTCGGCGTCGTTGTCGGCGTCTTCGTAGTCGTCTTCGTAGTCGTCTTCGGGGTCGTCTGTGTAGTCATCGTCGTCGTCTTCGTCGTACTCCTCGACATCGGTGTAGTCACTGTCATTTGTGACGATGCTGTCGTCGTGAGCTGCGTCTGCAAGGCGAGGATTTTTTTCACGCACGGACGAGGACTTGTAGGCCATGAAGCTCTTGAGAGGCGAGGTAAAGGACGAGGAGGTAGGTCTTGATTTGGGTGGGGTTTGGGTGTTGCGGTCGCTGTCGGAGGTGAGAGACCTTATTGACAACAATGAGGGAGACTTGGGTTCTTCCGTGTTTGAGTCAGCACCGTCGGCGTCACTCAAGTCGCTCAAATTGGGCAACGGCTCTCTCCAGTAGTTGACGTCATTGTACTTTTCGTCGGTCTTCATGCTCAGCATCATATCATCGTTCATGCTGTTCAAGCTCTTGACGCCAGGCGAACCCGGGGGCGAATAAGCCCCGGCATTGCTGGCGTTGCTGATATACTGGTTGAATTGGTTGTCATTCCAGTAGGCGTTCAAGCTTCTGACCTCTCTGATAGGGGGGAAGAAATGATCAACCAACTCTCCAATATGTAAGTACGATGATTTGTAACCGGCTAACTCCAACAATTCCATATGGACTTCACCGTTGGGGTTGATGGTGAAGATTCTGTGCGATGGTATCTGTACCGATCTATAACTAATGGCATCGGTAATTCTGTTACCAAAACCCGCATAGAATGGAGTTCGATCGTCATCCTCATCTGCTGTACGATCGTTACGACCACTGAAGTACAAACTCTTGATGTCATTCAAGCACGACATCTTGAACACCTCTGGTTTTTTCAAGATAACTTCACGCTTCAACGCAGCCATGGTTCTGTCAGGACTTAAAATCACGGGACCGTGAGGCAATTTGGTTCCCCCATCCTGACTAATACCTTTCAAGTATTGTCTTGTGGAGTCGGCTTGTCCCACCGATCTGGCCGTTAAATAAACTATATTGTAGCCGTTTGCTTTAATATCTTGGAACAAATTGGCCACACCCGGGTGGGTCCAGTCCCTTCCAATGAGAGTCAAAACATGGCCCAATGCATCCGACTTGGTAATGGTGCCATCAATATCCGATATAACAATTGGGGTACTTGCTTTCCATAAGTACAAATTCGACACTATCTGTGAGTTAGCTTGGTTCAATTTGAATCTCAATTTATTCTCCCCGTAATGTAAATTCATCTTCTGCAATTGATCCGATGTCAATCTTAAGGTTTTGAAGTAAGTCTTATCGTTCTTTTGAAGCTCCTCTTGACTTGTAGCGGTTGCGGTCGAGAACGATTCGTCATTGCTTGCCACTCTCAATAATCCTTCATGATTAGTGAAATCGTCTGAAAGATTCAATTCGTCGAGATCACCCGAATTATTATTCAAAATTCTAATATTGCCGTCTTCATCTTTGCTGACAATTTGATCCCACAAATTGTACTCAATCCCTGAATTCTCCTCATTGTTATTAGTCAATTCATTGATTTCCTTGAGGAAACGTTTTTTAAAGTATTCATCAGACACATCAATGTTTTTCTGCGAGTTGGGTTTATAACCATCCATATCCAAAACCATATCCCCATTTATGTCAATTTTTGAAGGAATGTTCAATTTCTGGGTAATTCTTCTGGCCTTTTCGAATGCAATTTTCAGTTGCAATGTGGCCGCCGGAGTGGGGCTCTTAGAGGGTGACCGGGTTGCTGATGAATTCGAATCTGTCAAACTAATCTTGTTCTCAATATCATCTGTATCGGGATGGTTTTCGTGCTCATTCAAATCCAATGCTTCTGGTTCGTTCAGATTAAGATCAAAGTGCGACGAACCAGGCGACTGCTTGGGAGAGCTCAATGGCGATCCTTCTGCCGAATTGACGGGTGATATCACCGGCGACGTGATAACGGATTTCGACACCATATCGGAGTTGTCGGTTTCAAACACGAAAAATGCCTCTCCTCCTTCTCCTAACTTCATCGGCAAGTCCGTCTTTATGTCATTAACATACAAGTCGATCTTCTTTTGCAGCGGTCTGATGATTTGGAATTTTCCAAACCTCACATGCCATGGCGAACAGTGAAGAGATCCATCTGGTTGCTCGATCACTATAATATCAATCGCTCCCAGTAACGTGGCTGGATTAAGCGTGTTCCATTGATTGTACACGTAATCACCGACTTTGCCAACGTATTGCATTTCTAAATGTTGTCTAACAGGTGTAAATGGTAGAGCGTTAAAAAGTATTATATGGGGCTATTGGGGAAATCAAAAAAGTATAGGCCAATTCTGGTCACATGCACGAATTGGCATATCAGTCTGATTTCATTAATTTTCGTTCTTCAGAAACGACACAAGCTACACGTACCCAGTCTACTGAAGGGATACTACGACGTCAATTGCCATGTAATGCACGTCTTATGGAAGGAACCAGGAGAAACGAACAAAAACGACGGAGAAAACTGAGAGAAAGACGGCCAATGTAGAGTTTAGTGGCCATCCAACCCACGTCAATAGCCTCCGAGAGGAGACACCGCTCATTAGAGATACAACCCAGAAGAAAAGCTACACACTCTGGTGTCACCAGGGCTGGCGATGTTTGAAAATCTGCAGTATCGCTGCTCCTTAAGCAATATCAACCAATAACATCCAAACACCACTACATACACCAAATATGGCTCTGGCATTGGCCCCCTTCAATCGCCTCTTGCTTGTATAGCTTCGTATATTAGTCTCAGACAATTTTCCTCGGTACCTGGCCCCACAGGGGTTGCATTAACACGGAATCCTACAATGCGGTCCTGTGGTCCATCTGCTACGCTCTCCAGGTCCCAGCCATGGGTCAGACGATGTGTACAGGCTCGTCGACGTACAGGGCCATCGCCCATATGTCCTAGTTTCGTTTGTCCGCTGCCAGGTCCTACTGATTCCTCTGGTATATTTTATGTTGTTTCGATTGAACAGACTTCAGACTCAAGCCTAACGTCGTTGCATTTTCGCTTTTGACTTAGGAATCCAAACCCAAACCATGATGCCGTTCGATAATGTCGCACGACTACATATCTGTCAGAGATCGTTACCAATGATAATGAAGCTTATCATTATTTTTTTCTATTGTATAGCGTAAAAAAATTT
Organism: Debaryomyces maramus; assembly: GCA_030583545.1. NCBI lineage: Eukaryota > Fungi > Ascomycota > Pichiomycetes > Serinales > Debaryomycetaceae > Debaryomyces > Debaryomyces maramus. The sequence continues at coordinate 1,112,057 of JAJMIL010000005.1, forward strand.
CAATCGTGTCGTAACCGTGAAAAAAAAAAAAAACTATTTAGCGACAAGATAACTGATAAAAGTTTTTTTTTTTACGATTTTGTACTAAAATAGTAGAAACACCATGGATTCTATAGAAAAGAAAGCGTCGGAAGAAGCTGTTGGAGGTAAAGAATTCGGGTTCTCCGAGAATGGAATTGCTGGCCAAAAATGGGAAGAATCCAGCGGATCGTCGATTGCTCCTCTTAAACAAGGTGAATTGAAAAGAACTTTCTCGGTCTGGTCAATTTTGGGAATTGGTTTCGGATTGACCAATTCGTGGTTCGGTATTTCTGCATCATTGATCACTGGTATTCAATCGGGGGGACCTATGTTGATTGTGTACGGGATCATTATTATAGCGTTCATCTCGTATTGTATTGGTATAACGTTATCGGAAATGTCTTCAGCCATTCCTTCGGCCGGAGGACAGTATGTCTGGACCAGGGTGTTGTCACCTAAGAAATACTCGAGTTTTTTGGCGTACATGTGCGGATCTTTTGCGTGGGCCGGATCCATTTTCACAAGTGCTTCGATGGCATTGAGTATTGCCAATGAAATCATGGGGTTCTGGGTTTTGATGCATCCAACCCATGTGATCCAAAAATGGCAATTGTTTGTGATATACCAATTGGTGAACTTGTTTTTGATTCTTTTTAACTGCCAAGGTAAGTTCTTGCCTCACGTTGCGAACGGGGCCTTGTACACCTCGTTATTTTCGTTTACTGTTATCACTATTACTGTTTTAGTATGTGCCAGAGGCAACTATCAGCCTGCGAAGTTCGTATTTGTTGAGTTTGAAAACGGTACCGGCTGGTCTTCGGCTGGTATTGCCTTCATTGTCGGTTTGATCAATCCAAACTGGTCCTTCAGTTGTTTAGATTGTGCCACCCACTTGGCGGAAGAAGTGCACAACCCTGCTAGAGATATCCCAATTGCAATTATGGGTACTGTGACCATTGGTTTCGTGACTTCATTCTGTTACTCCATTGCTATGTTCTTCTCCATCCACAACTTAGAAGATATCTTAAACTCAAATACCGGTATTCCTATCTTAGACATCTACCACCAAGCATTGGGATCAAAAACCGGTGCCATTTGCTTGGGTGTATTAATTTTGTTGACTGCATGCGGATGTACGATTTCCTCCCATACCTGGCAAGCAAGATTGTGTTGGTCATTCAGTAGAGACAATGGGTTACCATTCTCTAAGTATTTATCCATTATTGATCCAAAATTAGGTGTTCCATTAAATGCTCATTTATTCTCGTCATTTTGGGTTGCAATCTTAGGATGTCTTTACTTGATTTCTGATGCAGCATTCAATTCCATGGTCACTGGTTGTATTACCTTCTTGTTATTGAGTTACTTAGTACCAACACTATGCTTATTATTCAGAGGCCGTAACAATATCAAACACGGTCCTTTCTGGATGGGCCACCTTGGTTTGTTTGCCAACATCATGACTTGCTTCTGGGCTATATTTGCCTTAGTATTCTTTTCATTCCCCCCTTTCATGCCAGTTACAGCTGGTACCATGAATTATGTTTCGGTAGTAATTGCCATCTATCTTGCATGGTCCTTGATTTACTGGTTTTTCCCTATTAAGAAATGGTCTTGTAGGGAGAATTTTGCCGGCGGTAGAGGTAATGACGACGAGGAAGAGTTTCCCGACGTCTGTTTAAATTAGAGACAAAAAGTGATTTAATTCAATTCTTATAGGATATCCTACATATATAATAATAGACAATTTTAGCATGATGATTTTACTTTGTAGCATCTTACATATTACTACATGAAATATTTATACTAAGTGCTAATCAAGTCTTATTAATATTAGTATATAGAATTGCTCAGTCTATAACATTCTTATAAAATAGGCTCTGTGGCCGAGTGGTTAAGGCGGTAGACTCAAGTTCTACTATCGTAAAGATGCACGAGTTCGAACCTCGTCGGAGTCACTATTTTTTTTTTTTTTCAATTTGTTTTTAGTGGCTCACAATTTTTATAGTTGATCGAATACTCTAAATATGGCTACAAATAAGTTTTACAACGAAATTATATATTAAAATTCGATCGAGAATTATAAACTTTCACATCTATAAAGTCTGAATTCCATGCATTTTGTATTAAATAGTTTTTATCTGAGAAATTTCGCACAGTATCTTACCAGCGACGAATACACTATTGACCAAAAGCACTAGCTAATTGGGAATTACCACCCGATTGTTGATATTCAAGCATGAAGTCTTCTAACACACCAAAGGCAGAACAAACACCGACTATAGTGCCAACACCTTTTCCTAAACCACCGCACAATTCACCAGCAATGGCAGTCACGGCTAAAATGAATGCACCAGAAACAGAGGCAACTGGGATAACTCTAGATAATTCCTTAGTAATCGAAATATCTCTTTTACCAGAAATGGAAATACCTTGGTCTTTGAATTGTTTTGAGATATCCTTTGGCGAGGAACCAGAAATTCTACTCCATTTGTTGCTAAACCAAGTGGCCAAAACAATAACGGCAACACTGTACACAACTGATCTTATTGGTGACAACAATGATTGAGGCAAGCTGTTGGAAGGAGACAAGAAATATAAAACACCAGAAGTCAACCTCAAATTTGAGTTCTTGTCTAACACCCAAGTACCAATAATCGAGGCTGCAAATGGAGAGTATTCCTTCAACACATTAACAATAAAGAATCCAAAAATTTGAGCGTTTGATAAAACAGTATAAGCAAACGCAATAGGCAAAGCACCAGTGTATAATAATCTGATTGGATACACATTGTTCATACCTCTAACTTTAGTGGATCTAATTGGGAGCTCAATTCTGTAGTTTTGGAATGCAATTAGAATTAAAGTGGTGGCCAACACAATATAGAATTGGGTTAAGTTAGGCAATTGGGATCTGGTAAAGGAATTTAAGATATTAGAACTGAGGTTCTTGAGGTTAATTTGAAAGTTCTTAATGAAATTAATCACTGCACCAAAACTTTCATACTTGTTGGAATTTGGCAATGCAATCAATTCTAACCCAACAATATCCTTAACTAAGGTGGTTGCAATTTGCAAGGTAATGAAACATAAAAGTCCACTACCAAAACCGTAACCTTTATCGAAAATTTCAACCATCAAGGTAGTGATCCAAGACATAACGACAATCTGTACGAAAATCAAAGCCAATGGACTAACAGGTAAGGCTTCATTACCAAACTGATCATAACCTCTCACAACATTGTTGTAATAGCCCGAGAAAACTAATCCAGCGCCGTACACAATGGCCAACACAAAACTGGTCAACTTTTGACCACTCTGGAACAATTCTCTGTCAGATCTCAAATTGAAGTTGACGTTGAGGAACTTGGATCCAGCAGCCAATTGCCACATGAAGGCAGAGGTTATAACTGGTAACAAGCCCAATTCCAACAAAGTTCCCTTTTCCATGGCAAAAATCGATCTCTGGAAATAAAGTGGATCTTGGATCTTTAAAAATGCATCACTGCTTAATCCATAGAGGGGCAATTGTGAGATGAGGAAGATGATTCCACTCCCAATTGTGTAAATAATTTTTTCATCCAAACTAACTTTCTCTACTGGAGATTCAATCTCTGGTAAGATTGGCAAGAAGAACTTAACGAAATCAAGAAGGCGAACTATAATTGTTAGCAAACATCCCCGCGTCATGGCAGATCTTTATATATACATACATCCACTCATTTTGATGATTAAAATAGCTTTTGTCGTCAATACGGACTTTATGTGGTGTGAATAATTTATCTTCGACGTTCTGTCGACCCAAAAAGATATCACGTGACAAAATATTAATAGTAGACAGCAGTGCAGCCGTCGTTCATGTATTTGATGGGGACGATTAGCCCCGTACGGGTCGTTGGTACTACTGGTTTTATATTCAACACAACAGGCAGACCCGTCGATCTATAGAACTAGATAATTTTCGATTTCGTGGGGGCTTCCGGAATGCCTCCACCAAATGGCGCTTTTTCCAGCCCACTTAGTTGAATTTGGTAGCCATTTCCACAGCAGCAGCACCCCAGTCCTCACCATGGTTGTGCATTTTGCCTTCGATCAACCCGGCTCTGGCTTCGGCTTGTTCGTCAGTCATACAGGTCAAAACTCCAAAGATAACCGGCTTCTTGGCCTCGAAGTTCAATCTCATCAATTGGTGGGTTACCGAGTCACAAATGTACTCGAAGTGCATAGTAGAGCCCTTGATCAACACCCCGATAGGGATCACCGCGTCCAATGGCTCACCCAATCTCTCTTGCTTGTCGAAGAACAATTGCGTCCCGTAGGGCAACTCAAACGACCCTGGCACCGATTCAACCACGATGTTCTCCTCTTTGACGTTGAATTCCTTCAATCTCTTGATAGCACCGTCTACCAACGAGTCGATGATCTTTTTGTTCCATCTAGCGTGGATGATCCCGATACGCAATTTGGATCCTATCCGTTAGTAACCTGATCTTGCCAAACGGGTCTCTTTGCACCGTTGACCCATTTTACCGCCCCATACATACCATCGTATTGCTTGTCTACTTTTCCTAATCCCTTAACAGCCATGTTTGTTGTTTGGCGAGTCCAATAGTCCCTCAGGTGGCGTCCCAGACCCTCTATATATATCCCAGGTGGTTCCCCGGGACCAACGCCGATGGTGGCATATACCAAAACCACGTGATCCAAATATTTCGCTTCGAAACTAGAGAATTTGACCTCGGCACGACTAGGCTTTTGCCGAAGATCTTCGATGGCCTATGAAAAATTGATTTTCATTCCGTTACAATAAAGAAAAGTTTTCAAACCTATTCCCGTACGGAATAGCTTATTACACAGTGTTGTGTCCTTAAGGTATGTTTGTCCCTAAACAATGAATATAGTAACATGATGATGAAAATATTAATTGCATAGTTCAACTGATATATATGAAGATAAAAATACCATCAAATAGTCTTTCACCCCTATCTGATTCGCTATATATTCACGAAAATATGACTGAACAAGTACTAACAACAGCAGAGCCGAATACGCGCATGAATTAAAGGGCAATGGGCTAGCAATGGGCTAGCAATGGGCCACCCTGGGTGTCAGTACCTAGGGTGGCCAATTCTTTTGTAGAATTTTGTATTAGGCGCACGGCTGGGTCGAACCCAGACGTTTTCTCAATTTTTTTTGTTTAATTTTTAAAATGTCGCGATTTCCGAAATCCGAAACTCGCGCGACATTTATTCCCTCCTGATAGTCATCTGAGTAATCGAGCCACAATCAACGATAAGCAATATAAAAGCTAGATCGAATCAGGAGATAGTTGCTGGTGGAGCTGTAGTTACAGAAAAAGAAGGCAGCATGGCATTTAATCACAATTATCAGGTCGAATATCCTAGGCGGATTTCGCTAGACAACAGTCCGCTACAGAGGACGAATTCAATCTTATCAGATTCGCAATCGCTGTGGGTTTTGTTTAGTCCTTCGTTGCACACATCGCTAGCACACGAATCGGACATCTTATCGTTTACCAACAACTCGCGGGAGACGACCAACAAGACGGAAGACGGGTCGCAGGAGGAGGAGGACGTAATGCAGGAGGAGTCGGTACAGCAGGAGGATGCGCAGTATGGGTACCATTCGGGACAGCTATCGGAGGGCGATTCGTTGATCGATAACCTTGGCGACGAAAAATTTGAGTCGGGAGCGCCACTGGAGGGCCAGCAGCCGGGGTGGGAGTTACACCGGCGGATAAACAACTGGCGGGCCAACCATGTGGATGACATGGTTGACGACAACATTGCGTCGTGGGACTTGGACGAGGATCTCAGTCTGCAAATGGAGCAGTCGGAAGACACCAACGAGGGTGGATTTGAGGCGAAAAAGCCATTCTACGGCGACAGCGTGTTCGCTCGGCTCTCTGAACGGGACTACATCAACTTCAAGAAGGTGGAGCGTAACTTGAAACACTCGCTCGGCCGCCACTCCAACCTGCCGAATTTGCCGTTGATCATAAACCAGATATTATACAGATTGGTGCAGTCACCACTGCCACGCGAGATAGTGCCGACGCTCCGCCGCTTGAACGACGAGGAGCTCCGGACATACTCGAAGTTGCTAGAGAACAACAACACCCGGTCGTTCTTGGACTCTATCATTGATAGTCACTTGAAGAATTCTCAATTGGGCCATGTCCCTAGAACGAAGCGAACGATTTCCGACTCCACGCTGGCGTCGTCGTTGATCCTTTGCGGTGGTTCTTGGAACGAGTTGTAACCGGTTCCACCAGTGCTTCTCGTTTCTTTCTAACCAAATTTTTTTTTCTTTCTCTACACCTGCTTTTTTTCTACGGTGATAGTTGCTAGCGATCGTGGCGATCTGCGTACGGACCGGATACAGGGGGTCTACTTAACTTCTTATCTCTAATATACTTAATAATGATGTTTTATGGGTTATTAGTTTACTCCGTAGATTAGGGAGCGCACGTGATTCTCAGGGACGCGCTGGTTAAATTAATATTCAAAAATGGCGACTACATAACAACCCATTTAGCAATAATTAATACCCAAACAACTAATTATATATCAATTGACAAGATGTTGAGATCTATGTTCCAAACCCAAGCGCGTTCGTTTTCGTCGACCGCTTCCAGAAATGCTTTTGCCAAGATGTCTCTTTTAGGGACCGTAGGAAACGTTTCCTCCAGGGAAACCAGAGATGGATTGCAATTCATCAATTATTCTTTAGCGGTAAACAGATTTAACCCAAATGAGAGTGATGGTAAGTCTACTGACTGGTATAACATTTCTGTGTTCAATGAGCGTCATATCAGCTTTTTCAACAACTATTTGAAGCCAGGTATGCAATTGTACGTTGAGTGCGATGTTAGACAAAGACAACTTAGTGATGAAAACGGTGAAAACAAACATACGGTTACCTCGTTGAAACAAACGAGCTATGACGTCGTAAGATTTGCCAAGAAGACCGAAGAGGAAGCTGAAGAGTAAGAAAATTATTTATGATTTATATTTGTATTGTTATTAGAATATAATTAGAAAAAAACAGAGGATATTGTAGTAATAACAGGCCGTTTGGTTATGGGATTACGGCCGAACTCAATTCGTAGGCGTATGCGACAGTCAACTTGACATGCTCTTTAATGTGGTCCCAATCGAGTCTATCGATGGTGTCCATCACCGAGTGGATATAGCTGTTACTCAATTTGAATTCGCTTTCAATAATGAAACTGGCAGGGTATCCGTTTTCAATAGCCGATGAGTGATCGGAACATGCGTAACCACAGGCAGTTTCATGGTAGGGAATGCTGCAATATTCGCCAATGAGTAACTTTAAGTAATTGTTAAGGGCAACAGACGTGTAATCTGTGATCAACCCAAAATGTGGTTCCACACCATTATCAATGGTTTTTGCCGTATAACCAGTCATGTCCTGTTGCAACATCCCAATGACCTTTTCGTTGTGCTTGGAATAGTTATGGAAGACATCAACCGACCCAAGCAACCCACCTTCTTCAGCAGAATAAAAATGAAACTCAAGGGTATTCTTAGGCTTAAAATTTTGACCCAATTGACCGACAATTAACCTCAATGATTCTAAACATGTAATGGTACCGGAACCGTCGTCGTCAGCTCCTGGCGCTTTCAACAAGTTAGGAAATAATAAGTTCATTGAATCCTGGTGAGACCCCACAATGACCTTATCAGGCTTTTCTCCCGGGATGGTAACGATTATGGAAAACTGATCCCAACCTTTGTGATGAACTTCTTGGACGGTAACGCCATCACCAGCTGCTGGGTCGATGATATCACTTATCTGCTGTTTCAACCATTGGGCACTTTCTAATCCAGACGACGATTTATAATACCTTGTATAGAACGACGTAAAAGTTGCCAATTTTTCGTGCATTAAGTCCACGTCAATAAGGTCATAAATCTTTTTAACTTGCTTTTTATGTTCACATTCGCTAGGGTAGTCATAAACTGGAACCGGCTTCTCCAAGTAGTTTAACTTCTTAGACGTAAGCGTTAATACCTTGTACCATGGGCTTACATTCGACGACTCAATCATCCCCTGTTCAATAGCATCTTGTATAGGAATTTGATTAGTGATATCAATAAATTTAGTGTTTGATCTTTTGTATGCTAATTTGGTAGCTTCGGTAACAACCTGATATTCATTAGGTCCTAATTTGATCAATCTTGACTCGTCATCATCCATGCTCGAAAACCCATTCCATCCCCAACCAAGGAGTGGAATTGCTGCAGTAACAGCTATAATATTGATTAATAAGAGTACAAATTTCATTGCTATAGAAAAAAGTGGTATATGCTCCTATTTTAGTCTCACTCATTTTTCTCAGTCTTCACTATCACGATGCCATACACCATTTTTTTGTAAGCTACTATCAAAATATATCTCTGGTAAGGAATTTCGATGTCATAATTAGCCACCGTTAACAAAACTACTATTTTTCACAATTCTTACACTTTTCGTTTCCTTGAATGGAGCATGGAACTTTTCCGCTGAATAAAATTTCATGGATACATATCAGTATAACCCATCTCAAGCGACAATTGCTTCAAAGTACCTTGGATCTTACAAAACATTCCTTTTTTTCGGGAGAATATAGAAGTAGTAATGAAGTAGGCACCATTAGTTGCAAAATTTAGCAATCGTCGTTTCTACTTAGCTCCAAAATAGCCAGAAATTCACAAAAATTTGAAGTTAATTCCTTAATACTAGCAGTATAAAACAAGTTCATTAGACTGCTCTACACATGTTTCTTGTCTATTATCTATATCTCTATATCTCTACGAGTCTTATTCATATTCAGGCTAAAAGATGTAGTTTGGAACTTTTCGTGTACAAACCAGTAATTTGATAAACAACGAAAAAAAGTCAACTAGTTAAATCAACATAATACCTAGTGAAAGCATCATAACGTTTGGGTTAGAATAATATGTCATTGCCACCTAGTACGAAGCCTGGGAATATATTAAGTTCCCAGGACTCGAAATTCCTATCACCTACATTGAAATTGGATGATCCTTCGTTAGATGTATTACAATTTCAACAAGATCGAAATTCAACATCATCGCAATCCTCGAGAGGTGTTTTGTCGCAGAGATTTCTTCATCCCACGAGTACGGATGCCGGTAATGAGGTTAGTTATAAAATTCATGTGCCTAACTTCGCCAACTTGCCTCCACTCAAACTCGGAAATAAATATATCACCGATTTAATTAAGATAGATTCTATGGCACCTTCAGATTTGTATGCCGACGAAAATATCAACAAAAGTGGTTCTGGGTTGGATAACTATTATTTTGATTACGATACTGGGTTAGGAGAGTTTTCTAGGTTTGAAAAACTCAGCCAGCTTAACCTCCCAGACAAATTTTTTGATGAATATAATTCTACCGAATGTATTACCAAGATGGGGTTATTTTCCGACATTGAAAGATCATGGATTGCCGTGGATAATAAGTTGATATTATGGAATTACAAAGTACCTCAATCTTCATTTAACAAATCTACTCAGTTTTTAACAATTGACAATATTAGGCATTCAATTTTGCAAGTAAAATTAGTAAAACCAAAACCAAATGTTTTTGTTAAGGAAGTAAATTACCTTTTGTTAATTGCAACACCTATGGATATACACATTTACATCGTTAAATATGATAAGGCGTTAAATAATTTGGAGATATTTAACCCAGATTTGTCAGTATCAACACAAGGGCTAATTGTCAATAATTTCACAGTTAATGAGTTAACCAATGATGTATATTTTACAGGCGAAGGTGATGGTGTCAATATATGGAGATTGGAGTATTCCAACAAATCTTCATTCATTAAGAATAAGTGCGATAAAGTCTGCTTGACCAAGAGTGGATTTTCCAGTGTGTTGCCATTGAACAGGTTCCCTGGGTTCGATTTATTTAACTCAGGTGAGAGTTTAGATAAAAATAATAAATCTGATGATAAAAATAATACGGCTGGTAATATTCCTGAGACGATCACTCAATTGGAAATAGACGCAGAAAGAGAAGTCTTGTATTCGTTATCTAATAAATCTGTTATTAGGGTCTACAAGTTACAAAAGAATCAAGAACAATTCACACAGACCAGTCAGTTAACGCCTTCGGAGATTTTTAAAAGCGTCTCTGCTTTGTTTGTCGATTCTTCAAATTTTAAAGCATTTCTGAAATTCAGGATCATGAATATTCAACCTATTTTCAGACGTGAATCGTCAAATATTCAATTGATAGCCATCACTAATTATGGTTATAGAATATTATTGAAATTAGGTGTGAACTCAACTATTTCTTCTTTCATATCTGGTGCACTTTCGGCGTCAAAGCTTAAGTTATCAGTTGCAACTATAAAGTTCCCTCCTTCAAGAGAATTGCCTAAATTAAACCCTGAATTAGATTCATTTACTACGAGCAAGCAGTATTTGTCTCAGTTAATTGCAAACCAACAAAAATCACAGTTGTTGAAAAATACAAAATTGAGTAAAATTATAAGTCCAGGGATATTTATGTGCGTAAAAAGAACGAAGAGATCCGATAAATTATTCATTTGTACAGCTAACTATGGGTTCTTGAAGAAAAATAATAAACTAGTTGAAGATGCAGAGTTCATTAAATTCGGTTCTAATGATGACACAACCTTTACGTATATCCATGATATTATTCAATTGACACCTTCAATGAATGCCACAGATACTCCAAATGGATACGCTAATATACTTGCAAGTCAATACACTAAGGAGCCATTAAAGTTTGCAATCTTGACTAATTTTGGTATCATTATTTATCAATTGAAAACCTCCGATCAAATTTTGAAGTCCCTAAATGATGAAACTATTCAAAATTTCATTGAGGAAAATGGTTATGAAGAGACTTGTTCTTCACTATTATACTTATCATGTTCATATGGTCATCAGTACGCGAATAATTTATTCAAAAGGAAGGCTCAAATGTTATTCTCAACTTGCGGTAATAATGCAAGGTTGTTAAAAACACAAGATAATCTAATTCCATCAAATAAACCACAACAGGGCCAATTTGGTTCTGCATTGACTTCCCAGTTACAAACAAGCCAAGTTGATAAACCCATGGACTCACACCCTACGGTGGAACAAGTTATATTAAGTGACAGATTTTATGGTACATGTTTATTGATTTCAAGATTATTTAGGGATTATTGGAACCGTAAGGTTTTCACTATGTTGCCATATATTAAAAGTGGCATGAGTGGCCAAATTGATTTGACTTCCGTCAAGGATGATAATTTATTAATCCAAGGCTTAAATATTGATAAAAATCAAGTGGAATTTTTTATAGGTTCAATGATTGTTTTGATTGAATTCTTTGTCGAAAATGGTAATAATGTACAAGGGCTAAATGCACCAAATTATAGCTCTGATCCAAGCAATTTTGAAAACGAGGTTTGTTTGCGTGCTGAACATATTGCTTTCACTTCGATTCTTAAATCCTTGAATTCAATGAAAGAGGCGTTGTCATTTTTAATGGTTTTAATAGAAGAATCTCAATTAAATCAAACTAATTTTAATGATATTTTGAAATTTTTCTCTGTTACAAATCAATTAAACTTATTAAGTTTATCATTCAAAGATTTATTATTACCAAGTCATGACGTGAAGAATTTGATCAAAGATTTATTGTCTTCTATAATCAATAAGAATATTTTAAAAGGGGGCTCTATAGATTTAATTGCTTCATCTTTACAAGGACGCTGTGGATCATTCTGCTCAACCGACGATGTTTTTATTTTTAAGGCTATAGAGAATTTAACGAGAGCCAAGAATATTGGTTCCAGAGATTATGATTTAAAGATTAAATGTTTAAAGAATGCAGTTGTATTATTTGAAGAGGCTTATGAATCGTTAACATTAGAAAATATTGAAAACTCTATGAACATTATGTTAGATTTGGAGTTTTATACCGGGGCTGTTGAACTATTATTGAAAATTGCGTATAAATTAGGCAATAACATCAGTTTAAATGCTTCCTCAACTACGGCCCAGTCAAACCTTTTAATAGATAATGGAAGTAATAGCTCTAAAGCTATTGAAAACAATAAGAGAATTCAGTTATACGATTTGATATTCAAAATCTTGACTAGAATTGACTTACGTGCGATAAAAATAACCGAGACAAATGATCAATTGGCCATAAACGATTTCATTGAAATTAGAGACTCGACTTATGAAACATGCTTTGCGGCACCCGACAAAGCCTTTCATTATGAATTCTATCAATGGTTTATCAACCAGAATGTTAGTGAACGGTTATTGGAAATCAATACACCTTATATATTACCTTTCTTGGAAGAAAAATCTGAAAACAATTTAGCATTAAGTGATTTATTATGGTTATACCATGCCAAGAGAGAAAATTATTTTGCTGCTGCAAATATATTATATTCTTTAGCAGTCTCGGAATTCAAATTAAAGTTAAATCAAAGAATTGAATATTTATCCAGAGCTAATGGTTTCTGTAACTGCGTTTGTCCACCTAACTTGAGACAAAAGATGATTCAATTATCTTCCACTATCCAGGAGTTATTTGATGTTGCGAATGTTCAGTTAGATATTTTAACAGCAATAAAGAACGATGATAGAATCAGTAAGGAAAACAAGGATATTGCTATTGCATCCTTAGATTATAAGGTGTTGAGCATTAGTGATTTATTCAACAATTATACTGATCCATTGGGTTATTACGATTTATGTTTATTGATATTTAAGGTTTCCGATTATAAAAATACGGACGATATCTTGAAGAGATGGGAATTATTTTTTGAAAGAATTTTCCATGAATTTATTATCACCGATAAGAAGAAGCTGGAACCTATCTATATTGTTTTAAACAACGCATTCAATGTCATTGGACCAAAGTTAGCATCAAACGATTTAGTTTTCCCTGTTGATGAATTGGTTAAGTTGGTATGCAAATACATTCAGGAAGCTATAGAAGAAGATCCAGTCACACAGAATCCACCTAAAGGAATAGTAGTGGATATCTTCATTAAATCTGGTGTAAGTTATGATAAGTTATACTACACTATGAAATCACTAATCGAGCACAATACATTTGAAATATACCCAGGGTTTACCAATAATTTGAAATCAAATGAAATGAATTATTTAATTAAAAATTGGTATAGCTCGGACAAAAAGTTACGGGAGCTTATTTCAAGTGATAAAATTAGGAATTTAACTCAATATTCCATTGAAAATGATCCAATCAATGATATTGTTAAAGATAATGGAATTTTAATTTAATACGTGTATTTTACATAGACGGTAAAAGTAGAGAAATAAAGTTATTAATAAATGCATTTGTATTATGTCAAGTCATAAAACTTTCCCTTCTGACCGTCAAACCGTTCGCTTTCAAATATAGGTCTAGAAGGTCTTAAGATGTTATTACTATGAGGTAAATGCATCCCTTGAGAATACAGATTCTGCGATAAGAATGGTATTATACCATCTACTATCAACCTAACAGCATTTGTTTCAGCTCCTCTAGGCATAATAACGTCTGCAAATTCTTTTGTTGGAAAGATGAAATCACTCATTTCTGCTCTGGCTCCTTGTAGGTACGCATTTATGACTGACTCTAAGTTTGTCATCTCAGCACCTAAAACGTCTCTCCTGATCCAACGAATCAACCTTGTATCAGCATCACTGGTAAGAAACACTTTTATTTGTGATAAATCTCGTAAGCTCTTATCATATAGAGCATACAAGCCATGAACTAAAAAAATGTTTTGTTGTGTCAGAGGCACTTCAGAAACTTTCATTAAGTCTTCACGTAACTTATCGAATTTGAATCGAGATGGTTTTAATGGTGGATGTTGTTCGTCAGTGCTGTTTGGGAGTGTTATAGCAGCTGATTTTGAGGATGAATACTTTTGTTCAATACTTTCTACTTTGTAGTCACTAAGATCAATTAATTCAATATTGAGATCACCGTCTGGAATTGTTGACCTAATTTCTTTCTTTAGCAACTTAGCAGTCGTTCTTTTACCAGCAGCATGTCCACCTCCGATTAAGATAATGATTGGCTTTCCATTAGGCATTTCTATCTTGGATATCAAGAAATATAAAGAGCCATTGATTTATCGCGATGCGTATATATTTTGAAGCTCATCTCTAAAATTCTATTCAATACATAAACCGATTTCTATTACTATACTGTTGAAAATGGATGAGTTTGATAGAGAATTTGACAATGAATTGGAATTCAGTAGTAAATCTACAAGGAACGTAAAGGTTCATGCAACTTTTGAAAGTATGAAGTTGAAGACAGAATTGCTTAAAGGTATATATGGGTATGGATTTGAAGCGCCTTCTGCAATTCAGTCCAGAGCTATTATGCAAATAATAAGTGGTAAAGATGTAATTGCCCAAGCACAATCAGGAACCGGTAAGACAGCTACATTTTCAATTGGGATGTTAGAAGTTATTGATACAAAAGCCAAGGATTGTCAGGCACTTATACTATCGCCAACAAGAGAGTTAGCACAACAAATCCAAAATGTAGTAAAGCATTTAGGAGACTACATGAATATACACACCCACGCATGTATCGGGGGAACACATGTGGGAGAAGATATTAAGAAGTTGCAACAGGGTCAACAAATTGTCAGTGGTACACCAGGACGGGTAGTTGACATGATCAAAAGGCGTAACTTAGTAACACGTAATATCAAGTTGATGATATTGGATGAGGCCGATGAGTTGATGACCAAGGGGTTCAAGGAACAAATCTACGAGATTTACCGTTACTTACCTCCAGGGGTCCAGGTGGTGGTTGTTAGTGCAACGTTGTCGCGAGAAGTTATTGAAGTTACTGGCAAATTCACAACTGATCCGGTCAAAATCTTGGTTAAGAGAGATGATATTACGTTAGAGGGCATAAAACAATATCACATTCAGTGTGAAAAAGAAGATTGGAAGTTTGATACTCTTTGTGATTTGTATGATTCGTTGACAATAACGCAGGCCGTCATCTTCTGTAATACTAAAGTGAAAGTAAATTGGCTTACAGAACAAATGAAAAAGGCCAACTTCACGGTTGTTGCCATGCACGGTGACATGAAGCAAGATGAGCGTGATTCCATCATGAACGATTTCAGATCAGGTAATTCCCGTGTTTTAATTTCAACCGACGTATGGGCCAGAGGTATCGATGTTCAACAAGTATCCCTTGTCATTAATTACGATTTACCTACTGATAAAGAAAATTACGTTCACAGAATTGGTAGATCGGGGAGATTTGGAAGAAAAGGTGCTGCCATTAATTTGGTCACCAAAGACGATGTTGACGAATTACGCGATATTGAGAGGTACTACTCAATCAGGATAAACGAAATGCCAGTCAACATAAACGATATTATGTAAACTCAGCATCCATTGCAGTCGTACATCTAGCAGAATGAATTTATATAGAACCGAAATTTTTGGATACATATTCCTCTAATTATAATTAAAAATTCGAGAGTTATAGAATTATTGAATGTAGTAACTTGATATTATACTTCCACCAACATATGAACCCATCAATCTTCCGTATAATAACGTTAAACCACTTCTATGAAAGATGGATGTGAAAAAGGTTTGAAGCACGTGAGCACATCTCTAAATTTTTTTTTGTTTAGCACAAAGAGTATTGACGAAAGATCAATACTTGATTGAATTTCCATATACCCAAAGAACCTTTGTCAGTTATACAGTTCCCCGAAATGGATACTCAATATATCTCCGCATTGGAGGAAACCTTGAAGCAAACCTTGGTTCCAGATTCAGCTGCAATCAAGCAAGCTTCCAACAAATTGACCAAGGACTTCTACACAAATCCTTTAGCTTTACCATCATTGTTTCACATTTTACAAAATGCACAAGATGACCAAATGAAACAATTAGCTGCAGTTGAAGCCAGGAAGTTGGTTTTAGCTAAATGGGAAAGTGTTGATGCATCGTACAAGCCCCAAATTAGGGAGTCCATGTTGAACAATACATTCACCCAGCAATCTAAGCTTATTAGACATTCTTCTGCCAGGGTTGTTGCAGCTATTGGTGAAGTTGATTTAGAGAATAATGAATGGCCAGATTTGTTGCCTGGGTTAGTGAAATCCGTTCAGGATTCAAACCCACAAACCAAGGAAATGGCTGTCTACACCTTATATACCTTATTAGAAACCCAAGTCCCATCTTTGGTTCCACATGTTGATGACTTCTTGTCTCTTTTTGGCGGATTATTACAGGATCAAACTTCCAGAGATATCAGAGTAAATGCTGTTTTATCTTTAGATGTCGTTTCTCAATTCATCGAGGAGGACGCAGAGATTAATACTCAGTCAGCAACGAAGTTCAGAAACACGATACCAGGTATGGTCGAAGTCTTGAAGGAAGTTGTCAGCCATGATGATACCGAAAAGGCCAAGGAAGTCTTCAATGTTTTCCATAGTTTGATTTTCCTTGACTCCAAGTTGATTGGTGAGCACTTGATTAACTTGATCGAGTTTGTTTCTGAAATTGCAGCAAACACCCAATTAGATGAAGAATACAGAACCTTTGGTTTGCAATTCTTGATTTCTTGTGTTTCATTGAGAAAGTCTAAAATCTTGTCTAACAAATTAGGACCTCAAATTACTTTGATTGCTGCTAAGGTTGCATCTGAAGAAATTGATATTGAAGATGAATTAGAAAATGAAGATGAAGAAAACGAGAATGAAGAAAATGCTCCTCCAACTTTAGCATTGAGATTAATTGCTATGTTATCTGCGGAATTACCACCATCCCAAGTTATTAATCCATTATTCGACAATTTAAATAATATGTTGACCTCTTCAAATGCATTCGAAAGAAGAGCTGGATTATTATGTATTGGTGTCGCTTCAAGTGGTGCTCCAGATTTCTTTTCAACTCAAATCAACAAGATTATTCCTGCTTTGATTAACGGTTTAAAAGATTCTGAGATCATTGTAAGAGTGGCTGCATTAAGATCATTATCCCAATTAACTTCGGAATTACAAGATGCAGTTGCTGATTTCCATAAGGACTTATTGCCACTTATTATTGATATCATCGATTCAGCAACTTCAGTTATGGCCTACAAGTATGCATGTTTCGCTTTAGACGGGTTAATTGAGTTCATGAGTCATGATGCCATTGGACAATACTTAGAAGCCTTGATGAACAAATTATTTCATATGTTACAACAGGCTAACTCTTCTTCATTAAAGGCTGCTATTGTTTCAGCCATTGGATCTACTGCTTATGCTGGTGGTAAGGGTTTCACTCCTTACTTCAATAATTCTATTCAATATTTAGAACCATTTATCACTAATGCTGCAGAAACCGAAGGTATGTCTGAAGATGATATTGAATTACGAGCTTTGACTTTTGAAAACATCTCTACTATGGCTAGGGCTGTTGGTTCAGAAACATTCTCTGCCTATGCTAAGCCTTTAGTCGAAGCCGCTTATAATTCTTTAAGTTCAGAACATTCAAGAATAAGAGAATCTGGTTTTGCTTTTATTTCAAATATGGCTAAGGTTTATGGTTCTGAATTTGCTGGTTTCTTAGACCAAATTGTTCCAGAAATCCTTAAGTGTTTAGAACAAGAAGAATTCACCTTTAATGCGGACGATGAAGATGAATTTGACGCTGATGATGAAGAGAATTTAGAAAACAAATTTAATGTTCACACGGGTATTACCATTGAAAAAGAAATTGCTTCTGTCGCATTGTCAGAATTGGCTATTGGTACTGGTAAAGAGTTTGCTAAATACGTTGAGCAATCTGTCAAGACATTGGCTGACCAAATTGATAACTCTTACGGTATGAGAGAAGCATCTATGAATGCCTTATGGAAGATCTTAAGAGCAATGTTTAAGGGACAGTATGGTGAAGATTTCAAAGCACCAAAAGGTGTACCACAACAATCATACGTGGATGGCTCTATTTTACAATTAGTTCAAAAAGTGAGGGAAATTGCAATTACCAATTTGGAAGAAGAATTTGAATTAACTATGGTTGCTTGTATCTTAGACAATTTATCTGACTCCATATTCCTGTTGGGTCCAATTGTTGTAGTTGATAACGCAGGTGAAACAACCTTTTTGGAAAGATTATGTGTCCAATTGATGAACATCTTGAAGGGTGAACATCCATGTCAAGTTGAAGACGAAGAAGGTCCAGTGGACGAAGAAGACACTTCCGAAACTGATGCCTTGTTATTTGAATCTACCTTAGAAGTTTTGGTTAATTTGTCTGTTACATTAGGTGGTGATTTCAACAAGATTTTCGTCTCGTTCAAGGACGTCATCTTATCCCACATCAACACTAAATCTAAAAACAAGAGAGTTAGTGCTATTGGTGCATTGGCTGAAATCTCATCTGGTTTGAAGGAAACTAACCCTGCTACCGAAGAATTATTGCAAGTCTTTACTGATAGATTGGCAAATGATAAATCATTAGAAGTTAAGGGTAACGCTGCTTATGGTATCGGTATTTTAATCGAATACAGTGCTACCGATTTATCGTCCACATATCAAACAATTTTACAATTATTATTCCAATTGTTAAATAAGACCGACAGAAAGGCCGGCGACGATGATGAGGAAACCAAGGATGTTGTAAACAGATCATACGCAAACTCCTGTGGTTGTGTGGCCCGTATGGCCTTGAAGCACGAGCAAGCCATTCCTTTGGAGCATGTCATGGGCCCATTATTGTCCCATTTGCCTTTGGAAACTGCCTTCGAAGAAAACACTCCTATCTTACATTTGATCATGAAATTGTACGAATCCAACAACGAATTGGTCGTTAACCAAACCGACAAAATCGTCGAGATCTTGGCCAAGATCTTCACCAAAGAAATGGAAAGAATTAAGTTGGTCAATGAATCTACATTAGGTAGAGAGGAAAACCTTGACAGAATGAAACAATTCCAAACTGAAGAGTTGAAGCAAAAGGTTATTGAATTATTGAAATTCTTAGATACTAAGTATTCTGGCATTGTTTCTTCAAACGAGGTCTTGAAATCTTGTATTAATTAGTTTTCTCTCTCAATCCTACTACTTACCCGTATTACTATGTAATTTATTAATGTGTTATCCTTAGAATTTGTTCCTTAGAATAAGTTAGTACCGTATAAACTGTAGTCGTGTGGAAGTTCAAATCGCAAAAAGGCCAGATCTGGACGCAATATGGAAACTACTACTTCTGTACTTGAATGGAACCTTTTTAAACGCAAGAAGCAATGCAAAATAGCCCTATTAATAACAATTAGGTGACTTCTGATACAAAATTTCCAAGAAAAGGGCTTCATGTATGAAACGATTGTGAGGTATAAAGGTGGGATGTTTAGGGGATTTTTAATCAAAATGAACCTCAGATGTATGATTCAATTGTTTAAAAATCAGGATGGACAATCAAGGTAATACATTAGCTGGGCTTTCATTTATAGCCTTTGTGATTCTAATACCACCATTTATTTGGCACTGCAGGTGTAAAAATGTTCCTGCGATATGCTTAATGTTCTGGTTACTATTTCTCAACCTAACCGGGTTTATTAATGCATGCATTTGGAGCGGTGCTGACTTCGATCAGCAATGGAACGGAAAAGGGTATTGCGATATTATGGTTAAATTGGAAGCAGGTTCTTCTAGTGGTATCATAGGGGCTATTAGTGCATTGGCATTGAATTTATTTATGGTGCTTTGGGCCAAGTATCCACGGTTCATGAATAATGGGTCCCGGATGCAACTCTTTATATCGTTGGGAATGTGTGTGGCGACGCCTGTTTTTATAATGGGTACCAACTACATTATTCAAACGTCGAGATACGTAGTTATCCGTTACAGGGGATGCACACTGACATATGCACCATCGGCCATCACGGTGGTACTATATTCAATGTGGAGTCTAATTTGGTCTGCTGTTGCTGTCGTTTTCTCGTTATTGACTTTGATAACGTACTTTAGGAAAAGAAAAGATGTCAAGGATATATTACGGTGTACAAATTCAGGACTCAACTTGAAGAGGTTTGCTAGGTTGTTGATTTTTAGTTTCTTAGTTATTTTGGTAATGGTCCCCGTATCAATTTACTATTTTGCAAGTGATTTCCTGGTTTTCACGGGGAGACTTGACTGGGCAACGACTCATGGGGAGAATTGGGGTAAAATATTTTTTGCTGACTTTGGAATAGAGACAGTCTATGATAAATGGGTTAACATTGCATTGGCAGTTGTTGCATTTATATTGTTTGGATTGGGTTCTGACGCTCTATTAATGTATAAGAGAGCTTTATGTAGAGTTGGATTCAAGAGATTCTTCCGTGACTCAGACTCAGATTCGTCTCATTTGGAACTTCTGCATTTGTCAAAGAATAATAGTCCACTTAGTCACTCTACTCTTTCGAAAATGTCTACTCAAACCAAAGTTAATAGTAACAGATCTCAAATAAGCAAGCCCATGATGTGCCATTTTGAAAATGAATTCAATGAAATTATTGATAATAATGTTGAAAGACCCTCACCCTCCAAGCTGAAAAATAGTTCACCATTGGAAATGACGATTGATTTAGAAAAAGGAATGCCTTCACCGCAAAGCATGTCAGACTATTTCAATGAAAATGAGATAGTTTCAAAGGATGAGCTAAATTATATTATAAATCAATCAATTAATAATGCTGATGATGAAATTGACTACAATTATCAAATTCAACGGAAATAATAATTATGGAACCTTTTGAGATCTTTCAATTCTACTTATTTATTGCTTCTGTATAACATCTATTTACAATTTGAAATTAATTCATTAAACTTTTCTTCAAAGATATTCGAGTTTACTTTTCCCTGGGTCTCTCTCATAGCCAAACCAACCAAATATTTCATCGAACTGGCTTTACCATTCACGATTTTTTCAACCACATCAGGGTTATTTTCAATTATATCCGTGCAAACCTCTTCAACAGCATTGTTCAATTCAAGTTGGGAAATGTCATTGATCTTACCGAGATCGTATTTTTCAATCAATTCTTGAATAGTTAAATCTTTATCACTTGGGGATCTCACTAATTGAGTCAATAACAACTTTGCTGATGTTGTAGTTATCTCGTCATCAGTTATCATAATAATTAGCTCGGCTAATTTTATGGGAGGAATTGAAGATAAATCCAAAGGAATATTTGATTTGTTGAACGCCCCCATCAATTCATGTACAAGCCAGTTATTTGCATGCTTATAGCTTTTGTTATTATCAAAAACCACAATCTTAAACAAATCAAAATAATAATTCAAGAGCTCCTCATTGTCGATGAAAAACTTAGCATGCTTTACTTCTAAATTGTAAGGTTTTGTCACCAACTTTTTTATTATGGTTTCAGGAAACTCAGGCAAGGTGTCTCTGATTTGCTGAGAAACATTCGGATCTAAATTAATACACGGTAACTCTGCGTCTGGAAAATATCTGTAATCAAATGCATTTTCCTTTGATCTTAATCTTATGGTTTTCTTGCCATCCCAACCTCTTGTTTCTTGACTTACTTGGCCGCCCTGCTTGGCAAGATCAATTTGTCTTTGATACTCATGTTTAAGTGCATTGGTTACTTCACTGGTACTACCCAAGTTTTTAATTTCAACTCTTTCTCCCCCGTTTATACTTATATTTACATCAATCCGTATAGCACCTGTCTCCAAATCTCCAGTGCAAATATTCAAGTGCTTAACCAAGCTTTGGTATTTTCTTATGAATCCCTTAACTTGAGCAATATTCTCAAAGTCTGGTTCAGTAACAAGCTCAATTAGTGGGATGTTGGATCGATTTAAATCAATTTTAATCAATTTGTCGAATTTATCATAGTTTGTTTTACCGGTATCCTGTTCAATCTGAATTTGTTCAATATTGATTCGTTTATTTTGCTCTTCTATTTCATCAAATTCATTATTCAAATCAAGATATCCTGCCTTAGCAATGGGGTGAAAATGCTGTGTTATTTGGTACCCTTGTGGTTGATCGGGATAGAAATAATGTTTTCTATCGAAGTTCGAAAACGATTGAACCTCACAATTCAACGCCACCGCAGTTTTTAAAGCCAAGTACAATGCCTCAGGGTTGAGTTTAGGCAATGTCCCAGGCAACCCGCAGTCAAAATAGCTTACCTTAGAGTTTGGTGCAGAGTTAAAACCAGTCAGGGATAACGAGAATAGCTTGTACTTCGTTTTTAATTGCGTATGGATTTCCAATCCACATTTTAATTTGTAGTTTGCATCTGCCTTAAAGCTCTTTGCAAGCAATGCCCCCGAGAAATGTATATATCGCTTAGGTATTGTCATTTCCAGTGGAAGATGGGTTATCTATAGTAGTTCTGTAGCTGAAATTCTTTTTGAAAAATCATTATAGTGTTACTTTATGTACAGGAAGGGCCTAACTTACCTTTATCATGTTATGTTTCTGCAAGCAGGTAGTCAAATACAGCAAAGATAGAACTCCCTAAATAAAGATAGGAGGCTATGTTTCCATACAAGTAAAAGTAAGTCCTGGCTCTTTGGATTCCAGCGGAGTTTGGCGAAAACCATACATCTAGGAAAATACTGGTTTAGTGAATCCAAGCTATACACGATCTACACAGCAGAACCAACATAGAATAAAGGACCTACCTTTTCACCTTTTTCCTTTCTGTTATATCTTTCACAGGTTTGTTTGACTTAAGATAATACGTCAACTGGCAATATACCTTTGTGGTATTCGTGTGGAATATTTTGCAGCAATTCTGGCCTTTGGGACCATCAGAAAATTCCTCAATTCCTATATTAAAGGATGCATGCTTCAAACTGAGAATGTCTAGCTTACCGATCAAGGTTTCAAATCCTTTCAATAGGCTCTGTATTTCTTGTGATCGCTTCTTTCCAAGTGCACAAACTATGGAATCAGAAAGAGGAGGGTACAGAAATACAATCTGAAATGTTTGAAAGTAAAAACAAAGAATGGAGAATTCTTAGGCCACATCTCTATTACTTCACTACAACATACAAGCCTTCTCTAACATAATTGCCCGTATCTTGACTATTAAATCAATGTTTTCATGGAATGTTTGTATTTGATCCGGTTAACACACGACAGCATTTTAATCTACTCCTTAAAGATAAGATAACACTGATAGTCATTTAGACGTTACTATTAGTAAACATTAATTATATTTCTGGTGTTAAGTTAACTAGCAATATATATAACCAACAGGATATATTTGTATGTATTACAGGTAGGAGGATCATGTGAAGGATGTGTTTCTTGCAATTGAAGGCGTTCATACTTTGTTGATATATTCCGTATGGATCGCCACTTCACCAGATACGGAGACAAGGAAGCATAGAAGAAGCGGAGAAAGGGGGAACTAATACTAACAGGTATAGGATCAGTATGAGATCGCAATTTAAGGACGAGCATCCATTCGGTATGTATTTTTTGATAGAGTAATGTTTGTGGAGGAAGAAACTAACACAGTATAGAAAAGAGAAAGGCGGAAGCCACTAGGATCACGCAAAGATTTAATGATAGGCTTCCTGTTATCTGTGAAAAGGCAGAGAATTCAGACATCCAGGAGATTGACAAACGGAAGTACTTGGTTCCAGGGGATTTGTCAGTGGGACAGTTTGTGTACGTGATAAGAAAGAGAATCAAGTTACCCAGTGAAAAGGCGATATTCATTTTCATCAATGATATATTGCCTCCTACAGCTGCATTGATGAGTACAATTTACGAAGAACATAAGGACGAGGACGGATTCTTGTATGTTTTGTACTCGGGCGAAAACACTTTTGGCCAACCAGAGATGAAGAGGTTGAATGTGAGTGACTTAGAATTAGATTTTGATTCTATTAACTGAAGAGCACAGGTCGCTCTATGTTTCCACCATTTGTGTTAGCCATTTATGTTTTTAGTATCGTTAGCTGTTGATTTAGTGCTTTTGGAATTGTTTCCGGGAGATTCGAGGTAGTTTATGTTTTCTATTTAATGATTATGATTGAGTTTTCTTGTAGCTTTCGGAATGTCGGGTGGCTACTGGGCTACATAGTTATTGCAATATATATGTATTTGTTTCATAAAGAATCTGCTATTGAAACGGGGGTATCCGACTCGTAGATGAGATCAATGCCAAACATAGCTAGGTCAGTCTGCTTGTAATCTTGTAAAAGCTTTTGGAACTGCGTTTCCAAGATTTCTTTATTATCGACACCCAATTGTTTGACCCCTAGCGAATTTCTAATCGCTTCATAAATTTTATCCAAATTGCTAAATTCTATAGCCAAGCCGTGAAACAAAGTATCATACTCATACTTTACCTTATTTCCTAAACTATGTTCAATATAATTGGTATACTGGTTCATTAGCAGTCTTATATGTTCTTTTAGCTCGCAGGCTTGCTTATCTGTACTTGGATCATATTTTGGCTGGAAGATAACTATACACCCACGGACCTCGTTTTGCTCAGG
Source organism: Debaryomyces maramus (assembly GCA_030583545.1). Taxonomy (NCBI): domain Eukaryota; kingdom Fungi; phylum Ascomycota; class Pichiomycetes; order Serinales; family Debaryomycetaceae; genus Debaryomyces; species Debaryomyces maramus. The sequence goes on from JAJMIL010000005.1 coordinate 1,136,642, forward strand.
GAAAACTGCTTGTTCCATAGGAACGTAGCATAAGATCGGTAGTATTAAAAAGAAGAACCAGAGCATTGTGGCAAAAAAAGACAACTAAATTCCCTCCACAATCCTTATCAATTAATTGAGTGCGCTATATAGACGATCGAATGACAGTTATCAGCAATTTCATTTTTTTGCTACAACACAAGGATAATATAATCCTTATCTCTTGTATAAGAGCTGTACTTCGTTGTATAATGATTAGATGAGGATGGTTACATCCTAGAAGCGTTGGGACTCAAAGATAACCAGGTGGCTCTACTGTATTGGAGCGGTTTTTGACCGTTTTCCGGAAGAAGAGCACGTAAAATAGGAACTCAGGAATCAAACTGCCTACATCTATTACAATACGCTATACACAACGAAAAAGCAACCCCCTGACGGTCTAAACGTGGTCTCTACCGGAATAATTGTGCCGGTGGAGAATGGACACTTTTGCAGCAATTGGCAAATCCCTCCCATACTCCAATACGGCTCAAAGTGCAACATTGAACACATCTAAGATCCCGGGACATCTCACCGACACCCCTTACACACCACTCTTCTCTTCGTTTGATATCTATGTGCCTGGTTTATAGCTTACATAACAGGTAAACATACTTCTATAATTAGATGTCATCACCTTCAATATAGAGCCAAGAGACTAACGGATATTGATGACAGAAATTATGAACTTGTGGCCCATCTTTCATGTTTCAGTCATATTTATGTTTCAATATCTGCTGTCAAGAGGCAGTGTATAAAAAATGTTTCATCCCGAATTTTTCACATTTATGTCCGCTCTGCTCGTTGACCGTGAATAACTTATGTCCAGCCATCAGCCCTACAAGCCCACGCAACAAGCCTTTCTACTAATGGCTAGAAAACATCAGTTAGAGTAAACTCAGACTCTTACGTACAAGCTAATTGTAGTAAAAGCAGAATACGAAGCACTCTGCATAGGTTTGCACCTATCGAGTAAAATACCAAATATTGTACTATTTTTACTATTTTTACTATTTTTACCTATTCATGCAACTTGACATCGCTCATACCATATCATCTACATCCCGGCATTATGCTGAGACTATGGTATAGTGCCATACATGAGTGTATGAGGGAATCATGCTTAAACGATTTTGTAGTGGCTGAGATTATTTACGCGTGTTTAAGATCTGTATTAAATATTTCACATAGGCTAAAAATTAAAAAAAAAGACCATATAGTCGTATATTAGACAGTTTCAGAAGTAAATTAGCATGAGTAACTTTAATCGTCTAGGGGGTCATCCTAACGAGTATGGGGATGATGACGATTCGTTGAATGATTATTTAAATCATCAACAGACGGGGACTTACAACTACAATCGATCGTATAGTGGTGGTCGAGTCAGAATGCCTAGTGACAATTCGATAAATTTCCAACAACCACAGCCCACGTACAACAGTCGGTCGGGAAATGAGAACTATGGAGAATATGATAATTATTACAATGATAACGAGTTTGAAAGGCCGACAGACATATTCAATACGTCCACTGCACCTGGGGCACCGAGTTTATCACCGTTACCTCAGAGCGAAAATCCATTTGATACCAGGCCGTTTCACGATAACGACTCTCGGGACAACTACGAATTGAACCAATTTCATGATTTCGGGTACACAGGAGCTAGCCAAGGCAACTTCGACCAGGCCTTCGTGCCTAACGTCTACGACGACGAGGAAGAACACGAGTTTGATCAAAAAATTCAGTATAATCAATTTGAGGGGGATTCGTATGATTTGAATACAGTACAGGTTTTAAATCCACCACCGGCCGAACCAGAGTTGGTGGATATTCCCCAGTCACCGTTTGGCGATGAGGGCGAAGAATTTCCCAATCCTCCAGAAGAGGGAGAAGAGGAAATGAGATCTAAACCCCAGATCGGTATTGCATCTGGTTTGAATGGTCATTTGGTTTTGGATTGTCCTGTGGCATCCGAATTGTTAAGGAAATTTCCAGATTATAGACAGTCTGAAAAGGACAACGGATTATCAAGAGAATTCGCCTATATGAGATATACGGCTGTTACATGTGGCCCTTCTAATTTTTATAGAGATGGGTACATTTTAAGACCCGTACATTATCCGGTACCGCGTCAGACAGAGTTAATGATCGTTGTTACAATGTATAATGAGGACGATATTCTTTTGGCAAAGACTTTAAAGGGGGTATTCAAAAACATCAAGCATTTGGAGTCAAGAACGAGGTCTCCAGTTTGGGGTAAGAATTCATGGAAAAAGGTGGTTGTATGTATTGTAAGTGATGGTCGTTCCAAAATTAATGAGAGAGCACAGGCCTTATTAGCCGGTTTAGGGGTATACCAAGATGGTTTAGCTAAGAGTAGAGTTGACGACAAAAAGGTTCAAGCTCATATTTATGAATATACAACCAGAGTTGGTATTTCGAGTGTTGATGATAATGTGAAGTTGACAACTGAAAAAATTGTCCCTGTTCAATTATTATTTTGTTTGAAGGAAACGAATGCTAAAAAGATCAATTCTCATAGATGGTGTTTTCAAGCATTAGGTCAAGTTTTAGACCCAAGAATTGTAATACTATTGGATGCTGGTACACAACCTTCGGGTAAGGCGCTTTACCACTTATGGAAGGAGTTTGATAGAGATGCACAAGTAGCTGGTGCCTGTGGAGAAATTAAAGCTGCATTAAGGAAGAGGCAAATTGCAACAAATCCATTGGTTTATGGGCAGAACTTTGAATACAAAATTTCAAATATTTTAGATAAACCAACGGAATCAGCGTTTGGATTTATTTCGGTTTTGCCTGGTGCTTTCTCTGCATACAGATACGTAGCATTACAGAATGATGTCAATGGCAAAGGTCCACTAGAGAAATATTTCAAAGGGGAGTTCTTACATGGTAGTGGAGAAATTGATCCCAATGACGACGAGTATCAATTAAAGAAATCTGAAATGAAAGAAGAGGCCGGTATCTTCACATCTAATATGTATTTGGCAGAAGACAGAATTTTATGTTACGAATTAGTCGCTAAGAAGGGATGTTCATGGTTATTACGGTATTGTAGGACAGCATCTGCTGAAACTGATGTTCCTCAAGGGTTGGCAGAATTCATTTTACAAAGAAGAAGATGGTTAAACGGTTCATTTTTTGCGGCAATCTATTCATTAGCGCATTTCCCTAAGCTTTGGGGATCTTCACATTCAGTAGGGAGGAAAATCTGTCTCCACATTGAATTTTGTTATCAGTTTTTAAATTTGATTGTCTCGTGGTTTTCTATTGGATCTTACTTTTTGGTTTTCAGAATTTTGACTACTTCTTTATCGGATAAGGATTTGCATTTTGCTCCTGGTAAGATTTTGTCGGTGATTTTCCTATGGTTGTATCTAGCGTCCATTGTTACTACATTTGTTCTTAGTTTTGGTAATAAGCCGAAAGGTACGGAGAAGTTTTATGTGGTTATTGTCATTTTCTTTGCAATATTGATGGCATATATGATTTTTGCGGCTATTTTTATGGCTGTGAACTCTATTCAGCTGATTTATCATGCACATACGAAGATTACAGTGGCGTTGTTTTTCAAAAATGAAGAGTTCAGAGATTTGGTGGTTGCAACTTCTTCCACCTATGCGTTATACTTCGTGGCATCGTTTATTTATTTTGAACCTTGGCATATGTTCACCTCGTTTGTCCAATACATCCTATTATCGCCAGCCTATATTAATGTGCTAAATATCTATGCTTTCTGTAATATTGATGATATTTCCTGGGGTACAAAGGGTGATTCTGGTGCGACCGATTTGGGTGCTGCTAAGGTCAGAGAAGATGGTACATTCGACGTTAATATACCAATTCTAAGAGAAGAAATTAACCAGTCATATTTGAATCAATTGGAGAAAATTAAAAAGCCTATTGAAAAAGGTGAGAGAAAGCCCGAAACCAGTAGCGAAGATTATTATGCCTTTATCAGATCAATGACTGTATTAGTGTGGATGTTTTCAAATTTCGTGATTATTGCCCTAGTGCTTGAGACTGGTGGCTTCAATCAATTCAGTAAAAATACCAAGGAGACCAAGAATTCAAGGTCCCAAATCTTCTTAACTGTAATTTTATGGACGGTTGCATTCATGGCATTATTTAGGTTCATTGGTTGTTTACTATACTTGGTCCAGAGATTCGTCCATAAATTTAGACACCGTGAAATTAGAAAGTAGTATTTATATAACCCTTAATATAATGAATTGTAAGTGCCTGAATACCAGTTGAAAACCTTGTTTCATATCTGCAATTGGACTACTTTTTGAGCTACGAAATTGTAGCTGAAAAAAAAATCGCGTTTATTTACATCAACAAATTTAGTACATCAATAAACATTCTTATCGATACAAGTATGCAAACATAATGAGCCATAAGAATAAACCAAGAAGTAGTGGCGTGGCGATACAATTAGGTGATCCATTACCGTTGCCCTATAAAGTGGATAATCAACCTCAAGTAAAAGACGAAGATGATACTGCAGTTGAAACCAGACATAATTCCAATATTTTACATGAACCGGTATTATATCATAGAAGCATCAGCACATCTCTGAATGATGATTCATACAAGAGCGAAGATGTTAAAAGCAGACCAAGAACTATTAATCTTTCCAAACCAAGACCCATATCAATACGAAGTAATTATCTACATCCACGAGTCGTCTCAAGAGAAATATCATTGCCCAAAGCATATGACACACAAGAACAATTACAAATAGTAGAGACTATAATGAGTAAGTTGGATAAGGTGAGGAGACTAATCAGTTATAAACTGTTGGACGTTGATTATGAGTCGTTTCAAAGATTCGATAACCGGCTTTCAACCGTGCTACAGGAGCAGGATGAATCAACCGAGATGAATACGAGTGAACAAGTAGAGACACAGGTAAATGACCAGATACAGCAGGCAAAAGAACCCACCATCTTGGACGAACTAGAGAAATTGCAGCAAGTTGTGAAACCAGACTATACCCTTAGGTATGCATTAATACTGGCCGGTATACTTGTACTTCTTGTATCATCATTCATGGTCTCAGGATTGAACTATGAATACTGCTATTATTTCTGCTGACCCTGTAAAATAATGTAATTCTATGTATTATATATGTATTCTAATATACAATGGACCTATTTACAAACACTAATCATCATAATCATTCTTTGGAGGAGCCGAGCTTTCACTTCTTAAATATAAATCAATGGCAGTGGAAAATGCAGCAAAACCAGCACACCCGACTAATGCTGCTTGTGGACCTGCTCTAATGGCCAATCCTCCACCGGTGATGCAACCAGCACTCACACCATTATATATGTCGTGTTTGGCTCTCAAACTCTCAATCGAACACTCAACACCTGAATAAACCATACCGATATATCCAAAGTTTTTGGCAGATGAATAGGTTCTCTTACCCATGTCAGCAAATTGTATCTTCATTTGCTGCTTGAATGGCAAGTCCCTAATAGAATTAACGGCTGAGGTACCAATAGGCACATCATATGACATCGATGCCATGAATAACCCAAAGAAACCACCCAAAAAGAAACCAGACACACCGGCCATGGCAGTCTTACCTGGACATGATTGCATGAAATCCACCATTTTTTTAGCACTTTCCTCTGCTTGTTCTTGGGGTGTCATCTCAGCAAATGGCTTTTGCTCACCCCCTGGGGCATAAACTCCAAACATTTTTAATCTTAGTATTTATTCTAATGATATAACTGTTGATAAAGCTAACAATATATCACCAATATCTCCAAGAAGTACCTAGTATTCAGATATTCTGAAAGAGTCGTTAATTAATCCACCTGAAAAAATTGATTCAAAAGAAAAATTCGATATCGAGAAATGTCGTATACCTTACCAACTACTTTAACATACTAACATTTCTTACTATTACATTGAATATATACCTATGTTTATCTACTATATGCTCTACCATTTACAAAGAAACTTTGATTTTTCCTCAATGATTTGTTCATTTACGTCGCCCGTAGCAATGGCATTTTTTAAGCGTTTTACCAAACCAGAGTTGACTTCTATCTTCCCGTTGGTATCTTTGTACAACTGGCGGATAATATTGTTCACTTCTGGGCCTCTTTCGACCTCGCTATTGCCCAAGAGTATCTGGGCACCTTTTACCGTATTCTTAGAGTGAACCCGGATTACAAACTTCGTCACCGTGCCGTCGGCGTCCATTTTAGGTATTTTGGATGAATCTACAAAGTTTACCTTGTAAGACCCCCCAGATGACTCTAAGACACACTGGAGGCCCTTGTTGGATATCTCCCACCATGTCTCGTCGCATGCAAGTTTTTCGTTCGGAACCTCTACCTGCTTGAACGTGAATATCTCGCTGTCTCCAATGGCATGGGCCAACGTCATCGTCGACGACAAATACTGGTTCTGGTAAGTCTTCAACGCATATCTGTTCGTTTTGCGAGTATCCAACTTGGACTTTTCGTACTCGTTGATGGGAATTAAACTGAAAACCTGTTTCACCGTGTTCGGCTCACACTTGTGGATCTGGGCATACTCCGTGCCCCCAAAGAAATTGATCGTGTCTTCCACCACATCAACATCTTCCCCTGTGTCCACTGTACTGTCTTGGACCTGTACCACCTTCACCGGTCCCCCTTCTGCATTTGCAAGCAATATGCATGCTCCCTTTAGATCCTCCACGGACACTGCTGTACTCCAACCATCTAGGTTGATATTATCGCTCTTGGCCCGTTTTGCTTCTTTTGGTACTTTCAGCTGCTCCAATCGCTCATCCTTGTCTTTGCTCTTCCGCTTCTTGGGTTTATCTCCTTTAAACGTCAATTTCCCCATGTTTGGCTATTTTTCATATTACGTCCCAATCTGTTGATGCTCATCGCACACTTTTGCTCCCAAACCTTCACCTACATATCTACATACTACATTTTGCAAGTCAAAAAGAAATCTATCGCTTGTGATAGTTCTGCAACGATAATCCAAGGTGGAGTACGAGTCCAGATCACTTTGGCATCACACTCCTGTTTGTTGCTGTCCCCATACTCAATATAATATTCTGATAAAAGAAATTATTGGTATCGTGACCCCCTAAATTGGTGGAGTGATAACAATTACGAGGGGATTTTAATCATTTGATTTCTTAAAATGTTACACCCCATCGGATGGCCAAAGACCGGGGTTTAGAGTATAAAAGGTGTTGATCAGGGGGGATTGGAAAAAAAGTTTGAAAATTATATCATAATTACCTGGTAATTAATACTCACTTTATATAATTATATACTCCCACTAGTTTAAAAATACACCACAGCTTTCAAAATGCCTAAGAAGAACAAAAGCAAGAACCAAGCCTTAGCCCTTGACTTGGACAACTGCGAAAGGTTAGAACACTTGAAGGCAGTCCCCAAGTCGAGGTCATCGTCGATTACGTCTATCGAGTCGGATGGATCGATGCAGTCGGTCTTAAAGCCACCACCAATGAGGGATTTCGAGGACTTGGTTTCGTTCGAGAGTTACATTCGGGATGAAACCTGGGACAACGATTTCGACTATTGCCATGCCCATTTGTCTTACTACCCACCCTTTATCACAAAGGAGGTTCACGGCAACATGGACAAGATCAAGCCTACCATGAACAAGAAGTCGCGCAAGTTCAAGAGAAACTTGCAGCACCACATCAAGAAGCACTTGATGCCGGAAATGGAAAAGTGTTCTGGATTTGTGATGGACTTCAACAAGGTTGGGGTCGAGGAAACCCCCACACTTTTGAAGTGGACGTTTGAGGATGCAAGCGACCATGGGTTTTCCAAGGAGGAAGAAGATGCATTTGATAGACATTGGAAACTAGAATTAGAAGTTCGCTGCAATAATGAGAACCCGTTGGTTGAGATTGACTATAGGGCCATACCAGTCTAGTCAAGCTCGTTTATGTTTATCTGTCGAGGTTCCACTCTTTTAAGTAGCTATCTGTTTATGCTTTATGTGTTATGTGTTATGACTTACGTCTTATGTTTATGTTATATGTTCTGTTTATGTGATGAATGAAATGAATTTTTATACTAGCGATTGTAGTCTAGAATCTCAAGGAGCTGCTTGTTTCTGTTATCGAAGAGCTCTAACAAATGCAAGCTGGAAGCTTGTCCTAGCTTCGAAGTGATATCTTCCAATCCCTTTAGATTGGAATCAACCATTCCGATCTTGATGACCTTACTGTTGGTTGACTTAGTGTCACTAACTTCAATGTGAGAAATTTGGTTCACTTCTTTATCTGACAAGTTGTACTGGGCTGTATTACGAACTTGGTCGTCTTCTATGTCAAGGATCATGATTTTTTTGATATGATCATCCAGTTGACTTATTTCATCCACGATATATTCATTATTGTACTCCGAATCTTCTAGGTCGTCTTTAAACACATACTTCACAATTGGTTTGATATTATGGGGTTCGATTAATTGGGTGTCCCTTATGCTACTATCTAAACTATTCGGTACATCAGTGGAAATTTTATGTTTAATGTCTTCGGTTATATTCGATTCGTCTATGATATCAACTATATATGGCTTCATTGGTGAATATTTATAAAGAACGGTGTTTCTGTAAATAGAGCAAAATGACCAAATTTTGATATTCGCATTATGACCTAGCTAAACTATCATAAGCAGGACTAACATTTATATAATCGTTTAAATACGTTGGGAGATTATCACCTACAAAATCAAGAATATCCTTACTCTGCTTAACCAACACTCCAATGCTTACTGAATCCATCGTCGTTTGGGCTATTAGCCCCGGCAAGGATACAAATAGCCTTAAAAAATGCTCGACCCCGTAGATTTCGGATGATTTCATGCCTTCGCCGTGCTCTTTGAGGAGATTTAAGTGTTGTAGTCTTTCGAACTTGTATAACAATACTAGGCTTAGGGATTTGTTAAAGTATAATTCGAGTCCTTGCAAAATCTCAGAAATCACGTCCATGGCTTCTGGACTGGGGTCTTGGCTCTTCTTGTATTGCAAATAGTCGTCAATTATGGCCGACACAGGGTGGGCACTCGGCACATCTATTATCTTCCTCTCCTTAGTCACGAATTCCCAGTCGTCCACCAATATGTACTTCAACTCGGGCTTGATGAAAATGGACACCTCGTAGTTCTTATTCGCGTCTACTTTCTTCTTTTTTACCGGCGCTGGACCGCTGGCCACCGGTCCTCTTTTCTTCGAGTTTGCTGCTGGCAGCTCCGTCTTCGGCTTCGGCTTTATCTTGGGTTTTCTGAGCATCTCTTTCAATTCTTTCTGCACCTTTACGTTCGCCTCATTATACTCCAAGATTCTATCAGGAGCAACCCACTCATCCCACTTCGGCTTCCACCCTTTATAGTGCACGAAGCACGCGTTCAAATTGTAGTAAGCCTCCGGCAAAGTGCTTCCTTCAACCGGTTCATGCTTCCCTTCTATGTCTTCGATGAACGTCTTATTTTTTTCATGTACTTTCATCACCTTCGCTTCGTAAATTAGCGGCCCATGATAAGCTAGTACCCTTGAACCTGGCTTGAACTCTTTAGCATCCTCTCCCGACATCTCTGATACTGTCCTGTCCTTATTGTATGGATATATGTTTCAATTTCAGGTCTATTTTGACATAGGCATAACCATCCCTGCATGTAATTAGCTGGTCAAAAATTTTATAAAGTGGGAAAAATTACTCCAAATTGACTACGACTATTTGAAAACAACTGAGTTTTTAACGGCAATTCAAGTAAAATAAGACAACATAGAAGGGGAATACATTTTACAAGAAGTCGAGGATTTAGTTTAAATCAACTTAGAATTTAATTGCGCTATTTTTACCTATTAAAATTGCAAAAATACTTGCAACGGAATACCAGACATATATTGAAACAAATAGCTTATGGCGCAAGCAAATTCATCAATTATAGTGGGAGTACACTATAAGGTGGGAAAAAAGATAGGAGAGGGATCCTTTGGGATAATTTTCGAAGGGATTAATTTATTGAATAATCAGCAAGTTGCAATTAAGTTTGAGCCACGAAAGTGTGAAGCACCACAGCTTAGAGATGAATACCGCTCGTACAGAATATTAAACAGTACCGTGGGAATACCACAGGCATATTTCTTTGGACAAGAAGGTGTACATAATATATTGGTTATCGATTTGTTAGGTCCTTCGCTCGAGGACCTATTTGATTGGTGTGGCAGAAAGTTTTCTGTGAAAACTGTCATCCAGGTAGCAAAACAGATGATTGCAAGGGTACAAGGAATCCATGAGAGTAATTTGATATACCGAGACATCAAGCCGGACAACTTTTTGATTGGTAAGCCTGGTACCCCACAGGCAAACCAGGTGTATGTAGTAGACTTTGGAATGGCTAAACAATATAGAGATCCTAAGTCGAAGACTCACATACCTTATAGAGAGAAAAAGGCATTGAGTGGCACTGCGCGTTATATGTCTATTAATACTCATTTGGGAAGAGAACAGCTGAGACGAGACGATTTGGAAAGTTTGGGACATGTATTTCTTTATTTTTTGAAAGGATCATTACCTTGGCAAGGGTTGAAAGCACCAACAAATAAGCAAAAATATGAAAAAATTGGGCAAAAAAAACAAACAACCTCTGTCAACGAACTATGTTTCGGTTTACCAATTCAATTTGCTCAATATTTAAGTTATGTACGGGGCTTGAAATTCGATGAGACCCCTGATTATGAATATTTGATATCATTGATGGAAAAGGCTCTCATTTCTATTGATTCACCCGAAGATAATCATTACGACTGGATGGACTTGAATAATGGAAGAGGCTGGGATGCTGCATTAAATAAAAAGGCCAATTTACATGGGTACGGGAATCCTCATCCCCCACAACAATCGGGACAAAGCCCTCACATGTACAATAAACATAGAAAGTCCACTAATAACCCTCCACAACAAAGATCTCAGCGTACAAGCCGTAATATGGCGCCTCAAATAAAGAGCTCGGGATCAAAGTCGTTGTCCTACGGCAATTATAATTCAATATCACAAGAAAGAAACCATCAATTCTTGAACCAAAACAATTTACGAAGTAATCCTAACGAATATCATAATGGTATGATTCCGGTGAGGGATGATGGAGATTTGCATTCAGATACGTCAAGTTTTAATGATAGAAGACAGAAACAAAGAGGGTGGCTTCGAAATATACTATGCTGCTTCTAAGAGGCACCGCTTATAATTTATGACAATATATGCTCCTTCTATTTCTAGATCTTTATTACTTGATCACCTAACTTGTTCGCCATTTCAATTCAAACCAGCTTTTCCATTATTAGTTTTACATTTTTTTATTGCATCTTGAGTATATCTCACCGTTAGAGGTTTTATTTATGTACTATAAAAATACAGATATCTTAGTAATTCGCTCATATATCTACTTGGGCCCCTTAAGTGCCCCTACAGTTAAATGCTTCCATTAATATATTCATAATCAGAAACAAATGTATATATTCATTAATCGTAACCCAGAAATCCTTCAGTATTTACCTAACGCACAGTTATATTCAAAAGAATACCACTACCCCATGGTGGTCGGATAGTTATTGGTCACCCTCCGATGAAATGCTGCCCATTCTTGGCTTAATCGTATTTCCTTCTCCTGATACGCTGCCCATCCTCGACCCTTCTTCTCCTTCCTCTGCCATGCTACCCATTCTAGCTCTAGGCATCTGCATTCCTTCTTCTGACATCACAGACCCAACACTTCCCATTCTTTGTTTGTCTGCTACCGGCATGTCATTCTTACTTTCAATCTTGTCAATGGTGCTATCAAAACTCTTTGACGTTGGCATCCAAGATTTGTTATTGGTGGAGTTTTCGTGGAAACTATAAAATCTTCCCGTATTAACTTGGGATGATCCTTGGTAATGGTGGGTGGTCTTACCACCATTGATGGCTGTACCAATTCTATTAAAAATGTTATCAAAAATGTCTGGCATTGCTAATATCTCTTACTATGATTAATACTTTAAATTATTAGACATGCCTCCTATCATATTTATATGGACCGGCTCTATAGCCCCACAGTCATCGTTTATTGCCCATAATCAACACACACAGGCACGGAGTTGCGAGCGGAGTGTCCTTAATAATACCTAATTCATATCATTAATTTTATGCCTAAGCGATAGTGAAAAATTATGTGGAGACGGAGAAATGGTTATGGACGCTCCCCAAAAATTAGAGATTGCTTTCTTACCACAGTTAGTTTTAGTAGGTTTTATGCTATGTTTAATATTCTAGAACATACATATTAAATGTTAACTAGTGTATAAATTAGTATATAAACAAAAGCAGAATATAAAACGTAATCCAATAATGGAAATTAAAGTATAAAATATAAATAAAATAGATAGAAAACAAATTAACCTTGACGCAATAAATCAAGTAAAACAAACAACATAGACAGAAACTTAGAAGAATAAGAAGGTAATATTCTTTGTAGCGATTCTTCGATTATTCTTGACCAAAACCGACAGTTTCCTCAACGGCTAAGGATAACTTTTGTTTCAAGCTTTCGTAGTTTGTGTAAGGTGGCAAGTCCACTCTGTTGAAACAGGTGTGGGACTTTGGTAATTGGTTTGGTTCACCAGCCTTTTCGATGGTGAATCTTCTTGGACCATCAGATCCTTGCAAGTCCTTGAAACCGTTGACGGGGATTCTGGAAGTACCGGTAGTGAATTGCAATAATCTGGCCTTCTGTTCGGAATCCCATTCCTTGATACATCTCCAGAACCATTGGATGGCCTGGTCGCTTTCTTGATATCCTCTGTAGTCGGTGTGTTTCTTCCAGTCCTCAATGTCGATTTCTGCTAACCCACCGATCAACAATTCCAATTCTCTTTCGTCGAAAACGTTTACCAACTCTTGAGGAATTAATTCATTGAATCCATCTATAAACGCCTTAAATTGTTCCTCGACTCTCTTACTGATCTTCCACTCGGATATCAATTCCACGTATTCGTGCTTATTATCCTCCGTTACCTCGATTTCTCTTCCACCTGGCTTCAAGTCGACTTCAACAATTTCTCCGAATCTCTCATCCTCGGCACTGAATGTCAACTCTAAAATATCGGTGATATCATTGTCACAAATCCATTTCAAAGATCTATAAAATTCTGCATCAACCCCTTCCATATCTTGCAACACAACCTTTTTATGCAACATCATTTTGTACAAAGCACCAACAAAGAACGCATCTAAAAACCTTCTATGGAATACACCCAAACCAACAACTCTACCAATGAATTTAAAGTAGTTCAAATGTTCTGGATTGATTCCTGAATTAGGATTGATTTGTAAGGTATAGTTATCATGGGAAGAATATTCGAATAAACAGTAGAATGGATTAAACATATCGTGAGACAACAAGAAGAAAAATTCTCTTGAAACTCCACCGTAATCCAAACCTTCTTCTCCATCGAACTTGATCATTAATCTCTTCTTCAAATCCTCAGGAGTTTGTCTCATGATTTCTTGATATGAATCTTCAAAAATGTGATCTCTTCTGACCTTGATGTGACACTGGCCTGGTAAGATTCTCAATGCTGGTTGTGATCTGAAATAAATAACCTTTCTTCTAAAGTCACGCTTATACTGTGGCACATTTTGGTCTAATGACGATGGTAACCTTGGATCATCCCAAGTAGTAGTCTTTGTGTTGTGATCAACAAAGTAAACTCTTGCTGTATTTGTTAATCTCATTTCCCATCCTGAAGGTAATGGTCCCAATTGACTGACTGGCTGTTGTTGAATGGTTGTATTTGGTCCAAAAGTACGAATATATTGTTGTCTTCTTGGGTCAACCCAGGTGGTTGTTCTTGTATTGTGATCAACGAAGTATGGTCTTCCTTCGTTGGTAAACCTTTGCTCCCAACCTGACGGTAACTCACCCAATCCATTTGTAGTGGCACCAGATGCGGCCATTGACATTGCAGCAGCAGGACTCACTGGTGTGTTGACTCCCGTAGAGTTAACTGTGACGCTTCCGTTGGCAGAGTTATCACCAGAATTGGCCAAAAGAGGTGATTGTGGGGTTTCACCGGGTAAAGTACGACCACGATGCTGTCTTCTTTCCGCATCAGTCGTATCTTGTCTTTGCTGTCCTCTTTCGGATTCTGTCTGTTCCAAAGTTGGTCTTTGCCACGTCGTAGTTCTTGAATTGTGATCAACGTAATAGGTACGTCCGAAATTATCAGTACGACGTTCCCATCCGGGAGGTAATCTTCCGAACTGATCTTCAAACGATGAATATTGCTTGTTTGTTTGAGCTTGGTTGTTAAATGGAACTCCAGGGGTCGAATTTGGTATATTAGCAGAAGCTAATGGAGGAGGCGCACTTCCATTGCTAATAGCACTAACTCTATTAGATCCTGCACTGCCTGATAGTGGTCGTGACGATACATTATTACTAGTTGGGGCACTTCTACTATTATGGGAAATAACCACGATTATCTTACCACTAACAGCTAAGTTCTCATTTGATTTCTTCAAGTCTCTAGTGATGGTTTCTTCTGAGTTGGGCAATGTTAAATCAATCACATCGCCGATTCTAATATTAACTACCCCTAAAAACCCTTGATCCTTCTTTTTGAATTTCTTTTGGTCAAAAACCTGAATCACCAATATAGAATCCTCTAATGCATTAAATGTAAATGATTCATTCCAGTAGGGATTTAAAGTCTTCTTAGCTGTCTTCGTGGTTTTAGTTTGCGATCCATCTACAGTAATAACTGCGAATGGATCTGGCTGACGGAATACATCTCTTTTGTAAAGTGATTCAGATGCTACCACCTTGACACTGATAGGCGTTGTTCTAGTCATAATTTCTCTGGATTAATTTCTAGATATTTTTGTAATTTTTCACTCTATGCAATTTTTGATACGGATGATTAATAATGATCCTTTAATATATCCTTATTTTGTTCGATAAATAACAAACCCTCTATAGCTTATACTAGTAGTACTCCGATACTTATATATATCTAGATGTCTTTAAAATACCTCTGTAAACAATTAGAATGGAATTTGTTACACGAACAATATATCTCTCGGATAATAAAAAAATACCCTAATTTACTATCAAAAACCCAAGGGAAAATATCAATATATTTCCTCTATCAATAATAATGATAAATCTATCTATTTATTTATTACTTTGTATCTTTACTCGGGTTATCAAGTATATTAAATTATGATGAAGCAAGGTTAGATATTACTTCGTACATGTCAATCAACATCAGGAATTACACATCAAAATTTGCTGCACGTGATTTTCCACATAGTTAAGTAAAGGAAACGAATAAAAGGTTTATTTAGGTACTATAAATACTATAATAATTGGTTCCGACAGTTCTAAGGGAGGCCATTCTATTCATATTGTGGTCGTTAACAGATTCATAAGGTTTAAGGTCATCAAAATTGATGGAAAAGTCGAAATTGAACAAATCGCTTGGGTCTCGTTTATGGGTAATTGGCGATGATTCAACGATCGTTTCGTTTGTAGACAAGGAATCGAGGGATTCGTTGAATAGGTCACTTCCTACTGAAGAGTTTGGTGACAAAGTGATATTATGCGCCGAATCAACGGAGTAAGCGGATTCGTTAGGATTCGTAAACGAGAATTTTGGTTGAGCGAAGCTGTGGTCAGTGACTTCAACAAATTCATCGTCGTTATGGTCTGCCAATGTTTCACTGGACAGGTTAGGGGTTTGTGAGTTGACTATGCCCTTAATTGTGGTTGGCTTTCTAGATATGGCTAATGGCTTGGTAATATTGTCCTCGGAGCTGTTTACCAATGTAGAGAGTGAATTGCCACTAACTTGTTCGGAAGCTATCAACAACGAAATATCTTCCTCAGTGTAGTATAGCTTGTCGGGATTGATGTTGACGTTTACTGCATCATATATCTTGGAGTGAACGCCAAAGAACGAACTGCTATCGATGGAAAGCACCTTGACGTCGTCTTTGTTTTTCGACGAATATTCAAATGAGCACATATCCACAATGTTTGTATTGGAAGCTGGTAAGACAGTACCACATTGCCTTTGACTAATGGTATCCTCCACTGAATTCTTCATAGGGTTAAAGGTGACACTGTTCAAACCTTCTTTCAATCCACAACTCAAGAATTCTGGTTCTGGGTATTCATGAATATCAGATGTTAAATCCCAATGGATTATATTACCATCTTTTCCCCCGGTAAATAAATCGTCGTTGTTCCATTCTATGCTGATAATCTTCTTCCCGTGATGACCGTTTAGACTTCCAAAGCTTTCTTGTTTCCGTATATCCCATAATCTCGTAATACCATCCAAATGTGCTGCTGCAAACACATTCTCATTTGTAGGTGACCACCGTATAACATTTGCAGCTAATTCTCTCCTTTTGGCTCCACGCAATGAGGAAGAAGGAACACTAAATTTAGGATGTCTTATATCGAACAAAGAAACTCCAAATTGACCACAAACACCAATCAGGTTAAGGTTATTTGCAATTGGATCAAAGTTCTTTATTCCGGGTATGCTAGATATCAAGGTGGGCTTGGGTTTAATTTGACTATCGCTGTCTTTAATATCCCATAAGAACAAATTGTCATCATAGAGGGATACCATATTCATACTTGAATTCATAAAATTCAACTTATTAATGACAGTGGAAGCATGCGATTCTATGGACGGATCCTTATTTATCGACTTGAGATGTTTTCTGTGGTTAAATCTCTTCACTATTTCAGCAGACTCACCTTCTTCGTTAGGTTGAGGAATCGAAACCAAATGTGCATACCCCTTGCTATTACCAGTAATCAAGTTTAATCCATTATTTTGCTGTGGTACCCATTTCATAGTGTGGATGTTTGGCAAGGATATAGTGTTATGGTGAGTTAAGTAATTTTCAGCCAAATCTAACTCGTAGATGAATAAATTGGAATCCTTGTTTGCACTCGAAATCCCGAGTACTACACTATCGGCATCCTGCTTATTGACCGCCATAGATGTCAAGTTCATGTCATTGTCGGGAATCTTCCAGTAATTCGATTTTATATTGACTCTGTTAAGAGAGCAAGATTTATTAAGTATTTCCGTATCTTTGGCATACTGCCCATCTAACAACCAAGTAGATGAACTGTTCGTTGAGCTTGAAGATTCGAAGCTACTCACACTTGACATAGGTGAGACCTCGGAACTGTTTTTCTTAACGGCATTCTGCCTAAATAACAACGTAGGTTCGTAATATTCGTTCATGATATATAGTTCTCAAATTTCCAGAAAGACGTTCGAGTGTTTTCAATACTTAGTAAATCGACTACATGATATATAAATACTCTATCCAACCTAGAAATCAACTATTTCCAGCAGACGTTGCTGGCATGTTACCTATTTGAATCCTATCTTCATAGTTATGGTCCACTACTGGCAAAATGGCTGGTTGATATTAAGTCACGTGATAAAATGCTGGATTATCAATTCTGCTGCTAGTGAATATGCTGGAAAAAGGCTAAAAGAAGAAGTACTGAATAGAAGGAGGTCACTACATCTTCAAACAAGGGTATGATGTAATCTAACTGATCAAAAGTATATCATTTATTCCATGACAAATTTTAATAGATTGCAACATAATAGTGAGATCGCATATTTTATAGTACAGAAATAAATATTTAGAAATACGCTATAGTAGTAATACATATTATGATGATTATCTTCTCTTATATATACAAGGCTTTAAGAGCCATTCACCTTCAGGCTGTTCGGTTCTCTTCTTCTCGAAACTCTCTTTTTCATTCTCCAGCTCGACAAATTTCTTGCGTCTTTCCAACTTGGCCTTTCTCTCGTTAATGATATCTTGGGGTGGCTTGAAGAATTCAAATCTGGTGAACATTTTATTATCGTTGTCAGTTTTCTTGTGGAAGAAACCGCAGAGTTTCAAGGATTCCACAAATTCGTTCCCAACGTCTTCCAGTTTTATGGTTTTCGCTTCAGCAGATTCGGTAAACCTAGATTTGATTTCGGCAATCCACAACTCACCTCTGGGCGTGAGAAGTCTGTAGGCCTCTTCAATAAAGTCCAAGAAGTTAGTTCCCATCAAAGCCAAACAGAAGATGACCACAGAGCACGAGTTGTCGGGCAATGGGACATTTTTAATGTCGGCCACAGTGATTCTATCATTTACCTTTTTTAAGTCAAAACTATGGACTTCGATATCCAAGGTTCTAGGACCCGTTTGGAAACGCTTTCCATTGTTATGCTTTGGCTTCTTCGTGTTTTTCTTGGAATTGTATTCCTTGGTGAACTTATTAACATCCAATGCCAACTGCGCTTCACCGCAGCCCATATCAGCGATGACCACTTTCTTACTTGGCAAACCTGGCAAGCCACCTGGAGCGTTCACCGGCTTGGTAGATCCCCTTGTTTTAATTTGGTCGACGAAAACATCAACAGGGTTTTCGGGCCACGATTGCACTTGTGATCTAAATCCCTGGTGATACTCATCGAATAGAGATGGCTGTTCTTCTATCAACAGCAACGCATCCTTGGACGATATTGTATATAACTGCTCGTTGATCCATCTGAATCTAGAACCTGATAACTTGGCCATCATTTTTTGCTGTAATGGAGTTAATTTCTGTGTTATTGGCAATGGCTTGTCTTGCACCACTATGTCAGACACATTCTCTTCATCCTCCTTGTGTTTTCTCTTCTTGATATTATCCTTCGTAGGTTTCTCCTGTTTCTTCTGACTATTTGCTTTCTCTGACTCCGGAGTTTCTACCTCTGCAGCTTCATTATCCTCATCATTCTGAATTTGATTTTCTTCCTCTTCTCTTGATATAGCTTGTTCTAATCGCTTTGCCTTCTTCTTTTCTCTTTTTTCCTTCTTCTTATTCAAGCCACTATCCACTTTCACCTTTTGCTGCTTCAAATCCCATCCTTCGACTTGAAATAATGCCATTTTGCTCTATTCTTACGCTTGAAATATTAAGTATGAAAAAAAATTCTTCTAAAAAAATTTTTGTGTAAGGCTAAAGCTACATCAATTATTACATAAAAGAGTATACAAAAAAGGTAAACATTGATAGACTGAAAATAATCATAACAAGGACTTAGGTACCTATTAATACTAAGATGATCAATGTGTGTCAACAATAATCGTAACAGAGTTGATTTTGGACCTGGAGAAAACCATATAGCTATACGACATGAATCAAAATGTTATTATGTTCCAGAAGTATTTCATATGTCCCCCACTTGTGGTAAGATAATACCACTTTTTGTAAGTGATATTAATAGAGGGAAAACACTTCTTCAGATCTATGGTGCGCTGGCATTTGAAAAGTATATGAATAACTTTATTATGATAAATAATTACCCTATACAAAAGATCAAAATCATTGGAAAGATTATTGGGGAGATATATAAGGATTTTGGAGAATATGGAGGAAGAAATCCAAGGAATTTTGTGTTGGTTAACGTGGATGATTTTTCAGGGGACGGTGTCCTGACAATTTACGTGAAGATTAAAGAATCTGTCTATTTATCGTCGGGGTTAACGTTCAATAATTCATATGGTAAGGTCATAGAGGTGGTAGGTGTTGTGAATGATTTTAATGACAAGAAGGAAGTGTTAGCAGAATACATAAGCGTAATTGGTGGTAATGAGGAGTTAGATGTAGAGCTTGAATCGTGGAAACAGACCTTGAATTTCAGAAATACCGTATTGATAAAACCTTGGGATTATAAACCGCCAGCATTAGGGCCTATTCCTCTAGATGACCGGGAGCCAAAGATGTTAAGACGAGATTATGAACGAAAGCAGAGAAGAGAAAATTTGCATATATTCCATAATGATGTTAGCATATACCCCAGCGATTTTACCGAAGATAGCTTGTTCTTACTGAGGCGCTCTGAACCCAAACATGTTGATCACATAGACTTGACAAATTATAATGAGAATCATGATGCTCACATGATGGAGGAAGTTGACGACTCTTGTATTGAAATTATGGATTCAGATATCCAAATTATTGAGGTTAATAATTTTAATCCTAAAACATCTAACGACGAACCACCCGTTCAAATTCTTTGCGAGTTTCAATTAACATTGGAGTTTATTAGATGGATGTTAGAACATGGCCTGGTGCCATTTAAACTAATTGATATCTATAAAGACTTCAAGATTCAACATGTGCTTGATAACTTAACTCAGCTTAAGATACTATCTGAACATCTATCCCCAGATGAGGAGAACATTAAAGATAGGAATCATATGAAGAATGCATTATTTCATACAGCACGACACATTTTGCAGATTAATTATAGATTAATTAATGTTAGCAAGAATCAAAATGTTATTCTGTCCAACCTATTCCAATTAGAGAATCATCTCAAGTATTATTTAAATCTAGTAAAACAACTTAAATTGGATAGGAATGAAACTAAAATATTGAATATCAAAAATTACTTGCAGGCTTTCAAAACGTATTCCAACAACTTAATCGGTGATATAAACTATAAATTGATAAATGGGATCATTGACTGGATTCTAACCAAGGAATTTAATGATAGAGATAACTGGAAATACGATTCCAAGCTAATTGAGTGGACTTTTATAGGGTAGCAAATGTATAGTATTAAATTAAAATATAACGATTATCATAATAGTGCGTTACATAATTTTCGGAAAATTCCGATATTTATTAGATTTGTTCTTTCAATATTGACAAACCATCGTGGAAATAAGGACTCTTGAAATGCCAGTTGACCCAATTACGTGTCATATACTAGATACCACTGCTGGTAAGCCTGCTTCAGGTGTTACTTGTTCTATCTCTTATCTATCTCCTTTAATAATAAACCCTGATGATGAATCTGCATATGAGATGAAGGATATTAGACCCTTTGCAATGGGTAAGACAAATGAAGATGGGAGAATTAAAAATTGGGTTGTGGATCCAAATTTACATAACGATGACAAGATTAAAATCGGGATCGAGTCAAATAAATGGACTAATCTTACACCAGGTATTTATAAGGTGAAGTTTTTAACAGGGAAATACTTCCATTCCTTAAAAGATAACTCCAGAACTTTTTTCCCGTTTGTTGAGGTTGCTTTTAAAGTAGAGAACCCTCCGGATAATCATTATCATATTCCATTATTATTGTCGAACCATAGTTATACTACCTATCGTGGGAGCTAGAATTTGAAATTTTAGATTCTGTAATATAAATTTTATTAATACGTAAAAGGAACTAAAGCATAAATATACATATAAATATAGTACTCCCAAATTAGTAAAAAAAGTGTGTATTATTCTGAGACTTTTCATGAACAAGCATTTCATTACACTTGTAATTATTCAATTCATCCTTGATTTTATTAATCTCCATTGATTCTGTCAACGTATACTGCGTCACAGATTTATTGTAACGTTTATACATATCTGGCGAGAAGGTTTCGTTAATGAAAATCTTATTTGAAAACAGAACTCTTTTATCTCCTGACGATCTAAGCAGCTTCTTCAATATAGAATTCAATTCTTTGTTTCCAATGTTCAAATTTGACAAATCAGGAATAGATTCAAATTTTCGAATACTAATCTCCAATATTTTAGAATCTTTAAATTGTCCAATGTGCTTCAAATGAATTGGTAATTTTCTTTTCTGTAATTCCGTCAAATTATTAAATAATTCAGTCAATTGTTCATTATCTACTACAATGGTTTCAACCATACTCTCTCCATGGTCTTCCTTACCTTCTGAGTTCAAAATGGTTTTGATAGTTCCAGATCTACTAAGAACACTGAAGTCCTCAATAGATTTAAATTCTGCATCATTGTCAATAGGCCAAATTAATTCGTCTTGCAAATATCTAATGTTGTCATCGATATAAAGTTCATCAGAATTTGCAACGCTTGAAGATGATTTTGTTTCCACATCTTCATAGGCATCACCACCAGGCATTTGATTTTTATCCTTTTTCTGTTGGTCTTCTATTTGATCCCTAGTTAGTTCGTCATCCTTGATGAAAGGTTCATTAATTGCCGCCTTAGGCTTTGCGGGGGATACATTGACAGTATCAAATCTTTCATCAAAATTCACTAACATGTCATCGAACATCCCAGAATCCCTTTCAATTGTAGGCAATTTCGTTAGGGCCAAATTTTCGTTTAGTTTCTTTTCTCTATCATTTATTTCTTTACCATATCTTTCTTTATCGTTCCTTTGAATTTCTGGTTCTTCGTGATTCATATTATTCGATGCAACAAATGGCTCAAATTCATCTAATTTACCCAATTGAGATTTCTTAAACTTACTTTTGGGAACTTCATCACTTGAGTTCATTCCGGGGGAAATCGAATACTTCAAGTTAGAAAGTGAAAATGATCTCTTGCCCTTCGAAAACCCCTTGCGTTTTTTAGTAGATGATTCCTGTGTAAGATCTGATTGCACCCTAAATGGGTTTCTATCATTATTGCTCTCCAAAGATGATGAAGATGATGAATGTGATGATATAGGGAAAAATTTTTTCAAGAACGATTTGAAGTTAGCCGTCGATGAAGACTTTTTTAACGAATTTGGTTTCAAATTCGGAAACGATTTAACTTTTGGCACTTCATTAGTCATAGCTGGTTTAGGTAATGGCTTTGCTTGCGATTGTGAGGAAGAATTCTTTAGTGAAATTTTTGAATCATCAATGTCATCAACATCAAGCATTGACTTTGATAGTACAGTTTTACTAGGCAGTGATGAGATATTCTGCAAGCTTGCTGTTCCTTTATCCGGAATCCCTTGAGTATTTGAAGTGATGTTAGGTTCATTAAGAGAGTAATTAATTTCACGGCTTGAAGTTTGTTTGTTCATATTGTTATCAATAAAGGGCGATTCATCTGATTTATTAGGCATAGCAGGTAATTCTTTCTCTATATTTTGCTTAGGGGCCGCCGGTAATTCCTTTTCTTCGTGTGCAATCCTAGTCTCAGACAAACCAGGTGGATCCTGTTTTTCCGGAGAAGTCGATTTATTAGACATTCTTGGAGAAGCATTCTGCATTGTAGAACGTGAATGCAATGCGTGGGATTTATTAGGAGAGTCAAATTCGCTATGCAAAATTGAATTAAATGAACTTATTGATGACACTGATCTTTCGTGTTTCCTTACTTTATCACCTACAACTGCAATATCACCCCGAGGAGGAACCTCGACTTGTTTGTCATTCAAGTACTTATTAAAGGCGTCATTCTTGTGGAAGTCAAAGAAGCTATTCGGGCGTGGAGAATTGTTCCCTATTGGAGTTTCCGGTGTTCCTGGCGTTGAGTACTGACGTTCGCCAAGGATGAATTGATTTTCAGTACGCTCAGAATTTTCGGCTGAAGTGCTGTCTTGTAAGTGAAAATTTTCAGGCGTATTATCCACATTAGGTTCGGGATATTCTTGAGTAGGTGATCCTGCTGGGGTTTGGAATTCTTCACTATTTGTATTTGACTGTAACATAACATTTCCTATGTTGTGATTAGATGTGTCATCTTTCATGTCAGGCTCAGTCATTTCATTAGTGGCTTCATCAAGAGTACTCAAGTTAGTAGACTCCATCTCCTCTCTGGTTCCAGAGAGTGTCAAATCTTCATGAGACATATCAGGCGAATCAGTTCCCTCAATAATGTCAAGATTTGGCTTAAGTATCTTCTGAGAATAACCATCCATATCAGATTCGGATTCGGATTCCGAGCGAGAAATATATTCTCCTATTATTCCAGATTCTGACTCAGATGTATAATCGTGGTCATTAGTAGCTATTCTATTTTGATGATCTTCAACCCCCGCCTCATTTGATTGTATGTACGCAGCTTCTTCTGCATCATTATTATTATCATGCTGGACTCCTACTTCTTCTGTATCATTATCCCTCTCATGCTGGACCCCTACTTCTTCTGCCGAAGGAGTAACATCGTTGTACATCTCCTGCAGCTCAGATTGAAGTGATGCATGTTGATTTAGATCCTGCTGTCTTCCCGATTCTATTTGAGTTTCCATTGGTTTTTCTTCTTCAACATCCTGAACATCAATTTTTGGAACCTCTTCAATACTATGAAGCTCCGTTTCTTTTATGCTTTCAAGAGATTTAGATTTTATTAGATCATCATCAGTTGGTTTGGGAGCCGCTTTATTATCAGTATCTTTGGCAGAGGTGCCATATGAATCAGGGCTTTCTTCAACTTCGATTGATGTGTTAATGGAAGTCTGCGGAGTATTTGATAAGGATCTGTTCAAATTATAGTTCGATAGCGAGGAAAGATTCGAATCGGATGAAGTTGTAACCGGTCTATTCATATGATTATTATTATTTGAAGGTGGGTTGTTTGATGGTCCGCTAGGGTACAGATAATCAGGTTCATAGCTAGATGTAGCCGACGCATTATCCTTTAGCACGTTGGTAGGTTGGAAATTTTTCGAATTTGCTACAGATGAATTCGGTACGCTTCCGACTGATGGCGATGATGAATGGGAATGGGTATATGCTGGTGACAGTGGTGTTGCGAAGCTCTGGATATTTATATTAGTAGGGGTATCCACTTTATTCGAACGCAAGGATTGTGCCAAGTTCAACTTATTACTTTTCCTCACGTTATTGATTGAAGATGCTCTCGTGGAATACATGCTTGGACTGGCCGAATTAATCGAATTACCAACTGAAGTATATGAATTTCCTGATTGAATAGACACCATTGAGGATGATCTAGGAATATCCAGTACCAGACCATTTGATTGTCCATGGCCATATTGAGAATTATGGTTACCAATTGTATCCTTGGTCATCGAGTTTGTTCTCGACGATGGCGGGATTTTAACCGGCCTATTACGCTTCGATGGGTTTACCCTAGGACGAAACACCTCCCCGTTGGGAAAATAGTAAGTTCCAGCGCTAGTCTTATGGAACCCATCGCCACTTGGGCTTGAAAACGCCGAAGGCAGCTTCTTGATCGATTTTTTCATGAATTTTTCATCCACATTCGTTAATTCGTCCGTGGACAAGCTTCTCACCGACGTCGACATGTTAGTGTTGCACGAACCATTAGTTGTCATGGAAGTCATCGAATTCCGTCTCGATGATGACGGAGCACACGCTTGTTCTACCATAGCAACAATTTTTCAATGGTAGGGATACTGCTTCCAAAAATAAACAGAAAAAATATGCACCTCTATTAGTTCAACTATCCAAGTTTATAACAAGCTATATTGATCTATCGTAATAGCTAGGTTAGTGTATCAGTTCAAACCTTTTCTGGGAGTTAACTTTATAGACTCAACAGATTTATTTGTATGCCATGTAATTGCTTATGGACTGAAATTTTCACGTTATCGTTTTCTCGGTGCCGTAATATTAGATGCCTCTTAGTATTAAGCGAATGTGTTTCAGCAGGATATATGACCGACGTAACGTTTGTTAACTACTTTTCCCTAAAAGATCTTATTAGAAATAGTTGGTTATTTAAAGGCTGTGGAAATCCCGGTTCCAGTTTAAAAATGGAATTAGCATCCGCGGTGTGCATATAAAAACACAATAGTCAAATTGCTGGAAGTTGTTTTTTTCAATTATGTCCAGACGTTCGTGATACATTCGTGATAGCTAGGTAATCCTACGTCTACTTCAACAAGTGGACCGCAAGAGACGTATGCATTTTGTTTTTAGGGAGAAAATTCAGGTATTAGCATGGTGTTAACCTAATTTTGGCCAAATAGAATTCAGAGTATGTCTACGAGAAACAGACGTTTAGTAAACGGTGTAAGCTAAATAGTATATATGTGGTGTATGCGCAGACGGACGGATATACTCCTCTTAGGTAGTATACTTGTCTCGAAGTGGTGTATTCCTTTCGGTTGTCGATAAGTGGCTCTGGGTGGGGATCGTTCACTTACAGGGGCTTTGCGTATGGTGGAACGCACCCTTCAAGACAGCTGTACGACGAAAAAATAAGCATGGGTTTGTAGGCCTGTAGGCCCGTTACATAGCAATTATGTTAACAGGGACACAGGACCGTCCTAGAAGCTGTTCCTCTTAAGTATTGGGTGACATTTTACTACTCAACCAGCTATTGCCACTAGTCCAATGAAATTCCGTGTTTGTGAGAGATGGCTGGATTAGTCCAATTTTGTACAAAAATGTTCAAGCATCCTCGATCTGACCTTCGAATTCCCACTCAGGTACGAATGTGGTACCTTACTGCATAAAGTTGCTCTCGTACGGTTGCGGGCCAAAATGAGCTTAATTGTTATTTCATGTCGAATTCTCGTATAATGTTGTTGAGTCGTGAGCATATACAAAAGAATACATAATGCAATACTAGAATACTAGAATAATGTAATAATATAATAACACCACGAGATAATTCTAGTATGACAAGAAATGTCTTTCTAGGCGACAAAATATGCTAAAAGTGCATCTATAATCATAATTGCAAAACAATAAATTTATATTTCCCTGTATCTGTATCTATTATTTGCCAGATTTTTGAAATTAAAATTAAAAATGTCAAAAAAAGATGAACTTTTGGAAATATAAACGTAGGTTAGAATGTAATTTTGCTAGGACAGTTATAAAGGAACACAGATATCGCATAGGGGTGTTGGAAATGTACTAGGTGATTTACTTAGGGAGCATGGACTTGTGGAATATTCGTAAAGATTATAAGGGGTTTTTGTGTAGCTGCAAAAAGGCGTGGACGCAAACCCACCTAACCCTTCAGCAGTATATAATAAGGTTTAAAATTGTTTGTAGGCTAGAGTACTTAAAGTTGTCAACCATGAACTATATATTATTGATAATTGTGGTATATACATTGAGGTTTGCCTCGTGTCTAGACTTCCAGAACCCTGGAATGCATAATGCCGAAGTTGCAAAATCTGCAACGGATTCGATTTTGGCCGGTTCCGTACAAGAAGAAATTAAAAACTCTAATAACGATGAGCTCCTGAAGCCAAATACACAGAAAGAGAGATCGAAGATCTTTTTATTCCACGGACAAGGTGTTAACAAGAGAGAAGATACAGAGGATACCACTGAATCGCCGACTGAGAGTTACAAACTGGTGGAAGTGGAGGAAACCACAGAGATGGTGACCAGCTCTAGTGCATTGACTTTGCCAACGGACCTGGCTAACCCCAAGATACTGTTGTACTCGCGGAAATCGTGGATCAAAGAATTTTTGAAATTCAAGGCTGAAGATGAGGGAGAAGTTAGGGACACCGAGGATGATGGAGAAGAAGTTAGTGGCCAGACCACAAAAGACCAAGCAATTAGTATCCAGGCCGTGAAAGACGACGAAGTAAGTGAAGAAGGACGAGACAAAGAAATTAGTCGAGCAGCGATTGACGAAATAGAAATTGACGTAGACGAGCTCATAGCTTTTTTAAAGACCAAAGGGTACAACGAAGAGGATTTGCAGTTTTTGAAGAATAATTTGGACTATGGTTTTGATGAAATCGAGCGAGAATTGCGCAAAATCAAGCAGCCTGACAATAATAAGAATAAGCATATCGACATAGGTGGTGAGGACGGAGACGAGAAAAAGGAAAGTAGTTCAGAATCATTGTCATTGCCAGTACGGACCGTATTGTTTATGTTTGCCATATATCTTATTTAGTCATTAGTATATTACATATAGCACATTTTTAATATGAACTTCAGTTTTCAAGAACTTCAACATTCGTGGAACCTAATCTCCATAGAATCACCATGAGAACCAGTTGATATGGTCGGAAGTCCAAACCAAAATATTTCACGTACTCATCGTGGTAGGCTACCCAATCTCTTTTCCCTTTTGAAGACTCAAATTTCGACTTCTTCTTTAGCAATACCTTCAAGTGTTCGTGGGAATGTACTTCTTCCTTAATTCTTTGAAAATATTCCGGTCTTCGAAGTAAATATTTGGATGCACCTCGTGCGATTCCTAAGTCGTCATATGCAAAAACATCAAGGTTCTTCAAGGTGAAGATTAAAAACATTTTTGCAGACCAAACACCAATACCTTTCAATAAAGTCAATTCTTCTATAAGCTCATCAATAGTGCTCTTTTGGTAAAACTCAACTTGTGCGAGATTCGCTTTTGGATCACTGAAAACCTCACTTATGTGTGTAATGTATTTCACCTTTTGGTTCGATAACCCTGCTCCTCTCAAGTCTTCTGTGGATTTAGAAAGCGTTTCTTTTGGCGTGGGTTTTCCTTCGAAAAGCAGGTTGAATTTCGCTTGGATGGCTTTCGCCGCATGCCCCGAAATCTGCTGACTTATAACACTGGATACAAGCGAATACCAATACTTCAATATCCATTCTTCATTTGACAAGTTCTCCGGTTCCAACTTAGGAAATTGCGTAAAATTCTTCTGCGCAATAACTCGATACAACGTAGGATCCTTGTTAAGTACATACTTTATTCCCTCAACGAAGTTAGGATCATGATATTCCGTAAACCAATTCGGTAAGCTATAATCAGTCGGAACCACAATATGGTCCAATAAGTCCTCTAAATGTGGTTTTTTGGTGGGCTTCAGTGGTTTTTTCGCTTTGGTCTTGGTGATCGTCACCGAATTTTTTGCTTTCAATGGCAAATCATCTCCGTTCTTGATACCACCATTAACCTGTGCACCTCTAGTTCTTGTAACTGCCATTATTACCCTCGTTGATCCTGTAAATGCTTTCGTTTTCACTATGTTAATTCCCCCAGTTGTTATTAGTAAGGGGAATTTCGTTACCTGCATACAGAGTGAAAAAATACTCTTCCTAGTATTATGAAGTGTTTTGTAGAAATTATGGCTCCATTGGCTAGGTGCTATCATACAGACATACCAAGTACTCGTTAGTATTATATACCAATACTGGTTATCATATATTTGTAATAGTAAAGCTAGGTATCGAGGAGCACTCAAGTATATACTGTGTGCAGCGTAATAATGAGCATGGAGATTTCGTACCGCGCTTAACAAAAATTACCCAATTGGAGTTGACTCATAATTCTCCAGACATATATGAATTTTTCATTAACTGTTTTTTCCAAAATTCACTAGTAGGAAGAATAAATATTGAAAAACATTAATATTAACGATAAACATGCTGCCACGTCATTTAGTAAGCATCCACGAATTATCAGATAATGAGTTAAACTCGTTGGTTGAGCAAGCTGCAAATTTTAAAGCCCAATTCAAAAGTAATGAGAATGCTCAGATCAACCACAACAAATTGTTAGGAAAGGTGGTGACTTTGTTATTTTCTAAAAGATCCACAAGAACGAGAATTAGTACAGAAGGTGCTGCTGCATTTTTTGGGGCGCATCCGATGTTTTTGGGAAAGGATGATATTCAGCTTGGTGTGAACGAATCATTATACGATACAACCAAGGTGATTTCATCAATGACTTCATGTATCTTTGCCCGGGTTAATAAGCACCAAGACATATTGGATTTGTGCAAGGACTCAAGAGTGCCTATTATAAATTCATTGTGTGACAAATACCATCCGTTGCAGGCGATCACTGATGTGTTAACTATCAAAGAGGCATTTAACGGTAATACCAAGGGATTAAAGTTGGCATGGATCGGGGATTCGAATAATGTTATTAACGATTTGGCCATTGCCGCTTTGAAGGCCGGCATGCATGTAAGCATTGCCATACCCGAGGATATAGAAGTGGACGAGCTTATTAAAGAGAAGGCTCTCGAAATATCGAAAAATAATAATGCTTCCTTCGAAATTGTGAATGACCCAGCTAAAGCTTTGGATAATGCTAACGTTGTTGTGACAGACACATGGATTTCCATGGGTGAAGAATCTGAAAAAGCAAAGAAGTTGCAACAATTCAAAGGTTTCCAGATCACGAAAGATTTGGTTACTAAGGGGAATGTAAATAAAGATTGGAAATTCATGCATTGCTTGCCTAGACACCCAGAAGAGGTCGATGACGAGGTATTCTATAGCGATAATTCTGTTGTTTTTGAAGAAGCAGAGAATAGATTGTACGCCGCCATGGCAGTAATCAATGCATTTGTCGTTAATGAGGGAAAACTATTATAAAATAGGGTCTATAATAAATCTATGTACATATTATATATAATCAAAAATGAACAAAACATTTCTGCTTTTCTAGAATTAAGTTGTTTTCAAAGTTAAAAACTTCAACCGTTGAATCACCGATTATGTATTCGCCATTTAGCAATTCGTAACCGCATTTACCAAATAATTCTGTAAGTATAATATTCGATTGGAATGCTTTAATTTTTGGCGTCATCGTACCGACTGTTATATGTGAATAAGTGTTCGAGCATTTGAGACCTGCGGGATTATTGTTGGCATCATAAGTTTCAATGATCGACGCATCGACACAAATCAATTTTTCATGTACCACAATGATCTTATTCAACTTCACATCGCAATAGTATTCCAAGGGCAAGATTTCGACAGATGTTTTCTTATCCTTAATTGATTCGGAATCAAATTTTTGATTAAGCTCATCCCATATTTTCAGCAGTTCCACATCCTTCTTAGCTGCTAAAATATGAGACAATGTAATGTGAAACTCTTCTTGGACTCTGTCAGACTCATTTAATTTACGCCAGACGTCATGAAATCCAATCGTTTTATCAATACCGTTAAGTAACAAAGTCTTATCAATCCCTACTCCATAGTAGGTTATTGAGTTCTTGCTTTTTTTCGGTGAGATAGAACTCGCATCGTCTTTACGCTTCGGCTTTCCAAAGGTTTTCGTATAACTAGGTTTGTAGTCTAATGCAGCCTTGAATGAAGTTTCTATTTGCTCATCAGATATTGTTTTATCAACTAAATTTGGAAATTGTTTTAAAGCCTCGAGCACGATTTTGGAATTATCTAATGATGAATTTTCGTTTAACTTCATATCAACAACTAAATCGAACTGGCTATCCGGCTCTTGGCTTGTATCTAAAGGTTGGAACCTTTTGATAAAGCCATCCATAATCAGTTTAGCTAATTTTTCATTAGTTTCAAATTTAATTGATTGATGGTTGTCACCTCGTTTGAATATTCTGTCGTAAGTCACATCCCATAATTGGTTTGTCTCTAAAGATTTGCTTACAAAATTAATGGCAACAAATTTCAACCCGATATCCACAGGTAAATAGTTATCCTTCAAGCTAAGAAACAGGTCGAACAATTGTTTACGCTCCCTCTTTTGATGGTTATTCCTATCGCAGAATACCAACAGAGTGTCACTTTTGGATAACTCCTTTAGGCATGAATCAACTAGTTTATTTCTCGAAGAGCTGTTACTGATATTGTCATTTTGGATATGCGACCAATTTGGAAACAAATTAATTAGAGTTTGAAATACTGTTGTTTTACCACATCCGATTGTAGCGATAGGTATTAAAACGTATTTGAACGATGTTGGTTCAATATTCAAAGATAATTCTTTGAGTTTATCGTCTAAATCTTCATTCTTGATTAAACCCATCCCATCAGTCTCCTTAAGTCCATTCTCTTTTAAAAATAATTGCCTTATTTTGATAATACCAAAGCCATTAAGAAAATTCTCTTTATATGAAGGTTCATCATAGAATAACTTTTCTATGAATTTGAGATATTTGTACGTAATATACTTATGTTTTTTAGTTTTAGTGACAATTGCATTAAGCGGCAATTTATTACTTACATAGGTTTTTGTTACTTCTCTTAATTGTCGATACAACAAGTAGGGCTCTTCAAATTTATATTTGAAAAAATAATTATCACCTTTCAAGTGACATCTGATAACAAATCCTTCCACTTCACGCTTCTCGTACGTTCCAGTTTTAGCTGACTCCTGTAAGAATTCCCATAATTCATCAAAAGATCTTTTCTCAAAGTAGTGAACTTTCTTGAAGCCCCATTCTTGGGCAAATGCATTGACTTGTTGCATGGGATAGGTCTTGAACTTTACTGTATTGAAATTCAATCCATGCAAGTATAAACCTGATTCATCTCTAGAGTATGGCAAGACGTGCTCCTCAAATTCGTCATCGCATAGCTCTGCTACTGCGGTTACGTTTAGTTCATATAATAGGCGACCCAATTCTTTTGATGACTTATTAATCTTGTTTAACTGCTTCTCTAGTTCAAGCTCACCTTGAATGGCATGGTTCCGTGTTAAATCATCCCGTTGTCCTGTGGAATGCTTTGAACATACAATAATTTCGCCATTCTCTAACCCTGAGATGAAAATAATACATCCATTCTCCTTTAGGGTTAATTCATACGGCCCAGTAGTATTTTCTTTCAAATATTCAACTTTTGTCTGTGTAACCTCATTAACGTTGAAGAACTTGTCATACCCCCTAACAGCAATCTCATTACCTATAGTAAATAATCCTCTTGCATTACAAGGCAATTTGACCTTATTTTCTTTTCCATAGTCCCACTCATTGAACTTCCAACTAGTAATGCTTATCCCGGTTTTATTGACAGTATTAGTAAATTTGGTACTCTTACCACTTTTTTTCAACAAAGTGCAAGCTTCTAATTGATCAAGAAGTTCTTCAACACCATCCACATCGTCATTTACAGGCTCCAAGGGCACAAACATACTTAGGTGGCTATCTTTTCAGTGGCACCACTATTTACAAGTAAAAAAAATTGAAATCATAAGTCGTGTTAGTGTCAAATTATATACACAAATATTTCAATCAACATAACAAAAGACAACTGGTATTATACTGATAAGGTACAAGCATCTAACGAAATATGTCTTTCAATGTTGATATAGACGAGGCAGATGTAGCCGTTTTAAACCAGAACTTGATAAAGTCGAAGGAGCTATTCACGTCAATATCGAAATCATTAAACAAAATATCGACCAAATCATCAACAGCCTCGATTAAAATCAAGCCTATTTTAAGGGATGTCAACAAATTGAATAATAACAAGAACCAACTTGATTCAGGGCTAAATTTGCTATCTGATGTATCCAACTATGCGGCACAG
This sequence comes from Debaryomyces maramus, assembly GCA_030583545.1. Classification (NCBI taxonomy): domain Eukaryota; kingdom Fungi; phylum Ascomycota; class Pichiomycetes; order Serinales; family Debaryomycetaceae; genus Debaryomyces; species Debaryomyces maramus. The sequence continues at coordinate 1,169,733 of JAJMIL010000005.1, forward strand.
ACATCGAAGTACGAAGCAGTTTTGAATAATTCAATTGAGTTGATTGGGTTAAAGAAATTCATCGACACCTTAGTGAGGTCTAAGAGTTTGCTCAAAGAAATGAAGGGGAATATCAGGAACTTTAAGGGGATCTTAATCAATTTCGAGAACTTGATTGACAAGTCAGAATTGAATTTACAGAACTATTTTCAGAAATTGTTTAGTAACAATAGTATGGGTACTAACAAATTGAGTGAAACCACGTTGATTTTCCAATATTTCTACAGCTCATCTAGCACCGGTGAAAGCACAATCAATAAGACTTTTGTCAGATGTCAATCCGTTAAATTGGTGGAGGCATTGAAGCCCGCAGAAGCATCGACCAGGCCAATGAAAAGAAACTCCAATATACCATATGAGAAGGGAACGAATGGTATAAACCGGTACAATAATGAGATTATAAAAGGAGTGAAGGACCAGCTAGGTGTACTCAACGACGTAGCAGCCAAGGTTGACATTGATATGGCGACGAGAACAAAAATGGTGGTGGATATCATATACAAAGCTATAAATGAAAGCTATGCCGAGGTGCTAAGCACCTTTAACAAGTACTTCAGACTGTCCAAGTTGATGGTCAACGACTTATTTATGTTGGAAGTGATAGAGAACGTCAGCCATTTTGAAAGGTTCTTGAACGTGAATAATATCGACTTACGCAGCTTCCCGGCATTTAACGAACACTACAACCAGCTAGTACAGTCATCGAGCGAGATATTCCGCGAGCTTGTGGAATACAGTGAAAGCAGAATCAAGTCGGCAGAAAGACTAACCGACTTGAACATCACCGAAATCGTGGTGGAGTTGATTTCGCGGATCAGGAAGTTGTCAGACTACAGCATATCGTTATTGAAGCTCATCAGCCTGCAGAGGTTGGGGAGCTGGCTTAACACCAAGCCACCGGTCAAGTTTGTCGGCGTGTATACGTCGGTGATACCCAACATCAGCGACGACATCGACGAAACGTCGCCCGAGCACTTGTTGTCGTGCTTCACCAGTGACTACATAGATGCGATAATGATAAACATCGAGATCGGGTTGAAGCAGGATATCAACTTGAAGAAGTCCATGCAGGGCTACTACTTGATCAAAAACCTCATCATGATCGAAACCATCGTCAACCGGTCGCAGCAGCTCTTCAGCAACTTGGGAAATCTCGGCATGGAGCGTTTGAACCGGTTGAAAAAGCGTTTCTTGAAGTTGTTCTTGGACGACTGGAACTATGCCTCCTACATCATCATCCGTGACATGACCAGCATCACCACCAGCAATGCCGTGTCCGGCCACACCTCCTCCAACTTGTCGAGCAAGGAAAAGGAGCAGATCAAGGAATTGTTCAAGAACTTCAACGAGTCGTTCGAGGAAGCGTTGCGCAACTACGAGAAGTACAACATCACCGACCCCAACTTGCGCACCTACTTGTCCAACGAAATCAAGAAGTTGATCATGAACGCGTACTTCAAGCTCTACGACAAGTATGGCGGCGGCGAGTTCACCAAGAACAGAGCAAAGTATATAAAGTACAGTAAGCAGCAATTCGAGCAGATCCTCAACGAGAAGCTCTAGCTGGTAGAATACAAGGACCATTTAACGACAGCACATGTAGGCGATCAGAAAGCAGGAAGCAGGCGATCAGAAAGCAGGAAGCAGGCTATCAGAAAGCAGGAAGCAGGCTATCAGAAAGCAGGAAGCAGGCGATCAGACAATCGGCATTCATGCATTCATGCAATCAGACAATCAGGGAAATGCTAAGGGTCTTTGCTGCGAAAACCACAATAGTAATCTCCCGAGCGTTCGCCAGAGCGTTCGCCAGAGCGATCCCAGAGCTTCCCCCAAAGATGCCCCCAAGATGCCCCCAAGTCCCCCAAGCCCCCCAAAGCCAAATCCCCCACTACAATCCTTCTATAGCCGCTCTCACCACCGCCCCCACCGGGCCCAACAGGAATGCGCACATCCACACACCAATGCCGAAACCCGAGAGCGCCGCTCCCGGAGCGGCGCTCGAGGGCCCATTCTCGACCCTGGGGCCCGCCGTGGCGCATATTATTATTATCTGGTGTCAATGTAAATTTCTGGGTATTCGTAAATTCTGGAAGCCCAGCTATGCTTCACCTCCATGCAACCTGCAATGCGCCAAATCTCCCAAGCGTTTCCATGTCGCTCCTACATTCCCCCCAAAGAGAGACCCATCGGCTTCTGACCCATTCTCAGTTCCGTCCCGAGCCGTCTCCCTGTCTCTCCCTTTTTTGCAATCTTTGCCCATCACCGCAGACTAACATTTCGCTACCGCAGAACTGCAGCGATTTCAGCCATCATGGTGCCAGGTTCCATTTCTGCTGTCATTATGAACAGACTGCATACCTCGCAACATTTCTCCTGTTTGGGTAATTCTCTACGCCGCCTATTGTGTGACAGCAAAATGACAAGAATTTATCCAACAATGCCACGTACCGCGTTTGGCACATTGCGCTCTCAAGTACCATAGTTAAGACTTTTGTTTAGTTGTTTGGTCACTTTGCAGGGGCGGATGCGAAAAATTTTCTATGGAGAAAAATCATTATAAGTCTTGGCATTCATTTGACAGATGTCAAGAATACGAATAGGGGGCCTCCGGAGAACCCATACAGCATCAAGGTGTCAGTAGAGAGCGTAGGGAACCATGGTGGATCAACTCGAGACGTGGGATGGTGGCCTACGGCCACCATCCCGGTCAATTTATAGGGTGTAGCCAAGATCTGGCGGCGATAAATGCATGGTCAAGAGGTTAAACTGCGATTGTGCAACCAACCGAGACTTGCACCAAAATTAAGATTATGACAAGAATATCTTGGATGGTTATGTACCGGTGCATATACTAAGAGAATTCTTGACTTAGTATATATTTATATAAATAACGGGAATAACCTTAGTATATGAAGCAGATGTAACAGTAATGATAATAATAACGAGAACATGAGCACAATTAACCATATGCCTAATAATAAGGTGATATTACCACCAATATCGAATATTCTCAACGAGACGGTGCCCCGGTACTATGCCAATCCACAGGTGCCATACCAGGCCAGGCCGCAACTTCCACCACTCTACAAGATGGGCCCGGTGGACCAAACATACCATGGTTCTTTCGACAGAAGGTTCGAGAGGACGTACGAGCATAAGCATACGGACAAGTTCGGGGACAAGTTCGAGAACAAGTACGAGGCCAAGTCGTTGGGAGCTAGCAAGCGCAAGACCCGGAACAACTTGCCCAAGGAAACAACGTACATATTGATAAACTGGTTGAACGAGCACCTCAACCACCCATACCCCAATTCGTTCGAAAAGAACCAGTTGATGGTGTCAACCGGCTTGAACCATCAGCAGTTGCTGAATTGGTTTATCAATGCACGCAGAAGAAAGATAAAGATGTTGAAGGAACAACGCCAATTGAACTCGTGAGGACATTGTGGCTGCTGCTGCTGATCCGGGGCCATCTGGTGGTTACTCGGGGAGGCTTATATATATATATATATATTGTACTATTTACGTCTTAATGAATTCCCCCTGCATTGAAAGAGTTGTAGACTTTTGTAGCACTGCGATCCAGCCCGACGTTCCGGTGCTGGTCTATGCTTGTAGAGACCCAGGACTCGGTTCCACGGGCCCAGGGACGGTTCCTGATAGTCTGCAGATTGTCGTAGTAGTAGAATTCTGAGGTCTAACGTAGACTGCCGTATTGGGCAGTATGTGCGGCTGGACGTGTACTTTGTGTTTACCTTTCAACATCAGATAACTGTTTTATTCATGAATCATTAGTCTTTTCTTCACCACCATGCCATCCACAGCAGACGCACTTATAGCCATAAGTGACATCATTCTCAACTCTCTTGATGATTTGCAGAAGGTCGAGTACAACAAAAAGGGCAGAAAGTACAAGTTTGTCAATAATAATTTTCAAAGAATCAGAGAGGAAGAGAAGCATTTAATCATATGTCCCGAAGACTTGTCGGCAAAACTCGGGGTGATCCTGTCATATTATATTCTAAGCAATATCAATGAAGGGGCCATTCTCCAGGAGTTTCCAGACTTGTGTCTCGCCATCATTGGTGTTGCCAACCAGCTAGAAGTGAATAAATGGTACGAGGAAGAAAACAGCTCGGTGGTCAACTACAGAAATTCCAAGTTCGATCCAATTGGCGCCAAGAAGGATGCGTTGGCGTACTTCAAGAATGTGACGGAAGACCATGTACGTATGGGGCTAGATATACTAGTGTCATCGAAGTTGAACTTTTTGCACACAGACCACCACATTGGAATAAAATTGGACAGCCAATATATTAGACACTACGTTGGCAAATACTTCGGAACTGAGGCATTGGGAAACCCTGATGTGCTTATAGCCCTTAAGAGTTTTGTGCATTGGGGGAACATTAAAGGTATCTTGTATAAACTAGAGGTTCCTAATATAGACATATCCCCATCTTTGAAATCGAGTTTTGACAAATTTCCAGATCCTCCGTCCGAGTTGAAAGATGGCGTATACGACAGATACCCTTCCGGAACTTCGCAATATTCACTTATTCGTAAGTCGTTGGACATTTTGGCCGACTACAAGTATGCCAGATTAATTCCATTTCCCACTGATCCTCCGTTCGACTTGGATTGGATCTTTGGACTATGTAACGATATTGAAAACAACCCTATCAGATACCATTTACGGTCTACCAAGAAGAATCTCTGCGCTGATCCAATCAACCTTAACGAACTATCTCAGATGCACTCGGTTCAAATCAAAAACTTACTTGCAATTATCTCATTTGTATTGAATGTTTTCGATAATACTGGTGGAGAATTCCTATTGCAAAATTCTAAGATTCCTAAAATGAATGATGCAATAATTGACAAGTATAATGAGTACTACACTCAACTAAGTGAAGCTAAGAACAACATTGAATCGTATGAATTGAAAAATTGGGATGCTAACGATATTGTCTTGCGATTACTGAAAAACGAGAACTCAATTTTCGATTCAGTAATGGAAATGAGAAGCAAATATATTGATAATTACGAATAAATAGGCACATAAATATAGACTGATAATGTTTGAATTCATCACATCGTGGTTTTCAACGCCACCCGTAACACCAGAAATCAAAAAGGAAGTCCAGAACTTAATTGATAACAATAAAATCATGGTTTTCCTGAAGAGTTACTGCCCATACTGTACTTCAACAAAGAACTTAGTGAAGTCTTTAGGAAAAGAATTTAAAGTTGTTGAATTGGATACAAAATTAAATGGTGCAACCATACAGAATGCATTACAGGAAATGACTGGCCAAAGAACGGTACCAAATATTTTCATTAATAAGAAACATATCGGAGGCAATTCTGAAATTCAAGGGTTACATATGAATGGAAGATTACAGTCGTTGCTTAAATGAGTGACAACGGTTGGTGACTGCTGATTTGCATTACTAAATTGATATTTTACAACACTATTTATTGATAAATATACTTGTATTTATGATATACAGAAATTTACCATTCTAAATTATGTAGCAGCACAATCGGGTTAAAACCAAGGCAACTTGGTATTGTTTTCCCAGACCATATCACCATTCTGTAACAACTTGTTATCATGGGCGTTATTCATCAATACGGCACTTCTGGAGCCGTTTTCAAGCCCAGCGGTCCCGTTGAATTCGTCAAGTATAAACTGCTTTACTTCCTTGGTGACTTCGGACTCCCATATGATAACCTTGACAAAATTGGAGAGTATGTCGACTTCGGAGTTGTTTAAAACTTCGAGGTACGATTTCATCAACCTGATTAACTTTTGGCTATATTTGAAATTGTCGAATTGTGGCACAACATAGATGTTCAAGACGGTTGCGTAGTTCTGGTATTTATTCAACGACTCCACGTAGTTCCAGTCGTAGGTCCACGAAATGAACCCAATCAACTCTTTATGTTCGTTGGTCAACTTGATTCCAAAGTAGTGGGGGTGGATATCCCGGAAACATTGATTTATCTCTTCGTACAGAGAAGCGTAGTCGATGTTCAAATCCTTATGGAAGAGTTTCTGGCTTATGAATTTCGCCCTCAAGTGAAACCAGTCAGCATACTCCAGGGTGGGATCGATCGAGACCCTGAGCTTGTGGTCAACCTTGGTCTTGCTGATGACGTCCCGTTCAAACTGCTTGTTGTACACCTCGAACAACTCCTTGAACTCGTGGTACCTGACCAATTCAACTGTTTCCGTCTCACGGGCCACCACGTCGTCGAACGAGCCCTTCTGCTGGCCCAACAGGAAGTTCATTAACGGAACCGCAAACGACTTAAACCCGTTCCGGCTGTAGTACTCTCCCACCTCCGAGTACAAAAACGTAAAACCCTCAGGGCCCACGTATGTGCTTTTGCTCAACTCCACCAACTTGTCGATCATGACCTTGGCCAACCCCTTTCCCCGGTGCTCCGGGTACGTGAACACTCCCCCAATGCATCCCGACAACACCTTCTGTTTTTCCACCCGGTTGTTCTCCTTGCTCCACTTGAACTTCCACGCTTCTCTTATCAACATCTCCGATGAGCACAACCTGTTCTTCGGGTTCTTCACATCCTGCAACATGAACACGAGCAACCGGTTGACCCGCGACAGCGTTATTCTAGCCTTTCCTAACACACTTTCTCTCTGTACGTAGTTTTCACGCGACAACTGGCCCTTCCATGCCTGCGAGTTTTGAAGTCTGGTGAAGTCCACCATCTCTTTATCGGTCACATTGACCAATCTATATTCGTCTCCTGTGCTATATGTCATAATATATGCGTTTATGCTATCTATCCGTTCTATAATTTATATTAACTATGGATTCCCTACGGGTTTTATACTTGTATCATCATCGGGTTGGGTTGATGTTAGTGGATTTTGCACTTTTTTTAACGGCTATAACACGCGATGAGAAGGAAACTTTTGTGACACCAGTAATTTGGAGAAATATCACCAAAACTCCTTATAATAGACGGCTGTCGTAACATGATGGAGCTTCTAAGGCACTCCGAAACATCGTGTTTCGTAATTGGACTGGCTGGTCTGGAGCAGTGGGGTACCATGGGGCCCATATGGAACAATTTTCACGGACTTGGCACTAAAAATGGAAGATTTCACGGGGAGAACGGTAGCAGGTTCGCCAAAGGCCATGGATCCACCCATGTGTAGATAGAGGATGTAGTGACGGCCCAGTAGACAGTAGGAGTGGCTGCAATGGTGGAAGTGTTGCAATCGACGGAGCCTTTGGTGATAAATTGAGGCTCGCACTACCGGGGCCTATAATTTTCAACAAAATGTATGGTATTGAAGCAGACAAGAACAACGGTGTACGGAAACAGGCAGACACGATGGAACTATTACCGGACGGACAGAAGAACACGGCGACCGAGGTGTCGTGGGAAGATCAGCAGAAGATTAACAAGTTTTCTACGTTGATCAACAAGAAGGATGAGCAGTTGGAGACGTTGAAGAAGCTCAAGGTGGAAAAGGAATATCTCGATGATTTGTCGTTGGAGATCGAATTGTTGGACGAGGACGAGAAGGTGCAGTATAAGGTGGGCGAGGTGTTTATTTTCATGAAGGTGGGCCAGGTGGTGGAGAAAATCGAGCGGGACAACGAGGTCTTGGGGGACAAGATCGGGGCCATCGAGACGTTGGTGGAAGGGTTTGACGAGCAATTGGACGCCTACAAAACCCAGTTGTATGCGAGATTTGGTAACAATATCAACCTCGAACGCTAGTATCTTGTATAATATCAATAAATAATGTCATAGATCACCCACTTGTAGCGGGGCTGGGCCACAAGAGTTGTGTCTGGGATGAGTTGTTCTGGGAGGAGTTGTTCCAGGGAGAAATTGTGTGTGGGATGGGCAGCGGTTGGCGATTAGTAGTGCCAATACTACGGCTGTACGACTTGGGACCTAATGTTGGACGTGTCTGGTATTATAGATCACGGTTGTGTGTGCCAGAGTCATGAAAGTATCGATCCAAGACCCAGACATTGGTGATATTGTCAGAGACCATGCTACATCTATATCAGGGACCCTCTTGACATAATCGTCAATAATAGGGCCACTTCTGGCTAAAATCGAAATACGAAATTTTCACTGCGATCGGTACTAAATATCGAGCGAATGTTGCAACCATTTAAATTTTGTTGTTTTTTCTCATATTCATCCTCCGTTAGCCATAGAGTTGTCTATATGAAGATATCGATAGTCTATTCTATAATCCTATAGGTGTACTGAATAAGTGGCTTAATTGGAAGCAAAGCGCTGGGATAGTTTTTTAGCCGCCCATATTTGGAACCATGAAAAGTTGGAAAGCATTGGGGTCTACCATGAGCCGGTTGAATGAGCTATATCACGACATTAACTGCAGTAGTTCGTTCAAGCTACATGTGCAGTTAGTTAATTCTGTGGTATACCAAAAGGGGCTCTGTGAGGCCGAGTTCAAGTTGACGACACCACCAGTTTTGCGAGGTATAGTGGTGCTACAGGTGATCAAGCCCACAAATATCAAAGACTTGTCGGTGAAATTCCACGGACTGCAAACTGAGACTGCTGTTGATTTCGAGGTGTCTGACTTTGACGAACCGATAGTACCTCGAAAGAAGAGTATCCGCAAGGTACTTGTAGATCAGCTCTTTGCTTGGGATTACCAGCACGTCGATGCCATTGCAATTGGGACCTACACTTTCCCTTTTCACTTTATTATTGATACTCTCTTGCCTGCGAGCTATAGTGGTCGATATGTGAGTACTAACTATAGTATTGAAGCATGCCTAAAGTATGAACACAGGGCCGGTGATTCTAGGAAGCTTACGAAAGGGGAAGAAATCAGGTTGGTCAAATGTATTCCGGAATCATTATTCAACCCGTCCATATTAGCGACAGGAAATTGGAGGGATTTACTTGTATATGAGTTCAGTTTTGAGAATAAAATAGCGTTTCATAATTCACCATACCTATCTATCCTAAGAATATATCCTATAAAGCAGGATAAGCTTTATTTCATATTACATGGGTTATCGATTTGGATAATACAGACATTATCTTTTGATAAATTGGAACCATCCTCCTTACCCAAGAACTACGAAGAAACAGATAAATTTTTGTTATACAAAAAGGTTTATAACTTAAGCTCGCTCAATAAAGATGCTGGCCCTTACAATTTTGAAATAGCACTCAATATCCCAACATGTGGTTCAATTAACAGAACGAATCAAAAATTCAAGAAAACAATTTATCCTAGTATACAAGCCAAAGATGGGGGGTTCATAAGTAGCCATAGCCTAAAAGTTACATTTGAAGTGAGCGAGCGGGAGAAGTATAAATGGAATAATTGCAATCAGAATTTAGAAATGTCAAGGACTCCAAGTAGCACATCGGCAACAGAGAAGTCGATGGACATAGAGTATAATATGCCTGGATATTCAACTTATCACGAAAGGAGAACAGATTCCACTCGCTATAAGAAAATTGAGCTTTCATTTACAGCTCCTATTAAATTGTTACCCCAAGATTCAAGTGTCGCGTCGACATCGCCACCTATTTATTCTGCCATGAAAGCTAATACAACTAGCAGCGTCCTAGAAGTAGCATCACATAGCAAGTGCAATATAGTACCTCCAGCGTATAATGAAATAACGTTGTAAATGGACTTTCCTATAGGTATTTATGCCAATTGCTATGTTGAATTATAATATATATTACAGGCTCTTATAGTTTTATATAACTCAATTAAAAATTAATTTGTTACAAACTGTTAGTACAGTAGTTTACTCTATATTACATTATAAATGTTACAAATTTTACTCGTCATCACTATCCTCGTATGTTGGTATATCCTGAAATTCTTCCGACTTTGGTTTTGAATTTTCTGATACTTCTTCACGCGTAGTGCCATTTGATTCATTTTCTGCTGATAGTTTCGTTCTCTTTAATGGTGGTTCTTCCATCCTATTAGAATCGGAATGGCTCCTTATAGAATCCAGTTGCTGCGAGGGCCTATGCCCTTGAGCTCTTTCAAAAGCCCGTTTCTTCCAAGCCTTTGAAATTTCAGGACATGCCTTAATTAATTCTTCCTCACTAACTCCATCTTGTATACTATGCAAAATCTTATCAACAACAGATATATGATTTCCATTACTCTTGTCATTTCTGAACCGCAACATTTCCCAAAAACCTGGCTCAGATAATTTCTTACGGCATTCGACGACCCGACCTTGTAATGGTTGTTGCAAGTTTTTCAATTTTTCCCAATCTTCATCAAGTAATGATAACTTGGTGAAATCTTCATATTCCGACCCACCTTTCCATACTCGCAATTTTATTAAATCTGGTTTGGAATCGTAATCAATGTACGTTGAATCTGGATCCCTAGGGTCCAAATCTGGGTCCTGATATCTATTGAAAATGAGTTCCATCTTGTAGTCTACTGTATTTTCTTCAGCTGGCTTCCATTTTAACAAAGTACTATCTGTACCAAATATATATGGGGTTTCGGCGCAGGTAAAAATTAGACCGTCCGATTCGTGAAATAATTGTTCCTTCTTTGATAAAACATCATCAGCATGATATGACGACGTCATTAGTTTGAAACTAACCTTGAATGGAAAATCCGGGGAATTGATAATTTCTGGGTTTTTGCGCTTGAAATTGTCAAACGGTTTCATTACTTGCTCGGTGATATACCCAAGCCTCTTGGGAAGCGGTCTCTTCGTAATATCCTTACCATTGATAGCCAAGGCATCAAATATACAGTATCTTAAAACTGGTTCAGCAACATTTTTTGTCTCAAGCACTAATTCGCCATCTAGCAACGTACCATGATGATAAGTCCGCCCCTTTTCCTCATTATTGGTTAATGGAAAATGTATGTTTGGAATATAATAATAATCATTTTCTCGAGTTATCAAGAAAACACCTTCGCCTCTTTCAGGATGATTGATAATAAATAATAAACAACGCAAGCCATCTGATTTCTCACAGACGTAGTATTCTTTGTTCATTAATGTATCGGTTAGATGGTATCTTTCAAACGAGATTGGCTGAGAACCTGGGAACGATGGATTTTTTCTCCCCAACAAGTCAGCAACCATTAATCGTAATTCTTGTGTTTCATTTCTGTCGAGGATAGTACCTGGTATCTCAGGCATATCTCTATCTTCCAATTGAATCATGTTTGACGTTATATAGAATTTTGTTAGTTTTTGCATGGTTTTAAAGATTTAACAGGCTCGCTTGAATTTGAATATCAAGAACGACATTTCTATAGCAGCGACATTCACTCCTACACTATGTGGTTTAACAGTTACAAATTATAATAATGCAAATAAATATAATAGAACTAGTAATTTATAAACGTGAAGAGGAATTAAAAAGAATCTAGTCCACTGTACTTTTTTTTAACTTAGAATATCACCTATTGTGATACGAGATCTTGTAGGTTCAACAGCAGGAATTTGCAATTCCTTTTTTGAAACATCAGGCTTATAAATATTGGTTATCTTATCGTTGCAATCTTTCAAGCCATATGATTCCCCATTTAAAGGCTCATTGAGCATGTCTAATAATGACAGACTCTCTGATTCGGGGGTCTCCTCAGGATCTTCATCACGAATGTGATAACATGTTTGGCATAGAAAGTTTTGATTTACTGAAACGGGCTCGACCTGGGTGTCAGACTGATTCAGGTGCTTTATCCACCACATAGGCGAAGCTGTTGTACTACACCTTCCACATGTCTTGATATTTTCAGACTTTTTAATGCTTATGATGTTCGACAGATTTAATACCTTCAAGTACTCATTATCCAAATCATGGCTTCTCGCTTGTTCTTCGTAAGCCTTTAACATATTGACATAGTTATTAGACATGAATTGTGGACCCGTTAATTTATTGTGGTTATGATTACTCTTTACGATATCTTCCAAATATATCTGAATGATCGGCTTAAGTTCATCTTTAGTTATACCATACACTCGCTTACCCAATTTTCTCATACTGTAGATATTGCTCGTGTTTCCATGGTTCCCACAATCAAGGACAGGCTTAAGCTTCCCGTATTCTCCATCCACTTGCACAATCCTATTATCTTTGTCATTGAGTCGTTGTGAGTTTAGTTTGAATCCCAACTTGAAGTTAGGGGTGTCCTGTGCACATGTTATATGGTATTTCTCGGTACAATTTTGCCCAGAAGTTTCACATTCGGCACATCCAACTAAGGAACCATTTGATGACTTACATATTCCACACTTAGTGCCATAATTCCGCAAATATATCTCAGAAACACTTTCCAATGCAGTAAAGTTCTGAATACTTTCAATAATAGAATGCTGGTCCAATATCTCATCTTTTACCAATCTCTTCTGATTGATTGCTGTCGGAGAAATCATCCTGAAATTTATTAAATCGGAGTTAAAAAGAGCACATACCAAATGACACCACCGACCGGATTCATAAATTGGCTTCAAGTAATCAGGTCTAACTGATGGGTGTCCCAAAATAGATAATTCATAGTTAGACTCATTGGCTAAACATAAACAACAGGAGTATAGTATCGAGTGACGTGGATTCAAATCATTGATGCAGGGTTCACATAACCACTGTTTGACTGGTCTAGGTATATTTTCAGGTATAGAAATTCCGGCACACGAGATATGCACATTTACACCACAATTCGAACAGATCAACATTTCCTGAGATGCTTGCATATCTGTGTCTGATTCAAGGCAAACGCAACAATTTCTAGCATCAACTGCGAATGGAAGTTCAATAGACGCATTGTTAGGTATTTGATAAGCTTGCAATTGGGAACCAAGGTCAGTTAGTTGCTTGATCTTATAAGATTTAATAATATTTCCTAGCAACTCCTCAGTCATTATAGGCGTAGTCTTCTTATCTAATTTGCTAGAAGAAATCGGTATTGAAAGTTTATAGTTATTATTTGTAATTGGGTTGATAAGACGGTTAGATAGGGATGGATCGACCGTTTTCTTTTGTCTTTTCGTAGGTCCTGGTGATATACTAGATGCTTGTAAATTATCGGCCGATAATAATTCATTTTTGACCATAGGAGTGCCTTTCTTTGATGTTTTAGTTTCATCGTTCGTAGTTGCAAGTTTTCTCTTACGCTTTGGTTTTGCGGCTTCATCTTGCTTCTCTTTTTTGAGGCCATTGCTTGAAGTTTCGCTTTTGACAGCAGGTACTTTCTTGTCTTTATTTGGTTTACTAGAATCTGGAGCTTTTTGGGAGGATGCGTCTTTCTTAGATTTGGTTGTTTTGGCTGTAGTAGTCTTTGAGACCTTATTTGAAGGTTTCGCTTTAGCAGCAGGCGGTTTCTTTGCTGGTGCTACAGGTGTCTTTGCTGTAGCAGTATTAGGCTTCCGTCTTTTGGTCAGAGTCTCCTCTATCTTTTCAGATACAACTTTCGCTTTCAGGTTTGACGTTGCTTTGTTATTGGACGAAATAACGGCTTCTGCTTTTTTGGTAGCTATTGCCTTTTTAGATCTGGAAGCTGAACCATTCAGTATACTAGAATTAGTATCGCCATTTTCGTAAGATAAACCACCACCTTGAACCTCTGATTCAGCCAATATCAATTGTGAATCTCTGAGTAATTCGTACTCAATTTTTTTCTTCCATCCACCTACGGGTTTATTGTTTTTCTTATCAACTTCATTGGGGTCTTCCCATATAACAGCATACCTTCTCCATAATCTGGCACACCTGAAGCATAAAGCAATAACTGACTCTTTATCAAGATCTTCATGTGTTCCTTTTTCAAGTTTAGTATTTGCATCAAAACCGGTTATTCTAAACCATTGTAGGGATTGATTAGTATGACAATGCTTGCATGAAAGTTTTGTATTATTATTGTAAATTTTCTCCACTTCATATGAAGAATCATCATCTGGATCTGCTAAATCATCAATTGCCGGTGTATTTTTCGAAGTGGGTTTTGATGCATGTTCATCTTTGACAGTGTTTTGTAATTTCTTCTGCATTCTTCCCTCAAAATTACCCCAAATTAGTCTACCGTTATCGGACTTTTTCCAAAGATAATAAAATCTCACAACCATAGCTAAGGGTTTAGACTTAACTTCTTTATATACTGGGTATAATTCACTACCATACTTTTTGACACCTGCTTCAAATCTTTTAACCTCTTCTTTTGTGAATGTTGGCTCTCTTAATGATTTTCTTGTCAATTTTGAAACATCGCTGAAAGCTTCATCAATATTCCCCTTATGTACTAGATAAGCTCTCAAGATTTCGTCCACAAAATTTGGGGATGTGGCAAACATATTTAAATTTTTAGCTATAGGAGCACACATTTCAACATATGAATCCAATTTTGAGAAATTATCTTCCTTATCCTCTTCAGATGGCTTCCAAATTAAAGTACAGGTTAAACCTTCTCCATCATCAACACCTCTTTCGACATAACCCTTAGGTCTAGGCTGTAACCACTGCGGAAATTCCTTTGGCGGTGTATCCTTATATTCTTCAGGGATGGGCAATTTTGTAGTATCTATCGAATCATGCTTTTTCGATTTTGTTGAAGGTTTTTTGGTTGTTGATTTTTTCTTCAGGCTGTTATTACCATTTCCTTGCTTATCAATATCATAATATACAATTGGATGATCATAAAATTCAGGAATATTTGTTGCTTGATGTTTTGCTCCAAGTCTAGTCGAAGCTCTAGGATATGGAGACCGGTCATCTAAATCGACACCATCTTCTAATCTTGAGTACATTCCCAAATACCGCATACTCCATTCTTCCTTTAACCTTCTTTGTTCAAACGATAAGTGTGAATCATTGTTAAGGAAATCAATAGCCATCAATTCATATTTTGGGAGAGGCAGAGGTTTTATTTCATCTTCCTCTTCTTCTACCTCTTCTTCTTCTTCTTCTTCCAATTCATGTACCAGCTCTTGTGATGATGAGTTTGGTGAATGCAAGACATTTCTTTCTTTAGATAATTCTGTCTCATTAGACAGTTTATTATCATGAGACAACATAACCATCTTCTTACTCTGATGCTCTAGATCATGCTTTTTTGTACATGGTGCACAAGACCACGAAAACCCTCTACTCGGTTTTCTTAATAATGGAGGATCGAGACAGTACATATGATAATGCTTGTCACAACCAGCACAAGTTACTGAATCCTGACCTGAGCACCACTGCCCACAAATCTCACAGTTACATGAATTCGATGAAAATCCGTTTACAAAGGATTTAGTTCTATGGGTCTCAACAAATATAAATTCAAATCTTTTGTTCAATGCAGTAAGAAAATTCTTGCTCTTATTCTCATCGTTGACAATGTTTCTCAAAAGCTCAGAGGTTGGTATGATATCATAGAATTTAATCATATACCTATCAAAGAGCTTATCAAAATAAAAGCAATTTGGCTGTTGGGAATAAATTTCCAAGCTATTGGCGGATACAGGAGATGCTGATTTGCCGTTACCATTAACTGTCTCTGTAATGCCCTTATATTCAAATTCAACATCCTGTTTATGCTTAACTGTAATCAATCCTCTGAAGCTTTGTAATGGACAAGTATCAGTGTGCATTGACGCATATAATAATCTAGAGTCAGACGTCGATTTTGATATGTCTCTTGGCCTGTAAAACCATTGAATTTGGAAAACGTAGTCATTGGCATCTTCACACTTCTGCTTAGGTGTGGCTGGGATATCCGATTCCAGGTTGGATGTAGAATCAGTATTAAGATCTGGATTATTGTTTTGGCTATGGTGGATATGTCTATTATGTTTGGATTTATATCCCATGATCCTCCCAATATAATAAGGCTCTCCTGGCGGCTCACTAATCATGTATATATAGTCACCTTTCACCAACTTAAATGCTTCTTTCAATTTACGCTTCCGCTGTTGCTCGTATGACGTGGGAATCGGAGGTTGATTCGGGCAATACAAAATTTGATCTTTCAAGTCGACATATGCATCGGTTAGATCTAACTTATATGAAAAGTAGTCCACGGGTATTGGGGGTGGTTGCCAGTTATACGGAATTGATTTCGAATTGGCTTTTTTATTATTAGTTTCAGGTGTCGATCCTTTCGTGGGTTTCTTCTTGATAGAATTCGATACATTATTTGATAGATTCGAAGAATTCTCCTCAAACATTGACTCGTCTATAGCATCGCTATATGACTTGTTTATAGCAGCTTGACGTCTAGGTCTTGCCAGTGACATTTTGAGTGGCTAGTTACCTAGGCGAAGTTACAATTTCCGAAAATTCTTGGATAAAATAGAACAAAACTTGTTTTAACGAAACGAAAAAACTATGGAAAATAGACAAAACAAGAACTATAATAATCACTTCCAAGTCACGACAACAAGCTCAAGAACTAATTATATATCAAAAATTTTTCAAACTTCAGAAGTAAAGTAATTAATTCAGATTTAGGACTACTTAAAAAAAATCATATAGCGCTCATTTTCTGCAGATTTCAAAGCATTCAGATTTTTAGGTGGTCAATAATAATATAACAATACCTATACACTAAGCTCGAAACACTAGGTAGTACGTCACACAGTTCAGGGTTTTAATCTTTAGATATTTATTAGGAATCTAATACAAGTATATTTAATGCTACAAGGTATACAAGGTAGATGTCTACATATACCCATTCTTCAATGCTGACTCGATTCTTTCGATATCTTCAATGCTTTCGGCACTTTCAAGTTCCACTAACAATTTTGCCTTGTCTTCGTCAGTCAATTTCTTTCCAACGTCTTGTAGTTTTTTTGTATCCTTCGGCACAATTTTTCTAACCGTATCTGAGTCAGACAGCTCTGCAAGGAGTACCGATGCCTGGTCACTGGGATTATCTATGCTGTCGCCGAATAATTCTCTGGCTTTCTGTATCTCTTTTTGTTTAACTTTGCTAAAATCCAAAATTTTCAACGAAGGAATCAACCATATTATAAAAAGTCTATAGTTTTCTAAATCCCGAATGGGATTCCCTATGAGTGCTATGTCTGTCAAGCTACTAATCTGGGATAGTATCCTTATATCCAGAAATTTGCTTATGTTATTGTTAATCAATGAGATCGTTTGGAGATGAGGTAAATTATTCGGCAATTTATCATCATTAATACCAGTAATATTATTATTAGCCACCAACAACACTTTCAAATTCTTCAACTTTGGGAAATTTGATACTTCTATCAATTCGTTATCTGTTAAATCGATTACTTCGAAAGTATCTTTTGTTATACCTAGGTTCTCAAGATAAGGTATCTTCAATCCTCGAAGCTGAATGGTGACCTGTCGCTCAGGATTCATTATTATAGGAGCATCAGCTATTACCTGCGATGTTAATCTCATTATTCTTAAGATTATACTGTGATACAACTATAAACCTTAATCGTAGTCTTCTCAGTCAAAAAAAAACCAGTGTAAGAAAACTGTACACAAAAGTCGAATACATAAATTTTTAGCATTACATATATATAAAGTTGAATGGTGTACTATATAGAGTATTAGTAAATCGTAACACAGGAAATGCAACCATTGCTTTCTACCACTTCCCATATACATCTATTACAACCATATAACCTCGATTGACCCCAGGTCTTTGTCTTCGACAGTTTATCTGAACTTGTAGTATCGACCCCATTACCACCTATCTCTTTTGGACTTATGATATCTAAGTCATTATCAATGAACTCTGTTTCATTTCTATTCAATAAAACTGGTCTCAAATTATTCTTTCCATCCATTTTACTGAAGAAATTTGGAGGGATGTCCTTGAAGTACATGGAAGAATCAACGGTGATGTCCTTTGATGAATCGAAGGGCACATCAGAATTAGAGTTCAGGCCCGTGATTATCTCCCAATTGCATTTGTTCCATTTCATGAAATCCAAGCTTTCAGTCACACCGCCGTTATGAATTATGAGTTTCTTGAGAATACCAGTGGAGTTGGACTTGTTGGAGCTTAGATCGTACAAGAAATCAAGACCAAATTTGAAATAGTTGTGAAATTTATAGATTGAATTATCGTTTACATCTATCTCAAACGACTTTGATAAGTGATTGTGAATTAACAATCTAGAGTCGAATTTGTTAAAATAATCGTCGGGCGGGCCTAGTATATTCAAAATATCCTGTTGGGTAGTTTCCCCAATCTTGATTATACATTCCCTATGTGGTTGTTTATTCGCTGTTCCATCCAATACTATTCTGATTAGTCCCAACTTCAAGTTGACTTGTAGGTTCTTAATTGCCGCGGCGGGTGCTTTAGTATCCGCCTTATTCAAAGGTCTTCTATTCATAATGCTTTTGGTAAATTTGGAATGGAAATCTTCCCAAGAGCTACCTTGGAATATTGCCAACGACTCACATTTTATATCCATAAAGTTGTCCCAATTCAATAGCTCGGATAGAATAGCGTTGTCATTGGACTTCCCTAGTGACTTTATCTTATTGATCAACTCCTTCAGATCCACTTTGAACTTGAATGAAATCCCTGGGTACGACAAGAAATAGTTCTCTGAATTCTTGGTCAACTTTCCCGGGTACGTAGGTCCAAATATTTGGTTGTATATTTGCTTCAAGTTTGGAGGCGTAATTGCATTTTCCAGAGGAGACGTTTCTTTGGCGTGGTCCATATCAGAAAGTTCTGGAGCATCCAAAGAAACATCAGCAAAGCCGCTTGGAAGACTTTCAGTAATATTATTCAAATTCACGCCATTATAGGTTAGCTTTAGGTGATTGAAATTCATTATTTCAATGAGGACAAGCCCTTGTTTATTTGAATTCTCAAACACCAACCTGACCCCTAAACCGGGCACCCCAACAACAATAGGCGTATTGAGGTACTCCTTCTCCGAGTATGTGATCTTCAAGTTGTAGTTGAATTTATTCAATTGGTTGACTATTGAATACATAGAATTACCAAGCTTGATTGAATTGCCGAGTCCCTCACCAGGCAGAATAGAAGCGTTTGTAATCATATTGAATAACACTAATATGATAAGATTTTAGCCAATATCCTCTTGTTATCCGTTTATATTATCCACAAATACTTAACAAATACTATATGAATCAATTAACAATCGAGTATAGTATAAAAGACCTATATTTAACATAAAATGCTAAATGTTTACCTATTTCTTATCGATAAAAGATAAGAGCGCACGGGAAAAACCCATAATTCGTCATCAAAAATTCGAATAATACTTATTTCTTGTATAATTGACACAATACTAAACAAATAGTATGAATGCCTAGTGTTGAAGTTGGGTTAGGTCAGACTGGTAATCAGAGTTTTTCTACATGGCGTCTCAGAAGTACTCGTAAAATACAAATTTCAATTAAACCTTTATAACAAATAAATACATGGTGAAGAAGTAAAAGTTTATTCCTTGGACGCATTGCTTACAGTAGCGTCGTCAGGACTTACAAGACCTTGACCGTTGGGAATAGTGCCCATATGGACTTGGGGGTTCTGATTAGCGGTGGACTTAATGTGAGCCAACTTGGCATCAACCGAACGAATTGGTTCGATTATGTATGCCGAGTTATCAGACATTCCGTGGCTATTGTCAAAACCATCTTCATGGTAGGCGAATTCCCCAATTTCGGCGATGTCGGTGCCCATGATTTCCTCGTCTTCATGTAATCGAATTCTCAATTGCGGGATTCTGTCCATGATTAAGAGCAAGATGGATGTGACCACAAAACTCCACAACCCAACGGAACAGGAGCCAGCTAATTGGTAACCCAATTGCTTGTAGTTGTGATTCATCCAGCCTCCAGCGATTGCGGCGGATGGATCCGCAGCAACTGAACCGTCGGCAGCAGCTACGTAATTAGCTGCGAAAAGACCGGTCAAGATTGATCCACAGATACCACCCACACCGTGCAACGCAAACACATCCATACCGTCATCGATTTTCAAGATAGACTTCAAGTCCACGGCAAAGTTGCACACAATCGCTGGGACAATTCCAAACACGATCGAGGTGTACACTGGAACAAAACCGGCAGCCGGTGTGATACCAACCAAACCAGCAATTGCACCGGTACATAAACCGACAGTGGACCATTTTCCGCCAGTTCTAAACCAGTCAACAAACATCCACGTTAAGCCACCGGATGCTGCTGCAACATTGGTGTTGACGCATGCGTACCAAGAGCGAATGGACGCGTTTCCGGTGGAACCACCGTTGAAGCCAAACCACCCGAACCACAAGAACACGGTACCCAATACAATCGAAGTAACCGAATGGGGCTTGTACTTTGGCACCTTCCCTGTAGTCAACGGATCGTGTCTTTTACCCAAGATCAACGAATAAGCCAAAGCTGCAAACCCGGAGTTTTCATGCACTGGACCACCGCCTGCAAAATCCAAGGCCCCCAAGTTGAACAACCACCCATTACCACCCCAGGTCCAGTACGCAATCGGGCAGTATACCACCGTTAACCAGCAAAACAAGAAAACCATCATTGGTCCCAATCTTGCCCTTTCACAACCTGCACCCACCATCAAAATCGCCGTCACGGCCGCAAACATCCCCTGATAGAGACAGAAGAGAATATCCGGCAACGTTGCAACCACACTGGGCGCACCAAACACATCCTTCAACGCGAAGAAACTCAAGTTCCCCAAAAATGGAGAATCGCTCTTGCTGAACACCAACGAGTAGCCCCAGAAAAACCACTGGAACGCCGTTAAGCATGCAGCCATGATCGACGCCCACAACAACGACAAAGCATGCTTTTTTCTCGATAATCCGGAGTAGAGAAGCCCTACTCCCGGAATCATTAACCACACCAACGCAGCCGAGATCCCAATCCACACCATATCGGCCTTATCGAACTGCTTGTTCAAATCCACCTTCATTATGTCTCCCCCGGGTCCTTTCCCAGTAAATCCATCTTTTGCCATATTTCAAGTTCTAGTATTATTATCGCACAATCTGGTTTGATATGTCTACACCAATTTCTACAATTCTACATGTCTTTTGATCTCCTATAAATACCCTTCTTCGTATTCTACTTATCTATCTCTTCAACTCGATAAATAATATACCAATCTATCTATTCCAGATTAACCAATCATAAAAGCTGAACAATATCGCTTGATAAGTAAAAATCACGTGTGTTCAATACATAATCGTCGCTACTGATAAGAGAAGAACACCTATAGGCATGCTTACGCCGTAAATGCTTATCTTACATTATGTAACTCATTAGCGGTGAATAATCCAATTTGCACAATGTGTAGATCCATTTCTTCAGGACGTTTCATTGGTGTGCTACACATCTCGTAGATGAATATTTTCTTGTCCGTATTCCTTCCTATCGATGAGGTAAATCAGGTATATCGAAACCAATCAGGCTTGGCACGTCCTGACGACTCGGTGTACAAGCATATGACAGGGGTGCGTCTACACGAAGAGTCTCTGCAGTTGAAATACGAACATAACTACAAGAAAGTCTCTGTTCAGCCTCCTGATGAAAAGCCTTGGTTAGCCGTACTATAGGCAGAGAGATGAGAATTTTTTTTAATAGTGAGTGTACCGATTTTGGAAAAAATGTCGCGCAAATGGAAAATGTCGCAGACCTGCCAGGCTTCCCGAAATAATCAAAAAGAGCTACCACGGGCTGGATGAATAGATTATACGTCAATTCGGTACAGTTCTGCAATTAAACGATATTGAAAGACAAATAAGATGGCAGAATCACAATATTCGTATGGGACATCCATTTTAACCTCGAAAACGCCACAGGAAGCCGCGAGTATTATTCCTGCAAGCATCGAGAGCACGCATTCGCTTCTCGAAGAGAACTTGTTGCCTTGGTTCAATAATTACTGCCAATTGTTGCAACGCCACAATCAATCGCTCAACCAGTTGATTCAAGACGGGTCGAGGGCATTTGGACAGGTACCAAAGAAAGAGTACGAAGGGTTTCACAAGATATGGAATTGCTTGCTAAATACGGTACAGGTCGAGATTCAGACGAACGAGGCGTTATTCAAGACGATGAAGTTGGAGGCCGTTGGTCCGTTGAAGGACGTATTCCAGAAGGACGTGCGTTTTTCCGAGTTGATGGTGAATTCGCAGGAATTGCAGGAGATTAGCGGTGATGTATCTTCGGGCGTGGGCAATGCTGAGGTGCAATGGAACGTGAAGGCCCCTCAGATCTTCAGTAACTTTGAAAACTTCAAGAAGCACGAAAACCAGTTGTTGTTCGACATTAGTTATAGCTATTTGAATAGTTTGAGCAGCAAGCACTCTAAATGTGTATCTAACGATGAAAATTCGGTCAACTATATTTTGAACGGATTTAAAATCGATAATGAAATGACAAACTATTTGGAATACTTGTTGCTGAAACAAGGTTTGCCTGCTTCGAGACAGGCGGTTCCGTCCAACGCTGCGTCGAACGCTGCAGCAAATGCTCCGGCCAATGCTAGACAAACGAGACAAGCTAGCCATGGCGACTTGAACTCGATCGCCTCGTCAGGGACTGCGGCCTCTGGTGGTAAATCCTCGAAATTGAAGTCAAAGATGGGCTCTATTTTTGGTCGTAAGAACAAGCAAAAACGTGCAAGTACTTTAGGTGGTACAATTCCTGAGTCTGCATCGGTTAATTCCATTCCTACCAACGCAAGACTTAATAAATCTACCGACTCACTTGATCAGCTAGCAGAAACTACACCAATTTCAAACACCAAAAACACTAGGAAATCTTCTGTTCCTCAATACGCCGGTAATCAAGCTCCTGTTTCTCAACAGCAAAAGTCAACAGGACCTGATGCGGCACCAGCGTTTGGAAGTCAACAGCAAAATTCAACAGGGCCTGATGCCCAACCAACATTCGGAAGTCAACAGCCACTGAGCCAAAATGGCAAACAAGTGGTCAACGAACCGCGCGTTGCACCTCAACAAAAATCTCAACAACCTCCTGGATTTTCAACTTTGAATGCCGCTCCCTTAACACCAAAACTCGTTTCATCAGATCAAACGAGAGGTGCAGATTCGCCAAACATTGTTAAGTATGATTCAGAGACTACTGATGATGACTTTGAAGACCCTAATAGTAAAGGAAACAGGTTATCAATGTTACAACAACACTATCTTGATAAACCTCCTGATTCCGACTCTGAATATGGCTCACCATTGAACCAACGTTTCCCAGAGAATGCTGACCAACCTCCACAACAACCTCCACAACAACCTCCACAACAACAACCACAACAACCACAACAGCAACCACAACAACAACAACAACAACCACAACAACAACAACAGCAGTACCAGCAACAACAATACCAACAACAACCGCAATACCAACAACAGCCACAGTACCAGCAAAAACAACAACAACAAGAGGCTCCATCAATGTTGTATCCAGTACATCAAAGCCAAAACGAACGTACTTCTGGTAGATTAAGCCAAAGTAGTGCAGGTAAATATAGCTTTGAGACAGGTGATGAGGAAAACCCAATTCGTTCTACCCCAAGGCAGAATCAAGAGACGTTTGATAAGAATTATGCAGACACTGACGAATCCATTAATGGTGAAAATAACTTTTTAAGAAACGCAGCTGCTGTTGCTGCAGGCGCTGCAGGCGCTGGAGCAGTTGGTCTTGGTGCCACCGCCGCAATGCCTGGTGCGTTCCAATCGAATGAAGTGCAGCAACCCCAATCACTGCAACAGCCCCAAGAAAATGTAGAATACCAGGACCAACAACAAAGACAACAACAGAAAACTGGCGCTTTGCCACCACCACCTCCTCGAGCAAGGAAAGTTGTTAATCGAGAACCATCTGTCAACCATGATTACGCGTCGCCTAGGGATTCCCAGAATTTTGCGTCCGCACCCAGTAACAACCAGACAAATAGAAGAGACATTAATTCGCAAATCTTCCATAATTTGCCGAGCGCAAGAGATTCTATTATACAGCCACAGGCACCATTGGTAAGTCAAGATACCGGTAATTCATTGTTGAAGAATAGTGATTTTTTCAAGCATTTCGATTCAAGTACCTTCATGGAATCCAACGGGTTGAATTCTTCGATTGCAGAGGTTATTAATGTTAATATCAAGAATGATAAAGTTGTGAAGTCTCAAATCATCGGTGAAATTGCCTTTAATTACAAAAAGCAAATCAATGAACAGGTAGAGTTAATGTTAGTCAAAATCCCAAACCAATTCAATAAAGTTATTTTGAATAATTCTTACATTGAGAAATTAAGTAACGATGATTTCAGGATTAATCCGGATCATATAATATCCAAGACTTTAGGAGGTTTGAAGTATTTGACTAATATCGCCTACGACCAAGTCCCCGTTTTAATTCAACAAATATGGAAATTTGAAAGTCACCAATCAAGTTTAATGATCAACTTGAAATTGAATCCTAAATATGCAAGCAGCTTAAGCATTAGCAACTTGGTTATTTCAGTGGCATTGGCTTCTTGCGAAACTACGAGTGCATCGTCAAGACCTCAAGGTTCGTTTAACAAAGACAAAAATAGAATTACCTGGAGGTATACAAAACCACTTCATTTGTCTACCAACAACTTAGAAGAGAAATTGATAGCAAGATTCTCTACTAATGGAATGGGCTCCGAACACGAGTCTGGAATTCAAGTGAAGTTTGCGGTTAATGATCCTCCACACCAACCTCTTATCTTGAATGAAAGAAATGAACAAGTTCCTTGTGTTAGAAATTTAATCACCGGAAGCTACAGTGGCCATAGTTAGCCGAATCCCAATACTCTTTCGTAATATAGTGATAGCCAATAAACATTTGTATTTTGTTTTCACCATGTTTGCTGAATGTAGAGCCGAATTCACACGAATGCGTATAATAATTTCAGCGTAAAATACAGCGAGAAATTACCCACAATGAAATGCATCCATTTTACATCAATTCACCATAAAAAAAGGAGATCTCGTAACTCGATATAACCCCACCAATTGATTTACTTGGTGGAAGCACTTTCAGCGTATTTCTCGTTTAACAATAATATGGCTTGGTTTTTGAATGTTTTTCCCGGAATTTCCTGCAGTGGTGGAAAAACTCTACGACTATTAAAACTAAGACAATAAACCCCTTTCTTAGTATTTTTTGGACCTACATATTCCCGGATCCTACAGACAATAAGCAATCTTGATAAAACTATTATCGATTGGTAAATAACAATTTCAGTGGCTACATAGATTTTCATCCAATAAGTTATTCCGACGAATTACCCCAAGCTGCACAAATGCGTCATTGTACTTCGAAAAATGTTGCACAGGAAAAACTACACAATTGAATTGCAAAAGATTCTCCTCAGATTATGGCCGTATAAGTAAAAGGAAAAGTATATAAGGGTAGGCAATTTCAAACAATTTTAAAAGTATTGGAAGTTATACAAAAGCTAAGTTATCAATGTTACTTCTGAAACTTGCAAGTGCAGTTCTAGGGATTTGTTTGGCCTTACCAACAAATGGAGCACCAGCTTCATCCTCGGATGAAGCTGGGACCTCCACTAGCGGAAAATCATCTCAACCTACAATTAAAGATGAAATGACCGTGGGGGTTGCTCAAGTGCCTAATATAAATAACGATAGTGCGGTTGATGCAAATGCGTTTGCTAAGGGTTACGATTTGGTTAATATTTCGCTTACGGACCATGGACTCAATGGTGTCTTGAAGTTGAATGAGGCAACGAATATCTACGGATATGATTTCGAGTACTTGAATTTATCAGTTGAATATCAATCAGATTCTCGATTGAACGTTCATATTGAGCCTACAAACTTAACAGATGTTTTTGTTTTGCCTGAACATTTGGTGACCAAGCCAAAACTTGAGTCCAAAAATGCTACTTTCCAAAATTCTGACTTAGTATTTAAATATCAAGAGAAGAATTTTGGGTTTGAAATCCTTAGAACTTCTACTGAGGAAGTGTTATTTTCAACAATCGGAAACCCTCTAGTTTTTTCTAATCAATTCATTCAGTTCAACACTACTTTACCAAAAGACCACGTTATTACTGGTCTTGGAGAATCCATTCACGGACTCGTTAATGAACCGGGTGTGGTTAAGACGTTATTCGCAAATGATGTGGGTGATCCAATTGATGGTAACATTTATGGTGTGCACCCAATCTACATGGACCAGAGATATGACTCTGACTCCAAATCTGCCCATGGTGTATATTGGAGAACTTCAGCCATTCAAGAAGTTCTTGTGGGCGAAGAGTCTTTAACATGGAGAGCTTTAAGTGGTGTAGTTGATTTATACTTCTTCAATGGTCCTACACCGAAAAACGTTATTAAGCAATATGTTAAAGAAATTGGCTTGCCAGCTCTCCAACCTTATTGGGCCTTAGGGTATCACCAATGTAGGTGGGGTTATGATACTATTGAAGAATTGGCTGAAGTTGTTAAAACCTTCAAAGATTTCGGAATTCCTCTCGAAACGATGTGGTCAGACATTGACTATATGGATTCCTACAAGGATTTCACGAATGATCCACATAGATATCCTTTAAGCAAATTCAAAAAGTTCATAGATGAATTACATGAGAACGATCAACATTATATTCCAATAGTTGATGCAGCCATTTATGTTCCAAACCCAAATAATGAAACCGATAATGAGTACAAACCATTCCATAGTGGAAATGAATCTAATTCCTTTATGACCAATCCAGATGGTTCATTATATATTGGTGCTGTCTGGCCAGGCTACACAGTCTTTCCTGATTTTTTTGCACCAGATAGTCAGCAATACTGGACACAGAATTTCAAAGATTGGTACAAGGATATTCAATTCGATGGTATTTGGTGTGATATGAACGAGGTTTCAAGTTTCTGTGTTGGTTCTTGTGGATCGGATAAGTATTTTCAAAACCCTGTCTTGCCAAATTTTGAATATGGACAAACGGGTGTTTCTTATCCTAAAGGATTCGATAAAAGCAATGCATCTGAATACTCATCAATAATGTCTGCTCATCCTACAACTTCAACTGCAGCTTCTTCTTCCACTCCTAAAACTAATTCCAAAAATACCCTTGCTCCAGGCAAGGGAAACATTAATTACCCTCCATACGCAATCAATAATGATCAAGGAGATCACGACATAGCAACACATGATGTATCTCCTAATGCTACCCATTACGATGGTACCATTGAATATGATGTTCATAATATTTGGGGCTACATGGAAGTAAATGCAACCTATCATGCTTTATTAGAGACTATTCCAGATAAAAGACCATTTATTCTTTCTAGATCTACATTTGCTGGTTCTGGTAAACATGCTGCTCACTGGGGTGGTGATAACACTGCAGACTGGGCTTGGATGTATTTCTCTATTCCTCAAGCATTAAGTCTGGGAATGTCAGGTATTCCATTTTTTGGAGTTGACGTTTGCGGTTTTAATGGTAATTCTGATTCTGAACTTTGCTCAAGATGGATG
Organism: Debaryomyces maramus; assembly: GCA_030583545.1. Taxonomy (NCBI): domain Eukaryota; kingdom Fungi; phylum Ascomycota; class Pichiomycetes; order Serinales; family Debaryomycetaceae; genus Debaryomyces; species Debaryomyces maramus. Next base: position 1,197,279 of record JAJMIL010000005.1, read on the forward strand.
CAATTAGGTTCCTTTTTCCCATTCTATAGAAACCATAATACACTTGGTGCCAATTCTCAAGAACCCTATGTTTGGTCAAGTGTTACTGAAGCTTCGAAAACATCTATGAATATCAGGTACTTGTTATTACCATACTACTATACCTTGTTACGCGAGGCTCATGATAGTGGTTTGCCAGTATTGCGTGCATTGTCTTGGGAATTCCCAGAGCAACGTAATTTAAGTTCTGTTGACAACCAATTCTTTGTTGGAGATGCTTTGCTTGTTACACCAGTCTTGGAACCAGGTGTGGATCAAGTTAAAGGGGTTTTCCCTGGAGTTGGTAATGACGAAATTTACTACGACTGGTATACACACAAGGCAGTTGACTTCCAGGCTGGTAAAAATGAAACATTAGAGGCACCATTGGGTCATATACCATTACATATTAGAGGTGGTAATATTTTGCCTACCCAAGAACCGGGATATACAATTGCTGAAAGTAGGAAGAATCCATTTGGTTTAATTGTTGCTTTGGATAAGGATGGCAATGCAAACGGGGAGTTGTACGTGGATGACGGGGAATCTCAAAATGTAACATCATCTTTATTCGTTAACTTTATTGCAACCAATAATTCCTTACTTGCCTCTTCAAATGGTGAATATGAGGCTTCCCAGCCGTTGGCAAACATTACTATTCTTGGGGTTTCTGACAAACCAAAGTCCGTTAAGCTTGAGGGTTCTCAAGTGGACTTCAAGTTTGAAAATTCCACCATTTTTGTTACTGGCCTTGATTCACATACTAAAAACGGTGCATTTGCTGAACAATTCACTTTAAGTTGGTAATTAAAAAAAGTTTGTTTTCAATTCTGTAACATTTTATTCATTTTTCCTTCTCGTACCTACTTTATTCGTACATATTGAATCCTTTATCGGTCTATTCTATATGTTTATGTATTGTTGTAATTATAATAATATATTAGTTTGAATTAAGTTAGCCTTGTAATCCTCACATTTGTGGATGGTTCATGGAACCGTGCGGCTCGCAAAATTTATTTGCAAATACATATATACTAAAACGTTTTGAAGTATACATAAGGAGAGGTATATTTTTATATATGTAATGTGCTTTTTGCTAGATTAATTGTTTAATTGCTTCTCCTTTAATTCAATTGAAAAGTTGTTGGTTTGCCATGGTATTTGTAACCGTGGGTGCCACAATTTTCAGATCATTAATAGTACTTGTTACTTTTTGGGACTTTAAAATTTTGAATATCCTCAATGTACTTATTGCATCCTTTCTAGTCTGGGTATTTACTGACTGGGCTTTTTCAGTTGGTTCTCCTCCCTTATTAAAAGGAATCGTTTCAATTCCTGGCTATCCTATTGTTGGAAACATATTTCAAGTTGTACATAATCCTGCCCTTGTATACATCAAATGGGCCAACTCATATAAAACAAGTATATTTCAAATCAGATTGGGTATAAAAAGAGTTGTTATTGTGAACTCGTTTAAAGATGTGAAATATTTATGGACTAAACATTCGTGTTCCAATAATTCAAGACCTGTGCTGTATATTTTCCATGGAGTTGTTTCTGCTACACAAGGTTTTACAGTAGGCTCAACTCCATCAGGCCCTTCATTTAAACGTAAGAAGAAAGTTATTTCTCAAAGTTTAAATCATAGGAGCGTTACTAACTTATCAGGTATAATTGACGTGGAAACAAAATATACTATCAAGAAAATTATTCAGAAAAATAGAGAATTATATGGACCACCATCTTGTAACAATTACCGGTATTCAAGAACAATATTATCTGATATTGATTTACTACACCATGCACAATTGTATGCTTTAAGAAGTGCAATTTATATCACTTATGGCTTACACTTAGATGTTTACGATACTGAAGCTGATATTGCAAATGAGATCATAGAAGTGGAGAATAACATTATGAAGTTCAGAGCACCTGTTTCCAATTTACAAGATTTTATTCCCATTTTAAGATACTTACCGTTTGGGAAGAGTGTGAAAGCAAAGAAATATAGAGATAGAAGAGATTTATATATGACTAAGTTATTTGAATCGTTGGAACAAAAGATTTCAGAAGGTGATTTAGAGTCAATTAACAGTTTAGTTGGCAAAGCATTGAACGATTCTGATTCAACACTGAAGTTATCTTCGGCAGAAATTCAGAGCATTTGTTTAACAATGGTGAGTGCTGGTTTGGATAATACATCTTTGAATTTCAATCATTTGATGGGACATCTATCACAACCTTGTAGAGGATATTCATTTCAGAAAAGAGCATTTAATGAAATCATGGCCAAAAATATGAATAATGTTAGTTTGGCATGGGATAGTGTTGCAATCAATACAGATTGTCCCTTCGTCATTTCGTTAATCAAGGAAACTTTACGATATTTTACAGTGCTACCACTTGGTTTGCCTCGTATAACTACTAAAGAAATCAACTATAATGGTGCCATTATTCCCGAGGATACTGTTATGTTTATGAATTCATTTGCTGCAAATCATGATTCGAAAGAATTTCCTGACCCAATGAAATTTAAACCTGAAAGATGGTTAGACCCTGTTACCAATGAATTATTGCCAAAGGATGAAATAACCCACTTCTCTTTTGGTGCAGGTTCCCGTATGTGTTCTGGAAATCACTTAGCATTTAAAGAATTATATACTTTGACTTGCCGCATGATTATAACTTTCCAGATTAGACGGCCTACGTCAAATCAATTTTTGATGGAGTTGGATCCATTTAAGAACAATTCAAACCCAAGTGCTATTTCATTTGAACCAAAAACGTTTAAGGTTAGGTTAGAACCTAGGATCCACAATGGATGTGACGAATTGTATGATAAAATATTAAAACTGTAAATACATATAACCCAAATAGTTAATATTTGAAGTACGAATAAATAATTAAATTATATTGTACTATATATCAAGCTCCATTAGAGCCTAGATCATGCTATTTAGTTTCGTAATGATATCCAGGTTCAAAAGGAATCTTGATTGGGGTCTATATAGCCCACTTTATTAACCACCACAGACTTTGAATTTTGACCCATAGGCAAATTATACTTCAATATACCACGAACAATTAAATCAAATGGGTTTTTAGAAATCACCTCCCATTTGTCAGAATTGTCAGGTTCTGTATCATTGTTTGAATTATAATTCGTAAGAGAAGTCAAATTCCTCCCCGGTCTCAACAATCTTATTGCACCACTTTGCTGTGCCGGCTCTCTCGAGAAAAATCCACCTGAAAAACTCATTGCTGATTCTAAATTTTTAACCGTTCCCAACAAAACTGTTTCTACTTTACCTTGATCTGAAATTTCAATCAAAGGATCACTTATTGAATTCATTTCAGGTAAATATCCACTTTTAGCAAATATATCTAATTCAACTTCACTGATATCTATAGTAAACCAGCCAGGGTTAACTGCCTCCACGACTATATTGAATAGCAATTCATCTTGACTTACAATAGGATTTTCGAAACTCTGAATAGACACATCACTCAAATCTTTCGTTGTAGCAAGGACGAACCCCATGATAAATCCTATTGTCAAGATAAAACTGATACTTATTAAAGTGTAAACTAGCCTCTTGATATAGTTAACTCTGTTACTATTAAAGTTATTAGATTTCTTTCTTGGTAATACAAAGTGGCCACGATTCGGCGATAGGCGAGGAAGACTATAACGTCCTGAAACATTCCTTGAATTAGGATAGAAGTGAGATTCTTCGTCATGTACATCATTTAATTGTTCACCCTCTTCATAATCATCTGCATCACCATAATATTTTTGATGTGGCTCTGGGTATGGAAAAGGAAAGATATCACTCTTTGGATATTTATTAATCGATGTATTGGGAGGAGTATTATGACCATTATTATTCGGCATGAATGCCTGTCCTGTTGATAAATATCTTTTATTCTTGATATTCGGATTCCTTTTGGAACCATGAAAATTCAAATTCAACGACCTGTAATGAGGAATTCTTTGATTTTGGTTAAGTAATGAAGCTGTATCATTAAAGTTGACACTATTGCTATTATAAGGGAACCGAATATTATTATCATAATATATTAATTCATCATCAAAATCTTCAATATCAATATCATCTGGAATTATGCTATACCTTCTTGGTTGTGACCCTTTTTTGTCAAACAATTTTGAAGTTGTCGACCTTAATTTCGATGAAGTATTAGATGACTTACAATTCTTCTTTGACGTGTTCCGACTAGTGCTCGATGTGTTCGTATTAGCCTTAATATTTGAATCTGATTTAGGATCGTTTATATTTGTACTTTCGGGCATTGGAATATCATTATTATATCCGGGAGTATTGCTATGCGCAGGTTGTGGAGCATCTCCAACCCTATTTGATGGGTAATAATCCTCTTCTGTTGAGTCCTCATCATCAATTATATCGGTATCATCAACTTCATCATATGAATAACGATCTTCGTTATATGTATCATTAATACTATTTGCTGCAGTGTTCGATTTTAGTGAATTGTTATTCTGAGAGGCTGCCGATTTATTAACATTTCCAAGGGCTTGGTGTGAAGTTGCCTTGGCTAAGTTGTAAGGAATCGAAGGATAATGACCATATGATACATTGTTCCTAGCGTGAGTCGAATCAGATTGTACCTTATCCTCATTGCTTTGTAATAGCGTTGGCAAGTGCGGTATGGAGTATGTTGATCCTGTTCTATAATGGGGAGGTCTCGCTTTACTATTAGCACTTTCCAAAGTAAAAGGAGGATTATTGTATGAAATATCCAGTGGAAGTACAGAATTATTCGTTGATCTGATTGTGGGTATTTTAGAAGAATGGACAGAATGTATCGACTCTGAAGTTGGGGCATTACCTCCATCTGAAGATTCCTCCATTATAGGGGGGCTATTAAGTGTAGAAGCAACACCTCCTAGATTCAAAACACTGCCATTATTTGATATATTATCACTTTGCGAAGCAACGCGATTATTAGGGTTGTGAGATATACTTCCTTTGCTGTAGCTATTTTGATTGTTTTCATAAACGAATGTTTCGTCACTGTCCGAAGTATCCACATCATCCACAGCACACGCTAATTTGGCAGCGAAAAAATCGGTTCTAGTAGAATTCTGCTTAGATATTTTTTTGCTTGTGTCCTTACGGGTTACTGGTTTTCCAGATGCTTCACTTATGTTACTATTGGATACATTATTAGGTGCATTAACAATGCTATTTTGGACTCCATTATTTCCTCCATCATCGTTGGATGAAGATATGTTATTAGGAAATGAAGTAGTTTGTGGTGTATTATTCAAGATTTCGGATATAATAGACGGGTTCTTAGGATGTGGTTCCTTCGAATTGATAATCTTCTGTTTGGCCTTCAAAGACTTATTCAAATTCGTTATTATATTCTTATTAAAATTAGCAGAGGAGGATCCACCTACTCCATTCTTATTATCGGTCGATACAACGCGTAGGCTATTACTAGATGACTCCTTAGGATGTCCCACATGCTTTGCTTCACTGGCAGGTTTTTTCTTCGGAACTTTGAAAACTCCCTGCGTGCTGTTACTATCACTGACCGATCCTGGTGTTGGTGCTGCTTGCATTAAACTATCACTGGATGGTTTATTCGCCTCTTTAGTTGAATTTGTATTCTCACCTGTATTCCCTTTATTTTCTTTGCTATTCTCGTTTTCTGGATTATCATTATCTGTATTAATTGTCAAATTCTTAACGTTCTTAGAACCTCCCTTCTGCGGTGAGGCAGACATCATATTCGTTAATATTTCAATTCGATTCGGTCGTCTTACAAATCATAGAAAAAAATGATATCAGTATCAAATAATGGTAGTTTTTCCTTTAGTGATACCCAGATAAACCTATTTATGATTATATGGTTTTAATCACATATTTCTGTTTATGATTATAATTTACAAAGGTGAGTATAGAATTTCTAATATGCAGGATATATAAAGTTAAGAACTAAACGACATACACAATTAATACCCAGATATGGAGAGATGTATATATAATTAAACACTGGGTCTGTTTCGAGACTCCATGAAGGAAATGTGATGGATTGGAAGGAAAAATAAGCGGATATAGCTAAGGTTTTCTTAATTTGTTTAAGTCTTCCAATTTTTTCGAGCTCAAACTATTTCTTGTGAGGGTAGAATTATTATCATTGTTGGTGGTGTCATTTGCATTTTCAGGAGTGTAGCCATTAGAAGTGTTCAATCTCGAGCCAAAGCTCAAGCTTCTGCGTATGCTAAAGCGGTCATTATTAGGTGATGCCATATTAGCAGCTGTTTTGTTTCTTGGCTTTTTGGAGGCACTGGAAGGTGGGGCTGTCGGAACAACAGAGTACTTTCTTTCTTTGAATACAACACCTACTTCTTTCATATTCTTTTGATGTTCGGGTTCCACCTTGACAAACCAATCTAAACCTTCATCATATTCATACATGCGGTAATCAGTCCCGTATGGTTTCAGCTCTAAGCAATATAAGGAATGTAGCGGCACATCTAGTTCGCCGATAGACGACTTGTCTAAGTTTAAAAAGTAGGCGAGCAAAATCCTCAAAACAACCCTGTGAGACACAATCAACAAATGGTCTGTAGTTCTCTCTATTTCTGTGATCAATGGCCTTAATCTTGTGAGAACATCCAAATAGGATTCACCACCAACACCCGGGTATCTGTAAGTCAATTTATTACGTAACCTAGATTGGAATTCTTTTGGGTATTTAGTCTGAATCTCGTCGTAAGTCAAACCTTCGAACTTTCCTCCTCCCAATTCATTCAACATCCGCATTTCCTTGATGGAAAACAACTGCTCGTTGAAATACTTTCCAGTCTCCACAGCTCTATACAACATTGAAGTCCATACGCAAAAGTTGGGCTCTGTTGGAATATTGTCTACTCTAGCAGGTTTATTCTTATCCTTGTCGAAAACAGAATTATACCGCAATTCCAATCTGGTGGAAAAACGTTCCAATTGTTGTTTGCGGAACTCCTGTCTTTGAAAGTTCATGAACCTCAGTAATGTCTTCGCAAAGTTCTCGCCTCTTTTCGTTAAATGAGAATCACCACCAATCTTTCCTGAAAGATTGTCGACACTCTCACCGTGTCTAGTTATCCAGATTTGTCTCTCGCACAAGTTAAAGTTCAATAAGAAATAAATGGTTTGCGACGCTAAAAACCCCTGAATGTTAAAACTAACGACCTTCTTACCAACATCAATCATCTTAACGTATTGAAATCCAGGAGCAGACTCCTCGTCCTCATCAATTGTCTCATATGCTTTCTCGTAGTTGTGCAATCTACCAACAAAATCTTTCAACGCAACCTCAGGATCCATCGAACGATAATCAGGTCCTGACAATTTCAATCTGATATTCGATTCGATGATTGCTGGATCAGAACAGATACTTTCTAAAAATAAAACTTTCAATTCGCCGTTAGACCTCTCCTTAATCTTCTTCAAAATTTTCAATCTTCTCTTTTTAGTGGAATTTGTGGCATCGAAAATCCCGACAGAACCAGAACCATCAATTACATAATTCAAAAGTTGGTCTAGAGTATCCATTGCCCACTTTTCACGAAGGGCATTAGAACTTTGGTTGTCTGGGCTGAAGAAGTCGGCAGTATGCACAGTTGGTGGCGACTTAGCCGTAGCCGTTGACGGTGGTGGGGTATTCACTTCATTATTAGGAGTATTTGTATCAGGCAATGGCTTAGTTTCAGGACCAACGTTGTTTTCCTTATCATTCCTTCTAGTATTACCAACATTGAATACTCGGCAATCGTGTTGAAGCCAGTTCAAATACCTCGTTAGCTTATTAGTAATATATGACTTCCCTCTTGCAGGAAGACCAACCATAACAATAACCAACTTTGAACCCACGTCAACAGATGCAATATGGCCATCCGGTGACGTTTTGGAGGAAGTCTGGCCTGGTATGTTTAAAGTGTATGCTTTACGGGCTGGTGGTGGAGGTTTGGTTAAAAGTAAGCTCTTTAATTGTTCTAGTGATGGAGTTTTTTCGAATTGTTTCTTCATATCCAAAGGAACATCTTGAAGCAAGTCAGCTCTCGCCTCCTCATTAAGCTTTAGCTTTTTAAAATCCTCTGTTTGTTCGTCAACCGGTGGAGGTGTTTCGTTACTTTTCGGTTGGGTAGTCATGGGAGAAATTGATTCTGACTTTGCTACTTTATGCGGAGCCGGCGCCTTTATACTAGGGGAAGGCTTATTATCTAGTTCCGACAAGTTCAAATGAGATATATTGTTAGTTTTCAACATGGGTCGTTCGTTCTTGTCCTGATCCCTATGGTCTGTTTCATCGTCTGTTTCGTCAAAGTCGCTGGACTGGTCCCGAGTCGCCGGAGATGCTACGCTCGACACTATAGGCGTGTCTGTCAATGGCCGCTTGTTGAATTCAGGCAACGCTGAATTTGAGCCTCCATCATTCCCAATCAACTGTGAGTCGAGCGAGTGGGAAACCCCCATCTTCTCCCCGGTACACGGATACGACGATAACTTCTTTAAAGAGTTCTTGCGCACCGGCGAAAAGTTGTAGTTCTGATGTACTCTTCCGTGCTGCCCCTGGAGCTGCTGTCCACTTTTTCTCTTGCCCAGGTCATAATCATCCTGCGAATCATTCGGATACAGTTCATTCGACGCATAATACGTCAACTCATCATCGCTTGAAGAGTTCGAAGGCAGTGTGAAAAGCTGACTCGAGCTATCCTGGAAGGTGCTGAATGTAACCTTCTTATCATTGCCTCGTTCCCGATGGTGCTGGAGCATAGCATTTGAGATCGATTTCGACTTTTTTCTGCCCCGGTCCAGCTTTTCTTGCGCCCCGGGCATCCCTGAAGTGGCATTTGCCATGTTGGAATGCGTTGATGACATATTGTTATCTTCTTGTTGATTAACGTTCGTTTATTACCCTACGTTTAAGAGTCAACTAGGGTATTACATTTAAAAAACCGATGTGTCCGTCCTGCATATACTCGTCGGAGTCCTTCTTTAAATTTGTGTCATTTCTCAATAGCCTCTGACCCGATTCCTAGCAACAAAGGGACCAACGGATTGAGTCATATCAGTCGGACTAGAGGCATTACCGGGCCACAGAAGACAATATAACTTCTACGGCATGAGAGGGGTTCTTCTATCTCACTGTCAATTAAGTAAGCTTCCGTATTGCACTAGAATTCGTCAATGAACTAACGGGAGACGGAAAGAAATTGTAAGGAAGTGTGGCCAAATATAGGTTCATATACAAAACTTGGAAGTGTAGAACAGTGACAGTAAAAAGACGGTATCTGGTAAAGATATATATATATATACTTTAATATTTGTAAAAGTTTTGTAAGATAGAATAGATTGCAAAAATGTAGTAAAAGTGCGGCAATCTGAATAAGGAGTGAAAACGGACAAAGGTTAGCAAACAAGAAATTGAACACGAGGAGAGATGAATACGTAGTACGTTTGATGATGCTATATGTTTGGCAGGTTTGGTAGATTTATGGCATAAGCTATAACCAAAAAATGGGTTGCCAGTATGGAGATCGGGAGTCAGGGATTAGAACCAGTCCCGGAGTTGGCTGGAAAAAGATTTACTCAGGACATTTTTTGATGTGGCCTTCACTCCTTCTTACAAGGCCATGATCGATTTCCACTGCCTTACGATGGACTAGCATCTACCTCCTACCCACAACACAAGATACATAGTTGAGGAGAGATTTGCACCCACAGCATGGAGCCTGCATATAACAATCCAAACTCTGGGTATAGATATCTTTCCGGATGCTAGGATAAGGCCATGTAGTCGATAGAAAGATGAGAGGAGGTTCCTGCTACTGTATCGGAACAGAGAAGTGCCACTATTTGCAAAAATAATTGAGCGTCTTGATGCAAAATGTTGTCCAGGCACAGATCGAGCATTACGCAGTTACAAGAGTGAAAAAAAATTGATGAGATGGCCAGCTAGACCACCAAAAGATAACCATGTCGTTCTCATTTGGTTTTACCAATGATGACTTTAGTGACGACGATATAGTAGATGAAACATGCAAGTCTTCGAACCAGCAAGCATCCCAGCCGAAAGAAAACCCGCTAGATATATTATCGGCATCCATAGACGAGAAGACGCATCCCAAGCTCCATACGCTAGAATCGATACTAAACACGTTGAAGGATGTGAGGCTTACGTTTGATAACTACACAACTCCAATTGGACAGAATATCATCTATCGTCGTGAATTATTCGACGTTAAGCACCAGATTATGTGTGAGGATGATGAAAACTCAACCTCGAACCGTGGCATTAATGATTTTTTGATAGGGGAGGGAAATAACGACACAGACTTGAAGAAAAATGTTTACGAAGGAGGACTCAAAAGTTGGGAGTGTTCTTATGACACAGTGGACCGGTTATCTAGCATGATCAACAATACTCAATTGAAATACAAGAAATTCCTTGAATTAGGGTGTGGCACGGCATTACCTACGTGCTTTCTCCTAATGAAACGGTTCCAACAGGAAGACAAGACGGGCGCAAACTATATACTATCTGATTTCAACTACGATGTGCTTAGGCTTGTCACGGTTCCAAATCTAATTATCCACTGGGCCTCAACCTTGGCACCACAGAAGTTGCACGAACTAACGGCAGTAACGTCACAAACAGAAGATGGCTTGGAAATGGATGCGCCTGTACTTGCCAACGACGAGGTTTTGTTGACACAGGGTTTGATAGACGAATTCCTTCTCCAGTTGTCGCAATACAACATCTCCTTGCGGTTCATATCCGGCTCGTGGGGAAGACAGTTCAATAATTTATTGACCGAAACTCGAATTGACTGTATCATCAGTTCCGAAACTATCTACTCCTTGGACACTTTGCCCGTAGTGGCCGAATCGGTAGTCGAGATATTGTCCCATGCAGATATACCTAACTCCATCTGTTTGGTAGCTGCCAAAAACTTTTATTTTGGGGTTGGGGGCTCGGTGGTCGAGTTTTCTAACTACTTAAACAAAATGAACTTGGAAAGATTCACAGTGGATGTTTCAGAAATCAACGACTCTCAATTGAAGAGATCTATGGTCCAGCTAACCTACAACTAACTAGCAACAGTGAATAGAAGTATGTAAGTATATGAATCACGTGCCACAGAACACACACAAATTCCCATCTGTGCCTACATTCTGTAGACAAACTGCTATCTACAGCCATAAATATATAGACATAAACACACAAGGGATCCGTCCGATTATGCCGTGTAGCTAGATCTCTTGCCTACCTAAGGAACACCAGGCTAGCCCCAGATTCGGGAGAAGCTTCGAATTGATAAAAGTACACGACCGCTACCGTGATATTTTTTCAAACACACAATTCAAGTGAAAATCAATTTCTCTGGCTATAAGATTCTCTATCTTGATTTGTTTTACATATTTCTTAAACAACACAGTCTGAAATAGGTACGTATTCTCCGTGGGTGAAAACATATATACTGTGCTTACTGGAATGAGAAGGTCTCCTTTGTCATAGGGCAATTCGCTCTGTCTTCGAGTGAGCAAATAATTATACTATTTATATAAACCAGTACTATTGTGAATTTTAATGGCGATTCTCGAGGCTCAATTTGAGTTTAATAGCTCACATGAACTACGCACTTATAAATAAGATAAGATTACAAAATAACCCTTGTTTCCAGGTCTGCTAATCTCTGAAGAGAGATGTGCTCCAAAAGTAACAACTACAGTGGGTTTTTGGACCGGAAAACATCGTCCTTCAACGTGAAAAGCAAACTGAATGGTCGATCGACTACAATGCTTCCGTATGACCATTTATGGATACTGGGAAGGGTACTTGGGACCATCTTTTAGTGATAATCCATAAAATCAGGCCAGGTCGTCCAACGGCCAATACTCGCTAGCCAATCAAAATTGCGTTTTACCAGTGAGCCAACTAACAGTGTTTAGAAACAAACGAACACAAAACCAATTCTAGAGCACAGTATTAATTTTTCACTAGACCAGTTGTCCCAGTTTGTTGAGTATACTAACATTTTAGGCAGAAGTCATTATGTTTCGTCAATCTATCCAAAGGTTAGCTATCCGTAACCAATCGACCGTTGCTCAAACCACCCCAAGAGCATTATCCAATGCCTACGTAGGCAAATTAGAAGGTAGATGGGAAACCTTACCAAAGCAAGACCAAACTGAAATGATAGAAGGATTAAAGACCAGAATGGAATTACCATGGCAAGAATTAACTGCCGCCGAAAAGAAGGCAGCTTACTACATTTCCTTCGGTGAATGGGGACCAAGAAAGCCATTATACGGCCCGGGTGACAGAAACAAGGTTTTCTGGGGTGTTATTGGAGGTATGGCCGCAGGTGTTGGTTTGTTCGCTTTCATTAGATCATTCGCTGCTCCACCACCAGAAACCATGAACAGAGAATGGCAACAAAAGTCCGACGAATACTTGAAGTCCAAGAATGCTAACCCATTCTCTGGTTACTCTCAAATCCAATAAATGTGACATTAGATCCTTCACGATGTGTTCGTTATCTTTCATTACGGGAAGAACAAAGTTTTTATTTATGATTTTTTATTCTAGCATCTCCTATTTCACAACCCTATAGTGAGTGAATTCTTAAGTCCTTTTATATTTTGGTTCACAATTAAAATCATCTAACGTATTTTAATTATCTATATGTGTTAGTTTAATTTAATTACACGATATTTAGTTACAATTTCTATTTGTAAGTCGAAAAAAATCTATTAATTTGGGTATAAAGGAACTCTAAAAAAATTCGTAAGTATTCTAATTTACACTATTATAAATAACTATTCGTCGTCGCTTGGGCCAAATTCACCTTCAAAAATTGTGGCACCGGCATTTCTTCGATTTTCAATAGTTTCACATTCGTGGGTTTCGAGTATCATCTTGGCGGTTGGTCTGTCAAAGGGGTTTGGTTTAAGCATCCTGGTGACCATTTTATCCAAATTATCCGAATCGCAAGCCACCAAAAAGTCTGGAGCCCAAGAGGGTATAAGAGTCTTGACATCAATGCTACGAAGCAATTGGTGGTGATGCTGGTGTTGAAGATGTTGATATTGTTGTTGCAAATTGTTGTGATACAATGAAGACTCTGATGAATTGTAGGACGTTAAGGACGAGAAGTTTTGGTGCTGCAAAAAATCACTTATATTATCACTTGACAACTTACCGGCATCAGATAAGTCACCACTTCTCAATTTTCTCCAAGGAGAACCATTATCGGGCAATATGATATTCGCGGCAATTTCTAAAATTATCAACCCGACACTGAAAATATCGGCGAAGGGGGTATATATTTTATCGTTAATTAATTCTGGAGCAATGTAGTTTCTGTCACCTTCTAGATCGAAATCTTTTTCTAGTATCGGCAACTTTGTCGCAAGCCCAAAATCACCAATTTTCAAATAACCTTCAAATGTTACGAAAATATTGGCTGGCTTTAGATCAAGATGTAAGTAATTTTTCAGGTGGATAAACTTCAACCCATTCAATATTTCAACCAAGATCTTCCAGATTCTGAACTCATCAATCTTATAGTTTTTATGGTCCTCTAAAAAGTCAAATAATGTCCCACCTTCACAATATTCGGTCATTATGTAGTAATGGTCGTTAAAATCCCAAGCTTCAATGAAGTACACCAAATTTTCTTTGCCTTCATCTTGCTCTTGTATATTAACCATTTCATTGTCTTTGACTGAAGTTAGGCTCCGCAAGGCTTCGATTTCTCGCATAATGGCCTTCGTTTCAAGTTTACCGTAAACCGGTCTTTTGGTCTTCTTAATGGCAAACTTTTGATCTTGAAAAGAGCATTCATAGGCAACTGAGAACTCACCAGAGCCTAAATATTTAATATTCTTCATTCCGAATTTATTTATAAGGTGATCGTCAATCTTTGTTGGTTTCGTGAACTCATTGCAAAGGGTTGCCTGGGAAGAGCTGATAGAATCTAAAATATTGGTTGATGAAGAAGGGTCTATCTTAATACTAATGGGGTTACCTATTTCATATGTTGGGGTAGAAGGCTCGTTTTTGGAATTCTTAGGATTTTTTAAATTATCCAACTTTGATTTTGAATTTGCACCCGCCTTCTTTGCATTATATAGAATAGGGCTGAAGTTTGCTGGGATCGAATGTGATTTTTTAACTGATTTGGTTGGCGTTTCGGGAATTGCATCGTCTGCCGGTAAGTCAATATCTATATCAGTATTCAATAATTGTTTGGTTGCCGAGTCATTTGATTGAGCCGATGGAATTTTGAAGAAGCTTGAATTAGAATCATTATTTGATAGATGTGACGAATTGTTTCTCCCAATTTCGATTGATAATTCCAGATTATCATCAAAATGATTACTATCATCACGGGCTGATACCACATTACTTAGAGCGGAGCCCTTGAACTCCTTTTTATTATTTAAGGAGGAATTGATGCTAGGGTCCATGGTCATCATAGGATGTCTCTTAATTGGAGTTTCAGGAGGCAATTTCCTGGGGGATTTATCATTTGATTGGTTGCTGACCGAATTCTTTTTCACCAAACCGGTAGACTTGAAAGCCGTCTGCAATGGCTTGACAAACTTATACGAAGACTTCTTCTTGAGAAGCTTTGTTTTATAATCGTTTTCTTTATCGTCGTTGTATAAATCTTTGCTTGGTTCATAATTTTTCAATTTTTTCCTATTCCTGATAGTGTCATTTTCGTTATCCTGGTAAATAGAAATCGAATTAGAAGTACTGTTTAGTGAGGAGGACTTCATTAACTTCTTGTTCCGCGAAGGGCTATCGTCGTTCAAATCCATCACATCTAAACTGTCGAGGTTGTAGTACTCGAAACTAAGAGTCGGCGAGTAGGCCGGGAGTGACTCCGATGCTGTGAAGGGACTTTTAATGCTATTTGTTTTGCGAAGTTTGTTACTATTCGACAATAACTTCTTGGTGCGTAATGACTGTTTGAAATTGGAGCTTGGAGGCACGAGCTTGTTGGTGTCAAATATGCCTAACGATGTGTTGGGACGGTCGACTTCAAAGTCTGCATGCACATCCGCATCACTGTCATGGTCAAATTGCGATGGAGGAACCGAGCGATTCGGCGAGATGATGGCGTCTCTGTCGGCGTTCTTGAACATTTTAAAGCCCTTCCCGCCCAACTTCGAGGGCGAGTATAATGGTTTGTTTATCGAAGGTGCCGAGAGCGTCGAATGCGGCGGGTCTGCACTGTGTATTGACTTGGCGCCAAAGTATGTATTGAGATTCAAGCATGAGTTATTGGAGGAGTTGGGCATCGAGTTATGCATGGAACCCGCCGCCGAATTAGGCATGGAGTCGTGGGGGTATTGGTGTTGTTGATGGTAGAACAAGTGCTTCGAGGTCAAGAGCTTCTGGGAATTGGGCGATGGCGACTGACTCACCAACTGATGCGGTCTCTTGAACTTGTTGAGCGGAGTCTTGGCCCGCGGACTGCAAGTGCCATTGGGACTGCGGCCGTTCACGATGGAGGCATCGATCTCGTTCAAATCGCTGATGTAGTCGATGTCGTCCACGTTCTCCACGATGCGGCTGCTGGCGCTGTTGGCGTACAAGTCGAAAATCCGGTTCGACTTGTCGATGGAAAGGTTCAAGAACTTCGACGACCGCTTGATCGACGACTGCTGCGAGTTAGACGTCAGGTCCTGGTCGCCGTCCGCGTCCTTCTTGAACAACCGCTTGGGCTGCACCACCTGGTGCGTCTCGTCGGCCTGCAATCCATCGGCTTGCGATCCATCGGCTAGCGATTCATCCGCCTGCGTGGCGTCCGCATCGCTCACCCCGTCGCTGTCGCTCGCAAACCCGTCCGCCATGTAATCGTCGATCCGGTCGTCGTAGTAATCGCTCTTCACGTTGAATGGCGGCGACTTGTTGATCTTCTTCTTCCGTGCCCCCATCTCGTCCCGTATATCGTCCAAGATCATCGAGTTAAACGACCGCGAGAAGTGGTTGTTCGTGAAGTACTCCAACTGGTTCGTGGCATTCGCCCGTCCCGCTACTTTGCCGCCCTCCACCATCCGCTGCCCGTTCTTCGGCGTCAACACATCTTTGCCGCTGCCACCGCTGTTTTCTCCCACCGATGTCTGCACCGTCCCCGTAGTCGACTGGGACGATGTACCGCTATGGCTTCCCGTATGAGTTCCCGTACTATTAGCACCCGCTGATATAGGCGGGCGCTGATATTTCATATTAGCAATCTAAGTCCGTAATAGGTGCGCTGATCAATCAAATCAGCTTTGAACTTCTTTCAAAGTACTATCTCTAGTTTTTTCACTAGTTTGTATGTTGTTTATGGTAAAAATACTAATAATATCAACCGAATCCACCATTCCACCATTAAACGCCCTATTTCACGTAAACAAACACTAATGATAAACAAATGAAAGAAACGCGATTGCTACTAAAATTCGCATTGATTTGGGACCCGGCGAAAAATGGCAGATTTTTTCAGAAATATTGGTACTCCCACTTCGAACAATCTCCTTAGTAATTGTAGAGCTCTCATTCGTCCAACTACTAGTAGGCGTATGATAGTAAGAAAAGATAAAAAACCAAAGAAACCGGTAATACAGCCCGTAGAAACCGGTGTATACGAGATAGTATTATTAAGGACAGATAAGCTGCAATAAATAGAAAGGCCGAGGAAATAAGCGCTCTGGAAGAGGAGAGACCAGGACGAGAAGAACCAGACGACGAAAAAGGCACGAAAAGTAGAAAGAACCGTTGATAAGATCAAGAATCGATCAGCGAGGACGGAAAAGCCAGGAGACGCCAGAAGCCAGGAAATAGGCAGACGTCGAGCCCGAGAGATCGAGAGGTAATTGAGACAGGCGAGAGATAGTCGAGAGATAGTTGAGAGATAGTTGAGAGATAGTTGTGAAAAAATCGAGAGATAATCGAGAGATTTTGTCGAATACAGACACGGACGATAGGTGAATATACAATGTCCCCAAATACATCGCCGAAACAGACGGCGAAAATAAATGAAGACCGCGAGAAAAGGCCAGAGGAGGCGGACGACGGCCAGCAATGCTCGAATTGTGGGACCACAAAGACACCGCTTTGGCGACGGGCGCCGGACGGGACGCTAATCTGCAATGCGTGTGGGTTGTATCTTCGGTCCAACAGCAGCCACCGGCCGGTGAACTTGAAGAGACCGCCAAACACGACGGCGATCACGAAGGAGGAGCAGGGATCGTGCAAGGGCGACGGGAGATGCAACGGGACCGGAGGGTCGCAGGCATGCAAAGGGTGTCCAGCGTACAACAATCGGGTTGTGATCAAGCGAGAGACGTCGGCGGCGGGCGAAGGGTTGAAGGACACGGTACTGCGCAGCAGCGATGTGTCGGAGCGAGAGGAGTGCCCGTCGGGCACGGAGGCCGCTGAGAACGACCCGTTGGCGATAGCCTGCTACAACTGTGGGTCGACCATCACCCCGTTGTGGAGACGGGACGACGCGGGAAACACCATCTGCAATGCGTGTGGATTATACTACCGGCTCCACGGGTCGCACAGGCCCATCAAGATGAAGCGAAACACCATCAAGCGCAGAAAGCGGGCGTTGGGGCTGTCGCAGGTCAAACAGGACCCCGAGAACCTGCTTCCAGGAGGGACCAGAGAACAGCTGCAGCCGTCAGAGCTGCGACCCATGCTGCCGCAACAACAACTGCAGCAGCGGCCGCAATCACAACCCCAGCATACACCGCATCAGACACCGCAGGCGACCCAGTCACAACCCCAGCTCCACCCCATGTCACAGCAAATGCTGCCGGAACAGGCGCGCAAACGATTCCATCTGCCAGCGCCGGCGATGCAGCCAAGTCATATATCATTTTTTCCTCCATATCACGGTGGCAGGATCCCCAATGGCCCGGGCCCAGTGCCGGGTCCAGTACCCCCCGGGTTCCCCAACTACAGTCAGAACCCTCAGTTCCTGTCAGGTCCACCTATGATGCCTCCCTACGGGTACATGTACCCGTATCCACTGCACCAACCACAGGCGCCGCCACCGCATCAAGTACATCCTCCACCGCCACCGCAGGTATTCCCACCAGCACCTCCAGCAAGTATGCAGCATAATGGGGCCTACGACTCGCATCCAATCAAGTTACCCCTGCTTAACATTCAGAAAAAACCCACCCCAGAGACTAAGACTGTACAAATAAAAAAAGAGGCCAATGAAAGCAGCATTGACAAGAAGTGTTGTTCCAATTGCAAAAGCACCACTCCGGTGGCAATTGACTTCACCTCTTCCTACAAATCTTCTTCTACTACACCAAAAACTTCGGACGAAGCACTTAAGCCGGCTAACAAACTGACTTTGAACACGGCAAAGTCGTCGAGCAAGAAGACTAAGTCCCCCAGAATGTCGATTGGTGGTTTATTGAATGATAAATAATAAGATTGTATATACATTTATAGAATTTAATTTATTCACGTTATATTGTGCAATGTAAGTTTTGTGTAAGTGTCCCAATTCTTTTATCAGATTTCGCTAGAAAAATTGCAAAAAAACCACCATTCCCATTGCTATTGCTGTCCATTTGCTAAGATGTCAGATATAGATAGTTCGTTGAACAGAAAGATAAAGGATGTTGCTGCAGGTTTTGTCGGGGGCGCTACCCAGGTTTTAATCGGCCAGCCAGCGGATTTAGTGAAGATTCGCTTACAAACTTCCACCATACCTACCACGTCCGGACAAATTATCAAGACCGTTATCAAAAATGAAGGATTGCTAGCGTTCTACAAGGGTACATTGCCACCATTATTCGGGGTTGGGGCCTGTGTGTCCTTACAATTTTACGGATTTCACGAATGTAAACGTCAACTTTTAAAGCAGAGTGGCCAGAGCCAGTTAAACTTGTGGCCGCAAACATACATTGCTGGGGCTTTTGCCGGGATCGTTAATACCCCTGTGACCGCACCGGTAGAACAGTTGAGGATCTTGTCGCAGTCAAACACCAAGAGTGAATCGAGCTCGTTGTTGGCGACCGTTAAGAAGATCTATGCCGAACGAGGATTTACCAACGGGATATACAGAGGGTTTACCATCACGCTAGTGCGTGAGACTCAAGCCTACGGGGTGTGGTTTTTGGCTTACGAGTCGCTCATCGCATACATCCAATCTTCCAGGGGTTACAAGTCCAGAAACGACATTTCCACGGTGGAATTGTTGACGGCTGGGGCCTTGGCCGGGAATGCTCTCTGGCTCTCATCGTACCCCATCGACGTCATCAAGTCCAATATCCAGAGTGACAAGTTTGGACCCGAATCCAGGTTCAACGGCAGCATCAGACTGGCCACCAGACACATCTGGCACACCAACGGCTTTATGGGCTTCTGGAAAGGTTTGACTCCGTGCTTATTAAGAGCAGTTCCGTGCTCCGCTGGAACCTTTGCCAGTGTGGAATTGGCCCTAAGACTCATGGGCTAGGTCTAACCCCAACCTTTCAGACATCCTCCAATAAAGTCTTCCACCGCTCGTGTCATCTCTGCAGAAACCACTTTTGATCTGTCTCCGATGACTCTCGTCCACAACCAGCCCCTCGGATACTCACTACCACCTCTCCAGTGTCTACAATGTCCAGATCTAGCTCTTCTCTATAACTTATAGACAATGATTATATAATCACAAAACATACAACTATTCTACAAGTATTTCACCACTATATTTCTTCAACACCTGTAGCAGAAAACTCCGTCTAGTTGGGTCTCTCGCTGCAACTGAACTCCGCTAATCTACGGTTACTGGCCATATACCCATTTAGAGCCCATATTATGATCCACTTGCTAAATGAATTATGGCTATCATATCAGCCAATTAAAATCTTTGATTTTCTCGTTACCTAAAATAATTACGCAAAGCGAAATAGTTCATATTAAAGAAATGAAATAAAACTAGGACTTTATCCATTTATTCTAAACTATAGAGATTAAGATGTTTAAACAGATGATACAAGTGTCCAAGGCGACCGGAATCAAGCCACAACAGGTCCGTTGTCTTTCTGGTACACCAAGATTCTATAAACCAGCCGTGGCCACCGACTATTTGACCACTGGTGGATCGACGCAATCTGTGTGGCCAAAAGGGTTCAGACTTCCTAAACCTAAAACATGGGAAGAAAGTGGTGAAAGTGCATTGTCAAAGGCCACGAAGTTCTTCTTTTTGAACGAAATTGCCAGAGGTATGTACGTGTGTTTGGAAATGTACTTCAGAGCACCATACACCATCTACTATCCCTTTGAAAAGGGACCAATTTCACCAAGATTCAGAGGTGAGCACGCCTTGAGAAGATACCCAAGCGGTGAAGAAAGATGTATTGCCTGTAAGTTGTGTGAGGCCATCTGTCCTGCTCAAGCTATTACCATCGAAGCTGAAGAAAGAATGGACGGGTCCAGAAGAACATACAAATACGATATCGACATGACCAAATGTATTTACTGTGGTTACTGCCAGGACTCGTGTCCTGTTGATGCTATTGTCGAGTCGCCAAACGTCGAATACTCGACCGAGACCAGAGAAGAGTTATTGTACAACAAAGAAAAGTTGTTAGAAAACGGGGATAAATGGGAACAAGAATTACAATACTGTATCGATGCCGATGCTCCTTACCGTTAATCTTCTTGGCCTTTGTGTTCCTCACTGTATTTTAGAATGGATTCGATACACTTTCATCCGCAAACATCGATGTGCGCTCCTCTGACGCTAGTCTTGCTTTGACTAGCCTAACATTTACAATACAATATTCAACGCCAATGTATTCTTCATACAATATTGCATTTATGAGTTTTATATATACCTATATATACTAATTATAATAAAATTAAAATTAAAATTTTGTTCGTTGCATTATTTGTGTAATATTCTTCTTTAAAACATTCAATCGCGAACCTTCACAAGATGAATATATTATATTATTAATTGATTTAAAGGATATTATAGAGGACTATAGTTGTCAAAGTTCATAGGAGACTATCCAGAGAGCATAAAAGAGTTTCCCAAGCTTAGAATTCAAGCTCATACAAATATACCAGTGTTGAATCATAACTTTGCATATTTAATACATCGAGGTTAGAACAATCCAAGATCAGGGTTAACATGTCAAATAACCCGTTCTCACTGAGCCAGTTAACGACGTCAGTCACGGCCACGGAGACATTTGGCAACAACGGCAACTTTCTGCCTTCGCATAATCACACTAGTTCCGGAGCATCCATGATAACGTCGCCCAAAACGATTAACTCCAGTTTTGAGGGGAGCCCTGAATATGGCATAATAAACTACAGTCCCAAGCATTCACGCAAACCGAGTTCGTTGTCGACGAATCGGAATATCAATATGAAGAATTTGTCGTTGAACCTAGGGCATGCAAGCACGGACCCGGTGACAGAAAAAAACGAATCTGGTGAATTATTCAATAAACCACCGATGGTCCGCAGAAAAACGTTGACCTTGTCCATACCGTCGAACACTGCGGTGGAAGACTTGCCTCTCGTCACCCCAAATGTCACCAAAACACCATCCATGCCCCCTTTAATGCCAAGATTTGCTGATTCTGTGACTGTAAATAACAACCAAAACCATGAAGATGATCATGACCACAGATTCCAGTTCAATCCACCCAGTGTGATAAAGAACACAAATCCGTTCCAGGATTCCAGTTTGCAAAGCCCGTTCATGAAGGATAATTCCTTTGTCCACGACTTTTCAAACGTCAGCATTACCCAAGAAAAGGCAATATACTCGAGGTTGCCGGAAGAATTACAAGAGCAGGGCCAACTAGAAGCATACCCCACGGGCCCTGCGAATGTGTTGAATAGTTCCATATATCTATACTCGGACCCCAATAATGGTCGCAAAAGCATCGACATAAACGAGTTTGATTTGGTTATAAACGTGGCAAAAGAATGTAAGGATTTGTCCGGAGAGTTTGATACTTCTAATGGGAAGAAAGAATATTTATATATACCTTGGTCGCATACATCGTTGATTCTGAAAGAGTTGCCGAAGATAACGAAGAAGATGAGCGAATATGATGACAGTAATAAGTCCCAAAATAAGCGTAAGATTTTAGTTCACTGCCAATGTGGTGTTTCTAGATCTGCCTGCGTTGTAGTGGCTTACTTTATGTTTAAATTTAAAATGGGTGTAAATGAAGCATACGAATTATTAAAATCGGGTACAGACAATATTAACGAAGCTTCAAATACCTCAATGAAGAATAAGGGCTATTCAATTGATGCATGCGACAGAATATGTCCCAACATGAGCTTGATCTTTGAATTAATGGAATTTAGTGATGCTCTAAAGAATAAATAGGCTAATACATAGTAAATTACTGGCGAATGTTTTGTGTAATGTTTATTGAGAGTAATAATTTTTTTTTATTATTCTATCTTCTTGTTACTTTATATTCAACTAATATCCTAACCCCATAACATATACGTGATACGAGCTCAAGAACTACCTGATATCACTGGATAAGGTTAAAGAGTCAATTTATAAGATGTCTTATAATAATAATAATAATAATAATAATAATCGAAGTTATTATAATCGGTATTCTGGCTCATCTAAAAAGTCCAATATATTTGGAGGCAGTAGTAATAGCTACAACAATAACGAATCCAATACAGGTGGAAATAATTCATCTGAAGGTTATAGTAGGAGAAGCCATGAACCAAGCAATAGAACCAATTATGGGAGTTACAGATCTAACATGAGTAATCCTACTACGAACTATGGAAAATATGATAAATATAAACCGAAGAATAGCTTTAGAAGCTCCAACCCATCATATTATTATTCCAACCATCCAAGCAATAGTAATTTTGCAAGTTCAAGAGGTAGTAGTAGCGAGAGTAGTAATTACAATTCGAGAAATTCGCAATCTTTCAGCAG
Source organism: Debaryomyces maramus (assembly GCA_030583545.1). Lineage (NCBI taxonomy): Eukaryota > Fungi > Ascomycota > Pichiomycetes > Serinales > Debaryomycetaceae > Debaryomyces > Debaryomyces maramus. The sequence goes on from JAJMIL010000005.1 coordinate 1,220,293, forward strand.
ACGAGGCCAATCGATGGATAGATACGATTCTTATCCAGATGAAAGGGAGAAAGGATTCCTGAGACAGCCTAACGAATCAAGGTCGTTGCCCACAAGTCGGGCAAACCGAGAAGGAAATGAAGTCAATCCAGAAGTAAAGAATGAAAATGCAAATAATGAAGAAAAACAGGTATCTTCTAATACGGACTCCAGATTTGATGGAGGCAGAAATTTGAAGAGTACATTCTCTCAGAATTTATTTGAAGACAAGCCTGAGAGGCGATTTGATGAGCCTGAATCAAAGAATACGACACAAGACACAAGAATAACGGAAAATACCATCAAAACATCTAATGACGACAATCAAAATAATCAAATAGATGAGGTAGATAATAAATCTGACACTGCTTCTTCGTCAAACACTGTTGAAAATACGCAAGCTCCTAAGGAAGACTCAAATAAGATCGAAAGTACGAAAGAGACATCAGACAACGCTCATCTGTTGACAGAAGAGAATACAGCAAATGCAAGTGATTCGAAAACATCATCAAATAATGAAGTATCACAAAAGGATAATGCAGCTCTGGAAGTTGTTCATAATGATACTGTGAAACAAGCCGATTCAAATGACAAATCGACAGATTTAAAGCCATCTAAGACATCCTTTTCTGAATATATGAAATCTTCTAAGGATATGAAACAGGAAGCTGACACTGAAAAAGCACCCGCATCAAATATTCCGGAGCCATCATCTCCAACACAAGATCAATTGGTTGCCAATTCATCATATCTTTCTCCTATTGCTGATAATGCTTCGTTTGATGGATCATTTGTTAACTATTTACCTAGAGTGAATGACGAAATAGAAAATCTTGATAGCAAACAGAATGATATTCTTGAAGAAGAAGAAGAAGAAAATATATCCGAGGCTGAAACAATAATTGCTGATTCGCCTCCCAGAATTAATAAAGGTAGAAAATTAGTAAGGAAGAAGGATTATGATGGGGATAGAGAGAAGCTTATTAGGAATCGTAAAATAGTTGACAGTTCTGCAGATGAAGAAGAATCAAACAAATTTGATAATTCAACTGAGAATATTGAAGATAACTCTAAAGTTTCTACGAAAAGTTCCGGTTCCCAAAGGCCTTATAAGATTAAGAGGGATTCTAGCGGTAGGTCTTTACTTCAACGTGCATGTAAGAAAGGGAATATTTACGATGTTAAGAGAATGATTGAGCGTGGTGCAAGTCCAAATGAAAGTGATTTCTGTGGTTTCACTTGTTTACACGAAGCAGCATTGGAAGGGCATACTGATATTGTCGACGTTTTAATTGACAACGGCGCAAATGTCAATAAACAAGCTCAACAAGCTGGTGATTTGGAAACGCCTCTAATTGATGCAGCAGAGAATATGCATTATGATACTGTTAAACTTTTACTTGAAAGAGGTGCTGATCCGAGGATTTTTAATATTGATGGTTTCACAGCATTGACAAAAATCTTTAACGATCATGATGATGAAGAGGGCTATGAAGAAATTATAAAAATATTAGAAGAATATAATGCGAAGTTTATTGAGTCCAGCGAAACGAAGTCAAAGAACCAATACAAAGAATTAACATTAAATCGCACGATGTCTCCATCGCCATCCCGTATAATAGAAGATCCAAATGATAACTACTTTAGTGACTTACTCAAAAAGAAAAGCCAAGCATCTTCGATTTATAAATATGCGGCAGAAGGTTTGAAAGAGTTTACTGCTAACTATTTTGTTGAAGGTGGAAGACTTGATTATAAACCCGACATACTACTTCTTGCAGCAAGAAATGGCCATACAGAATTGGTAGACATTATTTTAGGTTTATCAGCGGGAAATTTTGATATTAACCAAGAAAATAATTGTGGGCTTACTGCATTATTAGCATCTGTTGGTAGGGGTCATTTTGAAGTTGTCGAATTCTTATTATCTAAGGGTGCAAATCCAAATAAAAGACGTAGACCAGATGGTTTAAACGCCCTAGAAGTTGCTGAACTGGCCTCGCATTTTGATGCAAACGAAGTTCGACTACTTCAGGAACATATGAATAAGTCTTACAATAACCTGGATGGTGATGATGAATCAAGTGAAAATGAAAACTCTGTGGATGTGGATGATTCGTCCGAGAAGAGTTTCCTGAAACAAAAGCAAAAGTTTGTTAATGAAACCATTTCTAAAAAGCGTAAGCCAACTCAATCAGCTGAAAGCGAAGGTTCCAATGATAGAAAGATTAAGAAATTGAAAAGTAAAGAACCTGAAACTAAAATTAAGGAACCCGAAGCTAGAATGAAAGAACCTGAGACCAGAATTAAGCCACAGGCTAGCAGTGTCTTTAGTAAAGAGAAAACGCCAGATATGCAAGATGAATTAAAACGTACAAAGTCCAAAGACCAATCCTTTTCCCCATCATCTGAAGCTTCAAGAGAAGATAGGAAACCATCAAATAAGATCAAGGCTTCTAGTGCTTCTCTTTCTCCTTCGCCACTCAATAAAGCCCAGGAAGAAATTAAAGCCAAAAATGCCGAAGAGGCTAGAATTTGGCAAGAAAAAGTAGAGGCGAAGAAGAGAGCAAGGAGAGAGATGTTTTTGAAATTAGAGAAGGAAAAAGAGCGTAAACGGAAGGAAGACGAAGAGAAGAGAATCGAAGAAGAAAAAAGGCTTGCTATTGTTAGGGAAGAGGAAAAGAAGCATTTAGCTAAATTAGCACAAGAGAAGGGCAAGGAACTCCAAAAAAAGAGAGAAGCCTTAGAGAGACAGCTTACTATTGAAAATTATCCAATTGGTCTTAGAACCGCAAAAGTTGGAGTTAAACCAAGCCCGTACGAAATTTTGGAATACTCGCCATTATACACCTTTACTATTGATGATCAAATCTATGTCACCGATTTACAAGTTTCTTTACTAACTGGTACAAGTGTTGCATTATTAACTCAGGAACTTACCAACGACACAATGATCGAAGTGAATTCCGTCCAAAAGTCCAAGCTCTGGAATATTTTCTTCTCCATGATCGGCCTTGACAAATCTAATCCAAATGCAGATACAAAGAAACTAATGTATGAAGGTCACTCGAAGTTCCAGTACCTTTTAATTCATTTCATTAAGCTTGATAGTATTACTGAAGTAATCAAAAGTAAGTTCCCCGAGACGTACACATCAGTTTATGAAAGTCAAAATTTGTCTCATGTTGATCTAAATTCTATGCAACTGTTTCTTGACTTGGTCAAGAGACCTATTGGCCAATTAACTTCTACGGACGATTCTGATATCATTATCGATTCAAAGACAGTAGAAGCTGAGAGCTTCATTCCCCCAAAACTTAAGATTCGAAAAGATACATTGAAGACTATTCATAATTCCAAGACCCCTTTATGGTGATATTTATATAATTTGTATATTAGCTGTAGTATAATTACCCGTTGGGTATAGAAATATATGTAATATTAATTTTGATATAAATGCGTATCATCAAATTTTTTATCTCGAAGAGTAGGCTTCATGAAACTATCTAATATTATACTACTTTATCGAAAATATACAAGGAATGTCCAATTATAAGAAGTAAGTAAAGTTCCCAAAGTTTAAAAATCAGTTCTGAATTCCTATACTAACACTCCTTGTAGGATTAATAGGGCATCGCTATACGATTCAGAATCGGAATATGAATCCAAAAATGAAGAGTCCAATAACCCTATAGATTATATGCCTAATATTGAGTTTGAGTTTGTCGAAGTACCGGAAACTCAACCTAAAATGACAGCTTTAGCTGATGATCGTCAAGAAACAGAAACCGTGAACCATAGTGAAGAGCAAAACAAAAGTCAGGATGAAGATGAATTTGAGTTTCCATTATTTGCAGCTCCATGTAGTACCACCTCGACTGTTCAGGAAGTAGGCGAGGGCCAGGGAAGAGGTAGGAGCAAGGATAAAGTCATGAAAGTCTCTTTAAGAGAAGCATCAGTTGAAGTCATAAAAAATGAAAGACCAACTTCCTACTACGTAGCTGCATATACCGATGAAGACAAGTCAAAGTTTCTTGCTTCTGCTATAACAGCAGATGACATATACCGATACATAACGATCAACCAGCCTGTGATAGATACGAAACCTTGGAAATGCATTGATTTGAATCAGTATAATCGACAGGTTGAACAGGAATTGCAGAAAGAAAAATCAAAAAGTAAGAGCCGGAATAGAGCAGGTAAAAAGAAGAGACAGAATAAAATTCAATGTAGGGAAAGGAAGCTAGATAGGAAGAAGGTTGAAAAGAAAATTGAAAAGGAACAAGAAGCAAAGATAAAGAAGAAAATGTTTCACAAGAGAGGTGGTAAAAAACACAAGAAAACTTTAACTCCTATTGATAGTAAACCAAAGTATAGAACTGAATAGATAGTTTAGATACTAATACTTGTACATTAATATATTCTATAGCATATAGATAAGTATATGATTTGGTTGTAGCACCGCGATTGAAAAACTCAAGTATTTTAGTTTTAACAAAACACCTTATTCAAACACAGACCAACAAATTACCCCAAAATGGTGTCGAATGCCAAGGAAAAGAATGAATTGGAGGACTTTGAAGCATTCTTGGAATCTGATTTCCAACCTCTGCTGTTTGCAAATGATTTGTTATTAGCTACAAACAATCCTGATGGATCTGAGTTGGATGTAGTAACACCATTAAAGAAATTAAAGTTCGATGTTGATGAATGTGATAAAAGAATGACTAGCATAGCATCTTCTAATTCAGAGTCATTGGTATCAAACTTCCCACAAATAGAGAAAACAAGATCATTAGTTAACGATCAAATCAATCCCCTGGTCGATAGAGTAGCCAATTCATTTGAGAGAATCAGAACAGGTGTCATAAAACCGTACGATGATGCATTAAAGATGAATAATGCATTGAAAAGAATACATGTAACCCTGAATTTATTACGAGGAGCGAGCTACTTCATGTTTTTGGTGCAACAGTTGGATGAAATAGAAAGGGCGAATAGTAAAACAGAAAATGACTCCAATTCCAATAAAGATCTCATTAGATTAGCCAAGTTACACATTCAGATAACTCAATTGTATAAAAATGAAAAAGATTCGAATAATTTGAGTATTAAGAATTCAAATGCAAATTTATTATCCATCAAGCTAATTAGAGACTACGAAGCTATTCAGACGACGAAGAAAAATTCTCTTTCAAATGAGTGGATTCAATCAATAACCAGTGATTTCGATCATCATAGTTCGTTTACAATAAATAACCTTGAATTGCAACATACATTGGTGGCATTGTACATACTAAATGAAAAGGAATATCTCCAAACAATTGACAAGACTATAAACAAACAAGTCCAGGTATGTTTAACTCAACTTTCCAGATCGTTGCTGTCACCAAGGAACTTCAATACAATAATCAGCGAAATAAAAGATAACTCTAACGATTTTTTTGATATATTAGAGACGATCTTATCAAGTTGCGATACTTCCAATCTAAATACTACTACTGCTACGAACTTGTTAGATGAAACAATATCCAAGAATGGGATATCTAAGTTACCTGAGTTATATTGGCCTAAATTATCCCTCAAATTCAAGAAAAGCATCGTATCAACTATGGCCAGAGGTGGTCCAATAACAAAGAATTTAAGAATCTATTATGAAGGAATCAAAAATTCCATTAAAGACAACTTCCACGAATCTAAGGAATGTGATTTACTCATTGATGCAGTTGATGTCATAAATGGTCCTAGGTAAAGAAACTACAAATGCAATAGACCAAGTTTATAAATCTGTACTTTTTAAGGTATTTTTTATCGTCTAGTACGAATTATATAGAAATAAACAAATAAGATACAATGTATACATAATAATTTGAAGAGCTTACAGGAATTATTGAGCGACCTTAGCCTTTAAAGAAGTCAAAAATTCTCTGTAACCAGGTTCATTTGCAGTTTTGTCTTCAACCAAACAACTTAATGCCCACATCCTCAATGCCATCAAGTCACGTTGTTGAGAAATTTCAATTGGTTCATTAGATGAGCCACCAATAACGACGTACAAGTTTTTCCAAGTAACCGAATCCTTTTGTTCTCTAATCTTACCAACGATTTGGCGAACCTTATAGTTAAATTCAGATTCTTCAAATGAAAATTCTGGTAATTCTGTTTTACCAGTTGGAACACTATATAAATTGTCTGTACCGAATAAATCGTAGACTAAGCCTGGGACAACGTCACCCGACACCCACAAGAACAATTCAGTAGAGTTGTCAATCAAGTATAAGCCGTAATTTTCCCAAGAAGCCTTGGTATCATTTAATGGCTCTGGTAATACAATCTCGGAAGAAGTTGTAGTTTTCTCTTCACCTGACTCCTCGTCTACTTCAACGATCTCCTCAGGTAAACCACATTCGTCACCCATGTTATGCAATGAATAGACGGTTGGGTAAATATATTTAATTAAATGTGCTATTGGCAAGGAACCTAATAAGTTCAAAGCTGCCGCTCTATGATCAGAAGGAACTCTTTCTTGTCTCAAACCTAAATGCTTGGTCAATGAGAATAATAATAATGGCAACATTCTCAAGTTAGTAGACAATTGCAAAGGCGAAGAACCGGAAACGTTGCCAGCTACCAAATCTTTCTTGTAAATGTTCAAGATGTCCACTATAGATTTGACCAAATAATCTCTTGCATCAGGTAAGGAACTTGATAATGCCTTTTCAACTGCTCTATGTGTATAATAATTAGTTATTGCCAATTGGTCAGCAGAAGCAAATATATCATCTAACTTGGATGAGGTTGGAATTGCTAAATTCATAACTCTAATTCTTCTTTCACCAAAACAGGTTGAATGTAACACGGCAGCCTGGAAATAGACGACTGGTTTATTAATATTTTCTTCGATAGACATTTCAATACAATAACTCTGATCTCTTGGGAACGTTGGGAATGAACATAAATCGGAAGATCTATTGAAGAAGTTACCATAGAAAGAGCTCATTCTAATACCAGTGGATCCTCTAACTCTCAACACTGCTTCTAAAGCTATGTCCATCGATAAATGATCACTAATTTCTCTTGATAATTTAGTGACATCCTCTGCTTTAGCGCAGGACCAAGCTGGGTAGAAATGAGTTTGACCGGCAGTGTAACGAGGTAAGTTTGCTAATGATGCAACATCTTGGTATTTAGCGGAGGTCAAAAATAAATCAACGGTTACTTGAGCAGAATTACACTCAACAGCAAAACTCTTGTAAAATTTATCAGCATTCGATAACAACATTTGCGATTCCTTTGGTTTACCAGAATGACTTGCTTCATCTCTTAATGCTAACTTACCTTCACCAATGTTTGGTAAAGTGGCAGTGAAACAAATTAACTTACCACCAATGTTAGAAATCATTTTATGACCGGCTCTCAAAGCAGGGCCCAATGCAAATTTATCATTCGCATTACCTTCAAAATAAGTTGGGAAATCGATTAATAACTTTTCAATTGCAGCCCTATTTTCGTCCAAGTTAATTAATAATCCATCTGGTGATGGCAAGAATGGCTCATCAATATCTGAAACAATCAATAATTCGGTACCTTCCAATCCTTCATTAAATCTAAAATAGTGCAAACTTGAATCAACACCAATAAATGCTACTCTTGCAGTCTTGTTATTGTTTGGAATGCGGTCCAAGCTTTCCAAAATAGTTCTGGTGATTGTACTGGTTAAACCACTGTTAACCGCATCAATCGAAACATCAATGATAAAGGTGTAAACGATTGGCTGTGGAGTTCTGGCCATGTATTCTTTAGGAGCCACGAATTCAACGACGGAATTATTTAATTCAACTCTGTCGAATTTGTTCTTGGCAGATCCCGTAAGTTCATCGTAATCAAAAGCACTTGGAATATCGTTTTGTAAATTACAGAAATTACATCTCCAGCGTCTGCCCTGCTCGGTTAACGTCACAAACGGATTGATATAACCACGACAACGACGGCATCTACTAATAATAGTATCTGAAGTAACAGGGATGTTTTCCGAATCGATGTGTAAAGTATTGTAAGGTCTCACGACTAAGGCTAATGGCAACTTTGACTTTTTCAAAAGAGAATTGTTATTTGGCAAGACGTTCAAAGTAGATCTAAAATACTCCGGAGACGCGTTGGAGTTTTCAGAAGAAGAAACAACGGCCGAGTTGGCTGGTAAGACTATTGGGGGTGGTGGCAACGACAAATCGGTGATAGATGGTGGTAATTCTCTGGACAAATCAGTCGTATACAATTGATTCAATGGTAATGCCGCTGCTCCACCAACCATACCAGCCTGACCATACAGAGGATGTTGTGCAAATTGGCTCGCATATGCATCTGCGCCTTGTGCTTGGTATGGTGCTTGGTATGGTGCTTGTGGTGTTCCTTGTGCTGCAGGTTGCTGGTATTGGCCCTGTTGGTATGAACTAGCCATTGGCTGCCCCGGGGAAGCTCCAGCTCCGACGTTTAAGTTTTGGAATTGCTGATTCACTTGATCAACCCCATAGCCTGGAGCTGCTGCCCCGTATGGTTGTTGTGCTTGCGGTTGTTGTGCTTGTTGTTGAACCTGAGGTTGTTGCGGTTGAAACTGCAGTAATTGTGGATCAACAGCCGGCCCAGAAGGAGTGGCAGCATACTGTGGTTGTGGGTATGCTCTTCTTCTACTTGACATGGTTTTTCTGCTTAATTGATGTAATAAGTGAAGGAAGATTCACCAGATTGATTTGTATTGACGCTTTGAACAAATCGATTGTTAGTACGTGGTCAGAAAGCAGTACCCCATTTACGCTATGCCTTTTCCATTTTTGCCGGTAATTGCGTATATTTGAGTATGAAAAATCATCAACTGGCTAACATCAGAAATTTATTACTATAGACTACACTGGAATCCCCTATGACACATTACTCATCAATCGGGAATGATTCAGAAGAAGAATATCAAGGAGGTGTTCCAAAAAAAATCGTTTCTTCATCTCGTCAATTATTCTATTTGATTCTCATTCTGTCTCTGCAGCAGAAGACTTAAAGACGAACATAGAATTTTGCAAATTTAATTGTATCAGGTTATCGATGCGTCCTCGGGCCATACATGAACTTTAAAGTGGTGTTTCTGATTGTCAAAAGCGTATCAGGTCCAACTTTAGCCCTTGAACCAATAAAACTGCAAAACAGGGGTCTTAACAGTGGTCGTGTGGATATTAACCTTTTATCTATAAATCTAGCGGGCAAATATCCTTGTTTTCCTATTTATATCAAACTACCAAGTATGAAATTACATTCGGTTATATTAACAGTAGCTATACAGATCTCGATCGCTAAGGGGTTGGTTATTCCCAATTTCCAGTCAATTTTTGACCTCCAGCAGTTTGTCGAACCGTTCAAGATTTTCCCAGAAGTGGGACCAGAACAAGAAATGGGTCAAACGACAGAAGTAGCTCCAATTATCGGGGAAACGATGAATGACAAGATCATTCCACACAGATATGTCGTGGTTTTGAAGGAACGTATCGATGAACAGGAAGTTGCGGAGCACCGCGAATGGGTTGAGTTTCAGCATAAAGAAATGATTGCAAACATAGACAGTACAGATAACACTGAGTTGAAGAATCGGTTCAAATTCCACCGGGACGACACGGTGGACTTCTTCAGTATCCATAGCGGGCTTAATGGGTACTTCGGGTATTTTACTGAAGAATTATTAGAGAGAATCCAGCAAAACCCCATGGTCAAGTTTATCGAACGAGACGCGATTTTCCACACCACCGAGTTTGATGTGGAAAAGGATGCACCCTGGGGATTATCGAGAATAAGTCACCGTGAGTTGACACCAACGCTCGAGTACTTGTACGATAACGAAGGTGGAAAGGGGGTTACTGCCTACGTGATCGACACCGGAATTAAGGTCGAACATGAAGAATTCGAAGGGAGAGCGCAATGGGGAGAGGTTGTGCCCTTGCCTAAGCTCAAGATTGACGGCCATGGCCACGGAACCCATTGTGCTGGTGTTATTGGAAGCAAAACGTACGGAATCGCCAAAAAGGTTGATCTTGTTGCCGTCGGGGTCATGAATCTCCTTGGCTCCGGTACCACCTCCGACATCATCAAAGGCCTCGAGTACGTAGTCAACGACCACAAGGCCAATGCCAACGGCAAGAAGAAGGGTTTCAAAGGCTCGGTCGTCAACATGTCGATCGGCGGTGGTATCCTGGACGCGTTAGACATGGCAGTGAACGCTGGATCCAAGGCTGGTCTCCACATTGCGGTCGCAGCCGGTAACGATGATCAGGACGCCTGCCAGTACTCCCCTGCCAGGGCCTCCAGCCCCATTACCGTAGGTGCTACCACAAACAAGGACTCGAAGGCCAGTTTCTCCAATTTCGGCCGGTGCGTCGATGTCTTCGCTCCCGGCGAAGACATCTTGTCCACCTTCACCTGGAGCAAGACCGTGACCATGTCCGGAACATCCATGGCTTCTCCCCATATCGCCGGCTTGTTATCCTACTACTTGTCCTTGGCCCCCGAAGTCGGCTCCCAGTACGCTTCGACCCCCGACCCCGTGGCCTTGAAGAACAAGCTCCTCAAGTACAGCACCTCCGGTGTCATCTCCGGTTTGACCGACCGTTTGAGTCCCAACTTGTTGGCCTTCAACGGTGCCGGCCGCAACTTGACCGAATTCTGGGGTTCCTAGGTCCACACCCGGATCAACCTTGCTACATGCAAATATACGAATATATGACAGCAATTCCTTTCCGCAAATGCCCATCCATAATAAAATCCTGTAGCATAACTTGACTCTACACAAATTTTTTACGTCAACTTGTCAAAAAGGCAATCTTGGCTCCTTTTCTGGTATGCGGCTCCTTCGAGTATTCGCTCGGCCGACCTCTGGCCACATTCGTCTCCTAATGTGTAATCCCTGAACCTTTCGTCCATTATGTATTATGTATGCACAAAAGATATAATATTCGTTCTCGGGCTACAAGAATGCTAATTTTCTATCATTATGCATTACGTGCCTTACTAAGTTAGTATCCCTTATTGTGTTAGAGATGTATTGATCATCTAAGCATTGTATACCGTGAAATTTATTCTAAAATTCATATGCTAACATACGCGACCCAATCATTAAACGCGCCTTAGAGAAATTCTAGTTCATCTAACCCCAGAATTCGACCCAATTCACTATTGTTTCAATCCTATACATTACTATCGTATTTTTATAGCGTTTCAGTAATTTTTTTCGTACCTAAATTTAGCTGACACTAGGAGAATTATAATTTGTTTATTTTAACCCATTGATTTGCTTTTAACGATTTTCTTCTCTGAAAATTTCAACTAGCTGATAGTATATAATTGCTTAGGTGTACCATAGACAGTATGAAGAAAACACACCACGGAAACACAACAGGAAATAGGTTCAATTCGGATCTTGAAAAAATGGTACTGGAAGAAGATGTTGGGAGACGAAGAAGGCAGCAGCACCATGGGTTTGCGTTATTGCTCATTCCGGTGATTATGGTGATGGTGATATTTGGTGGTGCGATAAGGACGTTTGGGTGCGATGATGTGATGTCGAGCATGGAGCAGTTTCAGATGGAGCAGAATGCGTTGATGGACCAGTTGTACGAGGAAGGGGCGGGCAAGGAGTCGATGTTCAAGCTCACTCTCCCGTTCCGCAAAGGATCCACGACAACTTCGGATTTCCACTTGGTGGACGTGAACTCGCTTTCGGAATCCAAGACGGAGTCGGATGAGAGCTGGAAGTTGAACGACCACATGCAGCAGTTGAACAAGCCATCGGAGTCGGATACGGCAGTCCATGAGGATAGGGTTTCAGAAGAGGACAACATCAACATTCCGTTGGACTTGAAGGAAATGATGCTGATATCCCCCATAACTATATTGCTCGATGATGACTCGAACAACGAGCAGAGGACCAGGTTCCTCGAGATCTTGTACCAGGCGCTCTCGATTAACCCTGAGCCTAAAATCGTCAACTTATCTAAACATCCCCATTACCACCAAATCATGACCTACTTGCATAATTATGCCCAACATGAGTATAAGCCTTCGGAGGTCACTAGCGAGGACGAAGACGATGCTGACTGGACCCGTGACGATATCCCTAGGTTATTTATTGGCGGTTTACCAATGGGAAGATTTAATGATATTATTGCTAGGTTTAATGACCACGAATTGATTACGTACCTCAAGGAAAATGGTAAGGGATTGATTAGCATCAATTGATCTGACAGTACTCGCTTCCTTAAATTATGCTATATTACACTAGGAAATATGCTATTGTGCTAAACTACGCTAGTGGATGTTGGCAGTTTTAATTCCAGGTGATTAAAATACCCTATACCAAAACACCAGAAACGACGAAAACGAATAAAATGAAGTATACGAATTGAAATTCTTATATACCAGTGTACATATATATTGTCTATAATACCAATTTAATTAATAATGATACAAATTTTTGAAGCCTTACTATGTAAATTATGTGCTGATTGCAGCTTTAAGATATCGCAAAAAAAAAATAATTCTTGAAGAGATTTTTAACGATTACAATAATGGTCATAATACAATGTGTGGGATACTATGTCGTATAAATTCCGAGCCTAACATAGTTCATCCCGAAAGATTCTCTCCTTTAGTTAAAGAAGAGAATACATCAAAGTGGGAATGTGATGATGTACAGTATATCGAGAAACACTTCATAGAGGTTGACTTGCAGAATGATTTAAGATTAAGTGTTTCAGATAAGAATAAATTAGCTAACCTCAATGAATTAAGATCTCTTAATGACCAACTTATCAAATTGAACAATATCATCAAAATTACCGAAGAAACTGAAGTAGCTAGAAGAGACATTCAGGGTAAAATTGACAATATTGTTGGAGTTAAAATCGAAGACGAAATCTCCCCCTATGAAAATATGTTTGATACATTGGTAAATAGAATATCAAGTAGAGGGCCTGATTACTTACAATATTTACAGTTTAATCAATCTGGCCTAAATTTTCAACTATTTTCATCAATTTTATCATTAAGGCAGCCATTTTTCCCACAGCCAATTCAAAACCATGGCCTAGTTCTACAGTTTAATGGTGAATTATACAACCAAGAATGTCTTCATTCAAATGATACTGAGTTTATAATGAATCGGCTTGTTAATAATCTTATTTCTTATGATAGAGAAGAGGGTATCCTAAGAGCAATTACTGAGTTGAATGGGGAATTTTCATTTACCATTTATGATTCAATAGGATCTAAATTGTACTTTGGAAGAGATTTTATTGGTAGGAGATCATTACTCTATGATTTTAATGAATCTACCTCAGAAATATTTATAAGTTCATTACCTCCTGGTCATAAGAATTCTTTTATTGAGTGTAAGAGTAGTAAAATTATGATTCTAAATACGAAAGAATTCGCATTAGGTTCCATTGATTACCAAACACTTTGGGATATATATGACTCCTCAAATAAGCTCGTTTTCAATCCTCTCACTAGTTTGTTTGATTTCGACCAATCGCTAAATGCAAAATTGATGAAGTTGAATGAACATTTGAATAATGCTTGTTATCTAAGACAATCCACAATACAACCTTTGCATCCCGAGGCTAATGAGGCTAACATTGGAATTTTATTTTCGGGTGGATTGGATTGTACTGTGTTAGCTGCCATAATAAGTAAGAATTTGCAATGTGCAACAAATGCCAAAATCGATTTAATCACAGTAGGATTTGATAACCCAAGAACCAATCTCAAAGCAAGTGAATCTCCTGATAGGAAATTAAGTAAAAAGTCATGGTTCAATCTTTGCAAGCTATATAATAACGATCGTGTTTCTATTAGGTTGATCGAAATTGATGTGGACTACAAAGAGTGGTTAATAAATAAGAAGAGAGTTGAAAAATTAATGTATCCTTGCAATACAGAAATGGATTTATCTATAGCTATTGCATTCTATTTTGCAAGTAAATGTCAAAATGGAATAAAACTAGAATTAGTCGATACCTCTGTTTCATGGGATAAGTATCTACATAATGAAACCAAATATCTAGATGTTCAAGAACATTATTACTCAAAGGCGAAAGTCTTGTTTTCGGGTTTAGGGGCAGATGAGTTATTTGCTGGCTATTCGAGGCATGAATCCATATTTAATTCGCTCAATGATCCAAATGAGCCGAACTATTCAGACAAACTTCAAGAAACTTACAACGAACTATCTTCCTCTCTAGTTTATGACATTAGAATTATACATGAGAGAAATTTGGGCAGGGATGACAGAGTCATATCGTCTTGGGGTAAAGAATTGAGATACCCGTATCTTGATGAACAGTTAATTAATTTTGTTATAAATGAAATCGAGCCCAACTTGAAATTAAAATTCAATTGGGAGCTTATCAAGACAAAAAGGAAAGGAGAAAAGCTTGTGTTAATACCAATAAGAAAATTTGTTTTGAGAGAATTGGCTGATAATTTACGTTTGTATTGGGTTAAAGACGAGTTAAAAAGAGCTATTCAGTTTGGGGCCAAAAGTGCAAAAATGGAAATTGGTCAGAATAAAGTCAAAGGTACGGATAACTTATAATATATATGTATATAATAGAATAAATAGAAGAATCATAATAAATAATATTATAAATAAGATCATTTTTTTAAGAGTTTAATTTTAGTCTCTTTTTAATTCTTTAACCCATTTAGGTTCGATAACTAAGCATTCACATTCAGTTAATACATTATCAACTGATTCAACTTCTGAAGATTTCTCCAAGTCAACTTGGTAAACCGATCCCTTCACCAAGCACTTTCTGCCAGTCTTCTTAATCACCTCACATTTAATTAAAACAAATGTATTTATAAAGCATGGTTTTCTATAGTTTATGTTCAAATTTGCTGTAACTCCCGATCTTGAATGGTTATTTTGAAAAGCTAACCTACACGTTAACTCGTCTAATATGGTAGCTAATAGACCGCCATGAATGATCTTCTGATGCCCAGATAATTTATGGCCCAAATGAAAAAAAGTATATGATTTGTTATTCTCTTCAAATCCTAACTTTTCAATATCATCTGCACTTCCTAAAAACTTGTCATCTATAATATACATAGAATCTCCTCTATAATTAATCTTATCACTGCCAATAAGAGTTTCCCCGGTTAATACGGGCCATATGTGCTCTTTAATTAAAGGCTGATTATTTTCTCTCAAGTGATTTTCATATCTTTTCAAGTACTCCAAGTATGTCGGATGATTAAGTAGCTCTTCCTTTATCTTTTCTAATAAATCTTCACTCATTGTAAGTTTTACTACTGGTCTATTGAAACTTTTTTGAAGCCAAATTTTAGCTCGGCTCGCTTTTAATTAGAAATCAAACGGTTGATTTAAGAAATTTCCCATGCTAGTTATTACATATTCATAAATAATATATTTCATAAGGGACAAAATTGTACGTTACTTAGGGTAAGACTATATGCGATTATTACTTTAAAGCGTTTTTGAAAACGTTCTGGAATGCTTGTTTAGCATCTTGATCAATGATATTTCCATGGCACATTACCATTTTATCAAAATCCCAATCATTGATAGCTTTCAAGCCCTTCTGACAGTGCGGATCACTACTCTTAGTCACAAAGTTAGTAAGCCAATTGCCAACCTTACTATATGGTTGGAGGTATCTCGTTAAAAATGAAACTCCCAGGTGAGGTTTAAAGTGATCTGGAAAGCCCGTATGCGATGAAAATTGTTCCAAAGTAGCTTTCCCTGTGTTCGATCCAGGAATTCCCAAGTTAAATATCAAATCTGCTTCAAAAAGAATCTTGGAGTTTTTCTCATACATAACTAATTCCTTATTGGCATGTGTAGGCAAATAAACAAATTCAAAATTGTCCAATATGGCCGATGAAGTGATGCCTACCTGTTCAGATAATACCGATTTATCAATTAATTGATTTCCAATCTTTGATGTAATTCTGTAATCTACGGGGCATTCGTCACCTAATTCGACTGTTTCCATTGCTATAATTTTCAAATTTGGGTACGTTGATTTAAACGATTTTGCAGCCATTGTATGCTCTTTGTCTGGAACAATTAAATGGGTTACATTGAAGTTATTAGTCTCACTCCCAGTTAATAGCCTCAATGCTTTAACAACTTCGTCTCCGTATGGAATTGCCGACCATATGACAATATCATTTTCGTAGTTAAACAAGGCCATTCTAGCACCAAAATTAAGCGTGTTAGCTCTGGTAAAACCACATGATGTAAGAACTATATTGTTAGTCAATTTCCGTGATACGGCTTGTAAGGTTTTAGGGTATCCCATTATCTATATCCTTTATGTGTTATAGAGAAACAGATAAGAACTATTTTTTTTTAAGTCGCAAATACAGTTAAATAGGATGTGTGCATTACTAAATATTATGCTTTACAAAAGATCTAGATTACCATCATTAATTGAAGTACGGGTTGTGCTATTAGTGGTGCCCTTATTCTTTCCTGTATTAGTTGGTGTTAAAACCATAGTGGAATTGAAGCCTGGAGGATAATTTGTAGTCGGTTGCATGCTACCGTATGTTGGTTCTGTTATTGTATTTTCAGTATTCCAATTTATGAATGTAGATGAATTCGCTGATGCATTTTGAAACTCGTCGAACTCATCGTCGTCATTAGAATTTTGATTGTATGTACTTTGTAATGTATGCAATAAGGCACTGTTATTAACGTTGGTGTTAGAATTTACAGCACCAAAGGATAATGAGCCTTTTGCAGGACCCTTTAGTTGTGGTTTTAAAGATAAAGGTTGTACTGTTTTTGTTTGACTGAGTGGCTTTTTAGATATAGTAGGTGGAATATTTGCATTCTGTTTGGCTGGAGGAGTTGATTTTCTTGTTGGTTTCATAATATCTTTGACGGTCGGAGCCTTCGTAATATGGTTCATATCGCCCTGGTTCAAGTTTTGCGTGCTAATTAACGATTCAAAATTGTTGATAGGACTCTCGGTTGTATCTTTCGCTTTTACAGGTAGAGAATTCAACTTGCTTGCAATCAGTTTTCTTTGAATATTGTCTATCAATTTCATATATTCCTTGAATTGTGATTGACTGCATTCATTACATCCAAACGCTAAAATAAAGCATTGAGGCAAAACCTTCTCGACCCTTGATTCCAACTCTAAAGATATGTGCTCACTATCACACAATTTAACAAAAAACTTCAACATCTCATGAATGATTTGGCTATTACGGCTTTTTAAATTCTCTAATATTGGTAATAATTGTTCGTTTACTATAGCTCTATCGATAATTTTTTTATCGATAAATACGCTAAATGTTTCGATGGTTGACAATTTGGTTGACAATATAGTTGTTGTTTTGAAAACTTGACAAATCAATGGGAAAAAGGTGTTCTTGATGTATGGAAAATCAAATTTTTCAACGACTATGTCGGTTTGCTTAAGGAACAGTTCTTGTAGCTTTATTTGCTCCTTTTGTTGCTTTGCTTCTGTGGGTGAAGATGTCAAGAATAAAGAAACCGACTCCTTGAGCATATTGGAAATCTGTTTATCCTTTAATTTCGAAATCAAAGTTGGCATATTTTCAACTATGGTTAACCGAATTTTGACAGATGCATTTATGAGCTTTTTAAATGTGTCGCCTTGAGTAGATTTCTTAGATTTTGCGTCAGCTTTAAATAAAGGTTCATATATGCGGTCCTGGAAAGTGAGGCTTGAAAGGTTCGATCCTATGGCAAGGATAATAGTAATTGCATATGAAATAGCATCATCCGTATCTTCGTCAAGAGTTTTGGAGCTTAGCACATTCAACTCACTTATTACCAAGTCAATTAACAAGGGCAATAACTTCAGAGTCTTAAATCCACTGGGAAATTGCCCTAATAATTCTTTATTTGTTTCCAGGTCGATTTGCAATAAGCCTTTCATAAAAACTAACTTTTCATTGGTAGCTTTTATTGAGAATTCATCAACAAACCACATGGCTTTAATCAAACTACCGTTGAAAAAATCGAGGTCAATGAATTGGTCAACCGACATTCTATCATGAGGATATCTTGCTAATAATTGAGGAAAGAAATTGTATAGCTTTTCAGGCACATTTTTTAATAAATATTTCAATTCGGAGGGCCTGTGATTATAAAACTTATTTTCAAATTTCCTGAATTCAGTTTTATAATCGGATATGCTATGAGAATCAAAACAATTAATTAATGATTCTCCGTTATTATAAAGAAAATAAATTAGACAGCCTAGAGACCAGATATCATTTGCTGTGTCCAATTTCAGTTGGCTATCCACGATCAATTCTGGTGCAGTATAATTTAAATTCAAATTTGCAAATGGAACAATCGAGGTATTGTTCATGATATAGAAGTTATCCCTTTCCAGAGGAGAAATTTGGTTCAAGTTTTGAAGAAATTTAAACCCAGACAACTTCCAATCTCCTTGGTTATTTATGAATACGGATGATGGCTGTAAATTGAGGTGAACTATTTCACAATAATTGCACAAGAATTGTAATCCCTTCGATATTTGAAGTAATCCTTTCTGTATAATTAGCTCATCTAAATCCTTTGACACGTTTATTGTTAACAAGTTATCCGTGACAGCCTCTGATACGAATAAAAACTTCAGTTTAGTTTCTTCCAATACCTCATAAATTGTGAGAATCTGTGGATGCTTCAACTTTGCCAATTGACTGATTTCATACTTTATGAGCTCGTAACATTCACTTATAATAACTCTAGGATTCTTGCTACTTGAGCTAGCTGAACACAACCTGTTTATTTGCGATTCAAATTTAGTTTTATCAAATATAAATACTGATGCAACTTGGCCGCTCACCTTGTGTTTAGCTGGATAAACATACCACGGTTCTGAAACAAAAGACGGATTTTCCAGAACATTATATGCTGCTCTGATCCCACTCTTGAATATCGACTTGAACATAGTCTTAAGGTATCCGTTTATATGAAAAAGAGATATAGAATTGATATAAGATCAAAAAAAAGTAACATGCAAACTTTTTACGAAAAGACACAATTTGCATGTTCGGATATTTCATTTAACCATTTTTTGAAGTATTTAGATTATTAACAACATAATACGTTATTCATTATTCATTACAATGGAACTTTTGGAAGAGAATTACACACATTCAGCAGAAAGGCTAGATAGGCCATCGCAGTATTTGATTAAAAAGGCTGTCCGTAGACAAAATTTTGAAAACTTAAATAGAGCATTACACCTGAAAACAGTGTACGTGGGAAACTTGTCACATTTTACTACAGAAGAACAAATACATGAGTTGTTCCTGAAATGTGGTACTATTGATAGGATTATAATGGGGTTAGACAGAAATAAGTTAACTCCTTGTGGATTTTGCTTTGTTATATATAAAAAAGAAGAAGGGTCGTTAAATGCTATGAAATTTCTTAAAGGAACCAATTTGGATAGTCAGAGTTTAGAAATTGATTTGGATCCAGGTTTCCGTGAAGGAAGACAATTTGGTAGAGGAGTGTATGGAGGTCAAGCTAGTCAGGAGGTTAAACAAGATAATGGGTTTCCAAGGAAGAGATTCGAGCACAGAGGTGGTTTTAGAGGAAGAGGTAGAGGTAGGGGCGGTTTCAGAGGTAGGGGTGGTTTTAGAGGTGGGAGAGGTCGCGGTGGTTTTAGAAATAATAGTAATAATCCGGCAGGAAATCCACACCCAGATTCATCTGTGTATATTCCATCCAGTGACCCTTCATTCAATGCTCCCACAACTTTTAACCCAATGGCTGATATGAGTGGTGGTAATGATGACCAAGGGCAATGGTAGTACTTACAGTAATATTAATAATAATGTATTGCGTTTTTGCATCGGAAAACTTTCGCTTGTGGTCTATGGGTAATGATAATCATCGGACTTTGTATGGGACTCAATAGTAATCTCCTTTGATACACTCGAACTAGTAGATAGAAATATTCAAAACAAATATAAGTCATTTATATATAAATATTTATTTACCCAACTTTGCCTTACAGTCAATAAATTGTTGAGATGTGTATCTACGATCTAAACGTGGATATGAATGTCATTGTATTAGAACTGGTAGGACTAAATTATATAATGAAACATTCAAAGTAGAAGCATGGCCGAACTAATTCCTAATGATTCACTGCACTCACATTCTGCAAAACGTCAATTATTTGATATTATCATGGTAGATATCCAAAATGGTTAACATTCACTTCCTTTGACCTCCTTTGGCTGAGTACAATCAACGATATTCTTCTCTTTCAACCTTTTAACACCTAAGGAAAGCTTTTAATATTGTCGTGTTCTTACCATTATTTTGATAGTGAGCAGAGACGATAAGAGAAATATCATCATCGATATATTATAATTTATTTACAATATTTACACAGAGATATGTCGCAAGCATCTAGGAAGAAGTTGTTATTAATGGGCCGGTCAGGCTCGGGAAAATCTTCGATGCGGTCTATTATCTTCTCTAATTATTCTGCATTCGATACCCGAAGACTTGGAGCAACTATAGACGTTGAACACTCCCACTTACGATTCTTGGGAAACATGACATTAAACCTTTGGGATTGTGGGGGGCAGGATGTGTTCATGGATAATTATTTTACGACGCAGAAAGACCATATATTCAAGATGGTGCAAGTACTTATTCATGTGTTTGATGTCGAGTCGAAGCTGATTAATAAGGATATCGAAATATTCGTCAAATCATTGACGAACTTGCAGAAGTTTAGTCCGGATGCAAAGGTTTTTGTATTGCTACATAAAATGGATCTTGTGCAAGTTGACAAAAGGGAGGAATTGTTTGTCATAATGATGGAAAAGCTACAAAAAATATCGAACCCATTCCAATTCAAATTAGTGGGTTTGCCGACCTCAATTTGGGACGAATCCCTTTATAAGGCATGGTCTCAGATTGTTTGCTCGTTAATTCCGAATATGAACATATACAATAGCAATTTAATCAAGTTTAATCAGATTTTGGATGCTGAAGAGATCATCTTGTTTGAGAAAACAACTTTCTTGGTAATTT
This sequence comes from Debaryomyces maramus, assembly GCA_030583545.1. Classification (NCBI taxonomy): domain Eukaryota; kingdom Fungi; phylum Ascomycota; class Pichiomycetes; order Serinales; family Debaryomycetaceae; genus Debaryomyces; species Debaryomyces maramus. Next base: position 1,241,423 of record JAJMIL010000005.1, read on the forward strand.
CCTCCACGACATCGATTGCTCAACAGATGCAACAGCAACAACAGCAAAAGCAGCAACAATACATCGAAGACGACAATAACATCGATACTACCTCGCTAGACCCCAAAAGATTCGAAAAAATCTCAAGCATAATAAAAACTTATAAACAGTCAGTCACAAAGTTAAGAACCAACTTCCACAACCTTATTATTCGAGGATCCAATGGCAGCCAATTCTATATCGATGTTCTTACCGATAACATGTTAGTCATGATAATTTTAAAGGACAAAGAAGATGGGGACAACTACAATAACACCCATGAGGAATTGGTCGTATTAGAAAATATAAAAGCTGCAAGAAAGTGGTTTGAAAAGATTGAAACCACGAAGTAGCAGCCTCTTCTTTATTTCCCTAATTATTCAGTTTTATTTATTAGCAAAATGTAATTAAATCAAGGTTATTCATATTGTAGGCTGAAATATATTATAGATCATGTGACAGTCGGGCTTTTTTTTGGAAACGAGAGTTTTTCAAAGGGCTATACGATGAAAATATTTATACCATTAATATAGTTTACACTAGTCAAAACAATTCGTCAAGATAGCTGCTTAAACAACTATTCGCCTTGATATTCATAGAATATTTTTAACTATTTCTAAAATTTCCAGCATAATAACCTTGTTTACTTGAATTTCGAAGTTGTATTTCCAGCATGGGTAAATTAGTGCAATTAATATCTCATCCAAAAGAATTGAGAGCCGTCATTCAATTGATGTATTTCAGAAAGCCTTTGCATCCGCAAGATGAGTCGAAACAATCAAAGACATTAAAAAGATCGTATGAGCTTTTGAACAAGACCTCGCGTTCTTTTGCTGCTGTTATTCAAGAATTACACCCAAAATTAAGAGATGCTGTGATGTTATTCTATTTAATCCTCAGAGCATTGGATACAGTAGAAGATGACATGACCATTGATCCTGAAATCAAGGTACCTTTATTAAGAACATTCCATGATAAATTGAAATTAGAAGCGTGGTCGTTCGATGGAAATAGTAAGACTGAGAAGGACAGATGCGTTTTAGTAGAATTCCTGTGTATCTTACAAGAATTCCACAAATTAGATGATGAATTCCAAGATATTATTAAAGATATTACCAACAAAATGGGAAATGGTATGGCCGATTACATTTTGGATGAAAATTTCAATGTCAACGGGGTAGCAACCGTTAAAGAATACGACTTGTATTGTCACTACGTAGCGGGTTTAGTGGGTGAAGGATTGACTAAATTAATGGTGTTGGCCGGATTTTCGGACGATAGTTTAGCCAGGGACAATTTTGCAAAATCAGAATCCATGGGTTTATTCTTGCAAAAAACCAACATTATCAGAGATTACCATGAAGACTTAGAAGATGGTAGATCATTCTGGCCAAAAGAGGTCTGGGAAAATTACACTTCTGCTTTACCATCCTTCCATAAAGATACTTCTTTGCAAAGCCAAGAGCAGGGTTTGGCTTGTATTAACGAATTAGTGTTGAATGCATTAGGACATGTAAAAGATGTTTTGACTTACTTATCGTTGGTTAGAGACCCATCCTGTTTTAACTTCTGTGCCATACCTCAGGTTATGGCTATTGCAACGTTGGCGACTGTTTATAATAATCCAAAAGTATTACACGAAAATGTCAAAATTAGAAAAGGTACAACTTGCAAGTTAATTCTCGATAGCCGTACTTTACCAGGAGTAGTTAAAATTTTCAAGCATCAGATTCAAATCATTAATCATAAATCTTCTGTACAAGACCCAAATTATTTAAAGGTTGGTATCAAATGTGGTGAAATCGAGCAATTCTGTGAGTTGATGTATCCTTCACCAGGCTCTATTCCAGAAGGCGTTATCAAACAAAAGCAAGCCATTAATGAAAATATCCTAGAAAGATCAACCATTGATGATCAAGTTGCCGATACTGTAAATTTAGAATCTGCTAAATGTAATATGGTTCTTGGAGTAAGCATTTTGGTGGCAGTTGGTGCCATTGCTTATTTTGTACTTTAATTGATAATACTGCTCCAGACATTAATTAATCTTCTAGTATAATTGTATAGTTATATTTTCTTAATTGTATCAAAATTAATTTGCATCTATTTGTAATACAGGATTACGGAATCTATCGAGGCTCGATTTGGAAATAGTCGAATTTCACCTTTTTATCAAGTTAACCCACACAATTGATTGAGAAAGCTTAGTCAATTAGACTAACATCTGGTGGTCTTATTCACATGTCACAATTACAAGATACGGAAGAGTCAAAAGAGTGTAATACTTTTCAGATAAAGATAATCCAATGGTCAGAATATGAACACCGAACTCCTATACTCCTTCAAGATTTGAATGGACCCTGTCCATTAATTGCCATAGTTAATACATTATTACTACAAAATGAAATCGATTCGAGAGAAAATACATTAAACCCAATCGAGGATAGCAATCAGGGGAAGAGACAGCAAAAAATAAATAGAATAGATGAATTCAAACATTCATTATTGAACGATCATACGGAAACCGGATCCATTGAACTAAACAAGCTACTTTCACAATTGGCTGACCTATTGTTGATATTGTTGGATCATTCACTTTCCAAGAACACAACTTATGACCTTGATAAATTGTTAGAGAGTTTACCATTGTTACATACTGGACTTTCAGTAAACCCCAATTTGATAAGTGGGAATTTTTCACACGGTGACCTATCTACTACGTTGTTTGAGTTATTCGGTTTAACATTTAAACACGGATGGTGCATTGATGAAGGGGGCAATGGTGGCAAAATTCTGCATGGTGAAACAACTACAAATACCGAGCCTGTAGTTGAAATATTCCAAGATTTGAAAACATTTGATAAGGTTCAAGACTTTCTACTCTACGATTCTCTGCAAGGTGAAGATGAAAATCTTAAAGTTGAGATTGAACAAAAGCAGGAATTGGTTCGAAAGTGGTTGGGATGTCACCAAACACAATTAACCGAAAATGGCATGAAAAAATTAAATCTAGCATTAAACCCAGACGAGTTCTCTGTCTTCTTCAGAAATAATCATTTTAGTACATTATATAAGAAGAATGATGGCGATTTCTATTTATTGATTACTGATGCTTCCTTTGATAAAACAAATAAGTCTTTCGAGAAAATCGTGTGGCAGTCTTTAATATCAGCATCAGGAAAGGATGACTTATTCTTTACGGGTGATTTCTTGCCTGTTCTAGGTGATGATGAACCTGAAATGTTGGATCGGGATTACTTGTTAATTAAACAATTGCAAGAAGAAGATGATGAAGCAATGGCTAAAGAAATGCAACAAAGATATAACAAACCCGAAAAAAAAAGCCAAACCGTAGCATCAACTAAATCATCGAAAAAACAAAAGGCCAAGAGAGCACCTTCAACAGAGAGTACACCGAGTGAAAACAAAGATAAACCAAAAAAGAAGCTTGATTGCGCTATTGTATAAATGAAATTAAGTTTATGTAAACTATAAAATAAAAGTCAATATATAATACATTATTTTTATTATTTTTTTGCGAAGGTCCAAGATCAGGATTATGTCGATGTATGTATTGATGCCTCTTGTTCGTCACCATTATTGTTTTCGGATTTCCTATCGTCATCGTTGGGTTCAGGTGCTCGTGCTGATTCATCAAATTCTTCCGCGACGTCATCTTCACCTTCATAATCCATAGGATCAAACTCGGATCTTGCGACATCCATCTTTTTCATTTCGTTAGTAGTTGGTTCTCTTAATGTGAAATTAATCGCGTCAACAGTACTATCGCGTAAGAACTTATTTATTTCGCTATTTGTCGAAGCTCTATGCTTTTTCAAGTCAATTCTACCTGTAATTGGATAGTAATATGCCGCTTTTCTTTTCCTTGTATTCGTAGCATCGGAAGATTTGACTGTAGCAAATTTAATAGATAATTCTTCATATGGTTTTGTGAAGCGTTGGAAATTCATATCGTAATCCTTGATGTGCTTGAATTTGTAGTCTTCCATTTCCTCTTGTTCGTCCAAGATATTCACTGGACGCTCTCTTTCGTTAGAGTTCAATTTGGCTTTCAATTCAGATGCCTTGATGGCGTCACGTACTTGATACATAGAAATCCATTCACCATCCTCAGAAGTAATAGGTCTGAAAATAGCTGACTCCAATGCATTTTTTTGAAATCCTTCGTCGTATTTCTCTTTCTCTTGCTTCTTCAACATTTGCAATTCACGATTAACAGAAGCTGAACCGGTAAACTTAACTGTCAAAAATTTGGTGTCCATCATTGAGGTATCCGGTAATAAGGGCCAGGCAGATACAGCCTTTAAGTTCTTCTTGGTTGGATGCTTCAACTTGCTGAAGTTTTCCAATGATTCTTGTGCCTGGTCGAAAGTACGTTCAACAGCAGACAATTGCGAGGCAGGATCATGGTCATCCTGTACAGTCTTTGCTTTTTTCACAAGATTACTTGAATCTTCAGCTCCATTTGCTGTACCATTCGACTTTGGAAGTTGTCTTTCGGCAATATACTCAGTTCTTCTCAAGAATGATACCTCTGGCTCCGATTTAGAAATCTTGCCGATTCCGGCATCTCTCAACAATACTCTGTCCTTTGGATGTAATGTGATGTGTTTACCTTCATTCCCGCTTTTTTTGTTACTCAATTGATAAATACTCGACTCGTCCTCGTTATCCAAAAATCCTGAATTATTAATCAAATTCAAATTCATCCCCAAGTCCTCATCTATAGCTTCCATCAACCCAGCGAAGTTTTCTTTTCTAAATAACGAACTCATTAATTGTTCTGACTCAGTTTTTGATGACACTTTCTCTGTAGTATTATATTCAATGAACTTAGGATGTAAAGGTGGTGGTGGTAGGTTGTTGATGTAACGCACCTTAGCAATGTAGTCTTGCCTTATAGGCTTCTGGGACTTCAGTGACATGATGATCCGGATCTTCTAGTGTATGGCTGCTATCAAAGCTTTCTTCTTAAACAACTAATCTGTCGTTCTAATGAGATTTTGATGAAAAAGTACCTTGGTGTGCAAACACCAAATTGAAAATTCTGCTGTCTACGATCTAGACAAGATAAAGATAGAACCACAGGAATTCTATACTAACTACAAGTAGAAGTTGAAGGGTTGTGGACTATTGCGTAAAAATTTGAATATTGAATACAAAGTATATATAAATCTAAAGTTATTTAAACTTAGTAATGGTCTTGTAGAAATGTGCACCTTGATGTTTAGCTATTTCAAGCTCTAAATCTGTTACTTTTCTAGATCCATCTGGGCCAGCATAGGTGCCAGCACCCCAAGGAGAACCACCGTGGATTTCATCCATCGAAGCAACTCCTGGATGAGAGTAGCCCAATGGGACGTATACCATACCATGGTGAACTAAGGTGGATAAACTACTAATAGCTGTGGTCTCTTGTCCTCCTCCAACTGAGCCAGTGGAAACAAACAAACCAGCAGGCTTACCTACCAACGCACCCTTGGCCCATAAGCTGCCAGTGCTGTCCCAGAAGGCCTTCAATTGACTTGGCATGTTCCCGTATCTAGTGGGAATACCGAATAAAAAAGCATCATATTCGGTTAATGTCTCGAGATTGGCAAGTGGGAAGTCAGGTTTTGGTGGTGCTCCCATATTTTTAAGAAGCGAGTCTGGTAACGTTTCTGCCACTTGGAAGATCTTCGCAGAGCCCCCCGCAGATTCGATACCTGTCTTTGCTGCAGTTGCCATTGAGGCAATATGATGATATAATGAATAAGTAATAATAGCTGTTCTTGGTCCCATAATGTCTAAGTGTTCTATTGGCTTGCAAAATTGATTAAAAAATGAAATAAGTGTAAATAAATACGATTTCAGATAAGCAAGTCAATTCTGCGCTGACTTATAAAATTACTAAAATTGACTAAATCGTGGAACTTGAAATTTTAATCCCGTTGCAATCTTAAAATGCACCGATGTTTATTCATTATTCATCTAATACATTATTATATATTATTATATATTGAATAGCGGAGAGGACTACCTCAGACTATTTATTTCGGATCTACATAAAGGGTTGGATCTTCTCCATCCCAACAGATAACTTCATGGGAGTCAGGCTTGTCTAACGCTTCAAGAAGTTCATAGTCTAAGTCAACTTTACCAAGATGAGTGGTTTGGTCCAATTCGTCACTCTTTCCATCAGGCAAAACGTCCAAGTTTTGCTTACTCCTTTTTGGATTTTCAGACTTGACTAACACAATGAAACCTTGTAAGAAAGACCACTTCAACAAGATCTCGGCCTTCGAAATCTTATACTTGGCCTCCAAATCCAAGAGCTCCTTGTCATTCAACTTCTTACCCTGAGTTAATGGAGAGTACGCTTCTACCAAGATATCGTGCTCAACCAAATATTTTCTCAACTTCAATTGTGGTGACCATGGGTGCAATTCCAATTGGTTAATCACAGGTTTCACCAATAATCCGTCCCAGTTCAACAATTCTTCAAGGTGGCTGATTCCGTAGTTGGAAACCCCAATGGACTTGACGTTTAACACGGGGTTGGCAGGGTCCGTTACAAACTCTTGTAACGCCTTCCAAGTGCCTAATCTCTTCTCTTTGTTGGTCTTTGGCGAATGCACAAGGAACAAATCAACGTATTCAATGTATTCCTTGACATGTTCACTTGTTTCTTTCACAGCATTCAAGGTTTCCTTGTACCCCTGGTGACTATTGGCGATCTTGGTCGTAAACCAAATGTCTTGTCTACTGAGGTCCTTATTTTCCTTCAAGAATTGCTCAATACCTTGAGCTGCTTCCCTTTCATTACCGTACCCGTAAGCACAGTCAATGTGACGATATCCGTCCTTCAATGCCGTGTGCACCAACTCCTTGGTTTTCTCTTGGGGTAATAAGTAGCATCCAAAAGCAATCACTGGGATTTGATGTCCGTTGTTCAATCTGTATTTACTCTGTTTGGTGAGTTGGATAGATGTAGTGAGATTGGACATTGTGCTTAATTAATGATTCTATTAGTATATTCGTACAGTTGCTCTTCTTAATGGGTTAAAATTGATCTACCGAGATTACCTGTTCAATTTATATTGCCACAAAATTGCTGCGCCATAGCAACTACTTTGGTTAACCAGTTACTTACGTTTCATATTTATCTATATATACATGGTCATATACAACACGCTTGGTACGAGAGTGCCGTAGAGATGGGCCCAATTACAAGCAAGTGGCTACCTTTAGTCTGATGTTTAATTGCCCTGGTTGCGTTTTGCAATTATCAATATGGCTTAATGTCGCATAAGCTGCGACTCACTGGCCAAGGGTCTCTGAGTCTACGCCATTGCTTCAGGGAACCTGGCCCTTCTCGGCGTCTATGGGTGTCTGTATGTGCTTGGCAATTCTTCAGTAACTACCATTAGGATTCCATTGGATTCAATCATGTAATTTGGCATGTAGTCCCGTAATTAAATCGGGTGAAGCACCCGGGATTGTCAGTTTGCGGAATTGATCCAAACCAAAGAAGACCAGTAGTTCTACAATGCTTCTACGTAGCAGAGGAGACTCATAGAAGTCATATAGGCATTGGTCGATTACTCCTGGTGATTTCGACCACTCCACCCGTGTCGTGTGTAGAACCGCTTTTTAGTGGTTGACCCGATAAATGGCAGTCGCAATATTATGGTAATTAAGTCGCCTTATGATAATGGATAGAGAAAGAAAGAAATTGTGATAAAGATGTCAGGAAGGAAAAAGACGTTATTAAAAGTGATCATTTTGGGTGACTCTGGTGTCGGAAAGACATCCTTGATGCAGCAATTTGTTAATAACAAATTCTCGCACCAGTATAAGGCGACTATTGGAGCGGATTTCTTAACCAAAGAAATTACCATCGATAATAACAAGCAAGTTACTTTGCAAATCTGGGATACGGCCGGCCAGGAAAGGTTTCAGAGCTTGGGGGTTGCATTCTACAGGGGTGCTGACTGTTGTGTGTTGTGTTACGATGTCACTAACGAAAAGTCGTTAAACAACTTGTCGTCATGGAAAGATGAGTTTTTGATTCAATCGAACGTCAGCAACCCGCAGGACTTCCCGTTCATTATAATAGGTAATAAGATTGATGTGGATGACTCGAAGAAGATTCCCTCGCTCCAGAAAAAGTTGAATAACATCACAAATAACCAGTTAGGAGGGTTGAACTATCCTGTATTCGAAACCAGTGCTAAGGATTCGATTAATGTGGAACTGGCATTTGAAGTCATCGCAAAAATGGCATTACAGCAGGAAGAATTGAACGATGCCCACGGCAACGATGTCAGCGATGACTACAATGACGCGATTAATATTCATTTAGAGAACGATGCCAATGGTTGTGCATGTTAATATCTGTATCTATGGTCGATAGTGGTTTGTATAGAAACCTTTCTTCTCATTACCTATAGTTCTTGTTCAATTATTTTAAATATATATTACTAATAGTTCGATATTTATCAAATACACCTAGTCTACTACTTATTGATACAGGCACAGAAAGCCTTCAATAACAAGTCAACAAGCTTGTTACCGGTTCTAATCTTACCAAATGGATTTTGTTGATGTTGCTGTTGATGGTGTTGTTGTGGGTAGTTTTGATGTTGAGAAGATCCGTGATATCCTTGACCTTGTGGTTGTCCACCACCGTAGCCAAGATCCCAGTGGTTTGGAATTTGGTTTGATTGCGTGTTTGTTAAATCAATAATCAACACACCGGAATTCTTAGGGTCTATCCTGTGGTTTAAATGGCAGTCCGTACACATTTGGTCCACGGCTGGCTTTATCTTAGCAATACCGTTGGCTGAGTGCAACCCCTTACCAACAATAACCCTCAAATGGGACTGGTTGGTGTTTATACAAGCTGCAATTCTATTCTGCAAGAAATATTCGGCCTCCTTGACGAATAACCCGTGCAAGTCAATCTCATCCTCTGCACTATCAGTATTATTTTCACGAAATACGTATTCTGCTGCTTGCCTATTGTAATTTTCCGCTTGTGCTAAGATTTTCTTGGACTCTTCGCTCAACTCATGGGCTTTCTGTCTATCGCCTGCTTGATATGCTTGTTGCGATTGTTGTGAAATGTGGTTCTTCTTCTTGTATAATTGATCGGCCTGCGCTCTAAGATTCTTATATTGACTATCGGTAGCGTGGTTGTAATCTCTATGGTTATCGGATCCAAGGTGGACGCCTCTATCTACACAATCTAACATAATATCTTCAATAGTTTACTTTATAGTCTATAGGACGAAAGTTTTATAAAATATTCATTTTACTGTTTATTTAACTTAGCCTGTTTAGTCTGACTTTGACTCGATTGTATGCAGTATCTATTATTTACTGCAAAAATTTTCATCTACTTTCAAATGTCAATTAGATGCAAGAGAACAGTAGGCATGAGGGTGTATTCGTGATAGAACGGGGTCATTGAGAGAACCAAGATGAATAATTGAAAAGTGCAAGCGGTATTTGTAACTTTAAAAGATCGTATTCTTCATAATTCTGAAATGTATTAAGATTTATCGTCTAGAGTAACGGAAACAAAGTACCATGTGGCCGTATAAGTGCGTAAATCTTAAAGCATTCGTAACCTGTAGTTAAGGAATATTTACTCTTATCAGGGGGAAAACCGTATCTATATGTATTTGTTTGAATGCAATCAATGAGAGGAACTTGCGAAATCACAACCATCTACATTTGGGAACAAAATTTTAGAAATTCATATGTATTCAAAAAGCTAACGAACTATATAAAATAAGTGCTAATATAAGATTTATAAGATCCATATTAATCAGCTTATTTCTTAGCAGCCTTTTGAGCAGCCTTGGTAACCTTACCAGCCTTGTCGGATTTTTCGACAGACTTGATAACACCAACAGCAACGGTTTGTCTCATA